>JAUNZM010000577.1:0-1334899 GCA_033459285.1 Clamator glandarius
TCCTTCCTTCCTTCCTTCCTTCCTTCCTCCCTTCCTCTCTTCCTCTCTTCCTTCCTTCCCTCCTGTCTTCCTTCCTCTCTTCCTTTCTCTCTTTCTTTTTTCCTTCTTTCCTTCTTTCTTTCCTTCATTCCTTCTTTCTTTCCTTCTTTCCTTCTTTCCTTCCTTCATTCTTTCCTTCCTTTTTTCCTTCCTCTCTTCCTTTCTCTCATTCTTTCTCTCTTTCTTTTTTCCTTTCCTTCCTTCCTTCCTTCCTCTCTTCCTCTCTTCCTCTCTTCCTTCCTTCCTTCCTTCCTTCCTTCCTTCCTTCCTTCCTTCCTTCCTTCCTTCCTTCCTTCCTTCCTCTCTTCCTTCCTTCCTTCCTCTCTTCCTTCCTCTCTTCCTTCCTCTCTTTCTCTCTTTCTTTCTTTCCTTCTTTCCTTCTTTCCTTCCTTCATTCTTTCCTTCCTTTTTTCCTTCCTCTCTTCCTTTCTCTCATTCTTTCTCTCTTTCTTTTTTCCTTCCTTCTTTCTTTCCTTCTTTCTTTCCTTCCCTCTTTCTCTTTTTCTTTTCTTCTTTCCTTCCTTCTTTCCTTCTTTCCTTTCTCTAAACACAAATATTCACCAGGACCTCAGGTCGCCTAATTTCACGTCCTTCCCCACTGCCTGCTGTTCTTATTACAGCAGCACAAGGCACTGCGAGTTCAGTCAGTCTTTGCTTTTTTGCAGGAGGCAATCAATGAAAAAAAATTTAAAACGAGTCTTGGTAATTAGGCTAAAGCTCCTGCTTATGAGTTTCCAATAATTACTTTAGCTTCCTTCTTTTCTAACATCTCAGGAAAATGGTGGCTGATTGAAGGAGGGATCTCGCTTGACTGAGGACACGTTGAAATTCAACAAAGCCAAGTGGGAAGTCAAATTAACACCTTTTGTTTCAGCACATGAAGGAGGCTTCACGGGGAGGCAGGGAAAGAATAGCCTTGATTTTTTGATGGTGCCAGCCAGCAGCTGTGCCGTTCTCTCTTACCTGTTTGTCCTCACGCTCGTGCTCTTTAGCACGAGCTCCCGTGGCAGTTACGCAGAGGCTTGCCTTTCTTGAGGAGCTCTGGGGACACGTGCCACCTGCAGGAGCACACGAAGGTCTGAGGAATGCGTTGCTCACTTCTCCTTGGCTTGTATTTCTTTGCCTACGGGAAATCTAGGAGGGGCTCTTTGTCAGGGAGCGCAGGGATGGGACAGGGGAGGAATGGTTTTAAGCTGAAAGGGAGGAGATTGAGATTAGACATCTGGAAGAACGTCTTCATAATGAGGGTGAGGAGGCGCTGGCACAAGTTGCCCAGAGAAGTCGTGGCTGCCCCATCCCTGGAGGTGTTCAAGGCCAGGTTAGATGAGGCTTTGGGCAAATCAACCCAGTGGAATGTGTCCTCACCCATGGCAGAAGGGTTGAAACTGGGTTGGCTTTAAAATCCCTTCCAAGCCAAACCATTCGATGATTCTACTTGTTTCCTACAGTCATATTCTGATATCCAGAAGTGAAGATGGCGCTAATGGAGGTGTTTCCCTGGAGGTGTTTAAGGGATGCGTGGACGAGGTGCTGAGGGACGTGGTTTAGTGTTTGATGGGAATGGTTGGACTCGATGATCCGGTGGGTCTCTTCCAACCTGGTGATTCTATGATTCTAATGGCTCGTCTGCTGCTGAGTTCTGGTGATGGGGCTGCTGTTTGGGTTGTGGGTGGAAGACAAAGACTACATAAACCCGTGTACTTCAGCGCTGAATAATCAGGCATCTCTCCATTAAAAATGGGCCATGGGTTTTCCCTGATCACTCCCTGATCGCTCTCTGATCACTCCCTGATCACTCAGGTTTTTGGCTGAAAGCACCATGACAGGGGGTTGGAACAAGACGATCTTTAAGGTCCCTTCCAACCCAAATTATTCTATGAATGTCTGGTTGGCAATATGGAGCTCAAGGGTAGCCTTGGCTGCTCTAATGTTTGAGTGGGAAACGTCCTTGTCCATAGCAAGGGGGTGGAACTGGAGGATCTTTAAGTCTCTTCAAATCCAAACCATTCTATGATAAGGAGGAAGACTCTGGATGGCTTGAAGCTCCCTCTTCTCCCAAGTGACAGGGGACAGGACGAGAGGGAATGGCCTCAAGCTCCACCAGGGGAGGTTCAGGCTAGACATCAGGAAAAAATATTTCATGGAAAGGGTCACTGGTCCCTGGCAGAGGCTGCCCAGGGAGAGGGTTGAGTTCCCTGGAGGGGTTTAAAAGATGAGTGGATGAGGTGCTGAGGGACATGGGTTAGTGATTGATGGGAATGGTTGGACTCGATGATCCGGTGGGTCCTTTCCAACCTAGTGATTCTGTGAAGACAGTGCTGTGGTCATGTTTAGCTCCCCCAAGCCCTGCTGTGGCTGTATGTAGGTGTGATGATTACTTTCAGTACAAATGGCACAAACTGAATGCACGTGCCGTGTGCATGCACAGACGTGAGTGCATGAGGGAAAACCCTTCTGTGCAAGTAGAAGATGACCCAGAGCACCACACTGATCTCTCCTGAAAAAGTTCTGTTTCATCATTGGTGAAGCATTGGAGAAGCTTTGTGGCCACACTGGCTTCACAAATAATGTTTAAACTTAGTGCAAAACCTGGACTCCTCCTGGCTACTGAGCGTTTTCTCCCTCCTCTGTTTAGAGACCACCTTATTATTATTATTGACAATCTGAGAGCGTTGAGGCGTTCTCCTCCCGTAGAGGAGAAGGCTCCGAGGAGACCTTGTAGCGACCTTCCAGTACGTGAACGGGGCTACAAGAAAGCTGGAGAGGGACTGTTCACAAAGGCTTGTGTTCACAGGACAATGGGTGATGGCTATAAACTGGAGAGGAGCAGACATTAGGGAGAATTTCTTCACCAGCGGAGTGATGAGGTCCTGGCACAGGTTGCCCAGGGACGTCGTGGCTGTCCTGTCCCTGGATGTGTTCTAGGCCAGGTGTGATGGGGCCCACAAGAAGGATGTTGAGGCTCTGGAGCGAATGCAGAGAAGAGCAATGAAGCTGGGGAAGGGGCTGGAGAACAGGCCTTATGAGGAGCGGCTGAGAGAGCTGGGGGTGTTTAGCCTGGAGAAGAGAAGGCCTCATTGCTCTCTCCAACTCCCTGAGAGGAGGTTGTGGAGAGGAGGGAGCTGGGCTCTTCTCCCAGGGGACAGGGGACAGGACGAGAGGGAATGGCCTCAAGCTCCGCCAGGGGAGGTTTAGGCTGGACATTAGGAAAAAATTTTTCCCAGAAAGGATCATTGGGCACTGACAGAGGCTGCCCAGGGAGGTGGTTGAGTCCCCTTCCCTGGAGGGGTTTAAGGCACGGGTGGACGAGGTGCTAAGGGACATGGGTTAGTGTTTGATAGGAATGGTTGGACTTGATGGTCCAGTGAGTCTCTTCTGACCTGGTTATTCTATGATTCTGTGATTCTTGGGCAGCCTGATCTAGTGGTAGATGTCTCTGCCCATGGAATTAGATGATCTTTAAGGTCCCTTCCAACCCAAACTATTCAATGAGTCTGTGATTCTACTGAGCATTTTCTCCCTCCTCGGTTTAGAGACCACATTATTCCTTCTCCACTTCAGTGTGCAAAAGGCACTTGGTGGTCCTTCCCTAATGAGACTGGTGAGGACTTTCTACCTTAAACACACACCTTTGTAGCTGCACAGAGGAAAAAAGAGATATTGCATTATCCTTCACTCTCTTTGCTTCTACATAATTTGTTACTTCAGGGTTCTGAAAAGGGTCTCGCGTCCCATGAATTTCATTTTCCAAGCGAGCTGTGCAGTAAGAGCGTCATCGAGCTGGAGAGGAGCAGACTGATCCCTAAACTAATTCAAATGGGATGCAAAGCCCTTTTCATCCTCTCTCTCCATCATTCCAAAGCCGTGGAAATGGAGCCTGTGCCTCCACTGTATTAACCCTGCGTCCAGAGGGACTGGAATGGGTCGCACACAATTTAGCACGAAGGCAGCACGTTCCATCCACCAGAGATCTTAGCACAGTCATTAAAAAAAAAGGAGAAAGGAGCAGGATGTGGGGGGTTTTTAATAGCTGAATCTATCACACTTCCTTTTACTCCCTCTTTCCAGAAGTTCTGGGTTTCGTGGGGGAAGTGTTGGAATTCATTTGGAAGTGTTAGTGAGGAGTACTGGTAGACACAGCTGTAAAAGCACTAGGACCTGCAAAAGCCCTCAAAGAGCTGTCAGAGCTTGGCTCCCGGTGGAGAAATGCAAGTGGTTTTTTCCTTTTTTCCTTTTTTTCTTTTTTCTTTTTTTTTTTTTTTCTGTTTCCAAATGTGCAGAAGCTTTTTGTCACTTCTCAAGATTCCAGGCAGCTTTTTTTTAAAAAAAAAAAAAAAAAAATCTCGATTTTTCTGGTGGCCTGTTCTTGCTGTGCTGCCATATGGTGGTGACCCAGGCTTCTCTGCTCACTGTCAGTCTCCTTACACCGTGGCTTCGTGGGAAAGGAGGGGCAGTCACTGAGTTGCAATGACTTTATGCAAAGATTAGCCCCTTTTCATCCTCCTGGTGCAATAGCCAAGGCGTAGACCATTAACAGACTGAATGCTTCAAAGGTGGAATTCAAGATGTTAGAGTTACTCCATGTGGTTTGTAAGATTTTGACATAATTGCATCCCTCAGTTTTCTCCTTTTAATTTCTTTCGCAATCTGGAAACCTTAATAATCAGTTAAGCTTCAGTGCACGTAGATGCTTCCTAATGGAGGAGGAAAGATGGTCCCTTCTCCCGAACTATTTAGCTTAGCTATAGAATCAGAGCATCATTAAGTTTGGAAAAGACCTCTGAGGTCATCGAGTTCAACTGTCAGCTGAACACCTGCATGCCTGCTATATATGAGGGGTTGAGAGAGTTGGGGTTGTTCAGCCTGGAGAAGAGAAGGCTTCGAGGAGACCTTAGAACGATTTTCCAGCACCTGAAGGGGCTACAAGAAAGCTGGGGAGGGACCGTTTACAGAGGCTTCTAGCGACAGGACTACGAGCAATAGGTATAATAAATTGGAGAGGTGCAGATTTAGGCTGGACATAAGCAGGAAATTCTTCGTGATGATAGTGGTGAGACACTGTTAGAGATTGCCCAGGGAAGTTGTAGCAGGGGGGTTGGAACTGGTTGATCTTTAAATTCCCTTCCAACCCAAACTGTTCTATGATTTTATGCGATAATTAAATCATTTCAGATTGTAGTTACAGTGTGAAGCAGCTGCACCAAATTACAGTTGGAAACAGATACTGGAGCAGCTCCAAGTATGTGAGATGCAATGATGGCAAAGACCCAGGCAAACCCAATAGGTTGTGGCTTTCCTGCCCCTGAATCTCCTGCCCGGATGCCATTTGCCATCGTCATTAGTTGCACGATGAGGGAAACGACCTCGTTGTTAGCACTGCATGTTATAAAGCAGGAGAGAATCATAGAGGACCCAGCTGGAAGGGATCATCTGAACCAACCTTTCCTGGCATGAGCATGGTCTAGAGAAGACGGAACAATACCCTATCCAGCTGAATCTTAAAAGTGTCCAGTGTTGGGGAATCCCCCTCTTCCCTGGGGAGGTTATTATGATGAATGTGCTCGTCATGAAAATGTTTCCTCTTCTGTCCAGTCACAATCTCTGGAGGAGTAACTTCCACCCATTACCCCTTGACTTTTCCACATGATGCAACCTTCCAGTATCTTAAAAGGGCTACAAGGAAGCTGGGGAGAGACTGTTCACAAAGGCCTGGAGTGATAGGACGGGGGGGAAGGGGGATAAACTGGAGAAGGGCAGAGTTAGGCTAGTCATAAGGAGGAATTTCTTCATGATGAGGGTGGTTAGACACTGTTACAGGTTGCCCAGGGAAGCTGTGGCTGCCCCATCCCTGGAGGGGTTCAAGGCCAGGTTGGATGAGGCTTTGAGCAGCCTGATCCAGTGGGAGGTGTCCCTGCCCATGGCAGCAGGGTGGGAACTGGGTGATATGTGAGATCCCTTCCAACCCAAACCATTCTATAATTCTACTAAATACTACAAAAGTTAAGTTATTTTAAAGTTATCCATTACGGTTACATTTACATCATATTTCTCTCCATGCTTCCCTTTAGAACTGTTGTTTAAGCTGAACAATAAGCTGTGTTCGTATGTGTTTATAATGCATTAAGGTTTTTACTAATCTATTATGCAAAGCCTTTCACACTGGTGTAGCTGGATTTCCTCTGATCACCTCTGCCGCATCGTTCCAGAAAGCACTTTATTCCGAGAAAAAGCCATTTATCCCTGTCTGTGCTCGTCCGTTTACTTGCAATAGGTAAAACAAAAGGCTAAATGCATTCTCAGGAATCCTCTGTGCATTTTCTTAAACGTACCTGTGTTAAATTGCCTAGCAGCAATTTCTCCCAGTGTGAGCAAGAGGATAAAGAAGCGTTAACATCATTGTTTAGTGTGGCTGAGGTTGGTTTTTCTTCCAATGTGTTGTGCTCGCCTAGGATCCCGACTTCAGAATTAGATTGTTTCCAAGAAACAATTTGATTCTGCTGGAAGTTACTGAACATAACAACATTTTATTGCTCTGCTTAAGCGGCTCAAAATTTCTTGCGGTGGCTTCGAAGGAAGGAAAAGTGAGAAGAAAAGGTGTTATGAAAGATGTGGCTGAGGGCTGTCCAGGTGGAATCCATGGAAGAGGAGAAGGTTGTGGGATGTCAGAGGTGACACTTGAGCTGCCAGGGTGGTTCAGCTGTGAAAAAGGCAAATGTGGCTGAGGCAGTTGGGGTTGTTCAGCCTGGAGAAGAGAAGGCTCCGCGGAGACCTTAGAGCAGCTTCCAGTAGTGAAAGGGGCTCCTGGAAAGCTGGGGAGGGACTTTTTCCAAGGGCCTGAGTGACAGGATGAGAGGGGATGGCTTTAAATTGGAAGGGGGAAAGAAGAAGAAATTCTTCCCGATGAGGATGGTGAGACACTGGCCCAGGTTGCCCAGAGAAGTGCTATCTGCCCCATCCCTGGAGGTGTTCAAGGCCAGGTTGGATGGGCCTTGAGCAGCCTGATGTCGTGGGAGGTGTCCCTGCCCATGGCAGGGGGTTGGAACTGGATGATCTTTAAGTTCCCTTCCAACCCAAACCATTCGATGATTCTGTGATTTTATGATATTTAATAAATGTTGTTATCCGGAATGAACTTAGATTCTGCTTTCCCTTTGAAGCTCTGCAAGATGGGATTAAGGTAGGAGAAAGAAACCATCTTCTAAAGGTTTTATTTCCATCCGATGATCCAGCGTTTGAATCTAAGTCTAATCTTAATGCTAAATAGCACACTTGGAGTTTCTGATGACATATCTGGTGGAGCTGAAAATGGATAACGGAGTTCTGTATTCTGTTTCTGCTGTTGTTTTAGTTTAATTGGAGAAATGTCCCTATAAGGCAGCACTGATTAAATAGCTGCACCTACGTTTGTGTTGTCAAATCTATCTGTGCTACCAAAAAGGTCTGTATATATTGTATAAAATCAAACCTTTAATATGTCATTTCTTTGGGAGGTTTACTTGCAAGACTTTCTCCCGTAAGAACAAGTGCCTTTAAGCTCAGAAACTCTCCCCTCATTTTATTGCTTTTGAAATATCGAATACCATCGTTTCTGGAATACTTTGCAGGGACGTAAACTGATAATTGAAAGAAGACAGTGACTCTACGAAGAAATTTGTTGCTGTGAGGTTGATGAGGCAGTGGCACAGGTTGCCCAGGGAAGACGTAGATTCCGCATCCCTGGAGGTGTTCAAGGCCAGGTTGGATGGGGCTTGGAGCAACCTGATCCAGTGGGAGGTGTCCCTGCCCATGGCAGGGAGATGGAACCAGATGGGCGCTAAGGTTCCTTCCAACCCAAACCATTCTATGATTCTATGAGTATCTGGGTTATGAGATACCTTACAAACTTTAATCCGGTAAATCATTCTGTTTATCTTTTCCCCTAGTTTTATGACTGTGGGTTGCTTAGCACCTGAATATGAACTTGGAGCACGTTGTACCCGTTGATAAGTTCATGGCAACTGGACTCATTGCCATGGAGAATTAAGTTTCCACGGCTCTAAATATACTTTGCCAATGACCAAGCAGTAGTTGATCCCTCACAAGGGAAGGAGGAGGAGCAGGCACCGGTCTCTTCTCTCTGGCAGCCAGTGATAGGACCCAGGAGAATGGCAGAAAGATGCACCAGGAGAGGGTTAGATTGGATATTAGGAAAAGGTTCTTCACCCAGAGGGTGGTGGAGCACTGGAACTGCTCCTCAAGAGAGTCACGGCGCCGAGCTGGACAATATTCCAGAAGCATTTGGCCAACGCCCTCAGATACCTGGTGTGAATTGTTGGGGTTGTCCTGTGCAGAGAAAGGAGTTGGACTTGATGATCTTTGTAGGTCCCTTCCAACTCAGGACACTCTATTATTCTACAGATTAATGTCTCCATTCGCCTCGTAGTAACTTTTCGGGATTTGAGCATTTTAAGACCAAATTCTTTACAACCAGTATTGTCTCCTGGGAATGAAGTGTATTAAGACCCAGCTTTACTGGGATACTGTAAACTTAACGTGCTCCAGAGTTGACTTTCAGATACGTGTGTTTATCTCCTGCTTCAGTTCTTTGGTATCTTTTAACTCCACGTGCTTATAGTTGGATACTGTAGCCCTTAACGTCAGCAGCTTTTTACATTTCATTAAATTGCCTACAGATTCTCCGATCCTTTTAATCACAAAAGTAGATGCCAACATGATACGTGTGGCAATCAAAACATGGAAAAAACCAAGTTAAAAAGTAAGTAGCAGCAGCTTTCTCGCTGCAGATGTCAATATTTTTGACAAGCAAGTGCTTGCGTTGTGACACATGGTAATAGAAAACATCCTGTTGTGGTAGAACACCACCAGCACCTTGAGGGAAGTCGAGTTTCCAGAGTCCTTGTTCAATGCATTTTATGCCAATAGGAAGCCTGATCTTTCAGTTTATTATCAAGAAACAAAAATAAGAAAGAAAAAAAAACCCACTAAATCAGTGCATTTCAAAGCCTCTAGGCAAGGCAGTAATACAAATAATAAATTAAGAAATAATAAAGTGCAGAACAGTGGCATTTGGCTTTAGGCTGAGAATAGGACTGATAAGCAGAGAGTTGAATGTTAAGAAAAAATCCTTTGGGGCTTCAACCTTCGCCGACTGTCGAGTGTCAGGAAATAAATTAGCGTTTTTGTTGTTGTTGTTGTTGTTGTTGTTTACCTCAGAAATTTAGGAAGAGACAGCGAATGAACAAAAGATGCTCCAAGGAGCCCTTCTGGCAGAAGTCCAACCGTTGCAAAGTTCCGCAGATAAATTGATTTAATTAGGCTATATAATAGCACTTCTGCTGTGGCTGTTGAAACAGACTCATAAAAGATATTAACTGGTGCAGTCTGAGCATTGCATGCTTGTTTCAAAGATGCCCATGACTCTTCCCTGCTTCCTAGGTCATTAAGAGCTCCGAAGAACATTTAGTTTCCCCATATTCTACAATTTGCTGTTTTTACTGATTAAAAATGTCTGTAATGTGCCTGGAGATACTTAAGTCGTGACAGTAAAAAATCCTCTTTCCTAGGATAAAGGTTGTAGAAATTATTTGACAGAAAGTTAACAGAATCAGTGAAACATAGAGTCATAGAATCATCAGGTTGGAAAAGACCCACTGGATCATCGAGTCCAACCATTCCCATCAATCACTAACCCATGTCCCTCAGCACCTCGTCCACCCGTCCCTTAAACCCCTCCAGGGAAAGTGACTCAACCCCCTCCCTGGGCAGCCTCTGCCAGGGACCAATCACCCTTTCTGTGAAAAGTTTTTTCTGTGAAAAGTTTTTTCTGTGAAAAGTTTTCAGACGAAACCTCCCCTGGTGGAGCTTGAGGCCATTCCCTCTCGTCCTGTCCCCTGTCC
The DNA here is from genome assembly GCA_033459285.1 of Clamator glandarius. Taxonomy (NCBI): domain Eukaryota; kingdom Metazoa; phylum Chordata; class Aves; order Cuculiformes; family Cuculidae; genus Clamator; species Clamator glandarius. Next base: position 9,936 of record JAUNZM010000577.1, read on the forward strand.
CTTGGGAGAAGAGCCCAGCTCCCTCCTCTCCACAACCTCCTCTCAGGGAGTTGGAGAGAGCAATGAGCTCTCCCCTCAGCCTCCTCTTCTCCAGGATAAACAACCCCAGGTCCCTTAGGCTTGTTCTCCAGCCCCTTCCCCAGCTTCGTTGCTCTTCTCTGCACTCGCTCCAGAGCCTCAACATCCTTCTGGGATGGGCCTAGAACTGAACCCAGGATTCGAGGTGCGGTCTCACCAGTACCGAGTCCAGAGGGAGAAGAACCTCCCTGGCCCTGCTGGCCACATTGTTTCTGATCCAAGTCAAGATGCCCTTGGCCTTCTTGGCCACCTGGGCCCCTGCTGGCTCCTGTTCAACCAACCCTCCCAGGTCCTTCTCCTCCAGGCAGTTTCCAGCCAGACTTCTCCTAGTCTGGAGCTGCCCAGGGTTGTTGTGCCCCAAGTGCAGGACCCGGCATTTGCCTTTCATCTCATCCAGGCTTCGTCTAGCAGGGTTTACGGCTTTTCTGTACCCGGTTGAGCAAAATTGCTTTATAATCACCATGTAAAAACATGGAAGTTGTAAAGACCACATTGGCAAAACGAAGTACAATCACTTTGTTACGCATCTTGTTATACGGGTGTATTTGTTTAATTAATTTCCTCACTAATTAGAGCTGTATGTACTTGCGTTAATTATTATTTGCTTAACACAATCAACAGTGTAATTCTTCACAGAAAAGCCGCACGCTTTCTAGTTGAATTACTGATTTTGTGTTCTTTCTGAAAGAACAGTCACTCCGTTTCTGTCAAATGATAGGTTGCATTCTTTAATGGGGATGAAATTCTATTTAGGCTAACGAAAACACAACATAATATATTATATTTTTAATTGGTGATTAAGCGAAGAGAGGAAAAACTGATTTGCCTTATACATGAGCACAGAGATGTCTGGTTTTTCGTAGTGGATTACTAAACTAGGTGGATCTGCTATTTATCACCCACCAAGACCTTTTGCCATCTGACAAAGCTAAAGTGCATTTATCTTGATTGTCGGGAGATTTTGGAAGGAAACGACTTTCTCATGTGAGAAAAATGTAGCCCAGCGGAACTCCTGACCTTTTACCAAACGCTTAATTACTTTCTAAAACACAGAGTGCTCTAAACAAATTATCCAGACAGGGACCTATCTGTTTTCTAATACGAAGCCCATTAGCTCTGATTTGGATTATGAATTTATGCTTAGTCTCTGAAATCAAAAGGAAAGCAACAATATAAATATCGTTAATCATATTCAATAAGAAAGCTAATGACCGTGGATCTAATTGTTTCAGCGACTGGATGATACGTAGAGTTTGTGGATGTGCATCCACCCACACCCATATGGATCATCTCTCTGTGTATCTGGCAAATTCACTGCTCAGATTTTCATAGAATCATAGAATCACCAGGTTAGAAGAGACCCACTGGATCATTGAATCCAATCATTCCCATCAATCACTAAACCATGTCCCTCAGCACCTCGTCCACCTGTCCCTTAAACCCCTCCAGGGAAGGTGACTCAACCTCCTTCTTGGGCAGCCTCTGCCAGGGACCAATCACCCTTTCTTTGAAAATTTTTTTCCTGATGTTCAGCCTAAATCTCCCCTGGTGGAGCTTGAGGCCATTCCTTCTCATCCTGCCCCTTGGGAGAAGAGCCCAGCTCCCTCCTCTCCACAACCTCCTTTCAGGTAGTTGTAGAGAACAATGAGGTCTCCCCTCAGCCTCCTCTTCTCCAGGCTAAACAGCCCCAGCTCTCTCAGCCGCTTCTCATAATCCTTGTTCTCCAGCCCCTTCACCAGCTTCGTTGCTCTTCTCTGCTCTCGCTCCAGAGCCTCAACATCCTTCTGGTGGTGAGGGGCCCAAGAAGAATTAGGAATATTTCTTTGCATTTTTCAAGGTGGAATGTGCCATCGAATGAGAACTTTATCAGTGAAGGAGCAGAATATTAATGAGCGTGGCGAACCTACAATGCTCTTCTATGTCTTCATCATCACTGAAATGAAACTGGACAGATAATACCAACACTCCTGAGATCTTCATGCAGATTGCACAGGAGCCGTGCTTGTTCTTTAGTATTAGAGTCATACAATGATTTGGATCAGAAGAGACCTTAAAGATCATCCGGTTCCAACCCGCTGCCATGGGCAGGGACACCTCCCACCAGAACAGATTGCTCAAAGCCCCATCCAGCCTGGCCTTGAAAACCTGATCCAGTAGAACCTGTCTCTTTCCATGGCAGCGGTTTGGAACTGGATGATCTTTAATTCCCTTCCAATCCAAACCGGTCTCTTCCTTGGAACAGAGTAGTAAAACCAGAAAGAACTGCAGTGTTTACATGCCGTGTGCGTAAATGCTTTGCTGAAGAGCTATGCATTTCTTCTAAACTGGTTAAAGTCAATAATCACCACCATTAACCTACCTGAAAATAAGCTTTTTAAAGAAATGAGTCATCTACTCCTCCAGACAGTATGAAGGGCACAATCCGCTGTTAGGTATTTTAATTGAAAAATCAAAGGTATAATAAACATAGAATCACAGAATCACTAGGTTGGAAGAGACCCACTGGATCATCGAGTCCAACCATTCCTATCAAACACTAAACCGTGTCCCTCAGCACTTCGTCCACCTGTGCCTTAAACCCCTCCAGGGAAGGTGGATCAATCACCTCCCTGGGCAGCCTCTGCCAGTGCCCAGTGACCCTTTCTTTGAAAATTTTTTTCCTGATGTTCAGCCTAAATCTCCCCTCGTGGAGCTTGAGGCCATTCCTTCTCATCCTGCCCCTTGGGAGAAGAGCCCAGCTCCCTCCTCTCCACAATCTCCTCTCGGGTAGTTGTAGAGAGCAATGAGGTCTCCCCTCAGCCTCCTCTTCTCCAGACTCCAGCTCCCTCAGCCATTCCTCATAAGGCCTGTTCTCCAGAGGGAGAAGAACCTCCCTGGACCTGCTGGTCACAAACATGGGAAGTGAAGAATCGGAAGAGAAAAAGTTGAGAAGTAGAAGAATCAATAGTAACATTAATGAGAACTGGTGGAAATGCCTATTAACGACTCTAGGCGCCAGTGTTGCGGGAATCGTTGCTAATTGTAAGGCAGCACCGTTGCCTTTCCCCGCAAAATGCAGCTCAGAGACGGGAACGTGGTTCCCCAAGACCAAGTTCATTCATTAGAGTGTTCTGCTTTGCAGGAATACGTTTTCTCACATAGGTTATGTGAAAAACATCCATCAGATCGCCCGTTCAGTGTCTTTGCGCTTCTGTTTTCCACCGGAAAAGGCAGTGCAAATATTGCACCTTTTCATCATAAAGGAAGAAAAAGATAAAGATGATAAAGATTTCTTTGGCGTACGCCTTCTAATATAACCCTTAAAAGTCAATGACCACAAACAGGTCCCTAAGCAGGTAGTAATGAGGTCAAAACTTCTTATAACCATCAACAACCTGTAAATCTTTTGGCTGATGATGCGAGGGCTGGAGCACCTCCCACCTGAGGACAGGCTGAGAGAGTTGGGCTTCTTCAACCTGGAGAAGAGAAGGCTCCAAGGAGACTTTATAGTGACCTTCCGGTACCTGAAGGGGCTACAAGAAAGCTGAGGAGGGACTGGTCACAAAGGCTTGTGGTGATAGGACGAAGAGCAATGGGGATAAACTGGTGAGGGGCAGATTTAGACTGGGCTTAAGGAGAAATTTCTTCACTATGAGAGTAATGAGGCACTGGAAGAGGTTGCCCAGGGAAGTTGTGGCTGCTCCATCCCTGGGGGTGTTCAAGGCCAGGCTGGATGGGGCCTTGGAGAGCCTGATCTAGTGGGAGGTGTCCCTGCCCATGGGAAGAGGGTTGGAGCTGGATTATCTTTAAGGTCCCTTCCAACTCAAAGTATTCTACAATTCTGTGATTTGGGAAGACACGCGCCCCACCTACCCATGGCCCTTCACGAAGCTCTCAAGAGGGTTCTAAGTTTGCTTCTTTCCCAAGTCACGATAGAAATTACAGCTCTTAGTGGCACTACACATCGATAAATTTGGGATGAAGAACTAGTTTTTACAATTTTATGTCCTCCTTCCACTGAAGACATAGAATCATAGAATGGTTTGGGTTGGAAAGGACCTTAAAGATCATCAGGTTGCAGCCCCCCTGCCGTGGGCATAGACATCTTCCTCTCGGTCAGGTTGCTCAACGCCTCATCCAACCTGGTCTTGAACACCTCCAGGGATGGGGCAGCCACTAACCATTGCAAAAGCCCAGTAAGCTCTGGTGGGACCATCATTTTCGGGCTGGGGGTTCTTTGCTTTCACAGAGAGCAGTTCAGCTCTGATGGTTTGTACTTGGCAAAGGAGTGGAAGCGTTTTGGGCTCTGAGAATTTTGCTAATTCAGTAACTGCAGATGTGACAGAGAAATACAGTGAAATGTATAAGCGAATAGAAAAAATGAGTCAAATATAAAAGGAAATATATGAGTGAAGCACTGTGAGTCACGCACAGAGATTTGTTTCCTTTCAGAGAACCGAAACTGAAAAGGCAGAGGAAACCCCGCTTTATCTGCTAGTTTCTAGAAATTAAAAAAACCCGAGGAGACTGAAAATTCTTTACCTGTCTTGGGACTAAACCTCCTGGTTGTAATTTCAAAGCCTAAAACGTTCCTCCAGGAATAGCATTTTTGTGAATATCTTCTTACTTTTCGTGCTTCGCCTAAATATTATTTCCCTTCCTTTTGTTGAAATGGGGTAAGCAAGCAGTTTATCATCGAAAGAACTCAGCATTTAAAGAGAAGCTAATTAACACGAAGGCTTTAGACACGGTACTCTATGTATGGGGGAGCTGTTCAACAGTGGCTGAACATGAGCCAGCAGTGGCCCAGGTGGCCAGGGAGGCTAGCAGCATCCTGGCTTGGATCAGCCATGGGGTGGCCAGCAGGAGCAGGGAACGAACGTATCATCCCCCTGGACTCGGCACTGATGAGGCTGCACCTTGAATCCTGGTATCAGGTTTGGGCCCCAGCACAAGAAGGGTGTTGAGATGCCGGAGCATCTTCAGAGAAGGGCAGCAGAACTGGTGAAGGGACTGGAGCGCACGTCTTATGAGGAGCAGCTGAGGGACCTGGAGCTGTTTAGTCTGGAGGAGAGGAGGCTGAGGGGAGACCTCATCACTCTCTGCAGCTCCTGGAAAGGAAGTTGTGGCAAAGAGGGTGTTGGTCTCCTCTCCCAAGTAACAAGTGAGAAGTTGAGAGGAAATGGCCTCAAGTTGTGCCAGCGGAGGTTTAGATTGGATATTGGGAAAAATTTCTTTACTGAAAGAGTGGTGAAGCTATGGAAGAGGCTGCCCAGGGAAATGGTGGCTTTTCCAGTCCTGGAGGTGTTCAAAACCTGGAGGTGTTGGGGGGACGGCCTCAAGCTCCTCCAGGGGAGGTTTAGACTGTATATCAGGAAAAAAATTTCACAGTAAGGGTCACTGGGTGCTGGCAGAGGCTGCCCAGGGAGGTGATGGAGTCACCATCCCTGGAGGTATTTAAAAGACAGATAGACGAGGTGCTTAGGGACACTGTTTATTAGTAGATAGGAATGGTTGGACTCAAAGATCCAGTGGGTCTTTTCTTACTTGATGATTCTATGATTCTATGAAAATACATGTAGATGTGGCACTTTGGGACATGGTTTTTTTTTAGGTGTTGGTCTGCCGGTTGGACTGGATGACCTTAGAGATCTTTTCCAACCATAATAATTCTATAATTCTAAATTAAATCTTGTATGTGCATAGGTGAGATACTTGAACCCAGGTCGCTGACATCTTAGGTTGCTCCCATGATGATGAGACCGTCCATTTTTGTGGCATCTTCAGCAAAGCTGAAGGAAATGGAGGGACATTTAAATCACAGCTCTGGAAGCTGGGAAATATCTCTGCGTTTCTTCCTTGAGATCAGGGAGTTCACAAGGCTCTTTTGCAAGGCCAGATGTGAAGGGACAGTGTCTTTCATAATACTGCTTGGAAGAAGAGCTCAGCTTGAGGGACTGCAGGTAGGTTGGATCTAGGAAATCAAGCTCTTCCGTATGAGCCCTTGGAGCACTATAGCTGCTTTTTATGTTGAGCTTTTGCCGTAGCAAGGCACTATCTTTACAAACACCAAATAGAGATGTGGAACAAGGGAACTTCATGCTTTCGTGATTAAAGGACTCTCCGATATCTCCTGAGTTGATATTTTTCATTGATCGGATCATCCGTTCTACCTGGAGGCTGTGTCTGAAATTCATTCCGTGTCTGAAATTCATTCCATTTCTGAAACCGGGCTGCAAACACCTCAAATGTGCTTCACATGACACCATCCTGTGGACCAGGGAAAGCATTGAACATTTCTGTAAAGAAAGCACGTTCCGATGGATTCCGTGCATTTCCTTAAGGGGAAAGCTCAATTTTTGCACGAGGGAAAGGCATGATGAGAAAATGGCTGGTTTATTGGACTCGTTATCCTGTTTTCTCCCAGGTAACGCATGTTGTAGCCACTTCAAATCTTGTTGTTGGAGACAGGGATCACACAGACCCATTTGACAATAAGACTTTAATACTAGGAGCTCTTTTCTAAGCACTTATGTGTTGCGATAACATTCCCTTAAGGACAATGTTCTCATTGGTCAGTTTTTCCCTTTGGGCAAGAGAAAGAAGGCTAAATGGAGAAATATTTGTGGATTACAGAAGCATCTTATTCCAAAATTGGACTGCCCTCACACTGAAGGTCATTTCCAAGCCTTTTACGTATTGTTACTGGGAATAATCAGCTCTTTGTTTTCTTTCGGTGGCTGTAATCTGTGTCTGGAAAAGGAAGGTCTACATTGTACAGCTTTCCAGGGAAAGGAGTGGTTTCTATGAAGAATGAAGTAGGTAGAATGCAATTCCATAATGCGGCACTTGCCTGGGATTCTGAGAGTCATATCCCATAGACTCCAGAAATACCTGTGTTTCTCTGGGTGGTGCAGGTGTCGCACCAGAAGGGTGGGATGGCATCCAGAGGGACCTGGACAAGCTGGAGAATTGGGGCTGTGTGAACCTCATGAGGTTCAACAAGACCACGTGCAAGGTCCTGTGCCTGGGTCGGGGCAATATGTGGTTTCAGTACATGACGGAGGACAAGGTGATTGAGAGCAGCCCTGCCAAGAAGGACTTGAGGTCACTGATGGATGAGAAGCTCAACATGAGCTGGAAATGTGTGCTCACAGCCCTGAAAGGCAACCAAATCCTGGGCTGCATCAAAGAAGCGTGACCAGCAAGGCAAAGGAGGGGATTCTGCCCCTCTACTGCACTCTTGTGAGACCCCCACCTGGAGTCCTGCGTCCAATTCTGGAATCCCCAACACGAGGAGGAGATGGAACTTTTGGAACGGGTCCAGAGGAAGCCACAAAGATGATCCAGGAGCTGGAGCACCTCTGCTATGAACACAGGCTGAGAGAGTTGGGCTTGTTCCGCCTGGAGAAGAGAAGGCTCGTTAGAGATCTTAGAGGACCTTCCAGTACCTGGAGGGGCTCCAGGGAAGCTGGGGAGGGACTTCGTACAAGGGCCTGGAGAGACAGGATGAGGGGAAGGGCTTTAAATTGGAAGGGGGATTGGTTGGGTGACTGTGCAGCAAAGGTGTTGGTGTTACCAGAAATCTAATGCATCCAGTTCCTCCGCTTTATTTCCCCGTGCATGAATTGCTTGCAGAAAGAGAGTTGGATTCATTTATGCTTGTTCTAAGTAATAAAAACAAGAGAACTGAGGTCTGTTCCGTGTGCTACAGAAAAAAAAAAAAGCTCTGCAGGTAGTTGTTGTGGTTGTTTAGATATAATTGTTTCATTAGGCCTTTAATAGTTCTACAGGCAGCTTCCACTTCCATGGCATATTTGTGTTCTAATCCCTCTCTTTAAGGTGACTGCAGCAAGGAGAAAGACAAGAAGCAGGTTTAATCCATCATTTATTCCAAACACCGAGTACCAAAGAGGAAGGAAGGTTTAGGAGTGGGAAGGATGTTGAATAAGACAACAAAATCCGTTCACTGGCTTGTTTCAAGGGGATTTTTAATATTCTGGAGCTAAATTAGACAGCGGATCCTGCACAGGCCCCGGGCTTTGACATGTGTTTTATAATGACAGTTAATTAGATGCTGTCTGCAGCAATCATAGGCTGTCATCCCTAATACACATCGAGGAACGTGAAGGACAGAAGAACTTCCTCCCCCCTTCCTTGCCCTAATTGGAATCGGTTGCCAGAATTAACTAGGAATGTATGAGACTCTAGTTTGACAGTTAACGTAGCCTCTCCCCGCGTGCCACGAAGCAGGACTGTGACTCCTTCTGTGCTCTACGCCTTGTGTACGTGGGTGGCTACCGCGGCAAAGTGATTTCCTGGTGGCACAAAGGAACGTTCCCCAGTTTCTCCAGCCTTTCTCAAAGATCACTCGTCAGGCAGCGTCGTAACGTTCAAGAGATGTCTAATCCTGCAGGTCTCCTCCAGGGTTGCTCCTTTCCTCCTCCACCACTAGGTAGTCATTATCTTAGAAGATGTAGGTCAACCTTTTAGAAGGAGGTAATTCTGTTGTCAGTCACGGAAGCTTTCAGATAATTCAGCAAATCTCGATTCCCAGCAATTTCTGGTGTTCACTGTGATGCTTCAAGAAAATTGGCTTCCGAATAGCTGTAACGTAAAACCAAGTTCTCTTATTCCCACCTCTTTTCCTCTCTGTGTTCCTCTTTCCTATCTTTCTGCTAGTGCAGGTGTCCTTCAGTTTTTGGTGCGGAAAGTAAGGCTGAGGGTTTCCATAGATCAGGGTTTCAGGATTTCTCCAAGGCTTTTGATATAATTTGATACAATTCTGTGAATCTATGAATAAAACCTTTTCAGTAAAGCCACAATTAGATTTTTCCAGGTGAGAGCTGCCCTCTCTGCTATTCTCTGTCACTGGAATGTGTTGCCCAGGGGAGTCGTGGCTGCCTCATCCCTGGAGGTGTTCAAGGCCATGTTGGATGGAGCTTTGAGTAACTTAATCCAGTGGGAGATGTCCCTACTCATAGCAGGGGGGTGGAACTAGATGATGTTTAAGGTCCCTTCCAACCAACACCCCTCCATGATTCTATAATCATAAAATCATAGAAGAGTTTGGTTTTGCACTAGCCTTTTAAAAAAAAAGTCTTAGAATCATAGAATGATTTGGGTTGGAAGGGACCTTAAAAATCATCCAGTTCCAACCTGCTGCCGTGGGCAGAGACACCTCCCCCTAGATCAGGCTGCCTAAAGTCCCATCCACCCTGGCCTTGAACACCTGCAGGGATGGGGCAGCAACGACTTCTCTGAGCAGAAGAATTTCCTCCTAATGTCTAATCTAAATCTTCCCCCTTCCAATTTAAAGTCCTCTTTCTGTTGGTTCTGTGGCATAGTTAGAAATACCTGACAAAAATTAGTAAATAGATTAAAATGATGGGGAATAGGTGCCCCATCCCTGGAGGTGTTCAAGGCCAGGTTGGATGGGGCTTTGAGCAACCTGTTCCAGTGGGAGGTGTTCCTGCCCATGACAGGGGGGTTGGAACTGGATGATCCTTAAGGTCCCTTCCAACCCAAACTATTCTATAATTCTATGATTCTATGACTTTCCCCTCGCCACGATCATGGCAGACACTTGATTTATCTCTTTTATTGCCGTAGTACCTAGACAGCTGCCACGTGTTTTCTCCACTTGGTTGTTTTCCAACCTTTGTTTCCCATATTGACTACTTTCTGTTGTGATTTAGCAGGGATGTGGAAATCGTCTCTGGATCTGTGAGATCATAGAATTATGGTATGTTTGGGGTTGGGAGGAACCTTAAAGATCATCCAGTTTCACCCCCCTGCCATGGTCAGGGACACCTCCCACTGGATCAGGTTTCTCAACGCCTCGTTCAACCCGTCCCTGAACAGGGATGGGGCAGCCGTGACTTTTCTGGGCAACCTGTGCCACTGCCTCACCAACCTCACCGTAAAGACTTTCTTCCTAAGATCTAATCTAAATCTCCCCTCTTTCAGTTTAAAAACGCTACCCCTCATCCTATCACTACACAGAGTGATGAAGAGGCCCTCCCCAGCTTTCTTGTAGGCTCCCTTTAAATTCTGGAAGGTCACTATGAGGTCTTCCTGGAGCCTTCTCTTCTCCAGGCTTGAACAAGCCCAGCCCTCTCATACAGCCGGTCCTCGTACAGGAGGTGCTCCAGCCCTCAGATCATCTTTGTGGCATAGGGCAGGTTGGATTTCTAAACTCAAGACACTCTTGGAGACCAAAACTCTTGGCAGGTGTCATGCTACTCAAGAGAATTTGGAATTATGTCTTCAAAGCAGTGATGTCGACAAAGCGTGTGTCTTTTTGCATCACCAGACAAAAGCCCCTTTGCTGTAATTGCTTCATCTAATCCCTTATTAGCCTGTAATATGGTTCCTGTCATGTCAGACTTCTTTTAATTTAATTTAAACAAAATGCTAACAATATTTTGCTTCTAATTTATCCTCCTCCTGGCTGCTTCAGAGACTCATAAGTAGATTGTTATGGCATTAATTATGATTTCATGGTCAGGCCCTGTTCCTCAATAGGAATGATCCAATTTTGCCCCCACCGTGTCTTCAAACAAGGAATCTACAAACAGCCCTATGATGTCTCCCACTGCTTTAGAAGATTTGATATAATGGGGGGGATGATAAAGCGATCAAACCAATCCTATTTGTGCATCCCTGAGAGTATAATTCATGCATCAGTGAGCGCTGTCAAGGGAAAATTACCTTTGGAGTTCAAATTTCCATTCCAAAGTTGCATTGCAATTTTGTTTTTGTAGGCTACGACCTTCTGCTTTTTCAAGACCATGAAATTTATATCCAGCTGCCGTTTTTACTGTACAAGCAGAAAAGCTTGAATACAAAATATTTAATGTCCCTGTCCATAAATTGATATTTTTAATAGTTTACTCAATGCTGCTGACTTTTACATTTTGCCTCCTGTTTCTCAATAGCTCAAACACACAATCCTGAAGGCGTTTGGTTCTTTCTTAAATCTAAATAACAAAACCAGCAGCTGGAAATTGATTTTCTGGGGACTGTTCAACATCCTCCCCTGCTTGTGTATTCTTTCATCACCATCCACTTGGAGCTTTATTTGAAGAAGTACGGAATAACGCATGAAATTTGAGCCTTAGTTTTTGTTGTGAAGAACTGGTATGAGAATGAGCACTTTTCTGTGAACATCACGGGTTGGTTGTCATCTGGCCTCATGTGAAAGTTTTCCTAGATCTCATTTAGAATCATAGAATGGTTTGGGTTGGAAGGGATCTCAAAGCTCATCCAATTCCAGCCCCCCCGCCATGGGCAGGGACACCTCGCACTGGATCATGTTGCTCAAAGCCTCATCCAACCTGGCCTTGAACACCTCCAGGGATGAGGTAGCCACGACTTCTCTCAGCAGCCTGGGCCAGGGCCTCACCACCCTCATCATGAAGAATTTCTTCCTATTGCCTAGTCTAAATCTTCTCTCTTCCAACTTAAAGCCATTCCCCTGGTCCTATCACAACAGGCCTTTGTAAAAAGTCCCTCCTCAACTTTCTTGTAGGCCTCCTTTAGGCTGCTAACACGTCTCCCTGGAGCCTTCAATGTAAGCATCTTCCATAATGGAAGGGAAATTAAGCTAAGTAGGAGATCTCCTTGATCATAATGAAGCAAGTTAAACAACTGGGGGTTGTTCAAGATGATCTTCTCTGTTGTGCTGGTGGTTCCAGTACCTGAAGGGGGCCCACATGAAGACTGGGGAGGGACTGTTTTCAAAGGCCGGAGGTGATAGGATGAGGGGGAACGGCTACAAAGTGGAGAGGGACATATTTAGACTAGACATGAGGAGGAATTTCTTTGCTATGAGGGTGGTGAGGGACTGGACCAGGTTGCCCAGGGAAGCTGTGGCTGCCCCATCCCTGGAGGTGTTCAAGGCCAGGTTGGATGTGACCTTGGGCAGCCTGATCGAGCGGGAATTATCACTTCCCGTCACAGGGGGGTTGGAACTAGATGGTCATTAAGGTCCCTTCCAACCCAAACTATTCTATGATTCGATAGTTAAAACTAGACCACTTCATACAATTGCTAAGTTTGCCGTGGGGTTGGAACGAGGGGAGGGAACAGGCAATAAGAATATAATACTGTTAGAATGTCTTTCCAAGCAATAAACAGGTTTTCCCTTTACTGAAATAACATTTATTGTTATTTACCTAGGCTTTGTAATTTCCCTGTGGTTTATAACTTGATGAGAACTTGAAATCAGAAGGCAACATAGTAATTAGCTGGAGAGGAGTATAGTTAAACTTATAATGTAAACAGGTTTGTGCATATGCTTTCACCTAGAACCACAAATCATAATAGCAAATCACAGTCCCAGCTCTATGCATTTGTTAAGTTGCCCCTTAATTTCTATTTCCAAGATTTGTTTTTCCCAGCAGAGTTGAAACGGTGCTGGCATCTCCTGGAAACACATCTCATAGTGTATTGTTCCTGCTTGCTTGTTTTGTGGAGGAGGAGTGGTTTTAGTGAAAAGGAATCATAGAATCATAGAATCATAGAATCGCCAGGTTGGAAGAGACCCACCGGATCATGGAGTCCAACCATTCCTATCAAACACTAAACCATGTCCCTCAGTGCCTTGTCCACCTGTCCCTTAAACCTCTACAGGGAAGGTGACTCAACCCCCTCCCTGGGCAGCCTCTGCCAGGGACCAATCACCCTTTCTGTGAAAATTTTTTTCCTAATGTTCAGCCTAAACCTCCCCTGGTGGAGCTTGAGGCCATTCCCTCTCATCCTGTCCCCTGTCACTTGGGAATGAGCAGTCTAAGGGATCAGAACAGTCTAATGAAGCAGGTTCTCTAATGATTATTGCCTTCGGTCTTCAGGCAGACCTCTTATGGGTTGGTTTCCAAAGCGTGAGTGTGAAGGGGTGACCTTGGTGCTACTGCTCTTGCTGCACCGAGCCTGGAAGCCCTGGAGCGGAGGTGGCATCTCCCAGAAGTTGGCATGTGCTGCAGTTCTTGTGCTTCCACCTTTATCAAACGCCTTTCACATCAGAGTGGAAGTTTGGCCAGTTGCTGAGAAGACATTTACGGTTTTTCCAATGTGTGTCACTTCTTGTCAGGAAGGAAGAATTAATCGTAGGATCATCATATGGTTTGGCTCAGAAGGAACCTCAAAGCCCATCCAGTTGCAGCCCCCCTGCCATGGGCAGGGACACCTCCTACTGGATCAGGTTGCTCAAAGCCCCATCCAACTTGGCCCTGAACACCTCCAGGGATGGGACATCCACGAGTAATCTGGGCAACCTGTACCAGTGCCTCACCACCCTCAGAGTACAATGTTTTTTCCCTAATATCTAACCTATTGTCCTCTCTTTCAGCTTAAAACTGTTACCCCTTATCCTATCGCTCTGTCCTCAGTCCCGTTCTCTAAGGTCCAACATCACGTCCCTTTAATGTGGCCGTGGATCTTATACATGTTCTGCTGGAGGGCTTTATTTTGGGCTCATCGCTGGATGGAGGCTTTCAATGATCCATAGGATGAGGGGGTTTTTTCCTCTATTTGTATTTTCACATTGGTGTCTAGGGACAAATTCAGGGATACCTCTCACAGGTGAAGAAGCTACTGGGAAAAGACAGAAGCACAGAAAACCTGTGTCTCTTCACCAAGCCCATTCTCCTTTCTCTCTTATATTTTTATTTCTTCTTAGCCATTACCAGCAAGTTAACATTATAGTCATTCTGTTATTTCATAGAATTGTAGAATCATAGAATGGTTTGGGTGAGAAGGTCTTTACAGGTCTTCTACTCCAAACCCCCTGCAGAAGCAGGGAGAACTTCAACTCGATCAGGTTGCTCAGAGCCCCATCCAGCCTGACCTTGAATGTTTCCAGGCACGAGGCCTCCACTGCCTCCCTGGGTAACCTGATTCAAAGGTTCACCACCCTCATTGTAAAAATATTCTTCCTGATATCCAGTCTAAATCTCCCCTTCCTTAGTTAAAATCCATTACTCCTTGTCCTGTCACAACAGACCGTGCTAAAAAGTCCCTGCCCAGCTTTCTTGTAGACCCTTACAAGTACCGGAAGGCTTCTATAAGGTCTCTCCTTCTCTCCTCCAGGCTGAACAACCCCAATTTTCCCAGACTGTCCTCAAAAATGAGGTGCTCCAGCCCTTAGATTGGTGTCATGGCCTCCTCTGGACCCTGATCCCTTTTGACGGTTATTCACCCTGGAGAAGAGAAGGCTCCAAGAAATCTTTATTGCGACCTTCCAGTAGCTGAAGTTGACCTACAAGAAAGCTGAGGAGGGAAGTTTTACAAAGGCTTGTAGTTTCAGGACGACGGGCATTGGGTATAAACTGGAGAGGGGCAGATTTAGACTGGACGTAAGGAGGAATCTCTTCCCGATGAGGGTGGTGAGACGCTGGCCCAGGTTGCCCAGGGAAGTGGTGGCTGCCCCATCCCTGGAGCTGTTCAAGGCCACGATGGATGGACCTTGAGCAGCCTGATCTGGTGGGAGGTGTTGGAACTGGATGAGCTTTAATATCTCCTCCATCTCAAACCGGTCTATGATTCATCGCTGTGTGTCGCATTTTTTAGAACCTTTTCTTCTATCTACTAGTCTTACTAAAACCTGCGTTTTTCCAGAATCACGCACTCGGCTTTTCAAGATAAGTTGATCTGTAGCTACTCAGGTAGAGCCTATCTCAAATCGTGTGCATTTGTGATACGAAAATACGTATATAAAAGAGTGAATACATAGAATTGGCAGAATCTTGAGTTTATTTAAAGTTGTAGGTAGGCTGCATGCATGCTTCTGCTTTGCTATCTGTGCAATTATGATTCGATTGATAAGTGCATGTGTGTGTAAATACATATATATAGAAAGAGAGGAACTGAGAAGAGGCTAATCTTAAGCTATTATTTCATCAGGGGCTGAATGCTGCATGCTAATGTTAAAGGGGGAAAAAAAAAGCTAAAGAAGTGAGCTCTTGGATTCCTCTTTCCCCTCATCAGAGTTTCTGTCTGAGCAATATGGCATAGTTGGTGACTCCATCTGGAGAGCTGACAGCGCAGGCTGGTTACAATAAAGCTTTCGGTCTTCTTCCCTAAGTCTGTAATTAAATGACATCACGGAGTCTTGAAATGCATCTGCTGTAAAAGTCAGGAGGCTAAAACATCCCATTAAAGGGAGGAGGGTGTTTCCGAGTGTTAGAGAAGCTCAAGGGTGGAACTGCTCCAGGAAGGCTGTTTGAAACCTGCTTGAACGTGGTTCCCTCTAGGAAGAGTCATAGCCTGGTAAGTGTGTGGCTGGTTCGAGTTCTTAAGACCCAAAGTGTGATTTTTAAAGCAGCCTGTTGTGCTCAGGGAGATGTGGCCGTGCGTGTATGTGTGTCTGTGCACGGCTGAGCGTTTGGGATCTCTGCATGCTTATTTTAAGGAGTCTTTAGCGGGGGTTAAGTATCCTGGACCTATGGCTTGGGCAATGGTCCAAAGAGAATAATTGCTTCTGAGTCAGTGCTAAAGGGTGAAACTGCAGGGAAATAAAAGCTACGCTTAATAGATGTATTTTCTTTTCAAAGCCTGAGAGGCAGAAATAAGGACTATGAAGCAGTGATGAGCAATTAGATGTTTTCTCTCTTCCCTTGAGTCATTTTTGTTGGCGTTAGAAGCGTGACTCAGGACTTGTTCGTTCGAAGGAAATTGTTTTCAACCTGATGATGGTGTCCATTTCTGGAATCCTCAACGTAAGAAGAATGTGGAGCTTTTGGAGCGGGTCCAGGTGGGAGCTACAAAGATGATCCAAGGGCTGGAGCACCTCCCGTACGAGGACAGGCTGAGAGAGTTGGGATTGTTCAGTCTACAGAAGAGAAGGCTCTGAGGAGATCTTATAGCAACCCTGCAGTACCTGAAAGGAGCCTACAAGAAAGCTGGAGAGGGACTATTCATAAAAGCCTGTGGTGATAGGACAAGGGGGAATGGATATAAAGGGATATAAGCAGAAGAGGGGCAGATTTAGGCTAGAAACAAGGAAGAATTTCTTCATCATGAGAATGGGGAGATGATGGACCAGGTTGCCCAGGGAAGCTGTGGCTGCCCCATCCCTAGAGGTGTTTAAGACCAGGTTGGATGGGGCCTTGGGTAGCGTGACCTAGTGGGAGGTGTCCCTGCCCATGGCAAGGGGGTTTGGAACTGGATGATCTTTAATGTCTCATCCAGACCTAACTGTTCTATGATTCTATGATTCTATGACTCCCAGACCTAAAAATGAAAACAATATGTGCAAAGAGAAGACCCTACAGCATGGAATATCAAATTCACTCATCCATTTGGAAGGATTCCCTATCAAAGTGTCCATGTTTCTATGTAATTTTTTTTTTTAAACTTTGGTGCTTCAAAAGTACCTAAGACAACCGGGATTAAAGTTTTTATTCTTTCTCTCTAACATTTCAAGCATTAGAAATATTAATTCTAAAGTTGTAACTCACATTAATTTTACAGTTATGGTTTATATTGATTCTACAGCTGGAATGTCTAAGCTACTCTAAGTGGAAGATACCTACGACCTTTTCCAACCACTTGGGAGCTGCTGGGCAAATAGAAATGAAAGTCTCTTTTGACAAATCAAGCAGGTTTATGGACATGTAAGATAAAGAGTGGATCTGCTGAGGAGGAGGGGGCTGCTTTATCATGCAGGGAGGCTTCTGGCTGTGACTGCCCTTAAAGTTTGAAGCCCTCAAGGCTTTACCTTTACCTGAGTTGGCGTTTATTTTCTCCTTTTCTTTAGTGTCCAATTTATCTGGAGTCCTAGAGGCACATCACTGATGCAAAAAGTTGATCAGGACATCAAAAATACGTTCAATAGCTGTAATATTCTGAAGTATTTAACCATATACTCTTTCTCTATAGTTACTCACTTCTCAAGCTGCTTCTAGGTCTAGAGATCAAGTCTTCTGTTGGCTGAGCGAACTGGAGTGGTTTAATATGGAGAAGAGGAAGCTGAGGGGAGACTCTAATCACCCTTTACAACTACCTGAAAGGAGATTATAGCCGGGTGGATGTTGGTCTCCTCTGCCACGTAAAAGTGGCCATGAGGAAATGGCCTCAAATTGTGCCAAGGGAGGTTTAGATTGGATATTACTAAAAAAAAACAGCTTTACAGGAAAAGTAATGAAGCATTAGAACAGGGTGTCCAGGGAAGTGGTTTCCAAGTCCTACAGATTAGGAGAAGTCTGGCTAGAAATCTGCCTGGAGGAGAAAGTCGGGGGGGGGGGGGTTGGTTGACAGCAACTGAACATGAGCCAGCAGTGGCCCAGGTGGCCAAGAAGGCCAATGGCATCTTGGCTTGGAGCAGAAACAGCGTGGCCAGCAGGGCCAGGGAGGTTCTTATCCCCCTGGACTTGGCACTGGTGAGACCGCTCCTCGAATCCTGGGGTCAGTGCTGGGCCCCTCCCCACCAGAAGGATGTTGAGGCTCTGGAGCGAGTGCAGAGAAGAGCAACGAAGCTGGGGAAGGGGCTGGAGAACAAGCCTGATGGACCTGGGGGTGTTTAGCCTGGAGAAGAGGAGGCTGAGGGGAGACCTCATTGCTCTCTGCAACTCCCTGAGAGGAGGTTGTTGAGAGGAGGGAGCTGGGCTCTTCTCCCCAGGGACAGGGGACAGGACAAGAGGGAATGGCCTCAAGCTCCACCAGGGGAGGCTCAGGCTGGACAGCAGGAAAAAATTTTTCACAGAAAGGGTCATTGGTTCCTGGAAGAGGCTGCCCAGGGAGGGGGTTGAGTCACCTTCCCTGGAGATGTTTAAAGGACGGGTGGATGAGGTACTGAGGGATATGGGTTAGTGATTGATGGGGATGGTTGGACTAAATGATCTGATGGGTTTCTTCCAACCTGGTGATTTTATGATTCTATGAAAAACCACATAGACGTGACACTTGAGGACATGGCTTATAGTGGGCACAGTGGTGTTGGGCTGACAATTGGACGTGATCTTAGAGGTCATTTCCTTAATGACTCCATGATTCTTTCACTAAACTGTTCTTCTTCTGCTTGATCCGTTGGAGACTGACACAGTCCAAGATGTCATGAGCCCTTGCTCACCATGTGCACGTTGTGATGATGGGATGCACCATGCTCTCCAGCTGCAGGAAGAGTGACTTCAGGCAGGGCAACTGCAGTTTATCTGCAGATAAGCAACGCTGACCTGGAGCTGTGGGAGAGGAGATTTCACATCAGAAGTTATCGGCTTCGTACAGTGTTAAGAAGATTTAAGTTAAGCTTTAGTACATACTACATCTATTTGATGCCCAAAAATAGATCAGATGCTCTCTGAGTATTCATCGGGGAAATTATGACTTATAACTCTAATTTCAAAAAGAAATTAAAAAAAAACTTTTGAATTCAAAAGCTAAGAAAACCCAGGAGCTGCAAAGATACAACAGCTATGTTTGTCCCTATTTTCAGCAAAAATTAGCTCATTAAGAGTGGGTTGGGGCTCTCTTGTGTTCTGGCTGTCCAGGTATCGTGCACGCATGTGGCAGACACATTTATTTAAAAATACATGATCTGAGAAAACTTGAGGAAAATTCAGAGTGCTGATCGTACTTCAGAGCTTAGGTTCTTTGAACTAAGCTGTGCAGACCCAGAAAGGCTTGTGCGTACATTGAAGCACAGACTTTAAATAGGAAAAATCTTGCCTAATCGGTAATAATCATCGAATGGTTTGGGTTGGAAGGGACCTTAAACATCATCTAGTTCCACCACCCCTGCCGTGGGCAGGGACACCTCCCAGTGGATCAGGCTGCTCCAAGCCCCATCCAACCTGGCCTTGAACACCTCCAGGGATTGGGCAGCCATGACTTCTTTGGACAACTTGGACCAAGGCCTCAACACCCCCACAGGAAAACATTTCTTCCTAAGATCTCATCTCAGTTTCCCCTCTTCAAGCTCAAATGCCCTCGCTGTCATCCTACCCCTGCACTCCCTGATGAAGAATCCCTCCTCAGCATTCCTGTAGCCCCTTAAGTCACTGGAAAGCTGTTACGAGGTCTTCCCAATTCCTTCTCTTCTCCTGGCTGAACAGCCTTAATTCTTTCAGGTGGGAGGTGCTCCAGCCCTCTGATCATCTGCATGGCCTCCTCTGGACTTGCTCCAACAGATCGATGCCCTTCCTGAGCTGAGGACTCCAGAATGGAACGCAAGACTCTGGGTGGGGTCTCACGAGAGGTTGGATGGGGCCTCGGTCAGCCTGATCTAGTAGGAGGTGTCCCTGCTTATAGCAGGTGGTGGAACTGGATGATCTTTAAAGTCCCTTCCAACCAACACCACTCCATGATTCTATAATCATAGAATAGTTTTGGGGGTGATGTCATATTTCCTATTGTAAGATGGAAGTGGTCTGAGCTTGTGGACAAAGCACGGCTGTCCTTGGAACTGTGTTTTCCAAACACTTCCAAAGACGCAGGGCTATGGAGTATGTCCATCCTACAGCTGATGATGGAACTGGGCCTCCTGGCTGTTTCTCCATGTTGACTAAAAGGAAAGCCAACTTCTGCAGAGAGGACAGCCAGAAACGCTCCCCAACCCTTGACTGTAGATACTGCAGCACCATCCAAGTAAAGTATTTATAAACTTACCAAAGAATCATAGAATCACCAGGTTGGAAGAGACCCACCGGATCATCGAGTCCAACCATTCCTATCAAACACTAAACCATGTCCCTCAGCACCTCGTCCACCCGTCCCTTAAACCCCTCCAGGGAAGGGGACTCAACCCCCTCCCTGGGCAGACTCTGCCAGTGCCCAGTGACCCTTTCTGTGAAAATTTTTTTTCCTAATATCCAGCCTGAACCTCCCCTGGTGGAGCTTGAGGCCATTCTCTTGGCCCTACCTACTCTAGAGGCAGTAGCTCCATCAAGCCCTGGTACCTCAGGATGTCCCCAGGCGGACCTTGGGCTTACAGTCTCTTGGTTTGGGATTTTTGGTTGCCTCAATGTGGTTTTGAAGTAACCCCTGATTTAACTGATTTGCCTTAGCCCTGTCCACACACCAGAGACTAATCTATCAGTTGGATGATAATAAAACATCGCACCATCTGTCTGCTCATTTAATGGAGTGTCAGCGCACAGCAAATAGGAAGTAATTGGATTGACAGACACAGAGCTGGTTATTAGACTGTTTTCTACCTGATTGGGGAAAGCAGAGGAGCGGAGAGCTGCAGCAAAACTAATCTTATCGTGTCTGTTGTTGTAAACGCACACGATCTGCCACACGAAATTATAGAAACACAGAATCGTTCAGATTGGAAGGGACCTTAAATATCATCCAGCTCCAACCCACCTGCCATGGACGGGGACACCTCCTACTAAATCGGGCTCCTCCAAGGCCCATCCAACCCGACCTTGAACACTTTTAGGGAGGGGGCAGTGTTACATCACCCTTATTGCGAAGAGTTTCTTCCTAATGTCTACTCTAAATCATCCCCCCTGTAATTTAAAGCCATTCTTCCTCATCGTAGCACTACATGGCCTTGTAAAAAGCCCCTCCCCAGCTTTCCTGTAGCCTCTTCAGGTACTGGAAGGTCACTATAAGGTCTCCTCTTCTCTTCTCTAGGCCACACAACCCCAATTCTCCCAGCCTTTCCTTCTGTGGTAGGTGCTCCAGCCCTCAAATCTTCTTCATGGCCTCCTCTGGACCCATTCCAACCATTCCATCTCCTTCTTATGTTGAGGATTCATGGGCTTCGAGACCACTTGCTGGTTGGAATTGTTCGTCACTGCTGGCTGATCCAAAGCCATCCTTGCATTTGTATTAAAAATCATTTTAATGCAACCTAATATAAAAACACTTTCCATAAAGATGGTGACCGTTTATAAAGCTGTCACTGCAGCTACTCCGTATTAATAGAGCCATTTTAGAGATTTATGGTCAGCATATGTTGCATTTTACAGGGGGCAGAGTGAGAGCTGTGGAGTTGGAGCACGAAGAATGTGCCACCAGGTCAGATTTTAAAATAATATGAAGAATAAGTTAATTTTTACAAAGCTGTTGTGCTCTGAAGAGAATGTGAATTTGCAGGGCAGGGGTATCATCACACCACAGTCGGGGTTAGCAAACAGAATGTGGTATGGCTTATCTTCCTTCCTAGGCCAACCTGAGAGAATTGGGCTCGTTCAGCCTGGAGAAGACTCCAGAGAGACTTTATAGCAGCTTTCCAGTACTTCAAGTGGCTCCAGGAAAGCTGGGGAGGAGACTTTGATCAGGGAGTGTGGGGACGGGATGAGAGGAACTGTTTTGAGCTTAAAGAGGGGAGACTGAGATGAGATCTTAGAAAGAAACGCTTCGCTGTGAGGGTGGTGTCGCACTGGCCCAGGTTGCCCCATGCCTGGAGGTGTCCGAGGCCAGGTTGGATGAGGCTTTGAACAACCTGATGCGGTGAGAGGTGTCCCTGCCCTCGGCAAGGGGGTTAGAACTGGATGATCTTTAAGGTGCCTTCCAACCCAACCCATTCTATGATTCTCTGATTAAATGAAGTAGAATTTAACAACACAAAAAGCTAAACTTGGTGAATTTCGTATTTCAGATCACTTTGTGGAATAGAACGACATTATGCTATGATCCTATTAATGTCTTAATCATCGCATGATGCTAAAGTGTTTTATAACCATTTACTGAAACCCCACAATGTTTTTATGCTGTAGGCAGGAATTTGATTGGGATTGGCTGTAAAGATTGCTTTAAAATTAGAATGCCTTTTTGGCAAGGCTCTATGTATTTTCTACCTTGTAGCAGTGAAGTTGTGGTGTCATGGGAAGTAAACCACTGCTCTTATAGAATCATAGAATTGTTAAGGTTGAAAAAGTCCTCTAAGATCATCATGACCAACCATCAACACGATACTAACATGCCTACTAAACCACATCATGAAGTTCCACATCTACATGGGTTTTATGCACCTCCAGGGGTTGGGGTGGAGCGATGGACTCCACCACTGCCCTGGGCAGCCTCTTCCAGTGTTTCACCAGTCTTTCCGTAAAGAAAATTTTCCTACTATCCAATCTCAACCTCCCCTGGTGCAACTTGAGGCCATAGTATGGTAAGTCAGAACCAGAAGAAGTGGTGGGTTCCTGGAAGTTTGACTTCATCTCATGGTCAGAGCAGGGTAGAAGGTGCCTCTAAGTATACACGTACCCTGGGTTCACGCAAAATAAATACGTCAAAGAACTTCTATGGAGAGAGAAAATGATTGACGATGATTAGTACATTTATCTTCTGGCTTCTGCAGGATTGGATTTAAATTACAAGTGACTTGACAGTGAGTAATTTCATTCAGTGGTCATTTTGGATTATCATCTCCGTCATGAAGCAATCTTGTAATTTAGAGGCACCTGGCAGGCTTTGCTCAGGGTCGAGCTGATTTTAGTCTAGAAGCTCATGGTTTCAAAGACTGGAACGGAGAAGTTTGCGGATGAGGCTTCAGAACAGGAGAGGGGTGACTGGTCATAGAAGCAGCAGTTGCTCAGTTTGGTATAAACTCAAAATTATACTTAAATAATTTATTTTTCAGTTAGCAACGACAAAGCAGTAACTCATCAAAGCGGTGTTTCAGACTCAACGTGAAGTATGTTGCCATGGCCACTGAGCCGCACATCATAGTCCCGCTGTCCACATTTCGCTTCAAGTGCAGCATTTTACTTTTTCCTCTTAGCTGGATGTGCACAATTGGGGGTTTTGGGCATCTTGATGATCATAGAATCATAGAATGGTTTGAGTTGGAAGAGACCTTAAAGATCATCCAGTTCCCAACCCCTTACCACGGGCAGGGATGCCTCCCACTGGATCAGGCTGCTCACGGTCCCATCCAACCTGGCCTTGAACACCTCCAGGGATGGGGCAGCCACAACTTTCCTGGACAACCTGGGCCAGGTTTTCACCACCCTGAATTGTGAAGAATTACTTCCTAATGTCTAATTTAAATCTTCCCCCTTCCAATTTAAAGCCATCTCCCCTCGTCCTGTCACTTCAGGCCCTTGTAAAAAGTCCCTCCTCAGCTTTCCTGCAGCCTCTTTCAGTACTTGAAGGTCTCTGCAAGGTCTCCTTGGAGCCTTTTCTTCTCCAGGCTGAACAAGCCCAACCCTCTCAGCCTGTCCTGCTATGGGAGGTGCTCCAGCCCTCGTATCATCTTTAACGATACTGTCCTTTTCTACAGTTTTCAGGATCTCTTGCTTTGCAAACGTTCATTACATATTGCTGGAATGGGGAAAACGAGGCCCTTTATACCCAAACAACCCCAAAAAGTTCCTCAATAAATTAGGGAGAGTCAAAATCATCTGACTGCGGTATTCCTGCTCCCAGCCTTACGTCGTAAAGAACCTGTACCTGCTCAAAGAGATTAAAAGGAGGTTCACGGCATATGGGGAGTAAAGCTACTTTATATTTGTTCTCAAAATGAACTCGGAGTCCTCCTGGTGTAGTTAGGAGTCTGTAGGGGGTAAGCAGAATAAAAGTGGAAGTGAGCTCTCAAAAGCAGCCGTGTAGGTTGGGGTGATAGGAGGCTGCGTTACACGCTGGTGTGTTTAGCTCCGCACATGCAGCTCTGCAAAAACGTGACCTCGTGGAGGAGAGCAAACACAACCCGCTGCTCATCGGTGACATCAGAAAAGGGGGGGGTTTTTTGTCTTGCTGCTGCGAGGTTTCAGCAGTTCCATATCCTTTTTATATTGAGGATTCCAGAACTGGACACAGGACTCCACGTGGGGTCTCACAAGAGTGGAGTAGAGGGGCAGTATCCCCTCCATCGCCTCTCTGGTCACGCTTCTTTTGACCCAGCCTAGGATTGGTTGGTCTTCAGGGCTGTGAGCACCCATGGCCAGCTCATGTTGAGCTTCTCGTCAATGGCCACCTCCAAGTCCTCCTGTGCAGGGCTGCTCTTAATCACATCATCTTGTATTGAAAGCACAGATTGCCCCAACCCAGGTGCAGGACCTTGCGCTTGGCCTGGTAGAACCACACGAGAAGTAAAATCCCCAAAAACTCCTCCAACAACTGCTGCCGCAGCTCCAGCTTGTATTGCTTTCCCTGCAGCTCTCGTGATTCATATTTTGGATGCTTTCTCATTAACAGAACGAGCTGATGCGATTCACGCTTGAGTTACTCTTCTTCTGCCCACCTTCAAGGAGAAGCAGCTGCACAGCATCTGCTCCCGGAGGGAGCTGCTCGTGGGTCTCCTAGATGGATAAATGTTATATGCAGATTTGTGGCGCTGGTAATTGCTCTGGTTCATCTGCAGAAAGGGAAATAACATCTTTGCAAGAATGATGTCTAGAGATGGGAGGGTAGTAAAGTGAGATTTTCTCTGCTGTAAATTCATGCGCCAATGGATTGATTTTTAGCTCTACAGACTAATATGTTTGTAAATTTACAACTAGGCTCAAAATCTATTTGGTTTCTGTTTCTATACATTACACAGCCCAATTCCTGTGACCTGTTCAGTATGTTTTCCCATGTTTTGCCCAGGACCATGATGGTGATAGACGTTTCAGACTCTGAACTCGGTAACGAGTCAGATTTATGCCATGCTTCTCCTTTTGAAACTCAAATTTCTCCAGGAGGGTCACAAAGCTCTGGGTTGCTCCTTGCTCAGATTTCATAGACTCATAGAATCACCAGGTTGGAAGAGACCCACCGTATCATGGAGTCCAACTCTTTTGGGAAAATCGTACTGGGGTACCAGCTGAGGTTTGGCAGCAGATAGAAAAGCAGCTTCTTCCTGGGGGTGCTGGTCGACACCCAGATGACCATGAGCCAGCTCATGTTTGCTCAAGTGGCCAAGAAGGTCCACAGCCTCCTGGCTTGGATCAGTGACTGAAGGAAGTGGGATTGTTCAGTCTGGAAAAGACGAGGCTGAGGGGAGACCTCATTGCTCTCTGTAGTTCCCAGAAAGGCAGTTGTGGCGAAGTGGGTGCTGGTCTCTTCTCCCAAGGAACAAGGGAAAAGACAAGCAGAAATGGCCTCAAGTTGTGTCAAGATAGGTTTCAACTGGATATTAGGAAAAATGTCTTTACTAAAAGAGTAGTGAAGCACTGGGAGAGGCTGCCCAAGGAAGTGGTGGAGTCTCCATTTCTGGAGGTATTTAAAAGAAGGGTAGATGAGGTGCTCAGAGATCTGGTTTAGTAGTGGACAGATACAGTTGGACTCAATGATCTCAAATATCTTTTCCAATCAAACCATACAGAGACTTACTTAGAAGACGTTACACCAACCCAAGGAGCTAGTTGGACTCGATGATCCAGTAGGGTCTTTTCCAACCTGGTGATTCTATGATTCTATCAAGCAGTTGAGCATTTTTGATTGGGGATTTCTGTTTGTAGAGGGGAGGAACTGAAGTGATGGGGACTGAGAATAACCTGGCCATTTGCCCCAAACAGTCTATTAAATACTAAACTCGGTGTCGTGGTCAGCACTCTGATTGGTACTGCCAGTAACTTTTGTTAAGCTCAAACCTTAATATTTTAGTGAAATATGCCGCAAACTTGGTGTTTTCTGATAACAGGAGTAATTTTCCATTGTCGTTAGCCTCCTGGATGTTTTCTGTGCCATGTAAGATTTCAAAACGGTGGAAAATTAATCCTTTGTGTCTGGTATTTGCTGGCTTTTTGTCTCTTTTTGCTAAGATTTTAAATGCACTGCTAAGTCTCTGTCGGGTTTCCGAGAGCTGTTTACACATTTTATGATAATGATAATTTTAATCACATTTTGGGTAACCTAGAGGAGCGCTTAAACCGTTTTTCCTGCTGTTGACCTGTCTATACAGCTCCCTTTGGATAGTGATTCTGTGAAATAATTGCTCAAGAGCAGTGGTAGCGCTTTTTGTTGTGTGTAGTTATTGATATCGGCTCTTTGCCTGGCAATGTTAGCACAAAGGTGATAAATTAGGAATCAGAGATGTTCTTTGTCACTTATCGAAGAGCTTGGAAGGAAAACGTCATCTTAGATTGTTCATTTAGTTGACTCTCTCCCAGAACACCTGCTGTTGGATTTCAGGGTGGGGAATGAACCACCTTGGACCTTTCGAGTCTCCCTTACTTTGTATACATCTACAAACCTTTGAGAACCTGTACTCTTGGATATTTTATCTCTGGTTGCGTGGAGCCTGAACAGGCAGTTTAGGATTTGCTGTTGTGTCAGTAACTGATATCCAGTTCAAAGAACTCCTGATGTTTCATCGTAAAATCATGGAATAGTTTGGGCTGGAAGGGACCTCAAAGATCATCCAGTTCCAACCCCCCTGCCATGGACATGGACACCTTCCAGTAGATCAGGCTCCTCAAGGCTCCATCCAGCCTGGCTTTGAACACCTCCAGGGATGGGGCAGCCACAACTTCCCTGGGGAACCTGTGCCAGGGCCTCACCTCTCTCGTCGTGAAGAAATTCCTCCTTATGTCTTGTCTAACTCTGCCCCTCTCCAATTTAAACCAGTTGCCCCTCTTCCTATCATCACAAGCCTTTGTTAACAATCCCTCCCCAGCTTTCTTGCAGCCCCTTCAGTTACTGGAAGGTCGCTGTAAGATCTCCTCAGAGCCTTCTCTTCTCCAGGCTGAACAAGTCCTACAGTCTCAGCCTGTCTTCGTACGGAAGGTGCTCCAGCCCTCGGATCATCCTTGTAGCCTCCTCTGGACCCGTTCCAACAGCTCCATCTCCTTGCATTGTGGATTCCAGAACTGGGCACAGGACTCCAGCTAAGGTCTCCTAAGAGAAGAACTGAGGGGCAGAATCCCCTCCCTCACCCTGCTGGCCGCGCTGCTTTTGATGCAGCTCAGGACACAGTTGGTCTTCTGGGCTGCGAGTGCACGTTGCCAGCTCATGTCGAGCTTCTCAGCATTTCCTTACTTGGTGTAAGTTCACCAAAGGTTCATTTCAGGTACTTGGACCTCTTACGACCAAGATAGAGGGAAAAAGAATGGGTTTGAGGAGACAATCTCAGAAAATATTATTATCATCATTAAAAAGGAGCAGTTGATGTTATGCACTTTCACCGACATGTCTCCTAGTTCCTTTTAATGATATTTTAGAAGACATGTGATAACAAAAGGACAGAAGAAAGCCTAGGGAAGGTGAGAGTTGTAGGTTTCTAAATCAATCCATAGAGCTTTTTAGGTTTTATGGGTTTTATTACACACTTTCAGCCTAGGTAAGACAGTCCTCGTAACCAATTAACTTGTGAGTTAGAATGAATTAAAATTTCTGAAATGGTTTGCCTTTTTTTTTTCTTTTTTAATCCAAATGACTGTCATTTACAAAAAGATCCTTCATTTTACTGGAAGTGTTTTTCTGTCTAAGGGGAACGCTTAATTGCAGCTGCAAATCACCTCAAATGCTTTCATAGAGGGATGAAACAAGTTAAAAATTGTGCATTTTTTTGAAAATGTAGATTCTGGATTAAGGATAAGACACAGATTTCTGTTTTCTTTCCATCTGCTCTTTTCACGAACTCCATTCTGGCCAGATGGAGGTGTTTAAGGGATGGATGGACAAGGTGCTGAGGGACATGGTTTAGTGTTTGATAGGAATGGTTGGACTCCATGATCCGGTGGGTCTCTTCCAACCTAGTGATTCTATGATTCTATGAAAAGTGTCCTTCAGAGCAGGGACACCCCTACGAGCTTTTGGGTCAATTCCCAAGGCGATCTACTGCACCTTGAAGCATGAGTTCAGTTTTGGGCCCCTCACTACTGGACATGGAGGGGCTGGAGCTCATCTAGAGAATGACAACGGAATTGGTGGAGGGTCTGGAGCACGAGGGGTTGTGGGAGCAGCTGAGGGAACTTGGGTGGTTTAATCTGGAGAAGAGGAGGCTGAGAGGAGACCTTCTTGCTCTCTACAACTACCTGAAAGGAAGGTTTATTGAGGTGGGTGCTGAGCTCTTCTCCCAAGTAACAAAGGATAGGATGAAAGGAAATGGCCTCAAGCTGTGCCAGGGGAGGTCTAGTTTGGAAATCAGAATCACAGAAACACCACGTTGGAAGAGACCCACTGGATCATCAAGTCCAACCATTCCCATCAATCACTAACCCATGTCCCTCAGCACCTCATCCACCCGTCCTTTAAACTCCTCCAGGGAAGGTGACTCAACCACCTCCCTGGGCAGCCTCTAACAGTGCCCAGTGACCCTTTCCGTGAAAAATTTTTTCCTAATGTCCAGCCTAAACCTCCCCTGGTGGAGCTTGAGGCCATTCCCTCTCCTCCTGTTCCCTGTCACTTGGGAGGAGAGGCCAGCACCCTCCTCTCCACAACCTCCTTTCAGGTAGTTGTAGAGACCCATGAGGTCTCCCCACAGCCTTCTCTTCTCCAGCCTAAACAACCCTAGATCCCTCAGACTTGTTCTCCAGCCCCTTCCCCAGCTTCGTTGCTCTTCTCTGCACTCGGTCCAGAGCCTCAACATCCTTCTGGTGGGGAGGGGCCCAGAACTGAACACAGAATTCAAGGAGCCAAGTTCAGAGGGAGAAGAACCTCCCTGGAAACTTTTCTTCAGGCCAAGAGTGGTGAAACATTAGAAGAGGCTGCCCAGGTTAGTGGTGGGGTCTTCATCCCAGGAGGCATTCAAAACATGTAGACATGGCACTCTGGGACTTGATTTAGTAGGCACAGTGGTGTTGGGCTGATGGTTGAACTGGCTTCGAGGTCTTTACCGGCTTAATGATTCTCTGTGATACTGTGACCATTACAGGTTCACCTTGCTCTGCATTTTCATTCAGGGAAAGCATTTTTTCTTTCTTCAGGGCTGACCCGAACAGCGATGATGTTAAATAAGTGGAATTGCTCAATGTCAGGGGAAATTTCTGTCTTGAATATGCCACATGGCTCATTCTCTCCCGTTTACAAGATGCTGAGGGACATGGTTTAGTGTTTGATAGGAATGGTTGGACTCGATGATCCGGTGGGTCTCTTCCAACCTGGTGAGTCTATGATTTTATGATTCTTTGATTTGGAGAACACAACCCACGGCATGTTAACCTATAGAGGTTTTCCTTCTTTTTTTTTTTTTATTTTTGTGCCGGTGAGACATGGTTTATAAATACAGTTTTTGATACTGTGGCAGAAACCCTACTAAATTACAGCTGAATGGCTCTTCTTCGAGTAGAATAACCAGAGCAAATGCGAAGTGAATCAAAGCTGTTCCTTCAAGGCTTTCTTTATGGCCCCTTTTTACAGTGAGCTATAGCACAAATTTGCCTCTTTGGAGAGTAAAAAGAAAATAGTAAAGTGTAAAAAGCCTCGGTCACAGAGCCGTTCACCATCGCAGTATTTTTTGGTTGGTTTTTTTATGCTCGTTTGGATTTCCGAACATGCAGCTGTGCCAAAAGCCATTTGAAGAAGCAGCCCTGAAGAGTGTGTCCAGCCCGACCTTCTCCGATGCTTCGCTTTATTCAAGAGTTTTCTCCACTTTGATTTTTACACGTTTTACATCAATGTGGCATTGACCAAAATGTGATTTCTTATCATGCACGCTGGTTCACGCACAGACATAAATGTTGATCTCGGTGATAGCCGTGGGTCAAATTGCTTTTTTGACATCTTCATCGCTACATGAACAGTCGTTCCAGTACTGAAAGGGGCTCCAGGAAAGCTGGGGGAGGGGGACTTTTGATCAGGGAGTGCAGATACAGGCCAAGGGAGAATGGTTTGAAGCTGAAAGAAGGGAGATTGAGATGAGATCTTAGGAAGAAACATTTTCCTGTGAGGGTAGGGAGGCCCCTGGAACAGGTTGCACAGAGAACTTGTGGCTGCTCCATCCCTGGAGGTGTTCAAGGCCAGGTTGGATGGGGCTTGGAGCAACCTGGTCCAGTGAGAGATATTCTTGCTCATGACAGACGGGTTGGAACAGGATGATCTTTGAGCTCCTTTCCAATCCAAACCGCTCCATGATTCTGTGTGTGAAATATGAAAATTTTTGGACGCATTCATAAAATCTTTTTTTTTTTTATTAAATGCTGTTAAACGTTTTTGTAAAGACTGAAATATGTTTGAATACATTAAGCAGCGGTAATTGAAATTTAAATAAATAAATAGCACAGTGTGTGACTGTAAATGCGTGTGCATGCATCTGCCAAGCAGAAAATACAGAATATCTGCTAGGTCTTTAATGCCACCCAATTACTTCCCATTTCAAAAAAATTCATTCGGAGTTTTTTGTAATTTGGCTGATCCTTTATTGGTAGATATTTATTTTGAGAAAAATGTATCTAAAATACTCGTTCTTTCTGCAAGTGAGAAGAATAAATACGTTGTACTTGTTGGGAAATTCTGGTGACCTTTTGATTGGCTGGGAATTTGCTTTTTCCCCGTTTCTCAGTAAGAAGAACTGTTGTGCAGAGGGTGTGACTTCTGCTGTTTCTTGACAAGATGCTGAAATTCGGCTTAGTTGTGCAACCCTTGAGTAGAGCAGTGCTCACAGCCTTGTAAGAGCCTTCCAGTTTGTAGCAGATGAAGTTCCTGATGGGCGTTGATTCTGCCCATAGCTAACCACGACCGAGCTACTCACCCTCAGGAGACCTCACCTGGAGTCCTGGGTCCACTTCTGCATCCCTCAGTACTAGAAGGACGTGGAACTCCTGGAGTGAGTCTGGAGGAGGCCACAAAGATGATCTGAGGACTTGTGAAGCTCAGTTAGAAGGACAGTCTGAGAGAGTTGGGGTTATTCAGGAGATACAGGCTGGATATAGAATCATAGAATTATAGAATCGCCAGGTTGGAAAAGCCCCATCGGATCATCAACTCCAGCCTGGAGAAGAGGAGGCTGAGGGGAGACCTCATTGCTCTCTATAACTACCTGAAAGGAGGTTGTGGAGAGGAGGGAGCTGGCCTCTTCTCCCAAGTGACAGGGGACAGGACAAGAGGTAATGGCCTCAAGCTCCACCAGGGGAGGTTCAGGCTGAACATTAGGAAAAATTTTTTCACGGAAAGGGTGATTGGTCCCTGGCAAAGGCTGCCCAGGGAGGGAGTTGAGTCCCCTTCCCTGGAGGGGTTTAAGGGACGTGCGTATGCGGTGCTGAGGGACATGGACTAGTGATTGATGGGAATGGTTGGACTTGATGATCCAGTGGTTCTCTTCCAACCTGGTGATTCTATGATTCTTTGATATGAAGAAATGTAAAGGCAGGAAGAATGAATCTTGGCAGCGGTGCCGACTGCCTCCTGGGACTTTATGGCACAAGTACCTCACTTGGTGTCCCAGCGATTCACGCAGATGACAGGCAGCAGTTGTGTGCGTTGCTGCAGTCACGGGGCAGAGAGCTGCAAAGTCTCAGTGCTGTGACATTTGAAGTCTGAACACTGACCATCATGTTCCTAGGACAAGACAAGGATCTGCTGATGAGAGCAATACTGTGCCATTGTGTAATTAAAAATCGTACCGCAACGGCAGGTCAAATTAAGGTGACACGAGTTGCACCAATCCTTGCCCTTCCAAACTTGTTACTGTTTGACTTTGCATCCTTAATTCTCTTAAGAAAGAGATGATTTCTGTTGGATTAGTCTGGTTTTAATGGCATTCTGAATAATCCTTCCAATACAGAACATGTGGGGTACATCACTGTTGCTCTTTAGAGTGGTAGAAGACTCCTTGGTGCACATCTGCCGTTCATCTATATGTGGAACTTGGTGGTGTTTGCATCTGTACCCTGGTCCTGTGCTCAGTGGGGTTTTACTCTTGGTGGGATGAAGGATGGAGCTGCACTGGGGCTGCCTTGGGTTCTCCATTTCCAGAGCAGATGTGGAACTTATCCTAACCGGTGAAGACATCTGTGAGGTCATCCTTAAACCGTAGCAGGTCGTTACGAATGAAATGAAAATGACCTGAAGTTGCACCAGAGCAGGTTCAGAGTAGATATCAGGAAACATTTCTTCATCGGAAGTGTTATCAGGCTCTGACAGAGAATGCTCAGGGAGGTGGTTGAGTCCCCATCGCTGGTGGTGTTTAAAAGACGGGGAGATGAGGTCCTCAGGGATCTGGTTTAGTAGAGGACAGGTACGGTTGGACTCGATGATCTCAAAGGTCTTTTCCAACCCTATGATTCTATGAAATGGGATCCCAGTCATCCTTCTTTTCAGCCATGCTAAGCAGTGATGTACTTGCACCATTGGAGTATCACGTTCCTAAACTCTTAGGGCTGTTCCCTATTCTTAGAGATCCTCTGACATCCATATTACATTTTTCTTTACCTTTTCTCTACTTCCGTTTCCTTTGGTAGAAATCCTTTGATTGATGAAGACTTCAGAAATGGTCTGTTTCTCATTACCATTATCATTCAATCAAGCTATCCTCAAACATTCAAACTTAAGGTCTCTCATCCATATCGTCTAGTCCTCCCCGCCATACACAGTTTCATTCTTAATAACTTTTTCCTGATATTGAGTTTAAATCTGCTTTCCTAAGCTCTTGACCATTTGTTCTTTATCACGAGTGTTGCTGAGCACTCGTAAAATCCCTTCTTGCTGAGTCTAGCAGCTTTCTCGTAATCTGTGATTACTTTGTGGCTTGTGTCAAGTAAAATAGGGATAAAGATTTTTGATCCTTACCAATATTAAGTGAACGCTATTGTCTGGGTTATGCCAAGTAATTAAAGCCTGTTAGAACACGTCAACCACCAGGAGTCAGTTCTTTAATAAAGGTAAAATTTGCTAGAGATTAAGGCACGGATCTTTAAGAGAAATCTGAAATGGTGATTAATGCTAGGGACTGGGAATCCAAAATTCTTGTTTACACCTTTAGCTAGCACCGACATTTCCTATGGACTCGCCCAAGCAATTCAGTCTCTGCTGTAGGAAACACTTAGAAACCCCATCAAGCTATTGTGGGTTAAGGAATTGCTGCAGGTCAGCAGATCTGAGCTCTAAGAGTTTGATGCTCATTTGTATGTGGCCGTTCTCCCTCTAAAAGTTTTCTTCTGTTTCTGTTGGATTAACCATGGAGAAGAGAAGGCTCCGAGAAGACCTTATAGCTTGGGAGGAACTGTTTGCAAAGGCTTGTAGTGATAGGACTAGAGGCAATAGGTTTAAACTGGAGAGGGGCAGATTTAGACTAGACATAAGGAGGAATTTCTTCACTGTGAGAGTGGGGAGGCCCTGGAACAGGTTGCCCAGGGAAGTTGTGGTTGCCCCATCCCTGGAGGTGGTCAAGGCCAGGTTGGACGGGGCCTTGGTTGGCCTCATCCAGTTGGATGTATCCCTGCCCATGGCAGGGGGGTTGGAACTGGATGATCTTTAAGGTCTTTTCCAACCCAAGCTATTCTATGATTCTATGATTTTTAAGCACGTGCTTGATTTATGAAGTGTTTATGAATTTCTCCCTTCCCTTCACTGAAAGCTGCTTGTTTCAAATCCAAGCTGCTCGAGCTCTCCTTTCCCATCTGAAAGAGGTAGAATAGAACTGGCTGCAGGTATTCTAAGCGTTAAACCATATTTTCTGTGAGTTCTCTACAAGTAGATCTGAACAGCCTAGATCGATGGGCTGAGACTCTACAAGATAAACTGCTGAGTCCTGCACTTGGGACACAACAACCCCATGCAGCTCCAGGCCTGGGGAAGAGTGGCTGGAAAGCTGCTTGGCAGAGAAGGACCTGGGGACGTTGGTTGACAGCAGCTGAAAAATGAGCCAGCAATGAACCAGGTGGCCAAGAAGGCCAACAGCTTCTTGGCCTGTATCAGAAACAGGGTGGCCAGCAGGTCTGGGGAAGTGATTGTGCCCCTGGACTTGGCACTGGTGAGTCCAAACCTCAAATCCTGGGGCCCCTCACTCCAAGAAGGACTTTGAGGGGCTGGAGTGTGTCCAGCAAAGAGCAACGAAGCTGATGAAGAGGCTGGAGATCAAGTGTTATGAGGAGTGGCTGCGGTACCTGAGGTTGTTTAGCCTGGAGAAAAGGAGGTTGAGGGGAGACCTTATCACTGTCTGCAAATCCCTGAAAGGAGGTTGTGTTGAGCTGGGTACTGGTCTCTTCTCCTAAGTGATAGGTAGTAGGACAAGAGTGAATGGCCTCAAGTTGTGCCAAGGGAGGTTCAGATTGTGCATTAGGAGAAATTCCTTCATGGAAAGGATTCTCAGGCCCTGTCAGAGGCTGCCCAGGGGGGTGATGGAGCCTCCATTCTTCGAGTTGTTTGAAAGACGGGGAGATGAAGTGCTTAGGGATCTGGTTTAGCAGTGGTTGGGCTTGACGTTCTCGAAGGTCTTTTCCAACCTACTGATCCTATGATCCTACGCATCAAAAGTGCTGTGCAAATAACCTTATGAAAAAAACGAGTTGTAAATTTATTGGCAGACATGAACAGATACAGTAAGCTAGTTTAATATGGTCCCATCAACCTTGACAGCATTCCCTTAAGGACATCAGTGGTTGTCACTCAAAGCTGGTGGCATTAGGTCTGTTAGGTCTAGAGATAAGCTCAGTGTTGGTCTCTCTGCTCTCTTCCCGGATGACTCTGCTGTTTCCCTGTTTGATAAAGCCAATTCAGACTGTTGATTTGTGGAAGCCAGGAACTGAAACTGCCACCCTTTGCGCTTCTCTCCTTGCAGCATCTCTCTTTGGAAAGGCAATCGTCAAACTGAACTGTGAATGGATCCCCTCGCGGAAGCAATAGGTGCATCGGCCCAAATGTGTCACTCTAGATTGATGGAGACAACACTGTTAAGGCTTTAGGGAGCAAATTGTTTAGATTTGAAAGAAACTGTGTGTCTAGAGTTGACAGGAGTTCCTCAGTCAGTCCTCTGAAAGAAAGCTGCCTCCTCTGGAGAGCTGAACACGGAGGCAGAAAATTACAGACAATTAGGCAGACCTAGCTGAAGTCTTTGGGAAAATAGTGATAAAGCATGTCATAGAGTCATAGAACTGTTTGGAAGGAAGAGACCTTTGAGATAATCGAGTCCAGTCATACCTGTCCTCTACTAAACCATATCTCTGTGTATCTCATCTCCCCATCTTTTAAACACCTCCAGGGATGGAAACTCAACCACCTCCTTGGGCAGCCTCTGCCAGGGCCTGAGAACCTTTGCAGTCAAGGCATTTTCCCCATTGTCTAATCTAAACCTCCCCTACTATTTATCCCTTGGGAGAAGAGACTAACACCCACCTCGCTACAACCTTCTTTCAGGGAGTTGTAGACACTGATAAGGTCTCCCCTCAGCCTCCTTTTCTCCAGGCTAAACAACCCCAGTTCCCTCAGCCACGTGTCATAAGACTTGTTCTCCAGCCTCTTCACCAGCTTTGTTGCTCTCTCTGGATGCTCCAGCCCCTCAAGGTCCTTCTTGGAGTGAGAGGCCCAAAACTGAACCTCAGATCCAAGGTGCGGCCTCACCAGTGCTGAGTCCAGGAGCACAATCACTTCCTTGCTCCCGGTGGCCACTCTGTTTCTGATACTTGAATAAATGGAAGCTCTGCTGGAACTGTTAGAGATGGCTTGTGTTAAAAAAGTCTTTCCTAGTGAAGAAGAAGTTGCTTACATGTTGCACATGGTGTTGTCATGTCTATTGGGAGATCCAAGGTCAAAAATTTGCTTCTGCTACTGTGATGTAAAACAAATGTAAGAACAATCCCAGCCTCTCCAGGAGTGAGATTGCAATGCGAAAGATAGTGAGGTACCCACATTCATCGATGAAGAGGGCTGTAAAACCGCCATACACGTTCCTGCCTTTTGGACTGCGTGGAATCATTGAATGGGTTGGGTTGGAAGGGATCTTAAAGATCATCCAGTTCCACCCCCACTGTGATGAGCAGAGACACCTCCTGCTGGCCCTGACTGCTCAAGGCCCCATCCCACCTGGCCTTGAACAACTCCAGGGAGGAGGCAGGATGGCTTGATCCATTGTGATGCTCAATTCCTAATTCTTTTGATATGTACAGTTTTGAAAGGAAGACTGATCTCTTTGCCTTGGATGTTACTTAAGGAAATGACAAGGTAATTTCTATAGAAACTCCTCTGTGTTAAGCAGATGGCACCACGGAAAGGAAGATATTTTGCAGGAGGAGACGGCAAATATTTTGCATTAAAATATTCCCAGAATCGGCATGTCATTCGGCATAAACAGGAATGGGATCTGAGGAAGAAACAATAACACATAATAAAAATAGAGCGTAACACAATCATACATTATGCAGTATGGTATCAGCAAAATATGTATGCGTTGTTAGACTTCAAACATATAGCTTTAAATTGAGGGGGAGAGGATTTAGACTAGACATTAGGAAGAAATTCTTCATGATGAGGGTGATGAGGCCCTGGCCCAGGTTGCCCAGGGAAGTCGTGGCTGCCCCGTCCCTGGAGGTGTTCAAGGCCAGGTTGGATGGAGCTTTGAGCAGCCTGGTCCAGTGGGAGGACAAATAAATACAAATCATACATACCCAGGTTGTGGATTTTCGTAGAATCATAGGATGGGTTGGGTTGGGTTGGAAAGGACTTAAAGATCATCCAGTTCCAACCCCTCTGCCATGGGCAGGGACGTCTTCCTCTGGATCAGGCTGCTCAAAGTCCCATCCAGCCTGGCCTCGAACACCTCCAGGGATGGGGCAGCCACAATTTCTCTGCACAATGTGTGTCAGTGCCTCACAGGAAAAAATATCTTTGTAACTTCTAATCTACCCTGTTTCAGATTAACATTTCACCAATTCCCCCATTTCTTTTTTCTTCTCCAGCTGCCGAGTCTTTGTCTCACCAGAAGTTGGCATTTTATGGTTGGGGTTTTGTGGCTTTTTTTTTTTTTCTTCTTTAGAGACCTTATTAACCTTTTCTACTCTTCATGCTTCGTGTTGCCCCAGGCTGTAGTCATTCTGCCACTGCTGGTGCTTGGCTCGGAGATGGAAGAATGGCAAAGGCCATGCTAACATATTATAAGTAACTACATGGTTTAACTACATTGTGTTCTTTCCCTTCTGTTTTCCAGATTCATCCAGGAGATAGAGCACGCCATGGAGCTTGGCCCAACGAAGCAGTGTCCACTCCGTGAGTTCCTCACCATGTACATCAAGAACATCTTCCTCAATCAAGTCCTGGCTGAGATCAATAAAGAAATTGAAGGCGTCACGAAGGCATCTGATCCACTGAAAATATTGGCTAATGCAGATACCATGAAGATCCTAGGTGTGCAGCGGCCTCTTCTGCAGGTAGGAGCATGGTGAACATCTCTTTCTGTGCACGTATAGCCATGACCTGACTACATATCCAATGACAACCAGTTTGACTGGGTCCGGAGGAGGCCACAAAGATGATCAGGGAACTGCAGCACCTCCCATACAAGGAAAGGCTGAGAGGATTGAAGTTGTTCAGCCTGGAGAAGAGAAGGCTCTGAGGAGACCTCAGAGCAGCTTCCAGTACTGAAAGGGGCTCCAGAACAGCTATGGAG
This sequence comes from Clamator glandarius, assembly GCA_033459285.1. Lineage (NCBI taxonomy): Eukaryota > Metazoa > Chordata > Aves > Cuculiformes > Cuculidae > Clamator > Clamator glandarius. The sequence goes on from JAUNZM010000577.1 coordinate 47,347, forward strand.
GAGCCCTTTGACAGGGAGCGCAGGGACAAGATGAGAGGACGTCTTAAGGGAAAGATGTTTTGTTGTTAGGATGGCAAAGCCCTGGCCCACGTTGCCCAGGAAAGTCGTGGCTGCCGCTTCCCTGGAGGTGCTCAAGACCAGGTTGGATGGGGCTTCGAGGAACCTGGTCCAGTGTGAGGTGTCCCTGCCCATGGCAGAGGGGTTGGAACTGGATGGTCTATTAGGTCCCTTCCAACCCAAACCACTTCATGTTTCTGTGACCCACAAAATTTGTCTCAATATTGAGTCTGCAATTGTGATTTAGTCCTGTTACTATCGTCTTTCCTGTTCCAGTTGCTGTATGCAGGTAGGGAGGGATACATACGTTAATCACCCGTTATGTTTTAATTGTGCAAGAGGATCCATCTCTCTTGCTAAATGCATCAAGCTAACAGCATCTTTGCATCTTGCCAGACGTGTTGTTATTAAAGCCATCGCAACCTATTTTTACCAGTTTTCTTAATGTTGTACCATGGAATCAATAACATAGAATCATAGAATCACCAGGTTGGAAGAGACCCACCGGATCATCAAGTCCAACCATTCCTATCAAACACTAAACCATGCCCTCAGCACCTCGTCCACCCATGCCACACGTCCACCCGTGATTTCCCCCTAGAAGTTCTGGGGACACTTGGAAATCATAGAGACGTGTCACCAGGCTAAGTAGAATCATAGAATCATAGAATCAAAGAATCACTAGGTTGGAAGAGACCAACCGGATCATCGAGTCCAACCATTCCCACCAGTCTCTAAACCATACCCCTAAGCACCTCCTTCCACCTCCAGGGAAGACGAGTCAACCACCTCCCTGAGCAGACTGTTCAATGCCCAATCACCCTTTCCGTGAAAATTTTTTTCATAATGTCCAGCCTAAATCTCCCCTGGCAGAGCTTGAGGCCATTCCCTCTCGTCCTGTCCCCTGTCACTTGCGAGAAGAGGCCAGCTCCCTCCTCTCCACAACCTCCCTTCAGGTAGTTGTAGAGAGCAATAAATCACCAGGAGGAGCAAAGATGAGGTCTGCTGCCTCCCAAGTGCAGCGTGTTGGTGAGTGATGTGTTGCTCTTGCAGATAAGAGAGATTTGAGAGGTTCGGCTTTGAAGTTAGAGTGTTTATATGAGAAGCTTCTTTCGAGCTCTAATGTGGAGGAGCAATAATAGCAACAAGGCCAGTTCTCATCCCAGCTACTAACGGAACAGTATGGAAGCCCCCCAAAAACTTCTGAATTAGGGGGCTGAAAGGAGTGAAGTGACTGTCAGCTCTGACTCTTGCTGTGATTTGGGTCAAGCTCTTTTAATCCTTTTAAATTATTCCCTCTTATCTCTAAAATGGTCTCCTCAGGGGTGAATAATATTGGCAATGTTCTTAGCAAGCAGCGCGCTTCTCCCAAGGATTATATGGCTGCTTTCTATCTTAGTTTATATCTGTGAAATACATATATAATACAGTGATATATGATGATAGTAAGAACTGTAATTACTGTTATTTTTGGTTGGGGGTTGCTTGTATTCATGGTCACTAGGACTGTGCCTGTCTTGGTGCCTTCGGTATGGGATGCTTCTTACCAGGAAAAACAAAATTCTATTCCAACGGAGAGTTTTCAGCACTCCCTTAGGAGGGAAGAAATTTCTTCCCATAGTTTAGAAAATTTCTATGAGTTTTTGGATGTTTTGATCATGCTGGTCAATGTGATAATTTGGAGCAGTGCAGGATCCCTGAATTATTTCATTCCCAAGGTGCAGGCTTAACAACCTCCTCATAAACTCAATTATAAAAACCGGTAAGTGGAGGAGTCCAACATGTTGTAAATAATTACAAGATAAACATTGTTTTAGCATACGCGATGTAGGAGGAGAAGAAGGCATCACCCCAGGAGCAGGTAATGCCTGGATATCTCATGTTGAGCCCTCTCCTGAGCTGAAGAAGGCTTTGATGGTGTTTGTCTTCTTTTTCCAATCAGGTCTAAGAGGTCATAGTGAAAATGCAGCATGAACCATCGTGAAACAAGAATAGAGTGTGGAGAAGCCCTCCTAGTGCCAAAAGGGGCTCCAGGAAAGCTGGGGAAAGGGATTTTTATCAGGGAGTGCAGGGACAGGACACAGGGGAAGGGGTTTAAGCTGAAAGAGTGGGAGATTTAGGTGAAATATTAGGAAGAAATGTTTTCCTGTGAGGGTGGTGAGGCCCTGGCACGGGTTGCCCCATCCCTGGAGATGCTCAAGGCCAGGTTGAATGGGGCTCGAGCAACCTAATCCAGTGGGAGGTGTCCTCGCCCATGGCACCTGGTTGGAACTGGATGATATTTAAGGTCCTTTCCAACCCAAACCCTTCTAAGATTCTATGAAAACAACTTTAACGAAAGCGGAAGGCGTTTTGTAGATGAAGAACTGGCATGCGTTGGCTGAGTGGTGATGGCAGGAGGAGCTGTGCTGGGTAAGAAATTAGAAAGCAGACCTTTGTCTAGCAGCTCTCTGCAATGCTGGTAATTCCTCACCATGCGAGTTCCTAGGGAAAAAAAAAAAGAAGTATGACAAAGCTGTGCCATGTGTAGAACTCTTCCAAGACTTGATTTTCAGAACAGGGTTGAAATAAATAAACTTTAGGGCAGATTTTTGCTTCCATAACAGGGAAATCGTCTAAAGGTGGAAACTGAGTTACAACAGAAAACAAAATTCTATTTATTCACAGCTTGAGTCCGTGGAAGATGTTTCTTGAAGTTCTGGAAGATGTTATTTGAAGTTCCATCAAGAGATCTCAAAGTAGATGAGGTATAGGTATAGGTATTGGATAGGGATAGGAATAGGATGGGATAGGTATAGATATAGGTATAGGTATAGGTATAGGATAGGGATAGGGATAGGGATAGGGATAGGGATAGGGATAGGGATAGGATAGGATAGGATAGGATAGGATAGGATAGGATAGGATAGGATAGGATAGGATAGGATAGGATAGGATAGGATAGGATAGGATAGGATAGGATAGGATAGGATAGGATAGGATAGGATAGGTATAGGATAGGGATAGGGATAGGGATAGGGATAGGGATAGGGATAGGGATAGGGATAGGGATAGGGATAGGGATAGGGATAGGGATAGGGATAGGGATAGGGATAGGGATAGGGATAGGGATAGGGATAGGGATAGGGATAGGATAGGTATTGGTATAGGTATAGGTATAGGTATAGGATAGGTATAGGTATAGGTATAGGTATAGGTATAGGTATAGGTATAGGTATAGGTATAGGTATAGGTATAGGTATAGGTATAGGTATAGGTATAGGTATAGGTATAGGTATATGATAGGGATAGGGATAGGGATATGGATATGGATAGGGATAGGGATAGGGATAGGGACAGGGATAGGGATAGGGATAGGGATAGGGATAGGGATAGGGATAGGGATAGGTATGTTCTGTGTTGTACTTTGTATTGTTTGCCTTTCTTTTGTTTTCTCTTATGAGAATTTAACCTAGCGAGAACTGAAACTCCGCCTGCGCAGGCGTCCGACCTTATTGAGAGCTGAAAATCCTTTATGGCAGTATTAACGCTCAAGCTTTGGAGCAGGACCATGGAGGTTGTTAACCTTACAAATTTGTTTTGGAGCCTTAATGCAATAATGTATTTTTGCAGCCCCTAAAAATGCATTCTATAATATCGATATATTTTCTTAAAGTTCATTTGGGGTTGAAGAGTCAGTTCGGCTTGGAATTTTCTCGTCCGGTTCCTGTAATTTGTTTCTCATGATGGATGGAAATCATTTTGAACTGGAATTATTCTTGGTCAAAACGTACACGGTCAAAAGGGCTCTCTGTTCCCGACATTAGAGACGGGTAATTTTGTGAAAGAGAAGAAAAATTGCTGCCTCTTTGAACCAAGTCATCCAAATAGCTCCCTAAAATAATTTTATTGATTTTACATTAAAAGAGAAAAAAAAAAAAGGGCCATTTCTGCATTGACAGTGTTGGAGCCTGAAATTTTTGCCCTCGTCACCTCCTGGCTACAATGAAAATACGTGAATGAGTCTGGGTCGCTCGTGTGGCCTTGCGTCTTTCGTGGAGGGAGTTTGATGGTTCAACCATCTCACTCCTTCCTATCCTGAAGATCTCTCTGAAGCTTCTGCAGCAGGAGCGGGCGCTGTGATTTGAACACGACTCAAGGATTTATCAGTTCCCACTTGCACAGGCTGATAATAGCTGCTTTTTGATAGCTATCAGCACATGTTTGAACTGAATTAGCTTATAGATAAGAGGTTTTCTAGCATCGAGTCCTCAGAGATGAATCATCCATTTCCGTAAAGATTATGCCTTAAAAAAAATATTGTCGCTAACCTTTATAAATGTTGCATTTGACTGGGAGCATGGTCTTGGTTTCCATTCTTCTGCCCTTAAATGTAAAATATTGTAAGTCCTTTTCCTTTTCAGGGTGAGTGAATAATCACCAAAACTAATTTGTCTCCAGATTATTCTGCATTAAACCCCAGGCTGTAATTGTTTAAATCAATACTAAATTAGGCTACAAGCAGCTTGACAGCTTCTTATAGACTGTTCTTGTACGGTTTGTGTTGAGGTGATAAATCTTTTCAGCTAGGTGGTCACTATTAATATTGGCCGTAGAGTCACAGAATCATAGAGTGGTTTCAGTTGGAAGGGACCTTAAAGATCATGCAGTTCCAACCCCCCTGCCATAGGCAGGGACACTTCCCACTGGATCAGGTTACTCAAACCTGGCCTTGAACACCTCCAGGGAAGGGGCAGCCACAACTTCCCTGGGCAACCTCTTCCAGTGCCCTCACGGTGAAGAAATTCCTCCTTACACCTAGTCTAAATCTGCCCCTCTCCAGTTTATCCCCATTGCCCCTCGTCCGATCAATACAAACCTTTGTAAACAGTCCCTCCCCACCTTTCTTGTTGATCCTCTTCAGGTACTAGAATATAGAATGGTTTGGGTTGAAAGGAATCTTAAGGATCATCCAATTTCAACCTCCCTGCCAGGTGTTGCCCTGTCTCCATGCAACAAAAACATGGAAGTTGCTTTGATCTTTCCACTCTACAGGAGAAGAATGGGGTTTTCCTTTAAAGCATCAGTGTGGCCGTTGATTCGTATGGCAGTGTAGATGATCATAGAATCTTACGATGGTTTGGGTTGGAAGGGACCTTAAAGATCATCCAGTCCAACCCCTCTACCATGAGCAGGACACCTCCCACTGGACCAGGCGGCTCCAGATTCCATCCATCCAGGTCTTGAACACTTCTATGAAAGCGACATTCACAACTTCCCAGGGCAACCTCTGCCTGTGCCTCACCACTCTCATCGTGAAGCATTTCTTCTTAATGTCAAGGGCACGATAGTTTTCTGTCCAAGCTCCAGTAGCTGCAAATCCAACTAAAAACTCCTTAAAAAGTCAGAGTATGCAGCTGTTTACTGGATAATGACTTGCTGGAGCTAATTATCCCTTATCCAACGCAAGAAGTCACTCACTTGTGACTTTCCAAGGAGGCATCACTGGTAGCTTTGGCATGTTTTCTTCCCATCCAATTAGTGGTTATTAAGAAGAAAGATGGTCACAGCGAGTGGGATTTAAATGGCTCACCAGTAGCGATGGGTGCATGCTTTGATAGCGAGTAGATGTTATTATTTATTAGTGTAAACAAATTAGTTGCTTTCCCAGGCTGGCTTCCAACAATCAAAATCCATTAAGGAGCAGACGTGGCTGATCAATTGGGGTTTCCCATTCAAGGGCAAGTGTGAGTTTTGAAGCAGCATCTGTAGTTCTAGTCCTCATACTTCAATTTTTTTTTTTTTGCACTGATATGGTGTCGAAACCAGTATGAAGTGCTCTGCAGATGTTTTCATCCCGTGTGGTGTATCTGTTTCCCTTGCACAGCTGAAATGCCGAGAGGTTAAAACCCACCGGCTCCGCGGCTGAATTTCCAGCTGAATCTCTTTTTTTCAGCTGGAAATGAAAAACAAAATTATCTCTCGGTGGGAGTCTGACTCTCCCTATTGCTTTCAATATTTCTTTAGATAATTTTTCCTCTGAGGGGAACATTTAGCGTGGTTACTGCCTTTTGTGGGAGCTTTTACAAGGCTCCCATCTAAGTCATCTGCAGATGTGTAAGTTCTCCACCGAGGCTGATCGTGGAGCTGTAAGTTATATAAAAGCAATTGCTAGCTTTAGGCAAACGGTTATGGCAGCGCTTCCGTTTATTTTAAAAATCAAGTTTAACATGCACATTCAGTAAAGCCTCGGTAGGAGACAGCTTTAAGTCGCATATGTATGTATTGAAGCAACATGCCTTGCAGGCAGAAATATTTTCTTCCTCTCCGAAGCTGGAAATGCAAAGTCAGGTTTCACAGACCATCCTACAATGTGACTCACGTATGACCTGGAGGGAACAGTCACACATTTGAGGTCTTTCTTATTAATCCCTGCAGTCGTTGGGTTTCTCATCCGTAAGTAGGTACAATCTTGCATTAGAATCAGCCAGAATCCGTTTAATCCTTCTCGCTTCAGTGCAGAATCCAGGTTAATATTCTCCATCTCTCATGTCTTGAGGCTCAACACCAAGCTGGTCTTGGCTGTGTGGTTTCTATCCAGTCATGTGAGAACTTATTACCCGTTTAAACAAACTTTTAGAAAGCTGGTAAAAATCTTTTCCCAAGTGACAAGCAATAGGATGAGAGAAAGTGGCCTCACGATGCACTGGGGAGGTTTAGATTGGATATTAGGAAACATTTCTTTACCTAAAGAATGGTGAAGCATTGGAAGAGGCTACCTAGGGAAGTGGTGGAGTCCCCATCCCTGCAGGTGACCAAAAAGTGTGTAGTCGTGGCAATTTAGGACATGGTTTAGTAGGCACAGTGGTGTTGGGCTGATGGTTGGACTTGGTGATCTCAAAGGTCTTTTCCAACCTTAATGATTCTGTGATTCTCCAGCTCCTCTCGATGCTCAATTACAACTTAGCGCCACAGAGAAATGTGAAATCCTGAGTCTTCTTTACAAGCCGTGAAAGTTGGGCACAAAATGTCTTTGATATGGTCCTGCCTGAGACCACCAAATTATTTTGTTCACCTCAACAAGTATGTCTCATATAACAGCAATTGTTAGCCTGTACCAATCCAAATTGGACTGGAACTTCATAAATCATGGAATCATAGATGATGGGTTCTCATTATTTACAACTCTTTAGTAATTTTTTTTAATATTCACATACCCAGTATCATAGAATTGTATTGATGTTTGTTGGGAGGGACCTCTGGAAGTTGGTCCCGTCTGCCTGAACCTCTAGCCCAGAACAAAAGTCATTTGAACACCAGGTCAGGTCACTTGTGGCTTTATCTCAAAGAATCTTAAAAAATTACAGAGGCAGAGATCCTCTGGACAAGAGTTCTGCATTGTGCTCCGACTGAAAAGCTGTTTCCAGTTTTGGGCTGCTGTCCTTCGTCATGTCACATGTATGGTAAGATAAAGAAGGAAAGCTGGGGAGGAGCTCTTGATCAGGGAGTGCATGATAGGACAAAGGAGAGTGGTTTGCACCTGAAAGAGGGGAGGTTGAGATGAGATCTTAGGAAGAAATATGTTCCTGTGAGGGTGGTGAGGCCCCGGGCAGAGGTTGACCAAAGAAGATGTCCCTACAGGTGTTCAAGACCAGGTTGAATGGGACTTTGAGCAGCCTAATCTAGTAGAAGATGTCCCTGCCCATGGCAGGGGGGTTGGAACTGGATGATCTTTAAGGTCCCCTCCAACCCAAACGATTCTATGATTCATTCTATTATTCTCTATATAGAACAGACCAGGAGTCTTCGTTTAAGTCTCGTATTATTTTTATTGGGGAAATGTGAGTGCAGCTCTTGCCTCTGTGTGAGGCGCGTTAGGTGTGAAGCAAAGTAACTTAGCCAGTGGTGACGTTATGGCCTTCACACCTCTACCTCTGGCTGTATCTTGTTATGGCTGATCTCTAATTAATATTAGTCTGGTATGATTAAATCTACCTCCCTGTTCCGCGCCCCTGGGGTCAGCCTGGCCACAATAGTCCTGACGGTGCTAGAGATGAAAGTGTTCGTGGAGGGCTCATGTCAATGAGTCTAATCAAAAGATGTTCTGGGCAAAGCAGACTAGTTAATAAAAACAGATCACTTTTGTATTTCTTAACAATTACGTTGTGCTTTTGATTAGTGAATCTTAGGTGTTTTTACATTAATTTAATTGGTAAAACTTGCTATTCAAAGATTGCCTCTCTAACACAGCTTTATCTCTGTATCTGTCTTTGTAGAGCATCAGCCAACATCGTTCATAGGGTTCAAGAGCTGATACTTCAGGGTGAATTCACATCCTTATCCCTGCTTGCTCAGGGTTGTGTCTGCTGGAAAACTCTGTTTCTAACCTTAAAATGCGAGTTTGAGCAAAAGCGTTAACCATCACTCTTCATATCATTGGGAGCCAGTAGCTTCAGGTTGGAAAAGCACAACCTCCCGAGCTGCTGGTGCTGAGAAACCTGCCTGCGATGGGGTCAAACCTTGTGTTTCCAGGGTGGGTTGGAGGGTGCAGACTGGCTGCTGTCTCTTTTGATCTTCCTGCTGCAAGACTTTTTGGTGGACAAGCCGAAGAGAAGTAATGGTTTGTGACACATCTGCTGACGGGGACTGAACTGCGTTCAGCACTCTGTCAATCCCATCGTTGAAAAGCTGCCTTTTTTGAGACCTGTTTGACTTGAGTGGCTATCAAAGGCATCCTCACTGTGTGCTTTGCAAGGGAAGAGCAGCAGGCAGTGGAGGGCGAGGCAGGTAGCTTCGTGGCCAATGTGGGGATCAGCTGCTCTAAGGGAGCAGAAGGAACATTAAGCCCTTGAGGTCAGTGTAGGAGCTGGAATGGGTGCGAGGAGAGGTCAGCTTCGCCTCTCTGCGTTTTCTGTCTCTTTCTGTATTTTCTGGTCGTTAGTCCGGTAAGTGGGACTTGAGTCAAAGAGGAAAGAAAAACGTACTCCAATTCTTGCACTCTGGAGATGGCTGGGCAGGAAAAAAAAAAGGGGAGAAAAAAAAGAGAGAAATAGCAAATAGCTGTCACTGCCTGCTTAGCCTTGAAGATTGACATCTAACTAGCAGGTCCTGTCTGTGTCATTGCAATTCCCAGTGCAGATTTTGAATTAATTCTGTCTCCATAGATGCAGTATCTATTGAGCTTGTAGGGCTTTTATCCCTTTTTCTTTTGCTCCTGAATTAAAATGGGGTTTTAGGGCGATGGGAGAAACTACATGTGTACTCTCCTTCATTCTTTCCCATTCTTTTTGAGAGGATCTTGTTTTAAAATCCTGCCATCATCATGCACGCAAGGATTTCTGGCTTGGCCAGAAGTCAACGAGAGTGAACGACAATTCACACAGCAAGTCTGTGGGAGCATGGAGCTGGGAACACCTCCAGGATGCTGAACCCGCCAGCTCCTGCTGCTGGTGGTGAGATGCAGGGGGGCACCAAAATCTCATAGAATCATAAAATGGTTTGGGTTGGGAGGGATCTTAAAGATCATCCAGTTCCAATCCATGGGGCAGGGACACCTCCCACTGGATCAGGTTGCCCAAGGCCCCATCCAACCTGGCCTTGAACACCTCCAGGGATGGGGCAGCCACAGCTTCCCTGGGCAGCCTGGGCCAGTTCCTCACCACTCTCACAGTGAAGAAATTCTTCCTATGTCTAGTCTGAATCTGCCCCTCTCCAGTTTATACCCATTGCTCCTTGTCCAGTCACTGTAAGCCTTTGTGAACAGTCCCTCCCCACCTTCCTTGTAGCTACTAGGAGAAGAGTGGCTAGAAAGCTGCCCCGAGGAGAAGGACCCGGGGGTGTTGGTTGACAGCGACTGAACATGAGCCAGCAGTGGCCCAGGTGGCCAAGAAGGCCAGTGGCATCTTGGCTTGTATTAGAAAATGCGTGGCCAGCAGGGCCAGGGCGGTGATTCTGCCCCTGTACTTGACACTGGTGAGACCGCTCCTCGAGTCCTGTGTTCAGTTCTGGGTCCCTCCCCACCAGAAGGATGTTGAGGCTCTGGAGCGAGTCCAGAGAAGAGCAATGAAGCTGGTGAAGGGGCTGGAGAACAAATCTTATGAGGAGCGACTGAGAGAGCTGAGGATGTTCAGCCTGGAGAAGAGGAGGCTGAGGGGAGACCTCATTACTCTCTACAACTACCTGAAAGGAGGTTGTGGAGAGGAGGGAGCTGGGCTCTTCTCCCAAGTGACGGGGGACAGGACGAGAGGGAATGGCCTCAAGCTCCACCAGGGGAGGTTTAGGCTGAACATTAGGAAAAAAAATTCACAGAAAGGGTGATTGGTCCCTGGCAAGAGGCTGCCCAGGGAGGGGGTTGAGTCACCATCCCTAGAGGTGTTTAAAAGATGAGCAGATGAGGTGCTGAAGGGCATGGTTTTTTGTTTGATAGGAATGGTTGGACTTGATGATCCTGTAGATCTTTTCCAACCTGGTGATTCTATGATACTGTGTTGTATAATCTAAATCATCCCTCCTCCAATTCAGAGCCATTCCCACTCGTCCTCTCACTGCGTGTGCTTGCATCTTGTTTGATTTCCTCTTTTAAATCAATTCCTGTCGTGGCATTTAGCGTCCCCCACTCACCCTGGACTGTGGCACTTCATCACGTAATTGCCAAACTAGCAAAACCACTAAAACTTCCCTGTAAGTTATTTTATTTTATTTTATTTTATTTTATTTTATTTTATTTTATTTTATTTTATTTTATTTTATTTTATTTTATTTTATTTTATTTTATTTTATTTTATTTTGTTTTGTTTTGTTTTGTTTTGTTTTGTTTTATTTTATTTTATTTTATTTTATTTTATTTTATTTTATTTTATTTTATTTTTCTTCTTGCAAGTCTCTTTTTCTAAAAAACTTGCGAGTAAACCTCATGTGTCTACCCCAGCCTTGGTCACAGGCCTTGATTGATTATTTTAATTAACCAGACAGCCTCCTCTAGCTGTGGTATTGTGCTCATAAATCCTCATTTTGCCTCATATGGCTGGTATCAGAAACAGCCCCTCTTATCGTTCTGACCAGAGGAAAAGCCATTTCGCTTGGCCACCCTCCTGCTTAGTTAAACCTGAAGCTGCACATTTCTCATTTGCAACCTGATGAAGTGAAGCATCTGTGGTAGGAGAGCGCGGCCCTGGGATGCAGAGCTGGGCTCTTCTCTCAGATGTCAGGGGACAGGACAAGAGGGAATGGCCTCAAGCTCCATCAGGAGAGGTTTAGGCTGGACAATATTTCACAGAAAGGGTCATTGGTCCCTGGAACAGGCTAGCCAGGGAGGGGATTGAGTCGCTTTCCCTGGAGGGGTTTAAGGGATGGGTGGACGAGGTGCTGAGGGACATGGGTTAGTGATTGATGGGAATGGTTGGACTCCTTGATCCGGTGGGTCTCTTCCAACCTGTTGATTCGGTGATTCTGTGAGTTGTTTCTGTGATGACTGACCGTTGCTGCAGTGTCCAGAGGGCTCTCAACCTTCACTGTGAGTCCTCTACAGAGGCAAAGTCTGATGAACTTCCCTTAAAAGAGATCTATATGGCTCCATCACCACCAGCCCTCCAGGAGTTCCTTTCATAACTCTCTTTTCACGAGGAAAGTTTAATCACTTGCTTTTTTGAAGCACAGCAGTGGTAGAGTTTGGAGTCTTGGGCTTTCTTTGACTCTGCAGCCATTAACTGAAGGTTGTGTTTCTCCATCTCAACAGCACATATTTTTTATACCATCCTTCTGCTTGGTTCGCTTCATGAATCCACAGATCTATGAATGCATCAGGGGAGGCTTATATTGGATATTAGGAAAAGATCTTTACTGAAAGAGCAATGAAACATCGGAAGAGACTGCCCAGGGCAGTGGTGGAGTCTCCATCCCTGGAGGGGTACAGAACAAGTGTAGATGTGGTCTAGGAGACACCACTAGGGTTGTGTGGATGGTTGGACTGGATGATATCAGAGTTTTTTTCCAACCTTAACAACTCTATGATAAACCCATAGTCTCATGCAACACACTTCAGAGATGGTTACAACATAAGAAACTTCACTGTGTTCTTCCCAGGCTCATTGAAAGTCACTTTTTTTTTTTTTCTTATGTCCTTTGCATTCGAAGCTTGGGCCCATTTCATTGAGGAAGAATAACTCGAATTTCTGGGTTTTGAAATGTTTTCCTAATCAGAAGTGCTGTGTGAGAAGAGCCATCGCATCTTAAATAATTGATGGCTACTTTATTGAGTTGTCAGCACTAATTCATCCTCCTTTTGAAGTGCTCAGATGTTCAAAAGAGTAATCCTCCTACAACGTGCTCATTTTTTGAAGGAAAGTTCATTTTTATAATTACTTTTTTTTTTTCCCCGCTGTGGAATGTAATTGTAGCTGTGTGGCGAAGCAGGGGGGGGTGAAGTACCTTCTAGCTCGCACGTGCTCGAAAATGCCTTTATTAGCAATTTGGCTGCTAATTTCTCTGCCTCCTTCCTTGTGCAGAGCTTTAATTATACCTGTTTTAAAAGTGCGTTTTGAAATATGACACCTAATCCTCATTGAGAACAAAAGAGAGATTAATCTATTGTTAAAAGGAAAGGTAAAGCTGCTCTATTTTTTTGTGTTGGGGCTGCCCCTCCTAGACAAGGAGCATTCAGTGGGAGGAGTGCAGGGAAGTTGCTGTGATTCAGAAGGGCTTTGTCAACAGAAGAATGAAAAACAGATGGGGAGATGGTGTGATCAGAGGACGCCTTCTTCCAGGGTGGGTTTCACAGAATCATTGAGGCTGGAAATACCTCAGAGATCATCAAGTCCAACTATCAACACCCCATTCCGCCTCCTAAACCACGTCCTGAAGTGCCACGTCTACACATTTTTTGAACACCTTCAGGGATGGGAACTCCATCACTTCCCTGGGCAGCCTCTTCCACTGCTTCATCACTCTTTCCATAAAGGATATTTTCCTGATATTCAATCAAAACTGCCTCTGGAGCAACCTGAGGCCATTTCTTGTCCTATCACCTGTTCCTCAGGAGAAGAGAACATACCTCACTACAACCTCCTTTCGATTAGTTGTAGAGGTCGATGAAGTCTCACCTCAGCCTCCTCTTCTCCAGGCTAACCAGCCCCAGTTTCCACTCCTCCCTTCTGCTGGTAGAGAGGAAGGTTCTTTCTAGAGTGTGTAAACTTTGCTAGCAGTTTAAAGGTTAACAGCACTCTAAATTACATTGGAAACAATTGAGAGAAGGCAGTAAATTAAAAGTTCCCCCTTTGCTGCTAATCTCTAAACAGACATTTTCCCATTCATATGAACAACAGAATAATTGTGCTTCCATGCACACAAAGCTGTCAGAATGGTAATTTTTTTTTTCAAATTATCTGCTTTTGAGCTGTGATTTTTACTTCTGTGAACTTCACCGTGTAGAGGGTAAATGCTTTTGCATTTCCCTTTCCATGCGTGGAGTTATTGGGTGGTACCAGGTTCTGCAGCCCTGGTTCTAGTCATCCTGGGCGTGATGCTGGGGAATTCAAGCCATTGGGATGAGCTCTTTAATTAAAATATTCGGGGACACTGTGTATCTGTAATCTGTGAAAATAGAGGAAAATGATACATCTCTATGTCAGAGCCCTGCCCCCAGGCTGTGTTCTATTTTAATTAATTAGGTGCTGATTAGTGCTGCTGGAAAAGGTAAAGATGAGAGAGAATCGACATTGGATTTGTGAAGATGATATCCTAGATTCCAATCTTGGCTGACCTTGAGGTCAATGGAGTTACACCAGCTTTCTTCCAATGCGAGTGAGATGAGATCTGTCCCATTAGATCATAGAATCATAGAATCACCAGGTTGGAAGAGACCCATCTGATCATCGAGTCCAACAATTCCCATCAACCATGTCCCTCAGCACCTCATCCACCCATCCCTTAAACACCTCCAGGGAAGGTGAATCAACCACCTCCCTGGGCAGCCTCTAACAGTGCCCAATGACCCTTTCTGTGAAAATTTTTTTCCTAATGTTCAGCCTCAACTTCCCCTGGTGGAGCTTGAGGCCATTCCCTCTTGTCCTGTCCCCTGTCCCTTGGGAGAAGAGCCCAGCTCCCTCCTCTCCACAACCTCCTTTCAGGTAGTTGTAGAGAGCAATGAGGTCTCCCCTCAGCCTCCTCTTCTCCAGGCTGAACACCCCCAGCTCTCTCAGCCGCTCCTCATCAGGCCTGTTCTCCAGCCCCTTCCCCAGCTTTGTTGCTCTTCTCTGCACTCACTCCAGAGCCTCAACATCCTTCTGGTGGTGAGAGGCCCAGAACTGAACACAGGATTCGAGGAGCGGTCTCACCAGTGCCAAGTCCAGAGGGAGAAGAACCTCCCTAGACCTGCTGGTCACGCCGTTTCTGATCCAAGCCAAGATGCCATTGGCCTCCTTGGCCACCTGGGCCACTGCTGGCTCATATTCAGTCACTGTCAACCAACACCCCCAGGTCTTTCTCCTTCAGGCAGCTCTCCAGCCAGAGTTCTCCTAGTCTGTAGCTCTAAATAATGTCTTTAGTCAAGTCGTTTGAACAGTGAAGGACAGTAAATGATGTGGTCATTCAGCTGCACCCGACTCCTGTGTGCGTGAATAGCATCAGCCTCAATAACCTCTTGAGTCACATACAATTAAATGAAAAACAAGGTTGAAGATGAAGCAAACCAAACATTCAAGCATCCAAAGGAGCTCCAAGCCGCTTCTCGTGTAAGGCACTGAGAGCTCTCTGCCTAAATCTACTTTTTTCTCATTTCAAGGTGGTGTCAGAACCTGTTTAAAGGGCAGATTCGTGACAGGGTGAACACAATTCATCAGTCATTAGAAAGGTGAATTTTGTTGCTTTTGCTGATAGAAGCGTTTATGCCACAACAGCATTATGGGTGTTGAGTAGGTTCCTCAAATTGTTCACTAAAGGGGTATCAAAGTTGCCGGTGGCTTCCTAATCAACATTGCACCCTGCAGAGCAGTGGACCGCACTATGTTTAAGAAGCGTCCCTCCTCAAACCCACATCAAGTGCTTCTGCCCATGATTATGCTTGTTAGCTCTTCTTATGAACCATTTGCCAATGACCAGGTGAGGCCCTGGCCCAGGTTTCCCAGGGAAGTTGTCGCTGCCCCATCCCTAGAGGTGTTCCATGGCCAGGTTGGATGGGGCTTGGAGCAACTGGATCCCATGGGAGGTGTCCCTGCCCATGGCAGGGGATTGGAACTGGATGATCTCTAAGGTTCCTTCCAACCCAAACCATTCTGTGATTCTTTGATGATGCTTTTTAGCCTTTCCTATGAACCATCTGCCAATAACCGGTGAGAGGGACAAGACATGGGATTTAAAGCAATCGTTGCACCTCAAAGGAAAACCTTTGGTATGAACTAACCAAAAAATGACTAAACAAAAAGAGAGGAGATGATGCTCTGAAAATAAGAACCTCTTGTTAGATCCATGACAAATGGACTCAGGCAAGCAGGTTCTACCTACCCACTGTTGAGTGTAAACCAAGAAGTAGCTTGAGGGTGTCAGGGTTTGCTTAGTTTTTTAGGTTCTTGAAAACAATTTGGCAACACTTGCATGGTTTCTCAAGCCAACAAAACCTCATTTAATTGAAATGAATTGCCTGTGTATATATGAATGTGTATTGAAGCCCATGCAATGCGGCCTCAAACCAATAATATGGGCTGAGCATCTCTTAATTGTATTAGATATTGCGTTTCACAGCTGGGCTGAAGAGCAGCCAGAAAAGCTGCTTTCCATGAAGTCAGATTTCAAGTGAGAGTCCTTCTGCTATTTTTTAGGTTAATACTTCACCAGGACCATAGCACTGGAGGTAGAAAGAGCTGGTTGAAGTTTTGAAAAGGAGTGAAAGCCAGATCTTGATTTGACAGTGAGCTAATGGTTTAGTATTTGATAGGAATGGTTGGACTTAATGATCCGATGGGTCTTTTCCAACCTGGTGATTCTATGATTCTGTGATTCTAATGATTCTGTGATTCTAATGCAAAGAGTTCAACTCAGGAGCTTATAGGCTCGTACAGGTATGTTTGGGTGTCTGGGAAGAAGTGAGCTTCACAAATAAATTCCATTCTTAATATAATGTGAATAAGAGCTCTTGAACATCAAACACTTCAGCCTTGAAGAGAAGGAGGTATCTAACAGCACCTTCATTTTTGTTTTGCTGCACGTTGGCCTCAGCCTGACGTGTTTTTATAACCTTTGGGAAAAAGAATTGCTTTAGTGGCGCAAAGAAAGCAAATCAGTTGATAATCTGCAGCCAAAAGGCAGTGCTCCAACTCCTCGGTTCTGAAATCCTCAGCAGAGGAATGACATGGATCTGCTCGAGCATGTCAAGAGGAGGCCACACAGATGATCCGAGGGTTGGAGCATCTCCCATATGAGGACAGGCTGAGACACTTGAGCTTGTTTATCCTAGAAGAGAGAAGGCTCCAGGGAGCCCTCATAGAAGCCTTCCAGCACTTAAAGGGGCTCCAGGGAACCTGGAGAGGGGATCTTTAGCAGGAAGTGCAGGGATAGGATGAGGGGGAGTGGTTTGAAGCCGAAAGAGGGGAGATTTGGATTAGAGATTAGGAAGAAATTGTTTACTGTGAGTGTGATGCAGCACTGGCCCAGGTTGCCCAGAGAAGTGGTAGCTGCCCCATCTCTAGAGGTGTTCAAGGCCAGGTTGGACGGGACTTTGAGGAACCTGATCCAGTGGGAGGTGGATGAACTTGAAGGTCCCTTCCAACTCAAACCAAACCATTCTGTGATTCTACGAAAGGTTTTGGGCAGGGCTCTTGCAATGAGGCCAGGTGCAGCAGCACAAAGCCTTCAAAAATATCTAAAATACATATATCTATGTATTTTAACTTATTTGTTTAATTATAGTAGCTTGAGCTTGAGCCACGAGCCTCTGAGATGTGAATAGTGGAGGGAGGAAGAAGGGGAATGTGTGCTGACTGTATTGGCAGATTGTAATTGGAGGAAACATGAACCCTTTTGAGATCTTCTTCAAACATTCAGTGGTGGCTGGTTTGAGCCACCCTCACAAGGCACAACTTGCCTTTCTCCCGGCACGTTCCCCTAGACTCCTCTTTCAGTACTTTTACGTGGGTATCAGCTCGGCTTTTTCAGTGCATTTCCACCTTGTATCATTTGGCACTGATCCATATTTAGGTAATGAG
The DNA here is from genome assembly GCA_033459285.1 of Clamator glandarius. Classification (NCBI taxonomy): domain Eukaryota; kingdom Metazoa; phylum Chordata; class Aves; order Cuculiformes; family Cuculidae; genus Clamator; species Clamator glandarius. The sequence continues at coordinate 64,575 of JAUNZM010000577.1, forward strand.
GGAGGTTGTTTTCCTTCTGATGAGGAAAATGATTTTAAATGCTTTTCTTCTAACAGGTTAGCAAGTGTTGAAATTGTTGTAATGAAATAATGACAGGGAAGCATCTCCTTGTGAGTTCACTGTGGTGGTGAAATGTCTGCTTCTTGACAGGGTTCAGGATTTTCTTCTGGGTTTATTCGCATGCTCTTGTTCTTTGCTTTTAAGAATCAAAAAGCTGTTGAAGGTGTAGAGTGGCCTCAAGGAAATACTTTTGAAGTCCATTGTATCTCCAGTAGCCAGTACCATCCACATCGACTTCTGCTACTAGTATGAGATCTGTACTTGACTGCTGGCTTTTGTAGGAGGTGCTTCATACCATTGTCTCTTCCCTTCCCCTCATCCTCCCCTAAATCCCTACTGAAGTCTTATAAACTGTAGCCATGCCTTAATTTGAAGTATTATACAGGTTGCCTAGAGAAGTCATGGATGTCCCATCCTTGGAGGTGTTCAAGGCCAGGTTGGATGGGGTTTTGAGGAACCTGATCCAGTGAGAGGTGTCCCTGCCCATGGCAGGAGGGTTGGAACTGGATGATCTTCCAACCCAAAGCATTGCATGATTCTGTGATTTATAGATTATTCCTTCCTTGCCTTCTTTTACTTGCATCATTTCTTTGTGGTGGTAGAATAAGGATTCGGGAGAGATTTGGATGGAGGTAAGGGTGACCTGGTTGACCAATGCCCAACCAACCTCATAGTGAAGATATTCCTCCTTATGTCTAGTCACAATCTACCCCTCTCCAGTTTGTAGCCGTATATCCCGTATTAAAAGGTTCAGATTTGTGTCTGCCACCTCATACCTCTTCAGCTCTCAACTTTTAAGTGATGTTTCTTTCATGTGGCCCCATGGCTTGGACAGCAAGCGTATTGGTAAGGCAAACAGAGCCCCGTAAGGATGTTATATAGGCTTTACCTCTCTTCTAAGTAGAAGTCTTAGGAATGTAAGAGCTACCATAAGAAGACTTAAAATCATAGAATCATCACGTTGGAAGAGACCCACTGGATCATCGAGTCCAACCATTCCTATCAAATACTAAACCGTGACCCTCAGCGTCTCGTCCACCTGTCCCTTAAACCCCTCCAGGGAAGGTGACTCAACCACCTCCCTGGGCAGCCTCTGCCAGGGACCAATGATCCTTTCTGTGAAAATTTTTTTCCTAATGTTCAGCCTAAACCTCCCCTGGCAGAGCTTGAGGCCATTCCCTCTCATCCTGTCCCCTGTCACTTGGGAGAAGAGCCCAGCTCCCTCCTCTCCACAACCTCCCTTCAGGTTTGGAGAGAGCAATGAGGTCTCTCAGCCTCCTCTTCTCCAGGCTAAACACCCCCAGCTCTCTCAGCCGCTCCTCATTAGGCCTTTTCTTCAGCCCCTTCACCAGCTTCGTTGCTCTTCTCTGCACTCGCTCCAGAGCCTCAACATCCTTCTGGTGGTGAGGGGCCCAGAACTGACCCCGGGATTCAAGGTGTGGTGTCACTAGTGCTGAGTCCAGAGGGAGAAGAACCTCCCTGGACCTGCTGGCCATGCTGTTTCTGATCCAAGCCAAGATGCCGTTGACCTCCTTGGCCACCTGGGCCACTGCTGGCTCCTGTTCAACCAATCCCCCCAGGTCCTTCTCCTCCAGGCATCTTTCCAGCCAGACTTCTCCTAGTCTGTAGCTGCCCAGGGTTTTTGTGCCCCAAGTGCAGGACCCGGCATTTGGCCTTGTTAAACCTCCTGCCATCGGTCTCAGCCCAGTGTTCTTCCCTTCCATCATGAGAATGGTCAGCAAGAACTGCTCTTGGAACCTGCTGTAAAACATAAATGAATAAAAGAGACCACAGGAAATCTTCCCTGTTCATTAGCCTTCATCATGGTCTTTGATAGTTCAGCTCAATCCCTCAATGCAGCATGTGATATCCTTTCCAAATCACATTAAGCCTGACAGCTCTGGATTGCCCTGATAGATGTGTAAACGGTCAATCCCATTGTGAATCCGCTGAAATGCGCCTCCCTGCTACCTCCCGTCGCCAAATCTAATCAGGCGCTCCCGTGTAAATGAATTCTAAGCTCTCATTACACCTTGAATAAAAACTATTTGCTTGTTTTGGATTTGAATTGCCGGTAATTAATTTAGAGTCCAGCGGGGTGTGAAAATAGGTCTGACGTTTTCCCTCTAGGCTGGATTTAGAAGCACAGCGCTGAGGGGCCTCTTGGGTCATGAAGTTCTGGTCCCTGCCATTAAATGCACAGCATCTTATAATCTGCTTTTCATAAACATATTCAGTCTGTCCTCAAAGCAGCCAGGATTTTATTCCACATAGCTCCTATTCGAGGGGACGTAGAGGTACATTGCTTTAGTGTTTTGCTGTTCTGCTCATTCCATGCAATAATAATACTTGAGGCTGTTTATCAGCTGAGTTTGATCTAGTCGAACTTCACCGTCTCTCCCTTAAGGCTGCAGTGGTTTTCATAGCTTGGAGTAATAGACTCATAGAATAGTTCAGGTTGGAAGGGACCTGAAAGATCCTCCAGTTCCAACCCCCTGTCATGGGCAGGGACACCTCCCAGTGGATCAGGCTGCCCAAGGCCCATCCAACCTGGCCTTGAACACCTCCAGGGATGGGGCAAAAAGACATCTGCTAGGACGTCTACTCAGAGCTATTCAATCTTTGGCAGCTCACTAATGATTACATGAATGGCTGGAAAGCTGCCGGGAGGACCTGGGGGTGTTGATTGACAGCGACTGAAGATGAGCCAGCAGTGGCCCAGGTGGCCAAGAAGGCCAAGGGCATCTTGACTTGGATCAGAAACGATGTGGCCAGCAGGTCCAGGGAGGTGATCCTGCCCCTGGACTCAGCACTGGTGAGACCGCACCCCAAATCCTGTGTTCAGTTCCCAGCCACTCGCTGCAAGAAGGATGTTGAGGCTCTGGAGCGAGTGCAGAGAAGAGCAACAGAGCTGGGGAAGGGGCTGGAGAACAGACCTGAGCGCCCTGGGGGTGTTTAGCCTGGAGAAGAGGAGGCTGAGGGGAGACCTCATTGCTCTCTACAGCTACCTGAAAGGAGGTTGTAGATAGGTGGGTGCTGGCTCAGGGATATGATAGGAGTGGTTTGATTTGATGACCTAAGATGTCTTTTCCAACCTAGTGATTCTATGATTCTATGACTGTAAATTTAAACAACATGAGGTTTGAAATAGAAGCCTAAGACAGTCTTCTTCACTTGAAAATGGGACATTTTCAGTGGCAATACATTTGACTGTCTCTTGGTGAGTTTTTGATGCAAAATTTGCATCTTGCTCTGGGACTTAATTATAGTAATTTTTTTCTTGAGGAATGGATCAGTGAAACCCTTTCAGAGGCCAATAATTATTTATCAGAAAGTTGAGCTCTTTTCAAAGAACTGAGGTTTGTTATAAGCCATTTCCAACTTCTTGGTCACAAAACATGCTCTTAGCAGCCATGGTTTGGAAGGACTTCCAGATTCACTGGTAAGGAATGCTCAATTTTCGCAATAACTGGAGTGCTCAGGATCTCCTTGAGCACTTGACGTCAGCTACTTTTGTTTCTTGAGGTCTATCAGAAAACACTCTACGCCTTTGAAGTCCTCAGGTTGAAGGCGTGTTGGTGAGTAAGATGATCCCTGACTGAATGAGACACAGGAGTGAGGAAGAGATTTATCTGACGTGGGGTGATGGATGTGCTCTGCATGTTCTTCCCCTGTCTTTGCTGCCAGGTATGGTTGTGCAGCACTTCATAAGCTTTGCTGTCTGCACAGAAGCAGCTCTCTGCTCATCTTATTCACCGCTTGGAGACAAAGAAGGGGTCATTTAGATTAGACACAACACCCCTTAATGATGGGTAATAAGACTGTATGGGCAGGACAACAGAAGTCTTTATCACTTAACGCTACTTGATTAAATGGGCACGTAGTGATAGGATAGGGGGAACAGCTTTATATTGGAAGGGGGAAAATTTAGATTAGACATTAGGAAGAACATTTTCACAATGAGGGTGGTTAGGATCTAGCCCAGGTTGCCCAGGGAGGCTATTATGTGCCCACCCTGGAGGTGTCCAAGGCCAGGTTGGGTGGGACCTTCAGCAGCCTGATCTAGTTGGAGATGTCCCTACTCATGGCAGGGGGGTTGGAACTGGAAGATCTTTAAGGTCCCTTCCAACCCAAACCATTCTGAAACAAAAAAACCCCGATCAAGCAGTAACTCAGCAGTAGCCTGGTAGTAACTGAGCTACTTTAATTTTCTCCTTTCACATGGAACTGGATCAAATCTACAGCCATTAATTGCGACAGTGTCTTGACGTTGGAGAGAAATTATTCCTCCGCTCTCTTTGCATTTGAAACACTTCTCCCAGAGGCAGAAAGACCGCGTGAGCAATCTTGAGTGCCACCTGGCTTCCCGATAAAGCTTGCATTTCATCTGCTTCACTTGCCGGCAATATTGCTCCTCTTAGCAGCACGGAATTGCCAGGGAGATCTTGCAAATATGACAACATTCAAGAGACAAATTATCTCCATTCGGAGTTAATTTCTGTTTCCCAGCAGGGCTCCGCTGTGACCCTGCTGGGTTTGGAAATGCTGCTGTTTGGTTAATAGATGAATGTTTTGTGGATGACTGTATCTGTGCTCGGCTGGTGCCAAGTTTGGCTTCCTCTGCTCCGTCTCCTTCTCACTTGCAGCCAACACTGTGAGGCCTAAATGGATTTATTCACAGGACAATAACTTGACTGTCATTAACATGGGGGAAATAACGTATGAGCAAGCGAGAAAACAAAATGCTCATTCGCTGCCATCCATAACTGCCTGGGAGGTCTCTTAAAGATGTTCTGTAGGGAGCCATCTGCTCAGAAGGGGAGATGGGACTGTCAGGAAATGAGACACAAGTTAGAGATGGGAAGGCAAGATCTATGGTGTCACCCAGGCCATTTGCCGAGCTCGGGTTGTTTATCCTGGAGAAGAGGAGGCTGAGGAGAGACCTCATTGCTCTCTACAACTCCTTGAGAGGAGGTTGTGGAGAGGAGGGAGCTGGGCTTTTCTGCCAAGTGACAGGGGAGAGGGAATGGCCTCAAGTTCCACCAGGGGAGGTTTAGGCTGAACATTAGGAAAAAAAAAAATTCACAGAAAGGATCACTGAACACTGGCAAAAGCTGCCCAGGGAAATGATTGAGTACCCTTCCCTGGAGGGGTTTAAGGGACGGGTGGATGAGATGCTGAGGGACATGGGTTAGTGATTGATAGGAATGGTTGGACTTTATGATCTGGTGGGTCTCTTCCAACCTGGTGATTCTATGAATCTACGACTGCTCATTACTGCTCTGCCCGGGAATTGAACAACGGCATCTCTCATAATGAGCTGGCCCAGTGGGTCTTTCATTTCCCAATTAGATCTTTTTTCCCTCCTTCTAGAATGTGGGTTTTTGGGGGAAAAGACAACTTCTTTTTCATGCTGCCCTATTGCTGTGTTTTGGAAGCAGGATCATAGAATCACAGATTCACCAGGTTGGAAGAGACCCACCAGATCATCAAGTCCAACCATTCCTATCAATCACTAAACCATGTGATTTTGTGGTCATGCAGGGTGCTGCGTTTCTTTGCCACAACAGAATTCCTGAGTTATAAGCAGATGGTTGCTAAACTGCTGAGTGGTTCATTTAGTTCTTTTTGCTCTTTGTAGGGAGCTCGAAACAGTGGAAACATTCATCACGTAGCAAAGGAAACTGGGTAGTGCAACAGAATACATTTCTGCTTCAAGATTGGTTTGGTTTCTTGGATGAATGGAGAGGTTTGTGGGCAGACGGGTTGTAAAATATTACAGCTGTGCAGTTGGGGTCTTGTGGATGGGTTTTGTGGTTGTGAAAGGGGGAGAAGATAAATTTGAATGAAGCAAGGGTTTCCCTGCCTTATAATCCTCGGAGTTGTTCAAGACTAGGTGTATGAGGCTTTGAGCAACCTGATCCAGTGGGAGGTGTCCCTGCCCATGGCAAGGGCTGGGAATTGGATCGTCTATAAGGTCCCTTCCAATCCAAACCACTCTATGATTCTACAGATCTGATAATTCAGGATTTATCTATAGGAGCGTTCCTCAGCACATGACATTTGACTTCACAATACCAGGTAAACAACACAGCCGGCTTCTAACACAAATATTTCTTGCAGAGCTTGGCCCCCATACAGACCTTGCTTTATGTTGAAAGGTGTTCTGAGACTCTGTGAGAGGTTTTCTTTTTCCGATCCTCTCCATACGAATAGGGTGGTGAAGGTTGCTCGAGTCGTAGCTGTGAGGTGCTCTGCAGGCGTCCAAATGATCCCATTTGCATGCTGTTTTAAGTTGGTGTGGCCAACTTTTCCTGTTGGAGATGGTCAGCCTGAAAAGGAAAGTGCCCTGAAGGCTAATGGCATTTTTGAAATTCATCAGTGCTTCCCAGAAAACGTGGTATGAGAATTTGACTTTCTCGAGTTCCATCCTCACACAGTGGCTCACGTTTGGCAGCGTCCTGCTTCAGATATGGTCCCCTAGTTGGACCTTTCATCGCGTGGGATCTGAGTCAAGAAGAAGCAAGAAGCTTTGTTCAAGCAGGAGAAAATAGTGTTTTATTAGCATTTAAATTTTGCACCCAGCCATCGAGTTACGTTGTAATCGTTACTTCTCTTTGCAAGCATCAAAGGCTTCTGTTGTCTATTCTCTCATCCCATGAGCAGAAGAGTTTGTCAGACCTGATTCCCCAGGGGTTTTAAGTGGTCACTCAGTTTTGATTAATGCAATATTAATACGAGCTGTCGGATACTTGGAGTGAGCCGCTCACAATCTCCATGCATGAGGAATTTCAAAGCAATCCTTTGCGGACATCCAGGGACAGACCTGTGATCTCCTCACTCTTTGATGTGTAGAACATAAGGCTTTATTTATTGAATACATCACAGATGATACTGTCACGTGCGACGTATGAGTTTTATCCTCTCTGTGCTTTATCAGAGCACATAACACAACATTTTCCTTGCTGGGTTGGCGTTGGTCTCCAGTGCTCTGCCAGGGCACCTTGAGCTGCTCTTAAATTGATCAGCTTGAACCCAGCTCAGGCCATAAGAGTAAATGCAGAAAAGTAAACAAAGGCAATAAATGAAACTGTAGAGCTTTTAATTATTCTGCTTCCTTTTGCAAGAGAAGAGACAATTGGTATTCTTGTGGTTTCCAACTTAGGAAGCTTTGCACAATGCCAAGGGTTTTATAAAATTCAGATTTCACAGGTCTAAGGATGTTTTGATTCTGTTTGTGTGTAGACACGCATGTGTATTAATTTTTAGCTCTCATTTCCTAGTAGCTGTGCCTTTTACTTCCTAATTTAGAATCATAGAATCATTGTGCTTGGGAAAGACCTCTAAGATCATCAAGTCCAACCATCAGCCCAACACCACCCTGCCTGCTAAACCGTGTCCCAAGTGCCACATCTACACATTTTTTGAACATCTCCAGGGATGGTGATTCTACCACAGCCCTGGGCAGCCTCTTCCAACACGTCACCACTCGTTCAGTAAAGAAATTTTTCCTAACATCCAATCTAAACCTCCAAATCTTTAATATGTGAGGATGCTTTAAATGCTGGGGCTCTGAGATTGAAGGAAATAGACCTCAGGGCATGTCAAGTATTCATAAAAATAATAGAGATGGGTCTTATTCTCCAAACTGGGTTAGCCGTATGAAAACATTTATTAAAATCGAGGTTCGTTCTGCTTTCAGATTCGATGGCCTGCTTCCAAGCATCATTAATTTCATGGTCCACATTCAATTTGTATCGTATTGCAGCTGCTAATGATGTTCTAGAGCAGATATTACAAAGGAGAAAGTAACCTACCCCTCAGTTCGTCAGAAATAAATGGTCACCTTGCCATGAGTTTACCTGTAATTGGAGAGTTGTGTAAAATCCTACAAGGAGCCACTTCTGGGAATATTTGGTGGGGGCGCTGGAAATGTCAGGGACGAGGTTTTCAGCTCCTGTAGTACAAACCGTGCTTGAAATAACTGGATGTTATTCCTTTTCATTGCAGCCTCGCACAAATGTATATTGATTAATCAAGGAAGAGTGTGGCCTGTGCCTGGCACTTTTGAGTGATAAACAGTTATGCAGCAGTAAAGAGGGTGTATTAAAGGGTAAGAGCTAATGACTTTTCTTGCGTGTGCAACACATTAAAACCAGCGTGAAGCAACAGCTATTTCATCATGCTGCTAATGTCCCTGACAACATTCACTTGGTGGGAGTGAATGAATGGAAATCCATTTAGAGAAGTAAATTAAAATACCTTAAAAAATGCCTTTAATAATAGCGATGGAACTCTGCGGGATCAAGAAGTGAGAGATACAAAAGGCGTATTAAGTCATCCAGTCCATCTCCATGCCAATATTCCTTATTAGTCAGTTACTCCTGTAGCATTCAGTGAAGATTTTAATGTCTCAAGTGCCAGCACATCTGATGGGAGAGTAATCGAAAGGCTGGAAGATTGGGTTGTTGCAAACTCTCCCCTTTATGCAACCTAATTTTTCCTTCCCTGCTCGTCTCCTGCGCTGCCTATGTGGCTGTGCAATGGGAATAAAATGAAGGAAAAACCTTATTGAAGTGTTGACTTTTAGATTCCCTGGGTTTTAAGCTTGTAACGATGCGGAGTTTGCAGCTTCTGTGGTATCAGGGATGTACGTTTGTTTGTTTATTTGTTTGTTTGAAGGCTACCAAAAGGCATCTACTTGAAAGACATCCTCCTCTCCCTATAGCAGCATTTTCAGAGGTGAGAACCACCTTGGCAGGGGCAGCTTGGTGGCTTCTGCTCATCCATCTCCAGCAGCTTGGATCCACTAAATCCAATCCTTTTTTTTTTGGCTTAATGGCAAGATCCTGGACTTCAGCTCTGAGTTGATGTGCTGAGATATCTCCCATTTTCTGGAGAATTTCACAGAATCACAGAATAGGTTGGGTTGGAAAGAACATTAAATATCATCCAGAAAGAGTTGGGCTTGTTCAACCCAGAGAAGAGAAGGGTCTAGGGAGACCTTAGAGTAGCTTCCAGTACTGAAAGGGGCTCCAGGAAAGCAGGGGGGGGGCTCTTGATCAGGGAGGGCAGGGGTAGGATGAGGGAGATTGGTTTTAGGCTGAAAGAGGGAAGATCTAGATGAGCTATTAGGAAGAAATTTGTTATTGCGAGGATAGTGAGGCACTGGCACCGGTTACCCAGAGAAGTCGTAAGCTGCCCCATCCCTGGAGGTGTTCAAGGCCAGGTTGGATGGGGCTTTGAGCAGCCTGATCCAGTGGAAGGTGTTCCTGTCCATGACAGGAAGGTTGGAACTGGACGATCTTTAAGGTCCTTTCCAACCCAAGCCATTCTGTGATTCTATGATCTCAGATTTGGACAAAGAATATGATGAAAAATCCAATCCGGACATATCCACAGTCCTTGTGCCTCCTCTCCAGTCTTCCCCAGCTTTGGGATTTGGTCCCGTGTATTGCAGAAAAGGCACGCGTGCTCTTAGACTGCACGGGCATCGGCAGAGTTGATGAGAAGACCTTTTTTTTTTAATGTGGTTGCAGATAGTAGTTTGAAAATACTAATTGTGCCCTCCTCTTTCTGTGCTTCGGATAGTAGTGATTGATGATGTGCTTACTCCACTTCAGCAGAGTTGGCTGCGGGTAATGTTAACTTTGTGGGCAACAGAGGCTCGTGTGTTCAGACCATGAACTCGATGAAATCCTGACTAATGAATATAGTGTTTAGAGGAAGAAACAGTTCTTCTGTGTGGTCGAAGGCACTACAGTAATAAGCAGATTTTACGGTACATGTTCTCCATTTGAAACATACACTTTGGCCTCCCTCAGTGTTATGGTTCACTGGAGTAAGGGTTTTTGAGATCACAGAGTGCCAGGTAAGTAAGAGCTATCCAAGACCTTTTGTCACAGAATCACACAACCACTAGGCTGGAAAAGACCTCCAGGGTCATTGAGTCCAACCATTCCTACCAAACACTAAAGCATGTCCCGCAGCACCTCATCCACCCGTCCCTTAAACCCCTCTGGGGAAGGTGACTAAACTACCTCCCCGGGCAGCCTGTGCCAGGGACCAATGATCCTTTCCATGAAAAATCTTTTCCTGAAATCCAGCCTGACCCTCCCCTGGCAGAGCTTGAGGACATTCCCTCTCGTCCTGTCCCCTGTCCCTTGGGAGAAGAGCCCAGCTCCCTCCTCTCCACAACCTCCTCTCAGGGAGTTGGAGAGAGCAATGAGCTCTCCCCTCAGCCTCCTCTTCTCCAGGATAAACAACCCCAGGTCCATCAGGCTTGTTCTCCAGCCCCTTCCCCAGCTTCGTTGCTCTTCTCTGCACTCGCTCCAGAGCCTCAACATCCTTCTGGTGGGGAGGGGCCTAGAACTGACCCCAGGATTCGAGGAGCGGTCTCACCAGTGCCGAGTCCAGAGGGAGAAGAATCTCCCTGGACCTGCTGGTCACGCCGTTTCTGCTCCAAGCCAAGATGCCTTTGGCCTTCTTGGCCACCTGGGCCCCTGCTGGCTCATATTCAGTCGCTGTCAATCAACACCCCCAGGTCCTTCTCCTCCAGGCAGCTTTCTAGCCAGACTTCTCCTAGTCTGGAGCTGCTCAGGGTTGTTGTGCCCCAAGTGCAGGACCCAGCATTTGGCCTTGTTGACCCTTATGCCATTAGTCTCAGCTCTCATTTAGCTCCTGCAGCATCAGGTTTAAAGGTGAGAGAGAAAGATATTGTATCCTGGTCTCCCATTCACCTCAGTGAGGGTGAAGGCACTCAGGACCTCTCAGAACAGAACAATAGAATGATAGAACATTTTGGGTTGGAAGGTACCTGTAAGATCATCCAGTTCCAACCCATCTGCCATTGGCAGGGACACCTTCCACTGGATCAGATTGCCCCAAGCCTCATCCAACCAGGTCTTGAGCACCAACAGGGAAGGGGCAACCACATTTTCTCTTGGTAACCCGTGCCGGGACCTTACCACCCTCAAAGGAAAAACTTTCTTCCTAATCTCTCATCTCAATTTCCCCTTTTTCAGCTTAAAACCATTCCCTCTCGTTCTGTCCCTGCGCTCCCTGATAAAGAACCCATCAATAAATCTCATATAAAGAATAATATCACCTGCAGTGAACAAGGCGGAGTTACAGTTTATAAAAGCAAGAAACCCCTCCGAGTTGGGAGCATTTGGGAAGCACAGTCGTAGTAGGCTGTAGTATAACCATAGTAACAGGAAGGATTCTGCAGAACTGAAACTGGAATAATGAGTTTGGCTGAGAAGAATGCTGGATGAGAAAAGCAGATTTGGAGGTCATAAAAGAAAAAAAAGAGGGATTTTTTTGCATTTAAGCATGTATTTCAATAGATACATACTAAAACCTCCAGCCCTTTGTAACGCCTGGCTGTACCACAGAAGAAAGCAAACTGGAAAGCCCCCTTATCACTCCGTGTGAAATAACCACTAAACAGTAAAGCAGATAATTTTGACTATCATCTTTCCTCCGTTAGCTAAAAAAAAAAAAAAAAAACAGCACTCTTTTTTACTTGATTCAGAGTTGATTTTTCTCTGCTATTTTTGTGGGGGTAACCACAGCACTGATGCGGTGAAGTCGGAGTGCAGGTTGGCTACTGACGGCAATGATGGAGCTGGGGCAGCACCCAGCTCTCCTACCCAGCCCGTTCCTGCTCCCCGTAGCCACAGGGCTTATGTGGGCTTGTTTTTAGTCATCAAATAGGCTTAAGCAGACAGTTTATTATAGTATTGAAAGGCTGAGAGAGTTGGAGTTGTTCAGCCTGGAGAAGAGAAGGCTCTGGGGAGACCTTAGAGCAGCTTCCAGTGCTGAAAGGGGCTCCAGGAAAGCTGGGGAGGGGCTCTGTCTCGGGGAGTGCAGGGATAGGACGAGGTGGAAGAGTTTTAAGCAGAAAAAGGGGATAATAAGATGAAAGATTAGGAAGAAATGTTTTCTGTTAGAACGGTGAGGGCCTGGCACAGGTCACCTAGGGAAGCTGGTGATGCCCCATCCCTGCAGGTGTTCAGGTCCAGGTGGGATGGGGCTTTGAGCAACCTGGTCTGGTGGGAGGTGTCTGTGCCCGTGGCAAAGGGTTGGAATGGGTTTGGCTTTAAGGTCCCTTCCAACCCAAACGTTCCTATGATTCAGTGTTTCTGTGAATGCTGAGTTAAGTGAAGAAATGGAAATAAGGCAGGTAGAGACAGATCCCTTCCAACCCAAATCATTCTGTGATTCAGGGGTAGCTGGGTCACCCGCTCCTGCTTTTCAGTTTTGCCTGATCTCCGTCTCTACCAACAGGTAACATCATCTAATGAGATGTAGCCTCACAAGACGTTGGTTAAACTTCTGGAATTTGGGCAAAGGGAGTAGGTGCATTTGTAATTTTATCTCCATCTTCCCTTCAATGCGCTGATAGAACTTGCTATATATACATATATATTCAGCAGTGGCTCAGGTGGCCAAGAAGGACAACGGCATCTTGGCTTGGATCAGACACAGCGTGACCAGCAGGGCCAGGGAGGTTCTTCTCCCTCTGGACTCAGCACTGGTGAGACCGCACCTCGAATCCTGGAGTCAGTTCTGGGCCCCTCACCACCAGAAGGATGTTGAGGCTCTGGAGTGAGTGCAGAGAAGAGCAATGAAGCTGGGGAGGGGGCTGGAGAACAGACCTTATGAGGAGCGGCTGAGAGAGCTGGGGGTGTTTAGCCTGGAGAAGAGGAGGCTGAGGGGAGAGCTTATTGCTCTCTACAACTACCTGAGGGGAGGTTGTAGAGAGGAGGGTAACGGCCTCTTCTCCCAAGTGACAGGGGACAGGACGAGAGGGAATGGCCTCAAGCTCCACCAGGGGAGGTTTAGGCTTGACATTAGGAAAAAAAATTTCATGGAAAGGGTGATTGGTCCCTGGCAGAGGCTGCCCAGGGAGGGGGCTGATACACCTTCCCTGGAGGGGTTTAAGGGACGGGTGAACAAGGTGCTGAGGGACATGCTTTAGTGTTTGATAGGAATGTTTGGACTCGATGATCCGGTGGGTCTCTTCCAACCTGGTGATTCTATGATTCTACGATTCTGTGATTCTGTATCAGCTCACAAGAGCCTGTCCAGGTATTTAAGCCCAAGTGGTAAAGCAAAGCACTGAGAAAACCAAGCACATGCTGGGAGATCGCTGCAGAGCTCTGTTTCACCCGCCTGCCGAGTAACAAACCGTTATTAATTGACAGCAGAAGAAGCAAATTGCAGCTGGCAGCCTAATGCTGCAGAGCATCACGGGTCAGAGCGCAGCAGGAGGTGAGGTGGCAGGTGGAAGCATGGGATGAGGAGGGAGCTCGCGCCGGATGGGTTTCCAATTTAGAGCTAATTGCCTCGGGTGGGATTTTGGCAAAGCTCCCACAGCTGCTGAAACGCCATTAAGTCTCTGTAAATGTCTGTATAAAATTAATGATAATATTAATGAGTCATAGACTAGAGCACCCCAGGTTGGAAGGGATCTGAAAAGATCATCTGGTCCAACCTCTTGTGGGAAAAGGAGCCAAGGTGAAATTATCGAATCATTGAATCATAGAATCACCAGGTTGGAAGAGACCCACCGGATCATCAAGTCCAACCACTCCTATCAAACACTAAACCACGTCCCTCAGCACCTCATCCACCCGTCCCTTAAACCCCTCCAGGGAAGGTGACTCAACCACCTCCCTGGGCAGCCTCTGCCAGGGACCAATCACCCTTTCTGTGAAAAAATTTTCCTAATGCCTCTCCAGTTGCATCTTGAAACCCTCCAGCAATGGGAACTCGACCAGGTCCCTGAGGAGGTTGTAGCGGTGAAAGATCATTTTCACTGTAAAAAAATGTCTTTCTTACATCAAGGTGAAATCTCTTCCAGTTCAACTTGTACCCATTGAGCTTTGTCTTCTCCATATGACTCCTCATGAAGAGAGAGTCTCTACCCTCTTTGTACCCACCCTTTAAATAGTGGATAATGTCATAATAAAATTAATCCTCGATCTTGGACCTTGGATCTTATAGAGTACTTGGGGAAATACACATTTTTAATAGAATTCTGTATGCCAGGACAGTATCTAAGAGCACATTGAGCTCGGTCCTCTCAACACAACCCCTTAACCTGAAATACTGGGCAGCCTCAGGCTTCAGGCTGGTGGCTTTAGGCCAAACAGCTTCCAACCTGAAAGCAGATGAGATGAAACTGCTGAGCTGAAAGGCAGAAAGAAGTTAAACAACATCCCGGGTGCCCTGAGGCTGGTGGGAGTCCTAAAACTCCTAAACCTTTATATAAACCTCTATTACTTGAGCACTCACAGCGGGCCCAGCGCGTGCAGCCGTGTGGCAGCTGCCTGCAAAGAGATTTAAAGAATCATAGAAACATAGAATCAGAGAACTGTTTGGGTCAGAAGGGACCTTAAAGCCCATCCAGATCCACCCCCTGCCGTGGGCAGGGACATCCCACAGGACCAGGCTGCTCAAAGTCCCATCCAACCTGGCCTTGAACACCTCCAGAGAGGGGGCAGCCACAGCTTCCCTGGGCAATCAGAGTGCCTCATCAGGAAGAATTTCTTCCTAATGTCTAGTCTAAATCTTCCCCCTTCTTCTTTAAAGTCATTCCCCTAGTCTGATCACTACAGGCCCTTGTAAAAAGTTTCTTTCTCGCGCACCCCCTTCAGGAATTGGAAGGTACTCTAAGGTCTCCCTGGAGCTTTCTCTCCTCCAGGCCGAAAAAAACCCAACTCTCTCAGCCTGTCCTCATAGCAGAAGTGCTCCAGCTCTTGGACCATCTTCGTGGCCTCCTCTGGACCCATTCCAACAATTCTATATACTTCTAATGCTGGGGACTCCAGAACTGGACACTGGAGTCCAGGTGGGGCCTCAGGAAAGCTGAGCAGAGGGGCAAAATCCCCTCACAGAATCATAGAATCACCAGGTTGGAAGAGACCCACTGGATCATCGAGTCCAACCATTCCCACCAATCCCTAAATCATGCCCCTAAGTACCTCATCCACCCTCACCTTAAACACCTCCAGGGATGGTGACTCAACCACCTCCCTGGGCAGACCGTTCCAATGCCTAACCACCCTCTCCATGAAGAATTCTTTCCTTATCTCAAGCCTAAATCTCCCCTGGTGGAGCTTGAGGCCATTCCCTCTCGTCCTGTCCCCTGTCACATGGCAGAAGAGCCCAGCTCCCTCCTCTCCACAACCTCCTCTCAGGTAGTTGTAGAGAGTAATAAGGTCTCTCCTCAGCCTCCTCTTCTCCAGGCTAAACACCCCCAGCTTTCTCAGTCGCTCCTCGTAAGATTTGTTCTCCAGCCCCTTCCCCAGCTTCGTTGCTCTTCTCTGGACTCGCTCCAGAGCCTCAACATCCTTCTGGTGGTGAGGGGCCCAGAACTGAACACAGTACTCGAGGAGCGGTCTCACCAGTACAGGGGGAGAATAACCTCCCTGGACCTGCTGGTCACGCCGTTCCTGATCCAAGCCAAGATGCCATTGGCCTTTTTGGCCACCCGGGCCCCTGCTGGCTCATGTTCAGTCGGTTGTCAACCAACACTCCCAGGTCCTTCTCCTCCTGGCAGCTTTCCAGCCAGGTTTCTCCTAGTCTGTACCTCTGCTTAGGGTTGTTGTGCCCCAAGTGCAGGACCCGGCATTTGGCTGTGTTAAACCTCATGCCGTTGGTCTCAGCCCAGCAGTCCAGCCTGTTCAGGTCCCTTTGGAGCCTCCCGACCCTCCAGCAGATCCACACTTCCACCCAGCTTGGTGTCATCTGCAAACTTGCTAAGGGAGCACTCGATGCCTTCATCCAGGTCGTTGATAAAGACATTAAACAGGACTGGACCCAGGACTGAGCCCTGGGGAACCCCACTTGTCACTGGCCTCCAGCTGGATTTAATTCCATTTACCACCACCCTCCCTCACCCTGCTGGCCACGCTTCTTTGGATGCAGCCCAGGATACAGTTGGTCTTCTAGGCTGCGAGTGCACGTTTGCCAGCTCATGTCGAGCTTCTCATCCACCAGCACCCCAAGTCCTTCTCCTCAGGGCTGCTCTCAATCACGTTGTCCTCCAACCTGTATTGAAACTGAGGATTGCCCTGACCCAGGTGTAGGACCTTGCCCTTGGCCTTCTTGAACCTCAGCCTAACACCCACCACTACTAAAAGAAAGCAACATCACAAAAGGAGACACTCCATGGTCTCCTGAACCACAACCACCCAGTTTCCAAGTGCAGCCCCCAGTCTTGCACCCACCTCTTCAGGAGCCTGGAGAAGAGGAGGCTGAGGGGAGACCTCATTGCTCCCTACAACTACCTGAAAGGAGGTTGTGAAGAGGAGCGAGCTGGGCTCTTCTCCCAAGTGACAGGGGACAAGACGAGAGGGAATGGCCTCAAGCTCCACCAAGGGAGGCTCAGGCTGAACATTAGGAAAAAAATTTTCACAGAAAGGGTGATTGGTCCCTGGCAGAGGCTGCCCAGGGAGGTGGTTGAGTCACCTTCCCTGGAGGGGTTTAAGGGACGGGTGGATGAGGTGCCGAGGGACGTGGTTTAGTGTTTGATAGGAGTGGTTGGACTTGATGATCCGGTGGATCTCTTCCAACCTAGTGATTCTATGATTCTATGATTCGATGAATGGAGCAATTCATGAAGATGTTTTTCACTCTAATGGATGATGACACAGGACACGGCACCCAAGACAGGGGAGGCTGCACCGAGTGGAACAAATCTGTATGGATAGTGTATTCCTGGTAGTGCAAGTGAAGGCTTCCTTCTCGGATGTGGTGATTTATGTATTTGCAGCTCTTTGGGAAGAGAGGTGCCCCAGCGTGGGTCACTGGAGCCGTCTGATAAATACATCTTCTCAGTGCCGGGAAAGGAGGATGAATGATGGTTTGGAAAGGCAGATGCTGTGAATTTATCATTTTGGGGATGGGCAGCTGAGAAGCTGTAATTTAAAAAGAAAAAAAAAACACAACAAGAAAATGCATGAATAAATCACAGAATCATAGAATTGTTAAGGTTGGAAAAGACCTCTGAGAACATCTGGTCTTTTCCAGCCTGGTGATTCTCTGATTCTATGATCAAGTCCAACCATCAACATCATACCAACATGCCTATTAAACCATGTCCCAAAGTTGCTCATATGCATGTTTTTTGAACATCTCCAGGTGTGGTGATTCGACCACCTCCCTGGGCAGCCTCTTCCAGTGCTTCACCACTCTTTCAGTAAAGAATTTTTTCCTAATATCCAATCTAAACCTCCCCTTTTGAGCATGAGGCCATTTCCTCTCATCTGAGCCATTGTTAACTGGGAGAAGAGACCAGCACCCACCTCACTATTACCTCCTTTCAGGTAGTTGTAGAGACTGTGAAGGTCTCCCTTCAGCCTTCTCTTCTCCAGACTAAACAGTCTCACTTCCCTCAGCCAGATCTGACAGGACTTGTGCTTCAGACCCTTTACCAGCCTCATCACTCCCCTCTGGACATGCTCCAGTTGCACAGGGTGTCAGCATTGGACGTAACCACTGATGTCCTTTGGAAATGGTCCCAAACCCAGAACTGTGGCTAAGTACTGAGCTACAAGAGGTTTGAATGGTTGGACTCGATGATCCAGTGGGTCTTTTCCAACCTAGTGAGTCTGTGAAAACCTTTACTCTCTTTTTTAGTTGCAGCTGTGTTCCATATACTACTTCTTAAATAGTGGGAAGTCAGCTAAACACCAGCTTAAAAACTAGATTAGGCTTTATTTGTTTGTAAGGCAGCCACTCACCTGCTGCCTTCCTCTGCCAAGACATCTCAAGGTGATTTTTAATTGATAGGCAATAATATCAATTCATATCAGCATATCATTCAATATCAGCAAAATAGGCTAATCATCAACAGCCTTTGCAGTGCCAAGGTCTCCTCCTCCATCTGCTGGTTTCCAAGGCCCCATCGAGTAACCAAGACATCCCTGCACAGGTACATTCCTATCTTTGCTTTCTTCCCCCAGGCAACTGAATGGGCATGGGAGAAGCCACGATTTCTGCAGAGAAAAATTTTCCGAGTGGAGATTGTTCCTCTAATCTAATGCTCCTTGCCAAGAAGTTAGAGAAAACAAATGACAGATTGCAAACTTGGAGGTTTACGTAGGCTCGACCTGTTGTTTTGAACTCCCTCTGCGTGTCAGGGAATCATTAGGGAAGCAGCTTTTTTGTGCCATATAAGTGCGTTATAAGGGACCCTTGAAAACATGCCTCTTGCTGCATTGTTTCACATCGAGAGCCCTCTGGCTGTAGAGGAGTTCAGGCGTCTTAAAACATTGATGAGGTGGTACAAGGCGAAAATCTGCCACGGTTTACAGGATCACAGAATCATAGAATAACCAGGTTGGAAGAGACCCACCGGATCATCGAGCCCAACCATTCCCATCAATCACTAAACCATGTCCCTCAGCGCCTCGCCCAGCCGTCCCTTAAACCCCTCCAGGGAAGGTGACTCAACCTCCTCCCTGGGCAGCCTCTACCAGTGCCCAATCACCCTTTTTGTGAAAAATTTTTTCATAATGTCCAGTCTGAACCTCTCCTGGTAGAGCTTGAGGCCATTCCCTCTCATCCTGTCACCTGGGAGAAAAGCCCAGAACCCTCCTCTCTACAACTTCTTTTCAGGTAGTTATAGAGAGCAATGAGGTCTCCCCTCAGCCTCCTCTTCTCCAGGCTAAACACCCCCAGCTCTCTCAGCCGTTCCTCATCAGGCTTGTTCTCCAGCCTCTTCCCAGCTTCGTTGCTCTTCTCTGGACTCGCTCCAGAGCCTCAACATCCTTCTTGTGGTGAGGGGCCCAGAGCTGAACACAGGATTCGAGGAGCGATCTCACCAGTGCCGAGTCCAGAGGGAGAAGAACCTCCCTGGACCTGCTGGCCACGCCGTTTCTGATCCAAGCCAAGATGCCATTGGCCTTCTTGGCCACCTGGGCCCTTGCTGGCTCCTGTTCAGTCGCTGTCAACCAACCCCCCCAGGTCCTTCTCCTCCAGGCAGCTTTCTAGACAGACTTCTCCTGGTCTGTAGCTGCTCAGGGTTGTTGTGCCCCAAGTGCAGGACTCGGCATTTGGCCTCGTTAAACTTCCTGCTTCCTGCCATTGGACTCTGCCCAGCAGTCCAGCCTGTTCAGATCCCTTTGGAGCCTCCCAACCCTCCAGCAGATCAACACTTCCACCCAGCTTAGTGTCATCTCCAAACTTGCTAAGGGAGCACTCGATGCCTTCATCCAGATCATTGATAAAGACATTGAACAGGGCTGGACCCAGCACTGAGCCCTGGGGAACCCCACTCCAGCTGGATTTAACCCCGTTTCCCACCACTCTCTGGGCCCTCCAGCCAGCCAGTTTTCCACCCAGGAGAGTGTGCGCCTGGCCAGGCCAGAGGTGACAGTTTCCGTAGCAGAATGCTGGGAGAAACTGTGTCAAAGGCTTTACTGAGGTCCAGGAAGATCCATCCACAGCCTTTCCCTTGTCCAGCAGCTGAATCACTTTGTCATAGAAGGCGATCAGGTTAGTTTGGCAAGAAAAGTATAGCAACTTTAATGAGATAGTAGTCATAGAATCATAGAATGGTTAGGGTTGGAAGGGACCTTCAAGATCATCTAATTCCAACCCCCTGCCATGGGCAGGGACACCTCCCACTGGATCAGGTTGCTCCAAGCCCCATCCAACCTGGCCTTGAACACCTCCAGGAGCAGCCATGACTTCCCTGCGCAACCTGGGCCAGGGCATCACCACCCTCATCAAGAATTTCTTCCTAATGTCTCATCTAAATCTTCCCCCCTCCAATTTAAAGCCATTAATAATAATAGTGAAGAACATACTATTCATAAGAAAATGATAAAACATATACAAATATACAAAATTGTGTCCCTACTCTTGATTACTACATCACCACAAATGATGTAGAGCAGGCAGGAGGAAGGTGAGTGGTAGGTGGGAGCTGTGCTCAGGAACTGGATTCAGGAACACACAGATCCAGGATGAGGGACAGACAGACAGACGAGGTCCTCACTGGGTGCTGGCCATACGAAGAAGAGAGCAAAAACCTTGTGATCCCACAGCTTTGTCCTGAGTTTGATGTATCTGGGATAGAATTCACAGAATCGCAGAATAACCAGGTTGGAAGAGACCCACCGGATCATCGAGTCCAACCATTCCCACCAATCCCTAAACCATGCCCCTAAGTACCTCATCCATTCTTTTGGTCTGTTTGAGATCACTTGTCCCGTCCAACCCTTCCTGCAGGCGTGACCCTTTTTCATCTTTGACTCACGGCTCCACCAGCTCGAGGATGGCCTTGGTCACTGTAGGAATAAGTATAAGCAATATATTTCTTCATCCCAATGTCTTGTGTTGTCACTTCAAAAGAGTCTCAAAAATAGGCAGTTAACTTTCGTAGAATGCAGTTACTTAGACAAGACTGAGCTAATGTTAGGTTGTTCAGCCTGGAGAAGAGGAGGCTGAGGGGAGAGCTCATTGCTCTCTCCAACTCCCTGAGAGGAGGTTGTGGAGAGGAGGGAGCTGGGCTCTTCTCCCAAGGGACAGGGGACAGGACGAGAGGGAATGGCCTCAAGCTCCACCAGGGGAGGGTCAGGCTGGATATTAGAGGCTGCGCAGGGAGGTGATTGAGTCACCTTCCCTGGAGGGGTTTAGGGGACGGGTGGATAAGGTGCTGAGGGACCTAGTTTAGTGTTGGATAGGAATGGTTGGACTCGATGATCCAGTGGGTCTCTTCCAACCTGGTGATTCTATGATTCCATGAAACAATTCTGCTTTAGATCAAACCAGAACATAATCCCAAAGGGATATTGAAATGATACCTCTGGGTCTGCTTATTCTCCATCACTCTGAGTTGGTGGAAGACCCGTGTTCAGAGTATAAATGAAACCTGCCCTGGAGCTGCTTTACATTATCTGAATCTTCAGCCTCACTGAGAATAAGGACCATATCAAGGCGTAGTGACAAATGTCTTCAAAATACATTTAAGATAAAACCTGTGGTTGTTAATAATGAGTGGTGCTGCTCTTTCATCCTATTACCTCAACAGCAGCTAATGGACAGGAGGTCACAAGAAGGTACTTCTTGATATTTTTAGTAGCCTCAAGACTCTTTTAAAACCCTCCCCTCGATGTGTTGTCGGAGTAATGAGTCGTTCCCTCGGCCTGGTGTTACGATTCAGTCCCACGCAGCGTTTTCAGTTGCGAGGAGCTGAATTTTGTTCAGTGGGTGAGTTTCCTTGTTAGTGTGGGTTTTTTTAAAAGGCTTCCTTGAAGTGCCTTGCCATTAAATTACGCTTTGATCATACCCATTTGCTGTTAATGAATCCAGATGGGTTGGAGGCAACTGGATCGTAACTCTCTGATAATACGTGCGCTGCCTTTCATTTTCTCACGCGGACCTTCAGAAGATCCTGCGCTGGCCCAGCTAACGAATCCAGCTTATATTAACGTGGTCTAATGCATCCTAATACATCGTGTCCCCAGAGACAGAGGCAGATGTGCCAGGATTGCTTTGGAAAAAAAAAAGGTTAAAATGTTACAGAAAAATAGCCATTACGCATCTGGGACTGTCTCCTTTCATATGCTAATCACCTTTTCTCTTTCGTTTTGTTTTTCAAATCGTGCAAGCAGCTTTATATTTCATTTAAATCAAAAGATCTTAGTCTGAAATCAAGATATTGGCACGAGCTTAGCTATGATTGTGATGTTGTTGTGCAGGGGAGAAAGTAAGAGGGAGAAGCTACATAGAAGCCAGCAATACCTTCTCTTTTTACACACAGGTTTTGGAATTTAAGTTGTTTGCTCACATACAAACAACTGAGATCCCCACCTGGAGTGTTGTGAGACCCCACCTGAAGTATTGTGTCCAGTTCTGGAATCCCCAACAGAAGGAGGAGATGGAACTGTTGGAACCTGTTCAGAGAAGGCCACAAGGATGATGTGAAGGCTGGAGCATCTCTGCTATGAGTACAAACTGAGAGAGTTGTGGTTGTTCAGCCTAGAGAAGAGAAGGCTCCTGGGAGTCCTTAGAGCAGCTTCCAGTACCTGAAGGGACTCCAGGAGAGCTGAGGAGGGACGTTTTACAAGAATATGTAGTGATAGGACAAGGAGAAATGGATTTAAATTTATGGGGTGAAGATTTAGATTAGACTTGAGGACTAAATTCTTCATGATGAGGATGGTGAGGCCCTGGCGCAGGTTGCACAGCGAAGCTCTGGATGCTCCATCCCTGGAGATGTTCAAGGCCAGGTTGGATGGGGCCTTGATCAGCCTAGTCTGGTGGGAGGTGTCCCTACCTGTAGCAGGGGGTTTGGAACTGGATGGGCTTTAAGGTCCCTTCCAACCCAAATGATTCTATGATTCTATGATTCTATGATTCTATGAATGCTGAGTTATGCGAAGAAATAGAAGAAGGGCAAATAGAGACCAGGTTTGATTCCTTTTTGTGCGGTTGCACATCCAACCGATGAAGTTTGCTATCACACAAAGACTCCTGGAAGGACAGATCCTTCCCCTTGTAAGCAAAGAGAGACCAGTTAACAGTGTGGGTCTGCTGAAAATCCTGCTGCCTTCTCACCATTGGAAAACAAGAAGTATGATAATACTTGCAAAGAGAAGAAAAACTGCTTTTGCCTTCCAGGCTCCGATGTGAGTTAGGAAGGATTTTATTTTTTTTCTTCCCTATGTATAATTGTTAGCTTTGATGCCTCATCCTTAAGAATCAGAACCCGCCCCCAGAAGGAGATTTGAATTGAAGGTGCACAATTTCTGTATTTTCCATTGGTGCAGTCAGAGATCTTCTGGTGGCACAGGTCAGGAGGTTGGAGCTGCCTTTTCTGCTGCTGAGAGCCATGGGGACACCTTGAAGCCACAAGCTGCCAAGTGAAGCATCTCTGCTGAACCTCCTTACCTGATCGTGGTTGTCGGTGCTTGAAGGTTGAAGGACAGCAGCTCCTTGACCTGCTTTCATGCCCTGAAGGTGTGGCTGTGCCCTACCTTTAGCCTGGTACACGTGATGGATCTGATTTCCAACACGTTTATCAAGCCACCATACGTGGGTTTGAGTTTGCTCTCAAGGGAAAGGTGCCAGATCGGTGTTTCATTTTAGTAGGATTTGGGTGGATTCTTAAAATGCTGCTTTTACCCTTGCTGGGGTCAACCTGACGTGCTGGCAGCCGAGCAGGGATAGCAAAGAGCTCGGGCGACACCTGAATCCTGCAGCTAGCGAGCTGTGCTCACACCTTGGAGCCCATCGGCATGAAAAGCAGCATCTGTGACTGCTGCAGCCTCTCCACGCAGTTGTCGCTTCATTTGCTGACGACAGCTCCAGGTTGCAAGTCCTTTAGGGCTGGTTGTTCTCCTCCATGCGCATCAAGCCTAGGGTGGGATTGAATATTTATTAAAACCCAGGTACTTGTGCTAACGGGGAAAAGCAGCGTCAACAAGAGCATCTGAGCGGCAGCTACGCCAGACTGTATTCTTGTTTAGACAAAATAATCTCAAATTGTTGCTAATTTTAATATGAAAGATGGTTAATTCCCATAATTTACTTAAGAGCAAGCTTAATAAGATACAAGAACATCCAAGGAGAAGTGCTTTCTTTTGTCCAAGTACAGTTGTGAGCCAAGGGCGTGTCAGGAACAGCTCAGGCGGTGACTAAGTCTTCATTGAAAGCCCCACATGCTAAGGAGTCATGTGTGCTCTGAATGAGGATGAGGTTTGCAGATGGTTTTATAACAAATCAGGGACAGGTAGTAGAGCAGAATCGATTCCTGTCACTCAGGGGTTGCTCCGGAGGAGCAGGATTATGGATCAGGGCGATGGTGCCGCACTTTAATCTGGAAATCAATAGAGAGGTGGAAGTTGGGCTTGCAGGGATGTGGCAGAGACAATGAGCTGGGGTTTGGTGAGATTTCACTCTGCAGGCAACGGAGTCTCCTCTTTGCATCATCATTAACACAGAGAAAGAGTTAAATTCAGCCTTGATTCATAGAACCATAGAATCACCAGGTTGGCAGAGACCCACCGGATCATCGAGTCCAACCATTCCCATCAATCACTAACCCATGTCCCTCAGCGCCTCGTCCAACCGCCCCTTAAACCCCTCCAGGGAAGGCGACTCAACCCCCTCCCTGGGCAGCCTCTGACAGGGACCAATCGCCCTTTCTGTGAAAATTTTCTTCCTAATGTTCAGCCTAAACTTCCCCTGGTGGATCTTGTGGCCATTCCCCCTTGTCCTGTCCCCTGTCACTTGGGAGAAGAGCCCAGCTCCGTCCTCTCCACAACCTTCTTTCAGGGAGTTGTAGAGAGCAATGAGGTCTCCCCTCAGCCTCCTCTTCTCCAGGCTAAACACCCCCAGCTCTCTCAGCAGCTCCTCATAAGGCCTGTTCATCTCTCTCAAAGTCTCTGGTGTCCCTCCGTACAATTTGAGTCCAGAGGGATCTGGACAGGCTGGATCGATGGGCTCAGGTAAATTGTATGAGGTTCAATAAGCCCAAGTGCCTCCTCCTGCACTTGGTTCACAACATTCCAGGTTTGGAGAGGAGGGTCTGGAAAGTTGCTCCAGGAAAAAGGACCTGCAGGTGTTGTTTGACAGTGGCTGCTCATGAGCCAGCAGTGGCCCAGGTGGCCAAGAAGGCCTATGGCATCCTGGCTTGGATCAGCCATGGTGTGGCCACCAGGAGTAGGGGAGGGATCATTCCCCTGTACTGCTGAGGCCACATCTCAAATCCTGTATTCAGTTTTGGGACCCTCTGTACAAGAAGGATGTTGAGGTGCTGGGGCATGTCCAGAGAAGGGCAAGTGGTGAAGGTTCTGGGATGAAAGTCTTATGAGGAGCAGCTGAGGGGACTGAGGCTGTTTAGTCTGGAGAAGAGGCTTAGGAGAGACCTCATCACTCTGTGCTGCTCATCAAAGGGAGGTTGTAGCAACATGGGAGCTGGACTCCAAGAACAACTCAGCTAAGCTACAGGTACCTGGTTCCTCTGAAAATCACACCTTTGCTTTTTCAGGTTTCATCAAGGGAAGGATAGACCTGGTTAGCTCTGCTGGTCCTGACCCAGCTCGGAAACCAAATCTTTCAGACCTGCTATTTAAACCCCTAAGCCACCTCTTTTCATGACTTCATGGTTTCTACTTTTTCGTCATTCATACTGTTTTATGTCACTTGGTGCCATGGGCTTCTCCAGCATCTGCTCAGCGTCAGGGAGCATCAGCTGTAGAGTTGCATCTGTGACACTAATTAAAGAAACATGAGAAGACAGATATTAAAATCCATGTTGAACCGCTGCTCACACTTGTGCTTTTCTTTCTCTTCCAGAGCACAGTAATTGTAGAGAAGACTGTTCAAGACCTGATGAACCTGATGCACGACTTGAGCGCCTATTCAGATCAGTTCCTCAACATGGTGTGTGTGAAGCTCCAGGAGTACAAGGACACCTGCACCCTTGCCTACAGGTACAGGCTGGCTCAGAAATAAATGCGTTGGAGATCTGCTCTTGGGCTTTTGCTGTTTGATAGAATCGTAGAATGGTTTAGCTCAGAGCAGACCTCAAAGTCAAAGAATCATAGAATCACCAGGTTGGAAAAGACCCACCGGATCATTGAGTCCAACCATTCCTATCAAACACTAAACCATGTCCCTCAGCATCTTGTCCACCTGTCCCTTAAACATCTCCAGGGAAGGTGAATCAACCCCCTCCCTGGGCAGTCTCCTCCAGGGACCAATCACCCTTTCTGTGAAAAATTTTTTCCTATTGTCCAGCCTAAACCTCCCCTGGTGGAGCTTGAGGCCATTCCCTCTCGTCCTGTCCCCTGTCACCTGGGAGAAGAGCCCAGCTCCCTCCTCTCTACAACCTCCTCTCAGGGAGTTGTAGAGAGCAATGAGGTCTCCCCTCAGCCTCCTATTCTCCAGGCTAAACAACCCCAGCTGTCTCCGCTGTCCATCCAGTTCCAATCCCTCAGGCATGGGCAGGGACACTTTCCATTGGATCAAGTTGCTTGAAGCCCCATCCAACCTGGCCTTGAGCACCATCACTTCCCTACTCCTGCTGGCCACGCTGTTTCTGATCCAGACCAAGATGCTTCTGGCCTTCTCGGCCACCTGGACCTCAGCTGGCTCACGTTCAGCTGTCCTTTGGGTGTTTCCTTTCTCATAGATTGCCTGGGTAACCATCAATAAGTAACTGATTCTCTGTACAGCCCTGTTGCCCGCTGTAAAATGGTCCTCTCTGGAGAGGGGGGACCAGGATTGTGTGGGGATAAATCCTTTCATTGAAAGACACTAAAGATGCTACGACGTCGCAGGCTATAATAGTGCTACCCATAATCTCCTTTAATGGCTCATTGAGGCTGCCAGTAGCAGGGAAGCCAAAAAAGCCCCTTGTGTTTTTCTGACCAAGAGCGTTAAGGAATTATTTCCTATTGCCTGATTTCATTCAGGAGAAGCTTCATCTGGCGAGCGGCTCATTATTATTATTTATAAAGCCAACAATAGCAGCGAGCACATGTGGGCTAAACTTTGTCTTAACGTCCGTATAAACTGGTAGCGGCTCATGTGCCGTTGTCCAAAATGCTTGTATTTTCTCCGCAGCTCCACTGACTGGAGCCACACAATAGATGTGATTTCTTTGGCTTGAACTTAAAGGTCCTTCCTTCCTTCCTTTGCTGATACCATTCCTGGATTTGGCACCTGCTGAGGAGTAATTAGGACAGCCCTAATTTGGCAATATCCTGATTACAGCGGGAGGAAAAACAGGAAACGTTCGAGTTTCGCTGCTAGCAAATGACTGACTGAAATAGAAATCTATATACATTTCAAATGATGCAGAGGAATAGAGCAACCCCCCTGCTTTTCAAGGGGCGAGCGGTTCGATCCGCGGGGACGTTATGCCCTCTGCAGGGATCTCGTGTCGGTACGGCTCCGCAAAGCCTTGCCCTTTGGATTAGGGTTTTCCTTGGGGCTTTGGAGAGGATAAATCCTCCCGCTGATAAACCTCGTGGAGGAAGGATCATGTATAGCTGCTTAAAATCTGAATAAACTCTCCAGAACTGGGTATTAATACAATCGGGCGAAGCTATCGGAGCGTCTGTTCTTGAGATGTCAAAACAGTGAGAATTTGGGAAGCCAGAGAGATGGTTTATGCAAGATTTGCACATGGCATCCGCTCGCTCCCCATGTGCGTGTGTTTCTTGAAGAGGAATATGAGCAAACGTGGATGAAATGTATTCAAATACAGACTCCTCAAAGCAAGACTGTTTTATTCCGAGGCCTTTGCAGAACAGATAGCTCTGTCAGGACGTCAGCACTAAGAAATGCACAGCTGAGATTTTTTGATTTCCATTTGGCTCTGATTTTCTAGTGAACGTAAAGAAAAAAAACCCCACAATCGGCGTAGGATATGAATGGATTGGACGTTGATATAAGTAGCAACCACAGATTGTGCTGTTTTAATTGATGATGCTTTTTAGAAATGTATTTAATGTGATCTGGGTGAGGTGTCATATCACAGAATCATTTAATTCTTTGTGTTTTCATTTCAATGCCTCCCTTTTTTTGTTTTCATTTTAATCCCCAACCCCTCATAAACCAGTCTGAAAATATAAATCCCATTTGTAAACAGTTTTTGTTGCGCTTTTACCAGCGTATAATTTGCAGAAGACGTAGATCTTACACAGCTCTGTTGGAACGACTCCAGAGGAGGCCACAAAGATGATCTGAGGGCTGGAGCATCTCCCCTACGAGGACAGGCTGAAGAGTTGGGGTTGTTCAGCTTGGAGAAGAGAAGGCTCCCAGGAGAACTTAGAGCAGTTTCCAGTACCTGAAGGGGCTCCAGGAAAGTTGGGGAGGGAGTCTTGGCCAGGGATTGCAGGGATAGGATGAGGGGGAACAGTTTGAAGGTGAAAGAGGAGAGATTCGGTTTAGATTTTAGGAAGAAATATTTTACAGCGATACTGGTGAGGCACTGGCACAGGTGGAAGTTGTGGCTGCCCCATCCCTGGAGGTGTTCAAGGTGAGGTTGGATGAGGCTTCGAGGAAAGGTGTCCCTGCCCTAGGCAGTGGGGTTGGAGCTGGGTGATCTTTAAGGTCCCTTCTAACTCAAACCCTTCTATAATTCTGTGATTCTTTGATAACTGAAATATGCCTTGACTCTCTGGAGGTGCCCAGCTCTCTCCACTGGCTGTGAAAGCAACTTATGGTGACCAGCTGATCCTCTCAGTTGAATCTGTAATGTCAGGTGGGGTAAAACTGGACCTGGATCTCTCCAAATGATGAAGAGGGTTAAAAAAAAAAAAAAAATCACATTTCTTGCATTCCAGCCAGGCAAAATAAAACTAAGTCCCTGTTTATTGATAAGGAAATGAGAAACAGATTAATTCATCCAGGGTGTGGGGTCTGTGGTCAAACGGGATTTGTCGTGTCCCTGGGAAATACTCTTCCCACTCCATTTATTACTTTTTATTGGCATCTTCCCCTTCTTGCATTAACTTTTTGGGGTTTAAGTTGTCTTTTTGACACTTTCAGGGCAGGAGTCTATCTCCCTCAGACCATTAGGCACCTGACACATGCTGAGAACACTGTTTAAACTCTTAGCAGTGCGAGCAGCGCTCAGCATGGAAACCGCATCTCAGCCTGGGAAGATAAAAAATACTATTCAATAATACCTCTGGCACAAGGCACCAGAGCCCAATTAGCCCCACTGGCCCCCAGATGTTTTCCTAATGAAAAGCCACGGCCCTCCAGCTGTGTCCAGGGACGTTTGCGGTGAAGATCTGGGACCATGAGCACCAGCAGATGTTATCTGGATAAAACCTACCGAGCCGTGGAGGGCTGAACCCTCCTCGCTCATGTTCCATCACCTATATAAGGGTTACACCTATTCCCTCCCCGTTCCCAGGAGCTGGGTACAACCAGATGGCATTTTCCTTGGCCCGTTGAGCTGTGAATTAATTAGTGGATGATGGCACTGGTGGCAGCAAGTAACCCTATTACAGCAGCAGCAATAATTACAGAGGAGGGGGGGGGGGGTGTTTGAAAGGAAGCGTTTTGAGCTGTACTGAAACATGTCATCCTGTCTTGTGTTAATTTACTTGAGGGGCTGAATTAGATTGACGTTGATATGAAGCTACGGAGGTTGAAAACTGGCTGAGATGCTAGAAAGAGAAGGTGGGGGAGAAAGTCACTTTTAATTGAGGGGGAAAGCTGAGCATCCAACAGATATTGGTGTATCGTAGAATCATAGAATAGTTAGGGTGGGAAGGGACCTTAAAGATTAACTAGTTCTAACTCCCCACCATGGGCTGGGACATCCCACTGGATCAGGCTGCCCACAGCCCATCCAACCTGGCCTTGAACATCTCCAGGGACGGGGCAGCCACAACTTCTCTTGGAAACCTCTTCCAGTGCCTCACCACTCTCATGGTGAAGAAGTTCCTCATTATGTCCAGTCTAAATCTGCCCCCTCCAGTTTATCCCCGTTCTCCCTCATTTTGCCACCACAAGCCTTTGTGAACAGTCCCTCCTCAGCTTTCTTGTAGCCCCTTCAGGTACTGGAAGCTGCTCTAAGGCCTCCTCGGAGCCTTCTCCTGGCTGAACCAGCCCAACTCTCTCAGCCTGTCCTCGTACGGGAGGTGCTCCAGCCCTCGGATCATCTTTGTAGCCTCCTCTGGACCTGTTCCAGCAGCTCCATCTCCTTCTTATGCTGAGAATTCCAGAACTGGACACAATACTCCAGTATATGGACCAACTTGTTTAAGTCCTTCCTTAATGAGTGGGTGGTTGGAGTAAAACAAACCTGTCAATAAAAATCAGGCGGTGTTGCAACCATGGGAGAGAGTGTGGACATCAATCTACGGAACCCATGTAGTGGTGGCAGTGTCCCAGCATCGATTAATTCAAAGCTCCCGATTGATTTCAGTGGGAGATGCTGATTTGGGCTCCAGTGGCTTACGGACCCACGAGTAAAGGTGAGAAAAGCAGGAATCGTGTGTGTTGGGCTCTCAGAAAACACTAACCCTAGAAAAGCAAGGACACCGAGCTCAGTTTGCAACTTGTTGTGGCAGCTAAACAGCCTCCCCTTTCTCCTCCTCCAACACCCACTCCAAAAAGCAATAATATTTTTGAAGACAACAGAAAATAAGGATCGTAAACCAGAGAGGTAGCTCTGTCCTCAGTACAACTCCATCAGAAGACTCCCAAAGATGACTTGCATCCGTACGCATCTGAAGGGCTATGATAAGGCTGTAAATAATTGAAGAGAGTAAATCGCGGACGTGGCGAGTGCTGAGGCTGCTGTAAAGGGAAATAACGGGGAGTAATGTGATGAAATTGAGTAAAATAAAACACGAGCACAGTGTCAGGATTTTTTTTTTTTCTTGTCCAAGAGTTAGATTTGTTCAACTGTGAAATAGACTCCCAAGGGAAGGAGACTATTACTTTAGTAATTTAAATCCGGAGAGGACAAAGCACTGGCTAATATATTCAATGGAACAGTTGTCTTGCCTTGGCAGAGAAATGGCCAGATATCATCAAATTCAGGTTTTCCATCTTGTATGTCAGAGATTTCTGGTGCAGTTTTATTTTTTCCCCTCAGTTTTCACCAGGGTGGGAAAAAAAAAGAAAAAAGAGACCTTTCTTTTTTTCATCAATGGAAAAACACCAAGTTCCTAACAGCAGCAGAAGGCCAAATTGAAGTTTTGATGCCGAGGTCATCTGTGGCTGGAAACAGAATTCATTCTTTTGTCTGTGGCAGATTGAACATGAAATTTAAAGAGAAGGAAAATTTATATCTAAGTGCATGTGACAAATTCATTTTCGCAAATGCTGTCTACTGACTGAGCAGAGGTTGTTTTCATGGTGGTAAATGAAGGGAGTGATGGGTTGCTCCATGCTGGTGGGAAAAGTGGTAATCATCTGCTCTGTTTCAAGATAGAGCAGTGTTGGCTCTTGTCTCAATGTCTTTTTCACTGTTTTCCTTCTCAAAACACAGATACCCAGTGTATATTTCTCTTTTGTTTCTTTTTATTGAGGAAAAGATAGCTCTCAGGGCATTAAAAATAAGACCAGTTAATCCACATAACCCCTCAGAAATGTGTGAGGTCTTCAGTGTGATGTGGGACGATACTTCCCAAAATCACCACCTGAGTTCTAGTCACACCTCTGAGTATGTTTCATACAATTGTTGAACGGTTTGGGTTGGAAGGGACCTCAAAGCCCATCTAGTTCCAACCCCAATGCCGTGGGCAGGGACACCTCTCACTGGATCCGGTTGCTCCAAGCCCCATCCAACCATGTCTTGAGCATCTCCAGGGATGGAGCAGCCACCACTTCTCTGGGCAACCTGGGCCAGGCTCTCGCCACCATCACAGCAAGACATTTCTTCATAATATCTAATCTAAGCCTGCCCTCTTTCAGCTTCAAACCGCTCCCCCTTATCCTATCCCTGCACTCCCTGATCAAGAGCCCCTCCCCAACGTTGATATATCAGATCCTTGTTGTCTATCCGAGCATCCAAAGAATGGGAGAGGACTTTCCTTTCTCTGGTCAGCAAACGTTGACAAGACCTTTGCAGGTGGTTGTTCAGGAGCAATCCCAACAGAAAAAAAAAAAACAGGCAGCTAATTGACTCCTTCAAATAGAGCATCCTGTTTGTCTCCTGCAATTGCCCGTGAGGAATTCAGATTAGTTACACTGCCAAAAATATTAAGCAGGGAAAGTCTTCGTAATTGGAATACGCTGTAATCTTTGATTCGATTTCACGCATACAAACCACTGAGATGAAATCTCTTATTATTGGATGCTTTGGATGAATGGGGAGAAGATCTTGGACCCTTCATTTCCTTTCGTTGCTTCAGACCTGGTCCCCAAGCTGGAGCAGCTGGTGTGCGGTGAGCTGGTGGCTTCCACCCAGGTCTTCCTGGGCAGGTTTCCACATTGCAGTCACAACACAATTAGCAGTGGCTGGAGAGCTTGATTGAGATTGCAGAGAACAAATGAGTCGTGGAGAAACTACCTTCTCTCTCTTCTAGTACAGAACGACCTCCTCCGGTTCTGTAAATGATTGCAATTTGAGGCATTAGGGCTGCGAAGATGATCTGAGGCCTGGAGCATCTTTACTATTGAGGACAAGTTGAGAGAATTGGTGTCGTTCAGCTGGAGAAGAGAAAGCTCTGGGGAGACCTTATAAAAGTCTTCCAGTACCTAGAGGAGTCCTACAGAAAAGCTGGGGAGTGACTTTTTCCAAGGGCCTGGAGTGACAGGACAAGGAGGAGTGGTTTTCAATTGGAAGGGGGAAGATTTAGACTAGACCTTAGGAAGAAATTCTTCCCAACAAGGGTGGTGAGGCCCTGGTTCAGGTTGCCCACAGATGTTGTGGATGTCTCTTCCCCGAAGGTGTTCAAGGACAGACTAAATGGGACTTTGAGCAACCTGAGCCAATGGGAGGTGTCCCTGCCCATATCAGAGGGTTGGAACCGGATTGGCTTTAAGGTCCTTTCCAACTCAAACCATTCTAGGATTCCATTATTCCAAGAACGGGTACAATATGACCCTTTTTCCCTTAAAGGGAAATATGTGTGGAATTTGATTGAAGAGTAGAATTTGCTTCATGCTCATGCAAGTGTTGCTGCTTTCCCTGTAGGAGCATCGTGCAGTCGGATGAAAAGCTGGTGATCAGCGCATCTTGGGCTAAAGACGACGATATCAGCAGGCTCCTGAAATCTCTGCCTAACTGGTGCAACATGGCTCAACCCAAGCAACTGAGACCCAAGAGAGAGGAGGAGGAAGACTTTATAAGGTAAAATGGTTCATGAACTTGTCAAAGGGCTTCAAGGAGAGCAGCAAATGGTACAACCTACTGGAAATGCCTTAACTATGGTGTTTGCTTAGTTGTTGCATCCTCAGGTGTGGGAAAAGTTTGAGAAATGGTCTTTGTTCAAGTGGAGTTCATGAATGTTGAGTTCACATACTGTTCTACTACACGATTTTGAAGCCAGGAACCAGCTTCAGTCAGCTGAGAATTTCTTGTGGGTTGCCAGGTTTTGGTTCTATTGAGAACAAGAAATCGTGTTCAATGTCTTAATCAATGACTTGGATGAAGGCATCGAGTGCACCCTTAGCAAGTTTGCAGACGACACTAAACTGGGTGGAAGTGTGGATCTGCTGGAGGGTCGGGAGGCTCCAAAGGGATCAGAAAAGGCTGGAGTGCTGGGCTGAGACCAACGGCATGAGGTTTAACAAGGCCAAATGCCGAGTCCTGCACTTGGGGCACAACAACCCTGGGCAGCTACAGACTAGGAGAAGCCTGGCTGGAAAGCTGCCAGGAGGAGAAGGACCTGGGGGTGTTGGTTGACAGCGACTGAACATGAGCCAGTAGTGGCCCAGGTGGCCAAGAAGGCCAATGGCATCTTGGCTTGTATCAGAAACGGCATGGCCAGCAGGTCCAGGGAGGTTATTCTCCCTCTGTACTCAATACTGGTCCTTTAAAAGACAGGAGAAAGCAGAGCTGCTTCTCAGATGCGGCGAGGAGAGAAGATATGGAGGCCACGGTTCAATAGGAGGCTTCTGGGGCAGCACCACATTGCTGCTTCCCCGTGCCTGTTGCTCGTTTCTGCTTGCTCTGCTGATCAGGCAGGACTATTCGAGGAGTCGTGTTTGTGAACCAAGTCAGGAAAGAGGAATTAGGGAGGAAAAGGATTAATTTTAATTCAGGCAGGTCCTTGTCCTGGTTGATGGTGCTGCCCTGACCATCCATGCAATGAAGAGAGAAGCTGTCTGCAATCTCATGGAGGGGCCAACTGGTTTTACTGGTCAGGGCTTCCCAGAACTGGTGGTGGCACCGAAGCTGTGCTCCAGTTGAGCCATGACCTGATGGTATTTCTCCTCTGTTCCAACCCCAGGAGCTATGCAAGGAGAGTCAAGTGAAAAATATTGGTACCTGCAGAAGGGGTTTCTTTCAGGAGCAACTTACTGTGTCCAAACTAGATTGTTTTTACCTTTTAAGGCAAGTGAAAGCCTGAAACTAAGTAATTTGCCTTTCCCTGCACAGTGTAAATCACTTTGTCACTGATTCGTTGACGCATCCTGAAGAAACAGGTCCTCCTTGTCATTCCAGTGAGTCAAAAAGCTTGTCTACACATTCCCATCACTATTCATCACTTCTTTGATTGGCATTTGGCTATAAAACCATAGGAGTAACTGAAGCTGTTTAAAATTAAAGTCTAATTTGCCAAGATTGCCATTTTCCTTCTTCACTGGATACAAGCAGAATAGCATCAAGCTGATAGAGTCTAGAGAGAGGAAGGATGAAGAGAATAAGATGTGTCTCATCACAGAAATGTTTGCCCCTGCTGCAATGGGGATAATGAGTTTTTCTAGTGCTTCAAGAAAACTCCAGTGACAGGGCAAGAGGGAGGAAGCAAAGTCCTTGAGGTCTTTGTGTCGTCCCCGGGTTTTTCAGGTCATCGATTCAGTCCTAGCCTCTCCCTTTCCCTTCATATTTACCCATTTTTTTCTAGGCACGGGAAGGTGCCGGGATGCCCTCCTCGCTCAAATGGTGTTTTCTGAGCTGTGGGACACCAGAGCTCCCATGGGTTCAGTGCTGGGTATCCCTGGCTGAGCATAACCTGCTTGCATAAATTCCTGGCAAGCTCAGTCTAATGCTACCAGTGCCAAGATTTTCATCCTAATACTCCTTTTATCCCAATATTGTCATTTTACTAACCATTATTTGGAGTATTTTATGAAATTATATCAGAGGTGTTAGAATGGGAAGCCCGTTAAGTCATCAACACTGAATTTACTGGGAAAAGCTCCTGCACTGAGTCTTTATTTTAGCCTAGACGTTAGGACAAAGATCTTTTCTCAGTATCGTTTGCACAGACCATCACGTATTAAGCCTCAGCTCCTCGGGATGCCACGTGAATGCTCCTGTAGCATTAATTTAAGTGATAATAATTGGTCTGGGCCAGTTTTAGCCGTTGATGGCAAGCGACGTAAACTTATAAACTTCCTCAGGAGTCCATGCTTGGTTGAACAGATTTCTCCAGAAAGCTTCAAAACAGAATTAATTGCTCGTCCAATTTTTTGTCGTCTTCTTTCCACTTAAGCAGACTTCTTTTCAGAGTTTCTCCTAATGCAAAGGAACATCTTCTCGCTGCTCTTGCTTCTTTCTCTTCCCCTTAGCGCTGCTGATGAATTGGGAATAATTCGACCACAGCCTTCATTGCCTTAAAACTGCAGTGGAGCCAGAGGGAAATGAGTCTTGAGGATACCTTGGTTATTAAGGTCATGGCTGTGATGGGAGAACCTGGTTTAAGCTGAAAGAGGGGAGATTTAGATTAGAGAATAGGAAGAAACGCTTACTGTAAGGGTGTTGAGTGGATATCCCATACCTGGAGGCGTTCAAAGCCACGTTGGATGGGGCTTGGTGCCACCTGATCTGATGGAAGATGTCTTTGTCCACGGCAGGGGGGTTGGAACTGGATGGGCTTTGAGATCCCTTCCAATCCAAACAATTCTGTGATTCTATGATTTCGTGATTCTATGATTTCGTTCTCGCTGTAACCATCCAAGACATTTAAAACCTTGATATACAGGTACCCCGCTGTGCTCCGAGACCCCACTCCCCAGCTCATGGGGACAGGGCTAAGCATCTTTTCCCAGAAAGGAAGGTTTAAGCTTGATGAAACACGGGATCATGATCTTTTTGGATCAAGCAGCAGTGCTTGAAAGACTTTGTGAACGTCGCTAAATTAAACGTGTCCTGTAAATTTACCATCACTTTTTGTACTGTGGCAGGAGGAGATACCAGCGTGGTTTTCCTTCTCTCTCCATCCCTAGCTTTCCCTGTAACTCATTTGTTTAATTAAAAAGAAGAATCCAATCTTGATATTTTGTGAAAAAAAAAAAAAATCTCATGCATATCTCTGTTGACAGTGATTGATTTTGTTGTCTTAACCCGCCACTCTCTCTTTGGTGAAGAGATGTCAAAAGGCAGGGTAAGACACTAGCAGAATCTCCCCATTAATATTCTGGTGTGGTTGGCCAGACAAAGGGACCTGATTGAGCATATTATAGTAGCTCGGAACTTGGCAACGGGAGAAAGGAAAGAAAAGTCAGGCCTCTCTTCGTATAATTAGTTTTTAAAGCCCCGAAGGCTATTTGGCACCAGGGCGAGTGTGAAATATGCTGCCCTTATCGTTTTATAAAGGTTAGCGTTCAGTTCATTACTGATTCAGATATGTTGATAATAAAACCCAAAGATGTATCATTTCCAGGTTTGCCTTTGACGAGGCAAAGTGATGGAAAAAGAGCTTCAGATCTGGTCGTGCTCGAGTTACGGCAGAAATTCTTGGGTTTCGGTGCAGCACAAGGTGGGGCAAGGGCACTGTTCCTCGGAGGTTTAGCCCAGAGAAGAGGAGGCTGAGAGGAAAGCTCATTGCTCTCTCCAGCTCCCTGAGAGGAGGTTGTGGAGAGGAGGGAGCTGGGCTCTTCTCCCAAGGGACAGGGAACAGGACGAGAGGGAATGGCCTCAAGCTCCACCAGGGGAGGTTTAGGCTGGACATTAGGAAAAAATCTTTCACAGAAAGGGTCATTGGGCCCTGGCAGAGGCTGCCCAGGGAGGTGCTTGAGTCGCCTTCCCTGGAGGAGTTTAAGGGACGGGTGGACGAGGCGCTGAGGGACATGGGTTAGTGATTGATGGGAATGGTTGGACTTGATGATCCAGTGGGTCTCTTCCAACCTGATGATTCTGTGATCCTTTGGGGCGATGGGGAGGTGTGTGGGCAATTCCTGCTGGAACATGTTTTCCCAGGAGCCCCACGTTGATCTGAAGATCACACTAGAACACATGATTTTCATTGAAATTAATGTAAGTGGGGACACGGTGATTTCTCTCTCACTTTTTGACTACAGCAAGCTCCTGGACATTGAACTTGGGATCAAAGTCTCCATCTAACGCTAATGGAGCAATCAAAAAAATATTTCTCAGCATGTCCACGTACCACATGACTTTTCCTTTCACTGCTTTTGGTTTTTAATGAGAACAAGCCTGACTAGAGTGTACTCCTACTGCCGGCTGCTTCCTTCACTGCATCTCCTGTTCGCTTGCAGATCATAGAATCACAGAATGGTTTGGGTTGGAAGGGACCTTAAAGATCATCCAGTTCCACACACCCCCTGACATGGGCAGGGACACCTCCCACTGGACCAAGTTGTTCAAAGCCCCATCCAACCTGGCCTTGAACACCTCCAGGGATGGGGCAGCCGCAGCTTCTCTGGGCAACCTGTTCTAGCGCCTCCCCACCCTCGTCATGAAAAATTCTTCCTAATATCTAGCCTAAATCTGCCCTTCTCCAGCTTATATCCATTCCCCCTTGTCTTATCACCACAGGCTTTTATGAATAGTCCCTCTGCAGCTTTCTTGTAGGCTCCTTTCAGGTACTAGAAGGTTGCTATAAGATCTCCTCAAACCCTTCTCTGCTCCTGGCTGAACAAACCCAACTCTCTCAGCCTGTCCTCGTATGGGAGGTGCTCCAGCCCTCACATCATCTTTGTAGGCTCCTCTGGACCCATTCCAACAGCTCGATATCCTTCTTATGTCGAGGATTCCAGAACTGGACACAGGACTCTAGATGAGCTCTCACTCACTGAGGATTTGGGCTTAATTGGGGATTTTTCTTTGAGTATTACACATCTCCTCTACCTGAATCCATGAAGAATCTCCCAGCTTCGGATTCATTAACCCTACGAATCGCAGCATCCATTGAAAGGAGTGCAGCACTGCTCAGCTCTGCTGAGGGATTTTTTGGGGGTCATGTGTGTGACCCCCAGCTGCACAGCAGGGTCTGAGGTGGGAATGCAGAGAGGAAACGTGGCCATTCAGCTTCTCCACAAAGATTTAATAACAGCTCCTGCTTTAACAAGATTCTGCCTCGCTAAATCACATCATTAGAGCTGCACAATATACTCCAAGACACTTCCTCGTCTGCTGTGATAAATTGTATAACAGAGACTTAACAAGACCAGAATATTCAAATAAATTTAAGTGAGAAGATGACGTGTGATGGGAGAGCTTAAAATTGTCAATTTGCCATGGCTGCTTTTTGACGGTGTTGTGACCTCTCAGTGGAGATTTGGAGGCGGCGCCGATCGCACCAAGTCCTAATAGACAGGCAGAAATTGTTGTCGAGGCTTTGCAAATCCCAATAAACATCAAATCTGGGTCATTTTCTGGCTCTTCGGTCCTTTCAAGCTGCAGATATCAGGTTGGCGAGGTGAATTTCTATCCACGGAGGACTCTCGGCGGCAGCTTTTCATCAGGAACTACAATGGTGTTTGGATGTGCTGCGAAAAGCGCCTTCATGTACTGAATTTTTAAAAACACCTTCGGGTGCTGAGTCTTTGAATCGAGTGAAATGGCTTCTGCAGCAGGAAGATGGCTGGGCTGGGTTTTATTGTCCTTGTGGCAGCAAATCATCGCAAAGGGCTTCCCTCTGCAGACAAAAAAAACCCCACGTGGGTTATTTGTTTTGGTGCTTGCGCGACTTTTTTTTATGATCGTTGAACAAATTCTGGTTCAAGATGAAGCAGCAACCCGCCTTTTCTCTCTTTTGTTATAAATAAGAATATAATAGGAATTTCTCTGAATTAATCAGGGAGAAATCTGCCTGCTTGGGTAGTTTTGAGAGTTTTTAAGTGTGGTTTCCAGGCTGACTCTGTGGCCCGAGTGCGGGAATAGGAAACAAATGGGTTATAGAAATTCCTATATGATATAAATACATCAAAAAAATCTAGTGATCCAAAAGAAGCTGCGACGAAACTGATGCAAATACTGTCATTCTGATCTTTCCATTGTAATGTACATAGTGTTTTGAGACTTTATGAATAATATACGTATTTTAAGTGCTTTATGTTAGGTAGCATGTTGAGGTGTTATATGGCGGGGTTTGTACCCAGTAATTGTTTTCACTAACATTTTTCATGGATATTCAGTTCCATTTTTTGCCAGGTTAGGATGAGGCAGCCTGGTGTAGTTGGAGATGTCCCTGCCCCTGGCAAAGTAGGTGGAACTTGATGATCTTTAAGGTCCCTTCCAACC
Source organism: Clamator glandarius (assembly GCA_033459285.1). Lineage (NCBI taxonomy): Eukaryota > Metazoa > Chordata > Aves > Cuculiformes > Cuculidae > Clamator > Clamator glandarius. Next base: position 103,735 of record JAUNZM010000577.1, read on the forward strand.
CAAATCACTGTATGATTCTATGATTCTCCTCTGCAAGCATCTAATGCTCGGTGAAACGAATCCCTCTGCGGTCAAGGGGATGTGAGAAAGTATAGGAGGTCCTCACCGCGTCATCGTGTTCCTGGAAAGCTCCCAAGGGGGTGGTTTGTTGTCCCACCACCCCTCCTCCTACAGCTCCACACCTTCTTCCCGTGAGCTTTTTCCTCATCAGTATTTGCCGAAGGGATAATTAACACTAATTTCTTGGCAGAGAAAAGGGAGAGGAGCAGTAAGTGAACATAAAGCTGCTGCCAAGGGTCCATCAGAGGCTCGTTTCTTGTTTTACTGTATTGATGTTGACACTTGGCTACTTTTCAGCCCTGCTCTGGCACAAGCAGAGTGCCTTAAGCAGAGCTTAGGTCATCATGATTTATCACACATGCTCTTCCCTGGCCTTTCTTCCCTTGAATTTGAGTTTCCCCGTCTCTCATCTCTGCTGAAACGTGGATGAGGGGAAGCTTCATGTGTCGTCATCAGTTTTCAAGCAGCTAAACTCAATAGGTTGTTCAATTTTATCAACAGCTCATCCCTTAGAAGTATCACCATTGCTTTTGGTTGCTGGAAGAGAGGAAGGTGCAGTCGTTGTGACTTCGGAAGACTTCTTTGGTGAACCAGGGCCCCTTCCCATCCGTGCTGGGAGCATGCCAAGGATGCACTGTAGAATCATAGAATCATTAAGGTTGGAAAAGACCTCTAAGATCAAGTCCAACCTTCAGCCCAACAGCACCGTGCCTACTAAACCATGTCTCAAAGTGCCACAGCTACACATTTTGTGAAAACCCCCAGGGATGGTGACTGCACCACTGCCCTGGGCAGCCTCTTCCAACACTTCACCACTCTTTCTGTAAAGAAATTTTTCCTAATATCCAATCTAAAGCTTCCCTTTTGCAACTTGAAGGCATATCCTCTCGTCCTATCCATTGTTACTTGGGAGAAGAGACCAGTCCACATCTCATGACAACCTCCTTTCAGATAGTTGTAGAGACGGAGTAGGTCTCCCCTCAACCTCCACTTCTCCGGGCTAAAGAAGCAGCCCCACTTCCCTCAGCCACACGTCATAAAGCTTGTGCTTCAGATCCTGAGGATTTTCTCTCATCCTAGCCCTTCTTACTCGAGAGAACGAGCAGCACCCATGTCTTTACAACATCTCATGGAGCTGCGGAGAGCGATGAGGTCTCCCCTCAGCCTTCTCCAAACTAAACCATACACATCCCGTACAGTATCCATGAGAACAGGGTGGATCCAGAGCTGACGCATAGCTGGTCGCTGCATTCGGAAAGTAAAAGAAAAGAGAGAAATTAAAATGGTTTAACAAAGGGAAACAAAATGAGGTGCTTAGTTAATCCAAGGATTAGAGCTAGTACAGCTGGCCTGCTCTAACAAAGCAGGGATTTAAGAGTGAATTCTGTTGCAGTGTGCGGGATCCCATGGGAATTGAGATTAAAGGGCAACGAAGCTGGGTGGGACCAGCATCAGATATCAGCCTCGGGAAGAGTGAGCTCCCACAAAGAAGCAGCTGGGCAGTGAAGAAAGGCACTTGAAATTGCTTTATTGGCAGTGGAACTGATATCAGTATTAATCTCTGTCTTGACTGCAGGTATATGCACAGCTGAGTTAATCGCAGGAGACTGGAGCGCTGTTTTTTCTTACGGTTCTGTCAAACACTCAGTTGCAAACAACTCAGTTATGAGGTTTTCTGATTTTCTGAAACGGATCATCTCCATCTTCAAGTGCTCACCAAAAGTTGCAGGATCTTTTATTGCTCCCAGCAGCTTTGGCAAATTCTAAAGCAAACTTGCAGGGCGAGGGAGGGGATTCTGCCCCTCTTGTCCTCTCTTGTGAGACCTCAGCTGGAGTCCTGTGTCCAGTTCTGGAATCCTCAACATAAGAAGGAAATGGAGCTGTTGGAACAGGTCAAGAGGAGGCTACAAAGGTGATGGAGGGCTGGAGCACCTCCCATACGAGGACAGGCTGAGAGAGTTGGGGTTGTTCAGCCTGGAGAAGAGAAGGCTCTGAGGAGACCTTAGAGAGACCTTCCAGGACCTGAAAGGGGCTCCAAGAAAGCTGGGGAAGGACTGTTCACAAAAGTTTGGAGTGATAGGATGAGGGGCAATGGGGATGAACTGGAGAGGGGCAGAGTTAGACTGGACATAAGGAGGAATTTCTTCACTATGAGAGTGTTGAGGCGCTGGAACAGGTTGCCCAGGGAAGTTCTTGCCACCCCATCCCTTGAGGTGTTCAAGGCCAGGTTTGGATGGGACCTTGGGCAGCCTCATTGGGTGGGAGGTGTCCCTGCCCCACGGCAGGGGGGTTGGAACTAGGTGATCTTTAAGGTCCCTTCCAACCCAAACTATTCTATGATTCTTGGACTGAGTGAATCAGGCTGGTTTTTTGCTCTCTGTAATGTGACATGAATGGATACATCGTTCTGGGGGTCCTTCAGCTCTGTCCTTCAGCAGCAGAGGAAAGATGGAGACATCATTCAGACACGAGAAACTGTTCAAGACTGATCAGAGAGAGGCTGCACATCAAGTGCATTTAAATGAATTCATTTCTGCTCTTTCCAAGTGTGAGTTTATCAAGGAAAAATGCCACCCTTGATAACAGATTAAAATACTGTCATTTGGTTGGAGCAGCCTGATCTAGTGGGAGGTGTCCCTGCCCATGGCAGGGGGTTTGGAACTGGATGATCTTTAAGGTCCCCTCCAACCCAAACTATTCTATGATTCTGTAATTCTATGAGTCTATGTTTCATAGAACCGTAGAATGATTTGGGTTGGAAAGGACCTTAAGTATCATCCAGTTCCCAACCTCCTACTGGATCAGGTTAGTCATGGGTAAGGTAGAATGGAATTCTGAATTTCCAGAATCATGACAATTCAAACCCAGGGTATCCACTGAACCATCAAAAAGTCATTAAATGCAGAAGGTGGTTGCAGATGTCTCTGTGCTGGCTCTGTCTTAGATACACACTCAAGGATGCAAATGTGACAAGTGTTGGCCAGAAGGGGATCAAAGGTCTGAAGATGCTGTTTTAGTGCAAGTGTTTAGAAGAGCAAAGTTAAGGTGCGATATTCAGTTGATTTGGCTTTTTAGATCCTTTCTCTTAAGTGCTTAACCTTGTAAATTTAGTAAAGACAAAGAAATGCATGTAGGGAATATCTTTTCAAGAAGGCATCCAGAACACTTAGCAAAAAATTGCTTCAGGGAGATGTTTGCTGACAGGAGGTTTAGATCATAGAATCATAGAATAACCAGGTTGGAAGAGACCCACCAGATCATCGAGTCCAACCATTCCCACCAATCCCTAAACCATGCCCCTAAGTACCTCATCCACCCTGACCTTAAACACCTCCAGGGAAGGCGAGTCAACCACCATCCTGGGCAGACTGTTCCAATGTCTAACGATGCTTTCTGTGAAGAATTTTTTCCTTATCTCAAGCCTGAATCTCCCCTGGCGGAGCTTGAGGCCATTCCCTCTCATCCTGTCCCCTGATCGAAGTGACAGTGTCCACCAGAACTCTTCAACGTTATCTTCTAAATGGGAGTTGCCTTGAAGAAGGTTGTCTCTATTGTGGGCTTCAGTTTATGCAAAAGAGTAAATTGGGGTTTCTACATTCAAGGATATTTATTAAAGAAATCATTTAAATAGTATTTTCAGCACAGGAAGGATGTGGGTCTGTTAGAAGAGGCCAGAGGAGGCCGTGGAGATGATCCGAGGGCTGGAGCATCTCCTGTATGAGAACACAGGCTGAGAGAGTTGGGGTTGTTCAGTCTGGAGAAAAAAACGCTCTGGGGAGACCTTAGAGCTGCTGCCAGTATGGAAAGGGACCACAGGGAAGCTGGAGATCAGATAGCGCAGGGATAGGACGAGCGATTTGAAGCTGAAAGAGGGGAGATTGAGATGAGATCTTAGGAAGAAATGTTTGCCTGTGAGGGTGGTGATGCCTTGGCCCAGGTAGCCCAGAGAAGCTGTGGCTGCCCCATCCCTGGAGGTGCTGAAGGCCACGTTGGATGTGGCTTTGAGCAGCCTGATCCGGTGGGAGGTGTCCCTGCCCATGGCAGATGGGTTGGAACTGAATGGGCTTTAAGGTTCCTTTCAACCCCCAAAATTCTATGATTCTATGATATATTTGTTATCTTCTTGATACAAACTCCAGTTGTTTTTTTAGAGCGAACGTCAGAATCACATTTATCACAACATTTTACGGCAGAGCTTGCTATAGAAGTCCTTATTTCTGTTCCTAAGAGAAGTAAAAATAGGAAATACGCCATGGCTTGTATTATGTAGATTGTTCCCAGCCTGACTGAATGCACTGTATTATTCATGCCCAGGATATCCATCCAAAGCGGTTCCAGAACCATTTCTCTTTGCGTCTGGGAAAGCAGAAGAGTTGTCCCTGTGATAAAACCGCATTTGTAATCAGTTGTGGGCAGTGATGTGGCAGTGACTCCTTATTTAACAGCTTTCAAATTGTGGTCCCCAAAAAGTACTTTTTCTACAGGGTTTTGGATTTGAAAGCCATGGTAAGGAAGGCAGAAATTCACCTTCTGCATTATTTCTTATTTTTCTCAGTTGTTGATGCAGTTGATGGTGGGATTTAATTGCCTGAGTCAACAGGAGTGGTTTGGTTAGAGTGTGAAACGTGCCTGTATTTTCCATCTATGGAAAATATGGTGCTCCACAGGAACAGATCATAGGCTTATGGGATCACTAAGGTTGGAAAAGACCTCTAAGACCATCCAGTCCAACTGTCAGCCCAACACCATCATGCCTACCAAACCATGCCCCAAGTGCCACATCTACACATATTTTAAACACCTCCAGGGACGGAGACTCCACCACTTCCCTGGGCAGCCTCTTCCAATGCTTCACCACTCTTTCAGTGAAGAATTTTTTCCTGGTGTCTAATCGAAATCTCACCTTGTGCAACCTGGAGCCATTTCCTCTTGTCCTATAACTTGTTACTTGGGAGAAGAGACCAACACCAACCTGGCTACAACCTCCTTTCAGGGAACTGTAGAGAGCGATGAAGTCTCCCCGTAGCCTCCTTCAGACAAAACAGCCCTCAGCCTCTCCCCATAGCCCCTGTGCTCCAGACCCTGCCCCAGCTCTGTTGTCCTTCTGTAGATGTGCTCCAGCCCCTCAGTGTCCTTCTTGCACCAAGAGGCCTAAAACTGAGCCCAGGATTCAAGGTGTGGCAGTACTGGGGGACAAACACCTTCTCTACACCTGCTGGCCACACTATTTCTGATCCGAGCTAGGATGCTGTTGGCTAAATTCGAATATCCGAGTGTTTTTACATGGCTAGAGCTAAGCGAGATGTTTCCTCTTTGCTGTAGAAGTCATTAACTGGTTCAACTTGAATGAATGCTTGCTCTTTACTGAAATAAAAATAGTCCAGGCTGGCTATGAGCTCGACCTCTTGGTTCAACCTTGTATTCACCTTCGAATGCCTATTTAGGCTTTGAGTGCCTGGTCCTGCACTTGGGGCACAACAACCCTGGGCAGCTCCAGAGTAGGAGAAGTCTGGCTGGAAACTGCCTGGAGGAGAAGGACCTGGGGGGGTTGGTTGACAGCGACTGAACATGAGCCAGCAGTGGCTCAGGTGGCCAAGAAGGCCAATGGCATCTTGGCTTGGATCAGAAACGGCGTGACCAGCAGGGCCAGGGAGGTTCTTCTCCCTCGTTCTCAGCACTGGTGAGACCGCTCCTCGAATCCTGGGGTCAGTTCTGGGCCCCTCCCCACCAGAAGGATGTTGAGGCTCTGGAGCGAGTGCAGAGAAGAGCAACGAAGCTGGTGAGGGAGCTTGAGAACAGGCCTTATGAGGAGCGTCTGAGAGAGCTGGGGGTGTTTAGCCTGGAGAAGAGGAGGCTGAGGGGAGAGCTCATTGCTCTCTACAACTACCTGAGAGGAGGTTGTGGAGAGGAGGGAGCTGGGCTCTTCTCCCAAGGGACAGGGGACAAGGACGAGAGGGAATGGCCTCAAGCTCCACCAGGGGAGATTCAGACTGAATATTAGGATAAAAATTTTCACAGAAGGGGTGATTGGTCCCTGGCAGAGGCTGCCCAGGGAGGGGGTTGAGTCACCTTCACTGGAGGGGTTTAAGGGGCGGGTGGACGAGGTGCTGAGGGACATGGGTTAGTGATTGATGGGAATGGTTGGACTCGATGATCCGCTGGGTCTTTTCCAACCTGGTGCTTCTCTGATCTGATTCTATGATATGCCCAATGTGGAAGGGTTTTCCTGAAGTTCAGACAGGATTTAATGTATTTCTGATAGCCAAAGCGGATCAAAATTAACCCCATCCTATAAAGAGGAATTGCCACTGCCGTATGCCACTGGAGTTGGAGATGTTCCTGTGTCTGAGTCCTCAGACACAGCCCACGGATGAGAATTCCTCCCAAACCACAATACGTGAGATACAGCCTAAGGCAGCATATATTTTACTGTCAAGCAGAAGAAAATCCTCAAAGAGATCTTTTTAATGAAGGCTATTTTTATTTTTTTGCCTTTAATGAATTCAATTGGGCAATTTTAAACCATTTCAGGGCTGTTCTTTTTGGGTTTTTTTTTTTTTTCCTCAAGTGACAGTGAAGCCCCACAAATCTAGGGAGACACTGGCAAGAAAACTGCTTAGATAGTATATAAAATGCCACTGATGGGATTATTTTGCTGCAGCTCGTTGCAGCTATTATGCTCAGCAGCATGATTCCTCATTGTAAGTTCATAAAAGAGCTAACGACAAGACAGGACGTGGAGATCTGCAAAGTTGAATGGAAGTGGAATGCAAATTCACAACAAAAAGAGCAGCTAATGAGGGGAAGAGCATACCCAGGACCACAGTAAATGTACCATCACTTAGAGTCTTTCAATGAAATGCATTCGGGTTCAGCCAGGAGCTGTTGTAATTGGATGTAGGAACTGATTTTCTCCATCCTACGATACACAAAAAGGTGTGCTGGAGCCTCCTCTTTTACCTGCAAAGACGATGAGAGCGTTTGCCATGCAGACACACCTGGGACAGAACCAAATATGCTCTTCGTGGAGGCAAGTATTGGGAAAGCTAAATCTGAATGCAAAAGATGGAATGGTAAAGTGGAGTGAGCAGTTGCACTCCTGAGAGTCATAGAATTACCAGGCTGGAAGAGACCCACCAGGTCATCGAGTCCAGCCATTCCCATCAAACACTAACCCGTGTCCCTCAGCACCTTGTCCACCCATCCCTTAAACCCCTCCAGGGAAGGGGACTCAACCCCCTCCCTGGGCAGCCTCTAACAGTGCCCAATGACCCTTTCCATGAAAATTTTTTTCCTAATGTTCAGCCTAAACCTCCCCTGGCAGAGCTTGAGGCCATTCCCTCTCGTCCTGTCCCCTGTCCCTTGGTAGAAGAGCCCAGCTCCCTCCTCTCCACAACCTCCTCTCAGGGAGTTGCAGAGAGCAATGAGCTCTCCCCTCAGCCTCCTCTTCTCCAGGCTAAAGAACCCCAGGGCCCTCAGGCTTGTTCTCCAGCCCCTTCACCAGCTTCGTTGCTCTTCTCTGCACTCGCTCCAGAGCCTCAACATCCTTCTGGTGGTGAGGGGCCCAGAACTGACCCCAGGATTCAAGGAGTGATCTCACCAGGGCCAAATACAGAGGGAGAAGAACCTCCCTGGACCTGCTGTTCACGCCATTTCTGATACAAGCCAAGATGCCATTGGCCTCCTTGGCCACCTGGGCCACTGCTGGCTCATATTCAGTCACTGTCAACCAACACCCCCAGATCTTTCTCCTCCAGGCAGCCTTCTCCTAGCACTCCTTGAAAGAGTCTTTTCAGCTTTTATGGAGTAAACACATTTTTCTTGGTCATCGTTTTGTGGGGGCAATCCCAAACACAAGTACAAGCTGGATGGAGAACGGATTGAGAGCAGCCCTGAGGAGAAGGACTTGGAGGTGCTGGTGGGTTAGAAGCTCAACGGAAGCTGGCAACATGCACCTGGAGTCCAGAACGGCAACCAGATCCTGGGCTGCATCCAAAATAAAGTGGCCAAGAGAGCAAGGGAGGGGATTCTAACCCTCTACTGGGTCTCATGAGACCTCACCTGGAGTCCTGTGTTCGGTTCTGGAGTCCTCAGCACAAGAAGGATGTGGATCTGTTGGAGAGAGTCCAAAGAAAGCCATGCAGATAATCCAGGGGCTGGAGCGCCTCCCATACAAAGACCGGCTGAGAGAGTTTGGGTTGTTCAGTATGGAGAAGAAAAACCTCTGGAGAGACCTTATAGTGCCCTTCTAGTAGTTAAAAGGGCCTGTAGAAAAGCTGGGGAGGGGCTCTTGGTAAAGAATGGTTTGAAGCTGAAAGAGGGGAGATTGAAATGAGCTATTGGGCTGAAATGTTTTCCTATGTGGATGGTGAAACACTGGCCCAGGTTGCCCAGAGAAGTGGTGGCTGCCCCATCGCTGGAGGTGTTGAAGGCCACGTTGGATTGGGCTTTGAGCAGCTTGATCCAGTGGGGGGTGTTGGAACTGGATGGGTACAAGGGGAGTTGGAAATGGATGATCTTTGAGGTCCCTTCCAGCCCAAAACATTCTGTGATTCCATGATTTTTCACCAGATGTGACCTCTGTGCAAGTAAAATTACGCACAAACCGATACTCAGAAGTCGTTTGTTTGTCAGTTTGACCTGATAGACCATCAGGTTTTGCAGGAGATTTCTTCTGACAGAGGTGTGAGTAAAAGAGAGTGAATGAGAGATTGGAAGAGCTGATTTACAAGGAAATTTGAAAGTAAGGCATTTGCATTCTTTATGCATATCCCAGGGAGACACAGAAAGCACCTGCACATCTCAGCAAGAAGTGCTGAGGGTGGGGCAAGAGGTTTGGGTGCTGACTGGGATGAAATTTATAACTATGAGTTGAAATTCAGAGATTGTAGATGCAGGGAGAAGGATAAAAACACCTCCTCGAGAAAGAAAGGCGTCATTCATTGTAAGGAGACTTCAAAAACTCCACCTAACAATATTCTTGATACTCCACACCAGAACCGTTCTACATCGATGGTTTGACCTTCTCGATGGTGTCTCCCCTTTGCTGTCCTCTGCTGCATTTCTGAGAGTGGCTTTGGTTTGCATTTCAGGGCTGCTTTCGGCAAGGAGTCAGAAGTCCTCATCGGGAACCTGGGAGATAAACTCATCCCACAACAGGAGATCCTGCGGGATGTCAGCGACCTGAAGGCCTTGGCCAACATGCACGAGAGCCTGGAGTGGTTAGCAGGTCGCACCAAGGCAGCCCTCTCCAACCTCTCAGCCGCTCAGAGTAAGTAGCTCCCAGCGGAGAATCTCCGTTTTAGAAATGGAAACCAGCATAAATCTGTGGTTTTAGCAGGAGTGGGCATCTTTTGTTCTGGATTTCAAAGCAGGTTTATGTCAGGGGGAAGAAGAAAGCAAAGCAGCTTCATCACTTTCTTCCCGGTGAATGCTGTGTTGTGACATCCACTCAGAGCGTGGTGGGCACCACGTGAGGGTGCCAGGAGCATCACTTCTAGCATAAGCTCTGAAGGGTCTTTCAACGCTTGAGCTTTTCAGCTGTCCCTGCTAATGATGTTGCACAGGAGCGGGTATCAGTGCCGAGACAGGTCTCATTTTCTTTAAAGCACTGCTGGAGCGCTGAATATTTAAAAATACAGATGTATTATAAATTCAGGAGAGAAATTGAACAGCGTTTAATGAGCAATGCCCTAACATGCATGGTGCTGGGTGTTGATGCTCTGCAAAGGCAGAAACAAGACTTGGTGAATGAGGTGCTGAGAGGGCAGAGGCAGGGGAGCCTGGAGACACCAATTTGGCTCCTGGCTGCCAAGAATCACCCGTGCTACCTTTGCGAGATCACTTCACTTCTCTGTGCTTCAGCTTTCCCTCCTTCCCCCACACAATAGTGATTTTTTTTTTCTGTCTGGAAAGGGCTAGAGATGCGAGAGCTGCCTGGAGAAGAAAGATCTGGGGGTGTTGGTTGACAGCAACTGAACATGAACCAGCAGGGGCCCAGGTGGCCAAGGAGGCCAATGGTATCTTGGCTTGGATCAGACATGGCGTGACCAGCAGGTCCAGGGAGGTGATTCTCCCTCTGGACTCGGCCCTGGGGAGGCCGCACCTCGAATCCTGGGGTCAGTTCTGGGCCCCTCCCCACCAGAAGGATGTTGAGGCTCTGGAGCGAGTGCAGAGAAGAGCAACGAAGCTGGGGAAGGGGCTGGAGAACAAGCCTGAGGGCCCTGGGGGTGTTTAGCCTGGAGAAGAGGAGGCTGAGGGGAGAGCTCATTGCTCTCTGCAACTCCCTGAGAGGAGGTTGTGGAGAGGAGGGAGCTGGGCTCTTCTACCAAGGGACAGGGGACAGGACGAGAGGGAATGGCCTCAAGCTCTGCCAGGGGAGGTTTAGGCTGAACATTAGGAAAAAAATTTTCATGGAAAGGGTCACTGGGCACTGTTAGAGGCTGCCCAGGGAGGGGGTTGAGTCCCCTTCCCTGGAGGGGTTTAAGGGATGGGTGGACGAGGTGCTGAGGGACATGGACTAGTGATCGATGGGAATGGTTGGACTTGATGATCTGATGGTTCTTTTCCAACCTGGTTATTCTATGATTCTATGATTCTATAATTAGAGTATCTTCTTATTGCTGCCGTGGGTGCTGTCTGCTGGGGGTCACATTCATCCAAGGGTTGCGACTCTGCCCGAGAAGCAGAGCTCAGCATAAGCAAACCTCTGCTCTGCTGCTTTTCAACGATGCCTTTTCACTGTTATTAACTCACCAGAAGTCACCTATAGCTCAGCTGGCACAGAATTAAGCCTTTCCTGGAACAGGGGCTTGGATCTCACCTGCCTACTGAGATGCTGCTTGATGAGAAGCTTGACATTAACTGGCAATGTGCACTCGCAGCTCAGAAGGCCAAATGTACCCTGGGCTGCACCAAAAGCCGCGTGGCCAGCAGGGCAAGGGAGGGGATTGTGCCCTTCTGTTCCTCTCTTGTGAGACCTTATCTGGGGGATTGTGTCCAGTTTGGGAATCCCCAACACAAGAAGGAGATGGAGCTGTTGGAACGGGTCCAGAGGAGGCTACAAGGATGATCAGAGGCCTGGAGCACCTTCCATACTAGTTGGGCTTGGTCAGCCTGGAGAAGAGAAGGCTCCAAGGGGACCTTATAGGAACCTTCCAGTTCCGTAAAGGTCTACAAGAAAGCTCAGGAGGGACTGTTCACAAAGGCTTGGAGTGATAGGATGAGGGAGAACGTGTATAAACGCTAATGCAGCATCTTCAGCTCTTTACTGCTGTTGTCCGTGATCAGTCTGTTGGGATCCAGATGAATAATTAATTTCAGAGAAGTTTCAGATTAGACATCAGGAAAAATTTCTTCACTGAAAGGGTTCTCAGGCCCTGGCTGAGGCTGCCCAGGGAGGTGGGTGAGTCCTTATCTTTGGAGGTGCTCAAAAGCCAGATCGATCATAGAATCAGAATACTTGGGGTTGGAAGGGACCTTAAAGGTCATCTAGTTCCACCCCCTCTGTCATGGGCAGGGACACCTCCTACTAGGTCAGGCTGCCCAAGGCTCATCCAACCTGGCCTTGGACACCCCCAGGGATGGGGCAGCCACAGCTTGATGAGAAGAGATCCACAACCTGAGATGAGGTGCTCAGGGATCTGGTTTAGTAGTGGACAGGTACCGTTGGACTCGATGATCTCAAAAGTCTTTCCCAACCAAACAATTCTATTCTATTATACAATCAGCTAAGAATTAAAGACCCAAAATGCTACAGGTAGCTTTAATATTCCTGTAACCCTGGCTCTGAGTTCTCAATAGCAGAATCACAAGGAGAGCTGCTGTGCTCTCACAGAGTGTACTTCAGAAGATTATAAAAAGAAATAAAACAAAACCCAGTAGAAAATGCTGTCAAAGTTCAGCAGCCAAATATTTATTCGCCAAACTTTAGTTGCTGGGAGAGATCTTGGGGCCGAGTTGTGCTCTGACAGTCAACGCTCTTAGAAATGAAAACATCATTTCTGATTTCAGTTCTAGTTGGAACTCAAATTTTTTAATAAATCAATATTTTCCAAACGTAAAAGGCCACGAGCGTGACTTTCAGGCTTCTGAGAGGATGTTACACGCAGCAGTGAATAAACATAGACGTACAAAGCGTAATATTTCACTTGGCAGCGTTCTCCTGACAATAAAAATTCATCTTCCTTTGTAATAACTTTATACCAATGCACTAAAATGTCTGTACACAAATGCCAGGTGTGTCTGAAACAAAAGGAAGAGCGAGCAGTGTTAGAAAATGGTAGAGGCTGTTGACCTCACGGTTATAAATGAAACCTGGTGAAGTCTATCTCATAAACAGAACATCGGTAGAGCCGACGGGAGAAGAAGGAAGCAATTCCTTGGGGCAGAGGTGGTGGTGTAAGTGAGATATATTTACAAATCCATGAGCAATGGTGATATACAGGGGAACGCAATGCTTGGAGGAAGAAGGTGAAGAATAATCAATAGAGGAAAAATGAATCATAGAATCATAGAATCACCAAGTTGGAAGAGACCCATCTGATCATCAAGTCCAACAATTCCTATCAAACACTAAACCATGTCCCTCAGTGCCTCGTCCACCTGTCTCTTAAATCCCTCCAGGGAAGGTGACTCAACCCACTCCCTGGGCAGCCTCTGCCAGGGACCAATGACCCTTTCTGTGAAAAATTTCATCCTGATGTCCAGCCTAAACCTCCTCTGGTGGAGCTTGAGGTTATTCCCTCTCGTCCTGTCCCCTGTCCCTTGGGAGAAGAGCCCAGCTCCCTCCTCTCTACAACCTCCTCTCAGGGAGTTGGAGAGAGCAATGAGCTCTCCCCTCAGCCTCCTCTTCTCCAGGCTAAAAACCCCCAGGGCCCTCAGGCTTGTTCTCCTGCCCCTTCCCCAGCTTTGTTGCTCTTCTCTGCACTCGCTCCAGAGCCTCGACATCCTTCTGGTGGGGAGGGGCCCAGAACTGACCCCAGGATTCGAGGAGCGGCCTCCCCAGGGCCGAGTCCAGAGGGAGAAGAACCTCCCTGGACCTACTGGTCATGCCGTTTCTGATCCAAGCCAAGATGCCCTTGGCCGTCTTGGCCACCTGGGCACATGGTTTGGGAAATCCTAAAACGGGGGCCACCTCTTGGTGGCTTTTGGGTTAGGCTGCCAAAAGGCCCCTTCCCAGAGATAAAAATTCAATAACCTTTTGCTGTGGATGTGCCACAATTATCACTCGTTTAAAAACAGTTTTGCTAATAGAGTGTTTTATCATGCTGGGCAGTCTCTGCATTCTTCATTATTGAGTGTTTGCTAAGCTGATGGCTCTTCCGTAGCTCTTCCCTTATCTGCAGTCCTTCAGAATTGGATTTTATATTCTCCAAACCAGTCTGATATGACAAAACCATTTTCTTTCACTCTTGTCTTTAGAGGGAACACAAACTTCTTTTTAACAATAACCATTTAAGGATTAAAGTTGCTGGAAGAAGATGAGTTAACTGAGGCAGTCAAGTAGATTTTTAAATAGGCTTTATATGAAAATGGAAGTAAGTATTTCTCTCCTCTTCCTCTCCTGCTTCTCTGCCTTTTCATACCCAGATACAGTAAATACTCATCCTTTTCCTTTACTGGAGCTTCAGGCTTCTGAAACCCTGTGAATATTTTACACAGAAGGAATTATTTTGCACAATGAAGGAGTTGGGGCAATCTTTACATTTTTAATGCGGTTGCACGCTGTGTGTAGGTAGAAAGATGAAATTATTAGCCATTAGCTGACTGAGTTGCAGCTTCTCTTTTTAACTCAGCCCGCTGTTGGCTTCTTGTTATTTCAGATCGTTGCAGTCAGCACTTAATAACTGCCTTAAAGACTGAGCTTGAAATCATGTTCTCATGGAGATCACATGAAGCAGGATTGTCTTTTTCTTCTAGATCACATAATCAGGATGGATTGCGTTGAGTTGAGTTGGGTTGGAAGGGACCTTAAAGCCCGTACAGTTCCAACCCCTTGCGATGGGCAAGGAAATCATAGAATTGTAGAATACTTCGGGTAGGGAGGGACCTGAAAGACCATCTAGTTCCACACCCCCTGCCATGGGCAAGGACACCTTCCACTAGATCAGGCTGCCCAAGGTCTCATCCAATCTGACCTTGAACACCTCCAGGGATGGTACATCCACAGCTTCCCTGGGCCTCACCACTCTCATGGTGAAGAGGTCCCTCGGCACCTTGTCCACTCGTCCCTTAAACACCTCCAGGGAAGGTGACTCAACAACCTCCCTGGGCAGCCTGTTCCAGTTCCTCGCTCTATACAAAAAGCCAGTGTGGAGTTTTTTACTGGCAAAGGCTTTATCTGGGAATGCAACAGTTTTCCTGTAGCCTTCCATTCCCCCTGCCACATTGCGCTGTAATCCTGTGGTTCCGGAATTGGAAACCTCAGTCTTGTGTGGAGTTGTGAACAGGCCACATTGAATTGCTGAGAATCATAGAACTGAAGAATCATTGAATGGCTTGGGCTGGAAGGGACTTTAAAGCTCATCCAGTTCCAACTCCCGTGCCATGGGCAGGAACACCTGGACCAGGCTACCCAAGGCTCCATCCAATCTGGCCTTGAACACCTCCAGGGATGAGGCAGCCACAGCTTCTCTGGGCAGTCTGTTCCAGGGCCTCACCACCCTCATCATGAAGAATTTCTTCCTAACGTCAAATCTAAATCTTCCCCCTTCTAATTTAAAGCAATTCCCCCTCATTCTGTTTCTCCATGGCCTTGTAAAACGTCCCTCCTTAGCTTTCCTGGAGCCCCTTCAGGTACTGGAAGGTTGCTCTAAGTTCTCCCCACAGCCTTCTCCAGGCTAAACAACCCCAACTCTCTCAGCCTGTCCTCCGAGCAGAGGTGCTCCAGCCCTCAAATCGTCTATGTGTCCTCCTCAGGACCCATTCCAACAGTTGCATCTCCTTCTTGCGTTGAGGATTCCAGACCTGGACACAGGACTCCAGCTGGGGTCTCACAAGAGCACAGTAGAGGGGGAGAATCCCCTCCCTCGCCCCATTGGCCACGGTTCTTTGGATGCAGCCCAGGACACCGTTGGCCTTCCGGGCCGCAAGCACGTGTTGCCAGCTCATGTTGAGCTTCTCCTCCCCCAGCCCTCGAAGTCCTTCTCCACAAGGCTGCTCTCAGTGACATTGTCCCCCAGCCTGTATTGAAATCACGGGTTTCCCCAGCCCAGGTGTAGGACCTTGTCCTTGGCCTTGTTGAACCTCATGAGGTTCGCACAGGCCCACATGTCGAGCTTGTCCAGGTCCCTCTCTTCCGTCTCAACCTTTCTGTTGTGAGAAAGAAATAAAAACACAATGAGAAAATGAATAATAAGTCTGAGGAGTCATTGGCTTTCCCTGTTTATATTGCAAAACGAGCATGGCTTTTCCCTAGCAGGTGGGTCTGGTTAGGAGTCCAAGTGGGATGCAATTTCACAGAATCACAGAATAACCAGGTTGGAAGAGACCCACTGGATCATCGAGTCCAACCATTCCCACCAATCCCTAAATCATGCCCCTAAGTACCTCATCCACCCTCACCTTAAACACCTCCAGGGACGGTGACTCAACCACCTCCCTGGGCAGACTGTTCCAATGCCTAACCACCCTCTCCGTGAAGAATTCTTTCCTTATCTCAAGCCTAAATCTCCCCTGGCGGAGCTTGAGGCCATTCCCTCTCGTCCTGTCCCCTGTCACTTGGGAGAAGAGGCCAGCACCCTCCTCTCCACAACCTCCTTTCAGGTAGTTGTAGAGAGCAATAAGGTCTCCCCTCAGCCTCCTCTTCTCCAGGCTGAACACCCCCAGCTCTCTCAGCCGTTCCTCATAAGATTTGTTCTCCAGCCCCTTCCCCAGCTCCGTTGCTCTTCTCTGGACTCGCTCCAGAGTCACAACATCCTTCTTGTGGTGAGGGGCCCAGAACTGTACACACATTAATGAGTTTTTCAGGTGTTATAAAATGAGGCATTATAAAATTTCAGGTATTATGAAATACAAGGGCATTGCAAGGTGTGCAGGGACAAAGTTTAGCCCTTTTGAAGTGTCTGAAAGGGCATTCTGCCTCAACTTCTTTATCCAGGATGCTCCCAAAGCAGGTTATTTTCTCCTATTGGGGGGATAAATCACCCCAAATCAAAGGGGAATCACCCCAAATCACTGAGAAATCTCCCCAAATCAAAGGGAGATCTCCCTGAATCAAAGGGAAGTCATAGAATCATAGAATCACTAGGTTGGAAAGGACCCACAGGATCATCGAGTCCAACCATTCCCATCAATCACTAACCCATGTCTCTCAGCACCTCGTCCACCCATCCCTTAAACCCCTGCAGGGAAGGTGACACCCCAAATCAAAAGGAAATCTCCCCAAATCAAAGAGAAGCACCCTTTCACCCCAAAATCCAAGGGCAACTTGTGGAAGATGCCTTCACCACTTCCTTCCGCCCTCCAGACTGGCAGTAGTTCAGGTGGACTACGATTTCATTCAAAAGTAGAGGAGAAAGAAAGGGTCGTGCTACAGCTTTTAACCGAATAGAGAAGCTTTCTGTCACTGGCTGGTGCTTATTCATGGTAACGGTGAGCATTTGCATGGCATTTTCCAGCCATAGATCTCAAAAGGCTTTGAAAAGGTTAGCGAAAGCCATTAGAGGATCAAGACTATCTCGGACCGTTTTGCAGCTGGAGGGTCAGCCTCCCCTTTCGCCCGGCTCTCTGTGCCTCTTCGTGCTGAAATAAGCTTTGATGGCTAATAGAAAGCATCCTGCACCACTCGAGAAAGCGATGCCTTTTAAAATTGATGACGGAGCCCCTTTGTCCCACTCCGCCGGCGTAGGGGAGCTATAATTTACCGTCGCTTTAAGGCCCCCTTTCTGCTGACCGAGTGCTGTGAAGGGGGCTCAGGACAAATGAAAATCAGGTGGTAAAATTGATGCCTTTCATTTCGTACTCAGGCCACACAGCGGTGGTGAACTCAGACGGGTCTTTGTGTTTAACCCCCGTGTTTCTAATGAACTGAATTCAGCTCTTAAATGGGGTTATATTTCTCTCAAGTCAGAGCTTATTTTTTTCCTGTCACGGAACTTGTAACACGTCTTGCTCTATTGATTGCTCACGGGGAATTTTATTTTTTTTTTCTTAGAGATCTATTAATAGAGAATCTTATTTAAAAGCCAGATTAAAGATGATCAACGTGTGCCTGACCTCATGCAGGAGAAGGACGTAGTGAATGAGGTCACTTTGTTACTGCAACAAGAGTGGAGTTCTTTCTAAAACAGAAAAAGCTGCAAATTTCTAACAAATGCAAAACATCTATTAACTTAAAAAGATGAATCATAGAATCATAGAATGGCTTGAGTTGGAATGGAACTTAAAGCCCATCCAGCTCCATGGGCAGGGACACCTACCACCAGACCAGGCTGCCCATGGTCCCATCTAATCCGGTCTTGAACACCTCCAGGGATGGGGCAGCCAAAAGCTTCTCTGGGCAACCTGTACCAGGGCCTCACCATCCTCATCATGAAGAATTTCTTCCTAATATCTAGCCTAAATCTTCCCCCTTTCAATTTAAAACCATTCCCCCTTATCCTGTCACTCCCAGCCCTTGCAAGACATCCCTCCTCAGCTTTCAAATAGTCCCCCTTTAGGTACTGGAAGCCCCCTGTAAGGTCTCCTTGGAGCCTTCTTCAGACTGAAGAACCCCAACTCTCTCAGACTGTCGTATGTGCTTGTCATGAGTGTTTGAGTGCTTCTATTATTTGATGAATACGTGTTCTTTCATAGAATCATAGAATCACTAGGTTGGAAGAGACCCACCAGATCATTGAGTCCAACCATTCCCATCAATCACTAACCCATGTCCCTTCAGCACCTCGTCCACCCGTCCCTTAAACCCCTCCAGGGAAGGGGACTCAACCCTCTCCCTGGGCAGCCTCTGCCAGGGACCAGTGACTCTTTCTGGGAAAAATGTTTTCCTAATGTTCAGCCTGAACCTCCCCTGGTGGAGCTTGAGGCCATTCCCTCTCGTCCTGTCCCCTGTCCCTTGGGAGAAGAGCCCAGCTCCCTCCTCTCCACAACCTCCTTTCAGGGAGTTATAGAGACCAATGAGCTCTCCCCTCAGCCTCCTCTTCTCCAGGCTGAACACCCCCAGCTCTCTCAGCTGTTCCTCATAAGGCCTGTTCTCCAGCCCCTTCTTCTCTGGACTCGTTATATCGTACTCAGCTTTCCCTTTAAGCACTTTCCAATACTATATGTTCCTGTGCTACTAACTGAACAGTTGGTGCTCAAAAGATGCTCAGATCCTCCTCTCAGGTGCTCTGAACCTTCAAGTCTTATGAGCACAGTTCTTATGAGAAGTGACTGAGGGACCTGGGTTTTTTTAGCCTAGAGAAAAGGAGACTGAGGGAAGACCTTATCACTGCCTACAACTCCCTGAAAGGAGGTTGTAGCGAGACACATGCTGGTTTCCTCTCCCAAGGACAGGAGGAAATGGCCTCAAGTTACACCAGGGCAGGTTCAAATTGGACATCAGGAAACATTTCTTCAACAAAAGGCTCTCGGGCTCTGGCAGAGGCTGCCCAGGCAGGTGGTGGAGTCCCCATCCCTGGAGATGTTCAAAAGATGGGAAGATGAGGTGCTCAGAGATCTGGTTTAGTAGTGGACAGGTGCAGTTGGATTCAATCTTCTCAAAGATCTTTTCCAAACAAATCATTTATAATACAGCCAACCAGAACAACTTTTTCCTTCTCACAGCTCTTCACACATTGTCTGAATGGCAATCTGGTGTCCTGGGGAGATCCATTTCTACCTCTGCTTTGCATAAGGTTTGATCAGGTTCGTAGAAACTCTGTTTGTATCGATAGAGTGTTTTATAAGTGGACACAAGTTCACCCTATCCATGCCCTGAGCTGACCACAAGTTACATATATGTTGATAGTCCTGTGATAAGCACAGAATCACAGAATCAATTTGGTTGGAAAAGACCTATAAGACCACAGAGTCCAGCTATAAACCTAAAACTGCCAATTCCACCACTAAACCATGTTCCCTAAGCACCACTTCTACAGATCTATCAAATTCCTTCAGGAATTGTGACTCCACCACTTCCCTGGGAAGCCTCTTCAAGTGCTTGACAACACTTTCTGTGATTCAGTATTTCCTAATATCCAATCTAAACCTCCCCTGGCACAACTTGAGGCCGTTTCCTCTTGTCCTGTTTCTTTTTACCTGGGAGAAGAGACCAACACCTGACTAGCTCCAACCTCATTTCAAGGAGCTGTAGAGAGCGATGATGTCTCCCCTCAGCCTCCTCCAGGCTAAAGAATCCCAGTTCCCTCAGCCACTTCTCATGAGACGTGTGCCCCAGACCCTTCCCCAGTTCCACTTCTCTTCTCTGGACGCTCTCCAGCACCTTGATGTCCTTCTTGTTCCGAGGGATCCAAAACTGAACTCAGGATTTGAGGGGCAGCCTCACCAGTGCTGAGTCCAGGGGGACAACCCCTTCTCTGTTCTGCCACAAAGAACCACAGAAAATTTGTTTGGGACAATAAAGCGATAATACTGACCTTTGAGACCAGGAGGGAACCCTTGACCTTGTGAAGACATGATGACAGTTTTGGTAAAGCCCCAGCATTAAGAGATTATTTTGATGTGTTTTAGAACTTTCACAATTAAGTTTCGAACCTCAAATATAGATCTGCTTCGGTGAATCCCAGGGAATGAAACCACACAGCTATCAGCCAACTAAAAGCTCTTGGTTTCTTGTCAAAATGATCTCCTAGTGCCTTTCAGTGCCTTTTTTTCCCCTTGCATGTCAGCAATGAAGCTGTTCTTTGGGATTAGTGGCTGCTGCTTTCCCCGGCCTCAATGCTTTACATCAAACATTTAACGACCAGAAAACAAGATGTTGTTTTTCTGACCTTGATGCTCAGAATTTCTGGTTCTCGATCTCGTACAATAGACACACCACCATGCAGCAGTCTCAGTATTGATCTGGTGCCGTGGGGTCAGCACTTAGCTTACCGTCATGATTGCACTAATTACTCCTGCTCCATCTTTCTTACCTCCCACCCACCGGCCTTAAACACGGGGGTTCATCATGTAAATAAGTGACCTAATTAGCGGTGCTTTCAAGCCATTACACAATGAGGATCCCTCGTGAGTAATATGAGCAAATCAAGGTTTGTGGGGGTTTTTTTTGTGGAAATAACTCCACAAAGAGCCTACTGTCCACTCTAGTTGGTTCAATGCATTAGGATCTATTAATCTCTTCAGAAGAAAATGATTCACTGGTGTCAAAGTTTAATAGCAGTAAATTCCCTTGCTTCTCCTTGGCTTGTTGGAGGTGACAGCTCACCATAGTGTAGAAGGGGCAAAATCATTTTTAAAAACTGGGTGACCCGACTCAAAAGGATGGCCAGTCGTTAATGCCACCAGTGAGTCACGTTGCCACGGTGCGTGGGCTGTAGGGTTCTCCTGACCAGCATTTAGATTTGTATGGGACTTAGGGTAAAATTACTCTTAAATAAGCAGGAATTGTGGGGTAGTCAGACAAGGAGGCTGATGCAGCTGATGTTTGCACTGACATTAAGTCCATCTTTGGGCTTGTCTCCTTTCTTTTGAGTGGGTTCTGTGTTTGCCATTTGTAGAAGCATAGAATCATTAAGGTTGGAAAAGACATCTAAGATCATCAAATCTAACCATCACCCCAATACCACCGTGCCTACTAAACCATGTCCCCAAGCGCCACATCTACGTGCTTTTTGTACACCTCCAGGGATGGAGACTCCACCACTTCCCTGGGCAGCCTCTTCCAATGCTTCACGGCTTATTCAGTAAAGAAATGTTTCCTGGATGCCTCCACTGGAATGGAGACTGGACTGATGTTGTGCCCATCTACAAGAAGGGTCGCAGGGAGGATCCAGGGAACTCCAGGCCTGTCAGTCTGACCTCAGATCCAGGGAAAGTCATGGAGCAGGTGATCTTGAGAGCAATCATGAAGCACATGCAAGAGAACCGGGTGATCAGGCCCAGTCAACAGAGGTTCACAAAAGGCAGGTCTTGCCAAACTAACCTGATCACCTTCTATGACAAAGTGACTCGGCTGCTGGACGAGGGAAAGGCTGTGGATGGATCTTTCTGGACCTCAGTAAAGCCTTTGACACAGTTTCTCCCAGCATTCTGCTACGGAAACTGTCACCTCTGGCCTGGCCAGGCTCACACTCTCCTGGGTGGAAAACTGGCTGGCTGGAGGGCCCAGAGAGTGGTGGGAAATGGAGTTAACTCCAGCTGGAGGTCAGTTACAAGTGGGGTTCCCCAGGGCTCAGTGCTGGGTCCAGCCCTGTTCAATGTCTTTATCAACGACCTGGATGAAGGCATCGAGGGCACCCTGAGCAAGTTTGGAGATGACACTAAGCTGGGTGGAACTGTTGGATCTGCTGGAGGGTCGGGAGGCTCCAAAGGGATCTGAACAGGCTGGACCCCTGGGCAGAGTCCAACGGCATGAGGTTTAATGAGGCCAAATGCCGGGTCCTGCACTTGGGGCACAACAACCCTGGGCAGCTCCAGACTAGGAGAAACCTGGCTGGAAACTGCCTGGAGGAGAAGGACCTGGGGAGGTTTGGTTGACAGCGACTGAACATGAGCCAGCAGTGGCCCAGGTGGCCAAGAAGGCCAATGGCATCCTGGCTTGGATCAGACATGGTGTGAGCAGCAGGTCCAGGGAGGTGAGTCTCCCTCTGGACTCGGCACTGGTGAGACCGCTCCTCGAATCCTGGGGTCAGTTGTGGGCCCCTCACCACCAGAAGGATGTTGAGGCTCTGGAGCGAGTGCAGAGAAGAGCAACGAAGCTGGTGAAGGAGCTGGAGAACAGGCCTTATGAGGAACGGCTGAGAGAGCTGGGGGTGTTTAGCCTGGAGAAGAGGAGGCTGAGGGGAGACCTCATTGCTCTCTATAACTACCTGAAAGTGGCTGCCCAGGGAGTGGGTTGAGTCCCCTTCCCTGGAGGTGTTTAAGGGATGGGTGGACGAGGTGCTGAGGGACATGGGTTAGTGTTTGATAGGAATGGTTGGGCTCGATGATCCAGTGGGTCTCTTCCAACCTGGTGATTCTGTCTGTGAAAGATTGTCTCTGCCTATTGAAACCAGTAACAAATCAGTGAAGATATTAGTTTGGGGGTGAATTTTTTGTGCTGTGTAGATTGATGGAAATCAAGCATTGGAACAGGCTGTCCTGAGGAGTGGTGGAAACCCCATCCCTGGATGTGTTCGAACAACATGTAGCTGTGGCACTTTGGAACATGATTTAGTAGGCACGGTGGTGTTGGCTGGTGGTTGGACATCATAGAATGGTTTGGGTTGGAAGGGACCTTAAATACCATGCAGTTCCAACCCTGTGCCATGGGCAGGGACACCTCCCACTGAATCAGGTTGCTCAAACCCAACCTGACCTTGAACACCTCCAGGGATGGGACATCCATGAGTTCTCTGGAAAACCTGTGCCAGTGTCTCACCACCCTCACAGCAAAAAATTTCTTCCTAATATCTAATCTCAATCTCCCTCTTTCAGATTAAAACTGTTCCCCTTTGTCCTATCGCTGCATTCCCTGATAAAGAGCCCCATCCCAGCTTTCCTTTTAAGAACTAGAAGGCTGCTATATGGTCTCTCCTTGCTGATCTTAGAGGTCTTTTCCAACTTTAATAACTCTACGATTCTGTAATTCTAAGTATTTCCAGTGCCTTCACCTTATCTTTGCTTTTGCCCTGTTTTTAATGAAAATTAGGTGAAGCACATGGCTGGTTTTTCCAAGCCAAGGACAAAGATAGGTGGGAAACACTGAGCAGGCAAAAAATTCTTTCTGTAACTCAAAAGCAGATGAATGGGGTTTTACTAAGCTTTCTAAATCAAATTGCTTCTAAGCTAACAGAATTCAGCCCAAGAAATAATATTTCAGAGAGGGGTAGGAAGGGGAAAGTTGCATTATAAATTGCTGAAAAGAGAAAAATATAACACAGTGGATTTTTTGGAGTTGAGGAGCACTGAAACAGCAAATCCTGGACTTTTCAAAGATATCCTTCCATACAGAAAGTTTTCACCTCGAGAGCTTTCCTGCTCTTTGCTCCACCGACACATTTTTTGATAATAGCCATGAGGAGAAGGACTTGAGGGTGCTGCTGGTCCTGTGTCCAGTTGTGGGAACCTCAGCAGAGGAAGGACATGGATTTGTTAGAGCAAGTCCAGAACAGGCCGTGAAGATGAATGGGTGAATGGTTGAATGGTTGGACTCGATGATCCAGTGGGTCTCTTCCAGCCTGGTTATTCTATGATTCTATGATCCTATGATTCTATGATCCAACGGCTGGAGCACTTACTGTAAGAGGCCAGGCTGAGAGAGTTGAGGTTGTGCAGCCTGGAGAAGAGAAAGCTCCAGGGAGATCTTCGAAGAGCTATCCAATACTTAAAGGAAGCCTACAGGAAAGCTAGGGAGTGGGGTCTTTATCAGGGTGTGCAGGGATAGGGTGAAGTGGAGCAGTTTTAAGTGGATAAGAGACGGTGAGACGGCGGCACAGGTTGCCCAGGGAAGTCATAGATGTCCCATCCCTGGAGGTGTTCAAGGCCAGGTTGGATGACACTATGAGCAACCTGGTCCTCTGGAATATGTCCCTGCCCATGGTAGGAGGGTTGGAACTGGATGATCCATTAAGTTCCTTCCAAGCCAACTCTTTCCATGATTCTGTGATAATTTCGCTTCTTTCTGTGAACGAAACCTGCACTTCAGAGTTTTATAAATGAATCAAGAGTTTTGGTGTTTTCTTTCAAGCCTTTTTCCAGGCTTGAATGCAAAATGCTTAAAGAAAAGCGTTGAGCTATCAAACCTTCTAGCAGGATACCCTGAGATGGTGCTAGGACCTCCCACCACACTTTTTACCTTGCTCATCTGGCTCAGAGACACCTTTTCCCCCCAGCTCCCCCCCCAGTAATCTCTTTCCCGAGGCTGCATATTTGCAGAAAGTAATGGAAAACAAACCACTTCTCAAGAAGTTACTGCCATTTTAAAAGTGCTAATTTCCTTGTGAAATTTATGCCTGCCAGCAGAGGCAGACGAGGAGCTCCGCAGGCAGCTCTAACGAGACAATTCATTAACTAGCAAGTATACACACGCCATAGAAAACATTAATTCACAAAATGAAAAACTAATAGAGTGTTTAGTCTGTTCTTTATCACCGGTGACAGGCTGTGCTCTCCTCATCATTAGTGTTTACTGAACTGATGGGGACTGCAGCCCAGCCTGCTTATCACCACTTATCGCAAATGAGGTCGCGATGCTTTTTTCCAGCACGCCGCCTTGTCCCCTCTCCCACACGTGAATTTTAATGTGGAGTGAAGGGCAGAGAGGCACGGAAGGAAGATCTCGGTGCCAGCCTTCAGTTTCATCCTGCTCTTCATAGGTTTTGGGGCACAAGCTCTCCTTCCTTCTCCTTCCGTATCAGAACCTCAAGGAGATTTGCAAGGAAAAATGCCGTGCTTAAGCGTTATCATGTCATCGAATCATGGAGTGGTTTTGGTTGGAAGGACCTTAAAGATTATCCAGTTCCAACACTTGTGCCATGAGTAGGGACATGTTCCACTGGATCGGGTTGCTCAAAGCCTCGTCCAACCTGGCCTTCAACACCTCCAGGGATGGGGCAGCCACAGCTTCTCTGGGCAACCTATGCCACTACCTCACAGGAGAAACGTTTCTTCTTAATATCTCATCTAAATCTCCCTTCTTTCACCTTCAAACCATTCCCCCTCATCCTATCCCCGTGCTCCCTGATAAAGAGCCCCTCCCCAGGTTTTCTGCAGCCCCTTTCAATACTGGGAAGGTGCTCTAAAGTCTCCTCAGAGCCTTCTCTTCTCCAGCATGAACAACCCCAATTCTCTGAGCCTGTTCTCATAGTAGAGGTGCTCCAGCCCTCGGATTATCTTTGTGGTCCTCCTCTGGACCCGTTCCAAGAGTTCCATCTCCTCCTTCTGTTGGGGATTCCAGAACTGGACACAGGACTCCAGGTGGGGTCTCATGAGAACAGAGTGGAGGGACAGAATCCCCTCCCTTACCCTGCTGGCCACATTCCTTTAGAGGCAGCCCAGGAGATGGTTAAACTGCCAAGCACACGTTGTTGGCTCATGTGGAGCTTCTTCTCCACCTCTGCCCCTAGGTCCTTCTCTTCAGTGCTGCTCTCAACAGATTCTCAGCCTAGACTGTAATTGTGTGCTTGAGGTTGCTGCAGCACAGATATATTTCCATTCGGTTCCGAATCCCTCTACTAGAGAACAGGATTCGTTAATAAGAATTCGCTGTGAGTAACATTAATGAGAAACTCTCCCAGAGCTTGCTTTATTTCTGCTTGTCCTTTAAGTGTTGATATAACTTGGGTCATCCAGCCCCAGTGAGTGGTTTTGCCATTGGTCCCCGTAGAAGGTGAGCCAGACTGGTGTTGAGTATGTAGATAATTTCATCCTCACATCACTTGTTTGATAAGTCCTGACCTCTTAAAGTATGTCATTCCTTGGTATTTGTTTTGTTTTAACGAGAATCGTCATTCTCTCCTGTATTTATCAATCGATATGGTCAGCTGTGCATGGTAAATGTTCTCCATATCTCAGAGTTTTGCAGGGGTCAAGGTCGAAAAGGATGGTTGCAGTCATTGCAAGGGAGACTCGGTGCTTGGCTTAAGTAGATGCTGACTCTTGCAACCTCTCCTCGTCGCCTCCTATGCTTCTCTGTACCTACAAGTGTCTGTAGAAGCCAGCATCTGTAGAGACAAGCTCATCTTGGAGCCAAAAGTCAATCTTACCCATCATTGGGGAAGAGAAGGTCAGAGCTCTGGTGTGTAGAGCCACCGTCCTTGCCAGCTGTGTGGGCTTTGGAGCATTTCTGTTTGGAACTGATGTGAACAAGGCAGCTGGCATCAAAAATCCAAGTGTTAGGTGCCCGATACATAGAAGATTGGACCAGATGACCTTTAAAGATCCTTCCAATGCAGACTCTTCCATGACCGTGGAAGTCTTGGGAGATGTTATTGCTCATATTTCATAGGAATGGTTGGACTCGACGATCCGATGGGTCTCTTCCAACCTGGTTATTCTATGATTCTATGATTCTATATTGATTATTTTTCTCTATATTTAAAATCTATAAAGAGAACAATTCCTGTCACCTCCACAAAGCCGTTGCTCACCAGCTTGACCACAGCAGCGTCTTTCCTTTTTCCACCTCTGACCCAGACTGACAGACTGTGGCTTAACAGAAAGAGAGGTCATAGAATGTCCTGAGTTGGAAGGGAATCAAAAGCATCATAAAGTTCAACTCCTGTCCCTGTGTAGGGCAACCTCAACATTCATACCATGTGTCTGAGGGCATTGGCCAAATGCTCCTTGAATATTGTCAGGCTTGGGGCTGTGACTGGCTTCCCTGTGCAGCTGTTCCAGTGCTCCACCACCCTCTAGATGAAGAACCTTTTCCTAATATCCAACCGAATCCTCCCCTGCTATTCCCTTTGGTCCTCTCATTGGTCACTAGAGAGAAGAGATCAGCACCTGCTCCTCCTTTTCCCCTTGTGAGGAAGCAGCAAAATGTGATGAGGTTTCCTTCAGCCTCTTCTTCTCCAGGCTGAACAGACCAAGTGACTTCAGCTGCTCTTCATATGGTTTCCCCTCTAAACTCTTAACCAACATTGTGTCCCTCTTTTTATTGGTGATATATTAAAATATGTTTGTATCCTCTTGCTGTTTGACTTCAGAAGACAGAAGCCTGCTGGCATGTGTCTTCCTTCAGAGATCCTGCTGAAATGTGTACTTGGTGTTGCATCTAACATGCACGCTGTTCCGATGTACTCCATCTATTTTCATAGAATCATAGAATCACCAGGTTGGAAGAGACCCATCGGATCATCGAGTCCAACCATTCCCAACAATCACTAACCCATGTTCCTCAGCACCTCGTCCACGCGTCCCTTAAACCCCTCCAGGGAAGGGGACTCAACCCCCTCCCTGGGCAGCCTCTGGCAGGGACCAGTGACTCTTGCTGGGAAAAATTTTTTCCTAATGTCCAGCCTAAATATTCACGTATCTGATTCCTCACAATTTCACCCAATGTTTTCTTATCCTTAAAATATTATTCTTCTCTCTTGTTGGCGTTAGAGCAGCGATTTTGTCTCTCAGTGGCATCATCACCTCACGATGCTAAAAGCCGTCTGAGCGGAAGACATGGATAAAAACACATTCTCCAGGTTGTACACTTTAGGAACGAAAGCTTGAAGAGAGGAAAAAAGGTCCATGGAATCTGCAGCAGAGGGAAGAGTTAACCCCAATCATTCAAAGGCACAGTCCAAGACGCGGAATTATAGAATGGGTTGGGTTGGAAGGGACCTTAAAGATCATCCAATTCCAACCCCTCTGCCATGGGCAGGGACACCTCCCATTGGATCGGATTTCTTCCTCATATCTCATCTAAATCTCCCCTCTTTCAGCTTTCCTTTCTTTGTGTGTATTTGCAATTATTTTGGTGTTTCCTCTTCTGGAGAGGAAGAGAGTAAGGAATTAAAATACAGAAAGCTGTAAACTGCTCCAGAATTTTACTTGTGTAGCACAATGAGTGTTTCATCCCACATCTCTTCTCCAAATAAGAGGTATTTTCTCTGATCGATATGTGAAATTTCTCTGTGAGCCTCTCCGCTTCCCCCTGAAAGGCAAATGTGTGTCGCTTTCTGTAAAGCTTCAGCATGCTGGAGGTTTATTTCTCGGTTTCAGGTTGCACCGGAGCCGAGGCAGGACCTGTAACCTTAGATTGATTTTTCTCCTTATGCTATTAAATCACTCAAATCTGTTAGCAGTCGCTCTGCTCAAGCAGGATGCGCTATCGTAGACCTCTATTGGCTACAGAGGTTTGTTTATGGGCTACGCGGCGGGTTTTGTTTAATATTCCAGTGGTCTGGTAATTTACACCCATCGATTTACAAGGCACAAACTGTCAAGAGGCGCCAGCGTCGCATTGAATTGCAAAATGATTGAAATCAGTGGTGACAACGTGTGTGTTAGGTTTATTTTTGTCAGGATTGCTGGAATGAAACATTCCTTCTCCTTAGAGTGAGGGATCTTGGATGTGCTTAAGGCAAGCTAGAAAAAATCCCAAATAAAACCATAATTGTTATTTGGCAGCGTGGGAAGTTCATAGAATCATGGAATGGTTTGGGTAGGACCTTAAAGTCCATCTAGTTCCAACTAGAGGCACCTCCCACTGGACCAGGTTGCTCCAAGCCCCATCCAACCTGGCCTTGAACATCTCCAGGGAGGGAGCTCCACAACTTCTCTGGGCGACCTGAGCCAGAGCCTCACCAGGCTCCCAGGAAAACTTTTCTGCCTAAGATTTCATCTAAATCTTATTTCTTTCGACCTAAAACTGTTACCCCTTGCCCTGCACTCCCTGGTGAAGAGCCCCTCCCCAGAAATGAAATTCATCTGTTTAGGCTGCAAAATGATAAGGGACAATGGAGCGAGATGGAATGGTTGGACTCGATGATCTGGTGGGTCTCTTCCAACCTGGTTATTCTATGATTCTATGTTGGCCACCTCTTACCCAGCCACTGGGCATTGTGTTGGCCAGGAGGGCTCCTGTTTAACGTGGTGTCAGTGCGCCAAGGTACTTATGGAGGAGGAGAAGGGGAAGAAGTGGGTGGCTGCTGATCTGCTGTTTTGCTTTTCCAGGGCTGTGGTTGGAGATCATAGAATCACCAGGTTGGAAAAAAACCCATCAGATCATCAAGTCCAACCATTCCCATCAATCACTAAACCATGTCCCTCAGTGCCTCATCCACCCGTCCCTTAAACCCCTCCAGAGAAGGGGACTCAACCCCCTCCCTGGGCAGCCTCTAACAGTGCTCAATCACCCTTTCTGTGAAAATTTTTTTCCTAATATCCAGCCTGAACCTCCCCTGGTGGAGCTTGAGGCCGTCATCCTGTCCCCTGTCCCTTGGGAGAAGAGCCCAGCTCCCTCCTCTCCACAACCTCCTTTCAGGTAGTTGTAGAGAGCAATGAGGTCTCCCCTCAGCCTCCTTTTCTCCAGGCTGAACACCCCCAGGTCCCTCAGGCATGTTCTCCAGCCCCTTCCCCAGTTTCGTTGCTCTTCTCTGGACACGCTCCAGAGCCTCCTTAAGCAAAGAATTCAGAGTATGCTTTGATTGGTTGAATGTCCATGCAATTTGGGGTCGTCCTTTGCTGACGTCTGCCCAAAGAACTAGCCATGTCCAAAGCCAGCTCCAAATTACCCTTTTCTTCAAGAACTCTTAATATTTTAGGCTTTGATTATTTTACACTGCCACAACTCTTGTGTATTCGTGTTGATGGGACAACTGTCCTGGGTGAGAGATAAATAGGATTGTTCTCCTTGGCTGGTGCAGCCATGAAATGGTCCTTTCTGGATATCCAGAGAAGAAAAGAGAATTAATGGGCTCTGAAAGGCTTCTTTTGTTCTCGAAAAGCCAAAGTACACTTCGGTGTTCTTATCTTGCATGGGAGAAATTGGTATGTGGACCTCAAGTCAGCCCCAGACCCTCCTCCCTGCCGTGGTGGCTCTGAACACCCAGAAGGACCTCAGTGCTCTGGCTTTAAATAAGGAGCAGATTGTCCCCATCTCCCTCCTCCTCTTATCTCCACTGACAAATATAATTACAGCTTCACTTAAATTGCTGTAAATGAATTCTGGAGAGCAGAAAAAAAATGCGCACGTATCTCTCGGCTGCAGAAATCAGCTGACGCTTGCGTTTTGGGATGATGGGTCCATCCATCTCCGCTACTTGCAGGGAGGCATCGCTGAAGCGAGCTGACACAATCGAACCCGAGGCTGCAGCCTCAGCGCTGCTAAAGAGAGATGATTCTTGGAGCGAATTCTCCATCTCTGGGAGGGAGGGTGATCGAAATGCCTCAGAATGTAGGATTTTTTCCTAAAATCTGGTAGGGTTTTTGCCCTATAATAAACATTAAGCTTCCTACTTTCTCCTGTGGACCAAATAAGCACCCGCAGACCTGATCCTGTGTGATCCATCAGTCCTAACACCCTCCAGGGGAAGAAATGTCACTCAGAGGTCTCGTAGCTGAAAGGTGGGTGGCAGCGTGACAAACAGCTCTTCCGAAGCACCTTCTGAGAGTCACATCTTAACGCCGTTACCTGGAAATTAGAGACTGTGTAAATAAGCCCATCACCCCCTTGCTGATAATTTCATTTTCTTTGTGGCAGAGACTTCAGTGAGTGGAGAGAGAAGTGTTGGGATGTGCCAGGGAGGGGGCATCCTTGTTATTTCCATTCACTCTAGTTGGATTGTCTCAATCGTTTCCCTAATTATTTCTCCTTTAAGCTCCAGACCAGTTAATTTTCAGCAGTATTTTTCAGGCTACGAATTTCTCCACCATAAATGCTGTGCACAGTCTTTTCACTTTAATTGTAGAGTTTCATATGCTTACTTCAGTTTGAATTTCTTTTGCACAAAATTGGGGGGGGGTTCTCTCCTCATTTTATGTTTTGCTGGGTTTTTTTCTTCTTTGCAGACTAGATCTGACGGTGTAGTTAATTTTAGGAGTGAATCCAAAGCTCGGTGTAGGTTCCTCTTTCGAAGCAGGTCTTTGCCTGCACAGATACCACCAAGGGACATTTACGTGGTGTCCATCAAAATTAAAGTTTCCTGTCAACAGTGACGTGCAGATCCTTTCCGCGCAGAGTTGCATTGATGTCTTGCTAATTGTTTATCACATAATGCATATGAGCACAAGAAAAAAACAGAAGGAGATATTTCTTAAAGAGCACACCTCAACCATTTAGGTTGATCACAGAATAACTGTGAGCTGAAAAGATGAAGCAACGATGAAAAAAAAAAGAAAGCAGATATGGCAGGGGAGGCAGGAAAGCTCTATTCCTGTGGTGGCTCCAGTTACAGCTCAGATACAGCTCTGGTTACCCACGTTCAAGACAAATTCACCAAATCCAGAAGGGGTCCAGAGAGTTGCTTTGGTCAAGCACCAGAAGAGGCTGCTCAAGGAATTGGTGGAGTCACCGTTGCCGGAGGAATTTAAAAGCCATGTGGATGTGGTGATTAGGAAGATGGTTTAGCGGTGGACTTGGCAGTGTTAGGTTTGTGGTTGGACTTGATGATCTTAAGGTCACCAAGGAACAAGTGAGGGATGGGAGGAAATGGCCTCAAGTTGCACCAAGGGAGGTTTAGGCTGGATATGAGGAAACATTTCTTTATCAGAAGAGTGGTGAAGCATTGGAAGGGGCTGCCCAGGGCAGTGGTGGAGTCTCCTTCTCTGGAGTTGTTCAAAGAACATGTAGACGTAGCACTTCAGGACATGGTTCGGTAGGCACGGTGGGGTTGGGTTGACAGTTGGACTGGATGATCTCAAGAGGTTGTTTCCAACCTAAACAATTCTATGAAGAGGGATGCCAGGGATGGAGGACTCCGTAAGACTAGGATTATCATTGCTATACGAAGAATCATTTTAAAACATCAGTGAAAAGGTCGGAAATCGGATCCCAAACTTCAACTTCACTGTTAGAGAAGTGAAGTTTTGAAGGAACCAACGAGGGTAGAAATCTAAACAATTTTAACGTGGCATAGAAGCTTATACTGGACGTGATGATCTGGGAGATCCCTCAAAATCCCCTTATTTAATTCAAGTGGAAGTTGCCTAAGCAACAATCAGGGCTGCCTGATTTCAAACATTGCTGATCACCCTGTGCAGGGAGTCATTTCTAAAATGCTGCTGCAACAAGGACTTGAACACAGATATTTGGGAAATGCTTCCTCTAATTAGTGTGGAATACACGATAACAGTCTGTAACTCTTGTTAGGAAGCTGTTTCTTGAGTTGGAGTAACAGCAATTTGTGTTGCAGGGGAGAAGGTTCAGGGTTTAGGCTCAGTGATGAAATATAGGGATGAAGGCTGCAGAGATATCGCTGCATTGCAACCTCTGGACCTCTGGGCTGAGACCAATAGCATGAGGTTTAACACGGCCAAATGCCGGGTCCTGCACTTGAGGCACAACAAGCCTGGGCAGTTACGGACTAGGAGAAGTCTGGCTGGAAACTGCCTGGAGGAGAAGGACCTGGGGGTGTTGGTTGACAGCGACTGAATAGGAGCCAGCAGTGGCCCAGGTGGCCAAGAAGGCCAAGGGCATCTTGGCTTGAATCAGAAACGGCGTGACCAGCAGGTCCAGGGAGGTTCTTCTCCCTCTGGATTCAGCACTGGTGAGACCGCTCCTCGAATCCTGGGGTCAATTCTGGGCCCCTCACCTCAAGAAGGATGTTGAGGCTCTGGTGCGAGTGCAGAGAAGAGCAACGAAGCTGGGGAAGGGGCTGGAGAACAGGCCTGAGGGCCCTGGGGGTGTTTAGCCTGGAGAAGAGGAGGCTGAGGGAGAGCTCATTGCTCTCTCCAACTCCCTGCGAGGAGGTTGTGGAGAGGAGGGAGCTGGGCTCTTCTCCCAGGTGATGGGGGACAGGACGAGAGGGAATGGCCTCAAGCTCCACCAGGGGAGTTTCAGACTGAATATTAGGAAAAAATTTTTCACAGAAAGGGCATTGGTCCCTGGCAGAGGCTGCCCAGAGAGGGGGTTGAGTCCCCTTCCCTGGAGGGGTTTAAGGGACAGGTGGATGAGATGCTGAGTGACATGGTTTAGTGTTTGATAGGAATGGTTGGACTCGATGATCCAATGGGTCTTTTCCAACCTGGTGATTCTATGATTCTATGGGTGGGATGAACTCAAGGTGGCTTTTTTTACAGAGATCAAAATAGGAGGGAATCAGTTGGTCCATGACCAACTCGCACCCACTGTCTGCTTTTTAATTGCCTTAAACATCAAAGAGCTTTGTTTTATTAACAAGAATGAAGAAAGCTTCCCGGATGCTTTCTGGGACCTGCTTGGATGAGCAACCCGATCCAGCGAGAGGTGTCCCTACCCATGGCAATGGAGGTGGAACTATATCATCCTTAAGGTCTTTTCCAACCCAAAATCTTCTATGATTCTGTGATTCTATGATTCTGTCCCTCTGAAGGGATGGGGGCAAGCGTAAACTCACTTGAGATTGCAGGGCAAGTCTATGGGGACCGCAAAAGGACCATATTTCCTATCGGTGTCCTTTGTCTCCCAAGCAGCATATTTCACACCGCGAGCAGAGCGAGATAAATGTTCCTGGATTCTGCAGCTACAGAAATACTCATCACAGAGCAATATCTTCCCAAGCAAATGTATTCTGGTGGTTGATTAAACCTCTCAGATTCACTTTGGAGTTTAATCAATTGCAGAAGCAGCTTGTTGCCTCATACACTCCCAAATTATGGATGTTACTGCCCAGCCAAAGGTGGGAGAGAACACACACACGCTTCGGACGGGAGCAGACAAGCTGCTGTGGTTGATAAAGCTGTGTGGTATTGATGAATTATGTCACAAATACATACTCTCTTCTCTTGCCAGCCATGTCTCCAGGCCAGGAGAGCCATGCCAGTATGGAACACCTTCCGGCATCTGAACATATCCTGCAAACCCTGGGCGAGCTGGCCAGGTCTTTTCAAGAGATGGCTGATCGCTGCCTGCTGGTCCTGCACTTGGAAGTCAGGTAAAAAACCCTGAATTTGGTTACTGGAGGTGAGCTCAGGAGGCTGTAGAATCATAGAATAGAATCAAGGAGGGGTTTGGATTCGAAGGATCCTTAAATAACATCCAGTTTTCAGGCTATGAATTTCTCTACCATGTTCCTCAGTTAAAAAAAAAAAAGGAAAAAAAAGCTTCATAAATGTTGCTGTGATTGCAGAAGCTGCGGAAGGAGGTTGCCTTCAGGAGCTGAGTTTTCATAGAATCGAGAATCAGAGAACGGTTTGGGTTGGAAGGGTCCTTAAAGACCATCCAGTTCCAACCCCCCTGCCTTGGGCAGGAACACCTCCCACTGGATCAGATGGCTCAAAGCTTTATCCAACCTGGCCTTGAACTCCTCCAGGGATGGGACATTCATGACTTCTCTGGGCGACCCATGCCAGTGCGTCACCAACCCTATCACAAAGTTCTTCCTAAGGTCTAGTCTACATCTTCGCCCCTGCAATTTAAAGCCATTTCCCCTCATCCTGTATCTCCAGGGCCTTGTAAGAAGGTCCCTCCCCAGCTTTCTTGGAGCCCCTTCAGGTACTGGAAGCTGCTCTAAGCTCTCCTCAGAGCCTTCTCCTCTCCAGGCTGAACAATTCCAACTCTCTCAGGGCAGAGGGGCTCCAGCCCTCACATCATCTTTGTAGCCTCCTCTGGACCCGTTCAACAGTTTCATCTCCTTCTTCTGTTGGAGATTCCAGAACTGAACACAGGACTCCAGATGGGGTGTCATGATAGAGGAGTAGAGGGACGGAATCCCCTCCCTCGCCCTGCTTATCATGTTTCCTTGGATGCAGCCAAGGTCCAGTTGGCCTTCTGGGCTGCGAGCACACGTTGAGCTTCTCATCAATCAGCACGTGGAGGTTACGATGGTCTCCAGAGTACATATTATTGTACCTGAGACAGATCTACTTGCCTGCTGTAACATCAAAGGTCAGTCCAGAAGTGCCAGATCCCACCACCACGGATGGCCAGATGTGAAGCAGAGGCAGGACAGTGGAAGTGAAATTTCCTAGGCAGTTCTTATGTGTCAGAGACCAGGAAAAAATATATTTTCGGGAAAGATTTGTTCTTAGAAAATTACACAATGATGCCTTAATAGCCTAACAGGCTGCTGCACATTTATTAGCCACTGCAAATAGCAGATTTTCTTCCTATTTTTTCAAATAGCAACAGAAACTGGGAAAGCAGCTGGGTTTTTTTTTTTAAAGGACGGATAGTTTTATGATGTCCCTGACTTCACATGCAAAATCAAAGGCAGCAAATCCCTTTCTTGAGGCTGCCAGCTCTCTGCTTTTGGGCTGGGAAGACATTTTTCCTTTATGTGTCGTATTAGCCAACGAAATGTGTATTTTCGTTGCTTCTCTTTTTTTCTCTCTGAAGCAGCAGATATAAATGGATGTCAGAGACAGGCAATGAGATTTGATGGACCACTAGTTTGTTCTGCCGTGACATATCCTGAGCCATATTGCGTCCTTGTGTACGTTGGCAGAGCTCTGGTGAAGTCAATATGTAGCTTTAAAAGAAATACCCATTAGTTATTGTCAGCAGCTCTTGAACCTGCTATCCATCATCTGCCGGCCACTTGATTGCAAGCATCACAGATGAGCTGGGGTTTGAGGGATTCGAGGAAAAGATTGTTGAGGTATGGAAATGGAGCAGCTTTCCAGCTGCGATGTAATAGGAGGTGATGCTTGAGGTAGCCTGGACTCGTGGTATGAGCACCAGCCTGAATGGGCTTCTGGCCCCGGTCCTTTCTGGCATTCCATCACGCTTGGTTTAAGCACAAATAAGTGCAAATATAATTCAGGAAGGGATTTTGCTATCATTTTAAAGCACAGCGTTGCCCGCCTCCTCTAGAACTTCGAACGGGAGCTCCGGTTTGATGCTGTAAAGACACCAAACCATGTTACTCACTGCAGCGGCTGGAAAGGGTAGAGCAAAAGAGATGCTCAAGTGAGCCTGTGCAAACCTCATGAGCTTCAACAAGGCCAAGCGCAAGGTCCTACACCTGGGTGGGGGCAATCTGCAGTTTTAATGTAGGATGGGGGATGATGTGATTGAGAGCTGCCCTGCAGAGAAGGACTTGGGGTGCTGATTGATGAGATGCTCAATACAAACCAGCTGTGTGCACTCACAGGCCAGAAGACCAACTAAATCCTGGGCTGCATCAAAAGGAGAGTGGCCAGCAGGGCCAGGGAAGGGATTCTAGCCCTCTGTTCCTCTCTCGTGAGACTTCATCTGGAGTCCTGTGTCCAGTTCTGGAATCCTCAACATAAGAAGGAGACGGAATTGTTGGAACAGGTCTAGAGGAGGCTACGAAGATGATCTGAGGGCTGGAGAACGTCCCATACATGGTCAGGCTGAGAGGTGGGCTTGTTCAGCCTGAAGAAGAGAAGGCTCTGAGGAGACCTTAGAGTGACCTTCCAGTACCTGAAGGGTCTACAAGAAAGCTGGGGAGGGACTGTTTTTTATTTAAGCTAAAGCAGAGTTAGGTTTGATCTAAGTAATTGTCTTC
This sequence comes from Clamator glandarius, assembly GCA_033459285.1. Taxonomy (NCBI): domain Eukaryota; kingdom Metazoa; phylum Chordata; class Aves; order Cuculiformes; family Cuculidae; genus Clamator; species Clamator glandarius. Next base: position 139,986 of record JAUNZM010000577.1, read on the forward strand.
TTTGAAAGTTAGACAGGAGGACCCTCTGATTGCACGTTTTCTTTCACAGTGTTTATCCAGACACTGCTTATTCTTTGAAGGTGATAGCAAAAGGCTCTGCAAAGGGATCTGAACAGGCTGGACCACTGGGCAGAGTCCAATGGCAGGAGGTTTAACAAGGCCACATGCCGGGTCCTGCCCTTGGGGCACAACAACCCTGAGCTGCTCCAGACTAGGAGAAGCCTGGCTGGAAACTGCCTGGAGGAGAAGGACCTGGGGGTGTTGGTTGAACATGAGCCAGCAGTGGCCCAGGTGGCCAAGAAGGCCAATGGCATCTTGGCTTGGATCAGAAACGGCGTGACCAGCAGGTTCAGGGAGGTTCTTCTTCCTCTGGACTCGGCCCTGGTGAGACCGCTCCTCGAATCCTGGGGTCAGTGCTGGGCCCCTCACCACCAGAAGGATGTTGAGGCTCTAGAGCAAGTCCAGAGAAGAGCAACGAAGCTGGGGAAGGGGCTGGAGAACAGGCCTTATGAGGAACGGCTGAGAGAGCTGGGGGTTTTTTAGCCTGGAGAAGAGGAGGCTGAGGGGAGAGCTCATTGCTCTCTACAACTCCCTGAGAGGAGGTTGTGGAGAGGTGGGAGCTGGGCTCTTCTCCCAAGTGACAGGGGACAGGATGAGAGGGAATGGCCTCAAGCTCCACCAGGGGAGATTTAGGCTGGACATCAGGAAAAAATTTTTCACGGAAAGGGTCATTGGGCACTGTTAGAGGCTGCCCAGGGAGGTGGTTGAGTCCCCTTCCCTGGAGGGGTTTAAGGCATGGGTGGGCAAGGTGCTGAGGGACATGGTTTAGTGTTTGATAGGAATGGTTGGACTCGAAGATCCGGTAGATGTCTTCCAACCTGGTTATTGTATGATCTCGTGGTCCATATGATCTATGCTGAACAGAGGTCTCGTCACCTCTGTTTGGAGTCTCTCCTTATCTTAAAGCCAAGGTCAAGCAGAGAGCTGGAGCCAGCTCCAAATTAGCAAGAGTTTTGACTGTTGTGAAATTCATAATAACTTTAAAATTAGACCTTGGAAAGTAATAGAATATGCATAAGATTTCTGGCAAAATCTATCCATATGCATGTAAGTGGGAAATATATTCTGTAACCAGCTCCTGTTTGGCTGCACACAACTGATGGAGATCTCTCCCTCGTGTCACCCAGGCTTGATAAAGGATGCCTGCTTTCTAAGACTCCAAAACTCCAATGCTTGGAAATTGATACAACCTTGGCCTAGCAATTAGCGTTTCATGTCCCGTGGATTGTTCCTTCTTCCACTTATAACTTTTCCTAGGTCTTTATGGCACATAGAAGTCATTCCTATTTGAGAACCAGTATGGATGCGCTGCTGAACCAGCATGTATGAAGTTGGAGAACTTGGTGAAAAGGCACTTGGCTGCTTTACCGGGCTGATGTAGGTCGAATCTTTTAATGAAGGGTCCTTTGCATCCACCTCTCAAGATGGGACAATGACATGTCAAGAGGAGGATCTTTAATGCAGACATGACCGCCCATTTCTTAAAATTACAGTTATTTTTTACTTACTTAAACATTGTGTTGTGGCACAACAACCCTATGCAGTGCTACAGACTAGGAGAAGTCTGGCTGGAGAGCTTCCTGGAGGAGAAGGACCTGGGGGTGTTGGCTGAACATGAGCCAGCAGTGGCCCAGGTGGCCAAGAAGGCCAAGGGCATCTTGGCTTGGATCAGAAATGGCGTGGCCAGCAGGGCCAGGGAGGTTCTTCTCCTTCTGGACTCAGCACTGGTGAGACCGCACCTCGAATTCTGGGGTCAATTCTGGGCGCCTCACCACCAGAAGGATGTTGAGGCTCTGGAGCGAGTGCAGAGAAGAGCAACGAAGCTGGAGAAGGAGCTGGAGAACAGGCTTTATGAGGAACGGCTGAGAGAGCTGAGGGTATTTAGTCTGGAGAAGAGGAGGCTGAGGGGAGACCTCATTGCTCTCTACAACTCCCTGCGAGGAGGTTGTGGAGAGGAGGGAGCTGGGCTCTTCTCCCAGGGGACAGGGGACAGGACGAGAGGGAACGGCCTCAAGCTCCGCCAGGGGAGGTTCAGATTAGACATCAGAAAGAAATTTTTCACAGAAAGAGTCATTGGTCCCTGGCAGAGGCTGCCCAGGGAGGTGGTTGAGTCACCTTCCCTGGAGGGGTTTAAGGCACAGGTGGACAAGGTGCTGAGGGACATGGTTTAGTGTTTGATAGGAATGGTTGGACTCGATGATCCGATGGGTCTCTTCCAACCTGGTGATTCTATGATTCTATGAAAATAAGCAGGCAACACTTTGCATCCCCATCACTGTTTTAATGTTGGGTTTGGTGCATTGTAATCTCTCTCTTTTTGGTCTCACAGAGTTCATTGTTTCCACTACTTGATCCCACTGGCTAAACAAGGGAACTACGCCATCGTCGCCAATGTGGAGAGTATGGACTACGACCCTCTTGTTGTCCGGCTCAACAAGGACATCAGTGCAATCGAGGAAGCCATGAGCGCCAGCCTCCAGCAACACAAGTTCCAGTACATCTTTGAAGGTCAGACCATTTACCATAAGAACTTGGGTCTTAATGGAATGATTTTTCAGGATTTCTTTAGCCTTGAAGAGCAGGACTTGGTGGTGGTGGTGAATGAGAAACCAAACTTGATTCGGCAATGTGCACTTGCGGCTCAGGAAACCAACTGTATCCTGGGCTGCAGCCAAAGCAGTGGGACCAGCAGGCTGAGAGAGGGGATTCTACTCCTTCTACTCTGCTCTCATGAGGCCTCGCTTGGAGTCCTGTGTTTTGTTCTGGAGTCCTCAGCACAGGAAGAACATGGATCTGTTGGAGTGAGTCCAGAGGATGCCACAAAGATGATCCAAGGGCTGGAGCACCTCGCATAGGAGGACAAGCTGGGAGAGCTTGGCTTATTCAGCCTGGAGAAGAGAAGGCTCCTGGAAGACTTTTTAGCAGCCTTCCAGTACCTGAAGGGGGCCTACAGGAAAGATATGGAGATGCTCTTTATCAGGGTGTGTAGTGACAAAACAAGAGGTAGTTGTTTTAAGTGGAAAGAGAGGAGATTTAGATGAGATCTTAGGGAGAAACCTTTTTACTGTGAGGCTGGTGAGGCCCTGGCACAGGTTGCCTAGAGAAATTGTGGCCGTCCCATCCCTGGAGATGTTCAGGGCCAGGTTGGACGGGGTTCTGAGCAACCTGATCCAGTGGGAGGTGTCCCTGCCCATGGCAGGGGTTTGGAATTAGATGATCTTTAAGTCCCTTCCAGCCCAAACCATTCTATGATGTTTCATTCACATTCCAAAGCTCAACATTAATCCTTTTGGGGGTTAAGGAGACTTTGGAACCGTTGCCACCTACAGCAGGTTGATGAGACCCATGCAGGCTTGGGGCACTCAGAAATCTTGTTGCCTCCATACCATTTCTGAGCATGTCTGGCTGAATAAGAGGAACGAGCCCATGCTGAGAAGGAATGCAGTAAGCTGATGTACGTGCAGGACCGTTCTTCCTCGGGAAGCCATAGGGCATGTGTATATATTATATGTACAGCTCTATTACAGCACAGTTCCTATCTGATGTGTAGCCATTCCATTTCTAAAATTAAATTTAGAGAACATTAGCTCTTCTGATGTCTCATCTGTCGTAATTACCTTGGAGAATATAAATCACATCTTGGTTCATCTCTCCTGCATTTATTTGTGGCACCGATGCACAGTTCTCTTGCCTACACGCTAGGATCCATGTCCTTTTATGTGGTGGTTGCCCAAAGTCAGGAGAAGGTGGGGGCTGGAGGTGTACCCATTGTCCAGAAGTATGCAGAGATAGCCAAGGAGACCAACAACATCCTGGCTTGGATCAGAAACAGCGTGGCCAACAGGAGCAGGGAAGTCAACCTTCCCACGTACTCAGCATTGGTGAGGCCACAATTTGAATCCTGGGTTCAGTTTTGGGCCCCTCCCTACAAGAAAGACATTAAGGTGCTGGAGCGTGTCCACAAAAGGGCAACAAACCTGATGAAGTGGCTGGAGAAAAAGCCTTATGAGAGGAGCTGAGGGACCTGGGGTTGTTTAGCCTAAAGAAAAGGAGGCTGAGGGGAGACCTCATCACTGCCTACAACTTACCGAAAGGAGGTTGTAGCGAGGTGGATGCTGGTGTCTTCTCCCAGGTGGTAGGGGAGAGGAGATAGCCTTCAGTTGCACCAGGGCAGGTTCAGATTGGACATCAGCAAAACTTTCTTCACAGAAAGGATTCTCAGGCCCTGGTAGAGGTCACCCAGGGAGGTGGTGGAGTCCCCATCCCTGGAGGTGTTAAGAAGACGAGGAGATGAAGCACTCAGGGATCTGGATTAGTAGTGGACAGGTGCAGTTGGGCTTGATGATCTCAAAGGTCTTTTTTAACCAAAAATTTCTATCATTCTAATATAATTTGTCAAGAGGGATGAAGGCTTCGCAAGCCTGGCTCGCCTTCTTTTGGCCGTTGCTTACTATTCGTAGAAAAGTCTTTTATATCTGCATACTTCCCTCTGGACCCATGTATCTACTGATTGAGCATTTTTTAATCCGATCTTTTCCGAGCCATGTGAATCTGTGGCAGAGCAAGTGCTCACCAGGACATTGTAGAGCTCAGGTCTACCCTGTCTGTTTGAGGAGAGTGAAATACAGTCCTGGGCATCATTCGTATCTCAAGAAGTCATGAGGTTGAAATTCATACACGTGATCTTCAAAATTTAGGCACCTCTGAAGGTCACATTGGGGATTTACATATATTCCAACTGGTTGCCTATACATGCACATATTTTCTTTATTCGGACTTTTGATTGTCCTCTACTCAAAAGAAGGTCGAGGGAGGTGATTCTGCCCCTCTGTTCCTCTCTTGTGAGACCTCAGCTGGAGTCCTGTGTCCAGTTCTGGAATCCTCAACATAAGAAGATGGAACTGTCAGAACAGGTCCAGAGGAGGCTACAAAAATGATCAGATAGCTGGAACACCTCCCATATGAGGACAGGCTAACAGAGTTGGGCTTGTTCAGCCTGGAGAAGAAAAGGCTCTGAGGAGATCTTATAGTGACCTTCCAGTGCCTGAAGGGGCTACAGGAAAGCTGAGGAGGGGCTGTTCACAAAAACTTGTGGTGGTAGGACGAGAGGGAATGAGTATAAACTGGAGAGTGACAGATTTAGACTTGACATGAGGAGAATTTCTTCACAATGAGGGTGGTGAGGCACTGGAACAGGTTGCCCAGGGAAATTGTGGCTGCCCAACCCCTGGAGGTGTTCAAGGCCAGGTTGGATGGGGCCTTGAGAAACCTGATTCAGTTGGAGGTGTCCCTGCCCATGGCAGGGGGGTGGAAGTGGATGATCTTTAAGGTCCCTTCCAACCCAAACTATTCTATGGTTCTGTGATTCTATGATTCTTGTATTGAGTGAATCAGGCTGGGTTTTTTGCTCTCTGTAATGTGACATGAATGGATACATCGTTCTGGGGGTCCTTCAGCTCTGTCCTTCAGCAGCAGAGGAAAGATGGAGACATCATTCAGACACGAGAAACTGTTCAAGACTGATCAGAGAGAGGCTGCACATCAAGTGCATTTAAATGAGTTCATTGCTGCTCTTGCAGAGTGTGGGTTTATCAGGGAAAAATGCCACCCTTGATAACAGATTAAAATACTGTCATTTGGTTGGAGCTGTAGTGGTCCATCGCCTTGCTCAGAGAGAAGGACTGAAGGGGACATCACACAAAGCCTGACTGAAAATCTGGAAGTGCCCTAGAAATATGAACGGCTGCGATAATGCAACTTTGAGTTTTCATATTGTTTGGGGGAAGTCCTAAAATACATAGGGAAGATAATGAAGGCTGTTTCTGTGTAGAGTCCAGTGTGTCCCCAGTTCCACCTAACAATGCTGATTCATAGGGTTTATGATGAATTATCATTGCTAGATGTCTTCCTCCTGTGATTTATTGTTTCTCACCTGACCCTTGCAGGTTTGGGCCACCTTATTTCCTGCATTCTTATCAACGGCGCCCACTACTTCAAGCGCATCAGCGAATCTGGCATCAAGAAAATGTGCAGGAACATCTTCATCCTCCAGCAGAACCTGACGAACATCACCATGTCACGTGAGGCTGACCTGGACTTCGCAAGGTGAGCAGAGCGCCCCATGTCGTGTTTGTTACTGCTCTGATGTCTGTGTGTATGGAAGTAGCTCCTTCCAGAGGTCTCACCACTCGTGTGTGCAACTGGATGGATATCAAGGTGAGCCCAGAAAGTGTTGAGAACGTTCGCTTTCCCCCTTCTTGAGCAACATTCAGAGTAACGTGGCTTGCTTGAGGTCAGTATGAACTTGAAGTGGAGATCCCACCAAAGAATCGGGGCTTGGGGCTTCCTCTTGGTGTGGTTCTCCTACGACCAAAACCCAGGCACGGAAAAGCATCTAAGTCTAGGTCTTGGGTAGGACTTGAACTGGATGAATCCGGGGCCTAGGTTCATCCTCAGATAAGTTTGCTGAAGGTTTAAACTTTTAGCAGCTCACAGGAGTTGCAGTGTGTGTGAGCCTCTGGGATGCCAGATCCTGTATCTCTTCAAGTTCTGGTGCTCTTAAAATAGTGATAATAGCAAAATAAAACCAAATCTTGACATGATGGATCCTCTGCAAGTTCCTCACCCATTTCACACAGAATAACCAGGTTGGAAGAGACCCACTGGATCATTGAGTTCAACCATTCCCACCAATCCCTAAATCATGCTCCTAAGTACCTCATCTACCCTAACCTTAAACACCTCCAAGGACGGTGACTCAACCACCTCCCTGGGCAGACCGTTCCAATGCCTAACCACCCTCTCTGTGAAGAACTTTTTCCTAATCTCAAGCCTAAATCTCCCCTGGCGGAGCTTGAGGCCATACCCTCTCGTCCTGTCCCCTGTCACTTGGGAGAAGAGGCCAGCTCCCTCCTCTCCACAACCTCCCTTCAGGTAGTTGTAGAGAGTAATAAGGTCTCCCCTCAGCCTCCTCTTCTCCAGGCTGAACAACCCCAGCTCTCTCAGCCACTCCTCGTAAGATTTGTTCTCCAGCCCCTTCACCAGCTTTGTTGCCCTTCTCTGGACTCGCTCCAGAGCCACAACATCCCTCTTGTGGTGAGGGGCCCAGAACTGAACACAGGACTCGAGGTGCGGTCTCACCAGTGCCGAGTACAGGGGGAGAAGAACCTCCCTGGACCTGCTGGTCACGCCGTTCCTGATCCAAGCCAAGATGCCATTGGCCTTTTTGGCCACCCGGGCCCCTGCTGGCTCATGTTCAGTCGCTGTCAACCAGCACCCCCAGGTCCTTCTCCTCCTGGCAGCTTTCCAGCCAGGTTTCTCCTAGTTTGTACCTCTGCTTAGAGTTGTTGTGCCCCAAGTGCAGGACCCGGCATTTGGCCTTGTTAAACCTCATGCCGTTGGTCTCAGCCCAGCAGTCGAGCCTGTTCAGGTCCCTTTGGAGCCTCCCGACCCTCCAGCAGATCGACACTTCCTCCCAGCTTGGTGTCATCTGCAAACTTGCTAAGGGAGGACTCAATGCCTGATAAAGACATTTCACTGCTTTGTTCCCTCAAGTGGAATCATTTGAGGAATAAGGAAACAGAATCACAGAATCACTAGGTTGGAAAAGATGCACCGGATCATCAAATCCAATCATTCCTATCTACCACTAAATCATGTCCCTCAGCACCTCATCCACCTGTCTTTTAAACCCCTCCAGGGAAGGTGACACAATCACCTCCCTGGGCAGCCTCTGCCAGGGACCAATGACCCTTTCTGTGAAAATTTTTTTCCTGATGTCAAGCCTGAACCTCGCCTGGTGGAGCTTGAGGCCATTCCCTCTCGTCCTGTCCCCTGTCACTTGGGAGAAGAGCCCAGCTCCCTCCTCTCCACAACCTCCTCTCAGGGAGTTGGAGAGAGCAATGAGCTCTCCCCTCAGCCTCCTCTTCTCCAGGCTAAACACCCCCAGCTCTCTCAGCCGCTCCTCATCAGGCCTGTTCTCCAGCCCCTTCACCAGCTTCGTTGTTCTTCTCTGAAGAGAACTGACCCCAGGATTTGAGGAGCGGTCTCACCAGGGCCAAGTCCAGGGGGAGAATAACCTCCCTGGACCTGCTGGTCACGCTGTGTCTGATCCAAGCCAAGATGCCATTGGCCTTCTTGGCCACCTGGGCCACTGCTGGCTCATGTTCAGTCGTCCATCAACCAACCCCCCCAGGTCCTTCTCCTCCAGGCAGTTTCCAGCCAGGCTTCTCCTAGTCTGGAGCTGCACAGGGTTGTTGTGCCCCAAGTGCAGGACCCGGCATTTGGCCTCGTTAAACCTCATGCCATTGGACTCAGCCCATGGATCCAGCCTGTTCAGATCCCTTTGGAGCCTCCTGACCCTCCAGCAGATCAACACTTCCACCCAGCTTAGTGTCATCCACAAACTTTCTAAGGGTGCACTCGATGCCTTCATCCAGGCACTAGAAGGCGTGTGCTTTGCCCGTGGACCTTGGATGCTGACAACCAGTATTCATATTGGCTGATTCTTTGTGGCAGCAGCTGGTTCAGCAATGAGCAGCTCAAGGAAGAGTCTGGAACTTGCAGTTTAAGGCATGTAGATCAGTTTTGTGTCACCCTTGGATATGACCCACCACAAACACTAGAAAGAGTTGTCAATTTGGCCCTCGCTCATGAAGACTGAACTGCAAGAGAAGCACAACTCCCTCAGATGAGCGTAGGAATGACTGACTGCCTCGTTTATTCGGGCTCTCATTTGGGGAATGATCTCATTATTGAATTAGCTTCTTCATAATAACATTGACATGGAGAAGTTATGAATGCTGGGGCCTAGAGGAGGGGCAGAGAGAAAGATCCATTACTAACTCTCCAAGGTATAAAGTTCCCAAATTCAATCTTTTCTTTTTTTAAGTACTTTTTTTTTTTTTTTTCCTCCTTGATCTGTAAAAATGCTAAATAAATTAGCCCAGTTTTTTTGGCAGGCAGAACAGAGCTTGAGCGTGTGCTGACAGCAGCTGGCACCCAAAAAATGAAAAGCTGACCGAGCGCTGCTGGAGGCTGGCACGGAGTGGTCTTTGCAGTAAGGGTTGAAGAGCTCTGCCTCATAGAACTGCACAACTTGACGTGGAGTTCAAAGGGAAGAGTGAGGAGGGAATGTTTTCCCACCTCCCTGTCTTGCCGGATGGATGATGCACCAGACGAATATATTTTCCACGATATCAAACACACGTACACCAGCCTTCGTTAAGTCTGAGTTGCGCGGCAAATAGATTTTCTCCTGCACCGCTGGAGCTGCTCATCATCAACAGCTGAGGAGCTCAGAAGAGGTAGAATCATAGAATGGCTTGGGTTGGAAGGGACCTTAAAGGACATCCAGTTCCAACCCCCCTGCCATGGGCAGGGACACGTCCCGCTGGACCAGGCCGCCCAGGGCTCCATCCAACCTGGCCTTGAACACCTCCAGGGACAGAGCAGCCAACACTTCCCTGGGAAACCTGGGCCAGGGCCTCAGCAACCTCATCATGAAGAATTTCTTCCTAATGTCTAATCTAAATCTTCCCTTTTCTAATGTAAAACCATTCGCCCTCGTCTTATCACTACACTCCCTGACAAAGAGCCCCTCCCCAGCTTTCTGGTAGACCTTCTTCAGGTACTAGAAGGTCGCTCTAAGGTCTCCCTGGAGCCTTCTCCGGGCTGAATAACCCAAACACTCTCAGCCTATCCTCATAGCAGAGGTGCTCCAGCCCTTGGATCATCTCTGTAGCCTCCTCTGGACCCAATTCCAACAGTTCCATTTCCTTCTTCTGCTGGGGATTCTAGAATTGGACACGGGACTCCAGCTGGGGTCTCACGAGAGTGGAGCAGAGAGGGAGAATCCTCTCCCTCGCCCTGCTGGCCACGCTTCTTGTGATGCAGCCCAGGACATGATTTGCCTTCTCAACTGCGAGCGCACGCTGCAGGCTCACGTCGAGCTTCTCATCCACCTCCATCCCAAGTTCTTCTCCACAGAGCTGCTCTGAGCTGGATACCTGAGCTTCTGCACAACAACATCAGCTGCTTTGTGGCACCTGCGATGCAGATTTCTTCCCATAATATAAATTCAACAACATTTTGGTTTCGCTTTCATGACTGCGTTGCTCCTGTCTTTCTTCTGGGGGCAGATTTCTGTGATCTAGAGAGTATGTTTTATTCTTTTATTCTTCAGATGACTCCTCAACGCTTATTATCCAGCTTCCCCTTTTACATAAACGAGGTGTCTCGTGCATCCCAACCCTGCCCTGCTCACCTGAATTTACAATTACCTCATGTTACCCCAGGGGCTCCTTTTACCAAGGTCTATTCAAACTATAAAATAAACATAACAGTTCACCCACAGAAAGCATAAAATAACTTCAATGTAGGATAAAAGTGATTTGTGCTTCTGTGATATTGCTCATATAGGAATCTGTAAAAGCTTTGTGCAGTAGCTAACTATCTTTTTCACCTTTGTAAAGATGAGAAAAAGGAGAACAAGTGGTTATTTCACATATGGTAGCAGTGGCAGAGCTGATGATGGATAAATACTCAATCTGCTCATCCTTCCTCCCTGCACCTCCTGGTGACTGGAGTAAATTCCCTCCCTGCCTCGCTTCTCCAGGGAACTGGGTGATCATGAGTTAGTAGTGGGCAGGTATGGTTGGAATTGATGATCTCAGCGGTCATTTTCCAACCTAGTAATTCTATGAAATAGAATAGGAGAGATTTCTGGAGTGAATCTAACCCAGCATGGGACTCCCCGTCCTATCTCTCATCTTTGCAGTTTCCTGTGTGCAAAATAATCCAACACCTACTCGGATTTCCTTAAGGAACCTCTTGTGGTTTGGGTTGGAAGGGACCTTAAAGCCCATCCAGTTCCAACCCCCCAGCCATGGGCAGGGACACCTCCCACTGGACCAGGCGGCTCAAAGCCGTTTCTGACTGCTGAAGCGTCACAAAAATGATGTGTAACATTTGCTAAATTTCCTGCAAATATTACTATTTCTTCCTTTTATAGATGGGTTCAGCCTCTAGGCCAGCAGAAATGCAATCAGTCTATAGGGCACCCACTACTATATTCAAGAAAAATCAGTATTTTCTTCCCGTGTATAATACCTAGGGATTTACTCTGAAGTCTAGGACCAAGCATAAGTTCCAAATACCTCCAAATTTTTTGAATTTTCAGACCCAGAGTTAGATTTATGACATTAAACAGTTAAAATCATCTTCAGATTTCGATTCTAGTTCAGATCTTTTCCCTTTGTGCCTTCTTTCCTTCTCCCCTTCTAGCCCCACCAAAAATTACACCTAGGTGTTTATGCAGAGATTTCATCGGAGGTAGTCGAAAAAGGCAAAGTTTCTGCTGCAGACTTCTTGTTATGTAAAATATCATTCAACTCTTAGAAGTTCATTTTTCATATAAAAAAAAACCCAGTTCCTCAGACGCACAGCAGTGCTAAAATTGCCCTGTTCTTGAAAGTTAATTGAGGTGGTTGCAAGGGGAAGGGAGAGAGCAGTGATGAAATGTGAACATTTCATACAACATCATGTCATTTTGACCTCTGAGATAAAGCTTTTGGAGAGGAGCTGCTCATCTTTCTCGAGTCGGAAAGTGTCCTTCATCCCTTAAATGGTTTGCAGCACAGAAAACCAGAGGTGTTTGTACACCTATGAGTTAGATCGGAGGTTTTCCTGCTGCTGCCATGCCAATGAATGGTTGCAACGTCCACCCATCCTGCAGGGACCACGAATCTTCTCCCCTGCTGCTAAAGATGTTTCCAGGGTCTGTGGCTCTGACCAAGGCTTTCTAGTAGATGTGGTACCTACATTGTGACTGCCAGCAGCTCCCAGCCACTCCAAAAAGTCATAGAATCATAGAATAGTTTGGGTTGGAAGGGACCTTAAAGATCATCTAATTCCAACACCCCTGCCATGGGCAGGGACACGTCCCACTAGAGTCCCCAGTGAGAAGGAACGGGAAGAAACCATCAGCATGCCAGTGAACTGGGGGCGTTTAGCCTGGAGAAGAGGAGGCTGAGGGGAGAGCTCATTGCTCTCTCCAACTCCCTGAGAGGAGGTTGTGGAGAGGAGGGAGCTGGGCTCTTCTCCCAAGTGACAGGGGACAGGACGAGAGGGAATGGCCTCAAGCTCCACCAGAGGAGGCTCAGGCTGAACATTAGGAAAAAATTTTTCACAGAAAGGGTGCTTGGTCCCTGGCAGAGGCTGCCCAGGGAGGTGGTTGATTCACCTGCCCTGGAGGTATTTAAGGGACGGGTGGATGAGGTGCTGAGGGACATGGTTTAGTGTTTGATAGGAATGGTTGGACTCGATGATCCGGTGGGTCTCTTCCAACCTAGTGATTCTATGATTCTGTGATTCTATGATTCTATTTTTGCTCACAAGTTTGATTCGATCCCAGCAGCAGAGTATCTATCAACTCTCCAGGTTTAGGACCAGCTCAGCTGGTGACAAGAGGCAGAGATGCTCTTGTGCCTGAATTTTCCAGCACAAACAACCCTGCTGCTTTCAACACAAACATCCATGGAGGTGGCAGCTCGATCCTACCCAACTCTTGTCTTATTCTTGCATGAGGAGAACTTGAAAATACCACCAGGAATAATCTCCAGCAGCAGGATTTCAGAGGGTGCTTTATTTCAGAGTGCAGGTCTCGTTCGGATGCTCTGCATTTAGGGCTCTTGACTGGCAGGCTGGGAATTTTTTTTGTTTGATTATACAGGTGTAGGAGAGATTTGTGTCTTTTGCCTAAAGTGCAAGGCTGCCCCAGAGAGGAGGAATAAGCAGGGACTTGCTGCCATCTACTGGATGCTGCAGAGGGAAGGGGAAGCTGGAGTGCATTAGAGATTCCTCAGACGTCTCAGTTCGCTGAAAGAAGTCCTTTTCATTGCCAAATGTTATTTCTCTTCCTGATTTCGTTCTTCATAGATAGGGAAACAGCAAGCTGTGTTTGCTGCCTGGGTGCCCAGGCTGCCTGATGTAGCTGGTGGAGGGAATTCTCCTTCCAGAGCCATTCTTGATGCTTGTGTGTATGTGTTGAAACCCAGGTCCAAGGGATCCTGACGGGGATCCCCTTCATTCAGTGGCAGATGCTCTTCTGCTCTCAGTGCTCCTCTGATGCTCCTCTGCTTCAGAACTGGATAAGAAGGGTATCTCAGATGTTCTTCCGTGGGGCTGCACTGGAGCCAGGAGATGATATGGGGTGCTTAATATCATAGAATCACAGAATGATTTGGGCTGGAAGGGCACGATGTAGGCGGTTGGGCTGACGGTTGGACTTGAGGATCTTAGAGGTCTTTTCCAACCATAGTGATTCTAGGATTCTATCATTTTTGGATTCCAGGTGCCAGCCACTTCCACCATGAAATAGCTTTGATAGTCTCCCAGATGTTCAGTGATTGGCAGATGTCGAGATTGAGGGTGAAATTTTAACCCATATGAAGTGTTTTTTTCCTCTGTGTGGCAGGGACAGCAAATGGCTGTCACGTTTACATCCTATAATATCTTGTCAGGGCTAGACAACCCCACAAATTGAACTCACGCCAGCTACCAATGGTGGTTTTTTTAAATCCTGATGTAGATAGGCTGGTCACTGAGCCAACTAATCATAGAATCATTTGGTTGGAAAAGATCTTTGAGACCATCAAGTCCAAGCATACCTGCCTACTGCTAGACCAGATCTCTGAGCACGTCGCCTGCCCATCTTTTAAACACCACCAGGGATGGGGACTCCACCACCTCCCTGGGCAGCTTCTGCCAGGGCCTCAGAACCCTTTCCATGAAGACATTTTTCCTGATATCTAATCTGAACCTGCCCTGGCACAATTTCAGGCCATTTCCTCTCGTCCTACTGCCTGTCACTTGGGAGAAGAGACCAACGCCCACCTCACTACAACCTCGTTTCAGGGAGTTGTAGACAGTGATGAGGTCTCCACTCAGCCTTCTTCTCTCCAGGCTAAACAACCCCAGGGCCCTCAGGTGCTCCTCATAATGCTTGTTGTCCAGCCCTTTCCCCAGCTTCGTTGTTCTTCTCCAGACGCGCTCCAGCCCCTCGATGTCCTTCTTGTAAGGAGGAGCCCAAAACTGAACCCAGGATTCAAGGTGCAGCCTCACCAATGCCAACTCCAGGGGCACAGTCACTTCCCTGCTCCTGCCAGCCACACCGTCTCTGTGTTGGAGGGGAAAACTTCTCCCTCGTTCATAAAAACGCCAAATGTGTTAGTGTGGAGGAATCCCTCTCCCCCTACTTTATAGCCCAAGTTTCTCAGTGCTGTGGAAGGCAAAAGCCACCGGCGCTTTGCACTGTGGATCCTTGGAATGCTTTTCCCTATAGAGGAGCCAGAAGCAGAACAAGCTCTAGAAGAAAAGCTTTGCTTTGCTGACAGCGTGGGAAAGACATGTTATCTCCATCACGATGTTGGACTCCTGTTGTGTATCTGTGGAGCGTGCCCTCATTTTGGTTTTGCTGCTTTTAATTAACAAAGCTGCTTTAGTTTTCAAATAATGACTTGGTTACAACAAAACCCATGCTTTCTTTTCCTTTCTTCTCGCTCTTGTTTTCTCCCTCCTGTATTTTCCACTGAGCTTTGATCTCAGTGCAGGTTTAATTAGCTGTAATTAGTGGCTTCACTGCATTAACCAAAAATCCCAAACACAGAGGATTAAAAAACACCCCTCAGCTTGATGTCCCCACCCTTCTTTTCTCTTTTAGCTTCATCCGTGTGCTTTGAGGGATCAAAAACTGTCCCCATACAGTCCCTGTACATCCCAAATAGTTGCCCTGTTCCGGTTTCATTAACTGCACTAGAACAAATTACAGAATCACAGAATCACAGAATAACCAGGTTGGAAGAGACCCACTGGATCATCGAGTCCAACCACTCCCACCAATCCCTAAATCATGCCCCTAAGTACCTCATCTACCCTAACCTTAAACACCTCCAGGGACAGCGACTCAACCACCTCCCTTGGCAGACCGTTCCAATGCCTAACCACCCTCTCCGTGAAGAACTTTTTCCTAATCTCAAGCCTAAATCTCCCCTGGCGGAGCTTGAGGCCATTCCCTGTCGTCCTGTCCCCTGTCACTTGGGAGAAGAGGCCAGCTCCCTCCTCTCCACAACCTCCTCTCAGGGAGTTGGAGAGAGGAATGAGGTCTCCCCTCAGCCTCCTCTTCTCCAGGCTAAACACCCCCAGCTCTCTCAGCCACTCCTCATAAGGCCTGTTCTCCAGCCCCTTCCCCAGCTTCGTTGCTCTTCTCTGCACTCGCTCCAGAGCCACAACATCCCTCTTGTGGTGAGGGGCCCAGAACTGAACACAGGATTCGAGGAGCGGTCTCACCAGTGCCGAGTCCAGAGGCAGAAGAACCCCCCTGGACCTGCTGGTCACGCCGTTTCTGATTCAAGCCAAGATGCCATTGGCCTTCTTGGCCACCTGGGCCACTGCTGGCTCACGTTCAGTCGCTGTCAACCAGCACCCCCAGGTCCTTCTCCTCCAGGCAGTTTCCAGCCAGACTTCTCCTAGTCTGTAGCTCTGTTTAGGGTTGTTGTGCCCCAAGTGCAGGACCCGACATTTGGCCTTGTCAAACCTCATGCCGTTGGTCTCAGCCCAGCAGTCCAGCCTTCTATCCATCCATGTAGTTTAATTTCCAGTTAAATCTGTGTGTGGGACACATATTTATGGCTTCGCAACTTTTCCTGTAGTGCTTTGTGTGGTTTCTGTGCCTTCCCAAGCTTTGAGCTTCTTCAGTCCTATGTATGAGCTTTTGTCACGTGTTTTGCTGGAGCTGCGCAGAAATGAGAGAGGATTTTGGAAAATGTGACTGATGTAGAGAAACCAAAATCACACATCGTTGTGTGCCATTCGTGCACATCGTTGGCCATGCAGTTCATCTGATCAGACACGAGAAAGCAGGAAGAAACCAAAGAGCTCCTTGAGCTGATGAAGGAAGAATAGTGCTGAGAACTATGTCTCCTTTGAAGATACTCACTCAACATTTATTAGACGCCACATCAAGCCTCACCAACCACTCGTGTGTTGGAGAAGGTCTTGGTTCTGACCAGCTCAGAAGCTTCCAGTGGGTCTTTTCCAACCTAGTGATTCTGTGATTTATGGAGACCACGCTGGAAAATAAAATGTTCCCAGATAACTCACCTTGATGTCCAAGACTGGAGATCACACATAGTTCCCAGTTCACTGTGGGTCAAGTATTTCTTGGAAGGGACCTCAAAGCCCATCCAGTTCCACCTTGCTGCCACGGGCAGGGGCACTTTCCACCGAATCAGGTTGCTCACAGCCTCATCCAACCTGGTCTTGATCGCTCTGGTGCAAAATAGTAAATGAGAGTGGGGAAGTGATCCAGCTTGAGGGAGGGCAGGGCTGTGGTTTGGGTTTCGCATCAGCTTTTTCTCATTTTTGGCAGGATCAGCTCCCCGGGTTGGTTCACAGTAGGCCTTGCAAACAGCTGTGCTGGCACAACCGAAGGAGAGGGAATAAACAAGGAAATGAGCTCTAAGGCTCTGAAATGATAATGCTCCTGCAAATGGAACTTGGTCTTAAATTAGGATAACACATCGGGGTGACGAGGGAATTATCATAGAACCATAGAATCACCAGGTTGGAAGAGACCCATGGGATCATCGAGTCCAACCATTCCCATCAGTCACTAACCCATGTCCCTCAACACCTCGTCCACCCGTCCCTTAAACCCCTCCAGGGAAGGGGACTCAACCCCCTCCCTGGGCAGCCTCTACCAGGGACCAATCACCCTTTCTGTGAAAATATTTTCCTAATGTCCAGTCTAAACCTCCCCTTGCAGAGCTTGAGGCCATTCCCTCTCATCCTGTCCCCTGTCCCTTGGGAGAAGAGCCCAGCTCCCTCCTCTCCACAACCTCCTCTCAGGTAGTAACAGAGCAATGAGCTCTCCCCTCAGCCTCCTCTTCTCCAGGCTAAACACCCCCAGGGCCCTCAGGCTTGTTCTCCAGCCCCTTCCCCAGCTTCGTTGCTCTTCTCTGCACTCGCCCCAGAGCCTCAACATCCTTCTGGTGGGAAGGGGCCCAGAACTGACCCCCGGATTCAAGGAGCGGTCTCACCAGTGCTGAGTCCAGAGGGAGAAGAACCTCCCTGGCCCTGCTGGCCAAGCCGTGTCTGATCCAAGCCAAGATGGTGTTGAAATTTAGGGAAACTGTTTAAATGGGAAAGGGTCAGGGAAGTAGTTTGAAATTCCACGATAATGGTTTAGTGTTTGATAGGAATGGTTGGACTCGATGATCCAACCTGGTGATTCTATGCCATTGTCCTTCTTGGCCACCTGGGCCACTGCTGGCTCATGTTCAACCAACACCCCCAGGTCTTTCTCCTCCAGGCAGATCTCCAGCCAGACTCCTCCTAGTCTGTAGCTACACAGGGTTGTTGTGCCAGCTGGTCATGGTTGGAGCTGAGGGGAGGCAGGAGGAGTGAATATGCCCTTATGCAGAGGTCACTGCGCTTCCCTCTCCACCTCCAGGCCACTTGGCCTCACTCCAGCCTCTGGATGGACAACTGTTGTTCTCAGGTTTGCTGAGCAGCAGCTTTCTTATTCCTTGCCTGTGTCTGGGGAATGTCTTGCCTGCTGCTGACTCTCTGCATCAGGAAAGATCTCCAAAATGCCCTAACGGTGCTAGAGCAGATGTTCAGAAGCAAAGAGCCTGACTCTTGGGGGATGGCATTTCTTACGTTTGTCCTTAAGTAATTTTCACATAATGAGAGCACTTGAGCACATGAAGATGGAAAGAAAGTGGCTGAACCACAGGGTAATGACAGCATGTCACTCCCTTTCCTTTGGTGGCTGCATGGATTATAAATTCCTCAAGGAGGGGATTTTGCTGGCTCTGTAATTAAAACCCACACCAGGCGTTTCACATGCACGTGGGCCGTGGCAGCTCGAAGAACATGCATTCAAGTCCAACAAAGTATTTAAGTCAGAGTTTAACTTCCAGATGTGTGCGTTGACCTGTTGAACCGATGAATTCTTGCTCTATAACTAGAGGTTCACCACAGTCACGTCTCCATCGGAGCTGGCTGCCCTTCATTCCCTTTACAGCAAGAAGCGAGAAGTGAGGATGATTAGAGTGCGATTTTTCTGAATTGGTTTGAATGTTATTTGAAATGAGATGAAGGGCCTCCTAGGAACGCTTGTTGCTCTCTCAGGAGGATCAGGGAGCAGAGGTGACCTGCTCAGTGGGATTATCTACAGCAGGCGTCTATCACTGGGTAAGATGAGCCCCTCCTCGGCTGTCTGGGGCCAGAAGGTGACTTTGCAGGTGGGCAGATCAATCTGTAAGCACCCTCCATAGGTTTTACGCCTAGTGGCAGCTGCATATTAACTGGATTACAGGGATGGATTCATTTGGCAGTTTCTACATCCCTAATCATAGAATGGTTTGGATTGGAAGGGACCTTAAAGATCATCTAGTTCCAACCCCCCTGACATGGATGGGGACATCTCCCACAGGATCGGGCTGCTCAAATACTCATCCAGCCTGTCTTTGAACACTTTCAGGAATGGGACGTCCACAGCTTCTCTGGGTAACATGTGCCAGGACCTCACCACCCTCATCATGGAGAATTTCTTCCTGATGTCTAATCTAAATCTTCCCCCTTCCAATTTAAAGCCATTCCCCGTCATCCTATCACTACAGGCCATTGGAAGAAGTCCTGCCCCAGCTTTCCTGGAGCCCCTTCTAGTACTGGAAGCTGCTCTAAGGTCTCCCTGGAGCCTTCTCCAGGTTGAACAAGCCCAACAGGCTGAGAGCCTGTTCTCCTAGCAATGAGGCTCCAGCCCTCAGATCATTTTCGTGGCCTCCTCTGGACCTGTTCCAACCGTTCCACGTCCTTCTTATATTGGGTATTCCAGAACTGGACACAGGACTCCAAGTAGGTTCTCACAAGAGCAGAGAAGAGGTAGAGAATCATGTCCAAACAGTGTCCAAACACACTGCGATGTGTGAAATCACGTAGCATCCACTCTTCCATGATATTGCTCCATACAGCAGAAGTAGTATCTTAAAATACTGGAAGGTGCCGGTCCTGCTCAGACTTTCCACTGTTGACTCAATGGTTTTATTTTGATCAGCCATTTCACTTTTTCCCGGAGGCGCTTTTAATCTTCTCACTGTAACCTTTAAAGATATAGGTTTTAGTGGCTTCTGTAATGATTTTCATTGCTTGAATGTGGATGTCTGAGTTGCTTTGAGTAAGAGATTAATTCGATATTTGGAAACTGGAAATGGACTGAAAAACTGAGAGGCTTCATTGACTTTCCTTGCTCGGTTCTCGCTGTGTTAGTGAAACAATCGATGGAGGTGAACTTCTGAGCCAGGAGAAAGCGGCGTTCGCATTTCCAGCCACACAAGCTCAGGAAGATGCGAATAAACATCTCGAAGAAGCCAGGTTTGGCTGTTAGACTTGGCCAGAGCGTGTTCCTTCTCTGCATTAGCAGCATCAGGATATATTCTCCTGGAAATGAATTACAAACAAGTTCCTCATTTATCCCTGAGGTGACAGTCTTTTGCTGATACGCGCTTTCTTGAGACTAATAAGTTTTGAATGTTGGTGGGGAAAGGAGAAAAAAAAAAACAACAAAGTAATTACTTTGTGTTCCCAAGCTCCTTATTTGTGTAGGTGCATGTGTGTTTATCTCGCTCTGTCATGCTGCATTGCTAATGGTAATTAAAGGGAAGGGATTTTTCTAGTTAAAAGTTTTTCTTCTTAATTTCTGCCTGTAGTGACTTTGGCCTCCATGACAACCCTGAGCCACTGACCGGGTACATGTAGAACTGCAGTTTCTTTAATAGAAGGACTAAGGCTTGGGTAAGAGTAGCTGGAAAGCTGCCTGGTGGACAAGGACCTGGGAGTTCTGGTCAACAGCGGCTGAATGTGAGCCAGCAGTGGCCCAGGTGGCCAAGAAGGCCAACAGCATCATGGCTTGGATCAGCCATGGGATGGCCAGAAGAAATAGGGAAGGGTGGACTCAGCACTGGTGAGGCCACATCTCAAATCGTGGGTTCAGTTTTGGGCCCCTCACTCCAAGAAAGTCATCAAGGGGCTGGAGAGTGTCCACAGGAGAGCAACGCAGCCAGGGAAGGGTCTGGAGCCCAGGGGTTCTAGGAGTGGCTGAGGGAACCGGAGCAGTTTAATCTGGAGAAGAGGAGGCTGAGGGGATATCTCATCATTGTCTACAGCTCTTGGAAAGGAGGTTGTAGTGAGATGGGCGCTGGTCTCTTCTCCGAAGTAACAAATGATAGGATGAGAGGAAATGGCCTCAAGTTGTGCCTGGGGAGGTTTAGATTGGATATGAGGAACAATTTCTTTACAGGAAGAGTGGTGAAGCCCCAGAACAGGCTGCCCAGAGCAGTGGTGGAGTCCTCATTCCATGGCACTTGAGGACATGGTTTAGTACGCACTGTGGTGATGGGCTGGCAGTCGGACTGGATGACCATGGAGGTCTTTTCCAAGCTTAATGATTCCATGATTCTATAAATGGGTTGTTTTGTTTATGCAGGTCTGCAGTACGTAGGGTAGGAATTGATTTTCTTTGTAGACCAGGTGTTGAAAGTGCATCCTGTGGGTGTGAGACCAAGCGTTCACTATCATCTTGACAGTGGTTCTTGCAAATCACAGAGTACTTGTCAACCTTTGCTTTATACGACTACAAAGAATTTAGTATGTGGGTGAGCGTAGCAAAAATACCGTGCAAAACCAGCTTGTACAACATCAGCACTGGTGTGGGGTGGGTTGCCTAAGGACTTGTACCTGGTTTCCAGCCTGAGATGTCCATCCCACACAAGAGGGATTCAATCTCTCCTCGCACTCTGTTTTATTTTTCCATGAAACATGATATAAGTGGTCTGAAAAGAAGCCGTGGGGCTTTCCCACCAGCTCCCCAGGCTGCGTAGGTGGGAGATCATGTGTCAACGTGGGTCAGGAGACCAAAAGCCCAGACCCAGAAACTGCACAGCTTAATATAGGACTTCTTATATTGTAGAAATACGAATATGAATGTGAAAGCGTTCTTTGTCACAGACAAGGACGAGGGGATTGAGTGCACCCTCAGCAAGTTTGCTGACCACATCAACCTGTGTGGTGCGGTCAACACTCAGGAGGGAAGAGGTGCCATCTAGAGGGACCTGGATAAGCTTGAGAGATGGGCCTGTGAGAACCACATGAAGTTCAACAAGGCCAGGTGCAAGATCCTGCGACTGGGTCAGGGCAATCGCAAGCACAAATACTGGGGCTGGGGAAAAATGGATTGAAAGCAGCCCTGAAGAGAAGGACCTGGGGGTCTTGATGGATGAAAAGCTCAAAAGGGACCAGCAATGTGCACTTGCAGCCCAGAATGCCTGGGCTGTGTCAAACACAGTGCAGCCAGCAGGGCGAGGGAGGGGATTCTGCCCCTCTGCTCTGCTCATGTGGGATCTCACCTAAGGTCCTGAGTTCAGTTCTGGAGACTTCAACACAAGAAGTACATGGATCTGTTAAACTGAGTCCAGAGGAGGCCAGGAACATGGTCAGGGGGCTAGAGCACCTCCCGTACAAGGACAGGCTGAGAGAGTTGGGCTTGTTCAGCCTGGAGAAGAGAAGGCTCTACAGAGACCTTGGAGCAGCTTCCAGGGCTCCAGGAAAGCTGAGGAGGGAGTGCAGGGATAGGATGAGGGGGGACAGTTTTAAGCTGAAAGAGGAGAGATTTAGATGAGATATTGGGAAGAAATGTTTTCCTGTGAGGGTGGCGAGGCACTGCAGAGGTTGCTCAGAGAAGTCGTGGCTGCTTCATCCCTGGAGGTGTTCAAGGCCAGGTTAGATGGGGCTCTGAGCAACCTGATCCAGTGGGAGATGTCCCTGTCCATGGCAGGGGGTTGGAACTGGTATTTAAGGTCCCTTCCAACCCAAACTATTCTGTGATATGACTCGATGATGTCTCCATGATATTCTGGTTTGAGGTGTCTCTGTCGTGTAGCCTTGGACTGCATCGCTTGATGCTGGTTAAACAGGGTCAAAATTTAGCCCCGGGCTCTGGATTGAGTCTGAATGAATATCCAGAGTCATCACAGAGGACCAAATACCCCTGTAAGTGTATGTGAATGTGAAGTCCATGTCTGAGCATAGAATCATAGAATCACCAGGTTGGAAAAGACCCACCGAATCATTGAGTCCAACCATTCCTATCAAACACTAAACCATGTCCCTCAGCACCTCATCCATAGCCTGCTTGGAACTGCTGTTTGATCTAGAAATTGCTTTCTGCTCCCATGCTGGCAGGTAAGCTCTGCCTGTGCTCGATTCATGTGCTGGAGGTGTGGGAATCATATAATCATCGAATTGCTTGGTTGGAAAAGACCTTTGAGATCATCAAGCCCAACCGTACCTGTCCACTACTAAACCATATCCCTGAGCACCTCATTAACCTGTCCCTTAAACCCCTCCAGGGAAGGTGACTCAACCACCTCTCTGGGCAGCCTCTGCCAGTGCCCAATGAACCTTTCTGTGAAAATTTTTTTCCTAATGTCAAGCCTAAATCTCCCCTGGTGGAGCTTGAGGCTGTTCCCTCTCATCCTGTCCCCTGTCCCTTGGGAGAAGAGCCCAGCACGCTCCTCTCCACAACCTCCTCTCAGGGATTTGGAGAGAGCAATGAGGTCTCTCCTCAGCCTCCTCTTCTCCAGGCTAAACCCCAGCTCCCTCAGCTGATCCTCATAATCCTTGTTCTCCAGCCCCTTCCCCAGCTTCATTGTTCTTCTCTGGACACACTCCAGGACCTCAATGTCCTTCTTGGAGTGAGGAGTCCAGAACCAAACGCTCGATTTGAGGTTTGGCCTTGGAGTCTGCTAGGATCTTCTGCTTAAACACACAGCAACGAGAGCTGTTAGAGGATGGACGGATTTTTTAAGAAGGGAGGTTGGTATGACAAAAAAAAAAAATTACAAAGAGGGGGGAACCATCAGTGTGCGGAGAACGACCATCCCAGGCATTTGTCTGCAGCTGAAATAAAGGTAAATATTGGATTGCCAGCTTGAAATGTGTCACTGTTGCTTTGCTTCAGCCTGCAAATGGAAGCAATTAGAAAGATGTCCTGCCTTTTTCACAGCAGGCTGCATCTTTCTAGCACAAGCCCCACCGATAGAAAGACACATGCAAGTCCTTAAGTAGCAGATTGGTTTACCCTGTCAGTCAGATCTCATTAGAAACCACAGTGCTTCATACCCGCTAATCTGTGAGGAAATAACAGATATTGGTGCAGTGTGATCCGTTTTGAGGAGTTGCTGCTCATCACTTTTCTATGCCCTGAAGTCCTATCTTTCGCAGAGGTCTCTTTCTTAATTAGATTGAGCTGAGGACCTCAGCATTTCAACTTGCCGATGCGATGGCATCTGGGGATCAGAAATGTTTCACTTGGAAGGTGTAGGAGCAGGTAGGGCATGGCTGGTAGGGTGTAAAACATCATCTTCATAGAATCATAGAATCACCAGGTTGAAAGAGACCCACTGGATGATTGAGTCCAACCATTCCTATCAAACACTAAACCATGTCCCTCAGCACCTCGTCCACCCATCCCTTAAACACCTCCAGGGAAGGTGACTCAACCGCCTCCCTGGGCAGCAAAATGAGCAAAGGACAAAACCAGCACAACTGAGAGGACCGGTGGGGTCAAGCTGTGATGCAGCATTAGGGCAGAGCAAGATCTACAGCAGGTCCAAGGCAGGTGTAGCCCAGGAAATGTGCAGCAGAGCTGGCCAAGTTTCCAGCTCCTTTTAGTCATTTATGGAAATCTGTCCACAACCAAGAGCTCCAAGAAGTGTAGCAGATTCCCATGGAGGTAAGAGCACATCTTGGGGTGTCTCAAAGACATCCCTCTGGCTCTGCAAGTCCCCAGTAGCTGGGATGGTGATCTGTGGAGTTGATTAAAGGACGGGTGGATGAGGTGCTCAGGGACATGGTTTAGGGGCGGATAGGAATGGTTGAACTTGATCGTCTAACAGGTTTTCTCCAATCTAGTGATTCTATGATTCTGTGATTACTGACCTGCTCCTCTCTGGGAAAATGCTGTCGATACCAAAAATACCAGCTAAGAAACTCTCTAAGATTTGGTTGGAGTTTTAGAAAGCAGGTGTCCTTTTCAGGCCTGGGCAACATGAGGGACTGATCTCCATCCATCATGTGCAACAAGACAAACGCTGGCTGGAATTGGATGATCTTTAAGGTTCCTCCTGACCCAGACCATTCCGTGATTCTATGATTATGGATACTAAGATGTCTTGATTACTCTCTGATGACCATCCTCGAATGACATGAACATGCTGCCCCAAATGGGAAGCTGTGGGATTTTTTGCAGCTAAATCAGTAAAAAAAAACGGAACAAACTCAGAGAGGATTCTTCAACTGCAGAAGGCAACTGGCTCTGGGGCACAAACCCACACGGTCTTGAAGGGGGAATGCAGATCAGGCAATTCCTCTCTATCCAAGGTAGATCCTGTGGTGAGGCTGACATTAAGAATTCTGACTCAAATGCAGGAAACATGGAGTTAAGGAGGTGAATTATTGATGGAGTGCGAGCATTACCATATCTGACAGATGGAGACTGTCTGAGAACATTTTGCAGAGTGGCATCAGCACCGCGCCTGATTGGCATCCCTGAACTTTCGCACGTCAGATGTGCAATATCAACACACAAACTCTGATGTAGCAATTAAATCTGTCCCATAATGAACCTGGGCTTCGTAGCTGTTGTGGTTTAACCCCAGCTGGCAACCGAGCACCGCACAGTCGCTACCAGCACAGTAGCCAAGAGAAATCCATATACTCAGGTAAAGACCAAAAAAACTCAGTTCTTGTATTTTAAGATCATAGAGTCGTAGAATGGTTTGGGTTGGAAAGGACCTTAAAGAGCATCCAGTTTCAACACACCTGCCATGGGCAGGGACGCCTTCCACTGGATCAGGTTGCTCAAAGCCACATCCAACCTGGTCTTGAACACATCCAGGGATGAGGCAGCCACAGCTTCCCTGGGCAACTTGTGGTAGTGCCTCACCACTCTCATCGGGAAGAATTTCTTCATAATGTCTACTCTAAATCTCCCTTCCAATTTAAAACCATTCCCCTCATTCTGTCACTCCAGGCCCTTGTAAAAAGTCCCTCCCCAGCTTTCTTGTAGCTCCTTCACGTACTGGAAGGACACTCTGAGGTCTCCCTGGAGCCTTCTCTTCTCCAGGCTGAACAACCCCAACTCTCTCAGCCTGTCCTCATAGCAGAGGTGCTCCAGCCCTCAGATCATCTCCGTAGCCTCCTCTGGACTTCTTCCGTATGCTTCTTCTGTTGGGGATGCCAGAACTGGACACAGTAGTACAGGTCAGGTAAAAATAATTACATCCAGACCGCTGCATTTGAAGATACACTTATGATGTCAATTCACAATCATAGAATCGGTTGGTTTGGAAAGGGCTTTAAAGCCCACCCAGTTCTGACTCCCTTGCATGGGCAGGGACACCTCCCAGCAGACCAGGCTGCTCAAGGTCCCATCCAACCTGGCCCTTGAACACCTCCAGGGGTGGGGCAGCCACAGCTTCTCTGAGCAACCTCACCACCCTCATTGTGAAGAATATATAGAGATACGTATCGCCTCCAGGAAATGCTCTGCAGAGCGTAATCTCCTACTTGAATTTCACTGAAGGCTCTAAAGCTTGCGTTATATTTTACAATTTGTATTCCAGATTTGAGTTCAAGTAATATAGGGAAGCTTTAAAACTCAGATGACATCTCACTTCACCTAAGTGCACCGACGTCTAAAGCTGAAGCAGATCTCAAGTGCATGCAGAAGGTGTCTTATCAGATAAGTGTTCCACGCTGTCATGTGTGCAAAAACAAAGAGAAGAAGCAAAGAGGTGCAAATAATAGCAAGTTTTATGCTTTCACAAAGAACAGCTTGTATTATGAAGAAGCGATGTGTAAAATATGTCTTTTCTAATAAGATTCAACGCTTCCTATTCCAGGTTGTTTTCTGAAGCCCAACGCAGCTTGGTAAATGATTGTGATTTTTTGCCATCTGTTAACTCTTTGGTGTGCTGGGTGACGTTCATTCTGCCTTCACTGGTGACATGCAGATATGCAGACTCAGAATCACAGATTAAGAGAATCACAGAATCACTAGGTTGGAAGGGACCCACAGGATCATCAAGTCCAACCATTCCTATCAAACACTAAACCATGTCCCTGAGCGCTTCATCCACCTGTCCCTTAAACCCCTCCAGGGAAGGTGACTCAACCACCTCCCTGGGCAGACTGTGCCAGTGCCCTGTGACGCTTTCCGTGAAAAATTTCTTCCTGATGTCCAGCCTGAGTCTCCCTGGAGCTTGAGGCCATTCCCTCTTGTCTTCTCCTCTGTCACTTGGGAGAAGAGCCCAGCTCCCTCCTCTCTACAACCTCCTTTCAGGCAGTTGTAGAGAGCAATGACGTCTCCCCTCAGCCTCTGCTTCTCAAAGCTAAACGACCTCAGCTCAATCAGCCGCTCCTCACAAGGTCTGTTCTCCAGCCCCTTCACCAGCTTCATCTCTCTTCTCTAGACTTGCTCAACATCCTTCTTGTGGTGAGGGGCCCAGGACTGAACACAGGATTCAAGGAGTGGTCTCACCAGTGCTGAGTACAGGGGGAGGATAACCTCTCTGGACCTGCTGGAATCATCAGGAAAATCTGCTTTTTGCCCTGGGGGAAGATTGAAAAGGAAATACCAGCAGTAAAGCTGGCTCAGGGTGGTTACTTGGAGATCATCAGAGTAGGGATAGCTGTTATTGGGTTGTTGGAATCCTTTTGCACATACAAAGGGCTTTGCTCAGACCCGTTCTTGTCAACAGACCTTTGTTTTCTTGACTGCAAAGCAGCCTATTCAGAAGAAGAAAGAAATTCTGTACATAGTGTCGCTGAAGCATGTTGACATGTACCAAAGCGAAGGCTGTTGGAACGGGTCCAGAGGAGGCTACAAGGACGATCTGAGGACTGGAGCACCTTCCATACAGGCTGAGAGAGTTGGGCTTATTCAGTCTGGAGAAGGGAAGCCTACAAGGTGATCTTATAGTGACCTTCCAGTAGCTGAAAGAAGCTTACAAGAAAGCTAGAGAGAGACTATTCATAAAGGCTTGTGGTGATAGGACAAGGGGGAACGGGTGTGAACTGCAGAAGGGCAGATCTAGACTAGACATTAGGAAGAATTTCTTCACTATGAGAGTGGTGACACACTGGAACAGGTTGCCCAGGGACGTCGTGGCTGCCCCATCCCTGGAGGTGTTCAAGGCCAGGTTGGATGGAGCCTTGAGCAGCCTGATCCACTGGGAGGTGCCCCTGCCCATGGCAGGGGGGTTGGAACTGGATGATCTGTAAGGTCCCGTCCAACCCTAACTATTCTACGATTCTGTGATTCTATTAAATTAATAAAACCCCCTAGAAGTTCATGAGCAGGGACAACCCCCACCAGACCAGGCTGCTCAAGGCCCCATCCAGCCTGGCCTTCAGCACCTCCAGGGATGGGGCAGCCACGACATCCCTGGGCAGCTTTTGATAGCGTCTCGCCACCCTCATCAGGAAGAATTTCTTTCTAAAGGCTACTCTATATCTCCATTCCAGTTTAAAGCCATTCCCTTCATCCTATCACTCCAGGCCCTTGTAAAAAGTCCCTCCCCAGCCTTCTTGTAGCTCCTTCACGTACTGGAAGCTGCTCTAAGGTCTCTCTGGAACCTTCTTTTCTCCAGGCTGAACAGCCCCAACTCTCTCAGCCTGTCCTCATAGCAGAGGTGCTCCAGACCTCAGATCATCTCCATAGTTTTCTATGGACTCATTCCAACCGTTCCATCTCCTTCTTCTGTTGGGGATTCCAGAACTGGACACAGGGCTTCAGAAGGGCTCTTGTGAGAGTTGAGCAGAGAGGGAGAATCGTAGACTCGTTTGGTTGGAAGAGACCCTTGAGATCATCGAGTCCAACCGTACTCCCTCCTGCAGTTCATGTGTCGCAGCTTCTTCTGCCCCTGAGCGAGCAGATCCCATCAGATGTGTCCTTCACCCATCAGTAGCTACCAAACAGTCCTGGTTTTATTAAAAACCAGCAAACTTTGCACCACCGAGCATCTCCCCGATTACAGCGTTGGGTTTTTCTATCCAGTTCCAAGCCACTTGATCCTAAATGAAGCTTTGGGGTTTCGCCACAGTAATTGTTGTTCCCAAAGGGTAGATGAAAGTGTATTATTATTTTTTGCTGACTGGACCAATTTTGGCAGCACTTCCCATCGAACTGCTGACTCGCTCTTCTTTCGGGCTACGTTCCTTTCCACTTTCCCTCTCATTTATGCATGAGGCAAAGGGAAAAGTTGCTTAATATTCTTTATGAAGTGGCATACGGTATAGATAATTTTTTTCTTTTTACAATATGTAGTAAAAATGCAAATGCGTGTGGCTTATTTGCAAACGCTGGCATTAATAACTGATATTTAAACAGGCCGGATTAGCACTTTTACTGATACATTTAAAAGATTTTTCCAATCATTTGCACACTCAAAATCAATTTTAATACAACATGTAAATTGAATTTAATTTTCTTATATAAAATTGCATTTATCTGCTCGAACCATTAAATTTACTGTTTAATATGTACTTTCCAGCTCACTTGGTAAGAATTTCATTGCTCTTTATCTGTATAAATTTAATTAGCCTTGATATCATCAGTATATTATAGAACTAATTAAAGATTTAGATAAGTGCTGAGGGTGCTTATTTAATACCCTATAAAGTTCCATTCAGAAAGTGAGAAATTCCATTCTTCATTATATCAGCCAGCGTGGAGCTACAAGGAGCATCTCAGACATTGTTTTTGAAAAATTATTTAATGGGGTTTAATGGATTTATCCTGTCTTTGAAAAGCTGTGTAATTACTGCATATCACGGCACGGTGCGAGTTGTTCAGGGAAATGGGTTTTAAACAATACATACGCGCCTTTGCCTCCTTGGAGATGCCACACGTGTGTCACACGTTCTCAGCAGGGGAACGCTGGCTGATGCAGGAGTGACCAACCTCAGGAGAAACGTTGTCCAAGGCAGGAGTGACCAATCTCAGGAGGAACGACGTTGTCCAAGGCAGGAGTGACCAATCACAGGAGGAACGATGTCCAAGCCACTAGTGACCAACCTCAGGAGGAACGACGTTGTCCAAGGCACTAGTGACCAACCTCGGGAAGAATGATCTTGTCCAAGGCAGGAGTGACCAACCTCAGGAGGAGCGATGTCCAAGGCAGGGGTGACCAACCTCAGGAGGAACAACGTTGTCCAAGGCACTTGTGACCAACCTCAGGACTAAAGGACGTTGTCCAAGGCAGGAGTGACCAACCTCAGGAGGAACAATGTCCAAGGCACTAGTGACCAACCTCAGGAGGAAGAACCTTGTCCAAGGCAGGAGTGACCAACCTCAGGAGGAACGACGTTGTCCAAGACAGGAGTGACCAACCTCAGGAGAAACAATGTCCAAGGCACTAGTGACCAACCTCAGGAGGAACGATGTTGTCCAAGGCATGAGTGACCAACCTCAGGAGGAACAACCTTGTCCAAGGCATGAGTGACCAACCTCAGGAGGAACGACGTTGTCCAAGGCAGGAGTGACCAACCTCAGGAGAAACAATGTCCAAGGCATGAGTGACCAATCTCAGGAGAAACGATGTCCAAGGCATGAGTGACCAACCTCAGGAGAAACGATGTCCAAGGCACTAGTGACCAACCTCAGGAGGAACAATGTTGTCCAAGGCACAAGTGACCAACCTCAGGAGGAACGACGTTGTCCAAGGCACAAGTGACCAACCTCAGGAGGAACGACGTTGTCCAAGGCACTAATGACCAACCTCAGGAGGAACGACGTTGTCCAAGGCACTAGTGACCAACCTCAGGAGGAACGACGTTGTCCAAGGCACTAGTGACCAACCTCAGGAAGAATGATCTTGTCCAAGACAGGAGTGACCAACCTCAGGAGGAACGATGTCCAAGACAGGAGTGTCTAAACTCAGGAAGAATGACATTGTCCAAGGCAGGAGTGACAAACCTCAGGATGAACAATGTTGTCCAAGACACTAGTGACTAACATCAGGAGGAACGATGTCCAAGGCACTTGTGACCAACCTCAGGAGGGATAAGGAAATAAGAAGGAAAGATTAACAAGGAAGTAGGAGATAAGTCAGAGCTGAGCAGGTGTTGGGATGCAAAGGAGGAAAGAGAAAAGGAGAGGACTTTTTGGAGAGTAGTTACATTCTGCACACACCGTTTCCCTTGCTAATTAGCTCTGTGTTTTACGGGTGATTTATCACTTGTGTTCTACAAAAACACCCATGAGGGTGGGAAGGCCCTGGCTTAGGTTGCCCAGAGAAGTTGTGGCTGCCCCATCCCTGGAGGTGTTGAAGGCCAGGTTGGATGGGGCTTGGAGCTACCTGGTCCAGTGGGAGCCGTCCGTGCCCATGGCAGTGGAGTGGAACTGGTTGGGCTTTGAGATCCCTTCCGATCCAAACCATCCTATGATGCTATGAATTAGAAGGCTCTATACCCCGATCGGAGCTCTGCATCCTTCATTCCCAAAGTTGGGACTTCCTGTCTCTAATATTGTTTTCTACCTTAGACAAACGACTTATTTTTTTATCTCGGTTCTTCCAGCTGTACTAAGAAAGCTGCTAGGAAAAAAAAAGCTGATACTATCCTTAC
The DNA here is from genome assembly GCA_033459285.1 of Clamator glandarius. NCBI lineage: Eukaryota > Metazoa > Chordata > Aves > Cuculiformes > Cuculidae > Clamator > Clamator glandarius. The sequence goes on from JAUNZM010000577.1 coordinate 170,793, forward strand.
CTCACAGCCCTGATTATTTATTAAGCGCTGTGACTTGCAGAGATACAACAGGAGCATGAAGCACCCTTACGTTATCAGTTCCCTTCTATTTCTTCCTCTCATGTTTGATTTTCTTTCGCAAACCATTTCACATCTTGGGTGTTCGCACATTTTAGCTCTTTAAGTGCTTTCTACTTTCTTGACGCTCTCCTCCTGTAATAACACAGCTCAGAGTGTGTTCAACCAGCCCCAAATTGTGCTTCATGTTGCAGTGGGTGGTGGTGGGACATCTGCTTTCAGGCTTCCAAAAGCCTCTGCCTGAGGTGGGCTCTGATGCATCTAGAGAAGATGTGGTGCTTAGGGATGTGGTTTGGTGGTGGACTTGGCAGTGTTAGGTTGACGGTCAGACTCAAAGATCTTAAAAGTCTTCTCCAACTAAAACTAATACAAAAAAAAAAAAAAAATTGTAGATCATAGTGGCACGCAGAGGTTTGTGGCTGATCTAGAGTCATTCTGGGTTCTCTCTACAGTCCATGGAGACAAATAGGTGCTTCTTGGCCACAGTTCATCCCACCCCAGGCAGACAGGAGAGGTGTCCATTCCTTGGCACGGCATGCAGGAGGAGCTGAGGTTGACTAGCACGGCAATATCACCACCTACAGGAAAGCTGGCGAGGGGCTCTTCATCAGGGAGTGCAGGGACAGGTCAAGGGGGGATGTTTTTAAGCCATAAGAGGTGAAACTGAGACAAGATTTTAGGAAGAAATGTTTTCCTGAGAGGGTGGTGAGGCACTGGCCCAGGTTGCCCAGAGAAGCTGTGGATGCCACATCCCTGGAGGTCTTCAAGTCAGGCTGGATGAGGCTATGAGCAACCTGATTCAGTGGGAGGTGTCCCTGCTCATGGCAGGGAGGGTGGAAATGGAAGATCTTTATGGTCCCTTCCAGCTCAGATTATTCTGCGATATGATTCTGTGATCTCTGATGTGGGGATCTAAAGCTGTGTGGATTTCCTCCAGACACTTCAGGTTCTTCTGGAGGCAGAGAATTGGCGTAACTGTTGTTGTTCCCAGAACTGGTCCAGGTTAATTAAAAATCAAGAAAGAAATCTTAAGACATGACGATCGGGTTGTGCATTCCCATGTGGCGTAATGTTCTGAAGCTAATGACATCCTGTAGTTTGTTTTAGGGCTGTAATTGCGTAGAGGACTTGAGGGATGCAAATAAGACAGGCAGCAGCTGGAGAGTGGATATAGAATCATAGAATCATAGGATGGTTTGGGTTGGAAGGGACCTTAAAGATCATCCAGTTCCAACCCTCTTGCCATGAGCAGAGACACCTCCCACTGGATCAGGCTGCCCAAGGCTCCATCCAACCTGGCCTTGAACACCTCCAGGGAAGGGGCAGCCACGACGTCCCTGGGCAACCTGTGCCAGTGCCTCACCACTCTCGTGGGGAAGAAATTCCTCCTTACGTCCAGTCTAAATCTGCCCTTCTCCAGTTTATACCCATTGCCCTTCATCCTATCACCACAAGCCTTTGTGAACAGTCCCTCCCCAGCTTTCTTGTAGCCCTTTCAGGTACTGGAAGGTCGCTATAAGATCTCCTCAAAGCCTTCTGTTCTTCAGGCTGAACAAGCCCAACTCTCTCAGCCTGTCCTCGTATGGGAGATGCTGCAGCCCTTGGATCATCTCTGTAGCCTCCTCTGGACCTGTTCCAATGGCTCCACCTCCTTCTTACATTGAGGATTCCAGAACTGGACACAATCCTGCAGATGAGGTGTCTCTCACAAGAGAGGAACAGAGGGGCAGAATCCCCTCCCTCACTCTGCTTTGGATGCAGCCCAGGACATGGTCGAGTGTCGAGTTTCTCATCAACCAGCACCCTCAAGTCCTTCTCTACAGGGCGGCTCTCAATCATGTCATCCCCCATCATGTACTGAAATGGGTATATATGGTATGGAGGGTATCGGGTATATGTGATATATGGTGAAGCAGACACCATCATTAGTTTCAATCTTGTTTTCATGAGCACCTAAGATGGAAGAAGAAGCAGCATCCGTACTTGCATGGTCTCTCTTTAAAATGCTGATCACTGACGCATGTATGCAAACATCATAGAAATCTTCATGAGGTGTAGAAATTACAGTAATTGCTGGTTTATGTGGATTTTCCTTCGCTTGATATTTCAGGTTTTCAGAACTTGCTTTGCAAAATCTTGCATGCTAGAGCTCATCTCTCCAGCCTCATCTCCTTTGCCCTCTAACTATCAACTCTGTCCTTATCTATTTCCCTTTCCCACCTCAAATGTCTAATCCTCCATAGACAGAAAAGCCCCATGGGCTTTTCTTCTTGGTCAAGCCAGTCCTGAAAGTCCATCTCTTCTGCGAATCATCCTGGGCTGCCTCAGAAGAATTGTGACCTGCAGGGCGAGAGGGAAGGGATTCTGCCCCTCTACTCTGCTCTCGTGAGACCTCAGCTGGAGTCCGGTATTCAGCTCTGGAGTTCTGAGCCCAGGAAGGACATGGATCTGTTAGAGTGGGTCCAGAGAAGGCCACGAAGATGATCCAAGGGCTGAAGCACCTCCCATACATGGAGAGGTTAAGAGAGTTGGGCTTGTTTAGCCTGGAGAAGAGAACGCACTGTGGAGACCTTAGAGCAGCCTTCCAGTACTTGCTGTGTCTTCCCTTTTTTGCGCTCACCCATCTCCTCCATATATTTAAATGTGATGGTTCCACCATGTGTCAAAACTGAGTGACTTTATGGGTGCAGCTTTGGTCTTCATTTGATCTTCTTTGTTTGGTCTTGTGGGGTTTGTTTAGATTTAGTAAGTGCTTCATACTTAATCATTTTCTGCTTTCTTATTAGAGTACCTAAGACATTTCTGGGTTCTACAAAGGTGTCTCCCTAATCCCCAAAAAGGAAGGTAGATAAGGCACAGAAGTTTTTGGTATCTTTGGGTAAGTCGGCACCCAGATCTGAGTTCTCACCTGGTGAATCTGCTCCTGTCTGCACCACTACAACGTAGTCACCCAGCTGTATAATGAAGGAATAATTAAACCAAGATCCTTTATTCTGAGACATTGCGCTGTTCATCTGAAAGTCTTTCTCTTAAGAAGAGATCAAGTCATTCTCAGGAAAATCAGAATTTAATTTTCAATTCACCTGGCCATCTTTTGAAAAAACTTCCCTGCGTGCAGGTCTTGGGTTATAGGTTAACATTAGCATTTAAATGGAGAATGGTATTAATAGCCCTCAGAGGAGCTTGTCTCATCCTGATTGCCTTCTCAGAGATTTTTTTTCTAAATGAGAAAGTCTCTTTGTTTTTTTGTCTTGTTCACCAAGAATAGAGAGACCATCTTTTTTGAGGTATATGCACCCTCAAAATGTATATTTGCAAAATGGTTGCCTTGTTGGCAACTTGATATTTTGGTTTAAAACTGCTACGTAAAACATCCAAACCATTGCGTGTCTTAATTCATAGAATCATAGAATGGTTTGGGTTGGAAGGGATCTCAAATATCATCCAGTTCCAACCCCTCTGCCACGGGCAGGGACACCTCCCACTGGATCAGGGTGCTCAAAACCCCATCCAACCTGGCCTTGAACACCTACAGGGATGGGGCACCCATGACTTCTCTGGGCAACCTGTGCCAGTGGCTCACCACCCTCACAGGTAAAAAAGTTTCTCCCCTCTTTCAGCTTAAAACCGTTATCCCTCGTCCTATCCCTGCACTCTGTGATAAAGAGACCTTCCCACCTTTCCTGTAGACCCCCTTTAAGTTCTGGAAGGCTTCTAGAAGGTCTCCCTAGAGCTTTCTTTTCTCCAGGAACAACTCCATTTGGCTTCTTCAATTTTGTTTGCCCATGGGACTTTTTAGGCTTGAGATTAGGAAAAAATTCTTCACGGAGAGGGTGGTTAGGCATTGGAACGGTCTGCCAAGGGAGGGGGTTGAGTCATCGTCCCTGGAGGTGTTTAAGGTGAGGGTGGATGAGGTACTTAGGGGCATGGTTTAGGGATTGGTGGGAATGGTTGGACTCGACGATCCAGTGGGTCTCTTCCAACCTGGTTATTCTGTGATTCTGTGATTTTTTTCTTTGACCTGGAAACCATTTCCACCAATTATATTTATCCTTTCTTATCTGCTCTTAGTACAAAGATGTTCTTCAAGTGAAGGTAGATCTTCCTGGGCCAATTCCAGCCTGCTATAGTGAGCAGAAAATGTATGGTTGTGTTTGGGCTTTGGATTAGGCATTATTTCCTCTTAACATATATGTTCATCCTAAAAAAATGCTCAAAGAATTCAAGTTCAGAAACGTTGAACCCAATCCCACTGCCACCAGTCAGAGGAACAGACAATGAGGGTTGACTTGCAGGGATGTGAGGTAAATCACAGGGAGGAGCATTGTAAGGATGGGTTTTATCTGTTAAAAAAGAATAAATTTTTGTCATACAGGCCATCAAAAACATCTCATCATCCAGTACGAGCAGGGCAGCAAAGACTTTGGGAAGTGGTGGAATCACCATTGCTGGAGGCATTCAAAACGTGTGTAGATATGGCTCTTCAGGACATGGCTTGGTAGGCACAGTGGTGTTGGGCTGATGGTTGGACTTGATCTTGGAGGTCTTTTCCAGTCTTTCTATGATTCTGTGACTTCCAAGACCTTAGATGTTCCCTTACTCCTCCAAATTAAGGCCATTAACACTGAAGCTGAGCATCAGTGGGGACTTTGGCCAAGTGTTTATCGTCCTAAAGAGCCAAAGGTCTGGAGCCAGATTAATGTTTCCTTCCCTTTGTGAAACAGCAATTGTGGTTGCTCCCACAGCAGAGAGGCAGAGATGCTCTGTAAGAACCTGTACCACATTTATGGGTATAAAATCTATCGTGTCAGATCAACTCAACCAGCCCCATCTATACAAATAAATAAACCAGTGCTCATAAGCACCCAAACAAACACAATCCCCTAATGAAGTGAGTTACCCAGGTTCACTGTTGCCACCTGCCGCGTTCCTGACTTCATACGCAGATGGGTAAAGACCGTAGAATCACGGAATCATTAAGGTTAGAAAAGACCTCTAAGATAATCCAGTCCAACCATCACCTCAGCACCGACGTGCCTACTAAACCACATCCCAAAGTGCCACGTCTACATGTTTTTTACCCCCTCCAGGGATGGTGACTCCACCACTTTCCTGGTCAGCCTCTTCCAGTGCTTCACCACTCTTTCAGTTAGGCAATTTTTCCTGATATCCAATCTAAACCTCCCCTGGTGCAGCTTGAGGCCATTTCCTCGCATTCTATCACTTGTTACTTGGGAGAATTTGTGAGTTCAGCTTTGATCTGTTCTTTTCTTACTCCAAACATCTCATCACTCATCGCTGAGCACTAGGAGCATCCCAGGCTGAGGATCTGTGCAGATTAAAGCTTGGGAAGGCAGATTTGCTTTTTGGTTAGGGATGCTAAGCTACTATTTTTATTTATTAGCCCCTTTGTCAGGCAACAGAATCAGCTTTTGATAAATATTAATTCTTTTTCTAGTGGGAGGTGTCCCTGCCCATGGCAGGGGGGTTGGAACTGGATGATCTTTAAGGTCCCTTCCAAGCCAAACTATTCTATGATTCTATGATTCTAAATCTCAGCTTTAAAAAAAAAGAACCCCAAAAAACAAAGCAGTTTTGCCAGGATTTCAGGGAATCAAGATCTCTCTTACCATTTCTTTCCCCCATCCCTTACTAACCTGCTTTTCTCAACCTCTTCTTGATAATCAAAAGAGCATTTCTAATAGCAGGGACAAATACACTTCTGAAAAGAAAATGAAGAGCCTAAATAAAAAATCACAGAACAAGAGGCTCATCCCACTCACTCTTTCATAGTTCATTATTTGATAACATCAGAAGATGAGTCCATCAGAGCTGCTTGGGCAAAGGCAAACAAGAGTGTGTCTGATCAATATTTATTAATACTTTCAAAGACAAGGGAGGCAAAGTTGAGCAGACTTTGTAATGGAGTGAATAATTACTCATGCAAATAGGGTTTGGCCGAAGGCAAAGCCATGCCAAGGCAGCAGGTTTTTAATTGCACCCAATTAAAAATGCATACCTTTTGCTCACTCGTGCTGTCTCGCTTGCACTCTTCTTTTTTTTTATTTTGCAGGAAATTTTTAATTAAAAAATAATCTGATCCTGAAGAGTGACAGATGAATCCTGTATTTATTAGGAGCAGGATTCTTCAGTCATCCAAGAGTTGGGACAGGCTAAAAAGGCAGGCAGCTATCAGGACATGGGGTATTGAATCATAGCATGGGTTGGGTTGGAAGGGACCTTAAACAAGAGAACAAGTCTTATGAGAAGCGGCTGAGAGCTGGGGGTGTTTAGCCTGGAGAAGAGGAGGCTGAGGGGAGAGCTCATTGCTCTCTACAACTACCTCAAAGGAGGTTGTGGAGTGGAGGGAGCTGGGCTTTTCTCCCAAGGGACAAGGGACAAGACAAGAGGGAATGGCCTCAAGCTCCACCAGGGGAGGGTCAGTATTGACATCAGGAAAAAGTATTTCACAGAAAGGGTCATTGGGCACTGTTAGAGGCTGCCCAGGGAGGTAGTTGAGTCACCTTCCCTGGAGGGGTTTAAAAGATGGGTGGATGCTGAGGGACATGGTTTAGTGATTGATGGGAATGGTTGGACTCAGTGATCCGGTGGGTCTTTTCCAACCTGGTGATTCTATGATTCTGTGATTCTATTTCCCACTATGCCATCCAGCCTGGAGGAGAGACAGAGGAGGTAAAAATGTGGAGCTCCAAAGTCTAGTAGCTTGACCACTCTAGGAGATGAGGTGAGAGATCATAGAATCATAGAGTCATAGAATAGTTTGGATTGGAGGGGACCTTAAAGATCATCCAGTTCCACCCCCCCTGCCATGGGCAGGGACACCTCCCACTAGATCAGGTTGCTTAAAGCTCCATCCAACCTGGTCTTGAACACCTTCGGGGATGGGGCAGCCACGACTTCTCTGGGCAGCCTGTTCCAGGGCCTCACCACCCTCACTCTGAAGAAATTGCGCCTTATGTCTAGCCTAAATCTGCCCCTCTCCAGTTTATCCCCATTCCCCCTCATCCTATCATGATAAGCCTATGTGAACAGCCCCTCCCCAGCTTTCTTTTGGCCCCTTTCAGGTCCTGGAGATACCCCAGGGCTGTGGGTTTGCTACAGTGGTTACAGTCATTGCCGCAGTGATTTGCAGTCCAGCAGCACGTGGGATGCTCTCTGCACTGGCTCAGCTAAGCCAGACTTGAGAGCCTGCAAAGTAAACAACAAGAGAAATTTAATATGCAGCTTTGCCATGTTTGCCCTGATTGCTATTTTAATGCATTCAGAGATGAGAGAAAGGGAGGGAGGTAGGTGATAACTTTTCCTGGAGCCTCTGCTCTTGGGTTTTAAATAATTTATTCCACCAAGACCTAAAGATCAGACTGCATACTGCCCTTGTCCTCCTGCAGCAGTGTGGAGGAGTCACACTGGGACCTCCTCTTCAGCTGCTCTGGCCCGTTTCTGCCTTGCTTTGCTCTTCAGCTGAAGAAGTGTTGGGGATTTGGCTGAAACAATTCCTCGCTGCTGGGATCTTTTCACTTCTCCATCCCTGAGCTTTTCCAATCCTTGTTCCTTTACAAGGCCATGTAATATCTATATGAAGCTATAAAATTAAATTTTCTGCTAGAAAAAGGGGTACGTTCCATTCATGCACCAATCTTTTTTTTTGGTTTTGATAACCCAGAAAGTGGTGGGAAATGACGTTAAATCCAGCTGGAGGCCAGTTACAAGTGGGGTTCCCCAGGGCTCAGTGCTGGGTCCAGCCCTGTTTAATGTCTTTATCAACGACCTGGATGAAGGCATCGAGGGCTCCCTTAGCAAGTTTGCAGACGACACTAAGCTGGGTGGAAGTGTGGATCTGCTGGAGGGTTGGGAGGCTCCAAAGGGATCTGAACAGGCTGGATCCATGGGCAGAGTCCAACAGGATGAGGTTTAACACGGCCAAATGGCGGGTCCTGCACTTGCGGCACATCAACCCTGGGCAGCTACAGACTAGGAGAAGTCTGTCTAGAAAGCAGCCAGGAGGAGAAGGACCTGGGGGTGTTGGTTGAACATGAGCCAGCAGTGTGCCCAGGTGGCCAAGAAGGCCAAGGGCATCTTGGCTTGGATCAGACCCGGCGTGACCAGCAGGGCCAGGGAGGTTATTGTCCCCATGCACTCATCCCTGGTAAGACCGCTTCTCGAATCCTGGGGTCAGTTGTGGGCCCCTCACCACAAGAAGGATGTTGAGGCTCTGGAGCGAGTGCAGAGAAGAGCAACGAAGTTGGTGAGGGAGCTTGAGAACAGGCCTTATGAGGAGCGGCTGAGAGAGCTGGGGGTGTTTAGCCTGGAGAAAAGGAGGCTGATAGGAGACCTCATTGCTCTCTACAACTCCCTGAGAGGAGGTTGTGGAGAGGAGGGTAATGGCCTTTTCTCCCAAGTGATGGGATAAGATGAGAGGGAATGGCCTCAAGCTCCACCAGGGGAGGTTCAGGCTGAACATTAGGAAAATTTTTTCCCAGAAAGGGTCATTGGTCCCTGGCAGAGGCTGCCCAGGGAGGGGGTTGAGTCACCTTCCCTGGAGGGGTTTAAGACACAATTGGACGAGGTGCTGAGGGACATGGTTTAGTGTTTAATGGGAGTGATTGGACTCGACGATCCAGTGGGTCTCTTCCAACCTGGTGATTCTGTGGTTCAGTGATTCTATATCCCTTTCCTGGAAGGATCTGCCCAGGATTGGGAAGCCCTCCTGCCTTAAGAAGCTTTGTAAAGCCGTATATTTTCACAGCTCCCTCTAGACAGGATGTTTTGTCTTCATGGTATCTAGAGAACAGACCTCTGACACCAGATCTCATCCACTGGTAGAAAGGGGGAAACTGAGGCACAGAGCACAGCTGTGTGAATGCGAAAGGCCATGCCACGACTACACCAAAGTGCTGTGCAAGGAGCACAATAGGCCTGATTCTCATCCTGTTACTATGACCTCTAGGTGGTGATTTCCAAAAGCCACATGCTTTTCTTTAGGTATCAGACGTTAATCCGTTTGTGCTATAAAAGAAGGACAGGGAAGAAAATCATAGAATCACTAGGCTGGAAAAGATCTTTGAGATCATCAGATCCAACTATACTTGTCCTCTACTAAACCAGATGCCTAAGCATTTCATCTAACTGTCTTTTAAACTCCAGCCCTCCCTGGGCAGCCTCTGTCAGAGCTTGAAAATCCTTTCAGTGAAGAAATTTTTCTTGATGTCCAATGTGAACACAGTCACAGCTCATTTTTTCTGTGGTGGAAGATTGGCAGCTGTCAGAACTGCCCCAGTGCTTCCCATGGCATTTTCTCGTTCAGAAAGTACTTGCTTAAATTCCCTTCCTTGGCAATCCATTCTTTTACTAATGCCACTTTATTTTAATTTAAAGCAGCCTGCACTACAGCCTCTACGTTATGCCTTCTCTTCAGACAATCTTATAGTTATTAAAAGAGGCTCCTCAGCTCCAGGCTTAAGTTTTATTTTGCATTATTTAATATTTCTCCTCTCTAACTGTGTGTCTCAGTAGCACTGGAGGTCTCTGGAGTTTATAGCTTGAAGCCCTTCCCTTGCTCTGCATTAGAATCTCATTGTAAAAGGATTTCATTAGGGACAAAAAATTCCACTTCTCCCTACCCCTGTGGTTCCTTTCCTTCCCTTCTCCTTCTCCTTCTCCTTCTCCTTCTCCTTCTCCTTCTCCTTCTCCTTCTCCTTCTCCTTCTCCTTCTCCTTCTCCTTCTCCTTCTCCTTCTCCTTCTCCTTCTCCTTCTCCTTCTCCTTCTCCTTCTCCTTCTCCTTCTCCTTCTTCTCCTTCTCCTCCTCCTCCTCCTCCTCCTCCTTCTCCTCCTCTCCTCATGGTGCTGCTGAATAGAAGTGAGAATTGATGGTGTTCTGCAGAAATAAAGGTCTGGAGCATCCCAGGGCAGAGTGGATTCTCCATCCCTGGAGATGTTCAAAAAACGTGTAGACGTGGTACTTCAGGACATGGCATAGTAGGCACGGTGGCGTTGAGCTGGCAGTTGGACTTCGTGACCTTAGAGGTCTTTTCCAACCTTAATGATTCTATGATAAAGCATCACTGTTCACCAGAAGGCTTTTTTGTTTGCTTGCTTTTCAGGCAATATTATGAGATGCTCTACAACACGGCAGACGAGCTTCTAAACCTCGTGGTGGATCAAGGGGTGAAGTACACAGAGCTGGAATACATCTACGCCCTGAACTTACTGCACCGGAGCCAAACAGGTGTGGGAGACCAAACCACCCAGAACATGAGGCTGCAGCGGCTGAAAGAGATCATTTGTGAGCAGGCTGCTATCAAACAGGCCACCAAGGACAAGAAAATCACCACCGTGTAATCGGTTCTGTCGCTCATTTTAACTGAGTGGCAGGGCCTGTCAGGTCGTGGGTCAAGCCTCTGCATTTCTCTTATATTTGAAGTCAAATCTGGGTGGCATTCTATTAGTGAGAAGAGAAATGCCATGTGAGATTTGGGTTTGGGCTGGTTTGGGGGTGGGGGGTCGATATATAGTCATGTAGTTCTTCCATAACATGTTCTCCCAAGAGCGGTTCCACAGCAGGAACAAGAATCCCAGTGGAGATCAGAGTGAGTTATTTGGCTCTGTTGCTGCTGCTTTGCCTCGAAACGAAAGGCAAAGCTGCTTTCTGGTGGGGCAGGAAAAGATTTCACATTGGGTTAGGTCAGAGTCTTCAGTAGAAGTTCAGACCATGCTGAAGAGCACCAGGACCCGTTGGTCAGACGTGAGATCCTGATGGGTTTGAAGCCAACAGTGTTCCTGCGTGGAGCGTGTTAGAGCTCTGCTGGTTCTACTCTCCATGACAATTGTAAATGCATTAAATTTTCTACTGCTTCCACTTCACAGAGATCCAGTTGCTTGTTCCTTTGGGTAGTGATAAGGCAATTCTCATAGCAGGAGGTGACATGGGACCATTTGTTTTCACTTCTCCTTCTTTCATTATCACGGAGCCATATGGCATCAGGTTCTATGGCGCAGACTGCACTGGATGATGGTGGATGTAGGAGAAAATTGCCAATAGAAGTAATAGCAAAACATAAATCTCTTTTTCTGAATATATCTTTCGAATCTCCTCAGCTCAAAAGATATTTTGTTATTGTCATTCGATGCACTGGAAGGACACGCAGGCTTATGTAGCTCAGCACTGATGATCAGCAAGGGCAGGAGGAGCTCTGATACACACTCTGGTCACTTTTTGCTCTTCCTTGACCACATAAAGCCACCTGGTAAAAAATTCCCTCTTCACCGAGGCTGATGAGTTTATACAATCCCTCTAGACTTGTATTGGTCAAGTAGATTTCCAGCCTAGCTGAGTTTCACATCCTGAGATAGGTTTTCTCAGAGCTGTGTAAGTGCTTGTGTGTCTGTCTGGAAACCTCAGAATTAAAGGATGCTTAAAGGTTCCTTCAAAGGCTTTTGTGCTTTGTATGTTTCTTTTACGAACTGTTTCTTTTGTAGCATTTAAAAGGTTCTTTTCCAGGTCTGAATTCCTATGATGTCCTCTTAAGGTCACATCAGCGTGGAATTCCCCTTCTGAGTCATTTTTGCCAGCAGATCCAGGGAGGTGATTCTGCCCCTGGATTCGGCACTGGTGAGGCTGCACCTTGAATCCTGGGGTCAGTTCTGGGCCTCTAGCTACAAGAAGGATGTTGAGGCTCTGGAGCGAGTCCAGAGAAGAGCAACGAAGCTGGGGAAGGGGCTGGAGAACAAGTCTTATGAGGAATGGCTGAGAGAGCTGGGGGTGTTTAGCCTGGAGGAGAGGAGGCTGAAGGGAGACCTCATTGCTCTCTACATCTACCTGAGAGGAGGTTGTAGAGAGGAGGGATCTGGCTTCTTCTCCCAAGTGACGGGGACAGGACAAGGGGCAATGGCCTCAAGCTCTGCCAGGGGAGGTTCAGACTGGACATCAGAAAAAAATTTCTCACAGAAAGGGTCACTGGGCAGTGGCAGAGGCTGTCCAAGGAGGTGGTGGAGTCCCCATCCCTGGAGGTATTTAAAAGACAGGTAGACGAGGTGCTCAAGGACATGGTTTAGTGGCAGACAGGAATGGTTGGACTCTAAGGTGTCTCTTCCAACCTAGTGATCCTATGATTCAGTCTGATCCCCAGCTACCACAGGCCATCTGGGAAAGAAGAGTCTCAACCTCCATGTTAAAAGTAGAAGCTCGTAGTTCCGGTTGTTACGAATCTTTTTCTGGTTTCTAGTCTCATTTTAATCATGAACCCAGTTTTTCTTGCATTGGTATTAGCCATTAACTACAAGAGTTCCTTCTTTTCCCTGATGAATTAGCATGAGTGAGGGTGAAGAACATCGTCATGGTACACGCATGATGGTGCAGGGGTCTTCCTGGGGTAACTCGAGAGATCTCTATTCACCTACTCAACCACCGAGATGTGCTGCAGTGATAGAGGAAATCGGGCTATTCCTTATCCAGACTTTGGAGGAAGGCAAAGCCGCTGCTTGCTCCATGTAAGAGAGATTTCAGACCCTTTGAGGTACAGACTCATAGAATCATAGAATCACCAGGTTGGAAAAGACCCACCGGATCATCAAATGCAACCATAGAATCATAGAAGTGATTTGTGAGGAGCTCAGAATTCAGACTGGGCTCCTGTGGCCTAAGGTCAGACAATATTTTTATACATCTTTACTCGCTTAATAATCTGAGTCTCTATCTTTGTCTTCACATGGCTGATCTCGAACCTTGCAGTCCACATTTTCCACCCACCAAGCAGCTGTGCTGATGGGTGCCAGGACAGATTGCGTGAAACCAAAAACCGTTTCAAACGTGGAGTATGTTTGCCTCAAAAGCAAAATATTTGAATGACTCTGCGTCTCACGTTGTCCATCACACCGCCACAGGATGTCAACACAAAACCCTCGCCCGTGCCTGAGGAGGGTGAAGCCACTTGCTGGATTGCATGGTACAAGAACACCATGGATTGACCATGGAGAGAGGAGGCAGGGACTCACCTCGAGCCTGGTGTAGAGGAAAGAAAAGGTTTTGCAGTGGAGGTAATTAGAGGATATAATTACCTTACAGCTCTCTCCTCAAGTGTTCAGACTCCCAGAACCTTCACAAGGGAAGTGAATATTCTCTCTGTGTTTTGAAGTGGTCTCACCAAGGACACAAAGAGAGTGAGGGTTGCCAGAGGGCATAGAGAAAGGTACAAGCATAGTCTGTGCAAGCTGCCTTGCAATGAAGGTGATGATTTTGAAGCATGGCATCTTTGACTCGTAGAATGGTTTGGGTTGGAAGGGACCTTAAAGCCTTTCAACCTCCCCCCTGCCATGGTCTGGGACACTTCACATTGGATCAGGTTGCTCCAAGCCCCATCCAACCTGGCCTTGAACACCTCCAGGGATGGGGCAGCCACGACTTCTCTGGGCAACATGTTCCAGGGCCTCGCCACCCTCACAGGAAGATATTTCTTCCTAATATTGAATTTAAATCTCCCCTCTTTCAGATTAAAACCATTTCTTCTTGTCCTATCCCTGCACTCCCTGATCAAGAGCCCCTCTCTAGCTTGCCTGTAGCCCCTTTCAGTACTGGAAGCTGCTGTAAGGTCCCCCCAGAGCCTTCTCTAATAAACAATCCTAGAAGTCTCCAGATAGCTCACGTTTAGGCATTGTACCTGGGGTTTTGTGTGCTTGGGTTGGGTTTAGATTGCCCACTCTCGCTGCTGCTCTCCATAAATAATCAACAGTCCCATCCTCTCCACAGTGCGGTTCTGCCTCGCTAAACCATCTCCCAGCAAGTTTCCCGCTGCCTGTGTGTCTCCAGGTAGCGCTAATGGCATGTTAGAAACACACTTGCTGGACAATATGAGCGATGAGGGAGCTATTTTGGCACCAAGAATTCTATGATTCAAGCGTGCCTGGAAGAAGCGAGTCCCCGTGCAAGGGGTCTGGCTTGTGTGTTGGTGTTTGTTGCAAATCCTCTCTCAGTAATACGGGATCGAGTGGGTAGGGGAGAACTTTTAGGAACATCTAAGCTGTTATTGTGGGCAGAGGCAAGCTGTAACGTTTCATAGCAAATAACTACTCAGACAACTCGCTGGTTTATCCACTCACAATGTCCACACACACTCATAAGCACCATCTGGAGTCACAGGTGGGGGGCCAACCTCAAAGGCGTTTGGAAGAAGAGGGTGATACTGACACACAGGTGCCTTCTAAGTAGGAGTTTGGAAGGTCCCTCAAGAGCATGTTGTCGCATCAGGCGTCATTGTAACCCTCTACTCTTCATCTCCTTAGAAAACCCACCACCCTCTCTCAGCTATGGCCCAAGTCACACAGGTCCTTGGTGATGCTCGTGTACGCTCAGGGTCTTGTGCAGACTTGACAGGCCGTGGTTGTCCTGAATTTATCAGTTCTTACAGATCCAATGGAAGCACAATTCTCCTGATGGGATCATAAAATGGTTTGGGTTGGAAGGGACGTTTACAGATCTTCTCGTCCAACCCTAATGCAGAAGCAGGGACATCTTTAACTCGATCAGGTTGCTCCAAGCCCCATCCAACCTCAATTTGAATGTTTCCAGGGATGGAGCCTCCACTACCTCCCTGGGCAACACGTGTCAGAGTTTCACCACCTTCACTGTAAAATATTTCTTCCTTATATCCAGTCTAAACCTCTCCTCCCTTAGTTTAAAACCAGCCCTTGGGACACTTTCCAACACTACCTTGCCAGTTTATCATTTTCCTTTCTTCAGTGTGTTGTTCTCCAGTAACAAGTTCTCCATCCCAGCCTCTGGAATGCAGTCACACAGATATGGCATTTCACAGAATCATAGAATCACTAGATTGGAAAAGAAGCACTGGATCATCGCGTCCAACCATTCCTATCAAACACTAAACCATGCCCCTCAGCACCTCGTCCACCCATCCCTTAAACTGCTCCAGGGAAGGTGACTCAACCACCAACAAATATAACAATGAATATAGTATAACGAGGAATATAGAATAACAAAGAAGACAGTTTCCCAAAGAGAACAAACCACATGAGAGTGTCAGACCCAGGAACATCCTTCACCTTAAATCTGAGCTATGCACATTGAGATTTACGATTCACCGGCCCAGGTTGCCTGGGGAAGCTGTGGCTGCCCCATCCCTGGAGGTGTTCAAGACCAGGTTGAATGATGCTTTGAGCAGCCTGGTGCAGTGGGAGGTGTCCCTGCCCATGGCAGGGGGGTTGGAACTGGATGATCTTTAAGGTCCCTTCCAACTCAAACCATTCTATGATTCTGCGATTCAAACCATTCTACCCTACAACACAATCTTTAGTCTGATTCCTTCTTACAAAACCACAAATGACTTCTCTGGTTCTGTTCTCTGCACCAGCTCTTGCCTACAGCGGGTTTGCTGTCCTGACATGACCCTATGGGACACAACAATTTATGAACAAGGCCTAGAGATTTCGGGTTGTAATGCTACATGAAATGCTGTTGGCTCTGCCAGCTCTCAGAGAGTAATCGTTAGATGGATGTGGCCCTTTGGTTCTTAAAGAGACAAGGAAATACTCCTTCAGCTCGCAAAACGAAATGTTTTCATGGGGGCTGTAGAAGTTCATGAGGGTTTCACAATTTCCTCTTTACAGCCTCGTAATCTTTACTGGGTTTTAATTATCACACTATTTTGAAGCTTATGCCAGACACAAGAGGAGAAGTGGAAGGTAAAGCAAATTCCTCCGGTTCTTTTCACAGTTACATCTCTGTCACCAGCTTGTCCTCTCCTAAGTGTCTCCTCCCTCTTGACCTCTGCTCGATTAAGGATGATATAAACCTGCCTGTCTGACAGATACACATATAAATAGTTTAGGTTTGGAAGGGACCTTAAAGATCATCTAATTCCAACCCCCATGCCATGGGCAGGGACACCTTCCACTAGATCAGGCTGACTAAGACCCCAACCAACCTGGCCTTGAACACCTCCAGGGATGAGGCAGCCACAACTTCCCCGGACAACCTGTTCTAGGGCCTCACCACTCTCATGGTGAAGAAATTCTTCCTTACATCAAGTCTAAACCTGTCCCTCTCCAGTTTATATCTATTCCCTCTCATCCTATCACTCCAAGCTTTTGTGAACAGTCCCTCCCCAGCTTTCTTGTAGCCCCTTCAGGTACTAGAAGGTCACTATAAGGTCTTCTCGGAGCCTTCTCTTCTCCAGGCTGAGCAACCCCAACTCTCTCAGCCTGTCCTTGTATGGGAGGTGCTCCAGCCTTTGGATCATCTCCGTGGCCTCCTCTGGACCCGTTCCAACAGCTCCATCTACTTCTTCTGTTGAAGATTCCAGAACTATGTATGTGCACACAGATACTTAAGTAGGAAGACAGAGAGATAAATAGATGATCAGATAAGCCACCCCCAGGGCTATCATGATGTGCCTCATCCCAACCTCATACTCTGCCTTATCTGTAATGAGTGCAGCCATTCAGAAACAGCACCGGCTGGAAAGGTTTGCTGAGGAGTCGTTCCACTGAGACTCTCTTTTTTGCCTTTTATCGGCTGTGTTTTTATTTTATTAGCATGAGTCACAATTGCAAATTTCTTTTTGAATGTGGTAGATGGCAATGAAGGGGAGGGCAATCAGACAGGGAGCTGAGGAGAACTGCCAAGAGGAAATTAGCATTGCTGTAATGTTGATTTTGTTGCTTTTAGACACGTGGGGAGGTTATTTGGGGGGTGAACTGAGACGTGGAGACATCTCACAAATATCTACACATTGATTCCTGGTCCTAGGGAATAATTCTTTTAGTGGATACTACAATGAGAACATTTAGGCTGAACATTAGGAAAAAATTTTTCACAGAAAGGTTCATTGGGCACTGGAACAGGGGGTTGAGTCACCTTCCCTGGAGGGGTTTAAGGGACAGGTGGATGAGGTATGAGGGACATGGTTTAGTGTTTCATAGGAATGGTTGGACTTAATGATGTGGTGGGTCTCTTCTGACGTAGTTATTTTATGATTCTATGATGCACAAGCCCGTCCATCACTGCAGACCTTGGCCACAAATCTGAGTGTGCTCCAATTTCAGGGATTTATTCCCCAAGGATTCGTCCTAGCGAGCTTTAAATGCCCAGTGACCCGCATCAGTTCTATCACAGAAACAACCTGAGCCTCGGGCGAGGTTGGATGTCCACCACCCTGTACGTGCAGAGCAGGGAATGTTCTACCCTGAAGGCTTTGCAGTCCAAACAGGAGTGATGGATGAGAAACTTGAAAGGAAACTGAGAGGCAGGGAAGTCAAATGTTGCTCTCCAGGCCACGGTCCCTGGTGTACAAGCCCTGCTCTCTCATTACTGGGCAAAGCCGTCTTGTCAATTCAAGCTGGAGCTGCCTGTGCCCTGCAGTTCATGTTTTAGCTTTTTGTATCGAATAGGGAGTGTGCTCAGAAATGAGGATTTTATTTTATTTTCTCTTCCTTCCTTTGCTGATTGGATTTAACACCTGAGCCAGGAAAAAAAAAAAAAATTGAGGTAGCTGCGGCCAACATATAATCACTAAATTTGCTTTTGGATGACCTGTGTGAAATTCATCAGGAGCAATTTATTGAGAAGTTCACTGCATCGGTGTTCATTATTTACTCTGTTAGGCTTAGGCACAGTGGCAATCAGTGAAGAAAATTGGAATGTTAGGGCATTGGACTTCAGTGTTTGTAATTTCCTCTACCGAGTTGCAGTATGAAATGTATTTGGCACAGGCAAATCACTCACTCTGCTGCTAGAGCTCAGCGTGCTCCTCAGGAGGCACCCAACCATCAGCTTGGCTCTGGAGAGCCAAGAGGAGATGCAGGGAAAAGAGAAAGAGAGAGCAGCCTGGATCCCAACCCTGGTGCTGAGCACTTCTGAAGGTCTGCAGTGACTTAAATGAACATCACGGTTATTTTTCATAGAATCATAGAATCACCAGGTTGGAAGAGACCCACTGGATCATCGAGTCCAACCATTCCTATCAAACACTAAACCATGACCCTCAGCACCTCATCCGCCTGTCCCTTAAACCCCTCCAGGGAAGGTGACTCAACCCCCACCCTGGGCAGGTTCTGCCAGGGACCAATGACCCTTTCTGGGAAAAACTTTTTCCTAATGTCCAGTCTAAACCTCTCCTGGTGGAGCTTGAGGACATTCCCTCTCGTCCTGTCCCCTGTCACTTGGGAGAAGAGCCCAGCTCCCTCCTCTCCACAACCTCCTCTCAGGGAGTTGGAGAGAGCAATGAGCTCTCCCCTCAGCCTCCTCTTCTCCAGGATAAACACCCCCAGGGCCCTCAGACTAGTTCTCCAGCCCCTTCACCAGCTTCATTGCTCTTCTCTGGACTCACTCCAGAGCCTCAACATCCTTCTGGTGGTGAGGGACCCAGAACTGACCCCCGGATTCAAGGAGCGGTCTCCCCAGTGCTGAGTCCAGAGGGAGAAGAACCTCCCTGGCCCTGCTGGTCACGCCGTTTCTGATCCAAGCCAAGATGCCACTGGCCTTCTTGGCCACCTGGGCCACTGCTGGCTCATGTTCAGTCGCTGTCAACCAACACTCCCAGGTCCTTCTCCTCCAGGCCAGCTTTCCAGCCAGACTTCTCCTAGTCTGTAGCTGCCCCGGGTTGTTGTGCCCCAGCGTTTGCCCTTGTTAAACCTCATGCCATTGGACTCAGTCCAGTGGTCCAGCCTGTTCAGATCCAAGACATCAGTTCTCTCAAAATTTCAACAGTGCTTCTCCAGCAGGACTGGCTGTTGCAGTCTTTGTCCCTCCACGCTAAGGAACAGTCTTCAAGGCATTGTCAATCACTCACGGTGCCTTGTTTACCCCCAGGCTGGTGTCACATCCCACCACCACCAGCAAGAGACCAGAGAAGAGCAGAGTTTCTGGAATATGAGGAGCATCAGACTGACGGAAGGGAGATCTCATCTCCAGGTTTGGAACAGACATTAGGTGTCAGGGATCTGCTGCCACCTTACCCCCATGGGAAGTCCCCAGAAGGCTCGGATTGTCAGAAAGACAGGGAAGTTATGAGAGACACCTGGGCTTCCCCAAGCCCCTCCAACCCCAGAACCAAGAATTTTAAGACCATGACGAGAACAGTCTGAGAAAGTTGGGCTTGTTCAGCCTAGAGAAGAGAAGGCTCTGGGGAGACCTTAGAACAGCTTCCAGTACTGAAAGGGGACTCCAGGAAAGCTGGGGAGGGGCTCTTGATCAGGGTGTGTAGGGTTAGGATGAGAAGAAACGGTTTTAATCTGAAAGAGGAGAGATTGAGATGAGATATTAGGAAGAAATTATTTCCTGTGAGGTTGGTGAGGCCCTGGCCCAGGCTGACCAGAGAAGCTGTGGCTGCCCCATCCCTGGAGGTGTTCAAGGCCAGGTTGGATGGGGCTTTGAGCAACCTGGTCCAGTGGGAGGTGTCCCTGCAGGGGGTTTGGAACTGGATGATCTTTAAGATCTCTTCCAACTCAAACCATTCTATGATTTTATGATTATTTTGCTCATGCAGGGTGCTGGCAGCCGTCCCCACATGGGGCCTTCTCCAGATTCAAGGCAGCCAGCTCTAATTTGACCCACATACATGCAACTCCCCAGTGGTAAACCTCAGGGAGGTGCAGCAAGACACACAAAAGGATCAAGCGGTAACGATTAAACCCAAGCCACTGGCTGCAGGGAATTGATTTAGGGAGGCTGGCCGTGCTCCCAGCAGGCTGAACGCCAATAACACAAGCACAGGAATAAGCTGAAGGGAAGGTGTCAAATAAACTCACACTTCTGACCCATCACCACAAAAACTGGAACCTGCAAAGCTGAGTTCAGCATGGTTTGAACAGTGTGAATGTTGCCCATTTCACACTTTGCTTTTCTTCCAGCTCAGGAGCATCAAGGCAGCATTTCAGGTCTCCCCTTCCTCCCTATGTCCAGCTGAGTCCCTTTATTGCTTGGTGAATTGCTTGCTTCTTGGTGAATCACTGAGTGAATTTGCATGGGACTTCTGCAAGTGCAAAGAGCCATCAGGCTGCAAGGGCCTCCTATAAATCTGCTTTGCATTTGGCATGTATTTGGGAGCTGATTGTTTTTATAATTGAATAGTAAATCAATGTATTTAAGGCCAGCATTTGCTGTTAACACTTCAGAGTATGAAATGCTCCCTCTGTCAATAGTGGGAAGGTTTTATTAGGAAAATAACTACTGATTTAGAGCTTCGGTTCTGGTTTGTTGTTTTTTTTTAACACTCACTTCAGTGTTTGCTCTTCCAGAGCCAGGAGAATTTGGGGAACACTTCACACCACAGCAAAGCACTGTTGTAAATGTGACATCAAGATTGAACGTCTGGGGAAACATCTCTCACCTTCTGTGCCACAACAGCCCTTTCAGCAATGAGGGAACAGCAGATTAATGAGTTTTCCTTCATTAGCACAGCTGAAGTCACTTCTCACCTGCCTAAATTACGCCAGCCCTTTTAATCTTTCAGCTTGAGAAGATGAGTGCAGTGAGGGGTCTTTGAGAAACATTTTGGGGGCTGAATCTACTTCAGATGACTGATCTTCACTGGGACAGGTTGGCCGTGATGTGGGTTGCCCCTTCTCTTACCCTCCTGGCTCCCAGCCAGATGTTCTCCTTCCACCGATCGAACGTTGGCCTCAAAGATTTATCTCTCCTTGGTGCATCCAGAAATGCCCTTTCTCGCATGAAGAGCAGGAAGGTGTCAGATGAGGCTGTGAATATCTGAGCCCGCATACTGAGCTGTTGCTCATTAATCACTCGGAAGAGAAGCCCAGACGTTTAGGGGAACTGTAAAAGTCCCTCATCTGCATGATTAGCTCTTTCCCAGCTGATTACACAAGAAGGACACTCTTTGAACAGCTCCTGTGTTATTAATGATTCCTTAAACGTGAGCAGATTACCCCAAAAGCTCTGGGCAACCAGAGGGAACCCCTTGTGCCATCCTCCCCGCTCCTTTTACTGGATCAGGAGAGTCATAGAATCACCAGGTTGGAAAAGACCCACTGGATCATTGAGTCCAACCACTCCTATCAACCACCAAACCATGCCCCTTAGCATCTCATCCATCTGTCCCTTAAACACCTCCAGGGAAGGTGACTCAACTCGTTCCCTGGGCAGCCTCTGCCAGGGACCAATGACCCTTTCTGGGAAAATTTTTTTCATAATGTTCCGCCTAAACCTCCCCTGGCAGAGCTTGAGGCCATTCCCTCTCATCCTGTCCCCTGTCACTTGGGAGAAGAGCCCAGCTCCCTCCTCTCAACAATTATTCAATGAAATCCACATTATTGAATGCAAAGAGGTTGGATGGGAGGACACGGAGACATCCATGGACACACAGCTACATGCAGGATGAGGTGATGATTGTGGTGAAACCTGCCTCCACGGCACACAGGCTCCAGTTGGATCTAACACCTGCAGAAGTGTTAATAAAGAGTAGCTTGTGGGTGGAGTTTGGTGATTATTTCCATAAACATAATTACTGCTAATCTTCCCCCCGCCCCCAGCAACCTCCTCACCTGACAACTTCAAAGGCAAAATCAACCCCCAATCTTCATGCAGAGCCCCTCAGATGTGACTCCTCTCCACAGAGGTAACGGGCAGCTGCCCCTGAATGGCTTCTCTGGCTAAACTTGCTTCTGAGGAGCATCTAGATGAGGTCAATAACTAAACAAACCTGGGGAGCAGGATAACATTTTCGCTATAGGAACAGCAAACGTGGCCATGGAAATGGTACCAGCCCAAGACCATGGAGAAGTAGGAGCTAAAAAGTGGTGGCAGCTGCTTGGGGCATAGAAGGATGAAAACAAAGCAGAAGGAAGTGCCTAAATCATTGACAAGGCATAAAACCCAACACAGCTCCCAGAGGAAGGTGGACCAACAGCTGGTGGTTCTTTGGGGTGTCCATCCGTAGCTTTTGGCATGTAGTTTGCACTATGTGATTTATTCAGGGGAAAAGTCAATTTGCATTCTTTCTGCTAAGGAAGGAGAACACGTCCCGGGTAATCCCCTAGCTGGATGTGATGTGCTGGACCAGGGATGTGGCACTGGGAGGAGGAGGTCCAGGTTGAAATTTCCAGCAACGCCAACTATTTTCTGCTTCCACCAAAATTACCGTTACTGCCCAGGCATTTTGTTCTCCCTCTCCATTCCCTCTTTTTTAATGGCCCCATTAAGGAACAATCTGCCTCCAGCCCAGCGTACATGAGGCTAATTTCACTCCAGTTACCATCCTTCGTGGAGAGGGACCATTTCATCACGGAGCGCATGAGCAGGCAGCCAATTCCTGCACTGGCAAACCAAACAGATGGGGTGGGGGGAGACAGGGAGGGAGGAAAAGTGTGTTTCTGTGGTTTTAATAATCCTTTCTCTTGTCTGAATCATCACAAATCCCAGCGGAAGGGCAGGCATTTTCCAGATGGTGGGAAATAAAACTCTAGGACACTTCCATGCAGAGAACTCATTAGCCCCGCTGGCTCTGCTCCAAGCTCGATGGCAAGTCCATGTAAACTGTATTTGGACCTGCCCTTTTCCTCTCATCTGTTCCCATGAAATCTCCAGCCTCATCTTACACAGACAAGCTGCCCAGCTAGCTATTAATTTGATTACACGTGGCCTTTGCCTCTTGGAGAGCTTCATGCTTGGGCAAGTATCTTCTCCTAAACCAACAGCACTCGAACGCAAGCATCTCAGCTGCCTTCATTCCATCCATCTGCTCGCCACTCCCTTGATGCTAACCTGCCAGCGTGGAGTCTGGGGAATTGTGAGGTATTTGGCTGGTTTTCAGGTAGGAAAGACAGAGAAATGTCCAAAAAGAAGTAAATAAAGGCATATATGTACATGCACACAAAAGGATTTAAGCTCAGCCACAGCCAAATGTTATTATCGTGTTTTGCATGGGCTGGAGAGGTGTTCTCTCTCCTGTCACACAAACCAGCGTGGGAGGAGGTTCGGCCAGGCAGGATCTGTGCTTGGTGGCTGTCACTGCCACCCACCACAGACGATGGAGCCTCCAAAGCAATTATGAGACTCCAAATTGTAGAATGTATTGGGTTGGAAGGGACCTTAAAGATCATCCAGTTCTAACCACCCTGCAATGGGCAGGGACACCTCTCACTGGATCAGGCTGCTCAAGGCCCCATCCAACCTCACCTTGGACATCTCCAGGGATGAAGCATCCACGACTTCCCTGGGCAACCTTTTCCAGGGCCTCACCACTCTCATGGTGAAGAAATTCTTCCTTACATACAGTCTAAATCTGCCCCTCTCCAGTTTATACCCATCACCCCTCATCCTGTCAATCCAAGCCTTTGTGGACAGTCCCTCCTCAGCTTTCCTATAGCTCCTTTAGGTACTGGAAAGTCGCTTTAAGGTCTCCTCAGAGCCTTCTATTGTCTAAGCTGATCAAACCGAACTATCTCAGCCTATCCTCACATGGGAGGTGCTCCAACCCTCTTATCATCTTTATGGCCCTCCTCTGTAACCATTCCAACAGTTCCACATCCTTCTTATGTTGAGGAATCCAAAATTATAAAATGGTATAGTATCGAGAGAGAGAATATCCGGTTATCATGAAAGCTTTAAACAGCTAGAGCAGCCCAATAAGGATTGAGTAGCTGCTTCCCTCAAGCAGCTCCTCCTTGGTTTTGCAGCTGTGGTGATTCAGTAATTGTTCTCCTAGGTCACCACAAATCCAAAAGCCTCCCAAAACATCCTCTCAGCTAGGATCTCTCCTTCTCTTTCAGGATTTTCCATCCTGCCCTGGGCTCTGCAGCCATTACCTTTGCTGCCCATCCCCAAACACAGTCCTAGACGTGCACTATCTGGAGAAAAGCTGCCTTTGCAGGGCAGCCTCTTGCCCAGAGGGCTGTGAGAAGAGTCATGGGGTGCTTAGTGGAAAAGGAGTAAATCTCATTAAGGGTTTTAACATTTATGGCCAAAGAGATAATGAAGGTAGATAATTTAGGGTAGCTTTATTGCCGTTATAATATTTCCCTGAAGCAGAAAAATAAAAGCCAGGGGATAACATCCATAAGGACTTTTGATATCTTATTGGTTTTGTTGTTTGGGGTTTTTCTGATGAGTGTCATTTTACAAACACAGTGAAGACAATTCTATGATGTTGAAACACAGAATTACAAGGCTTACCAATTGCCAAGATCTATGTCAGAGACCTAGTGCAGTTGACAAGAATCCCTCGTCGCCAGTATAACTGTTTTACTATGAGGACCAATGCTTGCTGGGACCTATATTTGGAGATGTTCTGGCAGATTCTACTTTCCTCCCCTCCTTTTGAGCCTCCCATGCATGGACAGGCTAAGAGAGTTGGGCTTGTTCAGCCTGGAGAAGAGAAGGCTTCGAGGAGACCTTATAGAAACCTTCCAGTACCTGAAAGGGCTACAAGAAAGCTGGGGAGGGACTGTTTACAAAGGCTTGTGGTGACAGGACGAAGAGCAATGGGGATAAACTGGAGAGGGGCAGATTTAGACTAGACAGAAGGAAGAATTCCTTCACAATGCGGGTGGTGAGGCGCTGGAACAGGTTTCCCAGGGAAGCTGTGGCTGCTCCATCCCTGGAGGTGTTCAAGGTCAGGTTGGATGGGGCCTTGGGTAACTTGATCTAGTGGGAGGCATCCCTGCCCATGGCAGAGGGGTCAGCATTATGTCATCTTTAAGATCCCTTCAAACTCAAACCATTCTGTAATTCCATGATTCCATGATACTTTATTTTCTGGCTTTACTGTCTCATTTTACCCTGTTCTGCAATGTGAGAAGAAGGGCAGATGGTGGATCAAGGAACACGGGAAGCTTAAAATGAGGGAAAAGCATTAACCTTTTTTTTTTTTTTTTTTCCTTTAAATCTGCACTAATGAACTTCTGGAACTCACTGCCACAGTAAGCCAAGCAGTTCCTATGCACAACTCAACTCTTCACAAAACGCGCTTGCACAAAACTCTTCAGCGTCTTTTCAGACTTAGTTTAAGAGTGGATCGATATGTGTAAGACATATTGTTTTGTCTAAAGCGTCTTGTTTGTGTTGAGAGAAGCCCCGAAGAGAAGGATTTGGGGGCACTAGTGGATGAGGAGCTCAACAGGAGCCAGCAAGGTGCGTTTGCAGCCCACAAAGCCAGATGAGTCCTGTGGGCATCAGAAGAACCGGGGCCAGGAGGGCGAGGGAGGGGAGTCTTTTCTCTCTTATGAGACCTCATGTGAAGCCCTGCATTCAGTTCTGGAGTCCTTAGCAAAGGAAGGACATAGATCTGTTGGAAGTGGTCCAGAGGAGGCCACCAAGATGATCCAAGGGCTGGAGCACCTCTGGTAGAAGGACAGGGTGAGAGAGTTGGGGTTGTTCAGCCTGGAGAAGAGAAAGCTGCAGGAAGACCTTAGAGCAGCTTCCATTATTTAAAGGGGCTCCAGAAAAGCTGGGGAGGGGCTCTTGGTCAGGGACTGCAGGGACAGGACGAGAGGGAACGTTTTTAAGCTCAAAGAGGGGAGGTTTAAATTAGATATTAAGAATAGAAGTTACTACAACTCCCAGCATGCACTGCGGCCCGAGGGTTGAGGGCGCTCTCCGCGCGGAGAACTACAACTCCCTGCATGCCCTGGGGCCTGGGGACGGTACGGGAGCTCCCCCCTCAGAGAACTACAACTCCCATCCTGCACCGCACCACAGGCCGCTTTTCTATTGGCCGGCCTGAGGGAGGGCGCCCATCACGTGATCCACGGGGTGGCTCTTCCCCCGTCGCCGCGGCAACGGAGCAAACAAGATGGCGGCGGCCTGGTGAGGGGGCGGAGCTTCGCCTTCCTCCTCGCAGCGCATGGCGGGGGGCGAGGAGAACGGCGGGGTGCGTGGCCCCGCTGAGCCCCTTCCCTCTGGTCATATACCCCCTGAGACCCTCTCCCAGGGGTTCCCAAGGGAGCAGCACCAGGACAGAACCAGCTTGGCGCAGCCACAGCTCAGCCTGGCTCAGCGAAAGGAGGAGGAAGAAGAAGAGGAGGAGGAGGAAGAAGAGGAGTCACAGCACGCAGAGGTTCAGCTGAGTGTCCCCCAGCTGTCAGGGAAGGGGTGTGCTCGTAGGGGAAGAGGCCGTGCCCCCTACTCATCACTAAGTAGGGGAAGAGGGGGAGGCAATGGAGGCGCTAGGAGGAAATTTCTTATTCCTCAAACAGGCAAAAGGCTGGCTTGGTCCGTTTCCCAAGGAAATGGCAGGAAGATGTGCCAGGGGAGGGTTAGGTTGGATATTAAGAAAAATTTCTTTACCCAGACAGTGGTGCAGCACTCGACATTTGGAAAGATTTCTTTTCCGAAAGGGTTCTCAGGCCCTGGCAGAGGCTGTCTAGGGAGATGGTGGAGTCCTCATCCGTGGAGGTGTTTAAAAGACGGGGAGATGAAGTGCTCAGGGATCTGGTTTAGTAGTGGACAGGTACGGTTGGACTTGATGATCTCAAGGGTCTTTTCTAACCAAATGATTCTATGAACCTCTCCCCAGGGAAGCAGTCACAGAACCAAGCCTGACAATATTCCAGAAGCACTTAGAATCATAGAATCATAGAATAACCAGGTTGGAAGAGGCCCACCGGATCACTGAGTCCAACCACTCCTATCAAACACTAACCCATGCCCCTTAACACCTCGTCCACCCGGCCCTTAAACCCCTCCAGGGAAGGTGAATCAACCCCCTCCCTGGGCAGCCTCTGCCAAGGACCAATCACCCTTTCTGTGAAAAATTTTTTCCTAATGTCCAGCCTAAATCTCCCCTGGCGGAGCTTGTGGCCACTCCCTCTCATCCTGTCCCCTGTCACTTGGGAGAAGAGACCAGCTCCCTCCTCTCTACAACCTCATTTTAGGTAGTTAGAGAACAATGAGGTCTCCCCTCAGCCTCCTCTTCTCCAGGCTAAACACCCCCAGCTCTCTCAGCCGTTCCTCATAAGGCCTGTTCTCCAGCCCCTTCCCCAACTTCGTTGCTCTTCTCTGCACTCGCTCCAGAGCCTCAACATCCTTCTTGTGAGGGGCCCAGAAATGAACACAGGATTCAAGGTGTGGTGTCACCAGTGCCGAGTCCAGAGGGAGAAGAACCTCCCTGGACCTGCTGGTCACGCCGTTTCTGATCCAAGCCAGGATGCCCTTGGCCTTCTTGGCCACTTGGGCCACTGCTGGCTCATGTTCAGTTGCTGTCGACAACACCCCCACGTCCTTCTCCTCCAGGCAGCTTTCTTGACAGACTTCTCCTAGTCTGTAGCTGCACAGGGTTGTTGTGCCCCAAGTGCAGGACCCGGCATTTGGCCGTGTTAAACCTCCTGCCATTGGACTCTGCCCAGCGGTCCAGCCTGGGCCACTTGGCCAATGCCCTCAGACCAACTGTGTGTATGGTGGGGTTGTCCTGTGCAGGGACAGGAGTTAGACTCGATGATCCTTGTGGGTACCTTCTGACTCAGGTTATACTGCGAATCCCTTCATGTCACGAAATGGTTTGGGTTGGAAGGGACCTTTAAGCCTGTCGAGTTCCAACCCCCCTGCCATGGGCAGGAGCACCTTCCACTGTGTCAGGCTGCTCAAAGCCCCATCCTACCTGGCTTTGGACACCTCCACGGAGGAAACATCCATGAATTTCCTGGACAACCCGTGCCACTTCCTCACCACCCTCATCGGGAAGAATTTATTCCTAACACCAAATCTAAATTTTACCCCTTCCAATTTAAAGCCATTCTTCCTCATCCTGTCACTTCACGCCCTTGTAAAAAGTCCCTCCCCAGGTTTTCTGGAGCTCCTTTCAGACTAGAAGGCTACTCTAATGTCTCTGCAGAGCCTTCTCTTCTCCACACCCTTCCCCCAAGACCCAGGGAAAGAAAAAGTGCAATGAGAGGAAAAAGAGTTGGGGGCACGAAACCAAAATTACTGCTTTAATGAAATGATGATGATAATAATAATTAGAAAGTAATAGAAACTATACAAATATATGAGAATGTGCCCCCTCCTCGATGACTACATTACCACAAATGCTGCAGAGCAGACATGAGGGAATGTGTCCAGAGCTAGGAAGGAGCTGAGCTCAGGAGCTGGGTTCAGGAATGTGTGGATCTGGGATTAGGAGCGATCAGACTGTCAAAGTCCTCACTGGACAATGGCCACCACAGAAAAGGGGGAGACCCTCGTGGTCTTTCACTTTTATACTGTGTATGGTTCATATGGGTTGGAATTCTCTGTTGATCAGTTTGGGGTCACCTGTCCTGTTCACCCCTTCTTGCAGGCGCAGCCTTTTTTTTTTTTTGCCTGCCTGAGGATGGCCTTGGTTACTAGAGGAATGCGTATAAGCCTTGGCCTTTCTGCATCCCAGTGCCTGGTATTATCACTTCTAGAGAGAAACTGAAAAACATGCAGTTTGCTTTCAGAGAATGAAGTTACTTTGAGCGATTGAGTTAGAGTCAGAAACTGATTCTACTTTAACTCAAATCACAACACCCTCCCTCATCACTCAGTGTCATTGAGGGAGAAGGAAGGAGGAGGCAGCAGGGGCACCAAGTAGACATTTCTCATTTCCCCGAAGAAGGGAAAGGCTGCTTTGTTCTGTTTCCCCCCGCACCTCTCATTTCTACCTCTTTTTGATTAGGGTCCCTTCCATCCCTGTGGTGTCCAGGATAGTTCTGGGTTACCCTTTTCCCTCCTTGCTGTATAAGCCAGCAAATGGGTGGCCAAATTAAACCCTTTTCCTGTTTATTTGGCAGCTCTGAGGTTCAGTCAGTCCCTGGAACCAGGTGGATTATTTTTCCCTGCTCTGCTGAGCTCTAAAGTGTCCACTGCCATAGCATTATCACCTCATATTTTTACCTAGTGGAAACACATCTATAGCCTCCATTGCTTTAATGTGTAGGTGCTATAATTTAGCTGATCGCCATTTGAAACATTATTTATCTTGGTCCCTAGATTAGCAATTGTTGTGTGGCTTCTCCAAGCTTATAGGAATTTCACAAGCCATTGGCTTATTTTCTCATTAAATCTACGCAGTGGTTCATTAGTGCCATCTGTCAAGAACTCTTTTTTGGCTAGATTGTTCTCTGAAGAGCAGCACTAGCTGCTCATGCTGAACAGATTTAAAGGGCCTCCTGTAAGGCGCATATTGGGGTACAACACTGGGGTTGTGTTAGTGTTGATTTGCTGAGATGTTAAACATCCATAATCAACGTGAGTTTCATGGCTCAGCGTCTCTGGAAATGGGTCTTGTTTAGAGCTGCACATTTAAACCAGAATGCAGGGTGGGGGAAATCCCAACAAAAAAGCTGTTGAACCTTTTTAAATATATAGAGCTGGTGTTCAATGTCTTTCTATTTATCTGTTTTGTGGGCTGTATTCATCATTTTCCCTAATGTGCCTCGGTAAGGTGATGGAGCACCAAAAGCAGCCTTTGATTGAGGACTTTTATTACCCTCCGTTCCCAGTTGCATTCCAAGCAGCCCCTAGATTCTGCCAAGTGTGGAATTCCATTTCATAAATCTCCCCTTAATCCATTCCTCTCCATGCCCTCCCTTTCTGGTGTTTTATAGGGTCAGTTTGATGGAGTGTTGGATGAAGACACTGCGGCCGAGGGACTCCACAAGCTGGGACGCTCAGCGCCTGGTACCGAATACGTTTATCTTAATCTGTCACTTTCAGTAAGTATGAGCAGCAAACATCATTGTAAAGAGCTTCTCACTTAAAGGCTTCCCTTTCTTTAACAGCAAATAGTTGATCTATTAAAAAGAATTTTGAGAAGCAGATTTTGTCTCTGCCTTTCAATGCCATTTCATGTAGATGGGACTTTTGACAAGATACAGCACGGCTCCTGCTGAGAACTGCCGTGTTGATGTTGTTTCTTTCACTGCGCAGCAACAGTATCAAGATTTTTCCTTACCCAGTGAATGTGAAAATGGATCTTCCTGCTTCAGTAAGCTGGAGACAAAAATAGAGGAACATGCTAAACACCTGAGAATGCTGTCCCTCCAAAAAGTTAAAATAGTTGTGTCTTTTTAAAGATTACTTGCTGCCATTCCTTTTTTCTATGCAGCCCTGTTTTCCTGGCATTTTTCCTGGCTCCAGCTGTCTCTCCTGGTTGTGTTTCAATGTCGTCTTTTGACATTTTCTCCATTCATGGCTGATCTGCAGGTCTAACATCACTTTCTGTATGTGTCATTCTGTTCTGACACATCCAGCTGGAGGGACCTTGGGGCATCTCTTCAATGTCTCCTGCCTTTGTGTATCTCTTGGGAGAGTGCTGAGGTTATACAGCTAGTTATTAAAGTCTCTCTGCTTTATTTTTCCAGGGTCGTGAGTTAAGTGACATTAACATTCTCTCCAGATATGTTCACCTACAGAAGCTGGAACTTTCATCTAATAAAATTAATGGTATGTAGTAAATGCACTAGTAAATTCTTGGGTTGTGAAATCATTTAAGATGAGAAGTGCGCTGTACCATGTAGATTTAATAGCACAAAGCCCGGTCTACATTTTAGTGGTGTAACTACTCCAGCTCTACAGAATGAGGCGGTGGCTGGATCTTCTTGAGAATGATGTATGGACTGTAGACAATTGCACCAGCTTGTGCTTATCAGTGAAAGCATCGTCCAGTTGATTATCCAGACATAAAACGCAAGCAAGCATGTCAATACAAGTTTACGGTTGAGATTTTACATGTGGAGTTGGTTGTCATAATATTTGAAGTTATGTCTGTTCCCAGCCTTGGGTTTTCCTTTGCCAAGGTTTCCCGTTGGGGAAATCTGTATCCTGGGTTTAGAAAGGTAACAAATGGAGACGGTATAAACTCTACTTCTTCTACTCCTTCCTTCTCCCTCATCTCATTTTCTACTATAACACCGAAAGGAACAAGCTGTTGTGGGCAACCTGTTGCATTATTTCTTTCGAGTTTGTTTCAGTTGAGGTGCTGGACAACAATAATACCAGCACTTCTCTGTTTCCATTTTACTGACAGTTTGTCTGTGAAGGCTGGGTCTGAACAAAGCAGGGACTTTTCCATAGCAACTACTCATTTAGTCTTCAGTAGTGGCCTGAATACTTACATAGAATCGTAGAATGCTTTGGGTTGGAAGGGACCTTAAAGATCATCCAGCTGGGTTTGTTCAGCCTTGAGAAGAGAAAGCTTAGGGGAGACATTATTGCCATGTACCAGCACATAAAGGGTGTCTGCCAAGAGGATGGAGATTCCCTTTTTGTAAGGAGTCATATGGAAAAGACAAGGGATCATGGATATAAGTTGCTTCTGAGGAGATTCCGATTGGATTCCAGAAGAGAGTTTTTCACCATGAGAACAGTTAAACATTGGGATAATCTCCCTAGGTAAGTGGTGGATTCCTCTACACTGGACACCTTTAAGGCTCAGCTTTAGAGAGTTCTGGGCCATCTCATTTAAACTACAGATCACCTAGAAGCTAGACCAGATGTTCCTTGAGGTCCCTTCCAACCTGGCATTCTGTGATTACGTGTCATCCCGTGATTTTGTGGAAGTCTTGATTGCTATTGGATGTAACTATCACATTTTGACACGATCATCTCCGTGTTTACCTGTGCATTGATGTAGAGATTTGTCATTTTGTTTTGTTACTAGATCTTTCTTGTATCAGTCACATACCTCACTTACTAGAACTGAATGCTTCCCACAATGAGTTGACTACATATTTTATGTTTAAACCACCTAAAAATCTCAAGGTAAGTTGCAAAAAAATGCATTTTACAGTTCACATTCAAAACAGTTTTCGAAATCTAATTTAGATGTTGTATTTGGACATGTGCAAAAGCTAGTTTCTGTGCCTTCCTTCTTCTTTCTTACTTCATTTGACATTTTAATAGTTTTTCCAAATGTTTGGGTGTTCTGTGCTGCAGGTTTCAGTCTTTTCTTTTCTTTTACACCCTGGCACGCCATGGGAAAATTCATTGCACGGCTACCTGTTCTAGCCAAAGCTAAACACAGCCAGACTTTTTTCCTTGGTTGTCGAATTCATGGCCTCAAGTTGCACCAGAGGAGGCTTAGATGGGATATCAGGAAAAATTTCTTCACCTAAAGGGTTCTCAGGCCCTGGCAGAGGCTGCCCAGGGAGGTGGGTGAGTCCCCATCCCCAGAGGCGTTTTAAAGATGGGAAGATGAGGTGCTCAGGGATCTAGTTTAGTAATCAACAGGTATGGTGGGACTTGGTGATCTCAAAGGTCTTTTCCAACCAGACAATTCTGTGCTCCTATGAATTCATCAGACCTTTAGTGAGATCAGTTCCTGCCTTTGAAATTCATTGCTGCCAGTTGTTATTGTGGAACAAGTCCTTAAAGTATAGCTGTGTGCTAGTCTTCCCTTTGCTTTTTTCTTGTAGCCCACTTTGGATTATAAAAAGCAGGAGATTGTTTTAAAACATGACCTTCATGTTTTTTCTCCATCTCCTCTTTCAGTCTTTTAATACGTATGCATGATTACAGGACCATTAGCGATAACGTTGTTGGAAGAAATTGTAGTTTCGGATGTTCCCAAAATGTTGAATCTGTGTATCATAAAAAGAGCCTTTCTGTTTATTTTCCAATATTAATATTTATGATATTTTAATTACTTCCACACCTTTGATAGAAGTTCAATGTAACAGCCACTTAGCTTCACAAGACAGCTGTAAGTGCTGAAGAAAAGAGATTAATTTTATGTCTCCTTTTTTTTTCTTTAGGAAGTGGATTTTTCATATAATCAAATACCTAAAATGCGAGATTTGTCAGCATATCAGTCACTTACTAAGCTCTTACTGGACTGTATCCTTTCTGGAAGCCTGAATGGGAGATAATTTTCGTGTTTGCTTTCTGAACAGCCATTTGCTTCAAATAGATACCTGTTTTCTTTGAGTCTTTCCTTCACGTCAGTTTTGTCTTTAGAAGCAAGATTAAACACTCTCATTCTGGTGGTGAAACATCTTAATTTACTTAGGCTTACGAATTATTAAAGGTGGCTGTGTGTACATGTAAGGTTTTAGCCTGCTAGAGGAGCACAAAACCTCCTGTGTTGCATCATGTAAAACTGAAAATGTAGCAAGTCACACTGTCTTTGCGTGGCAGAGGTAATAAATAATCCCAGTATTTTTATTTAAGAAAAGTTAATAAGAAATCAGCTTGGAACAGCAAGCTCCCTTAACTGAAGAAACTGCATGGTTTTTAATCTTAGACAAAGCTAATTACGCAGGGACTGTGTAATTACAATGACAAGAAAGAGAATCCTTAAGTGAGAGAAGAATTCCTGGAGCATGTTCTGCTGCCCACCTTCTGCTGTCTCACCGTGGTACCCAGTCTGGGGGCTTAGAAGCCCTGTGCTGGCAGAAATCAGATCGATATCAACCTGCAGATTAAGTTTCTTCATTGCTTCCTTCTCCAAGGCTTTCCATAGTACTCGTAGTCTCCCTAAAGATTCTCCTGTGCTGTTCTGAAAGATCTCCTGGAGTTTCATGTTGACGTGCTGCCTCGCTTACAATTGCTTCCCAAGGGCACATGAACCTTTTCTCTTTGCCTCGTAAATTGCCTCTTGCTTTTCTGCTCTCTGAAAAGGAGAAGACGGCAGGCTGTTGCAATTTTTTCTCTGCTTCTTGCCCTCGAAGTAGCCCATTACCAAACGGTATTAATACAATGCTTTTTTTTTCATGTAGGAGCAGATAAAGCATTTGCAGGGCATCCAGGTTACATTATTCACACGTTTTACAAGGTGTGCAGGTGACGTGGTTCTTGTCAGAAAATGGCATTGAGACGCTGTCCCCTTGCAATTCTAATTTTCCATCATGGAGCGAGAAACCATACAGCAAAATGAAAAGGAGAAAAGATCAGAGGTTTGGCTTGTGGATCTGAATCAGTATCTTTTCATTTGATTTCAGGGCAGCAGTGTGCTGTCTCAATTTCTTCATTTTTCAATGAAGGTGCCATTGAAATGGGGAGAAAAACAGTTTTACACGTACAGGACCCCCTGAAATAGAAGAAAATGGATGCAGAATTGAGAAGTGTAGCATAGCAAAGTAGCACTGGTCCTAACCCATGTCAGGTACTCATCGCCAAAGACATGGCAGACAAAACAAGCTGTTCTTTGTAATCGTAAATGAAAAATACTCTATTAAATATCATGCAGTAGCAGCAATATTTGGCATGAATTTGTCACTGACAGTAACTAAGCGTTTCTGACTGTATTTAAGTGAATTAGGATGCAGATGGTACGGTCAGTGAAAAATTCTTTCTGACAGGTGCTCATGCAACCACACCTGACAGGTTTATAAATGAGATTTCAAGGAGGAAACTGCCCAAACCAGAAAGAAAGACAACTTATAGAATCATAGAATGGTTTGGCTTGGAAAGAACCTTAAAACTCACCCAGTTCCAAACACCTTGCCATGAGCAGGAACATCTCCAACTGGACCAGGCTGCTCAAAGCCTCATCCAACCTGGCCCTGAACACCCCCAGGGATGGGGGAGCTAAGACTTCTCTGAGCGATAATATCTGACAAAGCATTGTAGTGAGGCATTAAAAGACAAAAACTGCTTGTATTTGGTTTTAGTGCTTAATAATTTGCTATGTAGTGTTGATGCTTGTGGTTTAAACAAGATTTTTTCCCCCTCAATTGAAGGAGGAGCAGTCCCATTTCGGATGCAAATCAATGAATATCTGTCAAGTATCAGTGCCTGTGGATGGTTTTGGTTTCTTTTCTGAAATGACAGAGGCAACACAGATAAATCTGTGCTTATCAGTTCCTATTTCCTCCTCTCTTTCTCCATCTAGACCTCTAAATGTAGAACTTGGGTTGCATACAATGAAATCCCTGTGTAGGAAGGCAGTTAGGAGAAAACAGCTGGGTCACAGCTATTAAAGAGTATTCTATTGCTCCTGGCTAATTTTACATTTTGTTTGGCTACAATATCATTCAGAGTGAGAGAAAAAAGTTGTTATCAGTTGGCCAGTGCCTGGTAAGACTATAAATGTGAATGAAAACTCACTTGCCTCTGTTTGCAGGCAGAGTTCATTCTCTCAAGTCAATTAAAAACATTTTCTTCTGTGATTGCCTAAAGGCATTTCTCTGTCCTGCATGTTCTGGCTATTTTTTTTCAGTTATGTTTCTTGGGGTGTTTATTTAACTAGTTCCAGGTTGAACACCTACAATGCCTAACTTCAGTCACAAAGCAATGAGATACCTGGATCAGAGTTACCTGATTTCAATGCAGAAAGAGATACAGAGTCAGGTACCTCTGCAGTTCACCCTGCTCTGAGTTCATCCCAGTCTGAGACAGCTTGTTGTCAAAGGCAACTGCTTTGTTTAAGTAATAGAGGTAGTTCTGTTCATGCTGAAGTTTGCTGAGGTATCCGAACCTCTTTTACTCATGCTTTTAAGTTTAATGTTAATTTACACTTTCCCCTTCCAATACAGATGACCAGTATGGAACAGGAATAATTTAGAGTGAACTCACCCCACATAGTACTATCCTCTGTTATTACTTGAATAATGTGTGTGGAATGCTTGAGGTAAAGGTCGGTTTGGAGCCACGTTTAAGTACTCCTGCAGGTAAAAAACATCATTTCCTTTTCTTGTGGCTCAGCCATGTGCCTGTATTCTACAACTGACCGAACATGACTGGTGCCCAATTCAAATCAAAGACAAAGACCTCTGTGTTTTAGCCTTCACATATGCATCTGATGATAAGACCAGAGATTTATAGGAGCACTTTGCAAGACACTGGCAGAAGTAGTTTCTTCCCCCCTCTCCCATTGCCTTATTTTCACTACTTTCTTGATTTGCCACCAGCCTGGTTATGCCAGCCTGAAAACCTGTACTGTAAACCCGGTCACAGAAGCAATTGGGCTTAAAAGACCCTCCAAAAAGTAGGGGAGGATTTATCAAGCTGTATCGGTGGCGCTTGTCCTGCTGCCCTACAAAAAAGTTGTGTTAGCCAAAGAAGACAGTGAGTTGAGAACAGGGGTGATTGTGAGCAGCTGGGATTTTAAACTCTTTAGCATGAAGCATGTGATATCCAGCTCCCCGTACCTTAAAATTCAGCCCTGTTGGCTAATTTAGCTAATAATTATCGTTAAGGTTTTGTGTTCAGTTATTTCCTTAAATGGAACCCACTCTGTACAGTTAATAATATCGAGGAGATAAGAGGATTGGAGAAGTGTCGTAGTCTGAATCATCTTAGTTTATCACACAACAGACTCACTGCAATCAATGGCCTGGAGAATTTACCTATCAAAATACTCGATCTGGTAAGAAAGAAGTAATTCTAGCTGTTTTTCTGCCCATCTCTTACCAATATATCAATGCTTTAATAGATGTGAAGGGAAATAACACAATTTCAGAGATACGTGTAATATTGAACACATTTTTTAATGAATACGATGTCATAGACTGTTACAGGTTAGAAAGAAGCTGTGAAACACATCTGGTCCTCAAAGCAGCGCTATCTTCAGCAGAGGTTGCTCAGGGCCTTGTCCAGCTGGGTTTTGAATTTCTACAAAGATTTTTGGAGAATACCCCAACGACAGAAGGATATGGAGCTGTTGGAATGGGTCCAGAGGAGACCGTGAAGATGATCTGAGGGCTGGAGCACCTCTGCTGTGAGAACAGGCTGAGAGAGTTGGGGTTGCTCAGTCTGGAGAAGACAAGGCTCCAAGGAGACCTTATAGTAGCCTTCCAGTACTTGAAGGGGCTCCAGGAAAGCTGGGAAGGACTTTTTACAAAGACATGGAATGATACGATGAGGGGGAATGTCTTTAAAGTGGAATGGGGAAGATGAAGATTAAGCATTAAGAAGAAATTCTTCACAATGAGGGTGGTGAGGCCCTGGCCCGGATTGCCCAGAGAAGCTGTGGCTGCCCCATCCCTGGAGGGGTTCACAGCCAAGTTGGATGAGGCTTTGAGCAACCTG
The DNA here is from genome assembly GCA_033459285.1 of Clamator glandarius. Lineage (NCBI taxonomy): Eukaryota > Metazoa > Chordata > Aves > Cuculiformes > Cuculidae > Clamator > Clamator glandarius. Next base: position 207,761 of record JAUNZM010000577.1, read on the forward strand.
ATCCAGTGGGAGACGTTCCTGCTCATGGCACAGTGTTGGAAATGGATGATCTTTAAGGTTCCTTCCAATCCAACCCATTCTATGATTCTGTGATATTTTGCATTTGCTCTTGTTGTTACTTAGGTGATGTGTAAGAAGTCGCTTACTGTGTTTATTCAGAGTATGTTTCCTCATAAGGTTGTGTTTGTAACTGAGAAGCCTGCATTCATTTTAGAAAATGAGTCAATATTAGTAGGCAAATCTGATACATTATTAAACGATCTTGGTTTAATTTTTAAGGATCTTGTAATGAGATTGGGAGCTTTATATTGCCAACTTTCCATCAAGATATCTAGGGTTTATTTGTTTAAATACAACACTCCTAGGTTCTATTTCCAGATGCTTTAGCAGAATTTATCTTCTCTGGCTTCAGATTTCTGCAGTGTAGATGCTGCACATGAGGCAGTTGTTCTTTGCTGCTTCAAAGTTCAGTGGAGAGAAATGGACACCTGAAATGCTTCATTATTCTGATCCAGCTGTACATCTACAGTAACACCAGAAGCATCAGTGCCTGTTTCTCTCTATTATGAAGACCATCTGTGGAGACATTCAAGGCCAGGTTGGATGGGGCTTTGAGCAGCCTGGTCCAGTGGGAGATGTCCCTGCCCATGGCAGGGAGGTTGGAACAGATCTTGGCAATGCATTTATCTCAGTGTTACTCAGTTCCATGTTTGTAAAATATCCTTAATGATACCAACGCATGAGGTTAATGGCATGAGTTTTAACGAGGCCAAATGTCGGGTCCTGCACTTGGGGCACAACAACCCTGTGCAGCTACTGACTAGGAGAAGTCTGGCTGGAGAGCTGCCTGGAGGACAAACACCTGAGAACGTTGGCTGACAGACAACTGAACATGAGCCAGCAGTGGCCCAGGTGGCCAAGAAGGCCAATGACATCTTGGCTTGGAGCAGACACGGCGTGGCCAGCAGGTCTAGGGAGGTTATTCTGCCCCTGGATTCAGCACTGGTGAGACCGCTCCTCGAATCCTGTGTTCAGTTCTGGGCCCCTCACCACAAGAGGGATGTTGAGGCTCTGGAGCGAGTGCAGAGAAGAGCAACAAAGCTGGGGAAGGGGCTGGAGAACAGGCCTTATGAGGAGCGGCTGAGAGAGCTGGAGGTGTTTATCCTGGAGAAGAGGAGGCTGAGGGGAGACCTCATTGCTCTCTACAACTACCTGAGGGGAGGTTGTAGAGAGGAGGGAGCTGGGCTCTTCTCCCAAGTGACAGGGACAGGACAAGGGGCAATGGCCTCAAGCTGCACCAGGGGAGGCTCAAACTGGGTATCAGAAAAAAAAAAATGACAGAAAGGGTCATTTGGCCCTGAGAGAGGCTGCCCAGGGAGGTGGTTGAGTCTCCACCCCTGGAGGTATTTAAAAGACAGGTGGACGAGGTGCTGAGGGACATGGTTTTGTGGTGGGTAGGAATGGTTGGACTTGATAATCCAAGAGGTCTTTCCACCCTGGTGATTCTATGAGTCTGTGATTTTAATGCTTTCTTCTGAAAAAGAAACCCTCTAAATCAGAACCCCCTGCATGGCATGGGGGTTGGAACTGGATGGTCTTTAAGGTCTCTTCCAACCCAAACCATTGTATGACTATCATTTTGGGATATTTAGTAGGAAGAACTATCAATAGAAGGGTTATGCAGAAACTTAAGCAAAAACTAGTTTTGTTATAATTTAGCTGGTATAATGAAGTTACTCTCTAAATTACTTCAAATTACAGTTACTTTGTAATTGTAATTTGAAAAAATATTTAATGGGATTTTCAAAATGAGTACCAAGAAACTATACATAGAATTTGGTCATATTTGTTACATTAGTTCTAAGCACTGACATAAATATTTCAGGTAAAGCGAATGAATCCCATATAAAAATTAGAAATATTCTTTCCAATCCTTTTTAAAATTTTAAAGATTGTTCTTCTGTTCTGTAGGAATCAATATAGGAAAGAGAAACTACGGTCTGTACTCATTAAGGGATGATTAGCCCTTGAACTTATGACTGCTTCAATATTCAGGAAAGGAGTTCACATTTAAAAGCCTACAGTAGTGTTTTGAATAATGCAGAATCATAGTTTAGTGTTTGATAGGAATGGTTGGACTCGATGATCCGGTAGGTCTCTTCCAACCTGGTTATTCTATGAGTCTATGATAGGATGGTTTGGGTTGGAAGGGACCTCAAAGCCCATCAACTTCCAACCTCCCTGCCCTGGGCAGGGACACCTCCCACAGGAACAGGTTTCTCAGAGCCCCATCCAACCTGGCCTTGAGCACCTCCAGTGATCAGGGAGCCATGACTTCTCTGGGCAACCTGGGCCAGTGCCTCACCACCCTCATTGCAAAGAATTCATTCCTAATGTCTAATCTAAATCTTCCCCCTTCCAGTTTAAAGCCATTCCCTCTCATTCTATCAATACCTGCCCTTGTAAAAAGTCCCTCCTCAGCTTTCCTGTAGCCCCCTCAGGTACTGGAAGCTGCTCTAAGGTCTCCCTGGAGCCTTCTCTTCTCCAAGCTGAACAATTCCAGCTTTCTCAGCCTGTCCTCATCTATTCAAATAGTGTTCATTAACATTCTAATATATATTTTAATTATAAATAATATATTATTGTATCTTATATAATTTTTAATATATTTTAATTACATTTCAGATATATGGTGCCTTCTGTATCTTCCAGTTATGCCGTTCACAGCAATAAAACTGAATTTTGTCTCATTTTTAGTGGAGGAGATTAACTCAGATTGGCAAAATCACGTCTAAAAGTTCTGAAATGAGCTCTAGGAGTGTGACAATCTAAGCTGACAGGAAGATCTTCTCTTAAATGCTTTCTTCAGGGAGAATGACAGAAAGCTGCTCGACCATTGAATGCGCTGATTTCCTCATCTGTTAAAGGACTTAATAGTAATTCTGTTAGAAATGGTTATCTGCTCTCTAAAATGTTTTGGAGGTTGTGTTAACAGCTAAGCCTTATTAGTGTGAACATGTTCTTCAGTTTGGGTTCTTACGTGCTGATATGATTATTTATACAACTGCTTGTCTTTTTTAATTAGCAAAGTAGATAGCCATGTGGAAATTATGTAAATAGACAGATTTTAGCATAGCATTTTCTTTTACTAATTAGAATAGAATGCAGATTTTTTTTCATGGGAGCAGTCATCCTCTCTTTCCATTGATTCAGCTTTCTGTTCTGTTTCCCTGGAGCATTTTAGGTTGAAAGAGGAGTAAAGAAGTTTGAAAGAAAGGCTTCAAAAACTGTAAATAGTGACTAGTTGTACCAAAAAGCTTTTGTTCTGCTTATAGAGTCATGGAACTGCTTGGTTGGAAAAGATTTTTGAGATCATTGTGTCCAACTGTACTTGTCCACTACTAAACCAGATCCCTGAGCACCTCATCTCCCCGTCTTTTAAACACCTCCAGATGGAGACTCCCCCTCCAGGGATGGGGACTCTACCATCTCCCTGAGAAGCCTCTGCACTTCTCCCAAGTGACAGGGGACAGGGCGAGAGGGAATGGCCTCAAGCTCCACCAGAGGAGGTTGAGGCTGAACATTAGGGAAAAGCTTTTCACGGAAATGGTCATTGGTCCCTGGCAGAGGCTGCCCAGGGAGGGGGTTGAGTCACTTTCCCTGGAGGGGTTTAAGGGACGGGTGAACGAGGCGCTGAGGGACATGGTTTAGTGTTTGATAGGAATGGTTGGACTCAATGATCTGGTGGGTCTTTTCCGACCTGGTGATTCTATGGCCTTCTTGACCACCTGGGCTGCTGCAGGCTCATGTTCAGCCACTGTCAACCAACACCCCTAGGTCCTTCCCTGCCAGGCAAAATATGTTTGCAAAAAAATAAGAAGTGTGGCTGTAATCAACTGGACTCCTAGAAATTTTGTGCTTTGCAAAAAAGCATCTCTACACGAATCCATTTAGTTCACGGGTTTATGTGCTCCTCTTTTATGGCATTTTGCAAGGAGAGCTCTGCAATGCATCCTATTAAAGGAAGGTCTAACGAAGAACAGGAAGAGAAGAGGGAGCCTCTCTGCTATTAATAACATAATTAAACATTTAAAAGTCAGGAAAAATGTCAAGGACAGACAACTGGATTAACAGTAGAGTCAGGTGGCTTATTTATTTCGATAATTCCTAAGTATTTATTAATAGAATATGAGGCTTCTACGCTTGTGCACAAGGTGATGCTGATGGAAAAATATAACTTGTAAGGTTATGCAGAAAGACTCATTTTAAGAGGCCATCTGGGCACGTGTGGCCACTGGGACACAGATGAATACAGAACCCAGTGTGTTATAGCTGTTTGGAGTTCACAGCAAAAACGAGTATATGATTGGTGAGGTCCTGGGAAGTGAAGCCATTTGGTGTCCAATGATAAATGTAGGTTTTCTATTCTCTACCTTGTTTGGAAGGAATGTAAAACAGTGGCAGTTGTGAGTTCTCAAAAGCTTGGGTCATTTCTACAATCCAGATTACTTTTGTCTACAGGAAAGCTGGGGAGGGGCTCTTGATGAGGGAGTGCAAGGATAGGATAAGAGGGAATGGGTTTAAGCTGGAAGAGGGGAGATTGATATGAGAGCTTAGGAAGAAATGTTTTCCTGTGAGGGTGGTGATGCCCTGGCCCAGGTTGCCCAGAGAAGTCATGGATGCCCCATCCCTGCAGGTGTTTAAGGCCAGGTTGGATGAGGCTTTGAGCAACCTGGTCTAGTCGGAGGTGTCCCTGCCCGTTGCAGCTGGATGGGCTTTGAGGTCTCTTCCAGTCCAAACCATTCTATGATTCTATGAACTTACAGTAAGATGGGTTTGATGAGGGGCTTTAACATTTCTGTGCATGCTGTTGCTGACAGTCTGCATTCACTTCGTATGCATTAAGATGAATTTGTGTATCCTAGAGATATTTTTGTAGACTGCCTGTAGTCTAAAGAAAACAGTACCTCATTGTTTTACCTTAATATTTTCATTATTTATTCTGTAATCATAAGTGTAAATATAACCATGATTACAGAGGGAAATTCTATGTATTTATGTATATATATTCTACAATTTTATGTGCATATCTCTTTCTAAATTTTGAATTGGATAGAGACAAGAGTATCCTTTACCCAGTATCAGCTTTAAAAGAATGCTAGAAGTCTTTTTATCGCTGTTGTCTCTCACTGCTCTTCAAGGTGAGTTGAAGATAAGTTGATCAGAAGGTAGTTGATTCGTTTTCTTTCCTTGAGCATTGTGGAAAGCTGCAATATGTCATCTCAACATGAAGGTGGGGTTAATGAATAAAAGGCCTGTTTGCTCAGTGATGCTCAATGATGAACATGAGCCAGCAGTGTACCCAGGTGGGCAAGAAGGCCAACAGCATCCTGGCTTGGATCAGCCATGGTGTGGCTAGCAGGAGTAGATGAAGGATCATCCTCTTCCACTCGGCGCTGGCAAGGCTGCAGCTCAAATTCTGTGTTCAGTTTTGAGCCCCTCAATCCAAGAAAGACCTTGAGGGGCTGGAGCACATCCAGAGGAGGGGAACAGAGTTGAGGAAGGCTTTGGAGCACAGGGGTTCTGGGGAGCTGCTGAGGGACCTGGGACTATTTAATCTGGAGAAGAGGAGACTGAGGGGAGACCTCATCGCTCTCTGGTGCTTGTAGAAAAGAGGTTGTAGCAAGGTGGGTGTTGGCCTTTCTCCCAAGTAACAAGTGATAGGATGAGAGGAAACAGCCTCAAGTTGTGCCGGAGGAGGTTTAGGCTGGGTATTGGAAAAAATTTCTTTATTGATCAAGTGGTGAAGCACCACGAGAGCCTGCCCAGGGCAGTGGTGGAGTCTCCATACCTGGAGGTCTTCAAAAACCATGTAGATGTGGCACACAATTGTATGGTTTATTAAGGCACCATGGTTTTATGCTGAGGATTGGACTGGATGATTTTAGAGGTCATTTCCAACCTTCATAATTCTGTGATCCTATTTTTCTATGTTTCCATGATTATAAAGTGAACTCTATGCTTCTTCAGGAATGTTGGTTTCCATCTGTAGATCTTTATCAACAGTTTATATGCTTTCGTGTCTTCCTAGAGCTCGAACCAGATTGAGAAGATAACTGGGTTGGACAGGTTGAAAACCCTACAGAAGCTAGACCTATCCAGCAATAAAATAACTAGTCTAGAAGGCTTGGAGGAACATGACCTGCTAGAGATTATCAACCTAGAGGATAACCAGGTAACATACTTTATATTGATGATTTTTTGTCCTACAATTTGACCCCTTTAAGGCATAATCAAAAAGTGTTATAGCTCTGCAAGAAATGGATATTAGAAAAAAAGGACATTTTTTTTCCTTTGGTGTTTCACTCCAATGCTGTTTCATATGCTGATTCATAATGTGCTCCTCAGGCCTTATTTCATACCTCTAGGAGGTTTTATCTTTATGTGCATATCACTTCTGTAGTATTTAGTGCTCATGGATGTAAAGAACTAACAGTGCTCCCTTGAGTGAATAAGATAGGGATGAGTATGCAGCTTTTTCAGCTTGATTATTCTTGAGGATCTTTACTTACATCACAGCTTTTCTACTGCCAGGCCTCAGGAGGATTTGCTAATATCTCTCAGCCCAATTTTATGACCACAGATTCTTGGGAGCTCTCAGCTGGAAACTTTCTCTGAGACAGAACTGCCTGTACTCTATTATACAGTGGCTTTTGTTATGCAGCGAATTTTCACTGGAAATGCAATGACACAATCCAGCTCATTTGTATTTGAATTTTAAAGCTCAAGCCATTTATATGTAATACACTTGGTATTGATTTTCCAGGATCCGTAACTGAAAAGACCATCAGTCCATGAATCATTTTGATATCAGAGACAGATCTGCATATGCAAAGGAAACCTAAGAAAATAAGAAAGAAAAATATAGCCCTGTAACTGGACATTTTCTGTCGTATTTCCCCACTTGCAAGATACATTTAGAGAATTTAATTCGAGATGCTATGAATTCTTTTTCTCACACTGTGTGCAGGCTGACATTTAAAGGTACATCAATTGCACCAGACAGGAAACTAACTAATAGTATGGTTGCTATTAGCATTAATAACACCACTTTCATTGCTTCATGTAGTTTCCACTGTTCTTTATGGCATGCAAAAAGCTATTAATTTTACCTCATCAAAATTTGCCTCTTTTAATGATGTTATTGGAACTGTTTAATGAGTCACCATTTTATGAACGTTTCCTTCTGAAGAATAACTTTAAAAGAATTTTAATGAATTAAACCAGAAAGATCTGAGTTGCTTTGGCTCACTACCACCCAGAATGATCTTAAATTCTTGATTTTTTCAAACGTGGGTATGATAGGTTTGTCTGCAAACCATGGCTCTCGTATACATATTCAATGATTTTTGAATGTTGAGGGTTGACATTCCATTATTTATTTAGGAAACCCTGCAAATAGCATTTAACTTGGCCAAAACTACTCCATGGTGGGCCTCTTATTATCTCAAAATGAGAATTGGGTAGGCTATAGAATCGTAGAATGCTTTGAGTCGGGAGGGACTTTGAAGATCATTCAGTTCCAACCCCCCTGCCATGGGCAGGGACACCTCCCACTGGATCAGGCAGCTCAAGGCTCCTTCCCTGCTTCCAGGGATGGGGCATCCACCACTTCTCTGTGCAGCCTGTGACAGTGCCTCACCACCCTCAGAGGCAAAAATTCTTCCTAATATCTAGTCTAGATCTCCCTTCTTTCAGCTTAAAAACATTCCCTCTTGTCCTATCGCTGTGCTTCCTGATAAAAAGCCCTTCCCCAACTTTCCTGGGGCCCCTTTTAAGGACTGGAAGGCTGCTGTAAGGTCTACCTGGCAACTTCTCTTCACTAGGCTGAACAAGACCAACTCTCCCAGCCTGTCCTTGTATGGGAGGAGTTTCAGCCCTCAGATCATCTTTGTGGCCCCTGTGGTTGTGATTTATGCTTTTAGACACTTTGCATCGGCTGATTATAAGTTAAGGATTGAATCTGAAGTCCTCTCAGTTCAGTCTTCTGGCAGTGGAAGTTAAAAAAGATACAAGGCAATTCTTCCCAGGTTTCCATGGATCGGATGACCTCTGGAACGGTCTCTGTCCACTAATTATAAAAGGAGGTTAAGTGACTGACTTGGGCTAATATAACAGATGGCTAAAATGGAGCGACATGGATTCAATTTGACCTGTTCTGTTATAATTGAGAGCCTTACAACTGTTCACTCAGGATCTGGCACGAATATCGGAAATACTGTGGCCAGCAGGACCATGGAAGTGATTGTGTCCCTGCACTTGGCTCTGATGAGACCGCACTTTAAATCCTGTGTTCAGTTTTGGGCCCCTCACTACAGGAAGGACATTGAGGGGCTGGAGCATCCAGAGAAGGGCAACGGAGCTGGTGAAGGGGCTGGAGAACAAGTCTTATGATATGTGGCTGAGGGACCTGGGGTTGTTTAGCGTGGAGAAGAGGAGGCTGAGGGGAGACCTTATCACTGTGTACAACTTCGTGAAAGGAGGTTGTAGCAAGGTGGGTGTTGGTCTCTTCTCCCAAGTGACAGGCGATAGGAAAAGACTAAATGGCCTCAAGTTGCACCAGGGGAGATCCAGATTAGATATCAGGAAAAGATTCTTCACCGAAAGGGTTCTGAGGCTCTGGCAGAGGCTGCCCAGGGAAGGGGTGGAGTCCCCATCCCTGGAGGTGTTTAAAAGAAAGGGAGATGAAGTCCTGTGAGATCTAGTTTAGTAGTGGACAGGTACGGTTGGACTCGATGATCTCAGAGGTCTTTTCCAACCGAGTGATTCTATGATTCTATGACTTTGCTTTGGGTGCATGAATGTTCCTTAATACCACATGACTTCTAATGCTCTTCTGATGTGCCTGAATGCGGTGAACCCAGATTTCCTTTGTGGGTAGATGGAACCTTAAGTGGAATGCAGCACCCACTGGACACAGGCATCCAAGGACAGCTCTGCTGATGCTTTTCAGTCAAGTGCTGCATGTTAAGTAGGACAAATTTAAGCTCCAGTGAAAAGAAATTCTTCTTAGAATGAATTTTTTTTGCTAGTCAACTGATGCACAAATATAACAGCAGAATTGCTGCGCTTAAGCACATCAGCCACATAAAAGTGTTAGGGCTTGACATTTGAAAGAACTGGGAAAATGCAGGTGGTTTGAAATTGCTGTCTGTATTATATTCTGCTCCGGCTAACATCCAAGTTGTCTGCCTTTTGTGACTAGAAGTGCCTTATTGAATGCAGTTAACACGTATGCCCATTTTGTGAGTATAATGATTTTTTTTTTTATGTCCAGATTTTAAAAGCAGGGATTAAAATACTTTTTTCTTCCCATAGCTGGCATGGATTCTGTTGACACTGATTTATGCTTTGTTTCTGTCACTAATTAGATTGCTGAGTTGCGTGAATTTGAATGGATTAAAGACCTCCCTCTCCTCAGAGTTTTAAATCTTCTAAAAAATCCTTTACAGGTAAGAAAAAACTAAAGAGGAAGCCAAAAATAAGAACCTAGAACTGATGGGTTGGATCACACCAGAATCCATTTACCTTCAGTTTCTAACTCTTAAGTGGCTGGGTCATTTCAGGGAATGAGTACAAGAAAGAATAAGTGATGATGCCCCTGGCATGGTTACCCAGTTTTATCCAAACCGAAGCTGCATATGAATCACGATGTTTAATATCCATGTAGTAAACCTGTGAATTTATGTAATTCCATTTGTGAATCCATTTATATGTTTGTACTCACAGTATGCTGTGATTTTTCTATAGAATAGTCCCATCTCCATTTGCTTTGGAGGTCTGTGTTCAACTGTTCCTGGGAAAAGGCCAAAGGAACTCAGTAGTACCCCTTTTAAGAGACATGTGTCTCTTTTCTTCTTTAGGATTTACTCATTTCTCATTTCTGGCTCCCATAATATCCTTCAATTAATAAGTTAAGTGTCCATAAACAGCAATGACAGTGGTGAAATTCTGACTTTGATTCTGCACTTGCAATTTGCCCTGAGTGAACAAAGATGATTCTACCCTAACTTTTGTGATTTCTAAATTATGTTTGAATTTTACAGTGATTTCCAGTGTCAGAGAGAAGAAAAATATTCAGGGTTTAACTTCTCCTTCCTGGAACTGCCAGTTTTGCGTTGGCTTCCATGACACTGGTTGGTCATGGCACACAAAGAAACTAGCATGAAAAAACACCTGAAATAGGCAACCCCTGGTCCTCTGTAATCTGAAAGCCTTTTTCTGTTTAGATGTCCATCCCTTAAGCAGAATCTTATCCTGTTCCTTTCAGTTGCTATTTTAATAAGCTTATGGTGCGGAGTCAGTTCGTACAGTGTATCGACATCTTTCAGGGTCAAAAGCTTTTCATGTTGCTATGTGTTACAGCCAACTTACTCTCAGCCAATTGAAATTAAATATTAGATTGTTGAAGGTAAGAAAAGTACTTCGTCAAAGTGGAAACTTTGTCCTTTAGGAGGAAAAAGACTATTGGCTGTGGGCGATTTTCAAGATGCTCCAACTGACTGAACTGGATCTCAAGAAGATTTCCGTGGAAGAAAAGGTGTGGGGACATCATATCATTCTAGAGTTTTGCTAAACAGAGAATACAAAACACTATGCATGCAATTGTAGCTTTGTAGTCATCTGTGTGTGGCAAATCTTCCACATTTCAGCCCCTAAGAGAGGCTACAAATTCAGAGACTTTTGCTTTTAAATCCAGTTATAAATCTACAGAATTTCTGGAGCTATTGTGGTATGTAAAAATGCAAAGCTTACCGAGAAGCTTTGCTCAGTGAAGAAATCCACTTAGAAGCTATTGTTACTCAGCTAATCAAACTAAGCAGGAAACGGTTTTAAGCTGAAAGAAGGGAGATTTAGATTAGATGCTAGGAAGAGGATGAGACAACGGCCCAGGTTGCCCAGAGAAGTCACGGCTGCCCCATCCCTGGAGATATTCAAGGTCAGGTTGGATGGTGTTTTGAGCAACCTGATCCAGTGGGAGGTGTCTCTGCCGGTGGCAGATGGTCCTTAAGGTCCCTTCCACCACAGGTTATTCTATGATTCTGTGATTCTGCTCTGTACAGCTTTCACTATAAAATCTCATCCCCCCAAACACCTGCTCAATCAGCTTACAGTAACTTTCCGTTGCAATAGAAACCTTACTCTCTTGTGCTGCTTTTACTGTAATTTGGTTGCTGCCTGTAGTTTTTGGGCCAGAGCCATTCCACAACTGTTAGCATTAACAGCTGCCAATTGGGATTGGATTTCAGGGAATTATCCTTTAAAAATGATCCTTACAGGAAATTAATCACTCCTGGCTTTAGCTACAGAAATATTAGGGTTCTTGTTTAATGCTAGGCTCTCTCTGTAATGAACATAGAGAAGGGATGGTAATGGAGTGGGATTTACCCCACCTGCCGAGTATGTTGATCTTACTCTTTGCCTCATTGAAACACAGAATGGTTTGGGTTGGAAAGGACCTTAAAACCCATCCAATTCCAAACTTCCTGCTGTGGGCAAGGACTCCTACTGGATCAGGTTGCTCAATGTCCCATCTAACCTGGCCTTGAACGCCTCCAGGCACGGGGCAGCCACAACTTCTCTGGGCTACCTGTACCAATACCCTATCACTCACCACCATTCTCAGGAAAATATTTCTTTGCTATCTCTAACCTAAATCTCCCCTCTTTCAGCTTAAAAATGTTCCTTCTCATCATATCACCGCATTCCCTGATAAAGATAACTTTGTGGTGTGTTATAGATCAGAAGTGCAGTTTAGAAATGGAATTCCCCGTTGCCTAACTTACCATTCTTGATTCTCATTGTGGAACTCTTGCAGTATATGAACTAGACTTTTTTTTGGACTAACCTTAACCAGATGATGTGCACCTAATGTTCTCCTTGCCACTAACTCAGACCAAAGGGCCACACTGGAGCTACAGTGACACGAGCTCCCTTCTATCACTCCCCTAAACTGGTGTGGGTGTTGGCTCCTTAGTACTGAATGTTTTGCTTTGAAGGTCCACTCCGTCATCGGAGTTTACAGTATATTTTGCAGCAGTGTCAGCAAGTTGATGTTTGATGGTTTCCATGAAACACCTTAGTAGTTCCTAACCTGCTTCTGAGTGGGTAGCATTAATAATGTGAAAAAATATGCAACTCATTAGTGACCAGTACCCTTAACAAAGCTTTCAGCAGAATGAATGGAGGGAATTGATGGCATTTGAGTGCTGCTCCTCTCAGGAAAGGCAGAAATGCATCGTCAGGAAAAATGCAATTTGCTCACTTTGTTAATGCCCATTCTGTTCTGCTTCTGACGAACAGACGAGTGGCTTTGGTCCCTAAGGATTCTAGTTCAGCATCTTTCACCAGGACTGAGAGGATGCAAATTAATGGATAATTAAAACCTAAGCAAAATTACTTTGCATCTTATGTGGCCTCCTGTTTTCTTTCCAGTAAAAGGCTGAATATATTAAAGATGGTGAGCTATGTCTGGCTGCCTTCCATCCATCTATCAAATTGTGCTTAAATCTCCTGAAATGATAGATGTAGCAGAGTGCTCTCAGATGAGCCATATGCAAAGACTGACCCTCATAAATATGAAGCCGTCGGTACTCATAGCGATCTGTGAAGTGCGTTGCAACTGGAAACAATCACATCACTGTTCTCTCTTTTGCCCCTAACCTGTGGGACCAGGTTGCTGCCGTGAATAAATACGATCCTCCTCCACAAGTCGTTGCTGCTAAAGACCATATGATGCACGTTAAGAACAGCATGCGGCAGCCCCAGAGGATCTTTGACAGGTGAGCTTACCTCCACTTCACATCTGCTCCTGAGGGTGGCACTCAAGTAAAGCAAAAATATGTTGTCATGTTTAGAAGGACATTTCCCTGTCCCTCTCCCACCTTTGAATTAATCTAGCAAAGAGGAGAAGGTCCATAGTATTCTGTTAGCAGCCTGGAAATGAGGCAAATCTTATTTGGTTGAAATGGATTATGAAATGAAGTTAGTCGTTCACCCCTAAAGTCTAAGACAGATTGTCCACAGCTTCAGTTCTTTTAAACAATCTGTTGAAGCAGATGGTCATTTGCGCCATACATGAAAGATGCAAAATTCCTATCAATACCCAAAGGCAAAATCCCTAGAGGCAGAAGAAAGCTGTAAAATATCTTCTTCCTATTATACTTACTCCCTCTCTTCACACTATTGGCATCCCATTGTGAACAAAATGACTTTATTTTGTAGCTTTGGGGCACATTTTTTATTCATAAGGTCGAAATCATCTAGTTTGTGCTTGGAGAAGTCCAGCTACTTCTGCCTTTGGGAGGAGATGATGCTGGCTGCCACTTAAAGTACAGAAAGGAGAAGCAAATGAATGTTCTTCTTTCCAGTGTTGCCATTGCCATGCCAGGTGACTTCTCTCGGTCTCATTTCTCATCTATAAAATGGAAATAGCCTTTACTTTGCTGCCCTGCAGGTGTATTATTATATTTGCTTGATGAATGCTGGGGAAGTGCTTTAATAGAAGTACCATGAAGTGTAGGTGGTTTATTATTTCTCTAGCTACAGTGGGTATTGGTAGCGACTTTTGTGCCCCCCACCCTGTTCTAGCACCATTTTGGGTATCTTCATTCATATCCAAGTAACGTGGTTTAAGATCCATGACTTAGCAACTCAGACATTTATATTTCAAATACAAACCAGGTGATCAGGCCCAGTTGGCGTGGGTTTATGAAAATCGTGTCCTGTCAAACTAATCTGATCTCCTCCTATGACAAGGTTATCTGTTTAATGGATGAGGGAGAGGCTGGGGATATAGCGTACCTGGACTTTAATAAAGCCTTTCAAACTATTTGTCACAGAATTCTGCTTGAGAAACCGGCTGCCGCTGGCCCGGACAGGCGCACCCTGTGTTGGGTAAAATCTGGTTGGATGGCCGGGCCCAAAGAGTGGTGGTAAACGGTGTTAAATCCAGCTGGAGGCCGGTCACAAGTGGTGTCCCCAGGGCTCAGTGCTGGGCCAGTTCTGTTCAATATCTTTATCAATGTTCTGGAGTAAGGCATTGAGTGTATGATTAATAACTTCACAGATGACACTAAGCTGGGAGGAGGTATCGATGTGCTTAAGGGTAGGGAGATTCTGCAAAGGTATCTGAACAGGCTGGATCCATGGGCTGCAACCAATGATATGAGATTCAAGAAGGCCAAGTGCCAAGTCCTGCACCTGGGTCAAAGGAGCCCCAAGAAGCTCTCCAGGTTTGGGGAAGAGTGGCTGGAAAATTACCTGGCAGAGAAGGCCCTGGGGGTGTTGCTTGACACTGACTGAACATGAGCCAGTAGTGGTGCAGGTGGCCAAAAAGGCCAACAGCATCGTGGCTTGGATCAGAAACAACGTCATCACCAGGACCAGGGAAGTAATTTTGCCCCTGGACTCAGCATTGGTGAGGCCCCCCCTGGAATCCTGTGTTCAGTTTTGGTCCCCTCACTACAAGAAGGACATTGAGTAGCTGGAGCATGTGCAGAGAAGAGAAGCGAAGCTGGTGAAGAGGAAGGAGAACAAGCATTATGAAAGACAGCTGAGGGAGCTGGGGGTGCTTACACTAATGAAAAGGAGGCTAAGAAGAGACCTCATCACTCTCTACAACTCCCTGAAAGGAGGTTGTGGTGAGGTGGGCACTGGTCTCTTCTCCCACGTGACAGGCAATAGGAAAAGACTAAATGGCCTTAAATGGCACCAGGGGAGGTTTAGATTAGACATCTGGAAAAATTTCTCCACCACAGTTCTCAGGCCCAGGGAGATGGTGGAGTCCCCAGTCCCTGGAGGTGTTTAGAAGACAGGCAGATGAGGTGCTCAGGGATCTGATTTAGCAGTGGATGAGTATGGCTGGACTCTTATGACCTCAAAGGTCTTTTCCAACCAGATGATTCTATGATATTTAGCATATCTTTATTCTGAGTCTTGCGTTTTCTGGGATTGTCACTGAAAGACAAGATCCATCCCAGTGGTGATGATAGCTCTGAGAATTCTTAACAGCATATTGAAAAAAAAAAAAAACAAAAAAAAACCCAAAATTGTATTTACTGTTTTGTAGAGTTAGAGATTCCTTAGGAAAAAAGCACAATAGTTTTACCTAAAGGCATGGATTTCTTCCAATGCAGACATAGACTTTATTTAAATATTTGTTTATTGGATTGCGTATGTGTATATTCATTGCTGGAAAGCAAGAATTCTGTCTTCTGTCAGAGGTATTGCATACACAAACATATAAACACGCAGACCAGCATTTATGGTGCTGACCGAAATTGTTTAATGATGCTCTGAATGTTTGCCCATGCTCAGCTGGAAAGCACACAACACAGTCATTAAAGAAATCTTCCTAATGAAGATGCGTTACAGTCTTCTATGCTATGAAATGTTTATTGGAACCAGATTGTTATAGTTCATTTGCATCTATCTTTTTAGATGAGATTATAATTAATTCTGGTTTAGTAATATCTCTATTAAAAATAAAACCAGAAAACAAAGGGAAAAGTTACGTTATTCTGTACTCTGCTGTGAAAAAAAAACATCAGCATTAAGTTTCTTATGTCATTCTATCTCTCTGTGTGCCTTATGATTCTTTAATGAAGTAGTGTATTTTTCCCCTATTATAAATGGTAGAATCATTTGTTTGGAGAAGACCTTTAAGATTTAGTGTTATATAGGGATGATTGGACTCAATGATCCAGTGAGTCTCTTCCAACCTGGTTATTCTATGATTCTATGATCCTTGAGTACAACTGTACCTGTCCACTACTAAACCAGATCCCTGAGCATGTCATCTCCCTGTCCTTTAGACACCTCCAGGCATGGGGAATCAACTACCTCCCTGGGCAGCCTCTGCCAGTGCTTGAGAACCCTTTTGGTGAAGAAGTTTTTCCTGATATCCAGGAACTTACCGTGGCGCAACTTGAGGCAACTCTCCTCCTGTCACCTGTTACGTGGGAGAAGAGACCAAATCCTACCTGGCTACAAGCTCCTTTCATGGAGTTGTAGACAGTGATAGGGTCTCGCTTCAGCCTCCTTTCTCCAAGCTAAACAACCCCAGGTCCCTCATCCACCTCTCACAAGGCTTGTTCTCCAGCCCCTTCACCAGCTTCGTTGCCCGTCTCTGGACACACTCCAGGACCTCAATTTCCTTCCTTGAGTGAGAGGCCAAAAACTGAACCCAGGAGCCAAGGTGCAGCCTCACCAATGCTGAGTCCAGCAGCACAATCACTTCCCTGCTTCTCCTGGCCACGTTGCTTCTGATAAAATCCAAGATTGGACTTCTTAGCCACCTAGGCCGCTGCTGGCTCATGTTCATCTGCTGACAACCAACAAGGAGACTGACACTCCTGTCCAGATGCACGTGACATCTAAAAAGGTGGCTTGATCATAGTTATAACTGCTGAATGGGGAGCAGAAGTTTAATAGCAGAGGGCTCTTGAGTCTATTGGGCAAGCACATGTTGAATTTGGTATTGGGCTATTGAGGATAAATTCATTCAGAGAAGAAATAGGGCATGATTATTTTTAACAATGAAGGTAATTAACCATTGGAACAATTTAGAAAGGGCACCAAGAATTCTTTATAGCTGAAACGTTTTTAATTAAAATTTGCTCTAATGGAACCCAAGGTATCAGGCTTGAAACAAGAACTAACACAGGGAAATCCTGTTGCCAGTGTGATGAGGGGACTCCAACTTAGAAGATCACTATAGTCCGTTCCGGCCTGGAAATCTATTAATCCTGCACATCAGTGTATTATTGGATATTAGGAAAAGTTTCTTTACTGAAACAGTGGTGAAACATAGGAAGAGCCTGCCCAGAGAAGTAGTGGAGTTCCTATCCCTGGAGACGATCAAATAATGTATAGTCACAGAATCACCAGGTTGGAAGAGACCCCCAGGATCATCGAGTCCAACCATTCCTATCAAACACTAAACCGTGTCCCTCAGCACCTCATCCACCTGTCCTTTAAACCTCTCCAGGGAAGGTGACTCAACCTCCTCCCTGGGCAGCCTCTGCCAGTGCCCAATGACCCTTTCCATAAAAAAATTTTCCTAATGTCATGACTCTTCAGGATATGGTTTAGTAGGTAAGGTGATGTTGGGCTGATGATTGGAGTGGATGATCTCAGAAGTCTTTTCTAACCTTAATGATTCTGTGATTACTATATGCCCCAAAGACAAGAAAAGTTGAAAGATGCACATTAAATGGGCCAAGAACTGTTTACAAGATATTGCTTACAAGTTGTAAGAAATACAGGACTTTTAGTTTATCATTTGAGAACCAGGTAGTGGTGATGCAATGAAAAATAGTCGTATGGAAATATTCTCCATACTCTTTTGACATAATAATAAATGCAAGGAATTTGAGCATATCAGGAGTTTGAGCACTGGAAGTTTATATAAGGGAATTTGAATTCTGAGTATGATGATCGTGCTAAGTAATGACCAACCCCCTCTACAACTACCCGAAAGATTGTAGCAAGGTGGTTATTGGTCTCTTCTGCCAAGTAACAAGGGATAGGATGAGAGGAAATGGCCTCAAGTTGCACCAGGGGACGTGTAGATTGGATATTAGGAAAAATTTCTTTACTGAAAGAGTGGTGAAGCATTGGAGGAGGCTGCCCAGGGCAGTGGTGGAGTCCCCACCCCTGGAGGGGTTTAAAAAACGTGTAGATGTGGCCCTTCAGGAAATGGTTTGGTAGGCACAGTGATGTTGGGCTGGATGATCTTAGAGGTCTTTTCCAACCTTAATAATTCTATGATATATTGTGTCATTACTGGCTCTAAAACTTCCTTGTAAAAGAAAAGAGTACAGAGGATTTCTGCAGTTTGCAAGCATGTACCAGGTTCTGTGCCTGAAGGAAGAATGTATTAAACCTGTGTTGAAAATAAGGGTTCTGTCCTCACAGACCTACCTTGACATCATTATTCATGAAGGGCTTGGCCTTGAGCAAGAGTAAGAACCTTTCTTCTGCATCTTGAATACTACTAAATCTCTGGTCACTAAGGGTGTTTCCAGGAATTCCCATTTTTGAAATGCCACCATGGCTTCACCATGGGCAAGTCCTGCCTGAGCAATGGGGTGGCTTTTGGACTGGAGAGCTGCCTGGTGGAGAAAGACCTGGGAGTGTTGGTTGACAGCGACTGAACATGAGCCAGCAGTGGCCCAGGTGGCCAAGAAGGCCAATGGCATCCTGGCTTGGATCAGAAACGGCGTGGCCAGCAGGGCCAGGGAGGTTCTTCTCCCTCTGTACTCAGCACTGGTGAGACCACTTCTTGAATCCTGTGTTCAGTTCTGGGCCCCTCACCACAAGAAGGATGTTGAGGCTCTGGAGCAAGTCCAGAGAAGAGCAACAAAGCTGGGGAAGGGGCTGGAGAACAGGCCTTATGAGGAACGGCTGAGAGAGCTGGGGGTGTTTAGCCTGGAGAAGAGGAGGCTGAGGGGAGACCTCTCTACGACTACCTGAAAAGAGACTGTAGAGAGGAGGGAGCTGGCCTCTTCACCCAAGTCCCAGGGAACAGAACAAGGGGGAATGGCCTCAAGATGCACTGGGGAGTTTCAGATTGAACATTAGGAAAAAAGTTTTCACCTAAAGGGTCATGGGGCACTGGCAGAGGCTGCCCAGGGAGGTGGTGGAGTCACCATCTCTAGAGATATTTAAAAGACGGCTAGATGAGGTACTTAAGGATATGGTTTAGTAGCAGATAGGAATAGTTGGACTTGATCATCTCAGAGGTCTTTTCTGACCTTGTGATTTTATGATTCTATGGTCACTGACTCATGCTATTGTACTGACATGCAGCCCAACTTACCTGCATCACCACCCTGACCCTTAGCTTTCCATTGGGCACTGGCAGAGCCTGCCCAGGGAGGGGGTTGAGTCACCTTCCCTGGAGGTATTTAAGGGACGGGTGGACAAGGCGCTGAGGGGGATGGTTTAGTGATTGATAGGAATGGTTGGACTCAATGATCCAGTGGGTCTCTTCCAACCTGGTGATTCTATGATTCTAATGCGGTAACCACATCAGTGGATATTGGAAAAGCAATGAATGTGATCTCTATAGACTTCTGTAAAGCCTTTAGTATGGCCCTGCACAGCATCTTTCTCTCTAAATTGGAGAGAGATGGATTTCATGGGTGGACTGTTCGGTGGGTAAGGAATTGGTTGGATGGTTGCATTAGTAGTGGTCAACAGCTTGATGACCAGATCGTGATCAGTGACAAGTGGTGTCCCTCATGGGTCCATACTTGGACGAGTGCTGTTTAATATTTTCATTGATGATATCAATAGCGAGATCGAGGGCACCCTCAGCAAGTTTGTAGATGACATCAAGCTGAGTGGTGCAGTTGTCACACCAGATGGATGGGATGTCATGCAAAGGGACATGGTCAAACTGGAGAAGTGGACCTGTGTCAACCTCATGAGGTTCAAAAAGGCCAAGTGCAAGGTCTTACATGTGGGTCAGGGTCATCTGTGGTTTCAATAGAGGCTGGGGGATGATGTGATTAAGAGCAGCCCAGAGGAGAAGGACTTGAATGCTGATTGATGAGAAGCTTGACATAAGCCAGCAACGTGTGCTCACAGTCTGGAAGGCCAAACGTGTCCTGGGCTCCAGCAAAAGAAGCCTGTTCAGCAGGTCATGAGAGGTGAATTTTCCCCTCTACTCCACTGTCATGAGACCACACCTGGAGTCCTGTGTCCAGTTCTGGAATCTCCAGTAGAAGAAGTAGATTGGACTGTTGGAATGGCTCCAGAGGAGACCACAAGGATGATCCGAGGGCTGGAGCACCTCTGCTATGAGGACAGGCTAAGAGAGTTGGGGTTGTTCAGCCTAGAGAAGGGAAGGGTCCAGGGAGAACTCTTAGCAACCTTCCACTACCTGAAGGTGTCTACAAGAAGGTTGGGGAGGGACTTTTTACAAGGGTCTGTAGTGATAGGATGAGAGGGAATGGCTTTAAATTGGAAGTGGAGATTTAGATTAGACATTAGGAAGAAATTCTTCCCTGTGAGGGTGATGAGGCCCTGGCCCAGGTTGCCCAGGGAAGTTGTGGCTGCCCCATCCCTGGAGGTGTTCAAGGCCAGGTTGGATAGGGCTTTGAGCAGCCTCGTCTGGTGGGAGGTATCCCTGCCTATGGCAGCAGGTAGGAACTGGATGATCATTTAAGGTCTCTTCTAACGCAAATCATTCCACAATTCTGTGATCTGGGTTCATTTCACAGTTCTGTACAGACTCGAGCTGGTCTCTTAATTTATTAGGTGTTATCTGTTGTTTCTTCTGTGAGAATTGCACTCCCCTGGAGAATTAGGAGTCTGAATTGCGTTATTACCTTAGTGCTTCTGAAGTATCGAGTCCATTATATACATTTAATTTGGTAGAAAATAGAACTGTTTTACTGTATCTGGAATAGAAGTGAAGCCATTACTTAGAAATCTTTTTCCTTCATGCTCAAGTTTGATGGTTATCGTTACTTCTCACAGAGTTTGTTACTCATAAGAGAAAGGTTGGGAAGAAATATTCTGTCTTTTCAGGAATTCATGATCACCTGCGTTAGATCACATTAAATGGAATATTAACTCATGTTGGCAGGTTTCTACCACTTGAAAATTTAAATTTAGTTGAAGCTATTGTTTAGTTATAAGTAAGTGTGCTTGAAGGTATTTCAACTATTTCTGACATATTTTTCCCTCCAGTGATTCAAGGGGCTACAGGAAAGCCGGGAAGGGGCTCTTTATTAGGGAGTGCAGGGATATGATGAGGGGAAATGGTTTTAAGCTGAAAGAGGGGAGATTGAGATGAGATTTTAGAATGAAATTGGGGGGTTTGTGTGGGCAATGAGACACTGGCTCAGGTTTCCCAGGGAAGTCATGGATGTCCCATCCCTGGAGGTGTTCAGGGCCACATTGGATGGGGCTTTAAGCAACCTGCTACAGTGGGGCTGGAATGGGATGATCTTTAAGGTCCCTTCCAACTCAAATCATTCTATGATTATCAAGTAGCAGCATCTCAAAATCTTGCTAGATTTAATAATGATAGCACACAATTGCATCCCATTTTTAGTTATCTGAATAAATTGCTGGACACTCAGAAGTACAGAAATGCTATTCATTCTAGTATTTACAGCTGCAATTGGCAATGTAAGGATCTAACTATCTACTCAGCGTGGAGAAAATGGAGCACTTTGTGTTTTTGCAGCTCTTCAGATTCTTTTATTGTAGTGTTATTTGTGTTCAGTTCAGTTTAAGGATCTCAGTGTTTTTCATTGTATTGAATTGAAGAGTTTTTACAACTTTCCACCTTCATCAGGCAAGGCCGTGGAAGTCAGCAAGAGTCAAGCAGGAGTGCATAAAGGTTTGTAGGACTGAGTGCAAGTTCACGCTAGGCTTATTATCCTGATCATTAAAATACTACCGTCTCGGCGATAGACTTGGAAAACTCTTAAACAAATCCAGCAACACCATCCCTGCAGAGGAAGCTTTAGAAAAGGCAATAAATTGGAAAAGATTATAGCAGACATAAGATTATTCCTTTTGCAAAAGAGACCTAGGGGTCTTTAATGCAGTATTTTGTGCTATTTTTATGTTTAGGGCATATCAAACTGTGCACAGGCTTCTCCTGATTTTCGTCTGAACTGTGAACAATGTGAATAGCGCGACAGACATGAGATTGGTTGAAATGATGAAAAAGTCTCTGCGAAAGCTTAATACAAAGTCTCCGATGATTTCATTTGTAGGTAATGAAATGGCTCCTTGTTTTCCTTTCTTGCAGCACTTTACCCAGCCTCGATGCTCCCTACCCCATGCTGGTGTTAACTGGCCCTCTGGCCTGTGGCAAGAGAGAGCTCACTCATAAGATCTGCAGGCAGTTCAAGAATTTCTTCAGATATGGGTAAGTTTGCTCCCTAAGGTTAACAGAACATCAAGCGATCAAGGCTAGAATTGCTGCAGGTTTGTTGTTGGAAGTTATAAGTTAAAGACAACCCATAAACGTTAATTGCTATGCATTTTATCTCTTCCCAGGGCTTGATTGCCTGTAGTCATCAAATACTTCCTTAAAAGGAAAGCTATTTAAGTTATCATGATCTTTTCAAAGGTGAACAGCAAACAGAAATGTGTCATTAAGAGCTCCTTTTTATTGATCTATTCTGTCTATGCTCCCTAATGCCCTTCAACCTAAGCATCTGTTTAGACGTGTATGCATTTCTTTTAATTTTTGTAACGGTACCTGCGTATAGATACATTAGCATGCAAGGGCAGACTGCATCCAGAAGCTACGAAAAGAAGCGAGTGCGATTGCTGGACCATTTTATTATCCCGTGAGCAGTGTTATCAAAGCAAATGACGACTTTCAGACATCACCACCTGCTGGGAGTACTAATTCTCCTTATCGGAAAGGCCTGAATTATGATCCTTATGCCCTTGGGCTCCTGTGAACTTAGTGGAGAGAAAGTATCTCTTTCCAAGAGATGTTCAGCCTTTGTTAATCTGTTCCCTGAGGTACCTACCTGTTTGCAGTAGATGGGAAGTCTGGTTAAGCTAGATCACTACTATCTGTTGCCTAAAATTAGGTGGTGTAAGCTGTTCCTCTTGTCCACTCATTCCATTCTTTACAGGACCTCAATTCCATAGATCCTACAGCACACTCTGTTCTTCACCAGTCTGTGTTCCTGTTTTGGAATCATGGAAATGGTTTGGATGGGCAGGGATCATAAAGCCCATCCAGTTCCATGGGCAGGGACACCTCCCACTAGACCAGGCTGCTCAAGGCCCCATCCAACCTGGCCTGGAACAATTCCAAGCAGGGGGCAGCCGCAACTTCTCTGGGCAATCTGTGTCAGCGTCTCATCACATTCATTGTGAAGAATTTCTTGCTAATGGCTCATCTAATTCTTCCTCTTTCCAATTTAAAGCCATTCCCCCTTGTCCTGACACTCCAGGCCCTTGTAAAAAGTCTGTCCTCAGCTTTCTTGTAGTCCCCTTTCAGGTACTGGGAGGCTGTTAAAAGATCTCCCTGGAGCCTTCTCTTCTCCAGAATGAACAACCCCAACTCTCTCAGCCTGTCCCCAGAGCAGAGGTGCTCCAGCCCTTGCATCATCTTCATGGGCTCCTCTGGACCTGTTCCAACAATTCCATCTCCTTCTTATGTTGGGGATATTATATTGTCTGTCCTCTGTTTTCTCAGATTTTTTAGTAAACAAATTTATCTGTTCATTTTTAACCAGACTTTGGCTACAGTTTCACAAGTCTGGCCTTTGCCGCAACAGGACCCGAGTCTGTATTTCTGCTCCTTTAGGTACCTAAGTGGTGAGTTGTAAGGCGCATGCGTATGTGAGAATGATTTCACAGTGTTCTTCGCATCACAGGACCACGTTTTGCATGCCTAGTAGTAGCCTTCATCTCTAACATAACCCACCACAGTAAAGGAGCCTGGATGTGTTTCTGCTCTGACTCTGATTGTAGTCACTTGCTGGATTAGATAATTACACTAGGAAGCTGAAAGGATGTTTTAAGAGAAGATATGTGCGAGTTATGTGACTGCAAAAATGACTTTTTGCCTTTCCTGTGTTTTGAAAGACTAGATTGGAAATCACAAACTAATTGAGCGCCCATTGAAATTTTCCAAGCACTATGTGTTTTTTTTAAGAGCTTTGTTTTAATGCTGTGTGTTTTATTTCCTGAAAGTTTTATGCATAGGGGGGTGGAAAAAGGGAGAGAGACAGAATCTTAACAGAGCAGAAAATTGCAATCATAAAGCAAAGTTGTGTTTTAATTATTCAGTGGAGATTTAAGCAATTTTATAGCTTAGACTTTAAATTTCAAACATTCCACTCATTAAAAATGTATTTCATGCAAGATATCCTGGCAGTGTAAATGTAAACATGGCCCTGCAATTAAAAGAGGTTGTAATGCTTAAAAGTGTTTCGAAAAATAAAATGAAATTGGACCCTCAAACCATCTGGCTGGTGCTCAGGAATGACCTTTAAAGCTGGATGCGTTCATAATATCTTAAAAGAAAATCAGGCCTTTGAAGTGAGATTTTATGGAACCCATGTGCCGCAGACTGTTCTCATTTGCCACTGATTAAAAAAAGGTGCCACCTTCTAATGCCGCGATAGTTAAGGTTTGTCAAGCTCTGCATTAGAGACGGAACTTTGTGGACCTCGACTCCATGAGCAGAAGTGGCTGGGGAGGTGGCACACGAGTAGGTGGTTGTATTTTTTTGCCACGTTTTCCAGGACAACGCAGCAGAAATCCAGGATAAAATGTTGTCAATGCGAATCAATCCTTCACATGAAGGGGCCTACAGGAAAGCTGGGGAGGGACTTTTTACAGGGGCCTGTAGTGATAAGATGAGGGGTAATGGCATTAAATTGGTAGGGGGAAGGTTTTTATTAGAAATCAGAAAGAAATTATTCACAATGAGGGTGATGGGGCCCTGGCCCAGGGAAGTTGTGGCTGCCCCATCCCTGGCGGTGTTCAAGGCCAGGTTGGATGGGACCTTGAGCAGCATGATCCAGTGGGAGGTGTCCCTGCCTGTTGAAAGGGAGTTGGAACTGGATGATCTTTAAGGTCCCTTGCAACCCAAACCATTCTATGATTCTGTGATTACACTTGTGTTCCTATTATCCTACTTGGGGGCACGGTTTAGAGGTTGGTGGGAATGGTTGGACTTGACGATCCAGTGGGTCTCTTCCAACCTGGTTATTCTATGATTCTATGAAAAGCAGAAACAAGACGCGAAGTATAATTTCCTAAGATAGAACATGAGCCACGACTTACTTTAATCTAAAATTGCTGCCTGCATCGACTTAACTGGGGGGTTTGGGTTTGTACAGGGTTTTTTTTTTTCAGTGTTTCACCCTGGTATTAAGCTCATGTATCTGAGGTTTATCCTCTTGTCCTTACGTACTGGCAGGCAATTACTTTCCCTGTCTGGTATCCCACTTATCTCCCTAGTTTCAGGATTGTTTCTCCCCTTTCTATTAGGGCTCTATTTAAAGATTGGTCTTTATATCTCTTTCTTAACCTCGCAGTTCAACCTAACTTCTAGTCTCCTCTTCTATATTTAGGATTCTACTTTATATCATCCACAAGCTGACATAACAGAATTAAAAAATGGTTTCATCATTTCTGCGTTACAGGGAGCGGTGACAGCTTCAGTTCAGGCTGTCCTGGGCCAGGGGGGATTTATAGCCCAAATGGAATGTTACATTTAAACTTTTTTTTATTATTTATGGCTTAATCTTTCAAATATGCAGCATTAGCGGTATGATTTGCACCTCTTTATATTTCCCATTTATCTTCTCTTCTTAAAAATAAAATGATTTGTAGTATTCTCCCTTCCCCTCTTCCTATTCCCTAGCTGCTTCTGTGATTGAAAACAGGTTATTTCTTTATTATACCCTATATCTTCCAGTCCCTGTCACACTACGAGGGCAGCTTACTTTGGTGAAGAAAACAGACTTGATTACTATTTCGTTTCTCAAGAAGCATTTGGTGAAATGGTGAACACAGTAAGTAGTATCCTAGAAGGCTTATTTCCCACACCCAGAGTGAGCTCAACTTTTTTGTCCAGGTCTGGTTTTTGGGGGGTTTTATATTAAGTTTGTGTCTGTGTGTGCACAATTCTTCACTCACAGTTTTGTGATTTAATTTCATAGACAGAAGCCGCAAATCTGTTGTATATTTATGCTGGTTTTCTCCTGTATGAACACATAGAAAACAGTAAATGGGCTTAATGGTCAGTAGGAATTTTTAAACAGTAGTGTAATGTAGAAATAAACTTATTTTCATATGCAAATTGCTAGATAGCTTTTGAAATATCTACCGTCTTTTTGTCTTCCCTTTCTTTTCTTTCTTTTTCCAAAACCTTCCAGCAACCCTGAGGGGAATGCAGTCTTTTAAAGTTTAGCAATTTCACCCTAAAGGCATTCTGTCTCTCTCTGAAGGCAGTGTGCCTCCAGCTACTGCTTCTGATGTTTATTGTTTCTGCAATAAAACTTTGGCTTGAAAAGCCACAACAGAGCTCATTATTTGTATATATACAAGTCGGGGAGGCAACACAGTCTGATCTGGTCCTTAATGATAACTCTCAGTAATCAAGTAGTTTAATTTTAAGAGAGTATAATCTGCTTACATCTCTCTAGACGTGCTGCTGGGAACCAAAGTTTCAGTTGTCAGCTTTTAACTTTGAAATTTCTTGGCCAATTACATATTCTCCTTGCAGATTTGTTTCTGTCCTCTCTTCTTCTTTGGCATCTTCTCTTTCGCCTGGCGTGGCCATATGGTTTGGTGTAATGTCAAAAGAAGGATGCCCCTTGCTTTTAGATCTTCCCTTCTTTTACAGTGCGAATGAATAATCAATGATGAAAGCTGTAACCTGTCAGCAGCTCATTTTCAAGGCACTGGTGGTTTATTATCCGTGAACAATGTACAAGCCCATACCCTTCAGGACCAACTGAGTGCTCTTCCCTGCAAGTTTTGTTTTCCCTTTGTCATCATCATCATTGTTGATTTAAGCTGGGAGAAACTTCTTACGGACAGAAAGCAAGAAAGTCCAGAGTCATTACATTCTTTTAAGGAAGTTATTTTCCTTGAAATATTTCTCCTTACACTTGCTGTTTTGAATTTCAGGGGAAGTTTCTGGCCACCTATAAATACAGCGACTATTACTACGGACTTGGAAGAGACACTGTAGAATCAATTGCCAGAGAAGGTCTTGCGACCTGCGTTCACTTAGAAATAGAGGTAAGGATTCCAGAGGATGGCAACAAAGATGAACAGAGGGCTGGGGCACTTCCCATACAAGGACAGGCTGAGAGAATTGGGCTTGTTCAGCCTGGAGAAGAGAAGGCTCCGAGGAGACCTTAGAGCGAACTTCCCCCTGAAAGGGGCTACAAGAAAGCTGGAGAGGGACTTTTTGTAAAGGCACATAGTGATAGGACAAGGACCAATGGGTATAAACTGGAGAGGGACAGATTTAGACTAGACATAAGGAAGAAATTCTTCGCAGTGTGGATGGTGAGGCACTGGAGCAGGTTGCCCGGGAAATTTGTGGCTGCCCCATCCCTGGAGTTGTTCGAGACCAGGTTGGATGGGGCCTGATCTAGTGGGAGATGTCCCTGCCCATGGCAGGGGAGTTGGAACTAGATTATCTTAAAGGTCCCATCCAACTCAAACGTTCTGTGATTCTATGATTTTATGATTGCTTATGGCCTAGTCATCTTTGAATGAGTAATTCATAGGCCATGAAAATGGTCTGAGGGCTGGAGCACCTCTCCTATGAGGACAAGGCTGAAAGAGGTGGAGTTGTTCAGCTTGGAGAAGAGAAGGCTCTGGGGAGACCTCGTAGGAGCCTTCCAGCACTGAAAGGGGGGCATCAGGAAGGCTGGGGAGGGATGTTTTCGCAAGGCCTGTTGTAACAATACAAAGAGTAATGCTTTTAAACTAAGGGAGGGAACATTTTGACTGGAAATAAGGAAGAATTCTTCTACAGTGAGGGTGGTGAAACACTGGCCCAGGTTGCCCAGGGAGGCAGTGGAGGCCCCATCCCTGGAAACATTCGAGGTCAGGTTGGATGGGGCTCTGAGCAACCTACTGATGACCCCTGAAAGAACGCCATGCTTCTCCTTTGCTGATGAAGCAATGAAGGATGCATGGAAGCCTGAGGCAATATTTTGAGCAGAACTGTTAAAAGACACAGTCTTTGAGGGATGAATTTACCCTCTCTGAGATTTGTCAGGTCCACATGCACAGCAGGCAGAATCTCAGAAGTCGTGCAGTGTTAAGAAACTGAGTCACAAACCAGGTGTCAAAACCTGTCTATTGGAGTCCCTAAAGACTAACTTTTAAGCTAATATTTTAATTATATACTTCTCATTATCTTAGATCAAGATTTACGAGGCGAGTTGACAAAAAGGAACTGCAGTGCTAACAGAGGATCCTAAGTTGTGCATCCAGAGTGATGGAATGAGTAGGGAGACAAGCATAAGTTGATACTAAATTTAATTAGTCTTGGGATCATTGTTTTGTTTTTGAAACTGGTGATGGAAAAACTACTTTTCAGTTAAGAAACTCAGTGTTCACAAGGAGCTTTACTCTCCTTTGTCCTAAATAAATCTGTGCACATTTACCAGCTTCCATATAAATGTACAAATAAGAGAATGGCAGCATGTCAGTACTAAAAAATTAGTAGCTGCTTGCTCAAATAGTTCATAATTTAATGCTGCAATCCTGTTCTTAACTGCCTGATATTAAACAGCAAATTAATAACGTAATAACCCTCAGTCTCCACTGATTGCGATAGGCTTTGAGTCTGTTTGTCGTCTTGCCAGACAGAACCTAAATTTACAAGGGAAGAAAAATAGGAGAAGATGAAATATGATGGAGTGGGGTGTCTTTTAAAGCTGTCAATTCTTCACAAACTAGATGTGTTATCAAATAATTTAGGAGAAAGAACTTAATGGAACATCATATTTATTCATAAGGAGGTTAACCCAGCCACAAGGGCAGTGACCGTGACTTTTACCAGGTATTACTGAAGCTACTGTCATGGACAGACAGCTAAGAAACTCCTTTGTCACTGAAGTTTCAAGATCACGTAGTAATTATGCATAGTCTTGCATCACTCTGGACTCCGCTAGCAGATGAGAAACAATAATGATGAGTTATGTATCTGAATAGAAGTTATTGAACTCCATTATCTTCTGTGAGGCTCATAACAAAAGTGATTTACCACTGTTAGAAGAAGTTTTAATTATGGTCTGTGGGCCAAGACTAAAAAATTAGAGCTGTTCGTTCCCTTTAATCTAGAGTATATCTTTCACTGATAAAGGGGACTGACACAAATTGTGAAAGTTCAATCTTGCTGAGTCTATGCTTCCAGTTAGTGAAGCTGCTGTCACTTCTCCCAAGTGACGAACGGTAGGATGAGAGGAAATGGCCTCAAGTTGCACCAGGAAAGATTTAAACTGGATTTAAACTTTCCTCCCATCCTATTGCCTGTCACCTGGGGGAAGAGACCTGCACGTGCCTCACTGCAGCCTCCTTTCCAGGAGCTGCAGAGAGCGATGAGGTCTCCCGTCAACCTAGTTTTCTTCAGACTAAACAACCTCAGCTCCATCAGCTGCTCCCCATATCCCCCGTGCTCCAGACTCTTCCCCAGTTTCATTCCCCTTCTCTGGACACACTCCGGCCCTTCAATGTCTATTTTGTACTGAGGGACTCAAAACTGAGCCCAGAATTTGAGGTGAGGCCATACCATTGCCAAGTCCAGGGGGATGATCCCTTCCCTAGTCCTGCTGGCTACACTATTTCTGATATAAGAATTCATTATAGATCACAGAATCACAGAATCACAGAATAACCAGGTTGGAAGAGACCCACTGGATCGTCGAGTCCAACCATTCCCACCAATCCCTAAACCATGCCCCTAAGCACCTCATCCACCCTAACCTTAAACACCTCCAGGGACGGCGACTCAACCACCTCCCTTGGCAGACCGTTCCAATGCCTAACCACCCTCTCCATGAAGAACTTTTTCCTAATCTCAAGCCTAAATCTCCCCTGGCGGAGCTTGAGGCCATTCCCTCTCGTCCTGTCCCCTGTCACTTGGGAGAAGAGGCCAGCTCCCTCCTCTCCACAACCTCCTTTCAGGTAGTTGTAGAGAGCAATGAGGTCTCCCCTCAGCCTCCTCTTCTCCAGGCTGAACACCCCCAGCTCTCCCAGCCGCTCCTCATAAGGCCTGTTCTCCAGCCCCTTCACCAGCTTCGTTGTTCTTCTCTGGACTCGCTCCAGAGCCTCAACATCCCTCTTGTGGTGAGGGGCCCAGAACTGAACACAGTACTCGAGGTGCGGTCTCACCAGTGCCGAGTACAGAGGGAGAAGTACCTCCCTGGACCTGCTGGTCACGCCGTTCCTGATCCAAGCCAAGATGCCATTGGCCTTTTTGGCCACCTGGGCCACTGCTGGCTCATGTTCAGTTGCTGTCAACCAGCACCCCCAGGTCCTTCTCCTCCTGGCAGCTTTCCAGCCAGGTTTCTCCTAGTTTGTACCTCTGCTTAGGGTTGTTGTGCCCCAAGTGCAGGACCCGGCATTTGGCCTTGTTAAACCTCATGCCGTTGGTCTCAGCCCAGCAGTCCAGCCTGTTCAGGTCACCTTCAGATGGTGTTTTTTACATATTCTAGATATCTTTTTTTCTCTTGTTGCCCCTAAAATCAGCTTTGTCCAGCTCCAGGCCTGTTTTTTAGCTGACCAGTATTGAGATATTTATAATTGTGAGGCATGTAGAGTCAAGATTATATCCCATCTCTTATCATCCCACGCCTGTAGTCCTCTGCATTGCCTCCTGTGTTTCCACTTCTCAAGGTCTTTGCTGTCCTGCCAGGCTTGTAGTTATCTACACTATGTTATTACATAAACATCTCATTCTACCTGGAAGACGAGCTTGTTACTGCTATCCATACAAAACTATGTACCACATGAAGATAAAGAAAAATAAAACGATTCTATAGAGACATCTGGTCAACAAGAGAAATTGCTGTCACAGCAGAGCCAAGTAAAACAGAAGTTATAGGCAGGTCAAGAAAAGTTCAGAGCGAGCAGGACAAGTCTCAGTTCTCAGGCCTTGAAAACTCAATACAAGTATCACAATGACAATACTATATTGCCGGGCCGCCTGGTTACAATTCTTTCTTTTATATGTAGAATGAGGGAGAGGGAGAGAGAAAAGGCTCTTCAAAGTATGAGACAGTGCAAAGGAGAGCTGTCAGAAGTTCAGGATTGGTGGCATTACCTGCATCATTTAATAAGACCTTGTCTTTGAGTCCTAGAATGCAAACAGGTCTCTGTTCTCAGATCTAGATTGAAGTTGTTATAGGTATTTCAGTCCTCAGCTGTCAACTGGTGCCAACCAGAGCCATTGTCCTTATGGCAGAGTTGGTGCAAGGCACATGTAAATATTTCCTAGGATGCTGTACTAAATGTTCTTCCAGTGGTTAAAGGAGCTACGGGAAAGCTGGGGAGGGATAGGATGAGAGGGAATGGGTTTAAGCTGAAAAAGGGGAGATTTAGATGAGATATTAGGAAGAAATATTTTCCTGTGAGGGTGCTGAGGCACTCGCACAGGCTGTCCAGAGAAATTTGGCTGTCTCCTCCCTGGAAGTGTTCAAGGCCAGGTTAGATGGGGCTTTGATCCACCTGATCCAGTGGGAGGTGTCCCTCCTGCCCATGGCAGGGGGGTTGTACCTTGATGGGCTTTGAGATCCCTTCCAACCCAAATCGTTCTGTGATTCTAACTGCTATTTGAGATAGTAAAAATGGTTCAAATTAAGACGGCCGACTACGAGGTGACAGATGAAGAATGTGCTGGGTGAAGATGAAGAACTCTGCTAGGGAGTTGTAGTTGTACCCAGTTTTGGGAGGAGGCAACATTTCAAGCTGCTCCAGCAAAATAAATATGCCTGTATCTCCATGAGGTTGCACCCTTTCACTTAAAAGGAGACAGTTGTTAGTTTGATCATAGTGGAAAGCTAAGGGTCAGGGTGGTGATGCAGGTAAGTTGGGCTGCATGTCAGTACAATAGCATGAATCAGTGATCGTAGAATCATAGAATCACGAGGTCAGAAAAGACCTCTGAGATGATCAAGTCCAACTATACCTATCTGCTACTAAACCATATCCTTAAGTACCTCATCTAGCCGTCTTTTAAATATCTCTAGAGATGGTGACTCCACCACCTCCCTGGGCAGCCTCTGCCAGTGCCCCATGACCGTTTAGGTGAAAAACCTTTTTCTTCATGTTCAATCTGAACCTTCCCTGGTGCATCTTGAGGCCATTCCCCCTTGTCCTGTTCCCTGGGACTTGGGTGAAGAGGCCAGCACCCTCCTCCCTACAGTCTCCTTTCAGGTAGCTGTAGAGAGCAATAAAGTCTCCCCTCAGCCTCCTCTTCTCCAGGCTGAACAACCCCAGGTTCTTCAGCCGTTCCTCATAAGACTTGTTCTCCAGCCCCTTCACCAGCTTCGTTGCTCTTCTCTGGACTCGCTCCAGAACCTCAACATCTTCTGCCCAGGGAAGGGGTTGAGTCCCCTTCCCTGGAGGGGTTTAAGGGACGGGTGGATAAGGTGCTAAGGGACATGGTTTAGTGTTTGATGGGAATGGTTGGACTCGATGATCCAGTGGGTCTTTTCCAACCTGGTGATTGTATTCTTATGGTGAGGGGCCAGAACTGACCCCAGGATTCAACGTGCTGTCTCACCAGTGCCGAGAACAGGAGCAGGTCCACCTCCCTGGACCTGCTGGCCATACTGCTTCCAATACAGGCCAAGATGCCTTTGGCCTTCTTGGCCACCTGGGCCACTGGTGGTGATGCAAATGTTTAAAATTGCCAGGTCCTGAATTAATAGAAAGGATGGAAAATAAGGAAAAAGTGTTAACCGGTGGGTATGAGGAGTAAGCTTTGTCCTAAACACTTCCAGGAATAAAACACTGCATTTCTCTGCTTAATTTTAAAGGGTGTGCATAGCTTGAAAAATACCTACTTTAAACCCAGATATATCCTGTTAGTACCGATGAACAAAGGAAAATATGAGGGACACCTGCGGAGGAAAGGATTATTCAGCAGGCCAGAGATTGAAGAGGCCGTCTCCAGAGTGGACATGTACATCAAAATAAGTCAGGATTTCCCAGGATACTTTGATGCAGTAGTCAACACGGGTAAGTTATTCTCTTCCGTGCTTTCAATCTGACTTCTGATGTCACAGCAATAGGTGGGCTGAAACTGTTACGCAAACCAAGCCACTGGCAAAAATTAAGCTAAGGATGACAAATAGTCATTATGAGGAGTGGCTGAGGGGCCTGGGGCTGTTTAGCCTGGCGAAAAGGAGTCCTAGGAGAGACCTTATCACTGTCAACAACTACCTGAAAGGAGCTTGTAGCGGTTTCTTCTCCAAAGTGACAGATCATAGGACGAGAGGCAATGGCCTCAAGTTGTGCCAGACAAGGTTCGGATTAGACATCACAAAAAATTTCTTCACCAAAAGGGTTCTCAGGCACTGGCAGAGGCTGCCCAGGGACATGGTTGAGTCCCCATCCCTGGATGAGTATATGAGGTGCTCAGGGATCTGGTTTAGTAGAGGACAGGTATGATTGACCTTGATGATCTCAAAGGTCTTTTCCAATGAAGCAATTCTATGATTCTATAACAGTTTAAATTATCGCTTAATTGATTTTCCCACTTAGTTCTTGTCACCAGGGATCCAAAAACTCCACAGATATGTCGGAACTGAATTACTCTGTTGTGTCTGAGTTGTGCTTTAAGCCCATCTAGAAAGCGAAGCAACTATTGAACTCAGAAGCACACTTATTTAACGTTATCTCCTATGAGAATAATAAACTGCTCTGTGCTAATTGTGTGTAAGTTTCTGGGCAGAGTTCAGGGGTGCTTTTTGATCTAACAGACCTAATTATCTCTGAGCAGGACAGGTTTGGGTTTTTTTCCAAATGGTGAAATGCCTGCTGATGTGCATCTGGCAATGTCTTACTGTAAAGAAGCTGCCGCAAAGCTTTTCCTTATAGGACTCTTCTGCTTAGTAACTTGCTCACATCCCTCAGCCCAGAAGAAAGAGTGTGAGGATGGAAGATATTTCGTTAAAACAAATACTCGCTTATTGGTATTTATGGATTGAGGATAGCAGGTGGTAGAGAAGAATCCTTTTCTAGTTCATTCTGTGTCTGCCCTTCTGTGGAGGTGGTTTTTGCAAGTTCACCACAGCAATGGTGAAAACTGTCATTGTGATATGAAATATGATAGAATCATAGAATCATAGAATGGTTTCTCTTGGAAGGGACCTTAAAGATCATCTGGTTCCAACCCCTCTACCATGGGCAGGGACACCTCCCACTGGACCAGGCTGCTCAAGGTCCCATCCAACCTGACCTTGAACACCTCCAGGTATGGGGCAACCACAGCTTCCCTGGGCAACCTGGGCCAGGGCCTCACCACCTTCGTTGTGAAGTATTTCTTCCTAACGTCTAATCTAAGTCTTCCTCCTTCCAATTTAAAGCCATTCCCATCCTCCTATCACTCCAGACCCTTGTAAAAAGCCCCTCCACAGCTTTCTTGGAACCCCTTCAGGTTCTGGAAGGCTGCTAGAAAGTCTTCCTGGAGCCTCCTCTTCTCCAGGATGAACAACCCCAACTCTCTCAGCCTGTCCTCATAGCAGAGTTGCTTTAGCCCTCAGATCATCTTCATGGCCTCCTCTGGACCCAGTCCAACCGTTCCATCTCCTTCTTCTGTTAGGGACTCCAGAACTGGACACAGTGTTGTATTTGTAGATATTGTACTTATTATTGAGACTTACTATTTCAATATAGCCTTAAAGAAATAAACCACAGTAAGCCACATTGCAGAAGAATATTTAAGTGAATGCAGAAACCAAGATGAATTTCAGATCATTTTCTTGAATGTGCTGTTTATGAAGATTTTTCTCCCAAAGTCGTGGTGTGGATGAGTTAAGAATGCATTTCTGTGGTTTGTACCCTCATACTGATGAAAGCTCTTTTTTTTTTTGCATATTTTCATTGCATATCCTTCCTCTCCACCGTGACATGCATATCATTTTCTGCAGATGAATTGGATGAAGCATTCACAGAGCTGAGTCTCCTCGTAAAGGCGTACCTGGGTTTGGAGCCGCCTGCCGTTGTTGAGAGCATCCAGGACGTGAATAGCAGAGCAGGAGCAGGTGCTGCATCTGGGAACATGCTGCTACTATTTTTATCAGTAGAGTATTCCTACTTATTTGTTACAAGAACTGAAATCTGTGAATGATGCAACCTGCGAGACTGTTTGTCCCTGAAACTCCGCGTGCTTTCTCTGTAATGAGTCTCCTGGGCTGATTCCTCCCTGGGATCTGAATCTTTAATGGAGATTTTTCCAAGTACTTGACAGAATCACAGAATCACAGAATAACCAGGTTGGAAGAGACCCACTGGATCGTCGAGTCCAACCATTCCCACCAATCCCTAAATCACGCTCCTAAGCACCTCGTCTACCCTAACCTTAAACCCCTCCAGGGACGGTGACTCAACCACCTCCCTGGGCAGACCGTTCCAATGCCTAACCACCCTCTCCGTGAAGAACTTTTTCCTAATCTCAAGCCTAAATCTCCCCTGGTGGAGCTTGAGGCCATTCCTTCTCGTCCTGTTCCCTGTCACTTGGGAGAAGAGCCCAGCACCCTCCTCTCCACAACCTCCCTTCAGGTAGTTGTAGAGAGTAATAAGGTCTCCCCTCAGCCCCCTCTTCTCCAGGCTGAACACCCCCAGCTCTCTCAGTCACTCCTCATAAGATTTGTTCTCCAGCCCCTTCACCAGCTTCGTTGCTCTTCTCTGGACTCGCTCCAGAGCCTCAGCAACCTTCTTGTGGTGAGGGGCCCAGAACTGAACACGGTACTCGAGGTGCGGTCTCACCAGTGCCGAGTCCAGAGGGAGAATAACCTCCCTGGACCTACAGGTCACGCCGTTTCTGATCCAAGCCAAGATGCCATTGGCCTTTTTGGCCACCTGGGCCACTGCTGGATCATGTTCAGTCACTGTCAACCAACACCCCCAGGTCCCTCTGTTTGCCCTGAGGCATCAATATGCAGAAAGTGAGTTGCCTGACTCTTCGAAGGATTCTTTTGGGCCGGGGATCTCCCATTCATTCCTGATAAATCACAGCGAAATACGCATCCATGGCTGAGAGCTTTGTGCCTATCAAACTGCTGAGCAACAAGAAAATAGCATGACTGACACTGAGACCTTTCTGTGCTGTCTTCTCCAAGATAGTCAGAAGCATGAAGAGGTACCAGGATAGAAACAGGATAGTAAGATGAGTGAAGGCATCTTATAAATTCACTCCAAGT
Organism: Clamator glandarius; assembly: GCA_033459285.1. Taxonomy (NCBI): domain Eukaryota; kingdom Metazoa; phylum Chordata; class Aves; order Cuculiformes; family Cuculidae; genus Clamator; species Clamator glandarius. The sequence goes on from JAUNZM010000577.1 coordinate 243,727, forward strand.
GCTTTTGGGTCTACCCACTGTGGAGTAAACCTGAATGATGGGTAGTTTGTTTAACATAAACCTTTTAGTCCTTAAATGTCTCAGGCTGGAGCTTCATGAGCCCTTCCAGCTAATCCAGGTGTGTGCTGCTTTAAAAACAGTGATGCCTGACTTAGCTCTTCTGCCTGTGCATTTCTAGCGTGCTCCTCAGCCTCATTCCTCTGATTGTGCAGTCATGTGTAATCTGGATCAGGGAACAGTCCCATCCGAAAATTAAGCTAAGAAAAAAGAAACAGCTTTCAGAGAGGTCGATTGGAGAAGTAACATTTTTAAGATGAATGAGAGGAGATTTAGATAAGATATTAGGAAGAAATGTATTTCTTTGAGCATGAGGAGGCACTGGCCCAGGTTGCCCACAGAAGTTGTAGATGCCCCATCCCTGGAGATGTTCAGGGTCAGGTTGGATGGGGTTTTGAGCAACCTGATGCAGTGGAGGGTGTCCCTGCCCATGGCAGGGAGGTTGGTCTGGTTTATCTTTAATGTCCCTTCCAACCCAAATCATTCCATAATTCTGTGATTCTACGCAGCTATAGAATCACCTCAAGGAGGGAAGGGTAGGGGAGAGGAGCTTCACGGCTGCTGATGGAGGAGGAAAGGACAGCCTTTGTCAAAGGCAGCCTAACTAAGATTAGCTTAGCACATTGTAAGAACTCAACTGTAGTCCTTAAATTTATCCCAGGCAGAGCAGGTTACCAGCTGAGGTGAAAGAGGTTATTGTCCCTCTGTACTCGGCCCTGGGGAAACCGCTCCTCGAATCCTGGGGTCAGTTCTGAGCCCCTCACCACAAGAAGGATGTTGAGGCTCTGGAACGAGTGCAGAGAAGAGCAACGAAGCTGGGGAAGGGGCTGGAGAAAAAGTCTGAGGGAGCTGGGGTTGTTTAGCCTGGAGAAGAAGAGGCTGAGGGGAGACCTCATTGGTCTCTATAACTCCCTGAAAGCAGGTTGTGGAGAGGAGGGAGCTGGGCTCTTCTCCCAAGGGACAGGGGACAGGACGAGAGGGAATGGCCGCAAGCTCCACCAGGGGAGGTTTAGGCTCTGGACATTAGGAAAAAATGTTTCACAGAAGGGGTCATTGGGCAGTGACAGAGGCTGCCCAGGGAGGGGATTGAGTCGCCTTCCTGGAGGGGTTTAAGGGCTGGGTGGCCAAGGTGCTGAGGGACATGGGTTAGTGATTGATGGGAATGGTTGGACTCGATGACCCAGTGGGTCTCTTCCAACCTGGTTATTCTATGATTCTATTCTATGATTCTATGATCTCTAAAATACTAGAGTAAAAGAAAGAAACAGGCTTTGTGGTAGTAAGATGTTGCACTACATGGACTAACAAGGAGCTCATTTATGAGGACGCTTTCCTCTAACTCCAAGACCCTCCGTGGTTTGTGGCTGTCTTGGTTAGATGCATTATAACAGGAGAGTTAATGAGTTTCCTAAGTAACACAAACCCAATTTCCATGACTGTCTGTGTGGCTCAGAAGGCTGGAAATGAAAGTATCTGAAGGAAGGCAAAAATGTCTGCAAATGTTAATGAAGAATAGTGTAAAATTAATCAGTTCATCTTTTCAAGTAATATTCTACCCAGAAAGAATTAATAAGTACTGATTTCCTAGTGTACAAGAAAAAAAGCTTCTACACATATTATGGCATCTCAGTGCTACAGCAGTGATGACCTCTCTGAGGGATCTTATTTAGTCTTAAACTGTGTGGATTGTATTTTCATTTCCAGAGCTTCCACACTTGTTTGAAGTGAGAAGGAAGACTTCCTTGTCTTATTTAATATTATATTGTTGCTAACAAGAGAGCTGGGGAGGGACCTTTTACAAAGGTATGAAGTAATAGGACGAGGGGCAATGGCTATAAATTGGAGAGGGGCAAATTTAGGCTAGACATAAGGAGGAATTTCTTCACAATGAGGGTGCTGCGGCCCTGGCCCAGGTTGCGCAGGGAAGTCGTGGCTGCCTCATCCCTGGAGATACTGAAGACCAGGTTGGATGGACCTTGAGCATCCTGATCTAGTGGGAGGTGTCCCTGCCCATGGCAGGAGGTTGGAACTGGATGATCTTTAAGGTCCCTTCCAGCCCAAAACGTTCTATGATTGTTGCTTGTTTGTTTTAAGAACACCAAAGAGGTTTTGTTTCAAGAGGCCACCAAACCCTAACTAGATTATGAAAAGAAAAAGGGAGGATTAAAGAGAGAAGATTTGTATGTAATCATGATATTTTTGAAGGTATTAGCTATGTATTTGAAGTTCCTTTAAAGGACTTAGTTTGTATTCCTCAGCAGTTCTGAGTTCTTTCAGTGAATGACTTGTCACTACTTACAGAAACTTCATTAATAGTGCTAGATTTTGGTAATTCTGCTGTCCATAAAGTAACTTTTAAATTTACTATGCACCATTAAATTCATTTAAAGCTTCGTTTATAGGTGTTTAAATAAATTTAACTATCCTATTTCTAGAGATCATCTCGTCTTATGGACTCTGTGAAATAATTTATTTTAAAAAACTTGCCCCAAGGTTGTCTTTAATATGGACATTTATGGTAAGAGTGTAGCAGGGGGAAGATTGGTTGTGTGAGATTATGATAGGTTGTTAATTCTCTTTTTAATGAACTGCCGTGCAAGATCTTTCGCTCATGTGTAGAGTAGAAACACAGGGAGAAAATAGATAAGTTCTTCTTTTCAAAAACTTTTTATAGCAGAAGGATAATACATTTCAGAGCTGATGATGCTTTGTACTTGCATTAGCAGTTTTCATCCACAGAACTTGCTACTTTGCAGCTATTAATTATATCTCGCAGCAGTCCTGGGGAGTGTGTGTTACTATTTGTATTTTACAAATGTGGAAAGGGACATTAATGCCAAAGACTGATTATTTGTGATGCTGAGACTGAAGTTTTGGCAGTGTGAAGCTCTATACTTATGAAGGTTAGGTTCTACCACTTACTCAATGTCAAAGTAAGAAGTTTACCGTGCCTGGAACGGAACACTCGAATCTTCACTCGAAGTTTCATCTTTGCTCTTCTTAACACAGATCTTCTGGTGGTTACAAACCAGCAGTGGGTAGTGGATAAGCTGAGAGTTATCTGTTCTTCAGCACAGGAAGGACATGGATCTGTTTGACCAAGTCCAGAGCAGGACAAAAAGATGATCAAAGGGCTGGAGCACCTCCAGACAGGCAGAGAGAGTGTTGTTCAGCTTGGAGAAGAGAAGGCTCCAGGAAGACTGTAGAGCAGCCTTCCAGTACTGAAATGGGCTTCAGGAAAGCTGAGGAGGGGCTCTTGGTCAGAGAGTGCGGGGAAAGGATGAGGGGGAACAGTTTTAAGCTAAAAGATGGGAGATTTAGATGAGATCCTAGGAAGAAATGTCTTGCTGTGAGGTTGGTGAGACACTGGCACATGTTGCCCAGAGAAGTCATGGCTGCCCCATCCCTGGAGGTGTTCGAGGCCAGGTCGGATGGGGCTTTGAGCAACTTGATCCTGTGGGAGGTGTCCCTACCCATGGCAGGGGGTTGGAAGCTTCCTTGTAAATCCCCTTCACGTACTGGAAGGCCACTATAAGGTCTCCCCTTATTGTCCTATCACTTGTTACTTGGGAGAAGAGGCCAACACCCACTTCACTAAAACCTCATTTCCAGGAGATGCAGAAAGCCATGAGGTCTCCCTTCAGCCTTCTCTTCTGCAGGCTAAACAGCCCGAGTTCCCTCAGGCATGTTTTTCTCAGGTTTCTCATAACTTTCATTCACCTCACTATCCAAGGGGTGACACATTCATTGTAACGTATTTGGACGATTTAAAAGCTTTTGGGGAAATGTGTAGTTTATGTCCTTTCTAACTTCCAAAGTTATCTTCTGTGAATGTAGGACTGTGTCAAGAGCCAGCAGATGTGGTGGTCTTGAACTCCTCCAGGTTCAAGGCCAGGTTGGACAGGGCCTTGGGCAGTCTGATCCAGTGGGACGAGTCTCTGTCCTTGGCAGGGGGTTGGAAGGAGATGATCTTTAGAATCCCTTCCAACCCAAACTATCCCTTCCAACCCAATCAAAGAATCATAGAATCACAGAATCATAGAATGATAGAATCACTAGGTTGGAAGAGACCCACCAGATTATCGAGTCCAACCATTCCAACCAATCTCTAAACCATGCCCCTGAGCACCTCATCCACCCTCACCTTAAACACCTCCAGGGAAGGTGAGTCAACCACCTCCCTGGGCAGACTGTTCCAATGCCTAACCACCCTTTCCATGAAGAATTTCTTCCTTATCTCAAGCCTGAATCTCCCCTGGTAGAGCTTGAGGCAAATAACTGGTTTCTTTCTGCTTGCTGTAAGCAAAGTGGCATTCAGAATATTTTTGTTGAGGAGTGTCTTTTCCACACTAGGTTCAAGAATTCCACTCTTACAAGAGCAAAGATTGTCACCCGGTGGAGGGATTACTGGAACCACTCGGTCTTCATCTGTCAATGAGTTCTTGGACTCTTCTGCGAAGAACTATCCAGGAGGCATCTCGGACAGTCTTGCAGTGCCACTGTGCTCTGTGGTAAGGAGCATTTATTGTAATCTTAGACAGAAATGATAAGTTGTATGCAAAAAATAGATGTTAGTCAGACCTTTCTTTCTCATGAGAGAATTGACTCTTGTTCTCTGGCCGTCTTTCATTTCTGCCATATTTAACATTTCCCTAGAGTTAAGGCAGATTGATGAGAATGAGGCAGGTAAACTCAGATGAGAAGACAGGCTGTCTTTTCTGCTCCATTTTACACCAGAATAAATCTGTTGGTCGTAATTGATTTCATTCAATTGTGTACCGGTGTAAGGGAGCTGCATGTCATCTCTCGGTTCTACAACAAGATATGAAACCATCCTATTTAGAGGAAATAGATGCAGTAAATAGGACAATGAAGATTACTTAGGAACGCCATCCGGTGGCAGTGGAAAAACTCTTTCAGCCAAGCCTTTCTGAGCGTAGGTTGGCGATAACTGCCAGAGATCAATTTTAAGTGCATTTTTCACCTGCTTTTACTTTTTCAATCAACAGATGGAAATGTGCTTGGATTTCAAATGACCTTTTGCAACTTCAGCTTCATCTCTCTTTCTTTTTTATTTTACTTCTCCTTAATAGTCCTTTCCCTAAAGGCATTCATTTTCCTTGCAGGCAGTGGCGGGGTTGGGGCTATGAAGCAGATGGGTCTAATGCTCTTTTTATACAGCAGCGACAGGAGGAAGAGAAAAAGAAAAATGAAAGCTTTAAACTTTGTTCCATTCGAGGGTTATGATGTCATTATGATGAATGATGGCTTGGCAGGCATGACTTGCTGTACAATTCTGCCACTAGCTCTGTATTTATAACTACCTCTGATGTTTAGAATTAGTGCTGTAGATGGAGCAAAGTAACAGGCCCACCCCCTGCTTCCATTTCCCAGGTTTTCAAAGGGGTTTTTTTAGGTGGGGAGAAAGGTATGATTGTAAAATGGCTGAAACAGGGAACCTCCCACCTTTCAGTTTTGTGAAATGATATAGCTCTTTTCAAGCCACACAGAATGCAATTAAATGTCACGAGTCTTGTTCATTGTCACGTTTCTTTCATCCAAAGGTTTGTTAGTTTAATATGAGAGAGAATCATGGAATCATAGAATGGTTCGAGTTGGAAGGGACCTTAAAAATCATACAGTTCCAGCCCACCAAACCAGGCTGCTCAAAGCCCCATCCAACCTGGCCTTGAACACCTCCAGGGATGGGGCAGCCACAGCTTCCCTGGGAAACCTGGACCAAGGCCTCACAACACTCATGGTGAAGATTTTCTTCCTAATGTCTAATCTAAATCTTCCCCCTTCCAATTTAAAGACATTCCTCCTCATACTATCACTACAGTCTCTTGTAAAAAGTCCCTCCCTGGCTTTTCTGTAGCCCCCTCAGGTACTGAAAGGCTGCTCTAATGTCTCCCAAGAACTTTCTATTCTCCAGGCTGGACAACCCCAACTTTCTCAGCCTGTCCTCAACGGGAGATGCTCAAAGATTCTCATCATCTTTGTGGCTTCCTCTTGACCTGTTCCAACTTCCTCTGGACCCATTCCAAGAGTTCCATATCCTTAGGGATCCCAGAACTGGACACAGGTCTCCAGCTTTGTTCTCACGAGAGCTGAGAAGAGGGGCAGAATCCCCTGCCTCAACGTGCTGGCCACACTTCTTTGGATGCAGCCCAGTTTATGGTTTGGCCTTCTGGGCTGCAGGCACACGTTGCTGGCTCATATTGATCTTCTCATCCACCAGCACCCCTGAGTCTTTCTCCGCAGTTCTACTCGTAATCACATCATCCCCCATTCTGTATTGAAACCATGGACTGACTTGACTCAGGTGTAGGACCTCGTACCTGGCTTTGTTGAACCTCATGAGGTTTACACAAGCCCACTTGTCCAGCTTGTCCAGGTCCCTCTGGATGATATCCCGTCCTTATGGTGTGACAACCGCTCCACTTAACTTGGTGTCACCCGCAAACTTGCCACAACTCTTGTTCATTTTCACATTTCTTTCTTCCGAAGGTTTGTAAGTTTAATGTGAGAGAGAAATCAGAATATTTCTTACCTTGGTGGCACTCTGCCATCACTCCTACCCTGCAGTTTACTTTTTCTCACTTTTTCTTTCACCTTATTTATTTTTATTTTGAAAGTTTACATTTTGTCAAGTCAGGCAGAAGTGGTTTATGATGAAGGAGACAATCATTTACCTTGGGTTTAACTTACTTTGTGGCTGCAAGGCTCTCTTTCTTATTAGTCTCCTTGTTCAGCGGTAGTAATACCTTTTTGTTATTTACTACGCTAAGGTTCCAATATTTTTTTGCATGCAGAGAAAGCTTTACAGCATCAGCTGAAGTGTCAACTTAGCAAAATGTTCAAGCTGAAATCCAGATGCCTCTTAGACTGTATTTAATGAGAAAAAATATAAATATGTCTGTGTCCTTCAGGTGAAATTTTGTCTAAACTGTTGAATTTGGGACTGCAAATAATATTCATGTTTTTGGCACCCAAATAATGCGCTGTCACTGCAGTAACCATATTCTCCTCTCGTTATGTAGAACTGGAAAAGAAAAAAATATGAAGAAATTAATGTGAATTATGCACAAGCAAAATAAGAAGCAGGATCTGCTGCACAGGGAAAAGCAGTAGATCTGATTCTTTATCCCCGCAGCTTTGTCCCTTGTGACCATGCCAAACCTGCACTAATTTTGTATGACTGTAATTAACTCTACAAGGTGTGAAGAGAAAGTTATCTATACCCAAAATCTACACCGAAAAAAAGTCAAAATTATATCTTTACCAAGAGAAAGCAAAACAAAACACAAGCTCAGTGAGCATCTAAGCAGAGCCTCACTTAACATAAATAGTGAAAGAACTCCTGAGAGGCCCACCTGGGGTCCTATGTCCAGTTCTGGAATCCTCAACATGTGAAAGACATGGAACTGTTGGAATGGGTCCAGAGGAGGGTACAAAGATGATCAGAGGGCTGGAGCACCTCTGCTAGGAGGACAGGCTGAGAGACTTGAGGTTGTTCAGCCTGGAGAAGAGAAGGCTCCAGGGAGACCTTATAGCAGCCTTCTAGTATGTGAAGGGTCTCCAGGAAGGCTGAGGAGGGACTTTTTACAAGGGTCTGGAGTGATAGGATGAGAGGGAATGGCCTTAAATTGGAAGGGGGAAGATTTAGATTAGATACTATGAAGAAATTTTTCATTATGAGAGTGGTGAGACCCTGACCCAGGTTTCCCAGGGACGCTGTGTCTGCCCCATCCCTGGAGATGTTCAAGGCCAGGTTGGATGAGCTCTTGAGCAGCCTGGTCCGGTGAGAGGTGTCCCTGCCCATGGCAGGGGGGTTGGAGCGGTATGATCTTTAATTTCCCTTCCAACCCAAACCATTCTGTGATTCCATGAACTCACAATGGTCATAATGTTAGCATTCAGCACTATATTCTCTTTCATTTCTCATACCATGAGAAACCACCTCTGTTTTGGACATGTGATTTAGCTATTAAACCATTAACTATCAATGGACATCAGCTGAGAACAAAGTAGGGTGTAGTAACTTTGCTCTACAATTTATATTTTATTTTTAAGCGCACTGTACCACCGCATTTGTCCGACCTGAGAAATTACATTGTCCTACAGCATGTGTTAATTAACATGCCCTTAAAACTCAGGAGCACATTTTCCAGTCTGCTGAGATCATAATGTGTTCATTGTGCAAAGTCATTTAAACTAACTGAAATTTGCAGAAGGTAATTCCTACTCCGAAGGGGGAATATTGTTTGAGATAGAGCTGGTAAGGCAGGTTTCTGCATTGCTGGAGCAAGGAGTCAAAGATGATGGAGTTAAGATGTAGGAGAGGCAAATTGTTCTGTATTCAGTCCCTTACTAGTGAAAAGAAGCTTAAGGCAATGGCTGGAGTTGTCCCTGCTCTAACATATTGGGAGGTTGGGATGCATCAGGAATGGTTCTCTGCAGATATTCCTTCCTGCCGCGCCCTGGCTTATTTTTGCAGAATCATAGATAGGTTTTGGTTGGAAGAGACCTTAAAGATCATCCAGTTCCACTGTCCCACTGGATCAGGTTGTTCAAGGTCCCATCCAACCTGGCTTTGAATATCTCCAAAGATGGGGCATCCACGACTTCTCTGGGCAACCTGTTCCAGGGCCTCGCCACCCTCACAGGAAAACATTTCTTCCTGAGATCTCATCTAAATCTCCCCTTTCTCAAGTTAAAAAGCATTCTTCCTCATCCTGTCCCTGCACTCCTTGATCAAGAGCCCCTCCCCAGCTTTCCTGGAGCCCCTTTCTGTGCTGGAAGACTGCTCTAAAGTCTCCCTGGAGCCTTCTCTTCTCTAGCCAGAACAAGTCCATCTCTGTGGGGCACAATTTTGACTACTGCGAAGAAATGGAGCTTCACCAGAGATGAAGATCTTCACTTTTCAAAGCCAGTAAGACTTCAGACCGATATTTGGGTTGTGTAGATCAGTGAAGCATATTTAGTTACAACACAGCTCTGCTGTTCTCCCAGCATATAGAAACACCTCTACTCTAGAGCCTTAAGTGAAAGGGAAGAATATCACTGCCAGTTAAGTTACTGTATAGACTTATAAGTTACTGTATAAAGTTGGTCATATTTCTTTATCAGGAAGAAGCTTCTTTCCAAAGACGTCATTCTGCAATACGTCGGGCTCTGTCGGAGAAGGCACCTAGTGCTCACATCCAGCTGTTTCAAAGGTAACGCAGAGTGGTTCCAGCCAGGTCCTTGCAAGAAAGCAAAAACTTCCCATGTAAGGTTTCTTCTCCACTGCTCCTAAGGGTGAATGATAAGTATCTGTCAGGGATTGCAGAGCTTGTGGGCAACTCCTTTGTATCACTTTTAAAACTAGTCCTGCAGCTATAGAATCAAAGAATCATAGAATCGTTGGGTTGGAAAAGACCTTTTAGATCATCAAGTCCAACCGTACCTGTCCACTACTAAACCAGATCCCTAAGCATCCTACCTCCTCGCCTTTTAAGCACCTCCAGGGATGGGGACTCCACCACCTCCCTGGGCAGCCTCTTCCAATGTTTGACAACCCTTTCCACAAAGAGATTTTTCCTAATATCAAGTCTAAACCTCACCTGGTGCAACTTGAGGCTGTTTCCTCTCATCCTGTCACCTGGGAGAACAGACTAACACCAACCTTGCTACAACCTCCTTTCAGGGAGCTGTATGTCTCCCCAACCCAAGCCCCCTTAGCTGCCCCTGATGAGGCTTCTTCTCCAGCCCCTTCCCAGCTCCATTGCCCTTCTGTGGACTTGGTGTAGAGAACTCTGGACTCACTCAGCCCCTCGATGTCCTTCTTGTAGTGAGAGACCCAAAACTGAACACAGGATTCGAGGGTGCAGCCTCAGTACAAGGGCACAATGACGGGCGGACGAGGTGCTAAGGGTCATGGTTTAGTGTTTGATAGGAATGGTTGGCCTCAACGATCTGGTGGGTCTCTTCCAACCTGGTGATTCTATGATTCTATGATTCTATGATTCTAATCACTTCCCTGCTTCTGCTGGCCATGCCGTTTCTTATCCAAGCCACAATGCTGTTGGCCTTTTTGGCCACCTGGGCCACTGCTGGCTCATGTTCAGCCACTGTCAAGCAACACCCCCAGGTCCTTCTCTACCAGGCAGCTCTCCAGCCGCTCTTCCTCAAGCCTGGAGCACTGCATGGGATTGTTGTGTAAATATATCACGCACAACATCTCTTTTGTCTTGGGAGCACAGCAGTCCCAAAATGTGTACCAAAAATATATGTGGCTGAGCCATCCACAAGTAATTTCTCTAAAGCTATGAAATTATTATATGCTGCTTCTCAGAGAGAAATCAACCATTTTTCTGGCATCTTATGGTCTCTGATATGTTTTTAGCACTACTAGTAATTAGCATTCAAAAGTCTCAGTCCTGCTCAGCACGAGGTTGTTTGTTGCAACACGTCGTCTGTATTTATCTCTGTTTAAAGCAGGATTTCTAAAAGCTGATTCCACTTCCTAACTTTATTTATTTATTAGAAAGTGGATCCTAACTTGACTGTCTCTCTTCCTTCTTCTTCCTCATAGTCACAGCCCTGCAAAAAATGGTGTTGAAAGTCTCTGAATCCCAAGGCACCTTCTTTGATCAATCTTTTGTGGCCCTCCTGCCTTCCCCTGGTATACATCTTCCTAATTGGAATTCCTCTTTGCTTGCTTTTCCTACCTGCCATGAAAAGGCTCGCTGTTGACATTTAAACTATCGCGTAAGCCTTTATATCAGCAATCATCAGAAAGAAAAGTTCACATCTTTCAGCTCATTTGAGGCTTCTACAAGTACAGTTGCCAATTGTACATACCAGACGTGTTGATGAAAATCATTCCAATGGCAAAGTCAGGAGATCAACTCTTAAAAAAACCTTTACTGAATTAAACTGTCTCTAGAAAAGCAATGGCTGAAGCTCATAGGCAGAGATGTATAACTACAATGATTTTCCAACTCTGTACTTAGAGAAAAGGGTTTTTATAGCAGCTGATTTATTCATTTTAAGTAAAGTTGAAATGAGAAGAAAAATGAAAATCGGTTTTCTTTTGCTGCATCTTTTGGGTTTGATTTAGTGCTGCAGTGCCAACTATTCATGAATTTGCCTTAGTTTCACAGAATCATAGAAACACCAGGTTGGAAAAGACCTCTGAGATCACTGAGTCCAACCATACCTATCTGCCACTAAACTATATCCGTAAGTACCTTGTCTACCTGTCTTTTAAATCCCTCTAGGGATCATGACTCAACCACCTCCCTGGGCAGCCTCTGCCAGGGCCTGAGAACCCTTTTGGTGACATTTTTTTTTCCTGATGTCCAATCTGAACATCTCCTGGTGCAGCTTGAGGCCATTTCCCCTTGTCCTATCGCCTGTCACTTAGGAGAAGAGACCAGCCCCCACCTCTCTACAACCTCCTTTCAGGTTGTTGTAGGCAGTGATATGGTCTTGCCTCAGCCTCCTTTTCTCCAGGGTAAACAACCCCAGCTCCCTCAGCTGCTTCTCATAACTTTTTTGCTCTTTGCTCCCTTTATTCCTCAATACTCATCAGCAGGAATCTGATTTTGGAGGCAAGTATCAGGATGGCTTATGGCAGAGCTGTCAGACCGGTGAGAGAAAATCCTGTGGCCCCTGATCAGCATTTGCATTTGCCATGCCTCAAGTTGTGCTCCACTAAATCAAGGGCAAGAGTAGATAACACCCCATTCTGTGCAAGAGATTAAATCAGGAAGTGCCATAAATATGAATATTATTAAATGGTTGAAAATCGAAGCAAGAGAAGAGGAGGCTGAGGGGAGAACTCATTGCGCTCTACAACTCCCTGAAAGGAAGTTGTGGAGAGAAGGGAGCTGGGCTCTTCTCCCAAGGGACAGGGGACAGGACGAGAGGGATTGATAGGAATGGTTGGACTCAATGATCCAGTGTGTCTTTTCCAACCTGGTGATTCTATAATTCTATGATTCTATGAAACTGAATCCTGGAATGTAGCAATTAGTGGAGAATCTCGTAGGTCATGCAGTCCAGTCCAGTGGCAAATGCATGGTTGTTGTGTTGAGCACTTTTGTTTGTACAGAATCAAATCAAATTTTAATCGAATCATAGAATCATGGAATGATTTGGGTTGGTAGGGACCATAAAGATTGTCCAGCTCTAACCTGCCTGCCATGGATGGGCACACCTTCCTCTGGATCAGGTTGCTCAAATCCCCATCCAACCTGGCCTCGAACACCTCCAGGGATGGGGCAGCCACAACTTCCTTGGGCAACCTGTTCCAGTGCCTCATCACCCTCACTGTGAAGAAATTCTTCATTACATCTAATCTAAATCTTCCTCCTTCCAATTTAAAGCCATTCCCCCTCCTCCAGGCCCTTGTAAAAAGTCCCTACCCAGCTTTTCTGTAGCCCCTTCAGGTACTGGCAGGCTGCTGTGTGTGTTAGAAAATTTTAAAAGGGGTGTCATACAAGAATCTAACCTATTTTATGTATTCTGACACAGCATTATCTACATAAATTTAGTTTCTTAAATCAAATTACTGAAAACCTGGCCTCTTTATTTTTTTGCCTGCGGCTGTGTGCAGGTGTTATTAAAGTCATTTTGATGTCTCATTTCCTAATGTAATGTAGGGGCAACGTGTGGTGGTTCTCTCTAAATAATTTCACTAGTTATCTCTGTGTTGGAGGGTAATAAATAAGGAGTTGGTTGACATTTCATTCAGATCAGGCCTTTAGCTAATGATTAACTTCTTGGTTTTGCCTAAATGTTGCTGAAAACTGGATTAAGCAAGAGCAGACATCATCAAGAGGAGAATTTACAACGTTCAGTCTTGCTTTCCTGAGTTGGAAGAAATTCATATGCACTGCAGTTTCACTGAAGCTCCTTGCCAAGACTGGGAAGAGAGGAAGTCCATGGTTTTACCCCTAAGGTTTGGATTTCCTTACTGTGAGCATAAGATCTGCCTGCACGTGGTTGCATAAATGTCTTGCAGACTGTCTTGTCTGGTCAGCCTCCGACTAGACACGTGTAATTCTGCTTTTCAGATTTAACTCCATGCCCCTCTTAATGACAGAGCCAGGACCTGTCCTCATCTAGAGGGACCTGGACAGGCTGGAGAAGTGGCCCTGTGAGAACCTCATGAGGTTTAACAAGGCCAAACGCAAGGTCCTACACCTGGGTCGGGGCAATCCCCGTTTTCAGTACACGGTAGGGGATGATGTGATTGAGAGCAGCTCTGCAGAGAAGTACTTGAGGGGCGCTACTCGATAAGAAGCTTGACATGAGGTGGCAGTGTGCGCACACAGCCCAGAAGGTCAGCAGTGTCCTGGGCTGCATCCAAAGAAGCGTGACCAGCAGGTTGAGGGAAGTGATTCTGCCTCTCTATTCCTCTCTTGTGAGACCTCATCTGGAGCACTGTGTCCAATTCTGGAATCCTCAACGTAAGAAGGAGATGGAACTCTTGGAACGGGTCCAGAGGTGGCTACAAGGATGATTCGAGGGCTGGAGCACCTTCCCTATGAGGACAGGCTGAGAGAGTTGGGCTTGTTCAGCCTGGAGAAGAGAAGGCTCTGAGGAGACCTTATAGCGACCTCCCAGTACCTGAAAGGAGCCTACAAGAAAGCTGGAAAGGGACTATTTATAAAAGCTTGTGGTGATAGGACAAAGGGGAATGGATATAAGCTGGAGAAGAGCAGATTTAAACTAGACATTAGGAAGAATTTCTTCACCATGAGAGTGGTGAGACACTGGAACAGGTTGAGAAGCTGTGGCTGCCCAATCCCTGGAGGCGTTTAAGACCAGGTTGGATGGGGTCTTGGGTAACCTGATCTAGTGGGAGGTGTCCCTGCCCATGGCAGGGGGGTTGGAACTAGATGATCTTTAAGGTTCCTTCCAACCCTAACAATTCTATGATTCTATGATTGTTCTGAGCTGCATGGATATGCCTTTTCACGGAGCTATTCAACTTACCAACCCTGTTTTCATAGAATCATAGAATGGTTTGGATTGGAAGGGACCTCAAAGCTGATCCAGTTCCAACCCCCAATGCTGTGGGCTGGGAAACCTCCCACTGGATCTGGTTGCTCAAATCCTCACTCAACCTGGCCTTGAACACCTTAAAGGATAGGGATTCCACATCTCTGAGCAGCCTGTGCCAGTGCCTCACCACTTTTCCTTTTTCCCTTGAGCTGGTGCAACTGGAATTACACTCCAAGCCCCTAAACATCTCTAGTGAAGGTACAAAACTTGAAATGCAATCCAAAGAACACATTCAGTGCAGAGACAAGAAGTGAAAATTACCACCTTTGAAACAGCATGTTTTTTCTTAGCTGTCAGGATGGTTGTTTCAAGTTTATTTATCAACTGAGACGTAGATTCTGAGAGTGGGTCAGGAGATTTGGATAAAACACCTTTGCTACTGGAATTTAGAGTCTATTTTCCCATGATGACCCTGCCCTTAGAGGCTTGACCTTCAGTCCTGGCTTCAGATTTCTGCTTTACCCTCCTTTGCCAGGCTCTGTATTTCTATGCAGAGTTCTTTGCTGAGATATTTTATTAGTATTATTTTGATTTCCATGTTGTGGATTTACAAGAAATTATTTCTGAGAGCACTCAGCTCTGGGGGCCATTAATGGTGTCAGGCACTTTCACCGACCTAATTGGTTCAGATTTTCATCTGAGCTGATAATGAACAAACACCATTACAAGCTGGTGGCTGTTTGACAGTGAAACAATAAGAGCTTGAGGCCTTACACTAGGGAAGCTTTATTTATAGGTATTAATAATAGGAAGAATTGAGAGAAAGGGTAATTTAAAGATGAAGAATAGGAAAAAAAATGTGCCTATGATACCGTGTATTGAGCTAGGGACTGATTTCTGAGGAGGAGTGGAGAAAACCTCATCACTAAAGCACCAGAAGACCCACAGAGGGGAATGGTCCTAGTTTGCCAAGCTGAGGAGGCATGAAAAGACAGTTTAAGATTGCAGCCTCTCTGCTTCCTGTGGGAAAGTGGCAATGGGGTACTTGTTGCCTTAATGATCTATGGACATGATTAAGGACTTGATGAAGAATCATAGAATAGTTTGAGTTGGAAGAGACCTTAAAGATCATCCAGTTCCAACCCCCTTCCCATGGGCAGGACACCTTCCACCGCATGAGATTGTTCAAAGTCCCATCCTGAAGAACTTAACAGTCTGGGTTTTCCCAAACTGAAGCAATTTGTCATCAGAAGAGATATTAACGCTCCTTAAAAACCTGGCGTATTTAAGGATGCTTTCCATAAAGCACTAGAGTGTGCAGTCCCCTTATGTAAAAAATGATCTCGATGATCCAGTGGGTCTCTTCCAACCTGGTGATTCTATGATTCTATCATTTGATAGGACTGGTTGGACTCGATGATCCAGTGGGTTTCTTCCAACCTGGTGATTCTATGATTCAATGAAAAATCAAGCAGGAAGGGGAGGAGACCAGCATGGCTGAGTTGAGACCTGCTGTTTAAACTAAAGAAGAAGAGGGGAACTGCACAGGCAGTGCAAGCAGGGATGGGACGTGTGTAGGGACACTGCCCAGGTGTGTAGGGATGAGGTCAGGAAGGCCAAGACACACCTGGAGCTGAACTTGGCACTGGAAGTGAAGACTAACAAGAAGGGCTTCTACAGATACATCCATCAAAAGAGGAAGGTCAAAGAGAACCTACCCCCAACTGATGGTTGGCAATGGTCACCTCATATCAACAGATGAGGAGAAGGCTGAGGTACTTAACAACTTTTTTGCCTCAGTCTTCACTGATAACCGCTCTTCTCACCCCTCCTAGGTCATGGGACAGCGAGATGGTGACCAGGGGAGTAAACCCCCTCCTACTGTAGAGGAAGATCAGTTTCATAACCACCTGAGGAACTTGAACATTTATGAGTCTGTGAGACCTGATGAGATGCATCCCAGAGTCCTGAGGGAATTAGTAGATGTGGGTGCCAAGCTACTCTCCATGATATTCGAAAAGTCATGGCAATCAGAAGTCCCTAGTGACTGGAAGAAGGGTAACATTGTACCCATTTTTGTAGAAAAGGTGGCCATGGACAGGGTCACATTCCACTGGATCAGGTTGCTCAAAGCCCCATCCAACCTGGCCTTGAACACCTCCAGGGATGGGGCATCTGCAGCTCCTCTGTGCAGAATAAATAGATATAAAAATAGGTTCCTTCAGAGTTCAGTTGAGGCACGTCAGTGGGATGGCTCTGCTGCAGGAGGTAGATATATGGAATCTTTCAAGAGTTATAATTTTAGCTTCAACATTTCATTAAGAACCTGTCATGTTTGGCAGTTTTCAGTGCTGCATCTCTTTGGTTTTAGGTCTGGGGCTCAAATCTATAAATAAAGCAGTGTCAATACGGAAATTACTGGGAATGCTTTTTTTCCTAGGTTTTGTGAATGGCAGTGAAGATGAAACTTCTGACTTTGTGAGTTAGTCAGTAGGGGTGGGATTAATCTCACCTGATTTTGAGTGCCTTTAATAAAAATGTCTCCATCTGAGCAAGTTGCCCTACACTGCTCTGTCTCAGTGGAGAGCGATTCATCCGACTTGCTTTGGGCATCTATTTAGTCGTGAGTTTACTCGTACTGTAGCTGTGACTGTACATCTCACTTCGCTATAAATGGAGCCTGGATTGCTACCTCCAACTGCTTGTTACTGCTCTTCTTTTACTGGAGATGATGAGCCCCTCACCACAAGAAGGACGTTGAGGCTCTGGAGCGAGTCCAGAGGAGAGCGACGAAGCTGGGGAAGGGGCTGGAGAACAAGCCTTATGAGGAGCGGCTGAGAGAGCTGGGGGTGTTCAGCCTGGAGAAGAGGAGGCTGAGGGGAGACCTCATTGCTCTTTACAACTCCCTGAAAGGAGGTTGTGGAGAGGAGGGAGCTGGGCTCTTCTCCCAAGTGCCATGGGAGAGAATGAGAGGGAATGGCCTCAAGCTCCACCAGGAGAGGTTTAGGCTGAACATTAGGAAAAAAATTTTCACAGAAAGGGTGATTGGTCCCTGGCAGAGGCTGCCCAGGAAGGGGGTTGATTCACCTTCCCTGGAGGTGTTTAAGGCACAGGTGGATGAGGTGCTGAGGGACATGGGTTAGTGTTTGATACGAATGGTTGGACTCGATGATCCGGTGCGTCTCTTCCAAGCTGGTGATTCTATGATTCTATAACACTCCCCTCCATCTGAACAGGTCTTTTGAACTCTCTAAGCACTAATTAGCCTATCACAGTATATAAATGCATGTAACAAGCACTTTATTTTCTTATTGTATCATTTTAGGGACCTGGCAGTCACTCCTGCACCGAGTAGTTCCCGTCAACAATTACTGGAACCAACAGCATGTTCTCTGCTCTCAGACAGAAAGAATATCACCCAAGACTTCCCCCTATCTAACCCAGAGAGCCGGTGAGTTCAGTTTCTGAGACAGCAGGTTATTGCTGGGTGGAATGAAGGTTAACGCTGCAATGTGCAAGGTCTAAAACCATTTCCCAAGCTAATGCAGTTGTCTCATCTGTTACATTAACAGCCTTATTAGACATGTCGCTGCAGCATAAAACAAAGTCTTATAATTTAGGGGAATGGTTTAATTTAGACACCATAATTCACATATGTAGAAAGGGAATTTCAAGAGCTTTTGTGTCAAGAGGATGTTTGAAGGGAAAAAGGTGCTGAGAGAAACTTGGTCCAGGGACACAAAAACAGAATTTGAGTGATAAATATGTTTTTTAGACAAATTTACTGGATATTGCTATCAGAATTATTTCTCATTGTCTTTTTTGAGCATTACCACAGTCAGTGTTGAATACCATTTGGGAGGCTGTGGGTGATATTCTGATCTTCAAATTCAGCCCTCATCCATGATAACAGCAAACCCCATCAGGATACCAAGCTCTGTAGTACCTTTAACTTCTCTTACACTCTCAGCCATAGCTCTTAAGCTTCACGTGGGTGTTGAACACCCTGATTTATTGTATCACAGCTAAAAAGGCTCCAGCATACGGGAGGGAGACAACTGCCATCTCATTTAAATCTTGTAGAGAGGCGAGGATGGAAGATTTGAAGAGGCTACATCTGCAGAGTCTTTCAGGCTACGAAAGAAGAACTGGGCCTGGGGTTGTTTAGCCTGGAGGAAAGGAGGCTGAGGGGAGACCTTATCACTAGCCACAACTCCCTGTAGCAGCGTTGTAGGGAGGTGGCTCCAGGTGCCTTCTCCCAAGTGACAGGAAATAGGAGAGAGGGAATGGCCTCAAGTTGCAACAGGTCAGATTAGACATTAGGAAAAATTCTTCATCAAAAGGATTCTCAGGTACTTGAAGAGGCTGCCCGGGGAGGTGGTTGAGTCCCCATCCCTAGAGGTATTTAAAAGATGGGGAGATGAGGTGCTCTGGGATCTGGTTTAGTAGTGGACAGGTACAGTTGGGCTTGATGATCTCAAAGGTCTTTTCCATCCTTGTGATTCTATGAGTGCCTCTTACAAGATGCCTTTGACTTACTCTAATGATCCTGTTTTGTTAGCACATCAGAGCTCTGGCTACCAACAAGCCTTTCTGCTGTTGTGGCAAGTG
The DNA here is from genome assembly GCA_033459285.1 of Clamator glandarius. Taxonomy (NCBI): domain Eukaryota; kingdom Metazoa; phylum Chordata; class Aves; order Cuculiformes; family Cuculidae; genus Clamator; species Clamator glandarius. Next base: position 262,396 of record JAUNZM010000577.1, read on the forward strand.
ACATTATGGCTTTTCGATGCAGTATCCTGAATAAGCTGTTTTTTCCTCGCTCCTGGCCATCTGTTGTAGTCTCATGCCCAGATGGGACACGCAGAAACAGCCGGATACCACACAGCATGACCTAGTGAAGCATGACATGCCAGATCCCCCTTCCCCAGCAGGAAATAGGTGTGTGCTTGCAGCCATGCTCTGCTCACTCTTTGGAACCTATCATAATGCTCATCCGAAAGCTGCAGCTTAGAGTGAGCTTAAATCTATGCAGCGTGACTGTTGGTAAATTTGAATTTGATCATTTGATCAGGGAAGTTGTGGAAGCCCCATCCCTGGAGGTGTTGAAGGCCAAGTTGAATGGGGCCTTGGGCAGCCTGATCTAGTGGGATGTCTCTGCCCATGGCAGGGGGGTTGGAACTAGATGATCTTTAAGGTCCCTTCCAACCCAAACTATGCTATGATTCTATGGGTTCAACCCCACGTCTGATAACTTGTTTTCTTTCCATACAAACCAAGGTACCTTTCCTGCTCTATTTAAACATCCCGGATGGGACCTTGAGCAGCCTGGTCCAGTGGGAGGTGTCCCTGCTCATGGCAAGGAGGTTGGAACTGGATGATCTTTAAGGTCCCTTCCACCTGAAACCATCCTATGATCCTATATGATGAATCCAGAGGAGAGCAACAAAGCTGTTGAGGGGGCTGGAGAACAGGCCTTGTGAGGAACGGCTGAGAGAGCTGGGGCTCTTTAGCTTGGAGAAGAGGAGGCTGAGGGGAGACCTCATTGCTCTTTACAACTTCCTGAAAGGAGGTTGTGGAGAGGAGGGAGCTGGGCTCAGGTGGGACAGCTCAGTGGTGCTCAGCTGGGACAGGGGACAGGACGAGAGGGAATGGCCACAAGCTCCGCCAGGGGAGGTTTAGGATGAACATTAGGGAAAAAAATATCACAGAAAGTGTCACTGGTCCCTCGCAGAGGCTGCCCAGGGAGGGGGTTGATTCCCCATCCCTGGAGGTGTTTAAGGAGTGGGTGGACAAGGTGCTGAGGGACATGGGTTAGTGTTTGATAGGAATGGCTGGCCTTGATGATCCGGTGGGTCTTTTCCAACCTGGTGATTCTATGATTTTTTCACGTATATATTTCAAAATCATTCAGAAATCACTGTTAAAAACAGACCTAAAAGCACATCGGGCAGTTTTCCACATCAAGTCAGACTGATGAGAATCACTGGACATCTTTTAAGAGTTCAACCCATTCATTTTATCCCTCTCCTAAGCAGATTTCTTGAACTTGCTGAAAAAAACCCTCAGCGTTCCTTTTGTATCCTACGGAGACTGCCAGTTCCCTCTATGTGATGTACTACCTGCCACTGTAATTACAAGTAGTTAATTAGCATGCTGTAAAAAGGTTGAAACCATAGGCCTCTGCAGATTCATTTGTCCTGAGTATTTGTGCCACGGTGGGAGTGCTGAAGGGGAACAGCGCGAGCATCTGAGAGAAACCACGTGCGTAATAGGCTGCTGAGGGAATATGCATCATCTGTCCTTCCCAGCAAGAGGCAAGACCCATAACTCAAACAAGTGTGAAGCTATGATGAGTTGTAAAGGTCTTACCCGTCGCGTATGGGAATAAATATGTCTTTCCACTCCATTGCATTTTGGTGTTTTGACTTTAGCAGCGTTTTCATCTAGCACTGCTAATAACACAGTGGAAAAACTACTGCGAGGAGAGAAAAAGTAAACCGCTAATCTGATTCGTTTGCCTACAGCAAAATTGTATGGAGGCAGGTTGTCAAATCCTGTATGTAAGTATGAGAAGTTTGGAAGAAATTTGCTTATAGGCATGATTGATGGAAATGCTCTTGTGGAGACGCAATTCAAATTGAGAGAAATCCCACATTTCTGAAGTATTGTAGGAAAGCCTGTCCTGATTTTGTTTCAATATTGAAGTGGTTTAATAGTCTCTTCTCCTTTCTCTCCAATTTTGTGCTTTCGACATTTGGAATGGAAGAAAGAGTAAACCAAAAAAAACCATCAAAGGGTAAGAGCATGAATGTATTGAACTCCAGGCACAGCCAGTGAAGGAAATAATGTTTTCCAAGATCAGGGACTGCAGGTTAAGCTGATACCTCGCCTGGCAACGCTGAGTCCAGGTTGCAAATTATTATTTCTCAAATTGGGCTCGAGATGTGGAGGAAACAGCATCGTTATGTAGTGATAAGATGAGAGGGAATAGCATTAAATTGGAAGGGGAAAGATATAGACTAGACATTAGGAAGAAATTCTTCATGGATGCCCAGGGAAGATGTGGCTGCCCCATCCCTGGAGGGTTGAAGGCCAGGTTGGATGGAGCCTTGAGCATCCTGGTCCAGGTGGAGCTGTTGGAACTGCATGGTGCTTAAGGTCCCTTCCAACCCAAACCATTCTATGATTCTCTGATTCTTCAGGTCACTAACGCTTGTTGGATTGAAATCCTGCAGTTGTTCTGATACTTCTGCTTGACAAGTAAAACAAATGGTTCTGACTGCTTTTACCTAAGAGTGAAAATCAAAGCTTTTGTTTGGATGTCTGGTTGCTGACCTGCAGTTTTCAGCAGGACAGTTTCTAATTACAACCATGGCTTCTTTTCATTGCTATTTCATAGCTACGGCCTTCACCTTGGAAGTAACATATGATGACCTCATCTTTCCTGATTTCACAAAAGCAAACACCGTGCCAGGGATTTTTAAGTCCCCTGCTGGAGGCTGAACTCACTCACACATGAAAGTGTGGATTTTTTTTTTTTTCCTTGAGATTCCATTTGTTTTCACTCACGGGCTTAAACGATTTATCATTGCCTGCGGTGAGTAGCAGTCCTTTAGGGCAATATATCTTAAAATTGTATTTTAAAGGACTGCTGTTCACCACCAGCAATGATAAATTCTTTAGATCCCTGCTGTATTTCATAGAATCATAGAATTGCTTGGTTGGAAAAGAACTTTAAGAGTCCAGCTATACCTGTCCTCTACTAAACCATCTCCCTGAGCACCTCATCTCCCCATCTCTTAAACACCTCCAGGGATGTGGACTCCAACACCTCCCTGGGCATCTTCTGCCAGGGCCTGAGAACCCTTTTAAACTCTTTTCATTGTTCGCCTTTATCAGTTGAGGTTTTTTATAAGATATTGAAACAATCTGGTTACAGCATAACAAGGAGACAAGAAGAGAGAAGGGGCAAAATAAATTGATTTGGAGAGTAGAAAATTAACTTTCTATTATCTTACTGTACCTTCATTATTGGCCGGTTTGAGGGTAGAGTCAGAACCTTGCCTACCTCAAAATACCTCAAATATTTAATTGCATAGGCGCATGGATTAGTGTTTGATAGGAATGGTTGGAGTTGATGATCCAGTGGGTCTCTTCCAACCTGGTGATTCTATGATTCTATGATCCTCATTTCTGCCAAACATAATCAAATGAGAAATATCCATCAGTTGAAAAACTATGCAAGGGTATGGGTTAGAGTTTGGCAGTCCAGTGCAACCATAATGCAAACGGAAGCTATAGCAGTTCAGTGCTTTACTCCTCAACCCAGTGCTAACATATTCTGCATTTAGTGCACACAGAATCATAGACTCGTAGAATAGTTTGGCTTGGAAAGGACCTTAAAGATCATCTAATTCCACCCCTCCTGCAATGAGCAGGGACACCTCCCACTAGATCAGGCTGCCCAGGGCCCCATCCAACCTGACCTTGGACACCTCCAGGGTTGGGGCATCTACAGCTTCTCTGGACAACCTGTGCCACGGCCTTACTACTCCCATGGTGAAGAAATTCCTCCTTTTTTCTAGTCTAACTCTGCCCCTCTCCAGTTTATCCCCATTGCCCCTTGTCCTATCACCACAAGCCTTTGTAAACAGTCCCTCCCCAGCTTTCTTGCAGCCCCTTCAGGTACTGCAAGGTTGCTGTAAGTTCTCCTCGGAGCCTTCTCTTCTCCACACTGAACAGAGATCCATTTAGCTCATTACTCCATGGGGTAATACTGGTTTTTTTTTACTCTCCCAATTTTTCATTTCTTTTCCACTTAGTTGACTAGGAGATTTTACTAAAGGGAATATGTGCCTTCATGACCTGTAGAACTAAGTGTAGATTATCCAAACTCATTTACAGATCACCTGGCAAAGAGCCAAAGGAGAGGTAGGTTCTCAGCTCCTCTGCCCTGCCCCTCCCAAATAGCTGAGACACTGAGATGGCAGACACCTCCCAAACTCTAGTTTTCCCACTTATTCTCACTGAGTAGTTTTACAAAGAATCTGAATTAAATTAAATATTTCTTATGACACTTGTATTAGGAATGCCTGGGTACCTGCCTTCCCTTTACACCTTGCAAAGTCGTGCGTAAATGATTTCCCACAGTTTACCTTGTCTTCTGTCCTTTAAGAAAGGAACAGCTGGGCAGAAAGGCAATGAAGATTTTTTTTTTTCAAGACTGTAGGTTCCTGGATTTCATCACAGTGCATTCGTGTTATGGTGGCTAGAGATCCACATGGGGTTAATTCTAACTGTATAATATCCAATTTTATCCTTTGTTTGTCGATGAAAATGTGGCTCTGATGTCTGAAGCAAAAGCAGAAATAGTTTTCTCCTTGAAGAAATTGGAGTTGGTGATGCTGAAGAATCCAGGTTGTTGTTTATACTGAGCCTGGAATTACTGCTCCTAGTAACTGCTTATCCCTCCCATGGTTACGTGTGTTGTGTATTACAGGCAGCTAAAATGAGATTATGACTAGGATTAAGTACTTGGCTACAGCCTTCAGTGTTCGATGAGCATCTTTGGATGCAGTGGACCTCAGAGGAAAACGCAAGCACTCAGTCCATTACAGAGAAAACATTCTTTTGCCTTTAGGGCAATGGCAAAATTCTCATAGACTGCCGCAGTACAGTTTATTATGGACTACCACCCTGTTTTATCTCATTATTCACGATCTCCTCACTACAAGAAGGAGATGGAGATCCTGGAGTGAGTCCAGAGAAGGGCAACAAAGCAGATGAAGGGGCTGGAGAACAAGCCTTATGAGAGGTGGCTGAGGGAACTGGGGGTGTTTAGCCTGGAGAAGAGGAGGCTGAGGGGAGAGCTCATTGCTCTCTGCAACTGCCTGAGAGGAGGTTGTAGCGAGGTGGATGCTGGTCTCTTCTCCCATGTGACAGGTGATAGGACGAGAGCTGCGCCAGGGGAAGTTGAGATTAGACATCAGGAAACATTTCTTTGCGAGAAAGGTTCTCAGGCCCTGGCAGAGGCTGCCCAGGGAGGTGGTGGAGTCTCTGTTCTTGGAGGTATTTAGAAGGTGGGGGGGATGAGTTGCTCAGGTGTATGATTTAGATGATTTAGGAGTCGGTGGGTCTTGGCCAGCCAAAAGATTCTATGATTCTTCTTATTGTATGGATTTATTAAAATACCACTGAAATCCTTTCTTTCTGTTCCCCAGAACACTATAATCATGGTATGCTTACAAGCTAAAATGCTTCTTTCAAGAATCACAGGCTGAAATTCTTTTGGCCTGCACCTCCCAGAACTTTGAACTTCCTCCCAGATTCATGAATCTATGAATCACTTTCTCTCATCTAGACCAGAACAGCTATAAAAGGGATATTATCTGATGTCTTAAGCATTGCTCCAGATACACATTATGGTCTCCCGTTAAGTAGGTAGTTATTGATCTCTCCATATCAATCAAGGTCTTTCCTTAACTTATCTTGAGTTAAATTGATAGTATATAGACAGAAATGGAAAGCCTTTATCAGAACAAGCTACAGCACAGTTGTTATCGTTGTCAGGGTCTCAAACCATTCATATTTTAGCTTTGATTACATTTTCTCCAAGAGATGTAAAAGATTGGAAGTGCCCTGGGTACCACTCACTGGTAAATGAGCTCATGGCCCATGTTGTCACTTTAGGTACTACAGAAACACTTCTTTTCAAGGCAATTCTTATTTTCTCACACTCAACAAGAGATTATCATCTGCAGTCCTGAACCACGGCTTTGCAAACAATGAGCTCTGCGTTCTGGTCCCAGATCTGAAGCTGATTCACTGTGTGGCCTGAACCTCTTTATTATTTATTGTCCGTGCAATTAATTAAACAAATAAATGAAAACTGAGAGAGGTAGTACTTGTGTTTGCCAGCACTAGAAGTTCTGAGAGAATTGTAAGGAGTGAAAAAGCTTTGAATAGCTGATAAGTACTGGGATTTATATCTGACTTGGGATTGAGTTGTGTGACTGCAACATCAGTAATCCTGTCAAACCTAGTGCATGTGCTTTTTTATTGCTGTTTTAAAGCATGAATCATTTCCTCTCGCAGCTGCAGGGACCCTAGTCCTGCTGGTGGATTATTTCTAAAGTTGCCTGCAGAAGCTCAGCTGGTCCGGACCCCTGTTCCCCAAGAAACCAAAGCTGAGCATCAAGATCCAAGAGGAGCTGAAAATGGAGCAGGCAGAATGAAAGGTTTGAACCGTATTCCAGAGTAGTAGTTTTCACAGAATCGTAGAATGGGTTGATTTTAAAGACAATCCAGTTCCACTCCTCCTGCCGTGGGCAGGGAGACTTTCCACTGCATCAGAAACATCATTGTGGTGTTGGGCTGATGGTTGGACTTGATGATCTAAGCAGCCTTTTCCAACCTTAGTGATTCCATGATTCTATATTTCTTAAGTCTAAGGTAGAACAATCACTAGACTACCTGAAGAAATCACTCTCCCCCTTCATGCCAAACCCCTGGGGTTTCAGCTGGAGCTAAGTTTTATGGCAAATGTTGACTTTTCATTGAAATAAACACCCTTTTTCTGCTTCTTCACATTTTATCATTTCTGCAGAGACTGAACTCCCTGCTGACAATCTTCAGAGAAAACACAGCAAGTCCAAGACTGGTTCTCCTCACGTGCCTCAGCTTGTTAACTGCACAGGCTCCAACTCCAAACCTGTCTTACCTCCAATCCCATCTGGGCGGAAGAGGAATAATCCATGATAGCCACGTCTTTGTCGTGAATCTTGGTTCTATACCAAATCTTCCTAACAGGAATACAGATTTTGATATATTTCTCTTCAACAAAGCATATTCCATCAAATATTATTTCTAAATCCATTTCTAATTAACTCTCACAAAAAAAAAGTTATTTATTTATAACTTTATTAAAAAGTGATTTCTGTATTTCCTAAAGGTAGAAATTATTTCCCCAGGGACTCACAGCTGGGAAATGGTGTAGAGTTTTTCCTAACAGCCACAGGACCATAACTGCCATTAATTTCTCTCTTTCCTCCTATATTATGAATTTAATTGAGGTGTGGAACCATCAGAGCCTCTGATAGTATCATCTATATTGGAGTATTAGTGAATTATTTTCAAAGGGGACTTTGTGAAATGTTCAAAGTCGAGCTGGGAGTGAAAACTAGTTGAAGTCCTTTTTTTTTTTTTAATAGAATGTGTTTTTTTGAAGGGATGAGACATAATTCCTTGGCTTGCCAAGTGTATTTAAACAACCTGGTAAGGAACCATCAGAAAATAATATTAGAATTATCAGTTGAACTTGTAAGTGAAAATTTGGTTTTCTGTGTGTCGAGCAAAGCTTTGACAAGTAAATAAAACTACTGAGTTAATGTTTACCTTGCTTAGTTTTCTGCTTATAGAACAGATGGTGGGGCTGTCCGTGGAAGAGCTCTGCTTTACCTCATTGTGCGCGTTCAGAATGCAACCGAGGGTTTTCGTTGTTTAAATCGGATGAAGTGAACGAAGCAGCACAGCTCATGGTAAGTAATGGATGAATTCAGATAGCCTGACCTTCAATTCCAGCGAAGCCTGTAAAACAACTCAGCCTTTTATTACACAGTTTTCCTTCTGTGTAGCAGCTGGCTGTATCCTCGAGCTGAAGAACAACAGCTCGTCCCAGGCACCAGGTTTTTTATCATTGATTTTGGCAGAACAAAAAGCGAGGCCGCTCGTGGCCTGGGTTCAGGAGAAGTTCAGGCAGCTAAAGCTGGTCTTTCAACCTCAGTGGGTTTTTGCCAAGGCAGTTCAGCGAGGTCGTGCTGCTGGAGCACATCCAGAGGAGGGCAATAAAGCTGGGAAAGGGTCTGGAGAACAAATCTTATGAGGAGTGGCTGAGAGACCTGGGGTTGTTTAGTCTGGAGAAAGGGAGGCGCAGGGAGACTGCCTTGCTCTCCACAACTACCTCAAAGGAGGTTGTAGAGAGGTGCATGTTGGTCTCTTCTCCCAAGTAACAAGCAATAGGACGAGAGAAAATGGCTTCAAGTTGTACCAGGGGAGATTTAGATTGGATATTGGGAAAAAATTCTTTACAGAAAGAGTGGTGAAGCTATGGAAGAGGCTGCCCAGGGCAGCGGTGGAGTCACTATCCCTGGAGATGTTCAAAAAGTGTGTAGACATGACACTTTGGGACATGGTTTAGTAGGCACAGTGGTGTTGTGCTAATGGTTGGATGGCATGATCCTAGAGGTCTTTTCCAACCTTAATGGTTCTATGAGTCTATGTTTTAATGAGGTGGGTACCTGACTGCCATGGAGTAACTACCAAATCAGAATCATAGAATCATAGAAGCACCAGGTTGGAAGAGACCCACCGGATCATCAAGTGCAACCATTTCTATCAAACACCAAACCATGTCCCTCAGTGCCTCATCCACTTGTCTCTTAAACCCCTCCAGGGAAGGTGACTCAACCCCCTCCCTGGGCAGCCTCTCTGACAGTGCCCAATCACCCTTTCTGTGAAAAATGTTTTCCTAATGTTCATCCTAAACCTCCCCTGGTGGAGCTTGAGGCCATTCCCTCTCATCCTGTCCCCTGTCACTTGGAAGAAGAGGCCACCACACTCCTCCTCTTCTTTTAGGTAGTTGTAGAGAGTAAACTCCACAGTTTCTTCTGCAAACCCCACAGGGCTCTCCACAGCCACTATGCCTCCATAAATACCTTTGCAGAAGCTGGCCTGGCTGTTACAGCTGGATGCATGGTTGATTGACATGGATGATGATGCATGTATCCGTTTTTACTCTTTTAAACGTGTTTTGCCAGTGTTGTGATTAATGAATACGTTCCCTGTGGTTCACACATAGCAGGGCCTGGAGTGATCACACCCCCTTGCTTATATTAGGAAGGTAGCACAGGCAGAGCAGATAAATCTCATTTCTCCTGGATTCTCCAGGAACCTGTGTACCTGGATCACTCTAAGAATATACATACATCTGGAAAATAAGGGCACTGGGTGTTGGGTGATATCTGGAAAATAAGAGTGAGTGTGGGTGTCTCATCTGTGTCCCTTTCCTTTTGCTTCCATTCCTGCTCGGTTCTCCCAACCCAAACCGCATCCACATTCCAGCTGTGGCCAGCACAGTGAGGGGAGGGGATTCTGCTCCTCGACTTTGCTCTTATGAGGCCCCGTCTGGATTCCTGTGTCCAGTTCTGGAATCCTCAACATAAGAAGGAGATGGAACTGTTGGAACAGGTCCAGAGGAGGCCATAAAGATGATCTGAGGGCTGAAGCACCTCTGCTAGGAGGACAAGCTGAGACTGTTGGGGTTGTTCAGCCTGGAGAAGAGAAGGCTCCAGGGAGACCTTAGAGCAGCTTCTAGTACTGAAAAGAGCTACAGGAAAGCTGGACAGGCACTTTTTACAAGGGCCTGGAGTGATAGGATGAGGGGGAATGGCTCTCAGTTGGAAGAGGGGAGATTTAGATTAGACATTAGGAAGAAATGCTTGGTGATGAGAGTGGGGAGGCCCTGGCCCAGGTTGCCCAGGGAAGTTGTAGATCCCCCTCCCTGGAGGTGTTCAAGGCCAGGCTGGATGAGGTTTGGAGCAACCGGTCTGGTGGGAGGTGTCCCTGCCCATGGCAGGGGGTTGGAACTAAATGATCTTTAAGATCCCTTCCAACCCAAACCATTCTATGATTCTGTGATTCAGCCCCAGATCTCCACTCTCCCCTTGGAATGGTTCCTCCCTTCTGTGTAAAACGGAACAAAAGCCGATGTTATCCCTGAATCACACAGTATTTCCTTTGCTTGAAGTCTGCAATCCTGCCAAAGCCTTGTACATCTTCAGTGAGTGCAGCGATTCAAACTACTCATATTTACAGGAACAGTCTTAAATGTTAAGCTCTCCAGTGCTGAAATTGTATCTCTCTTTTGATTCCACAGAGCTGAGCATTCAGGTGGAGTATAAATATATTACTCACATTTCCTCTTTGGAAAAAGGAATTATTTGTTCTTCTGTGAGTGCATTCAGAAAAAAAATCAGTGCTGGATCAGGTATCAGTTACCTCACTTGCCTTTCCATCAGACATTTCTGTTTGAAGAGAATCTCCTATTTTGGTATCAATTCCTGGACCCTGAGCTTTCAAATGATTGTGAATGGGGCACATTTGGTGGGGTTTAGGGGATAAGAACCTTGCATAGAAGTAGCCAACTATATCCTGGGCTGCCACAAAATAAGCGTAACCAGCAGGGTGAGGGAATGGACCTTCGTGAGATCCCACCTTGTGTCCTGTCCTGTTCTGAAGTCTTCAGCACAGGTAGGACATGGATCTGTTAGGGCAAGTTGAGAGGAGGCCATGAAGATGATCTGAGGTCTGGAGCATCTCTGCTATGAGGACAGGCTGAGAGAGTTGGGGTTGTTCAGCCTGGAGAAGAAGCCTAAGGATCTCTGGGGAGACCTTAGGGCAGCTTTAAGTACTGAAAGGGATTGCAGGAAAGCTGGGGAGGGACTCTTGATCAGGAACTGCACGGACAGGGAGAGGGGGAAGGGTTTTCAGCTGGAAGAGGGGAGACTGAGATGAGGTCTCAGGAAGAAATGTTCTCCTGTGATGGTGGTGAGTCACTGGCGTGGGCTGCCCAGAGAAGTGATGCCTACCCCATCCCTGGAGGTGTTCAAGACCAGGTTGGATGAGATTCTGAGCAACCTGATTGAGTGGGAGGTGTCTCTGCCCATGGCAGCGGGATTGGAACTAAATGATCTTTAAGGTCCCTTCCAACCCAAACCATTTGTGATTCTATGATTTTAAAAAAACACCAGGGAGGAGCTTAGATTAGAAATGTGCTGAAGTCAGCAAATTATTCCATTTCTTCCCTCCCTAAGCTTTTGCTGCCACCCGCTCTCACCTGTTCTCACCCCCCGCCAGACCGCAGATCACATTGCTAACTTGATATATGAGTTCCCCAAAACAACCACATGATGCTGACCTGCTCGTTGTCCCCTGCACCCTGAATCGCGGACCATCTGGAGGAGTTTGAAGGCAGGATTGCAGCTGGATTGCTGATATGTAATATTTTCATTTCTTTTAGCAGAGTGGGAAGCTTTGCAGTTCTTCGGTTTTAGTTTAGAGCATTTATTTTTGGCTGAAAGTACAAACTTGTAACTTGGTGGCCGTGTATTTATAGACCAGCAGATAAAAGCAGGGCTGTTTCAGGGAACTCTGTTTTTATTGGCAGGGAGCGTGTTTGCTTTACAACAGAATAACACCTTGAGTTAGTCACAGTCAAGCAAGTCTCTGAGTCTTGGATTTTACAGAGGGGAGTGTAACAAGCTGTTTAATTTCCCTTTTTTAAATTAAATTCAACTTTCAATAAAATCAGTAACTGCGGTTGCTGCTTTGTGAATGCAAATGGCTTCACCAGCTGGAGGCTGTAGCCATGTGCTTATAGAATCCTAGAATCACGGAATTATTAAGGTTGGAAAAGAGCTCTAAGATCATCTAGTCCAACCATCAGCCCAACCCCACCTTCCTTACTAAACCATGTCCTGAAATTCCCCGTCAAAATAACACATGTTTTGAACTCCACTAGGGATGGGGACTCCACCATTGTCCTGAGTAGCCTCTTCCAGGGCTTTGCCACTTTTTCAGTACAGAATTTTTTCCCAACACCCAATCTAAACCTCCCTGGTGCAATTTGAGGCCATTTCCTCTCATCGTATAACCTGTCACTTGGGAGAAGAGACTAATCCCCTCCTGGCTCCAACCTCCTTGGAGCTGCAGAGAGTGATGAGGTCTCCCCTCGGCCTCCTCTTGTCCAGACTAAACAATCTCAGTTCCCTCAATTGCTCCTCATGAGGCTTATTCTCCAGCCCCTTCGTCAGCTCTGTTGCCCTTCTCTGGACACGCTCCAGCCCATCAAAGTCTTTCCTGCACTGAGGGGCCCAAAACCGAATGCAGGATTCCAGGTGCAGTCTCACCAGTGCTGAGTCCAGGGGGACAATCCCACCCCTGCTTCTGCTGGCCACCCCATGGCTGATCCAAGCCAGGATGTTGCTGGCCTTCTTGGCCACCTGGACCGCTTCTGGCTCACGTTCAGCTGCTGTTGACCAGCACCCCCAGCTCCTTTTCCACAAGGCAGCTTTTCAGCCACTCATCCCCAAGCCTGGAGCATCACGTGGGGTTTTCACGGTATAACATGCTGTGTCCTCGCCCTGTGCTGCACGTCACTAAATCTACACAGAGAGAAGTTCTATTGACTCATGTTGTCCCCTGAGATGTTTTTATGGGAATTAGGTCAGAACGTGTGAGTCCCATGTCCTTACTCAAATGCCAGGTGTTTGAGGTGAAGCAGAAGAGACCGTGCCTATGCAAAAGTGTTTTGGGAGCTCAAGGGCAGCTGTTTTACCCTGATTCCTCCCTCAGGCCAGTAGCGAGGTGGTAGGAATTACAACTCGGATGTTGTAGGACAAGGAGCTGCTGAATTAAGGCATGACAAGTTTGTTAGACATAAGGGGACAATATTTTAATACAGACCTGTGCCTGATGGAGAGGAGAAGGAGTTTGCTAGCTGAAAGTTTGATGCACAGCTCAGCAAAGACTCCCGGTGGTGGCAGAACAGGTCCATAAATTGCTGCTGCTGGAAATCTGCTGAGCTAATTGAGCACTGGGGGCCGGGTTGCTTCATGGACAATCACAAAGGGCATAGGCAGCCAGGGCTGAAGATGGTAGAAGATGAGAGCAGGAGACATGTGGTGGTCAAGATCTTGAACACCCACTCCCCAAATTAGAATCATAGAATCATTGAGTTCATTGGTTGGTAAAGACCTTTGAGATCATCCAGCCCAACCCTACCTGTCCACTACTAAATTAGATCCCTGAGCACCTCATCTCCCTATCTTTTAAACACCTCCAGGGAGGAGGACTCCACCATCTCCCTGGGCAGCCTCTGCCAGGGCCCAAGAACCCTTTCTGTGAAGACATTTTTCCTGATACCTAATTTGAACCTGCCCTGGAGCAACTTGAGGCCATTTCTTCTTGTCCTATTGCCTGTTATTTGGGAGAAGAGACCAACCCCCACCTCGCTACAACCTCCTTTCAGGCAGTTGTAGAGAGCAATGAGGTCTCCCCTCAGCCTCCTCCAGGCTAAACACCCCCAGGTCTCTCGGTCATTCCTCATAAGACTTATTCTCCAGCCACCTCCCCAGCTCATAGTAATTGGTAGCTCTGTTTTGAAAGAAAATGGGTGCAGAATGTTTGATTTGGTTCTCAGACGTTCATCTCCTGGCCTCCCTCCTGCATTAAATGTTTGATAAGGGCCCTGGAAGCTAGAAACCATTAGTAGAGGCTTGACTTTCTGGTGGGACCACAACAAATCCAGCAGCTGCACCTTTTAATTTCATTTTATTAAGCACATTCTGGGAGCAGGTGGGGAATAGTTGCCAGTATTGACCAAAACTCTGTTTATTTCTTTGCAGATCACGCACATCCATTTCTAAAAATACCTTCTTGAAGGACCACATCATGTCCCAGCAGCGGCTACCGCTGCCCGCTCCCTCGGGAGCTTGTCTAATTGAATATGCTGCGTAATATGCTGCTAATTTGGCAGCTGTCAAAATGAATTATAATTATTTTTAACAGTACTGCAGTGAGGGGGAGGAGAGATACTGCTCGGTGTGATTGCACCAACTGCCTGTGTTTCTCTTTGCATCCTTGACTCAAGGAGGGGAGTGAAGGGCATCACAGAATGTCCTGAGTTGGAAGGGACCCACAAAGATCATCAAGTCCAACTCCTGTCCCTGCACAGGACAACCCCAACATTCACACCGTGTGTCTGAGGGCGTTGGCCAAAAGCTTCTGGAATATTATCAGGCTTGGGGCTGTGACTGCTTCCCTGCGGAGCTGTTCCAGTGCTCCACCACCTTCTGGGTGAAGAGCCTTAGCCTAATATCCAACCTGACCCTCTCCTGGAGCATCTTCCTGCCATTCCCTCAGCTGCTATCATTGGTCACCATAGAGAAGAGATCAGTGGCTGCTCTTCCTCTTGTAAAGAAGCTGTAGAACATAATGAGGTCTCTTCTCAAGGCTAAACAGACCAAGTGACTCCATCTGCTCTTCATATGACTTCCCCTCTAAACCCTTCACCAATTTTGTGGCCTTCTCTGAACCATCCCTAGTAGCTTAAAATCCTTTTTATACTGCGGTGCTCAGCGCTCGAGGTGGGGCCGCACCAGCGACTCAAGGAGATCCATCAGATCTTTCCCCACAATTCACAATTCAGTGTTGCTTCAACATCTCTGGCCCTGGAAACGTCTTGGGGTCACCTATCCATTCACCAGTCGTTACTTCCATCACCAGCTGTGTCATGCACCCTATGATCTGCAGGGCTGGAGATCAAGCAAGTGCCCCTGGGTACAGTCAACGCCTGGGGTGCTCAGCACTGCAGACCCTCTAAAGTCAGCACTAAACCTTTCTTCTTGGACGTACCCTTTCGATAACCCTCACAAAATATTTCAAGCTTCTGAGATATTTCTTTTGTGCTTTCTGTAAGGTGGAGGGAGAAGAACCCTCGTAGCTGAGGCTGAAATTTCCTGCGGGGAGGAGGCAGCTCCTGCATTTTTATCATTTGTGCTTTTCCCAGCTCATACCTCAGAGCAAGCAGAAGCATGAAAGTGTAAATCAATATCCATCACAGAGGCATGGAAGGCTCCGCGGGGAAAAATCCCCTATGCTGAGGCTCCTTCTAGAGAAGAGAACTTCTCTGGACAGGCACAGCTCCACTCTCTCTTCCTTTCCTGGCCGGTAACAACGTAGAGACTCACAGGGGGCGAGGGGCGGCATCACAGAATCATAGAATCACTAGGTTGGAAGAGACCCACCGGATCATCGAGTCCAACCATTCCCACCAATCTCTAACCCATGCCCCTAAGTACCTCATCCACCCTCACCTTAAACACCTCCAGGGAAGGCGAGTCAACCACCTCCCTGGGCAGACTGTTCCAATGCCTAATGACCCTCTCCGTGAAGAATTTTTTCCTTATCTCAAGCCTAAATCTCCCCTGGCGGAGCTTGAGGCCATTCCCTCTCGTCCTGTCCCCTGACACTTGGCAGAAGAGCCCAGCTCCCTCCTCTCCACAACCTCCCTCCAGGTAGTTGCAGAGAGTAACAAGGTCTCCCCTTAAATCATAAATCCTCCAGTGGGAAAATGATGGTTGCCCATATGTTGAAGACTACGTGGGGTTCAAAATGAATCATAGAATCATAGAATATCTGATTGGAAGGGACCTCAAGGATGATTTGGTCCAACCACCATCTACATAAGATAAGGAAGAATTTCTTCACCATAAGGGTGGTGAGACACAGGAACAGGTTGCCCAGGGAATCTGTGGCTGCCCCATTCCTGGAGGTGTTGAAGGCCAGGTTGGATGGGGCTTTGAGCAGCCTGATCCAGTCTGAGGTGTCCCTGCCCATGGCAGGGGGGTTGGAACTAGATGATCTTTAAGATCTCTTCCAACCCAAACTATTCTGACTCTATGATTCTAAGATGACCCAGCTCCCTGTCCAGCCGCATATTTAAAGTATCCAATGTTGGGGAATCCACCACATCCCTGGGGTGATTTTTTCAATGCTGGTTGTACTCATAGTGAAAAATTTTCCAAGGGCAAGGGGTAAATGAACTATACCCGTGCCCTGTGCTGAAGTCCTTTGATCAATGCAGGGGTGGTTCATCCATCTTCCAGCTGCTCTAGGGGAGACAGGGAATGAAGGGTGGAAGCCAGGTGGTTGTAACTGTACGTACGTGGAAAAACAATTATGTATACTAACCATTTCCAGCAAACTTCCATCCCCAACATAAAAGGAGACGGAACTTCAGTACCTGAAGGTGGCCACAGAAAAGCTGGGGAGGGACTTTTTACAACGGCCTGGAGTGTAAGGATGAGGGGGAGTGGCTTTAAATTGGAAGGGGAAAGACTTAGATTAGACATCGGGAAGAAATTCTTCACAATGAGGGTGATGAGGCCCTGGAACAGGTTGCCCAGGGAAGCTGTGGCTGCCCCATCCCTGGAGGTGTTCAAGGCCAGGTTGGATGGGACCTTGAGCAGCCTGGTCCAGTGGGAGGTGTCCCTGCTCATGGCAGGGAGGTTGGAACTGGATGATCTTTAAGGTCCCTTCCACCTGAAACCATCCTATCATTCTACAGAACTTTGTAAGCTTTCAGAGAAGAAAGGGCACCAGCAGAGACCTGTGAACCTGGACCATACTGGAGGCAAAAAAATAGTTCTATGCCTTCCGAGCTCTTCCCTTCCCACTTTTCCCCTGTCAATAAATCTCCCCTTCTTGCCCTCTTGGGCTCCAGCTGCTGATTTATGAAAGCCCTAATGAAAGATGCTGAACAGAAATGAACTGTGTGGCTCCAAGTGATTTACAGAGACATCTTTATCCCTCTTGCTGAATTTAGTGACGGCAGCAGGTTTTTTTCCACCTTGGATGTGACAAGGATTTCATCACAGTTCCCAAAAGAGTTCAAGGCTTTCCCTTTCGCTTTAATAAGAAAACCCCAGCTCCTGTTTCTCCAGGACCCACCGTGGAGGCTGTGACGCACCGAGCAAAGATTGAAAGTGTTAATAAACACCAACCCAGATTTAATGATAGATTTTGAACAGAAATCTCCAAGCCGATGAAAGCAAACACTGGCTGATGAGGAATTATTAAAGAAACGGCTGCCAGGAGCTGGGGGAAGATGATTTGTTCAGTTAGAAACACATACACTTAGTTACTGCTGGAGAATTAAGTGTGTCCACTAAAGCTCTGGGATGGGGCTGGTTTAAATGTGTGTTAAATGGGAAGTGGTGGCCAGGATTTAATGCCCCATCACTGGTTGTGCAGTGACGAAGACATCACCAGGGTGTCTCAAGCTCCACCAGGGGAGGTTCAGGCTGAACATTAGGAAAAAAATTTTCATGGAAAGGGTCATTGGGCAGTGGCAGAGGCTGCCCAGGGAGGGGGTTGAGTCACCATCTCTGGAGGGGTTCATGGGACAGGTGGACGAGGTGCTGAGGGACATGGGTTAGTGATTGATGGCAATGGTTGGACTCGATGAGCCGATGGGTCTTTTCCAACCTGGTGATTCTATGATTCTATGATACCATGAGGCTTCGTTTCCTGGTTCGGCGTCTCATGAGATAATGTGACATGGATTCCCAGAAACTGAGAGCCCAAATCAGCTGCTGGGTCTTGCCTGAGGGACTCTAAATCCTGAGAGTTTCCTCAGTACCAACTGATTTAGGCTCCAGCTTCTGCCCTGAGCTGGTCCCCAACCCCAGATTGTGCTGTTGGAGACCTCGCGTGCCCAACTCACCCACCTGAGTGCAAGCAGAGACCATAAGCAGCACACAGAATCACAGAATGGCTTGGGTTGGAAGGGACCTTAAAGATCATCCAGTTCCACTGGACCAGGTTGCTTAAAGCCCCATCCAAACTGGCCTTGAACACCTCCAGAAATGGGAAAGCCACAACTTCCCTGGGCAACCTGGGCCGGGGCCTCACCACCCTCATTTTGAAGAAATTCCTCCTCATGTCAAGTCTAACTCTGCCCCTTTCCAGTTTATACACGTTGCTCCTAGTCCTATCACTTCAAGTCTTTGTAAAAATATCTCCCCAGCTTTCTTGTGGTCCCTTCAGTTACTGGAAGGTCACTATAAGGTCTCTCCAGAGCCTTATTTTCCAATCTGATTACCAGCAGCAACGTGTGAATGGAGAAACGAGAGGACCAAGCTGCTTTGAAGAGGATGCACTTTTATTTTGCATTTAAAAAAAACAACAAAAAATGCCACCCTAAACCCAACAGCTCTGCAACTGCACAACACTGGTCAAAAAGTATTTTGGCTCACCCGCTCTTCCAGCCTCTGCTAAAAAATATATGCTATTATCTCTCCAGCAAATATTAAAACCAAAGAAACCAGCAGTCCTGTTTTGGAAGGAGCCCTGGCTTTAGATACTGATTTTTGGCTAATGGGACCCTCCTGCATAGACCTTCCCTCCATTGCACTCACCCGCTCTCCTGCAGAAAGGGTATCGCTGCCACTTCTGTGACACTCTAACCATTATAAATATTCAGAAACACACATATCGCACAGTAAAAAAATACACCCAATGACAAATAAGAACCTGTTGTTGTTGACACCTGGTTGGAGTGAAGACCAAGCACAGCACATGGTTAAAAAACAGAGAAACCCAAACATCTCGAGACCTACCAGCAAAGCATAGAAATTGGAGACAACACGAAATGCTGCTGATATGAAGAGCAACCTAGTGAATGGATCATGTCCCATCTATTATGCTCATTCAGGCACCCGCTCAGTGATTTCTTTGCTAAAATTCCCAGCCCAGGCTACAGCCACGGCCCCCTGTGAAGAGTTACAGCTCCCTCTTCCCAACCAGTTCCAGCCTTCAGCCTGGTGTCACACCGAGGTGGTTTAAGTTCTGATGAACCCCACCAGCATCCCTGATGCTTTCATGCTGGATTTGTGTTGTGTTCCCCTACCTCTTTCCTGCAGGAGAAGCTCTGCATAAATAGCTTTGAAGATCAAGGTGAGGGATAAGGGTTTTGCCTTGCAGGGTCCTTTCCTGGAGCCTGAACAAACATCGGGAAGTGAGAGATGATCCACACGAGGTGCCGGGGGCAGCTGTTGGCAAACAGCCTCCCCATCTACAAATTCCTTGGAAGCATCCCAGGTCTAACACTCAAAATACAAGGTTTTTCAGGCTCAGGAACAATCAAAACCAGAAGGGAAAACCCTTCAGCATGTCAGGAAGGAGCGAGCTTCAGGTACAACCAGTATCCTACTGCCTGAGGTGGAGTTAACTTTGTCCATAGTGA
The DNA here is from genome assembly GCA_033459285.1 of Clamator glandarius. Lineage (NCBI taxonomy): Eukaryota > Metazoa > Chordata > Aves > Cuculiformes > Cuculidae > Clamator > Clamator glandarius. Next base: position 281,489 of record JAUNZM010000577.1, read on the forward strand.
CCCATAAAGTGCTGGGCTTTGGAGTTGTGGCTAGAACAGCGCTGCCAACACTCCAACGTTGCTTGCACAGCATCCAGGCTTCACCTTTTTTTCCTCACTCTGCCTCCCACCAACTATTAAGCCACAGGTGGACAAGAAGCTGGGAAGGGGCAAAGCCAAGAGAGCTGAAAATCTACAATAAAACCAGAGAGGGGGAGGTTTGGGAAAGGCGGCTGTTGCTCCGGGACTGACTGGGTGCAGGTCAGATGGTGGGAGATTGGTGAAGGATTTGCCTTTGGGTGTTTCACTTGGGTGTTTTCCTCTTCCCTTTGCTGTTAAACCTGCCTTAGCTCTACTCACAGTTTCCCTTGGTTTTGCTCTTCCCATCTCTCCCTGTCTGGTCACGGTGCTTTGCAGCCAGCTGGGATTAACCCGCTGCAAGCCCAGATTTAACATTGGAAGGGGTGTAAACACCAAGTCTGGAAGTCAGTGGGATGCTGGGTGGAGGAATAAGAGAGTACAAGTCCTTCCGTGTCCAAGCTCGATGGGAATCAGGCTGACATGGCTGGATGCCTCAATTATCCCAGTTGAGCAGAGACAGCATCGCGATGATGAGGAGAAGATGCTCCAGGAAAATGAGGCAGCACGAAACGGCGCTCCCAGCTGCTCCAAAGCTGCGTGCTAACACCCTGTCTGGCAGTGAGCAGCTCCTAGAAAAGCTACAGCTGCTGTTCCTCACCTTGCTGGGAGTCTCACACCCAAAGCTCCCGTAACCCACTCCAGCCAAGCTGTGACACCCAGGGGTGACACCAAGAGACACGGATCCTGCACCAGGTGGGAGCTGCTGCGATGCCACGAGAAAAGCTGATGCCCAAGGGGTGGGAGAAGAGAGGAGAACTGGGTGAAGGAAGAGTACAGAACCAGCTCCCACCGAGCAGCAGAAATAAGCTCAGGTGCACTGGCCCTTCTTAGGTTTCTTGGCATCGTTTGAACCTGAGGTGGAGCTGGATCTGGGGGGATCACATGCACATCGAGGGCTCAGCACGGTTCGTGGAAACAAAGCCGACTGAACATGCTTGTGAGGAGGGAAACAGTGGGAATCAACTGAAAAATAACCTGCACTAAGCACCTAACCAAGGCAGGAGGAACCCATGATCCTCTCCAGCTGGTGAAGCATCAGGAAAGTCTCAACAGCACTTCGCCATCTCCCTGAGAAGGCTGCGAAGGTGACACTTTCCGTCCCCTTCGCATCACCCCTTCTTGGTTTCCTCAAGCTCCAAAACTGGCTCTGCTACAAGCGATGAGGCTTGGAGCAGCTACCTGAGCCACTGCCCAGTGGAGGATCTACTGGGCAGACTGGAAAGCTCCAGCTACACTTGTATCCAACAAAATCAAGCAACAAGGACTCAGGCTAACAGCCAGGCCTCAAACAAGCAGCACTTCCCCAGGGCTCAACCACCCATGATGGCCACTGGGACATTAAAGGACGGCACCAAACAGGTTGAGGGTCCAGCACATGAAAACTGGAAGGAGGGGACAACACCACCATGATAACGTTGGGCTTCTAGGAGAGAACTGCGTCAGCTTTTAAGCTTTTACATTACTTAAAAAGGGTTATTCAAATAAAAAAAAATCAAGGGGAGAGGTGGAAGCAGGAGTTGCACCCAAAAAAAAAATTAACCTTGCAAAAATAACCGCATTGTCTCTCCAGGATCCATTTCAGATCGGTTCCCAGCGGAGGCTCCACATTTCCCAGGAGCTTGGCACAGCCAACACCTCCCCTGTGTGATAAAAACAACCCCCCGCTGAGGGATTCCCTGCTGCTCTGCTCTATAAAACAATAAAAAGGTCCCTGCAGAGAGTCCCCAGCTGCTACTCCTCCTTCGGCCTCTTCTTCCAGCGGGCCAGGAAAGGCCCGAGGCTGTTCCACACCTCCGTGTACATGAGAGTCCCGATGAAGACGAAGGCCGTGCCCAGCCAGTGCCAGGCCGTGAAGGGGTTGCGAAAGTAGAGGATGGAGAAGATGAGGCTGACGAACTTGCGTAGCGTCACCACCAGTGTGACGGTGAGGGAGGTGCACTCCGTGGTGAGGATGAAGACGCCTCGGATGCAGACGTATCTGGGTTGGGTGGAGGTAAGGAGACGTTGAGGTTGAAGAGGGACAACTGGGCAGGCCTTTGGGAGTGAAAAAGGACTGGAAATGAATAGTCTTAGTCCTGTTATAGAAGGAATAAAACAACCGTTGGGAAAGAAAAGGACTGGGCAATGGATATCCGCAGTCTGGTTATAGAAGGGATAAAATTCCCTTTTCCTCAGATCAGCATTTCTACAGCTCTGAAGAGCTTCATGATGTCCCAGATCTCCCAGACTCCCTCCAACCTTGCTCTGGGACAGAGAAACCACCCCACTAGGTGTTGGCAAAAAGTTAACAGGGCACAGGGTTTACAGTCCCTGCCGCCCCAGAGCCAAGGGAAGCTAAAATCAGACGACTTCTTCTTCGCTGCTGTTCTCTCACAGCAGAATTCCCCTTCCTGCCCCAAGGAGACATGGGAAAGCCAGAAGAAACAAGGGGGCTTTGAGTGTGAGGAGCAGTGAGAGGAAAACGGTAACAGGGCCCTGGACTGAAAAGCCTCTTTCTTGAGGGCATCTCAGCTTCATCAGACTTCCAGACCTCTCCTGAAAGGCTCCACATACCAATATCTAATAAATAACTCAACATCTGCCCTAGAGCTGGCTGGCAAAACTGCCATGAATTTATCCCAACCAGCTTGTCCCTGGGGAGGTGGTGGCAAGCTCCAGCCACCCTGGGAAAAAAATCCCAAGTTAAATCCCATTCTGTATTTACTGAGTTACACAAATATCAGCTCCCAAATGCAGGGAAGACTCCAAGGCCACGGCATCCCCACCCCATTCTTCCTCTCCCACCCCACTGCCACCTCCAAGCTGAGCTTTGGTAGGATACTGAGTGATGACGTTCATGAGGAGGTAGAACCACATGATTGGCAGGGTCAGGCCGATCACTGGGACCTGGAACGGCTCTGCGGGAAGAAAGGATGGAGCAAGGTCAAGGTTTGGAACAGGCTGACCTGGAAAGGAATTGAGTTGTCATCTCTGAATGTATTGAAAAGCCGTGTGAATGTGACCCTTAGGGTCATGGTTTAGTGGTGGACGTGGCAGCGTCAGGTTTTCGGTTGGACTTGACGATCTTCAAGGTCTTTTCCAACCTAAACAATTCTATGATTCTGTGAAGGTCACAAGCCCTGCTGTTGAAACTGGATAAATCAGCTGTGTTGCTCTGAGAGTGCAAGCACGATAAAGCCCGTGTCGCACCAGCCAAAAGCCAAAGGGTCTGTGTTTACACCTGTTGATGATTTGGGCCTGTTGCTCCAATTTTTGAACTACTATAGAATCATAGAATCACCAGGTTGGAAAAGACCCACTGGATCATCAAGTCTAACCATTCCTATCAATCACTAAGCCATGTCCCTCAGCACCTCTACGTGCCTTTCCCCAGGGGTGACCTCACACTGTCCTTGAGGTGATGCATGCTAGAAGCATTTCGTGATGATCACAGAATCATGGACTTGTAGGATGGTTTGGGTTGGAAGGGACCTTAAAGATCATCCAGTTCCACCCCTCTGCCATGGGCAGGGACACCTCCCCCTGGATCAGGTTACTCAAAGCTCCATCCAACCTGGCCTTGAACACCTCCAGGGGCAGGGATGGGGCAGCCACAACGTCTCTGGGCAACCTGTTTCAGTGCCTCACTACTCTGACAGGAAAATAGTTCTTAAACTCTAATCTAAATGTCCCCTTTCAGCTCAAAACCATTCCCCCTCATCCTAACCCTTCACTCCCTGATCAAGAGCTCCTCCCCAGCTTTCCTGGAGCCCCTTTCAGTACTGGAAGCTGCTCTAAGGTCTCCCTAGAGCCTTCTCTTCTCCAGGCCAAACAACTCCATGTCTCTCAGCCTGTCATCACATGGGAGGTGCTCCAGTCCTCAGATCATCTTCATGGTCCTCTTCTGGACTTGCTCTAACAGACCTATGTCCTTCCTGTGCTGAGGACTCCTGAGCTGAATGCAGGACTCCAGGTGAGGTCTCACCAGAGCGGAGTAGAGGAGCAGAATCCCCTCCCTCACGCTGCTGGCCACACTTCTCTCCATGCAGCCCAGGATACGGTTGGCTTTCCAGGCTGCAGACACACATCAGTGGCTCCTGTTGAGCTTCTCATCGACCAGCACCCCGAAGTCCCCTCTCTTCAGGGCTGCTCTCAATCCATTCTCCACCCAGCCTGTATTCGTGGCTGGGATTGCCCTGACCCAGCTGCAGGACCTTGCAACAAACAGGTTGAAGTGATCTACGCATGCAAACAATCTCCCTTCCCAGAGATTAGAGAACCAGCAAACTTATTCACAAAGATCCCTGCAGTTTCACAAGATCAGGGATACAAGGAGTTCCAAGGCCACATCAGATGAGGCTTCGAGAAATCTGATCCAGTGGGAGGTGTCCCTGCCCATCGCAGAGGGGCTGGAACTGGATGGGCTTTAAGGTCTCTTCTACCTCAAACCATTCTACAATTGTATGAAGTTTGCTGGCATGGAGAACCCTGCTGAATTTTACTATTAAACTTAAGGAGATGTGTAGCTCTGGGTGAACAGATGAGCAATCCGGCTGGGTCCAACCGGCATGTGTGAGAAGCTTGTGCTTTAATCAGAATCATCAAAAATAAGGCCTCATGGCTTGGCACCAGCAGAAGGGTCAGCTGCCGCGGTCAGGCTTTCAGCAGCAATCACCACCTGCCCGAACACACTGGCACCTGCGCCACCACGGGGAAAAGGTTGGATAATGTCCTCAAGATGGGTTTTTTTTGGCTTTTGGCTTTCTATCAAACCTTAAACTTCAAAGGGGTTGGGATACCTACAAGGGCATGGAATGATAGGAGGAGAAGGAATGGCTTTAAATTAGAAGGTGGAACATTTAGATTAGACATTAGGAATAAATTCTTCCCGATGAGAGTGGTGAGGCAGCGGCTCAGCTTGTCCAGGGATGTCATGTTCAAAGTTCAAGGAGGTGATCAAGGCCAGGCTGGATGGGGCCTTGAGCAGCCTGGCCCAGTGGGAGGTGTCCCTGCCCACTGCAGGGGGACTGGAACATGGTCTTTAAGGCCCTTCCAACCCAAACTATTCTATGATTTGACCATGCCAAGATAACAGTTTGACGTGCACGACTACAGAATAGGAGAAGCCTGGCTGGAAAGCTGCCAGGAGGAGAAGGACCTGGGGGGGTTGGTTGACAACTGACTGAACATGAGCCAGCAGTGGCCCAGGTGGCCAAGAAGGCCAATGGCATCTTCGCTTGGATCAGAAACGGTGTGACCAGCAGGTCCAGGGAGGTTCTTCTCCCTCTGGACTCAGCACTGGTGAGACCGCACCTCGAATCCTGTGTTCAATTCTGGGCCCCTCACCACCAGAAGGATGTTGAGGCTCTGGAGCGAGTACAGAGAAGAGCAATGAAGCTGGTGAAGGGGCTGGAGAACAGGCCTTATGAGGAACATCTGAGAGAGCTGGGAGTGTTTAGCCTGGAGAAGAGGAGGCTGAGGGGAGACCTCATTGCTCTCTACAACTACCTGAAAGGAGGTTGTAGAGAGGAGGGTAACGGCCTCTTCTCCCAAGGGACAGGGGACAGGATGAGAGGGAATGGCCACAAGCTCCACCAGGGGAGGTTTAGGATGAACATTAGGAAAAAATTTTTCACAGAAAGGGTCATTGGGCAGTGGCAGAGGCTGCCCAGGGAGGGGGTTGAGTCCTCTTCCCTGGAGGAGTTTAAGGGATGGGTGGATGAGGTGCTGAGGGACATGGACTAGTGATTGATGGGAATAGTTGGACTCGATGATCCAGTGGGTCTGTTCCAACCTGGTAATTCTATGATTCTAACTGCTGGACTGAAAGCTTCCTACAGCGTTTTCCAGGGGACAGAAGCAAGGATCTGTGACACTCACCAGACTGGCTGAAGAGGACTGCGTGGTGGTAGATGTTTGGCGCAAGGAGGAGAAAGCCAGGGAGTGGTAACGCATGCTGGAGGGAAAAGTAAAGACATGATATTAACAGATTTATGTGAACCCATCCCATTTCTCATGCCGGGAAACCTGCCTCACAGGTCTGGATGAGAGCACACTCTTCACTGCCCCAGCTTTGCAATGTGTGATCCTTTAGATCCTATAGGGTGAGAGGGGAAGGGACTCTCCTAGCAGTTTTATCTGTCCAAAAAAAACATGGAATGGTGCCTTACATTGTAAAACAGGGCCTCTTTGGAGTGCTTCCCAAACTGCTTGTAGAGCATCTCCTGGAAAATCCCCATTCTGGCAGACATGAGGAGGGCGAAGGTGAGTGCAGCAATACCTGGAAGAGAAGCACAACCTTGAGACACTACTCAGGGATGGAATAATTCAAGTGAAAAAAGCCAAAGCATCCACACTTGATAAGAAAACCGATAATGGTTTTGGGCACCCAGATATCTTATTACAAAGGCTGAGATGCCAAGAGACCTCTGGGAAGTTCATCTCTTTAAAAAGAGGCTCAGCCCTGACAAGCAGAGTTGGTGGAATTCCAGGGATAGAGTTGTTTGCCAGTACTGACAACACATCAATTCCCAGAAAAGCCACCAATAGACCTAGGCTGGAGGTATAAAAATAGACTCAAGTCCCAGATATTAAAGGCTCTTCCATGAAATAAGGTGCTGAATGAACACTTGTACAGCTACAGCCCCTCTCCCTCCCTGCAGCGTGTCAGAGAATCATAGAATGGTTTGGGTTGGAAGGGACCTTAAAGATCATCCAGTTCTAATCTCCCTGCCATAGGCAGGGACACCTCCCACTTAATCAGGTTGATCAAAGCCTCATACAACCTGGTCTTGAACACCTGCAGGGATGGGGCAGCCATGACTTCTCTATGCCAGGGCCTCACCACCCTCACAGTAAAACATTTCTTCCTAAGATCTCATCTCAATCTCCCTGCTTTCAGCTTAAAAAAATTCCCCCTCATTCTATCCCTGCACTCCCCAATCAAGAGCCCCTCCTCTGCTTTCCTGGTGGCCCTTGAAGTACTGGAAAGCTGCAATAAGGTCTCCCCAGAGCCTTCTCTTCTCCAGGCTGAACAGCCACAACTCTCCCAGCCTCTCCCTGTATGTTCCAGCCCTTCATCGGCCTCATTCACAGCGTCAGGTATATCAGGTAGGGCTGCTTTTCAATTAAAAATCAAGATGATATCTACAAAAATGTGTGGATGTGGCCTCCTTCTGTCACTAAGTCACTACCTTGTAGTGATATGAGTTACTGTATTTAATGTGTTGGCCAAACGAAGAGCGTCTCCTCGCACAGAGTCACTAGCGAGTGCAACAAAACCCCATTCTTCATAAATCAACACCCATCAGGTGCTCAGCACAATTTAATCTCAGCACAGGGACTCCCACCACAGTCTGCGTTGCACAACCCACATCAGAAAGCTGAGTCTTGCCAGCAACCCAGCAAGGCTGGCTGGAGACGAGGCGCTCACGTACCTAGCAGCCACCACAAGAAAACCTGGAGTCCATCCTCTTCATTCAAGCTGGAGTCAGATGCCTGTTAGAGAGAGATACAACACAGTCACCATGAGCTACCATGTCCCCGCAGCTCATTTGGACCTGCCTCTGCCTCTCTCTTGGTTTCTGCAGCGTGTTCCAAGCAAGCCCATAAAGAAAGACCATCCAAAGCCTCATTTTCTCCAGAGCTGCTCTCCTGGCTGAACTGAGGTGGTAGGAATTTTGCTTCTCAGTCTGCTTCAGGGAATACACCAGATTCCAGCAAAAAAATTATGTGTCTGATCAAGAAAGCAGTTTTTCTGAAAGAAACTGAACTCTTCAGCCACAAAAAATTATCAGTGCTGCTAACAAAGCTCCTCCAGTCAGGCTTCTCTGTCCCCATCCCAGGGGTAGGTGTGCAGGAAAGAACAAGGACAAGAAAAAAAAAAAAAAAAGAAAAATACCACAAAATCCCATTCTTTGCAAATCAACACCCACCAGATGCTCAGCACAACTTAACCGCAGCACAAGGTCTCCCACCACAGTCTGTTTTGCACAATCCACTTGGCCTAGGACGTCAGAAAGCCGAGTCTTGCCGCTATCCCAAGCTCTGGCTAAGATCCAGTCAGATCCTAAAACCAGGGCTCTGGCTCAAAATCAAGACACTGAGGAAATCAGGCAAGTAGACGTCGTCAGCCATGGGTAAAACTCTCAGTAGGATGATTTTTTTAGTGTGGTTTAGGGCAAATTAGATGCTTCACCTCTGCCACTATCCTGTACGCCACAACAAAAGCCCAAACCTACTGAAAGTTTCTCTGGATGAACAAGGAGCAAGGCTGCACAGCAGAGACTTTGCTCAAACACCCCGAGTATAAATAGCTATTAAAAGGTGGGGAACATGGAGGTTTGACAGCCCTGTTTCATTTCCAGACTCTCACAGCTGGATTAAGTGCACCCACTCTCACAGCTGGATTAAGTGCACCCTTTTTTCACTTGGCCACCACTTTTTCTGTCTTCAGTTGACAAGACAGGCTGTGGGTGTTGACCCAGGAGAAGCCCAAAGTGGCGTCACGCATGGATTTTCTTCACTCCCTCCTGTTCTACAAATACACTCCCTTTATTTCAAGGGTCACGCAAAGTCACGTCGGATGACAGCAGGTCTGGAAAAATCTAGTCTGAAAGCTGACAATCTCTTCCAGGAATAAAAAAACAGAGATCTAAGTAATTTTAAGAGTTTTGTTTAAGATTCCCTCACTCCAAACTGCAAAATATTGCAGTAAAGGCAGGAGAAAACAGCTTCTAGCTGTCGACTCTGTGGCAATAAAATCATAGCATTATAGAATGGTTTGGATTGGACCTTAAAGATCATCCATTTCCAACCCCCCTGCCATGGGCAGGGACACCTCCCACTGGACCAGGCTGCTCAAAGGGTCATTCTTGGCCTCGAATGTCTCCAGGGATGGGGCAGCCATGACTTCCAAGGGAACCCGTGCCAGGGCTTCACCACCATCAGCATGAAGAATTTCTACATAATGACTAATTTAAATCTTCCCCTTTCTAGTCTGTCTAGAAAGCTGCCTGGAGGAGAAGGACCTGGGGGTGTTGGTTGACAGCGACTGAACAGGAGCCAACAGGGGCCCAGGTGGCCAAGAAGGCCAATGGCATCTTGGCTTGGATCAGAAACAGTGTGACCAGCAGGTCCAGGGAGGTTCTTCTCCCTCTGGACTCAGCACTTGAATCCTGGGGTCAGTTCTGGGTCCCTCACCACAAGAAGGATGTTGAGGCTCTGGAGCGAGTCCAGAGAAGAGCAACGAAGCTGGGAAGGGGCTGGAGAACAAGTCTGAGGGCCCTGGGGGTGTTTAGCCTGGAGAAGAGGAGGCTGAGGGGAGAGCTCATTGCTCTCTACAACTACCTGAGAGGAGGTTGTGGAGAGGAGGGAGCTGGGCTCTTCTCCCAAGTGACAGGGGACAGGATGAGAGGGAATGGCCTCAAGCTCCACCAGGGGAGGGGCAGGCTGGACATTAGGAAAAAAAAAATTCAAAGAAAGGGTGATTGGTCCCTGGCAGAGGCTGCCCAGGGAGAGGGTTGAGTCTCCTTCCCTGGAGGGGTTTAAGGGACAAGTGGACGAGGTGCTGAGGGACATGGGTTAGTGACTGATGGGAATGGTTGGACTCGATGATCCAGTGGGTCTTTTTCAACCTGGTTATTCTATGATTCTAATTTAAAGCTACTCCCCCCTCATCCTATGAATACAGGCCCTTGGAAAAAGTGTCTCCCCAGCTTTCCTGGAGCCCCTTCCAATACTGGAAGCTGTTCTAAGGTCTCCCCAGAGCCTTTTCTTCTCCACGCTGAACAACCCCAACTGGTATATTCTCAGCCGAAAGCAACCTGAACGACACAGGATAAAAGGCATCTGTAGTTCAGCTAAACCGCATGCAACACTTCCCTCCAAGCCATAGGAAAATGCAACCAGGAGTAAGAGCTTTCAGGGAGCAGATCTAGAGCTGGGAGACTTCTTGTCTCTCCAATAACAGTCAAGCAAAAGGAATTACTGATGACAGCGCTGACAGAAGCTCCTCCTGTCAATAAGGTTCATGGCTATGACGTCAGCCCTCTCCAAGCCTTACCACTTGTTTTGCAGACATGAAAGTGCAGGTGAAGATCCCCAAGGACACCAGGGCTATGGAGGTGTATTTATATACACTGTATCTGTATTTGGAAGAAGAGAGATGTCAGTGACTCAGCCCAGCCTTGTGTCATTCATTCCCTGCTCCCTTGCACTGCATTTTGCTCCGTTACAGAATCTTTTAGATTGGAGAAAACTCTCCTCTCCTGGCTGCTCCAGCTTCTTGTCCCCCCCCAGGCAGGCAGAATGGGAAAAAGAGAAAGCCTTGACCCTCTGTAAGCCCTGTTCAGCAATAGCCAAAACACCAGTGTGCTGTCAACATTGTTTTCTTTTAGCCAGGGATCCAAACCACAACACCATATGGGCTGCTGTGAAGAAAGTTAACCCCATCCCAGCCAGACCCAGTATCCCCATCCATCAGGAGCAGTTCTGGCCTCACTCAAGTAAGAAAACAGCTAATGTAGAGGACTGCAGCCATGTGTAAAAGCTTTCTCTTCCGTCCACGCTTGTCTTAAATGAAGGAGTGACGAGTGGTGGAAATAGGGAACTATTCCAGCCTCTAGTCCAGTGGCAGCTCTGCGTCCCAGTTTCCCCATCAGTAAAACAGGAATGTTTAACAGGAGAGGGTTGAGCACTAACCACCAGCCAGGATTAAGTCAATGGCAAAGCATTCTCTGATGATATAAAAAACAGGCTTGTGATTTACCTTTTCTTCAATATTATGATACCTAGAGCCATGCTTGCTATGAGAGAGCCCTGGGAAAGAAAAGAGAGATGGAGAAAAACAAATCAGAAGGTCAAGGTGACAGAAGTTCCCAGACAGGGAACCACAAACTCAATACAGCTAACGCCAAAACACCAACTCATGCTGGAACAGGATCAGGGTGACTGATAGGGTGGAAAGAGCCTCACTCCGGCTAGGAGGAGAGGAGAAGTTGAGCTCAGTGGCTTGGGAATAAGGATGTCAGAGCAAACAGGCTACTAGGATCTCCTGGCCAGTGAGCCACCCTCTTTTTTGGCCCATTTGTGACACTCAGCGTGTGCTACAATCCAGAACTTGAACAAAACACCATGTTTTTAATTGGGAAGAGAAGCATGGCTCCATAGGTTGACTGCAGGAACTGGCCCTCACGGTTAATGTGGGACAGAGCTCCTAGAATTATGTCTTTTTTCTTCTTTTTAACGTCTCCTGGCCTCAGGTATCTCACCCCCATGATGTGTTGCGGGAGAAGAGACCCAGCCCAGCAGACTTTGTCACTCTCTACAGCTGGAGCTCCATGGTCTTTGGTTTTAAGATATTTTAGCCTGGTTTTAACAAATATTTTTGCCTGACACTCGTCTACGCTTAAACGAAGATGGCTTTTAATAGTTTTTTCCAAAACAAAGGGCTATACAATAACAGCACAGATAGAATGACGCCCTCCGACCCAAGGTGTTAAACCACGATTCTTAAATTAGGATATGAACCACTTGGTGTAGCCATGTGGTAGAAGGGAAAGGTAGGTCCCTTCAGCCATCAACTGAGCCCATCCAGGGCTGACAGCCAGAGTCTGGGCTTGGGTTTGTCATCGCTCCTTCCCCAGCACCTTTGGAAATCGGAAACGCGTGTGAGTCTCAGTTTCCTCATCTGTTCAGGGACATTTAATGGTCAATACTGTGAAATCAAGAGCCTCAACTAAGCCTTCAGAGCAAGGGTCCTTACCACCACGATTGCTGGAGTTTAATATTTGCAGAGGGTTTTGATGCCCTCAGAGAAAGAGAGGGTGGCAGAACACGTGCACCAGGGCGAGGGCTTGTGGAAACGATGGAAAAGGATCTCACATGAGGAGGAAAAGGATGGTCTGACGGTACTCACTGATCTGAAGATCATGTGCAGCGGCATGGCGATATTTAAGTTCAGGGCATAGTTATTCACCACGCTAACAGTGAAGAACATGGCCACCATGATGAAATAGTACCTGAAACACAAAAACCAGCTGATAGCTCTGTGTGTGCCTCCCTGTAACACTGAGAGGACACATTGGGGACAGATTATGGGTTGCAAGGAAAGGTCTGGAGTGGAGCAGGAGCCCATCTGGCTCTTGGGTCTGTGACAGGGGCTATCAAGGAGATCAGTCCGGTTTGGACGTAGCTGGGAAGTCCTTAAGGGAGCAGGATGACCCGCACTGGCTCAGCCTGTGCTAATCCCAGGGCAAAGTGGAACTGAGGAGAGGACAGCTGGTATATTTTAGCATGGACTTCCTCTAAACTCCTCCTTCCTAAGGTCTGTGGCGTAAGAGAAAGCCTGATTTTAGAGGATTTCATTTCTGCCAGCAGGCATTGCTAAGTGGAAGTAGAAATGATTCTGCAAAACTGGCTCCACAGGAACAGATCATAGGCTTATGGAATCATTAAGACTGGAAAAGACCTCTAAGACCATCCAGTCCAACTGGCAGCCCAACCCCACCACACCTACCAAACCACGTCCTGAAGTGCCACATCCACATGTTTTCTGAACACCTCTAGGGATGCAAACTCCACCATTGCCCTCCACAACCTCTTCCAATGCTTCACCGCTCTTTCAGTAAAGATTTTTTTCCAAATATCCAGTCTAAACCTCCCCTGGCACAACTTAAGGCCATTTTCTCTCATCCTTTACTTGGGAGAACGGACCAACACCCACCACACTACAATCTCCTTTCAGGGAGCTGCAGAGAGCGATGAGGTCTCCCCTCATCCTCCACTTCCCCAGACTGAACAATCTCAGTTCCCTTAACTGCTCCTCAGAACTTCTGGGCCCCGACTCCATTCTCCTTCTCTGGATGCGTTCCAGCCCCTCAACGCCTTTGTTGGAGGAGTGTTCCCAAGGGATGTTGTGACCAAAGGGCAGTACCCAGCACTAGGCCTTGTTAAACCTCATGCGATTCACCTGGGCCAATGGATCAAGCCTGCCCCAATCCCTCTGCAGAGCCTTCCTGCCCTCCATCCATGGATCCAGCCTGGCCAGATCCCTCTGCAGAGCCTTCCTGCCCTCCATCCATGGATCCAGCCTGGCCGGATCCCTCTGCAGAGCCTTCCTGCCCTCCATCCATGAATCCAGCCTGGCCAGATCCCTCTGCAGAGCCTTCCTGCCCTCCATCCACGGATCCAGCCTGGCCAGATCCCTCTGCAGAGCCTTCCTGCCCTCCATCCATGGATCCAGCCTGGCCAGATCCCTCTGCAGAGCCTTCCTGCCCTCCATCCATGGATCCAGCCTGGCCGGATCCCTCTGCAGAGCCTTCCTGCCCTCCATCCATGGATCCAGCCTGGCCGGATCCCTCTGCAGAGCCTTCCTGCCCTCCATCCATGGATCCAGCCTGGCCGGATCCCTCTGCAGAGCCTTCCTGTCCTCCACCCATGAATCCAGCCTGGCCAGATCCCTCTGCAGAGCCTTCCTGCTGTCCATCCATGGATCCAGCCTGGCCAGATCCCTCTGCAGAGCCTTCCTGCCCTCCATCCATGGATCCAGTCTGGCCAGATCCCTCTGCAGAGCCTTCCTGTCCTCCATCCATGGATCCAGCCTGGCCAGATTCCTCTGCAGAGCCTTCTTGCCCTCCATCCATGCATCCAACCTGGCCAGATCCCTCTGCAGATCCTTCCTTCCCTCAAGCAAACCAACACTCCTGCATATTTTGGTGTCATCTTTGGTGTCATCTGGTGTTTCCCGGAGCTAGAGGAGCAAAATGAGGCTCCCGTGGTCCAAGAGGAGCTGGTCAGAGCCTTGCTAGCCCGACTAGACACCCACAAGTCTATGAGGCCAGATGGGATTCACCCGAGGGTATTGAAGGAGCTGGCAGATGTGCTGGCCAAACCCCTTTCCATCATCTTCCAACAGCCCTGGGAGACTGGGGAAGTTCCACTGGACTGGAGGCTGATGTTGTGCCCATCTACAAGAAGGGTCGCAGGGAGGATCCAGGGCACTCCAGGCCTGTCAGTCTGACCTCAGTGCCAGGGAAAGTCATGGAACAGGTGATCTTGAGTGCTATCATGAAGCCCATGCAAGAGAACCAGGGGATCAGGCCCAGTCAACAGGGGTTCACAAAAGGCAGGTCTTGCCAAACTAACCTGATCACCTTCTATGACAAAGTGACTCGGCTGCTGGACGAGGGAAAGGCTGTGGATGGATCTTCCTGGACCTCAGTAAAGCCTTTGACACAGTTTCTCCCAGCATTCTGCTACGGAAACTGTCACCTCTGGCCTGGCCAGGCGCACACTCTCCTGGGTGGAAAACTGGTTGGCTGGAGGGCCCAGAGAGTGGTGGGAAATGGGGTTAAATCCAGCTGGAGGCCAGTGACAAGTGGGGTTCCCCAGGGCTCAGAGCTGGGTCCAGCCCTGTTCAATGTCTTTATCAACGACCGGGATGAAGGCATCGAGGGCATCCTGAGCAAGTTTGGAGATGACACTAAGCTGGGTGGAAGTGTGGATCTGCTGGAGGGTCTGGAGGCTCCAAAGGGATCTGAACAGGCTGGACCCCTGGGCAGAGTCGAATGGCATGAGGTTTAACACAGCCAAAGGCCGGGTCCTGCACCTGGGGCACAACAACTCTGGGCAGCTCCAGACTAGGAGAAGTCTGTCTAGAAAGCTGCCTGGAGGAGAAGGACCTGGGGGGGGTTGGTTGACAGCGACTGAACATGAGCCAGCAGTGGCCCAAGTGGCCAAGAAGGCCAATGGCATCTTGGCTTGGATCAGAAACGGCGTGAACAGTAGGTCCATGAAGGTTCGTCTCCCTCTGGACTCGGCCCTGGTGAGACCGCTCCTCGAATCCTGGGGTCAGTTGTGGGCCCCTCACCACAAGAAGGATGTTGAGGCTCTGGAGCGAGTGCAGAGAAGAGCAACGAAGCTGGGGAAGGGGCTGGAGAACAGGCCTGATGAGGAGCGACTGAGAGAGCTGGGGTTGTTTAGCCTGGAGAAGAGGAGGCTGAGGGGAGACCTCATTGCTCTCTACAACTACCTGAAAGGAGGTTGTGGAGAGGAGGGAGCTGGGCTCTTCTCCCAAGTGACAGGGGACAGGACAAGAGGAAATGGCCTCAAGCTCCACCAGGGGAGATTTAGGCTGGACATTAGGAAAAATTTTTTAACAGAAGGGTGACTGGGCACTGGCAGAGGCTGCCCAGGGAGGTGGTTGAGTCACCTTCCCTGGAGGGGTTTAAGGGACGGGTGGACGAGGTGCTGAGGGACATGGACGAGTGATTGATGGGAATGGTTGGACTCGATGATCCGGTGGGTCTCTTCCAACCTGGTGATTCTATGATCTCCACACTGACTGAGGTAGCACTTGATCCCCTCACCCAGATCACTGGTAAAGATATGAAACAAGAGTGGCCCCAACACACAAAATCCAAGCTGAACACCTGTGTGGTTCCACACCTAAGCCAGAAAGCCTCCACAAACTGAAGTTCCTCGCTGTGACGCAGCCATGACTGGCACTAAATTTGCCCTCAACCTTCTGTTATAAGAATCTCTGTCCTGTGCACTCAGCCCAGCATCTAGTTTTGCTATAGGCTCAGAAGTCTGCTAAGAAGCCCCGCAAAACCTCCTTGCTTCACTTCAGCCCAGGGAGGAGAGCATGAACATGCCAGACTCTTGCCAGGACAAAAGCAGCCCTGATGGAGAAATGGAAAAGTGAATTTGGATGCTTTCCCAGTAAACCTCTCCCTCCCACACCCACTGCACCTAGAGAGAGTTCTTCAAACAAGCAGCCTCCTAACTATAAAATACTGCCCTGTTTCTTAGACGGGAAAGTATCTGATGGCAATTTCCTATTAAGAATCCTTGATAAACGAGGAGTTCATATTTTATCAGCCATGACAGGTTCTCATCACAGAATGGAGGGGATTTAGACAGGATAAGCCATTTTATTAAACACTTCCCGAGATAATAGATAGCCAGTAAATTTGTGCCCGGCAAAAGTGTTCAGATTGACTGTACCTTATTGGTATGGCCGGCTTCTTCCTCCCAAAGTTGGCTTCGAAGATAAAGCCTTCCACAGCAATAAATAGGAACTGGGAGAACGTCACTATGTTCCCGCATCCTGGAAACTGCCTGCAGGCACGGAGAAGAAAGACAAGCATAAGAGCAATGCCAGGAAGAACAAACACTGCATTGGGTTCCAATAAAGAGAGGCTAAACGCTCATAATCCCAGAGTGACCAAGCCTAGATGGGCTTTACCCTCATCTGTCCAAGTTCTCACATTAGGCACTTCCCTGCAGGTATTTACTCACTTGTACTTGTAGGTACATGAGCAGTAATCCCTTCCTCAAACATTTCCCAAAAGGAAGAAAGCAGCCACCCCCATATGGTTGACTGAATAAGGAGGTGAAATAGGAAACTGGTCGCGTCTCACGGGTCTGTGTGACATCCCACCAGGCTACAGGATCTGAATGAACAACAGCGACCACGGACATAACGTGGAGTCCTGCGTTCAGCTCTGGAGCTGACAGGAGTCCAGAGGAGGCCACAAAGATGATCTGAGGACTGGAGCATCTCCCATATGAGGACAGGCTGAGAGAGTTGAGGTTGGTCAGCCTGGAGAAGAGAAGGCTCCAGGGAGGCAGTAGAGCAGCCTTCCAGTACTGAAAGGGGTTCCAGGAAAGCTGGGAAGCGGCTCGTTATCAGGGAGCGCAGGGATAGGATGAGGGGAAGAGTTTTAAGCTGAAAGAGGGAAGATTTAGATGAGATCTTAGGAGGAAACGTTTTCCTGTGAAGGTGGGGAGCCCTCTCTTCTCCAGGCTGAACAATCCCAACTTTCTCAGCCTGTCCCTTGGATGGGAGGTTCTCCAGCCCTTGGGCTTCCTATGGATTTGTTCCATGTCCCTCCTGTGCTGAGGACTTCAGAACTGAACACAGGGCTCCAGCTGAGGTCTCACAAGAGCAGTGTAGAGGGGGAGAATCCCCTCCCTTGCCCTGCTGGTCACACTGCTCTGGATGTAGCCCAGGATACAGTAGGCTTTCTGGGCTGCAAGTGCACGTTGCTGGCTCAGAGAGCTTCTCATTTCATAGAGAACTCCAACAAGCCCTGCAGAAGATCATTCCTCCCACTATTTATACCTGAAAGGGAAGAAAACCCCTTTGAGAACTACCCTGCAGAAGCTCAACCGTTTCTAGAGAAGGCACCTCATGTGGACGCAGCTTCAGAAGGCAAAAAGCAGATTGTGGGCTGTCCAACCAGGCCTGTACGCACACGTCCCTCAGAGCTTTGGCATCACAGCTCAAAGACAGACCCCCCAGAATAGTTAGTGAAGGACACGAGCAGAACAGGTCAGGTTGCTCCAGACATGGCAAATGAGATGAATTGTGTGGCGTATCTTACCCTGCCCAGGCTTCCTTCTGGTATTCAGGCAGGGGCCGGTTTAACTTGCTCTTGAAAACCTCCAAGAAGGAGTTTCCCAGCTTTATCTCTTTCAAACCTACTTCATTACACTGAGGGAGCGCAAATCTGGGGTTTTGGCCTGCTTTACATCCCTTTCACAGCAATTTAAACCCCTTATTTCTTGTTCCGCCTCCAGATCCCAGCAGAAAAATTTATCTCTTCTCTGCAGCCGTTCTCCACACGTTTAAAGTCTTTTGTCTCTCCTCAGGCATCTCTAGACTAAACAGTTCTCATTCCATTACTCCTTCCTCATAAATCCTGAGCAAGTTTCTTCCAATCACCCTTATTATTCCCCACCAGACCGTCAGTCTGGTCACTGCCTTTTCCTGTGATCCTGCTCCAGGACTTCACTTGTTATGGGAAGACTCATCTTCAAGAGGGACTTTTTTTCCCCTCTTAAACAACACCAAGAGTCAAAGAAATAACTAGTGTTACCCCAATTTAGGGACCAAAGGTGAGCAGGGCAAGAAAGGGGCACAGCAAGCAAGTTGTCATCACCAAAGGAATTCCTGAAGTGGATGAGAGGCAATGCTTAAGAGAAACCCATGTGTGAAAAAGCAGCTTTTCTTAGATATCTGCAATTGGAAAAGGCTGCCTAGGGAAAGTAGTGGATTCTCCGTTCCTGGAGGTGTTCAAAAAACATGTAGACATGGCACTTCAGGACATGGTTTAGTAGGTATAGCAGTGTTGGGCTGACAGTTGGACTTTACAACCTGTGAGACCTTTTCCAATGTTAATGATTCCGTGATTCTATAATTGGAAATCTAGCATTCGCTGCTAAAAACTCCTTCCAGGATTTAGACACCTAATGAGGCCTATGAGTTGGGCCAAATAGCTTGGTTTGATTTTAAAGTCTGGCTGAAGGACACACAAACCTAGTGGTTCTTGCAAGTATCTTGCAAACAAATCACAGAATGGTTTGGGTTGGAAGGGACCTTAAAGATAAACCAGTTCCAACCTCCTGACATGGTCAGGGACACCTCCCACCGGATCAGGCTGCCCAAGGCCCCATCCAAGCTGGCCTTGAACACCCTCAGGGATGGGGCAACCACAGCTTCTCTGGGCGACCTGGGCCAGGGCCTCCTCAACCTCATCGGAAAGAATTTCTTCCTAATGACTAATCTAAATTTCCCCCGTCCAATTTAAAGCCGAATGCAAAAAGCCAGCTGCAAAGCTTTGTTTGCTTCAAAGGGGCCTGTTCCTTCTTCCTCACTGATGTTGCAGCACCAGCTAAGCAGGAAAGGCAGAGGTTGGAGCTATCCCAGAGAGGAAACACAACTCACCACACAAGGTCTCTTCTTCCAGGAACTGCTTCTTCGTTTATCCACTGGTTGCTGAGTGATTGTGCAACCTCGTGCTAAGATATCTGCGTCCTAACCTCCCACTTTGAAGCAAATATCTTAATAAGTTGTGATGCCAACAGGTGGAGAGGAAGAAAGGACAGGTTTTAACTACTAGTTTTGAAAGCCTGGGAATGACTGAAGCGAACACAGTAATGAATGGTCAGAGCACGCAGCTCCACACCGACGTACTGATTAGATTTGCTGATTTAGAAGAGACAGGAAGAACAACTGTTCTACTGCAAGGGTAGCGAGGCACCCACAGAGGATGCTCAGGGAAGTTGTGGCTGCCCCATCCCTGCAGGTGTTCAAGGCCACGCTGGATGGGGCTTTAAGCAACTGATCCAGTAGGAGGCTGAAATTTAATGGGCTTTGAGGTCCTTCCAACTCAAACCATTCTATGATACTGAGGTTGTAGACAGAGACCCAGTTCATCATTACTTTTTTTTTTCCCAGTCAGGTCTAATGCTTCTGCCTACACAGCCTTCTGATCAGCCCAGAAAACAAACCCAACACACCATGACCTTACCCAAGCCCTGTCAGCCTTCCTCCACGTGGGTAAGGAAGGTGACACAGCCCTTGGACATTCCCCAAAGGTCAGCCCTCCTCTTTCTGCAACTTGGCAATTCGCCTTCGCTCTGAGTGCCACAGAGAACACATTGCTCTCATCACGTTGGCTTTGCAGCCGTGTGACGCTGCTGAAGATCACGTTTCCCTTCCCTTCCCCATCCCTTCCCTTCTCCAACCTTTCCTCCCATCCCTTCCCTTCTCCATAATTACCCTTCTCCAACCCTTCCCTTCTCCAACCCTTCTCCATCCCTTCCTTTCCCCATCCCTTCTCCATCCCTTCCCCAAAACTTCTCAGTCTCTTCCCTTCTCCAACCCTTCCTCCCATCCCTTCCCTTCTCCAACTGTTCCTCTCATCCCATCCCTTCTCCAACCCTTCCCCCACCCCTTCCCTTCCCCATTCCTTCCTTTCTCCAACCCTTCTTCCATCCCTTCCCTCTCCAACCCTTCCTCCCATCCCTTCCCTTCTCCAACCCTTCCTCCCATCCCTTCCCTTCTCCAACCCTTCCTCCCATCCCTTCCCTTCCCTTCTCCAACCCTTCCCCCACCCCCTTCCTTCCCCATTCCTTCCTTTCTCCAACCCTTCTTCCACCCCTTCCCTTCCCTTCTCCAACCCTTCCTCCCATCCCTTCCCTTCTCCAAACCTTTTCCAACCCTTCCCTTCTCCAACCCTTCCCCAAACCTTCTCAGTCTCTCCCCTTCTCCAACCCTTTCTCCCATCCCTTCCCTCCTCTAACCCTTCCTCCCATCCCATCCCTTCTCCAGCCCTTCCCCGACCCTTTCCCTTTCTCCAACCCTTCTTCCACCTCTTCCCTTCTCCAACCCTTCTTCCACCTCTTCCCTTCTCCAACCCTTCCTCCCATCTCTTCCCTTCTCCAGCACTTCTCCCATCTCTTCCCTCGTCCAATCCTTCCCCAACCCTTCTCCATCCTTTCCCTTCTCCAATCTTTCTGCCACTCCCTGCCTTCTCCAACCCATCTCCATCCCTTCCCTTCTCCAACTCATCTCCACCCTTTCCCTTCTCCCCCCCTTCCTCCCACCCCTTCCCTTCTCCCCCCCCGTTCCCTCCTGCTCCCTAACCCTCCCCGACCTGGCCAGCAGCTCCAGGAACACCACGTTGCTGCAGCAGCCGCCGAACACCAGCCCCACGGCCACGGCTGGGTGCATGGTTCGGCCTCAAACAGCTGAGGCAGAGTCCCGAGCTGCCACCACATCCCGGTCCCGGGCCGCAGCCCTCGCTCCCCGCCGCCCCCGCTTCCTCCCGGGAGCCGGTAGTTCCCTCCCCAGCCGCCGTGCGTTCATTGACACCGCCGCTGAGGGACAGCTAGGACTACAACTCCCAGCAGCCCCCCCGGGACACCACGCGGATGTATTCTATATGCGTCTCCCCGCGGAGCGTTATGGGAGTTGTAGTTCAGCGGGGAGAGGCGGGCGGTAATGGCGGCGCTGAGGTGGTGGTTTTCGCGGGGCGTGGGCCAGGAGGAGCTGCTAATTGCCACTTTGGGTTTAGATAATGAACTTAACGCTTCAGATGTGAAATTCAGCTTGCCTGAGGCCTGCGTGGAGCCTCCTGGGCATCGCAGGATCAATAAATCATAGAGCTGTAGAATCACAGCATCATAAAATCATAGAATCGTAAAATTACAGAATCATAGAATCATAAAAATCATAAAATCATGCAATGGTTTGGGTTGGAAAGAACCTCAAAACCCATCCAGTTCCAACCCCCTGCCGTGGGCATGGACACTTCCCACTGGATCAGGTTGCTCCAAGCCCCATCCAAGATGACCTTGAACACCTCCAGGGATGGGGCAGCCACAACTTCCCTGGGCAACCTCTTCCAGTGCCTCACCACCCTCTTCATGAAGAAATTCCTCCTTATATCTAGTCTAAATCTACCCCTCTCCAGTTTATCACCATTGCTCCTAGTCCCATCACTACAAGACTTCGTAAAAAAGTCCCTATCAGGTTGTGTCATTGTCCTGTTATTCCTTACCCCTGTGCCCTAGAAGGTGTTTCTGCGTTCTTGCAGTTGGGGCCGTTCGTTTTTACCTGCTGTTCATTTTTTTTTGCGGCGTATCGGTCAGGGGTGAAGCGTCTGCTTTTCTAAAGCTATGTGGAAGGTCCTGCTGAGCATCTGTCAAAGCCCTCTGCGATCAATAGAAGCCAGAAAAAGTTGGATTTTCATGCCATGGATACTTTAATTTTGTTTTAATAACATTTTTATCTGAATCAGACCCCAAATCTTCCCTTCCCCCCCCGCCTTTGAATACCACAAGTGTGAAATCCCATGAAAACACTGCAAAGAACTATGGTCCATCCAAAAATGAAGCACTTCTGTTTATGATTTCCAGCTATTTGGGGAACGTGACAGCCTTGGCAGCTTCTCTGCTGCTAAAAGCATCTAATCACAGAGGGGAAAGTGCCTGGATTGCCCGGTTTTTTTGCTCATAGTGAGAGCTTCGACGCTCTTTGACTCCAAGCTGGAGATCCCAGGGCTTCCAGACTCCTTAACTGGGGGCTGGAAAACTGAGGTGGTTGGAGCGTGTGTCCTGAGGTCTTACAAGAGCTGGAAACTACAACAATGACACCCAAGAATCCTTGGATACTCTGCGGGCTTTGCCTACAGGTAGAAACACCATGTTCTCTTGAAAAAAGCACCACAGACCCAAGGGCTCTGAGGCCTCCCTTGTGATCTTCTCAGGAGTTTCAGCTTAGGATATACCTTCTAGGGTGACAGTGTGCCAGAAAATAATGCTTCAGGGGTCCAAGCATCTAGGAGACCCCCTGGAAACCTCAGCAGTTTTGCTGAGCTCTTGCTCTGTATTTGGCAGAAGTCCATTATTTCCCATCGCACAAAACATTTCAGTGTTTTCTGGTCCCGCTATAGGTCGACACGCTTTGTCTGACTTCCTTGGTCTTCCCATCAAGTTCTTTTAAATGGTTTATATATTATTAAAAAGTACCATGGCTCGTTAGCAACAAACAAAGACGATTGCTCGGGCTTGCTGGCACTTCGTAACGTCTCCAGGGCTTCCTGCTTCCACATTCTCAGCTGCTGCGTGGCTTGGAATGATCCATTCTTTTCTGTTCCTTTCTGTAATAAGCTTTTGCTACCTTGGGCGCTCACTTCTTCGCCTTTCATTTGCTTTCTTTGTGCTTCAAAGGGAAGGGAGGGCGAGGGGGGGGAGCAGCGCTGAGATTGTTTTTCTGCCACAATAAACGTGCCGCACCTCAGTTCCTAAATACATTAAACCACAGAACAAATTGCATCTTTTGAACTGCTCCAGTGTAACAGTAAACCCAAAATGTCAGCTCATAAAGCATTTTAAGCTGTTCATTGTAGCCTGGCACCTCTGGGAGGGCAGTCTTGTCTGGGCTAGTGAGCATTTAACATCCCTTCCAATGTTATAACTACAAGGTAGGTGCTGGGACAAACCATCTGGCTGAGGAAAGCTCGTAGTCTGTTGCATTCTTGGTCTAATTCTTAGGGGATGGGGCTCAAATAACTTCAAAAACTCCTAGGTCACCTCAATATCAAGCTTGAGATGTAGTTCCTGGACTCGTCTTTTACATTTGTGTGGAGTGTAATTGGTTCATCCAGCTGTGACACTGGACCAAGGTGCCCAGAACCTTGTTTGCAGGTTGGTGTATTCTGCCCAGATCTGAGATCTAGGAGTAGAATTCACTTGTATTAAAACAAAAATAAAATCCACTCAAAATTCAGTTCACATCCATTCCATCATATCAAAACAAATGACAAATAATGTCAGAAAATAGAAAAAAATTATATCAATACTAAAGAAAAATACTATTTCAGAAGTATTTTAAAAATGAGATCTTCACTCTATCAAAAGGTGGACACTCAGTGATGTCAGTGTAAGCATCCACTAAGCAAGAGCGATTTCTCAGCCCTGTCTCTCTACCAGGAGTGAACACTAACTCTTGCCAACGCAGCCAAGTTGTCTCATATACTGTGAGATCACGTTCTTGCAGTCAGGATGGTCTGAGGATGCAGACAAGATGAGGTTTGTACATTGAAATAACATAGCTGGAAAATTAAATAAGCTTTCAGCTATGGGGCAAAAGCTTTTCTTTATTGACTAGGGCTTACCGTTTTTTTTCCAACAGCAGCAGTGCTCAAATAAAATATGTTACTTCTACCTACAAACATCCTCTTCCAGTGTTATTGTTCTTTTCTTGAGATATGGAAACATTGAGGAGTTTTTTGTGCCCAAAAGGCAGGCATGGAAGTGAGGATAGTGGTGTCTTCTCATACAAACCTGTAGCACTTCAAGGTTTCATAGAATCATAGAATCACCAGGTTGGAAGAGACCCACCGGATTATCGAGTCTAACCATTCCTATCAAACAGTAAACGATGTCCCTCAGCATCTTGTCCACCCATGCCTTAAACCCCCCCAGGGAAGGTGACTCAAGCACCTCACTGGGCAGCCTCTGCCAGGGCCCAGTGACCCTTTCTGTGAAAAATTTTTCCCTAATGTTCAGCCTAAACCTCCCCTGGTGGAGCTTGAGGCCATTCCCTCTCGTCCTGCCCCCTGTCACTTGGGAGAAGAGCCCAGCTCCCTCCTCTCCACAACCTTAGCCCAGGCAGTACTTTGGGTTCCCGACTTCTGAAATGCAGTTCAGCGCAACATTAGATAGGACTGGTTGGACTCTATGATCCAGTGGGGCTTTTCCAACCTAGGGATTCTGCAATTCTGTGATTGTGGACTCTGCCCGAAACCACATTCATTCTTATATCATAGAATTATAGAATACTTTGAGTGGGAAGGGACCCTTACAGGTCATCAAGTCCAACCCCTCCCCTGAAGAAGCAGGGAGATCTTTAGCTCAATCAGGTTGTTCAGAGCCTCATCCAACCTGACCTTGAATGTTTCCAGGGATGGGGCCTCCACTACTTTCCTGGGCAACCTGGGTCAATGTTCCCCCCCTGCCCCCACATTGTAATAGATTGCTTCCTTACAGACAGTCTAAATCTACTCTCCCTTATTTTAAAACCATCCCCCCTTTTCCTATCCCTGCACTCCCTGATCAAGAGCCCAACCCCAGCTTTCCTGGAGCCCCTTTTAGTACTGACATAACACCAGAGGTTTTGACATTTTTGGTAGGGGCAAAATCTTATTTCTCAAAGTTGAGCTTTCCCAGAAAGGCTTTCTTGCTGTCTTGTTTTCTAAAGCACGCCTTTTTCCGAGAAGTAAACCAACTGTGTTCTTAGTGCATGGGGATCAAATCAATCAAACCACTTTTGCCTGTTTTCATAATCAATATGTGTGTGACACATGCCAGGAAAAGGCAGGTAATTCTGACATAAGCCCCGATGTGTGGAGGCTACAGGGCTTCTGCCATGCTTTGTCCACAGAATCACAGGCTTGTTTAGGTTGGAAAAGACCTTTAAGACCATCGAGTCCAACCATAAACCCACTGCCAACTCCACCACTAAACTGTGTCCCTAAGGACCGCATCCACACAGCTTTTAAATCCCTTGCGGGGATGGTGACGCCACCACTTCCTTGTGCAGCCTCTTCCAGTTCATGACATCCAGAGAAGAGCAACAAAGCTGGGGAAGGGGCTGGAGAACAGGCCTTATGAGGAACGACTGAGAGAGCTGGGGGTGTTTAGCCTGGAGAAGAGGAGGCTGAGAGGAGACCTCATTGCTCTCTCCAACTCCCTGAGAGGAGGTTGTGGAGAGGAGGGAGCTGGGCTCTTCTCCCAAGGGACAGGGGACAGGACGAGAGGGAATGGCCTCCAGCTCCGCCAGGGGAGGTTTAAGCTGAACATTAGGAAAAATTTTTCACAGAAAGGGTGATTGGGCAGTGACAGAGGCTGCCCAGGGAGGTGCTTGAGTCACCTTCCCTGGGGGGGTTTAAGGGACGGGTGGACGAGGCGCTGAGTTTAGTGTTTGGTTTAGTGTTTGATGGGAATGGTTGGACTCGAGCCGGTGGGTCTCTTCCAACCTGGTGATTCTACGATTCTATGATTCTAATATCCACTCTAAACCTCCCCTGGCCCAACTTGAGGCCATTTATGTGGGAGAAGAGACCAATCCCTGCCTGGCTTCATCCTCTTTTCAGGGAGCTGTAGAGAGTGATCCAGTATTCCCTCAGCCTCCTTTTCTCTTAGACTAAACAGCCCCAGTTCCCTCAGGCACTCCTCATAACCCCTGTGCTCCAGACCCTCCACCAGCTCTGTTGCCCTTCTCTGGGTTCAGAGCGCTTATTGACCTTTGGCTCAGCACAAAACTGCTTGTACTTTTAGTGCTGCAGGTGCCTATTCAAACTGCAGAATATCAGTGGCGGAGCTGTCACTCAGCTATTGTCTGACTATATCTGAAGTAGATCTGCCAAAGTTTAATCAAGGCGTCTCTGAGATGATGAATTCTCCAGTCTAGGCAGATTTTGAAGGATGCAAACAGCAAGCAAAAGGAATGGCTGCTCCCTAACTACATAAAATACACTTTACAACTAATTCATTATTTCACCTTAGCTCTCACTTTTGGCTTCACCTTAGACTACTTCATCTCTGACTTTGTGGTCAGATGGAGACACCACAGGAAAAGAGGAGCCAATTATTAGAGTTCACATAATCACAGAATCACAGAATAACCAGGTTGGAAGAGACCCACCGGATCGTCGAGTCCAACCATTCCCACCAATCCCTAAACCATGCCCCTAAGTACCTCATCCACCCTCACCTTAAATACCTCCAGGGAAGGCAAGTCAACCACCTCCCTGGGCAGACTGTTCCAATGCCTAACTACCCTTTCCGTGAAGAATTTTTTCCTTATCCTGCAAGTGAAGACAATAACACGTTTTAGTACATCTGAGCTCCATTTTGACCTACCTTAGTTTAACAGTATCATTGGTCTGTCTATATATTTCACTTTTCATTCAATCCTCTCCTCTCCCAACCAGCAATGACGTCTCCGCTGAAATGGGCTGCAGTGTGTCATCTCCAATAACAATGTCATCATGACAATGATAACAATATTTTTCGTGGTGGACATTGCAGAGAAGGGATTCAGAACCAGTAAGTTGGACTCTCCAGTGACATAGACTTATGTTTCTGTGTTCAGGGCATTTCCAAAGAATGGGAAAAACTGCAGAAATGACAGACTTTTAAGTGTTAGGTCATGGTGGTGGACTCACTGCTTCTTAACTGGCGTCTGACATGACTTAGACTGTACTGTTTTCTCTCTCCCTGCAGTATTCTTGAGAGGCATGAGGAGATGACTTGATGCTCTATAAGGTTTTGAGCAAGCTGAATATGCACAGTGTGGGAGGCGCAAGCCAGGTTTAAGATTTCGATTATAGATGGGTTGAATAATTCAATAAGTAGCAGTTTAAAAGGACATTCAGCCATCTATAAATGATGTCCCTGAAGATCCTAAAAGGTTTCTTCTGAGATGAGATACCTCATCTGACTCCTCTCCTTCCTATTTGTGACCCTCCTCATGTCTGAATCTAATCCTGTTGCTTCTCCTACTGAAAGATGAAGAACTCCTGTGGTATTTGTCTGTGTAGACAAGACTGGACTTATCTCTTCCAGGCAATTTTTCTCTGAAACTGGATTCCCTGCAGGGTAAAGAGGAGATTTCATACCAATGACAGTTCTGACACGTTGGGGAGGGATATGCAGAGGGTGAACTCTTGGGTTAATTTCCCATCACAAGCCTGTTCTGTGAAACAGAGCATGAGCAAAAGAGGAAAGGGCACACTGGATTTTAGTGGGAGAGCAACCAGTTGTGTGTCTTGAAGTACTGAGAGTTAGGTGTTTACTGTTAGAGGAATTATTGCCCTCAACTCTTCAGCACCCATGAGCAAATATTATCATCCCATGGTCAGGACACTATTCATGTTTGACCTACGATAGGTGGGATTTAGCTGGAACTCTGCTGATACAGACATTGCGATTGCGGTGGTGAAAACATGCAGGTTGGAAGGGTCCTCAAAGCCCATCCAGTTCCACCCCCACTGCCATGGGCAGGGATACCTCCCACTGGATCAGGTTGCTCCAAGTCCCATCCAACATGGCCTTGTACACCTCCAGGGATGGGGCAGCCACAACTTCTCTGGGCAACCTCACAGTGAAAACTGTCTTCCTAAAATCTCTTCTATTTTCACATCATTCGGGGCAAAGGAAGAGAACAGATCATGGGATTTCAATTTATCTTCACCAGTATTCGTATCTCCGCAGTAGGTGTATATTTGTGGGACCAAGGAATAAATCCTTTTTGTGTACCTCATCTAACACACATTTCAATGAGTTCTGGTGGGAGAGACAACTCAGTCTGCTCTGCCAGCAACCGTGATGTTGCTGTGCAGCTCTCCAAAACTTTCCATCTTCAATTCTGGAATTCTCAACATAAGAAGGATATGGAACTGTTGGAATGGGTCCAGAGGAGGGCTAAGAAGATGATGCGAGGGCTGGAGCACCTCTGCTATGAGGACAGGCTGAGAGAGTTGGGGTTGTTCAGCCTGGAGAAGAGAAGGCTCTGGGGAGACCTTAGAGCAGCTTCCAGTACTGAAGAGGCTCCAGGAAAGCTGGGGAGGGACTTTTTACAAAGCCCTGGAGTGACAGGATGGGAGGGAATGGCTTTAATTTGGAAGGGAGAACATTTAGATTACACATGAGGAAGAGGCAGTGGCCCAGGTTTCTCAGGGAAGTGGTGGCTGCCCCATCCCTGGAGGTGTTCAAGACCAGGTTGGATGGGGCTTTGAGGAACCTGGTCCAGTGGGAGGTGTCCCTGCCCATGGAAGGGGTAGGAACTGGATTATCTTTAAGGTCCCTTCCATCCCAGACAATTCTATGATTCTATGATTTTATCTCAGCTCCTCCCCCTACGTTTTGGGAATGTAAAGGAATAGAAATTCAAGCACCACTCCGCTTTCACTGGCATTGTTTGAAGTTCCCTGACCTTTGGACTCGTACAGCTTTGGCTGGGAGGAGGAGTCTTTTGCTTCTCTCTTGGGAAGCCTTTTGTGGTAGTCAACTTGAAGTTTCCATTGCTTTGATGATATCCTGTCCCTTTAAAAATAACCAAAATAAATCACTGATGTATTTTTAGCTGTGTTAGAAGGCTAAGTCTCTCTCCTCTCCTCAAATTGTCACATTCTTGGGATTATGCATTCCATCAAAATCTTCCAGCTCCCCCAAATATTCCTCCCACTCCCTCCTTGGTAGCTGTTTTCTCAGTAATTTCAGTTATTTGCTAAATGCATCACATTTTAGCACCTTGTACATCCTCAACTTAGCATTTCAGAAATGAGCTTCACTGGATGGAGCTGGAGACATTCTTGCTGTCTCAAACATTTCATTTTCTGTGAGGTCCATGAGCTGATTTTCTCACCTGTGGATGTTTCTCGACACACTCAGCAGTTTAAAGCAGCAGGTCTGCCATGACAAAGAGGAGATGGAGGAAGCTGCTTTGCTGAGGATCTGGCCTTCTTTCTCCAATCTGTCACTTTTTAAGCTCCCCCCTTTTTGTTTCCATTAATTTTCCTCTGCCAAGTTTTATTTGGGTGATTTCCAAAGCAGAACTCCTTGATCAAGCCTTATTGGTGCTACAACTGCCTATGTGAGTTGCTACTTGTCAAGAATGGTAAAGGCTAAAAACTTCAGGCATATTTTGGGGGGAGATGAGGGGAAAATTGGAAATAACTTCATTTTTTTCCACCCTCTCTCCCTTCCTCCTCATTCCTTAAGATCGTTAATCTTGACATCTCTGTAAATGAGCTAGAAGAACTTCAGCCTGAAGTGCTTTTCCCTTTTGAGAGTCTCCCTGCATAGGTAACGTCTCTTAGTGCTTTAGGCAAGTGAGCATGACTTTCAGAGGTGATTGATGGGTTCTCCTGGAAATGTTATTTCAATTAAAATCCCTTAAACACACGCAAAGAGAGGGAAAAGAGAGATTTCTCGTTTAAACTGTTTTTACTCTTGTGCAGAAAATGAATCAGAGTGACCTGAATCAAAATGTGGGCGTTCTTTCTTCTGCTTTGGAGCCCAATATTTTACCATCTTCCCTCCCTGTCACAGAATCATAGAATTGTTTGAGTTGGAAGGGACCTTAAAGATCATCCAGTTCCAACCCTCCTGCCATGGGCAGGGACGCCTCCCACTGGACCAGGCTGCTCAAAGCCTCATCCGACCTGGCCTTGAACACCTCCAGGGATGGGGAAGAGCAACAAAGCTGGTGAAGGGTCTGGAGAACAAGTCTTAAAAGGAGCAGCTGAGGGACCTGGGGTTGTTTAGCCCGGAGAAAAGAAGGCTGAAGGGAGACTTTATCACTGTCTACAGCTGCCTGAAACGAGGTTGTAGCGAGGTGGGTGTTGGTCTCTTCTTCCAAGTGACAGGTAATAGGACAAGAGGGAATGACCTCGAGTTGCTCCAGGATAGGTTCAGGTTGGACATTAGGAAAATTTTTTCCCCGAAAGGGTTTTCTGGCCCTGGCAGAGGCTGCCCAGCAAGGTGGTGGAGTCCCCATCCTTGGAGATATTTAAAAGAGAGGGAGATGAGATGCTCAGGGATCTGATTTAGTAGTGGACAGGTATGCTTGGACTCAATAATCTCAAAGGTCTTTTCCAACATAGTGCTTCTATAATTTTATGACTCCTGTTTGGGCTTAGAGGCAGTAGGTTACTACAGACTTAATGAATACAAGTCAGGGTAGAAAAATGAAATATTCTCTAGGCCCCCATTGACAAAACAATGTTGATGTCTCAGTCTCTATTAGACCCAAGAGAATCCATGTATGAGAGAAAGGGCCAGGGAAGAACTTGGCTGTGTTTGCCCTGAGAAAACTCAGTTTATTTTCTTGCTGCTCCATTGCCTGGAATTTTTCCGTGCCTGGGTCCTGAGTTCACTTGTAAGGGTGGGGGTAATAAAAGGGAGCCATAGGCAGACTAGACAGAGGTGGCCTCCTGAAGACAATCAATCTTCATTAAGCAGCCCAGAGCTCAGCAGCTGGGAGATGAGCTGGGAAAGGAGCTATCTCTGGGTAGCACAGCGTTTAACCCTTCAGCTAGCAGTACAGCAGCTTCTTCCTGCATTTTTTTTAACAGAAATGAACCATTTGAGTTTTATTTCTTCTTTCTTTGCAAGGCAGTTATGGTGGGGCTTTTGTTCTGGTGAGGGTGGATGGATCATAGAATCATAGAATCATAGAAAGGTTTGGGTTGGAAGGGACCTTAAAGATCATCCAGTTCCACCTCCTGTGCCATGGCCAGGGACACCTCCACTGGACAAGGCTCCTCAAGGCTTTCAACAGTTCCAGGGAGGGAGCATCCACGACTTCCCTGGGCAACTTGGGCCACCCTCATCGAGAAGAATTTCTTCCAAATGTCTAGTCTAAATCTTCCCCCTCCGATTTAAAGCCATTCTCCCCCATCCTGCAGAACCCTTGTAAAAAGTCCCTCCCCAGCTTTCCTGGAGCACCTTCAGGCACTGGAAGGTTGCTCTAAGGTCTCCCTGGAGCCTCCTCTTCTTTTTCAAACCCAAACTCTCTCAGCCTGTCTTCACATCAGAGATGCAACAGCCCTCTGGTCATCTCTGAGGCCTCCTCTGGACCCATTCCAACAGTTCCATCTCCTCCTTCTGTTGAGGATTCCAGAACTGGACACAGGACTCCAGGTGAGGTCTCACAAGAGAGGAACCGAGGGACAGAATCCCCTCCCTTGCCCTGCTGGCCACGCTTCTACTCTTATAGAAGAACTGAGCAGCAAGAAATTAAAAAAAAAAAAGCAGGATGGAAGTAGAAAACTAGTGAAAGCACGTAACATTTTCATGCATTCATAGTGAATGAAGTGAAGCTGTGGAACAAGACACTGAACATTTAAGTGACTTCCAAAGTAAGAAGATTCATAGAAGAAAAGTTCCAGCAGTTCAGCCTGGAAAAGAGGAAACTGAGAGGAGACTTCTTCACGATCTCCTGCTTCCTCACAAGAGTAGAAGGAGGAGCAGGCACTGATCTCTTCTCTAGGCTTCTATCAGCCAGTGATATGAGCCAAGGGAATGTCAAGAAGATGCTCCAGGGGAGATTTAAGTTGGATATTAGGAAAAGCTTCTTCACCCAGAGGGTGGTGGAACAGCTCCCTAGGGAAGCAGTCACGGCCCCCAAGCCTGACAATATTCCAGAAGCATTTGGCCAACACCTTCAGGCTGGGGTTGTCCTGTGCAGGGACAGGAGTTGGACTTGATGATCCTTGTGGGTCCTTCCGATTCAAGACATCCTATGATATTTCTGGTGTAAAGTCTGTGCCTCAGAAAGTCCCTAGGCTATAGGTCACAGGGGACTGGAAAGATGGAAGTGTCTTCATGTGCTTGTCCTGCTCTTACACTCTTGTTAACCATCTGGTGTTGGTCACCGGCAGAAGCAAATACCGCAGCTCTCCTGCCTTCAGACTTTCTTCACAACATCTGCTGGCTTTGCATAAATATTTCACTGGCACCAGCTGCAGCTCCCTGGCAGAAGGAGAGTCAGCAAGGTTGACTCTCAGCTATCTCAGTTTTCCCAGAGTCTGCAGTGTGTCCTCCAGAGAGCCTGGAGTTTTCATCTTCTCTTTTCCAGTTCTATCTTGGTCTTTGGCAAGGCTTTAGAGGAAGAAGGAGTCCAAAACACGTTACAGGTGCCTGGGCTGCCAAATTTCAGGTGCTCCCCTTTCATTTTGTCTCTAATGGACAAGGTAAGTGAAAATGGAAGAGCTGTATTATAGCCAGCGTGGGTCACAGTCCAGAATGAGGAAATGAGGTAATGTGACTTTCATTTTTATTCAGAGTACTGCAAAAAATATCGCAAAAGGAGAAATTGAGGGCTATGCCCTATTTTGTTATTGTCTCTGTGCTAGAGTTTTATGCTGTGACTTTCTAGTGAATTTTCAGTTTTGTAAATCCTACTTTTAGTAAAACCTGTCTGCAAAAGGGCAAAAAAGAGGAGAGCTACGTGGTCCCTTAAAAATTCATTGGGACACTTGGATTCAAGGGATGTGAGCTCAATATGATGGGCATTTAGCAATAATTTGCTCCCCTCCCCCTAGAATTAGGTCTAACCCTGCACCCTAAGATTTACAGGATGGACGAAATCTGAAGTATAGGCTTAAAATCTCGTGGATAATAGTGGCTCTAATTATTTTTAATGATCACTGACTATTCTCTCTGTTTGTATATGTCGGAATTGTGATCTATGTGTAGCACTCAGCTACACCTGGGGTCCTGTGTTAGGTGGCTCTTATCAAGGCTGTGATAGCATAGGGGATGGCAAATAAGCAGGGTCCCCAGCTGTGGGGATGAGCACACTAAACCCACCACTCTGTCCTGGACCTGTTTGGCATCCCCAGTCTGCCTCTGTCCTGCTACAGAGTTGTGGGAGGCACAACCGTTGCATGGTAGAGAGACACCAAGAGCCATGCAATGGCCCCAGGAAGGGTTGATAATGGAAGACACAGTGATACAGACTAGAAGAAGTCGGACTGGAAAGCTGCCTGGAGGAGAAAGACCTGGGGGTGTTGGTTGACAGTGACTGAACATGAGCCAGCAGGGGCCCGGGTGGCCAAGAAGGCCAATGGCATCTTGGCTTGGATCAGAAACGGCGTGAACAGCAGGTCCAGGGAGGTTCTTCTCCCTCTGGACTCGGCACTGGGGAGACCGCTCCTCGAATTCTGGGGTCAGTTCTGGGCCCCTCACCACAAGAAGGATGTTGAGGCTCTGGAGCGAGTGCAGAGAAGAGCAACGAAGCTGGGGAAGGGGCTGGAGAACAGGCCTTATGAGGAGCGGCTGAGAGAGCTGGGGGTGTTTAGCCTGGAGAAGAGGAGGCTGAGGGGAGAGCTCATTGCTCTCTCCAACTCCCTGAGAGGAGGTTGTGGAGAGGAGGGAGCTGGGCTCTTCTCCCAGGTGACAGAAAGGGTCACTGGGCAGTGGCAGAGGCTGCCCAGGGAGGGGGTTGAGTCACCTTCCCTGGAAGTGTTTAAAGGACGGGTGGATGCGATGCTGAGGGGCATGGTTTAGTGATTGATAGGAATGGTTGGACTTGTGATCCAGTGGGCCTTTTCCAACCTAGTGATTCTGTGATTCTATGACACCCTTTCTCTGTTCAAAAAAACAGACAAGGAGGAATAAAGCCATTTATTCCTTTCCCTCTTAACCACTTCTTTTAATTCTGACAGTGTGCTCCAGGGTAAAGTGGTGTTTGACCACACGCAGGTTGGAGGCAACATTAGTTGGTTGATGAGTTTTGGGGTCCTTTTTGAGCACATTCTCATCAGTCTCTGTGTCAAGGCATGCTCCTAATAATTAATTTCTTGATGCTGTAGACATGCCAGTATCCAGGAAAGATATTCTCTCCTGCATATGGGAGTGCAGCATCTGTCAGTAACTGTGATAGCTGACCTGTGGCCCTCCTTGCCAAGGCAAATTATCTGCAGATCAATCATTTTGAGTTTACTGTTACCTTTAAGTGCTTCCACAGGATTGCTGGGTTGCAGGTGTGTATGTGCAAGTGTGAAATAGAAATGCCAGCTCCAGTGAAAGGTGAGGATTTACTCACTCGAGACAGCTCGAGTGAATGCTGCTATGTCAGGAATCTGCTGTGCTTTGGGGCTCCCTTTTGGTCCTGGTAAGATGTATAGTGCTCAGCAGAGCTATCCAACCACTTGAGCATCCTCCCACTAGTTATACCTCAGCAGGCTGAGCAGTGAAGACTCTTTTCTCACTTTGTAGAGGTGTGGGTATCGGAGTTGGTCTTGGGATGCAATAAAAAGCTTTTCAAAGAACCATAGAATGGTTTGGGTCAGAAGGGACCTTGAAGATCACCTAGTTCCAACCCCCTGCCATGAGCCGGGAGGGACACCTTCCTCATGCATCAGGCTGCTCCAAGCCCCATCCAACCTGGCACTGAACACCTCCAAGGATGGAGGATCCACAACTTCTCTGGGCAGCCTGTGCCAGGGCCTCACCACCCTCTCAGTAAAACATTTCTTCCTAAAATCTCATCTAAATCTCCCCTCTTTCAGCTTAAAACCGTTCCACCTCATCCTATCCCTGCGCTCCCTGATAAAAAGGTTGCTATAAGGTCTCCCTGGAGCCTTCTGTTCTCCAGGTTGAACAAGACCAGCTCTCAGCCTATTACCAAAGGGGAGCTGTTCTAGCCCTCTGATTATCTTTGTGCCCCTGATTATTCCTCCTTGGCCACTGTCTGCATGCAGGTGGTATCTCACCACTGGATTTCCCTTGAATAGGGCATTAAGGACCTGATAGATGCTAATGGATCACAGAATCATAGAATGGTTTGGGTAGGAAGGGACCTTAAAGATCATCCAGTTCCAATACCTCTGCCATGGGTAGGGACACCTCCCACCAGACGAGGCTGCTCAAAGCCTCATCCAACGAGGCCTTGAACACTTGTAGGGATGGGGCATCCACTAATTCTCTGGGCAACCTAGGCCAGTGCCTCACCGCCCTCATCATAAAGAATTTCTTCCTAATATCTAATCTAAATACTCCCTCTTCCAATTAAAAGCCACCCCGCACTCATCCTATCACTACATGCCCTTGGGAGAAGTCCCTCCCCAGTTTTCTTGACATCCCTGGGCATGAACCACCAAGCTTTCAGTTAACAGCCGAATGTCAGTTGTGAGCAGAGATGAACTGGAATTTCAAAGAGGAGATATTTCACAATCCCTTGGCAGCCCTCAGAACCAAGACTACCTTTGCTTTAATATCCTGAACCCAAGCCGAGAGGTTACGAGAAAGAAATCTGTACAGGCGGTGTTGTGATCGCTGCCTGTTGAAAACATCTCAACTAGCCTGTGACCTGGCACGGGCTGGAAGTGGTTGATTTGGTCCATGTGCTCCAAACAATGCCCGAGGAAAATGTGAGGAATTAAAATGGTGAACTTGGCGTTCTTAGTGGGTTTCGCTCTTCTGCTTGCTGTCGTCATCTTGACTCACCTCCCTCGTGGTGAGGTTTTGATGTGGACTGGAAAATGTGGTGTTGCTGCCCTGAGATGAGGCCGGCTGCGATTTCAGCCTCCAGCCTTCTCACCTTCAAGAGCAGAGCTCTGGAGGGGGATTACCATGAAACTTGGCAAGGAAATGGTGGACTTTTTGGTGTTGATAGTGAGCAAAGTGGGACGTGAGCAGCTGAGCTTTGTGGGAGCGATAAGCTCAGATGCTTCCAATGGTGACCGTACCCTCAGATGGCGAAACTTTAATATCTGCTGCAATCAGGATACACACAGCTGCCCTCCCCATCCCACAGGGATTGGCTTCTTTGTGAGTCACTTCCCAGAATTGAAATCATGAAACGGTTTAGGTTGGAAGGGACCTTAGAGATTATACAGTTCCGACCCACCTGCCATGGACTGCTTCCATTGCATAAGGTTGCTCAAAGCCCCATCCATCCTGGCACTGAACACCTCCAGGGATGAAGCATCCACAACTTCTCTGGGCAGCCCATGCCAGAGCCTCACCACCCTCATAGGAAATCATTTCTTCCTACGATTTCATCTAAATCTCTGCTCTTTCACCTTAAAACCATTCCCCTTCATCCTCTCCCTGCACTCCCTGATCAAGAGCCCCTCCCAAGCTTTCCTGGAGCCCCTTTCAGTACTGGAGTCTCTCCGGGGTGTATGTGAAGAGAGATGTATGATCGTTTCTACCACTTATATCTATGTGAGGTACTTAGGAGCATGATTTAGGGATTGGTGGGAATGGTTGGACTCGACGATCCAGTGGGTCTCTTCCAACTTGTTTATTCTGTGATTCTGTGATTCTGTGTCCTTAAGAGGCTCTGAAGTCTTGGAGTGATCAAGGTGTTTAATACTTTCCTTTCAGGCTTGGGAAAGGCAGGGGCTGTGTGCTACTGAAGTATGTGTGGTTTGGCAGTGAAGATAAATGGACTTGTGAGCAACATGAAATACAAAAGCCCAGGAGCTCCTCTGCTTCCCCCCCACCTCTCCAAATTGAGTTCCAAAACTATAATTTTAAGCTGGCGTGGGACAGGAATGGATGGAAGGGTTGTCAAGTACAGGCAGCGTCTACCGCTCGAGGGGAAAGGAGCTACTGTAAAATGTGATCTCTGTGAATGGAAAGCCCTGGGCTGAGGCATAAACACACCAGCACATGCCTCCTTTCTGAGAAATACACATCAAAAGGTGAATAAAAACACCCCACAGAATAAGAAAGGAGGGGTGGACGCTGTGCTTAGCAGTGTGTCTTTGAAGCAAATAAGGCTGGGCTCCTCTCCCAAGTGACAGGGGACAGAACGAGAGGGAATGGCCTCAACCTCCGCCAGGGGAGGGTCAGGCTGGACATCAGGAAAATTTTTTTCATGGAAAGGGTCATTGGGCACTGGAAGAGGCTGCCCAGGAAGGTGGTTGAGTCACCTCCCTGGAGGTATTTAAAGGGCGGGTGGATGAGGCGCTGAGGGACGTGGTTTAGTGTTTGATAGGAATGGTTGGACTCGATGATCTGGTGGGTCTTTTCCAACCTAGTGATTCTGTGATTTGAAATCCTCCCAAGGAATAGGATGGGATACCACTAGATAAAGAGGCTGTGGACACTTCTTCTGCATGACGCATGTACAAAATGGCCCTCTGGTACCTTGCTGCTTTCTGCGCTTTCTGCAGGAGGTGTCTCACGACCTCCAGCGATGGTCCCTGTGGCTGCTGCTCAGTCATTAACATTCAACATCCCATGGTGAAATGAACATGGGATTGAGAGCACCCTCAGCAAGTTTGCTGATGACACCAAGCTGTGTGGTGCAGTCAACATGCTAGAGGGAAGAAATGCCATCCCAAGGGACCTGGACGGGCTGGAGAGCTGGGCCTGTGTGAAACTCATGAAGTTCCGCAGGGCCAAGTGCAAGGTCCTGCACCCGGGCCAGGGCATCCCAAGCACAGTTACAGGCTGGGCAGAGAATGCATTGAGAGCATCCTTGAGGAGAAGGACTTGGGGGTGTTGGTGGATAAGAAGCTCAATATGAGCCAGCAGTGTGCAGCCCAGAAAGTCAATAATATCCTGAGCTGCATCCAAAGCAGTGCAGCCAGGAGGCTGAGGGAGGTGATTCTGCCCTCTACTCAGCTCTGGTGAGACCTTGAGTGGTGTCCTGCATTCAGTTCTGGTGTCCTCAGCGCAGGAAGGACATTGTCTGTTAGAGCAAGTCCAAAGGAGACACAAAGCTGATCCTGGGGCTGGAGCACCATTCATTCAAGGACAAGTTTAAGAGAGTTGAGGTTATTCAGCCTGGAGAAGAGAAGGCTCCGAGGTGACCTTCCAGTAGTGAAAGGGGCTCCAGAAAAGCTGGGGAATGACTTTTTATCAGACGATGAGGGGGGATGGTTTTAAGCTGAAAGAGAGGAGATTCAGCTTAGAGGTTAGAAGAAATGTTTTCCTCTGAGGGTAGTAAAGCACTGGCCCAGGCTGCCCAGAGAAGTCACGGCTGCCCCACCCTGAAGGTGTTCAAGGCCAGGTTGGATGGGGCTTTGAGCAACCTGATCCAGTGGGAGGTGTCCCTGCCCAGGGCAGAAGAGTTGGAACTGGACTGTTCTTAAGGTCCCTTCTGACCCAAACCATTCCATGGCTCTCCTTCTGTGACTTTTTGGAAACATGAACTTCCTTGGGTTTATTTTAATCAATCAAAGTGAATCAGTGCCTGCAGCCACCTGACAGGAGCCTGTGATCCATCCTGTGGTGGTGACGTAGGAAATGCCAGACGGAAGGATTAGCTGTCAGTGATCCCAGTGCTGCAGGGATCAGCATGGGGATGGTTTCAGTGAGCATGTAAATATTTACTGTATTTTCAGGTTCTGGATTGTCTCTCCAGCCTCTGGAGGAATGTGGAGTTCTCTCCTAACTTCTGAAATCTAACTGTAAGCCAAGTGCACATCT
The DNA here is from genome assembly GCA_033459285.1 of Clamator glandarius. Classification (NCBI taxonomy): domain Eukaryota; kingdom Metazoa; phylum Chordata; class Aves; order Cuculiformes; family Cuculidae; genus Clamator; species Clamator glandarius. The sequence continues at coordinate 319,844 of JAUNZM010000577.1, forward strand.
CAGCTGCCCGGTGGCACTTCTTAGGGCACTAAATGTCTGGTTATAGGGAAAGGAACCAAACCCACCGTATCTTAACAAAGATACAACGAGTTCAGAGAAGAGCGACAAAGCTGGTGAAGGGGCTGGAGAACAGGCCTTATGAGGAGCGGCTGAAAGAGCTGGTGGCGTTTAGCCTGGAGAAGAGGAGGCTGAGGGGAGACCTCATTGCTCTCTCCAACTCCCTGAGAGGAGGTTGTGGAGAGGAGGGAGCTGGGCTCTTCTCCCATGTGACAGGGGACAGGACAAGAGACAATAGCCTCAAGCTGCACCCAGGGAAGTTCAGGCTGGACATCAGGAAAAAAATTTTCATGGAAAGAGTCATTGGGCACTGGAACGAGGCTGCCCAGGGAGGCAGTGGAGTCACCTTCCCTGGAAGTGTTTAAAGGACGGGTGGATGAGGTGTTGAGGGGCATGGTTTAGTGATTGATGGTTGGACTTGTGACCCAATGCGTCTTTTCCAACCTAGTGATTCTATGATTCTATGACACCCTTTCTATGTTCAAAAAACAGACAAGGAAGAATGAAGCCATTTATTCCTTTCCCTCTTAACCACTTCTTTCAATTCTGACATCATGCTCCAGGGTCAAGTGCTGTTTGACCACATGCAGGTTGGAGGCAACATTAGTTGATTGATGAGTTTTGGGGTCCTTTTTGAGTCACCTTCCCTGGAGGGGTTTAAGGGACCGGTGGGCAAGGTGCTGAGGGACGTGGTTTAGTGTTTGATAGGAATGGTTGGACTCAATAGTCCGGTGGGTCTCTTCCAACCTGGTGAATCTATGGTTCTATGAAATTGTTTGGCACCAGCTGAGCCTAAATAACGCCATGTGCGTTTCTGTCTGCATGATCCTTCACTGCCCGTGGCCAGTATGATTTAAAGCAAATGAGCTCATACTTCTTCCTCTCTGCCTAAAAAAAGAACATTTTTTCCCCTTGCACAGATACTGGGCTAAGAGCATTTACTTGTTGAAAGGCTTCCTCTCTGCTTGTGTATTTTGTTTTCATAGAATCACAGAATATTTTGGGATGGAAAGGATCTTAAAGCCGATCCAGTTCCAACCTCCTGCCATGGCAGGGACACCTCCCACTGGATCAGGCTGCTCGAGGCCCCATCCAACCTGGCTTTGACCACCTCCAGGATGGGGCAGCCACAACTTCCCTGGGGAACCTGGGCCAAGGTCTCCCCACCCTTATTGTAAAGAGTTTTTCCTTAATGTCTAGTCTAACTCTTCCAGTTTAAAGCCATTTCCCCTCTTCCTATCACTCCAGGCCCTTGGAAAAAGTGCCCCCCAGCTTTCCTGGAGCCCCTTCAGGTACTGGAAGGTCACTATAAAGTCTCCCATGAGGCTTCTCTTCTCCAGGCTGAGCAACACTAAATCTCTCAGTCTGTCCTCATAGCATAGGTGCTCTAACCCTCAGATAATCTTCATGGCCTCTTCTGGACGCGTTCCAAAGGCTCCATATCCTTCTTGTGTTGTGGATAAGAATAAATGAAGAATATAAGAAGATACTTTGGGTTTTTGTTAAACCACAGAACTGCTCATGGATCCAAGCCCTTCGTTTCCGTGTCTGTACAATATGCATCTATTTCAAATTATTTTGCTTAAAATACGTAGTATTTCTGCATATTTAAAGCCGATAATATTGCATGGACATGGGCAGTGTCAAGGAGAAGGTTATTTTAGATGGGTTTCTGCACCTCATTATCTGGCTGGTAGTTATAGGCTTAACTCGGAGTTACTTACAGGCTTAAAAGCAGTTGAGTTTTTTGAAGGCTTTTCTTTGCTTTATTTCCTCTTTTATTTAGTAAATGGTGAAAAGGGAAGAGGCGAATTTTGAATCAGTTTTTCACTAACCGCAAATGGCTTGAAAGAAATGGCTGCACGTGACTTTATGCTGTTACAAAAAGCAGGAGAGACAAAATTGCTGCTGAATTGTCAGCAAAGGGTCACCCTGCTCTGCAATTACCGTGGTCACTAATGCACTGAATTGCAAATCATATCTGTTCCTGGAGCGTAATACTATCTGTCTCTGCATGCCAGGCTAAAAAATGAGCTCATAGAGCAAAGCAGCCTGAGAAAACAGCTTTCAGAAGAGATGGGAAAATGGTCTTAATCTCCAACCTGAGTGGGAAAGTAATCAGCTTCAGTTCCTTTAACTCCGCGAGGAAGACCTTTGTACAACAGCAAGGGGCAAAAGTACCACTTGCAAAAAATGCTGTATTAACAGCTTCGCTGCTGGGTGTCGTTGCACTGCAGGAGCAGGGTTTTAGGGACTGGTATCCCATTGGTTCCAGGATTGGCAGAGAAGGACCTGGGGGTGTTGGTTGACAGTGGCTGAACATGAGCCAGCAGGGACCCAGGTGGCCAAGAAGGCCAAGGGCATCTTGGCTTGGATCAGACACGGCGTGACCAGCAGGGCCAGGGACATGATTCTGCCCTTGGACTCAGCACTGGTGAGTCCACACCTCGAATCCTGGGATCAGTTCTGGGCCCTTCACTCCAAAAAGGACATTTAGGGGCTGGAGAACATCAAGAAATGGGCAATGAAGTTGGTGAAGGGGCCAGAGGACAAGTCTTATGAGGAGCAGCTGAGGGACCTGGGGTTATTTAGCCTGGAGAAAAGGAGGCTGAGGGGACTCTACAGCTCTCTACAGCTGCCTGAAAGGAGGTTGTAGCGAGGTAGGTGCTGGTCTCTTTTCTCAAGTGACAGGTGATAGGATGAGAGGAAATGGCCTCAAGTAGCACCGGGGCAGGTTCAGATCAGACATCAGGAAAAATTTCTCCACCAAAAGGGTTCTTGGGCCCTGGCAGAGGCTGCCCAGGGAGTTGGTGGAGTCCTCATCCCTGGAGGGGTTTAAAAGATGAGGAGATGAGGTGCTCAGGGATCTGGTTTATTAAGGGACAGGTGCAGTTGGACCTGATTATCTCAAAAGGTTTTTTCCAACCAAACGATTCTATAATTCCGTGATTCATGATGGAGTGACACAAACTTAACAGCAGTCCTGCAAGACATTAGGCTTCTTCTCCCAAGTGACAGGGGACAGGACGAGAGGGAATGGCCTCAAGCTCCACCAGGGGAGGGTCAGGCTGGACATTAGGAAATTTTTTTTCACAGAAAGGGTCATTGGGCACTGGCAGAGGCTGCCCAGGGAGGGGGTTGAGTCCCCTTCCCTGGAGGGGTTTAAGGGACGGGTGGACGAGGTGCTGAAGGACATGGGTTAGTGATTGATGGGAATGGTTGGACTCGATGATCCGGTGGGTCTCTTCCAACCTGGTGACTCTATGATTCTATGAAATGGAATGACTCCCAATCTTGCTGCCACAGCTTGGCAGCTTCAATGGTTTTTGCAGCTGTCTGAATAGCACCATTTCTCTTGAACTTTACTTTTTTTTGGCATTTTGCATCCATAAGGTCTATCTTTGCTAGAAGGACTCCACTGGGAGTGTGCACCAGGACTGGGACGAGGACCTCTCGGTGTAAAAAAACATTGTATAGTTGAGAGAAGGGGGCATGATTATTGGGTTGGAAATTCAGAGCTCGGTCTGCTTCTGTGCAAAAATGAGGTCACTTTTTCATCCCTGCAAGTATTTTGCCACCTGCCTACCATGCTTACTTGGTCTGCAACTCTGAATTGCAATGCAACTCTGTACCAGTATCCCCAGTGAGCTCTGGGACTGGCAGAAACATATCCCAACCTGGCAATTAGGTGAGGCAGATGTGCTCCTGCTGTTTCTGGAACCAGTGTCTCTGGGTGCTACACTGTGATTTATCCATTGGTTCAAAGCTACCAGTGTATTTGCCCCCCAATTCTGTATGGTGTGATACAAATTTGCCTGGACACCCTTGTTTAAGGGTCCCCAGAGAAGTAGCATGGCAGCTATTTCTGGTTCTTAAGCAAGAAAAAGTCTCTTTTCTTGTGGAACTGATATCATCCTAAATTTAGAAGACCTCAAAGGTACTAATGCTCAAAAGCAGATCTTTTGCATGATTTGTTTTAAATATTTTTCTTTCCTGAGCTGATGAATAAAAAAGAAGTGTGGCTAGCAGGTTGAGGGAGGTGATTCTGCCTCTCTAATCTGCCCTTGTGAGACCCCCACTTGGAGTCCTGTGTCCAGTTTTGGAATTCCAAACATAAGAAGGGCATGGAACTCTTGGAACAGGTCCAGAGGAGGGCAACGAAGATGATCTGAGGGCTGGAGCACCTCTGCTGTGAGGACAGGCTGAGAGATTTAGTTGCTCAGCCTGGAGAAGAGAAGGCTCCAGGGAGACCTTAGAGCGACCTTCCAATACCTGAAGGGTCTCCGGGAAAGCTGGGGAGGGACTTTTTCCAATGGCCTGGAGTGATAGGATGAGGGTAGATGGCTTTAAATTAAAAGGGGGAAGACATAGATTAGAGATTAGGAAGAAATTCTTCCTGATGACAGTTTGATAGAAAAGAGTTAAAATTTACTCATGTGATTAGCTCCTTGGAGAAGCAGGAGACAAACAGGACTGGTGAAAGCAGCTGGAAGCACTTCAAGTTAACGGCTTCCCCAGGTGCTGGTGGAAGAAAATGGGAGCTGAGATGTAGCTGCCCTGGGCATGGTCACTATAAAAGTGCCAGAACGGTCCTGCTAACTTTATTGAGGGTGTTGATGGTGCCTCTTGCAGAAGTCCTGACTTCCCTCATGTCTCAGTGCAAAGTCATGCTTTGAGGGTGGTTCCTGCAAGGAAAAGAATGAACTTTTTCTCTGCAAGGGCATATTTTCTCCATTTCTATGTCCTCTTTGCCTATGTTTTGTTGACCCTTCTTGAGAGGGAAGCTGAGGGTGAAGTAAGAAAAAGCTTTGCTTCTGTCCAGGTATGTCTTAAAAAGTCTGATTGTGCAGAAGTAGCCTAATGGCATGAGGTTTAATGAGGCCAAATGCCGGGTCCTGCACTTGGGGTGCAACAACCCTGGGCAGCTCCAGACTAGGAGAAGTCTGGTTGGAAACTGCCTGGAGGAGAAGGACCTGGGGGTGTTGGTTGACAGTGACTGAACATGAGCCAGCAGGGGCCCAGGTGGCCAAGAAGGACAATGGCATCTTGGCTTGTGTCAGAAACTGTGTGACCAGTAGGTCCAGGGAGGTTCTTCTCCCTCTGTACTCGGCACTGGTGAGACCGCACCTCGAATCCTGGGATCAGTTCTGAGCCCTTCACCACCAGAAGGATGTTGTGGCTCTGGAGCGAGTGTAGAGAAGAGCAACGAAGCCGGGGAAGGGGCTGGAGAACAGACCTTATGAGGAACGGCTGAGAGAGATGGGGGTGTTTAGCCTGGAGAAGAGACCTCAGTGCTCTCTCCAACTCCCTGAGAGGAGGTTGTGGAGAGGAGGGAGCTGGTCTCTTCTCCCAAGTGACAGTAGACAGGATGAGAGGGAATGGCCTCAAGCTCCACCAGGGGAGGTTTAGGCTGGACATTAGGAAATTTTTTTTCACTGAAAGGGTGATTGGTCCCTGGCAGAGGCTGCCCAGGGAGGTGGTTGAGTCACCTTCTGTGAAGGGGTTTAAGGGACAGGTGGATGAGGTGCTGAGGGACACAGTTTAGTGTTTGATAGGAATGGTTGGACTTGATGATCCAGTGGGTCTCTTCCAACCTGGTGATTCTCTGAAGTATAAAGAACCACTGAATGAGTGACCAAGTTAATGCTTAATGGCATCTCGGTTGTTGCCAGCTCCCAGTGAGCTTTCATTTGAATCCAGCTCAGTGTGAATGACTCTTGAACAGGAGAAATCAGTGAAGATGAGTCTCATCCTTTGTAGTTCTGGTGCCTCTCATTTGGAGTGTCTTTGTCTTGGAGAACTTTCTGCTGTGTTTAGTGGACATGGGATCAGGCTAAGCTCTGGTGGCTCTTTACGGTGGACCATGCAGTTGGGTAGGGATGTTGAGGAAACCCTGGGAAGCTGCAAAAAAAGCAGTTGGAGAAGGGGAGGGAGAGACAAAAGCAATGAAGTTAAGGACTTTAATTCAAAAAGAGGGAGGTGGCAGATAGGTGGGAACAGAGGGAAGAGACCTGCGAGGGGTGGTGGCAGCAGAGGGAGAAAGCTCAGCGAGGGAGAAAACTGGAAAGCTAATTTTGGACAAGAGGAAAAGTAACACTGGTGATTTTGGGGGCTGAATTTATCCAATGAGAGCATTTACATTGACGTGTGAATAGTGAGAAGTATCCTAGGAATTGCAAGTCCTCAAGGCACAACCGATCTGAAGGACACATTGTGCAGCATCTTTATTCAGGCTCTTGTTTAATTTCAGAGACCTGGCCAGGCTCTCAGTCCCGTGAGGGCACTGCTGTGTCTGCACTGGCCCAACTGCTGCTTTCTAAGCCTCAGGATAGTAGTGGACAAAGGCATGAGAAAAGAACTGGCTTCCTTTCTGTAGGGTTTTCAAGGGAAGAGGTGGTCAGGGATCAAAAAACACTGCTAAAGCTTTCCTGCCTTTTATCTGATGAATTATGTGTAAGAGCCAAGGCATTTTGCTAAATATTAAGCCTGAATTTTAGAAAATGGCAAGCCTTTCCTCCCCAGAAAGGCTGGCATTAAGGCAAGCGATGATTGCACATGAATGATCCCCTTTGTTTGCCTTCCTTTGCTCTCACTTGATTGCTTTCAAATATTGCTGATTGCTTGAGTAGCTAAGAAGCCTGTCTTGGAAGTCTACCAAATATGCTTCAGCATGGGTTTATGATTTGCATTTGGCCTGGTATTTCCACCTCCCTTTTTTTCTTTAACAATTAAAAGAACCAATTTTATTCTTCACCCCTGCTGTATCCTTTTGATGGAGGCTGTTTGGCTCTAGGGTTTGGTAACAAACCATTTGGCTCCAGGTGTTTAGATCACACCCACCTACTACTCAGTCACCTAATATAAAGGACTAGAAGGACATGGATGTGTTTGAGTGAGTCCAGAGGAGACCATAAACATGATCCTGAGGGCTGGAGGACCTCCCCTACGAGGACAGGCTGGGAGAGTTGGGGTTGTTCAGCCTGGAGAAGTGAGGGTAGTGAGGCACTGGCACAGGTTGCCCAGAGAAGTTGTGGCTGCCCCTTTCTTGGAGGTGTTCAAGGCCAGGTTGGATGAAGCTATGGGCCATCTGATCTAGTAGAAGGTGTCCTTGCCCATGGCAGGGGGGGTGGAACTGGATAATCTTTAAGATCCCTTCTAACTCAAACCATTCTATGAAGCTATCATGTGGTCTGAAACCAATTCCATGGGTAAAGGAATCACACAAACAGGTAATGGGCTAAATGAGCTTCATCTCACCAGCTGCAACATTGAGCTGGAGATGCTGGATACCCATGTTTTCTTCTCATTGCTCAGGGTTGTCCTCTTTGTGGATTAGGACAGAGGGCACGAATGTGGAGATGATGCAGTTGCTTGCAGAGATCCTTGAGAAGCAGATGGGTATCACCAAGCAAATTAGGCTTTGAGAATGGACAGATCAATCAGGTGGTGCAAGTTTGGGAGTCCCTTCCTTAGCTTTGCCATGCTTGAACACAAAACATACTATAGGTACAATGCCCAAAGCAGAAGTTGAAGCGGATGTTAAGGCATGCAAGTGTTGTTGGTTTTCTCCTGTGTTGAGTGCAAATTTGTATATCCAAAGCACTTAACTGGGTCTCTTGAGGTGTCTTAGTTAAATATGAGTATAGAGAATGGAGGTCTATCTGCCCATCACGGAAAAAATTTTCATGGAAAGGGTCATTGGTCCCTGGAAGAGGCTGCCCAGGGAGGTGGTTGAGTCACCTTCCCCGGAGGTGTTTAAGGGACAGGTGGATGAGGCACTGAGGGACATGGTTTAGTGATTGATGGAAATGGTTGGACTCGATAATCTGGTGGGTCTTTTCCAAGCTGGTGATTCTATGATCACTTAATTGTCATCCTCCTTGATCCCTGCTGTCATAGCTTGGTGGGTTATTTCAGCTGAGAGCTCTCTGGTTGCCTGAAGGAACACAGTAAATCAAGTTGGTACAATGGTGTGGAGATACCTCTGCTTTAGAAACCTCATATTTGCATGATTTTGAGAGAATAAGGTGACTGAGTTTGAGGAGAAAAATCCCCCAGCTGAGGGAAAGTTCAGCACTTCATATATTGAAGGGGAATCTGCTGTGAATGGTGCAATACCACATTGCATTACGTGCTCGCTCTTTGCCAATGACAACAAGCTGTGTGACAAGGACAACATGCTGGAGGGAAGGCATCCTGAAGGACCTGGACAGGCTGGAGAGGTGGGGCTGTGCAAAACTCACGAAGTTCAGCAAGGCCAAGTGCAAGGTCCCCCACCTGGGTGGGGGCAATCCCAAGCACAGTTACAGGCTGAGTGGAGAATGGATCGAGACCAGCTCTGAGGAGATGGATGTGAGAGTGCTGATGGATGAGAAACTCAGTGTGAGATAGCATTGTGTGTTGAGTAGGGTGAAGGAGGAGATTCTGTCCCTGTAATCATAGCTCATAATCATAGAATCACCAGGTTGGAAGAGACCCACCGGATCACTGAGTCCAACCATTCCCACCAATCTCTAAACCATGCCCCTCAGTATCTCATCCACCTGCACCTTAAACACCTCCAGGGAAAAGGCGAGTCAACCTTGGTTGACTCTGCTTTGGTGAGACCTCACCTGGAGTCCTGTGTCCAACCTTGGAGTCATCAGTGCAGGAAGGACATCGATCTGTTAGGTGTTGGAACTGGATGGACTTTAACTTCCCTTCCAACCCAAAATATTCTATGATTCTTTATTAGACAACTGCCAACCGTGGGGTCTGAACACGTAGGACAGCCCAACCTTATCAACACTGTGACTTTTGGTGCAGGTTTTAGATAAGACCAGCATCAATCAACCTGCCTTAGCGTTGCTGATCCTGGAGAGACAACAAAGGGCTAGACAGCCTGTTGGGTTGCTCCTTGCATTTCTGCTGAACAGCAAGGAGCCCAATATGCCCAGGAAAAACCCCAATGGACCTGGATTAAAACCACAACATTGCTTTGGTTACCTCCAAATGGCAATGGGAGCACTTCTTCTGCTGGAAATGAATTCAAGCTGTGTGGCAAACATCTCCTGATTGCCCCATTCCAAGCTTGTGAATAGCTTTAATTGCTGCATGCAGATACAATTGTAATTAAGTCTATTCAACCCTATAACGAGGCATTCAGGGATTTAGGAGTTTGATATGGTTCAATTAGATTCAATTGTTAAGTCTGAGCCTTATGAAATTCTCCTGAAATCTGGTCTGCAAGCAATCCTGTCCCTTAAAACTGGGTTGTAATCGTGGAGAGCTTTTGGTGATGTTTTCTGGCCAGAACGGTCAGAGTGATGGGAGGAAAAAAAAATGTATTTATGGACAACAAGTGGTCTGTTCCTGGGATGTTTGGCTGGAGTGTGGAAATATCAGCTCAAGTGTTCTCCCTGCAGGCTGTGCTGGTGTGGAGGGATGGGAAGGGCTGGGCTGCACCTATCCTTACTTGTAAACTTGTGCTTAAACCCATTGAAAGTTGTTGAATGCCTTTTAGAAGCTGCTTGAGACCACTCTTATTTATTAGTGGGGTCATGATAGTCCCATAAGCAGTAATGAAATGCGGAGCTATGAAGACACTTAATCATAGAATCATAGAATAACTAGGTTGGAAGAGATCCACTGGATCATCAAGTCCAACCATTCCTATCAAACACAAAACCGTGTCCCTCAGCACCTCGTCCACCCGTCCCTTAAACACCTCCAGGGAAGGTGACTCAACCCTCTCCCTGGGCAGCCTCTGCCAAGTGCCCAATCACCCTTTCTGTGAAAAATTTTTTCCTAATATCCAGCCTAAATCTCCCCTGGCAGAGCTTGAGGCCATTCCCTCTTGTCCTGCTCCCTGTCACTTGGGAGATGAGGCCGGTACCCTCCTCTCTACAACCTCCCTTCAGGTAGTTGTAGAGAGCAATGAGCTCTCCCCTCAGCCTCCTCTTCTCCAGGCTAAACACCCCCAGGGTCCTCAGGCTTGTTCTCCAGCCCCTTCCCCAGCTTCGTTGCTCTTCTCTGGACTTGCTCCAGAGCCTCAACATCCTTCTTGTGGTGAGGAGCCCAGAACTGATCCCAGGATTTGAGGAGCAGTCTCCCCAGGGCTGAGTCCAGAGGGATAATAACCTCCCTGGCCCTGCTGGCCATGCCGTGTCTGATCCAAGCCAAGATGCCATTGGCCACCTGGGCCACTGCTGGCTCATGTTCAGTCGGCTGTCAACCAACCCCCCCAGGTCCTTCTCCAGGCAGTTTCCAGCCAGGCTTCTCCTAGTCTGGAGCTGCCCAGGGTTGTTGTGCCCCAAGTGCAGGTCCCGGCATCTGGCCTTGTTAAACCTTAATGTTCTGTTTGCTCCTTGATCACCTTCAGCTTCACGTGAATGTTCAAGGTTGGGGTGGGGCTGGGATTCCTTCCAACTTTGCTTCTTAAGCCAGTGTGGTCCTGTTGACCCTGGAGTCTTTCACTCTTCCTTCCTGTCTTTGACCTTTTTGACTTGTTTATCTCTTGGCCAGAGGATTGCAAACTGTAGGGATGGTTAGAACTTACTGTGGTGAAACCTCTTCACTGGGTCTGGAGTTCCCAGGGTCCCAGAACACTGCAAAATAACCATCAGTGTGGGGAGGAGACCCAGGAGATCCTCTACATTGAGCAGTAGAAGTCCTTGCATTTTGGGATGTGGGGTCCATGGTTCTTCCTCTGAGTGTCTTCTGAGCCAAAATCTGAGTGGTATAACCTAGAGGGGTGGCTGGAGGGGTTTTCACCCTGCTGTAGGGTGCAGCTTCTCTTTCTCTGATGGATGCAGGAAGCGGTTGCATGTGCTCCCATACTGTCCCTGTGCTCCCATAAGCTGAGATGCACTTCAGGATATGGTTTAGTAGGCATGGTGGTGTTGGGCTGACAGTTGGACTTGACCTTTGAGGTCTTTTCCAATGTCTATGATTCTATGCACTCCTGTGACCCTGCTTGGAGCTGTTTTCTCTCCCAGTAGCAGAAGGTCTCATCCTCCAGTGTCTCACCCCTTCCCAGCCTTGCAAGAAGAGTTTGCCCATCTTGCCCTGAACTCTCTGGTCATCCACCATCTTCATGCAGGGAGGCAAGTGTGGCACTTGTGTCCCTTTCAGGGTCATTTCCCAGATGTTTGAGCCCAGAGACTGCTCACCAGGGGTGCCTATGTTCCTTTTCTTGTGCCTCAGTTTCTTACTGCCTGTAAGAGCAGCGCTAATGTCCTCCATCTAAAAAACCATCTCCTAGAAAGATCTCTGCCATTGAGATAAGACAAATAAAGAGCAATTGGGGTTTCATTTAAGCTGTCTTCTCTCATATCCCTCCAAACCCTTCCAGTACTTGTGCAGTAGCATCAGACCCCTGTATTTGAACCATAAACTACTTTTGCACCCCACTTCTGGTGTTTCCCATCCCCTCCAGGGGCTGATAACCAGCTTAGACTCTTTGGCCCCTGGGAAACAGACTTTTGCTCCCCCTCCCAACCCTTTTCCCCAAGCCGGCCCCTTCCTTTCCAAACATCCCAGTTATTTTATTATTATTTTGTGCCCATGAGGTAAAGATTTTTTTTTTTTTCTTCCTCCCCTCCCTTTCTCCCCCCTCGTCACTCCTGCATTCCAGCAGAAAGCGTGTGGGGTGGCATCCCCTGTCCCAGCCTCCACCACCCCAGTCCCAGCTGCTGGCCCGCAGAGAAGGAATTGGAGGTGGAAGGAGGAGGGGGGGGGATGCCCAGAGCAGCCCCTCCTCCTGCCTCATAACTTCTTCTTCCAAGCATGCGAGGAGTTTCACTGCAGCTGGCCGACACAGATGCCCGTTTCTGGGGCTGTCGGACCTTCTCGCCCATGGGGAGCAGCCAACGCGTGGCAGCTTTGCCCAGGTAAGCAGCCCTGCCTGCCTCTAATGAGCTCTCTGCTTGTCCAGATATTGGATTTTGTATGCTCTGTTGTGTTTTTTCTGCTCTCCCCATTCTCGGCTTGCAGAAAAATGAGCCAAGGTGGGAAAGGCATGAAAGTGGGCCAGGGGCGATGGGGTGGAGGAGGAGGCAAATTCCTCTAAAGCTTCCTAGTACATTGCACCAGAAAATCTCTCACTGTTGTCTCATAAGTGCCTGAGATGCCCCAAACTTCTCTGAATTCTCAATTTCGTGGTGACTTTGCGCTCCCCATGATGGGAAGTGGTGAAGGGGCATCTGCTGGTCTAAGAGGCAGGGAGAGGTTGTGAAGAAACGCTGTTGTCTACAGCACGTAGTGGGTTGAGTTGTTTTGGGGGTGTTTTGAGGCTCTCTGGGAGGAAGCAAGTTCCTGTCACCTCCTTTGATGCACCCAGGAGATCTGAGCATTGCAGTGGCCAGAATCTGGCTTCCCACAGGTGGAATAAGGAACTTTATTTTTCTTCTAATCTTGTTCAGCTGGATAATGTGGCTGGTAAAACAGCAAGTGCTAAAAGCAAGTCCTGGATCAAAGCTCTAATAGCTGAGCAGACCCTCCCCTTGGGGGGATCTCCAGACAAAACAAATATTTCAGCAGGTTATGGGAGAAGCAGCAGAAAAGTTTGATGTGGGGCTGTTCCTGGCTGTGGAAGTTGGATGATTTCAAGGAGAGAAGTTCCTCCAGCAGGTCCAGATTGAGTCTGCAAAGGTTGTACCGTTGCAATGAATGCTGTGACCACTCAGGTGCAAACTACCTGTGTGCAGCTCTGAGTTGTCAATCTCCTTTCCTGATCCGCCAACAAATCAAAGAATCCATTATTTTCTGCCTCACCAGTGGTTACAGTGGCTGAGATCCTTCAGAATCAGTCCACTCATTCCCATTTCCCTCTGTAGATGCTGAAAGGATGTCTCGCAGGGAACAGCGGTGATTAACAATTTTGCTTGGCTGCTCTCCATCCTAGGCCCAAAATAATGTAATTTCTGCTTGCAATCAAGAATTACCAGAAAGTGCCTTTCTTCCGGGAAGAGAAGAAAATTAGCCACCGGGCAGATGATTCATGGGGTGTCTGAAAAGTCTTTGTGGCTCTAAGGAGGAGTTTGGTATTTTAGGATGGAGTCTGCAGAAATTGCTCTGTTCATCACGTTCTTGCACGCATCAGGAGGAGCAGAAAGGGGACAGATGATGCTGGTGTTCAGCTCCCCAGTGCTTCTGCAAAGTATCCTTTCCCATCAACTTCTTGCTCCATCTCTTCTTCAATGCCTCAGTCAGCTTCTGGTCAGGTTGTGAACAGGCAGAAGTGGAAGGCTAAGAGGTGCTTGGGGTTGGGTTTCAAGGGATAGTATGTTACTTCTTCCAAGCAATAAGTGATGGGATGTAAGGAGATGGCCTCAAATTGTGCCAGGGGAGGTTCAGATTGGATATTAGGAAAAAATTGCTTTACTGAAAGAGTGGTGAAGCAGTGGAAGAGGCTGCCCAGGGCAGTGGTGGAGTCAGCATCCCTGGAGGCAATAAAAAAAACCATATGGCACTTTGGGACGTGGTTTAGAAGGCACAGTGGTGGTGGGCTAATGGTTGAGCTGGATAATCTTAGAGGTCTTTTCCTACCTTAATGATTCTATACGAACACAGTGATGTGTCCCCACCTACAGCTCCTGGCACTGTCCTCGACTTGGCTGAGAGTGTGATGTTTACACAGTGAAGGACTGGCAATGGCTGGGGTGATATTTCCTCTCCACAGTCTGTTTGAACAACAGCTGCTCAGGATTTTCTCACTGAAGCGCCTCTAGCAGTTCTCCCTGGTGTCAAATATTGGTGCACTAGGGGTCACAATTGAAAGAAGGGGTTTGTGCCTGAAAGCTTGTCTGCTTTTTCCACCTGCCTTTCCCAAGCACAGCTAGTTTCGTGTTTCAGCTGCTCTCAGATTGCCCTGTCCAAAGTAGTGCCGCCCCACCAGTTTTGTTCCTCTGACCCTGCTCATTCTAGATAATGGACAAGGGAAAGAGCAGAAACGCAGCAGGACATCTCCAACTCCCTTGTCTGGCCAAGTGGACCCCTGCCCCAGAATCTCCAATTCTCCATCATAGAATGGTTTGAGTTGGAAGGGACCTTAGAGATCATTCAGCTCCAGCCCACTTGCCATGGGCAGGGACACCTCCCACTAGACTTAGGCTACTCAAGGCCCCATCCTTATGGACAACCCTGTCCATAAATCCTCTTTTCCCTGTGTCTTGAGGGAGCATAGACCCAGCAACAGCTTCTGGGAGAGTGTGAGGAACAGAGAGAAACCTCCAAAATGGCTTTAGCTGCATCCACAGGAGCTTTGGTGGGAGCACCCTCAAGAGGGAATGGCCTCAAGCTCTTTCAAGGAAGGTTCAGGCTTGACTCTAGGAAAAAATTTTTCACAGAAAGGGTGATTGGTCCCTGGCAGAGGCTGCCCAGGGAGGGGGTTGAGTCACCTTCCCTGGAGGAGTTTAAGGGGCGGGTGGATGAGGTGCTGAGGAACATGGTTTAGTGATTGATGGGAATGGTTGGACTCGATGATCCAGTGGGTCCTTTCCAACCTGGTGACTATGATTCTATTCTATCCCGTGGTGTTCCAGAGGGGTGAGTGGTGTAAGTGGGCTGGACCCACCAAGACATCCTGGGGCAGAGGCCAAGATGTGACCTTATGTCATGGATAAATGTCTTCTGGGGATGTTTCACTGTCCAACGTGCCTACCAGCAAACCTCTCAGCACCTCAACTGGTTTTGTTTGTACAGTCAAGTCCATAAAAACCTAACCTGCTAGGTGAATAGGTCGAGCCAGTTCTCTCTTAACCATTTACACCAGTTCATGGTGGGTATAAAATACGATTGCACCAGATGGCAAGTTTATAGAGGGGTAAAAGAAATAGGACACAGTAAAATGGAAAACTGTGCTGGTGCTGTAGACGTCTGTCTGTCACAACCCACTTGCTTCATTGCCCCAGCAACTCAGCCAGTGCTGAAGATGAAAACTGGGAGGCTAAATAGTCCAAATCAAGAGCTGCACCATTTCAGCAGCATGAAAATTCCAAGAGAATGTGGGAAGGTTCGTTCAGGAAGCGTTTCACTTGCTCGCTGGAAAATGAAGCCAAGATTTATGGTGGCTCCATCCCTCTCAGCGAGGACTGTCAACACAAGAGGGTGGATGGTGTTTGCATAATTAGCGAATCGAGAGACTGCAGGGAAGGTTCAGGGCCCATCCCTATCATAGGAGGCTTTCTAGTGTGCAAGCTTAGCCTGTAGGGGCCATCTTCTATGGTGGGCTTGTCCCCCTATGAAGTTGACTCCTGACCTCACAGGGCTTAGGCTGTTGGTCCTGGGGTTCTCTGTGGGGCTGGAGAAGTAGGTTGCCAGGGTCAGGGTGCCCACAGAGGGTTCTGAGCTGAAGATGGGGACGCGCAAGCCCCATGCATGAGCCCTTCTTCCTTTTCTTGCTCCTGATGTGCTTGGCTGTGGTCCTTGTTCCAGCAAAAGCGAAGTGAATCAGCTGGAGGCAGCGAAATGGGATCAGCCCAGAGGAAACAGGGATCTGCTTGGAGACTTCATCTTGCCACAAAACCATGAGGCTCCCAGGGGGTGCAAGGTCTCAGACTGTGATCTTTGTTTTCTTTGTCCCGGCTCCCAGTCTCCTCAGTCATGCTGAGGAGCACTTTGTGATGTGAATAACCTGGAAAAGATCCAGCCTGAGAGCAAGTAACCTGAGAAATGCAGACCTGGCTGTCAGCCAAGCACTCAATCCCTTGATCAATTGACTTCCTAACCCTTGTCTTTCCACTCCTCAACCGCCCCCACCATCTAGTGATCTCCTTGGCTGTAACATCTGCCTGCTCACCTGGAAATATTGCTTTTGGCTCCACCAACACCTAACCCAGCAGCGTGGACCTTTCACCTTGCTTATGGGAAGACAGATTAACAAGCATCGTCTTGTGAATGCCCCAGATGGCAGGAGGGGGAAGAAACTGTGATACCTGATCAGGGGGTAGTTTGTGCCTCCCTGCTGCATGTGGCAAGGGCTCCCCCTCGCCTCTCAGCCAGGAGCAGGGTGGCTCTTTTTAAAGCTGAGTATTAAACTGGACAGTGGTGGCAGAAAGAAATTGAAGTTGATTTTTGAGGTGTTACCTGATTTTTGAGGTGTTCCCCTCACCACAAGAAGGATGTTGAGGCTCTGGAGCGAATCCAGAGAAGAGCAATGAAGCTGGTGAAGGGGCTGGAGAAGAAATCTTCTGAGAAGCGACTGAGAGAGCTGGGGGTGTTTAGCCTGGAGAAGAGGAGGCTGAGGGGAGATCTCATTGCTCTCTATAACTACCTGAAGGGAGGTTGTGGAGAGGAGGGTGCTCGCCTCTTCTCCCAAGTGACAGGAGACAGGATGAGAGGGAATGGCCTCAAGCTCTGCCAGGGGAGATTTAGGTTTGAGATAAGGAAAAAATTCTTCACAGAAAGGGTAGTTAGGCATTGGAACAGTTTGCCCAGGGAGGTGGTTGACTCGCCTTCCCTGGAGGTGTTTAAGGGGAGGGTGGATGAGGTACTGAGGGCCACGGTTTAGGGATTGGTGGGAACAGTTGGACTCGACGATCCGGTGGGTCACTTCCAACCTGGTTATTCTGTGATTTTGTTCCTGGGGATATCGTAGAATCACAGAATGGTTTGGTTTGGAAGGGACCTTTAAAGCCCATCCAGTTCCAACCCCCCTGCCATGGGCAGGAACACCTTCCACTGGATCAAGTTGCTCCAAGCTCCATCAAACGTGGCCTTAAACACTTCCAGGGAGAGGGCATCCACCACTTCTCTGGGCAACTTGGGCCAGGGCCTCACCACCCTCATAATGAAGAATTTCTTCCGAATGTCTAGTCTAAATCTCTCCCCCTCCAATTTAAAGTCGCTCTCCCTCATCCTATCATTCCAGACCCTTGTAAAAAGTTCCTTCACAGATTTCCTGTAGCCCCTTTGGGTACTAGAAGGCTACTCTAAGCCTTCTCCAGGCAGAACAGCCCCAACTCTCTCAGCCTGTCCTCAAAGCAGAGGTATTCCAGCCCTCAGATCATCTTTGTGGCATCCTCTTTTTCCCTTTCAATTGTATTATTCATTTTTTAAAGTAGGACTCAGCATTGTGATGCCTCTCAGCTGGTGCACACCCAGGTGATGCTATCAAAGGTTGTATTAGAATCAGAAGCCCCACTGGGTGGTCACTGGAGTTGAAGCAGAGCCATTTGCTTCATGTAGATCTCTGATGAGCAGCAACCTCCAGCAAAACTTTTTTCCAGAGTTATCCACCCCAAACCTTCACTGTGCTCTTGGTATTTTGTGCAAGAAGAATAGGTTGAGGTTGGGCAGCAAACCCTCCTTGGTTTGCAACAACTACATAAGCAAAAATATCAATTGCCCCACCAAAACTGGGTCTCTTGGGGAGGAAGAGAGTCTGACTGGAGCCAATTTTCACAGCCACCATCCAACCATTCTGCTTGGAAAGGTTCCTAAGTTTAGCTAAGAAGGTATTTTTACTATTGTTAATGTGAAAACCTGTTGTGTGGGAAGCTGCTGTGGTGTGGAGGAAAGGAGAGGAGGTCTCACTTTCATTTCCAGGACTCCCAAGGTATTTTTCTGCTCTTCTCCTTGGTGCTCCTGAGCTGAAATGCTCCTGTCCAATGCTCCCAGAAGTTGCCTAGATAGTTTCTGCTGGAAGTGGAAAATGGCAAAACCAGCCCCAGCTGGATGTGACTCTGCAAGTTGCCCCATACCAGAAGAGAAGAGGTGTCACCTGCAAGTTGTCTCCAGCTACTTGTCACTTTCTCATCATCCTTGCTGTCCTCTCCCCAGTGGGGAATGCCAAAAAAAATCCAAGGAGACCTCTCCTCCATTTAGTTTTGCCCTGAAATGTCTGGTTCCATCCTATCAGTGCTTTGCTATGTTTTGTGTGACCCAAATGTTGAGCAGCTGCAGGAGTTTTGGAGATAGAAGCCTTCCCAACTCCACGTCTTCCACCTCTAAGAAAAGTCATAGCCAAACCTTGACAATGCTCTTAGGAGACCTATTGAGATGTTAATCCAGATGCTTCTATACGTGGCCCCTGTCTCCCCACCACATTTTCCTGGGGAAACAACAACTATGGGGGTTTAAACCTCGAGTTGGTGGGACTAAGCAGCCAGCAGCCCTCGTGGGTCGCTGCCGTTGAACAAACCAGGCACGTTCAGCTGAGCACCAAAGCGGAAAATAGGCTTCCTCCAGCTCTCACTTCATCTTCTTTTATTGAGCAGCCTCAAAAGCTTTACCCCCCTTCCCCCCCTATTGTTGCTGTTAAACATTACTACACAGTGCAGCCCCTTTAAATCAGGAAATCAATGGTATTTATTTAAAAAAAAAAGAAAAGACCAAACAAAATACTTTCTCAAAGCTCTTGCTTCAAGAAGGGGAGGGGAGCCCTTTACTCTGCAAGGAGCAGCAGTTTTTCATGACGGCTGTCGCTGCTGTTTAAACAGGCTCCATGCTGCAGCTTACAGGTCAGAATGCTCCTCGGGAAACGTTTCCTTCCTTTAAAAGCATTTTGTGTCGTGGCAGAATTCCCTAGAGCTGAGAGGGAGGTCCTCCAGGAGAACAAGGTGAATCGAGTTGTCTTCAGAAGCAGAGGGGAGTGGTGTTTGCTTCAAGGAGGTCTGTTGGCCACTAGAATTGTCACCCCTTGTCACTGCATGACCACCAACAGCTTTCGCTGTATCTGTGCCTGCATGGTAGACACCCTAACCCTAGTAAAGTCTTCCCAGGGAGACTTTATTTCAGTACTAGAAGGCTCCTAGAGGCTCCAGGAAAGCTGCAGAGGGGCTCTTGATCAGGGAGTGCAGGGATAGGATGAGGGGCGATAGATTTAAGCTGAAAAAGGGGAGAATGAGATGAAATCTTAGGAAAGAATATTTTCTGTGAGGGTGGTGAGGCTCTGGTACAGGCTGTCCAGAGAAGTTGTGGCTGCCCCATCCCTGTGTTCAAGGCCAGGCTGGGTGGGACTTGGAGCAAACTGGTGCAGTAGGAGGCGTCCCTGCCCATGGCAGAGAGGTTGGAACTGGATGATCTTTAAGATCCTTTCCCGCCCCAGCCATTCTGTGTTCCTCTAGTTTTCTTCTAGCTTCTTTCTGGGTTGTTCACTTTGGGCACACCTTGATCCAGGACGGTGCTGGATAAGAGCTCAGGCTTTAGTCTAAGAAGGACATGAAGCCAAATGCATCTCCTTGGTGCATCAAGAGGAATGGTTGTCATGTGGACAAAACTTCATTTAGCCTGTCATGAAGATGACTGCAACCAGAAGCCCATGGATATGTGGTAATCTTTGCTGTGCAGGTACCATCACACATTTTCCACCCAATGCTAGGGTTCCAATGTGACTCTGGGGAGCTCAGTGTCCTTCCCTGTTTGTTATCTACCAATCCTGGGCAAGGTGGAGCCTTTTTCCAGGCCATTGCCCAGATGTTATGACAATAGAGTATATGGGGATGGAAATCATAGAGGTTCTAGAAACTGTTCTCAGTGCACCAAGGATGGCTGTGTCCCTCTTTTAGTTGAAAGAGGGGAGATAGAGATGAGATATTGAGAAGAAATTTGTTTTCCTGTGAGGGTGATGAGGTACTGGCGCAGGTTGCCCAGAGAAGTCATAGAAGCCCCATTCGTGGAGGTGTTCAAGCTCTGAGCAGCCCAATCCTATGGAAGGTTCTTGGATTCAACCTGCATCAACTGTCTTGTTGCCTGAGGGCTAGTGAAAATGTAGATGCAAACGTGACCCAGACGTGAAGTTTAAATTACCCAAAGTGGTGTCTTTGTAGGTTCTGGAAAGCTGTGTGGTAGTTCTGAGCCTGGAGGAAGGTGGTTCCAGAGGATCCATCTGTCCCTTCTCTTGGCAAGCAGAGTGAGAGTCCAGCTGCAGTGCTGTGCTCTGTGATGCTAGCAGCATCACATGCAGGCAAGGAACCTCCTCCCTCTACATCCAAGCTTGCTGCTCTCCTGAGAGCTCCATGCTCACGTGGCATGTCCTGGGGAGGAATGTGAGAGGTCTCAGGAGACAGAGATGCCTTGAGTTGTGAACATCTATTGCTGCAGGGCTTGCAGGTTTCTTTTGGGGGCAAACAAAAATCAGATCATCACAAGAAGGATGTTGAGGCTCTGGAGTGAGTCCAGAGCAGAGCAATGAAGCTGGGGAAGGGGCTGGAGAACAGGCCTTATGAGGAACGACTGAGAAAGCTGGGGGTGTTTATCCTCATTGCTCTCTCCAACTCCCTGAAAGGAGGTTGTGGAGAGGAGGGAGCTGGGCTCTTCTCGCAAGTGACAGGAGACAGACTAGAGTGGATGAGGTGCTGAGGGACATGGTTTAGTGTTTGATAGGAATGGTTGGACTCAATGATCTGGTGGATCTTTTCCAACCTGGTGATTCTATGATTGGCAGCCCCTTCTAGTAGAGGATCCAATGTGAGTGACCTCAGGAAACAGAGCCACCCAGCAACGTCAGGGTTTATGCACCTTGCCTTGACTCCTTGTAGAGCCCATGTGGTGCGCTCAAGATGCACGTTGCATCCAGCGCCCAAGATCTCGGAGCAGCAGAGTTGAATTGGATGGAGAAGAAACTTGAGATGGAAATTAGCTGGGTAAGTCTCCTTTTGAGACAGGTGAGCCAAAGCCCACTGATTTTTCAGCTATCTGTTCATGTAAGAGTTGTATAAGATGGTTGCTTGTGAGTGCTGGGCTGAGTCAACAAGTTCAATAATGTGGATTTGGGCCCTAAAGCATCAACAGGCAGAAAAGACAAAATACATTTGTGCACCACCTAAGAGCTACCAAAGTCTCTGCTGACCACAAGACTGGGGCTTGGTTTGGATACACTAACGATGGCCCAGTTGGGATGCATTGCCTTGTTGTTTTGGTACCAGTTATTGGTGCTTTTGAGAATTTAGGAAATCATAGTATCATTTGCTTGGAAAAGATCTTCAAGATCATCAAGACCAACCATACCTTTCCACTACTAAACCATATCTCTGAGCACGTCACCTTCCCATCTTTTAAATACCTCCAGGGATGCCGATTCAACCACTTCCCTAAGTGAAAAAACTTTCCTGGTCACGTATCCAAAACTTTTTATGGGAAGGGATCTTCCAGAAAATGGGAAAATCCCATGGAAAAGGCCCCAGAGCAGTGTGATTACAGGAAGAGAATCACATGAAATGGGTGGACATGGCCATTCCCAGCTCATGTCAGCTGAAGGACTCAAGTATGGTCAGGAGTTAGTGCTCCCGATACCCATAGTTAATCCTGAATGATTTGGATTGTGTTGTTATAATCATGGTTTAGCCTGAGGGATGTCCAAGAGGCTTTCAGAAAGACCAGGGACTGTCACGCCCCCACTCCCGACTTGATTTAAGCTCAGATTTTCAGTATCATTTTGCTTGCAAAGGGAGAGTCTCCTCCCTGCAGATCAGCCCCTCTGCCTTCTCCTGAAGAGTCCCCTGCACTTGAGGAGCACACCAACAAGTCAATGCATTCATATTTCTTAATGAAAGCAGCTTAAAACTGGTATTCAAGGGATTTAGAAAGAAATCAATTACCACAAAAATATATTAACTTTATTAAAAGAAGAGACTGTAAACTTTTGACCCCCTGAGGCTTATTTCTGTAAAGCCAAGAACAACCTGTGCTTAACCAGATTTTACCTCCCATTCACATCTAACATTTCCCTCGAGGACTGAAAATGTTTTTAGGTCCCCTGCAGCAAATGGATGAAGGATGAAGGCATTGAATCCTCCCTTAGCAAGTTTGCAGATGACACCAAGCTGGGAGGAAGTGTCGATCTGCTGGAGGGTCGGGAGGCTCCAAAGGGACCTGAACAGGCTGGACTGCTGGGCTGAGACCAACGGCATGAGGTTTAACAAGGCCAAATGCCGGGTCCTGCACTTGGGGCACAACAACCCTAAGCAGAGGTACAAACTAGGAGAAACCTGGCTGGAAAGCTGCCAGGAGGAGAAGGACCTGGGGGTGCTGGTTGACAACCGACTGAATATGAGCCAGCAGTGGCCCAGGTGGCCAAAAAGGCCAATGGCATCTTGGCTTGGATCAGGAACGGCGTGAACAGCAGGTCCAGGGAGGTTATTCTCCCCCTGTACTCGGCACTGGTGAGACCGCACCTCGAGTACCGTGTTCAGTTCTGGGCCCCTCACCACAAGAGGGATGTTGAGGCTCTGGAGCGAGTCCAGAGAAGAGCAACGAAGCTGGTGAAGGGGCTGGAGAACAAATCTTATGAGGAGCGGCTGAGAGAGCTGGGGTTGTTCAGCCTGGAGAAGAGGAGGCTGAGGGGAGACCTTATTAGTCTCTACAACTACCTGAAGGGAGGTTGTGGAGGGGAGGGTGCTGGCCTCTTCTCCCAAGAGACAGGGGACAGGACGAGAGGGAATGGCCACAAGCTCCGCCAGGGGAGATTTAGGCTTGAGATTAGGAAAAAGTTCTTCATGGAGAGGGTGGTTAGGCACTGGAACAGTCTGCCCAGGGAGGGGGTTGAGTCACTGTCCCTGGAGGTGTTTAAGGTTAGGGTAGACGAGGTGCTTAGGAGCATGATTTAGGGATTGGTGGGAATGGTTGGACTCGACGATCCAGTGGGTCTCTTCCAACCTGGTTATTCTGTGATTCTGTGAAATGGTGCTTCATCACGGGAGAGGGCTTGTCAAAATGCCCCATCTAAGCTTTTCCACAAGAACATTTCAAAGTTGAAGGAGAGAACCTGCGTTTTCCTGGCAGTGAAAAAGGACGTTGAGAGGTTGGAGCACATCCGGAGAAGGGCAACAGAGCTGAGGAAGGATCTTGAGCACAAGGGTTATGGAGAGCAGCTGAGGGAACTGAGATTGTTTAATCTGGAGAAGAGGAAGCTGAGGGAAGACCTCATCACTCTCTATAACTACTTGAAGGGAGGTTATAGTGAGGCGGGTGCTGGTCTCTTCTCCCAAGCAGCAAGTTATAGGACAAGAGGAAATGACCTCCAGTTGTACCAGGGGAGGTTTAGATTGGATATGAGAAAAAAATTCTTTACTAAAAGAGTGGTGAAGCATTGGAAGAGGCTGCCCAGGGCAGTGGTGGAGTCCCCATCCCTAGAGGTGTTCAAAAAATATATAAATATGGCACGTTGGGACATGGTTTAGTAGGCACGATGGTGTTGAGCTGACTGTTGGACTGGATATTAGGGGTATTTTTCAACCTTTATGATTCTGTGATCTTCATCCTGCCTCCTTTTTCTTACATTGGTGATAAACTGCTGCTTTTGGATGAGATGTTGGTACCTTTTGCAAGTGGACAGTGGTTGTGACCTCTGCTGTCTGCCTCTGTGATCTGTTAGGATATATTCCATCCATTGCCTTTTTGCTGGTGTCTTCAGCCTCTAACCCATGGTATTATTTTTCATCTTGCCACCAAAATTCAATCATTTAAATCTGTCATTTCCTTTATTTTGTGCAGTCTGTGCTTTTTTTTTCCCCATCCAAATCACAGAATCATAGAATGGTTTGGATTGGAAGGGTCCAACTACCCTGCATGGGCTGGGACACCTCCCACTGGATCAGGGTGCTCAAAGCCTCTTCCAGCCTGGCCTTGAACACCTCCAGGGATGGGAGAGGCACGACTTCTCCAGGGAACCTCGGTCAGGGTCTCTCCACCCTCACAGGAAATATTTCTTCCTAAGATCTCATAGAATCATCTCATCTCAATCTCCCCTCTTTGAGCTTAAAACCATCACCCCTTGTTCTATTCCTTCACTACCTGATCAAGAGCATCTCCCAGCTTTCCTGTAGCTCCTTTAGGTGCTGGAAGCTGCTTTAAGGTCTCCCCAGAGCCTTCTCTTCTCCAGTCTGAAGAACCCCAACTCTCTCAGCCTGTCCTTGCACAGGAGGTGCTCCAGCCCTCTGACCATCTTTGTGGCCTCCTCTGGACTTGCTCCAGCAGATGCGCGTCCTTCCTGTGCTGAGGACTGATGTCTAGTCAGATGAGATGCAGCTGAAGCCCTGGCTTCAGTTAAAACATTTGTAAGGAGGTGTCCTTGTAGATTCTCTGCCGGGTAATATAAGGTTGTGCTCAGCCTGCAGTCTTTCAGAGGGAAGCTGCAAATGGGATGTTCTTCCTCTGTCCAGCTGGCTGTTTTCGGGAGACGTTTATGAAAACATTTGAGGTCAGATTTGGCTGAAACCTTCAAGATTTTTGGCAGCTCGTGAGGCAGAGGGTCTGTCTGCTCACGTGACACGTGCACAGTGGTGGGTGTTGGGACACACATCTGCACGGATCCCCTGGGAAGACGGTGCATGCCCAGAAGCAGCTCCGTAATGTAGGTTTTGTGCCTACATGCAGCAGGGATAAATATTTGATGGATGGAGTTAGCAGCATCTGGCACGGGTGATCCTCACGTGGGAGATGTGAGATCCATCTGGAACTACAGGTAAAGGGGAGGCAGACCCCAGCCAGATGAGACTTCAAATCCACTGGGTCTCATCCCTTTTAGACAGACCTTGCTGACAGGGATTATTTATTTATCCCCAAATTGGTTGAAAAAATGAAAGGAAGAAGAGTTTATTGCAAACATACAGGCAGGAAGAATAAATGGAGGGGAACAGCCCAGCCTCTGGCACTCCTACAAGCGTGAAAGACCTGCTGCTTTTCTTCTCCTACCCTCTTGCATCTTGCCAGCCTTCCCACAGCTCTGTCATCTGATCCAGGTGAGGTAAAGGGAGAACCTGGTCCATGAACTTTATGGGATTTGAATGCAATTTGTTCAAGGAACTGTAAAACCCAGAGAAGCTGCCCCTTTAAATTATTTACCAGGGGGCAGTAAAAGATCAAGGGAATTGCTGGGATTCCTTACAAAACCCTGAAGTTTATGGGGTCGTTTCCCTGCCCCTACTAGGTTTCTCTAAAGCTCTCTGTAAAGGTTTCAGAGGTCTTTGACAGACTGGTGGCAGCCAGTATCTGCAAAGATCAGCTAGGACTTGCTGGATTTAAGTTTTCTAGTGTGTAATGTATACAATGAGCATCGTGCTGGCATCTAAGTGAGCTGGTGGCTTTAGGTGAGCTGAGCTGCCCTATGTTCTGTTCATAGAATCATAGAATCACCAAGTTGGAACCATTCCTATCAAATACTAAACCTTGACCCTCAGCACCTCATCCACCCCTCCAGGGAAGGTGACTCAACTCCCTCCCTGGGCAGGTTCTGCCACGGACCAATCACCCTTTCTGTGAATTTTTTTTTCCTAATGTTCAGCCTAAACCTCCCCTTGCAGAGCTTGAGGCCATTCCCTCTCGTCCTGTCCCCTGTCCCTTGGGAGAAGAGCCCAGCTCCCTCCTCTCCACAACCTCCTCTCAGGGAGTTATAGAGAGCAATGAGGTCTCCCTTCAGCCTCCTCTTCTCCAGGCTAAACAACCACAGGGCCCTCAGGCTTGTTCTCCAGCCCCTTCCCCAGCTTCGTTGCTCTTCTCTAGACTCGCTCCAGAGCCTCAACATCCTTCTGGTGGGGAGGGACCCAGAACTGACCCCAGGATTCAAGGTGCAGTCTCACCGGTGCCGAGTCCAGAGGGAGAAGAACCTCCCTGGCCCTGCTGGCCACGCTGTTTCTGATCCAAGCCAAGATGCCCTTGGCCTTCTTGGCCACCTGGGCCCCTGCTGGCTCCTGTTCATGTAATGAAACTTTGGAAGGGATCAGGAAAGGGAAAAACAAGAGAGAAATTGACTCATTTTCCTTTCAGGGTCAGAGAATAGCACCCTTAAACTTGGGATCATCTGTAATCTGTTTGTGTCCATCAAGGAACCACACTGGCACCTGGATGCTGACCCTGGGTGAGCGTTTCCAGCTCACTGCTGGAAGGCAGAACACAACTTTAACTAAAATTTTTTTAAAAAAGAATATGTAATAAAAATTAGAAAGATTCAATATGCTCAAAAATTGAACACGTGTAGCACAAGAAGGTCATGGATCTGTTAGTGTGAGTCTAGAGGAGAATACAAAGATGATCTGAGGGCTGGAGCACCTCTTGCACCAGGACAGGCTGAGAGAATTGGGCTTGTTCAGCCTGGAGAAGAGAAGGCTGGGGGTAGACTGGTCTTCCAGTACCAAAAGGTTCTCCAGGAAAGCTGGGGAGGGACTCTCTCTCGGTGTTTACAGGGATAGGATGAGGAGGAACAGTTTTAAGCTCAAAGAGGAGAGATTTAGATGAGAGTTTAGGAAGAAATGCTTTCCTATGAGGGTGGTACAGGTTGGCATAAGGAAGATGTGGATGACCCCTCCTTGGAGGGGTTCAAGGCCAGGTTGGATGATGCTTTAAGCAACCTGATCTAGTGGGAGGTGTCCCTACCCATGGCAGGGGGTTGGAACTGGGTGATCTTTAAGGTCTCTTCCAACTCAACCATTCTAGGATTCAGTTACAGAAGTTCGACGTGCATGCACGTGTGCATATATGAATTCTTGTCTGCCAGGAAATTTCTTTAGCCTGCGGTATCCAGATTATGAAACCCTTTTAAAACCTTTTCCTCACCTTTGCAATGCGAATTCAAGATGTGATTGTTCTGAACTCACGCCTTTCTACACCCATAGGGTCTTTGCATTGACAGATGTTAACGTTTATTCACTGGAGGCCAGGTGCATTCTGTGCTTTTTCTTTGCCTCAGTAGCGTCTTCTAGGATTTATTCCTATGACTGCTTTCCTGTTGCTGCATTAATGTGCATTTTTCACTGTATTTGTTCCATGCAGAAGTATTAATATCAGAGCTGAGGGGGAAAAAAAGAGAATCCCGTGTTAAATTTTTATCTGCAAGAAGTATGCATTGATGTAGCTGCCAGAAGTAACCGTAGAAACACAGGCTCATTCTTTTTGCTTAGGGCTTTTTTTATTTACTCTGTCCGGTTCTGGAATCATAGAATCATAGAATAACCAGGTTGGAAGAGACCCACCGGATCATAGAGTCCAACCACTCCTATCAAACAATAAACCATGTCCCTTAGCACCTTGTCCACCCGTGCCTTAAACCCCTCCAGGGAAGGTGACTCAACCACCTCCCTGGGCAGCCTGTTCCAGTGCCCAATCACCCTTTCTGTGAAAATTTTTTTCATAATGTCCAGCCTAAATCTCCCCTGGCGGAGCTTGAGGCCATTCCCTCTCGTCCTGTCCCTTGGGAGAAGAGCCCAGCTCCCTCCTCTCTACAACCTCCTTTCAGGTAGTTGTAGAGAGCAATGAGGTCTCCCCTCAGCCTCCTCTTCTCCAGGCTGAACACCCCCAGCTCTCTCAGTCACTCCTCATAAGATTTGTTCTCCAGCCCCTTCACCAGCTTCGTTGCTCTTCTCTGGACTCGCTCCAGAGCCTCAACATCATCCTTAACATAAGAAGGTGATGGAGCTGTCAGAACAGGTCCAGAGGAGGCTACAA
Organism: Clamator glandarius; assembly: GCA_033459285.1. NCBI lineage: Eukaryota > Metazoa > Chordata > Aves > Cuculiformes > Cuculidae > Clamator > Clamator glandarius. The sequence goes on from JAUNZM010000577.1 coordinate 347,258, forward strand.
AGATGATCCCAGGGCTGGAGCACCTTCCATACGAGGACAGGCTGAGAGAGTTGGGCTTGTTCAGCCTGGAGAAGAGAAGGCTACGAGGTGATCTTATAGTGACCTTCCAGTACCTGAAAGAAGCCTACAAGAAAGGGCTTTCAACACCCCATTTGCTGCTCCATGATGCTAGGCTGGATCTCCAAGGGCAGCAAATTCAAGGCGGTTAATCCAGGATTCAGGAACAGGAAAGTTAACATCAAAACAGGCCAACAAAGACTTGAATGCAGGTGACTTCTTTCTGCAGTGATGTCCTAGTGACCTTTCCTCTCTGTAATTGGAGCAGCAGGTGCTTCCCTCTTCCACCACACCACTAATATTCACATTTAAGCTTAACTGAGTAAGGTTGTTGCCTCAAGAAGGGCGCTGTTAAGGAAGGAAGCTGGAGGAGCACAGCTGACCTCTCTGCTGTAGCCACTATCAGCAAAGAGACAGAAGAATTAGGGGATTTATGAACTTTATGCTGATTGCCTAAGCCAAGATGAGTTTTTGTAGTTGGAGAAATTCTTCCTTTGCCGCTGTAGGTGGGTGGGAGCATCATATTTGGATTGAATGCATTAAAGCCTCTTTCTCCTGCAGATGAATGACTCTCCAGGCTGCGTACAGACTCTGGGAACCAAGGAGTTTCTTCCCAAGGAAAATGGAAATGTATGCCCAGATCCTTGCCCTGGTGGTGGCTGTGGCGCAGTACAGAGTGGTGGCTGTTCATGAAGGTATGTGACAAGTGGGCTACCATGAATGCAGTGGCTGGGGTTGATGCTGAGACACATCAGGGATAAAAAGACCTTCTGGAAGCAACTGTTCCTGTTAATATTGTGGATACACGCAGATGTTCTCATGGTGGAGCTGTAGTGCTGGTGCACGGGGCCCTTTTAAATTTGGATCATCTAGGTTACAGAGCATGTTAGTTGGCCCTAAACAGCAGGCAGGACCTGACTTGCAGCACCAGAGATTGTTCCACCTCAGCTGCTCCAGAGGAAAGCAAGGAGAAAGGGAAAACATCTCTCCTCCTGATTCCTCATGATCTCCAAGAGCTGATACAAGCCACCACACAGAGAAAAGACACCGAGGAAGCCTTCTGCTACTATTTACAGAGTTGAGAGTGCACAAGGACTCAACACATCCCTGGCTCCCCATTGCCTATGCAAACCCACAAAGAGCTTTTGGGGAGAATCATAGAATCACGAGGTTGGAAAAGACCCATTGGATCATCAAGTCCAACCATTCCTATCAAATACTAAACCATGTCCCTCAGCACCTCATCCACACATCTCTCAGGAGACGAAGGGACCCCAGAGAAGAGCTTTGTGGAGTTATAGCATGTCTCCGTATCCTCAGGGTCTTGCAGGAAGGGAAGGCTCCTTGCGAGCATCCTACAAAGCTACTCCAGAGCTGCCAAGCCTGTCATGGTACAGGGTATGAGCCAGTGGGTCCTCCCCTTTTGAATTGTTCTGCAGCAACAGGCCCCCAGGCTTTGGAAGTGTAAATTCATTTGAGCTGAATCCAGGAAATTCAACAAGGAGTTAATGGAAGCTTTGACATCAGCTACAAAATTAACTTGATTAAGTTCCTGTCCATCAATTAAGCCAATATACTTGACTATAATGCTATTTAATTCAAGGCTGGGAACAGTGCAATAAATCAATGTTTACAGATGTCTCTGGCAAACCTATGATTGATGAAACACGGTAATTTGGGAGGTGCATGGAAAATTTCAAATAAAATCATATCCCCCTGTGATTAATAGAGCTGTCTGGGTTGGTATTTTCTCCAGAAGGTACCAATCCAAATGTGCTTAACATCACAGGTTTCCAATGACAGCTTTGGGATTGTTTAGCCTGGAGAAGAGGAGGCTGAGGGGAGACCTTTCTGTTTTCTACAACTACCTCAAAGCAGATTGTAGTGAGGTGGCTGCTGGTCTCTTCTTCCCAAGGCACAAGGGATAGGGCAAGAGGAAATAGCCTCAAGTTGTGCCAGGGGTGATTTAAATTGGATATTAGGATATATTTCTGTACCAAAAGAGTGGTGAAGCATTGGAAGAGGCAGCCTGGGGCAGTGGTGGAGTCTCCATCCCTGGAAGGGTTCAAATAGTGTGCAGATGTGGCACTTTGGGACATGATTTAGTGAGTACGTTGTTATTTTGTTGACGATTGGATTTGGATAACCTTAGAGGTCTTTTCCAACTTGAACAATTCTATAAAAACTGGGCACCATCCTGCAATTTTAAATCCCATGGAATTCCTTCTCGTTGTCTTTCTCTTCGTTATCCGTGGATGCAAATAAGGGCAGGTGCGTTATGCCTGGTGAGCAAAAATCCTAGCAGCCAGGCACAGGTGAAGGAGACTCTCTGGGGATTTGGGATGTTGGGAGTTAGGTATCAAAGGTCCCTCTGATACCGATGGCATTTTGAGCATCTTTTCCATATTGGGGCCAAACATGCAAGTCATGGAATGGTTGGCCTCGATGATCCGGTGGGTCTTTTCCAACCTGGTGATTCTATGATTCTAAATCTTCCAGGATAATCTATCTGCGCTGTCTTGAATAGCTCCAAGAGGTGGGTGGTTTTAGGAGGGCTGGTGGGTGGTCTTCTTCACTTTGTTGAATCTTTCTTGGGATTAGCCTGTGGCTACCATGGGAAGCTGTTGAACCATTCCCACCAGTTTTGAGGTTGGAGCCAAGGACTGGCACTGCCTTCCCTCCAAGTCCTTCTGGGAGAACAAGGGCATCAAGGTCAAAGCCAGGGAAAAAGGGGGTAGATCCAGAACAAGCTGGGAGAAGAACTTGCGGTGAACTGCTGTTAGCAGGTGAACTGCCTCCAAGACACCCCTGACATCTCAGCTGAAAAGCACTTATGGAAGATTTGAGAAGGGAAGGAAAATGTCAATGGAGAGCTCTAGGAGAACTGAAATAATTGTCTCCCATTTTTGTCAAGGGAAATAAGTATTTTATATTCCCAGCTGAGTACGAGTGAAACCAGAGTGAGTCAGTCATTATTTTTCCGCAGTAAACAGAACTGTTAAGTTGTGAAGAGCTCAGTGTTAGGAGGTACAAAGAAACCAAAAGCCTTGGGTGACAAAGACTCCCATCCATCTGCAGCTGCCAATAATCTTGTCCTATTATGTGGCCAAAGGGGATTGATCAGGGACAGAGCAATGAAGGAGGGCACAAAGGCTGCATCCTTCCAAGCTCTGTCCTATTGTGTGGCTGAAGTGGATTGATCAGGGACACAGCAATGAAGGAGGGTGCAAACCTGCATCCTTCCAAGCTCTTTGGGGAGCCTACTTATAGAACTGGGGTAAAAGTCAGGTAAATGGAAGAGGCTGAACTAAAACAGGTTTTCAATATGCAGCAAAAACGTGAGAAACTTGCCTAGCGCATCTCTCCACCAAACAAAGAAATGCTGCAGCCTGGCTGGGGAGGGTAGAGAGGCTCTGCAAAGGGATCTGAACAGGCTGGACTGCTGGGCTGAGTCCAATGGCATGAGGTTTAATGAGGCCAAATGCCGGGTCCTGCACTTGGGGCACAACAACCCTGTGCAGCTCCAGACTAGGAGAAGCCTGGCTGGAAAGTGCCTGGAGGAGAAGGACCTGGGGGTGTTGATTGAACAGGAGCCAGTGGCATCTTGGCTTGAATCAGAAACAGCGTGGCCAGCAGGACCCACCGGATCATCGAGTCCAACCATTCCCATCAATCACTAAACCATGTCCCTCAGCACCCCATCCACCCGTCCCTTAAACGCCTCCAGGGAAGGTGACTCAACTCCCTCCCTGGGCAGCCTCTGCCACTGCCCAATGACCCTTTCCATGAACATTTTTTTCCTAATGTTCAGCCTAAACCTCCCCTGCTGGAGCTTGAGGCCATTCCCTCTTGTCCTGTCCCTTGGGAGAAGAGCCCAGCTCCCTCCTCTCCACAACCTCCTTTTAGGTAGTTGTAGAGAGCAATGAGGTCGCCCCTCAGCCTCAATAGGGTCTCTCCACTTTATCCACAGAATTATAGAATGCTTTGGGTTGGAAGGGACCTTTACAGGTCATCTAGTCTAAACCACCTGCAGGAGTAGGGATGTGTTTAACTAGATGAGGCTCCTTCACTGAGCCTAAGCATGATCTCTGTTCCTTACGTGTAATATCTTGGGGGTCCACACGACTCAGAGAGATTTATCTCCTGGCTGGCTCTTTTCATGGTGTGGGATGAGCCTTCCTGACCTTCTTCTCCCTCAGCATGCAGGACGGCAGAGGTGGCCGATATCTTATTCCTTGTGGGGCAGTCACAGGGCACAAGAAGAGAGAGCTCCCACCTGGTCAAGGACTTCATTGGCAGCATGGCCCGTTCCTTTGAGAACGTGATGATGGGCAAAGGAGGCATCCGGCTGGCAGTGGCACTCTACAGGGAGAAACCAAGGTAGGTTAGTCCATCTTCTGCCACCAGCACCCATGTTTCTATAGTCCTGTAGGTTTAGATGGACAACCACATCTCCATAGTTAACGACCTCTTGCTGGTCTGCTGAACCCTTATGAGAACACAGCAAGAGTTCACCACCAGCATTTAGAAGTGCTCAGCCATGGGAAATCCTTTCAGTGCAAGGAGACTGGCAATTAATGCAGCCACAAGAAATTCTCCTCCATCCAATTTCAGATAGAATTTTATGGTTATAGGGTTCTGGGGCTCATACCCTGGACTCTCTTGCCCACCATCAAGTGGATTCCTTGCCTACATACAAGTATAGTGTGACCAGCTAGATCATATAGTCATAGAATAGTTGGGTTGGAAGGGTCCTTAAAGATCATCTAGTTCCAACTCCCCTGCCACAGACAGGGACATCCCACTAGCTCAGGCTGCCCAAGGCCCCATCCAACCTGGCCTTGAACACCTCCAGAGATGGGACAGCCACAACTTCCCTGGGCAACCTGTTCAAGTGTTTCACCACTGTCATGGTGAAAAAAACACTCTCAGGGTGAAGAAATGGTCATTACTGCAATGCACCCTTGCTGTTTCTGTGCTCCTTATTCACACATATTCCTCTGTTTCTCACTCCCAGGATGAATATTGAGCTCACAGATTATGTGACCATCCAAGATATGCTGGTGGCAATTCAGAATCTCTCCCTCAAAGGTGGCAGCTTAAAAACGGGGTCTGCTCTAGCGTTTGCAGCTCACGTCATGTCTCGCCTGGACATGCTACGAGAGGATGCAGCGAAGGTAAGCGACCCATGATGACTCTCCTGGCATCATCCTTGATTTGGATCAGACCTTTAACTGCTTTAATAAAAGGCACGAATGAGACAGTTGGATTTTTATTTATCACATCTGATTTTTGTCTTGAAGTTGAAGTAACTGCTTTAGGACCTCATTCAGCTTCAGGTCACTTTCTTGGTGAAAGAAGACAACAGGCAACTCCAGATTTTCAAAGGACTGACTCCCTTCTAAAAAAAAAGTGTTCATATTTCCCCATGTTCAGTTCTGGAGTCACTAGCACAGGAAAGATTTCATGTGAATTACCCTAGAGGCGTGGATTATCAGAGTTTATTTTCAAGTGCCCATTGCTTTAGAGAAAGGGACTTTGGAGAAAGGGACTTTAGAGAGAAAGAGGCCAGCCCAGAAGGCCAACAGTGTCCTGGGCTGCATCCAACAAAGTGTGGCCAGCAGGTCAAGGGAAGTGATTCTGCCCCTCTATTCCTTTCTTGTGAGACCTCATGTGGAATCCTGTGTCCAGTTCTGGAATCCTCAGCATAAGAAGGAGCTGTTGGAATGAGTCCAGAGGAGGACTGCAAGGATGATCCCAGGGCTGGAGCACCTCCCATAGGAGGACAGGCTGAGAGAGTTGGGCTTGTTCAGCCTGGAGAAGAGAAGGCTCCAAGGAGATCTTATAGTGACCTTCCGGTACCTGAAAGGAACCTACAAGAAAGCTGGAGAGGGACTATTTGTAAAGGCTTGTGGTGATAGGACAAGGGGGAATGGGTATAAACTGGACAGGGGCAGATTTAGATTAGGCATTAGGAAGAATTTCTTCACCATGAGAGTAGTGAGACACTGGAACAAGTTACCAAGGGAGGTAGTGGATGCTTCATCCCTGGAGGGTTTTATGGCGGGTTTGGATGGGGACTTGTCTAACCTGATATAGTGGGATGTCCCTGTCCATGGCAAGGGGATTGGAACTGGATGATCTTTAAGGTCCCTTGCAACCCAAACTATTGTATGATTCTATGACTTCATCCAAAGCCTGTCTTCTCAGCATGGAAATCCTACAACTGCCTCTGTGACCTCATGTTATGCTCTTTCATCCTCTCCCTTTTACACCAATTCTTAAAGGTAGTTGTTCTGATCACGGATGGGAAATCCAGCGACTCAGTTGAAGGTGCAGCCCATGTTCTACAGGATGGGGGAGTGACGGTGTTTGCCGTAGGTACGTATGGACACACTGAGGTACATGGAATGTTGTCATCAAATACCACGTGTGCACCAACACCCAGTCCACAAACTGGGGAAGATTCTAGATGCACAACATCCCTGTCCTCTAAAAATTGCACCTGTCCTCAGGCTCAGCCATGAGCAACTGCTGTCAGCAGAAAATCACATCTGTGCTGTGCTCGGGTATTTGTTGTTATTGTCAATAGCTGGTTTATTCAGTGAAAATCCAAGTGTTTGCATCTGTCAAAACTGCTTGTGAATTCAGGAGGAGTTCAATAACTAGTTCCATAAAAGTGAAAATGTTTTGATGTGACATTTTCCAAAATGAAATGGTTTCACTTTTGAAGGTTTCTTTTAACGGGGTTCAGAGAGCGACTTTAGATACGTTAAAAATGCCCATCAGAATAATTGAACAAGGAAAAGATTCAGTCCCACCCTCACCAGCAAGAGCTAAATACAGCCATTTATTACAAGTCAAATCCTTCCCTGCACCAAACAATTGAGGGGTGAAGATGGGAATGGTGGTGAAGTTTCATTCTAAAGAGCAACCAGGTTGGTTTGGACCAACGTGCAGTGAAAACTAGGGCAGGGTTGGTTACTTGTGGTTCCTTTCAGCCCTTTTTTTCAAATTCAACCACAGAAAAGCATGATTTAAAGTAGATATTAGGAAGAATTTTTCTACAATTCATGTGGCGAAACACTGGGACAGGTTGACCATGAAGGTGGTAGAAACCACATTCCTAAAAACACCTGAGGTCAGGGTGAATGGAGCTCTGAGCAACCTGATGTATTTGAGGCTGTCCCTGCCTGCAGCAGGAGGGTGGTTGAGCTGGACGACCTTAAAAGGTCCCTTCTAACCCAAACCATTCTATAATTCTCTAAAATCTGCAATTTTCACACGGTCTCCCAAAGTCCTGTTGTCTGCTCATCCATCAGAAGAGCGGATGTGTGCCTACATCCATTGGGAAGGATGAGACTTGACCCTGCCGTGCTCCTTTTCACTTTCCACCCCAAGAAAGCATTCCACCTCTCAGCCCATTAGAAACTGAATACCCTAATCTCTAAGGTGCCTCCAGAGAAAACCTTGACCTCTTTTTGCTAATGGAAGAAGCTCCATCTGGTTCATCACTGCCCATCCAGTTTCAGACTCCATTCCTTGTTTCATCCTTTGCAGCATGGCTCTGAAGCTGGTGTAAAACTCAAAAGCCAGCACATTGCTCCCACTTGACAGCCCTTGCCAATGCCTGGCCTGCTCCGAGGATGGTGTTTGATGTTCTTCTTTCCTCTTCTTTTCTTCATCTAGGGATTAAGGATGCTGACAAGAACGAACTGAACAAAATAGCTTCAGAGCCCACTGAAGAGCATGCACTCTACGTTGAAGATTTCCACCTGCTCCATAACATGGCCCCCAAACTCTCTCGAAGACTCTGTTTTACTGCCTCGGAGCCGCCACGGCCCATCAAGCAGACTGTGCAAGGTGTGTCAAGGTTTTTTCTTTATCCTGCTTTCCACCTGCTCAAACCTGTCCCATCCCAGTGCCTGGATGTGCCAACCACACCACAGAGATGAACTTCCAACATCTGCTCTGTTCATCACAAGGGAGTTTTAAGGGTCGGGTGACCCTAGGGGAGCAATCAGCTAATAGAACATCTATTGCCTGGGGATAGTGGTCCTTTGTATTTTGCTTGTGTCTGCATCTCCATGGTTTGCATCTCCATAACTAATCCTGGAAGTCTTGCTGTTGGTTCAAACAAGGAGCACCAGTTGCAGGGGCAGCATTTCTGCCCCTTGGAGGCTTTCATCATGAGCCTCTCAAGGTGAACTCCGGCAGCACAACTCAGGGTCTCATGGAGAACTGCATTTCTTGCAGAAGATGCAAAGAGAAGCCAAAGAGATATCCAAAGAGATCGAGATCTCTTCCCAAAGAGATATTGATGTTGTAGTGAACCCAGAGGTGATGGCCATGAACTCCTGGCCCTCTCTTGGCACGCAAACTCATGAGAAGATGAGTTAAAAGCTTGGGACAGAGCTTGGGAGAACTTCACCTGAGTCCTTAAAGTGTGGGGGTTTTGCTTTCTCTGTGGTTCTGCAGCACTTCAGGGCTTCCTGTGTTGTTTCACAGAGATTCCAAGCTTTCTGGCAGCCTTTTCTCTGGTGGCAGGAAGGAGTTGATGCCCTATGCATTAGGCAGGTGTTCACAGGGAGAATGTAGCCAGAATGAGTTTTGTTTTCCCTTCTTGTGCTGCAAGTAATTTGCCAAAAGAAAACCTGCTCACATGGCTCTGGCCTGAAAACAGATTCCAGCTGCCCGCTCTTTGCATCATCTTCACCCAAGGCTTTCTCTGCATTCAACGTGTTGACTCCATCAGTGAACAGCTTGTGCTGGAACCATCGTGGTCCAAACTAAAAGCCTTTCAATTCTCTTTTTACAGCTGAGGAGATCATCGGCCCCAGGGATTTGCAAGTCAGTGAGCGCAGCCACAGCTCACTGCGACTCACATGGATGCCGGCTACAGGGAAGGTGGTGGAGTATCGTGTCCATCTGCATCCCTTGCTGCCTCCAGGGCACCCGGTTTCAAACCAACAGCAGGTAGAATGTTGGATTTCCATTTTGCAGAGCACCAGTTGCAAGTCCCAGTGTTAGGGGTTAGATGGGCACCATCTCCCTCAGCCATGCCCATCACGACCCAGTCCATAAATTATAGAATTATAGAATTATAGAATAGTTTGGGTTGGAAGGGACCTTAAAGATCATCCAGTTCTAACCCCCTGCCATGGGCAGGGACACCTCCCACTGGATCAGGCTGACCAAGGCCCATCCAACCTGGCCTTGGACACCTCCAGGGATGGGGCAGCTACAACTTCCCTGGGAAACCTGTTCCAGTGTCTCACCACTCTCATGGTGAAGAAATTTTTAATGTCTAGTCTAAACCTGCCCCTCTCCAGTTTTTACCCATTGCCCCTTGTCCTGTCAGTACAAGACTCTGTGAACAGTTCCTCCCCAGCTTTCTTGTAGACCCTTCAGGTACTCGAAGGTCGCTCTAAGGTCTCCTTAGAGCTTCTCCAGGCTGAATAATCCCAACTCTCTCAGCCTGTCCTCATATGGGAGGTGCTCCAGCCCTGAGATCATCTTTGTAGCCTCCTCTGGACCTGTTCCAACAGCTCCATCTCCTTCTTATGTTGAGGATTCCAGAACTGCACACAGTCCTCCAGATGGGGTCTCACAAGAGAGGAATAGAGGGGCAGAATCCCCTCCCTTGCCCTGCTGACCACACTTTGCTGGATGCAGCCCAGCACACGGTTTGCCTTCTAGTCTGTGAGCGCGTGTTGCCAGCTTATGTTGAGCTTCTCATCCCCCAGCACCCCAAGTTCTTCTCCTCAGGGCAGCTCTCAACCACATCATCCCTCATCCCATACTGAAATCAGAGATTGCCCCCACCAACTCCTGAAGCTTGAAGGCGAGTCTATAGATAAACCATCAGATTTCTAGGTGTGTTGGTTGCCTGTGCTAGTTTTGGTATTGCTTTTGTGTCGAGATGGAATTTCTAGGGGTTACAGAGGGGAAGGTAGAGTGGAAGAAAGACGTGGTGTGAACAGGCACAAACTCTGCTGGGATGATAAGAACAGGTCAACGGGAAGCACCCTTTCTCTCCTCACACCTTTGATACCGCCACCCAGACAAGCCCATGAAGCTTCCATAATAGCATCCCCTGTTCCTCTTGCTTCCAAGATTGTTCATCTTGCCTACAAGAAAGCTCGAGAGGGGCCCTTGACCAGGGATTGCAGGGATAGGACAAGGGGAGCAGTTTTAAGCTGAAAGAGGAGAGATTTAGATTAGATCTCAGGAAGAAATGTTTTCCTGTGAGGGTGATGAGACACTGGCACAGGTTCCCCAGAGAAGTCGTGTTTGCTCTGTCTGTGGAGGTGTTCAAGGCCCTGTTGGATGAAGCTTTGAGCACCATGATCTAGTGGGAGATGTCCCTGCCTAGGGCATGGGGGGTTGGAACTGGATGGGGTTTGACGTCCCTTCCAACCCAAACTGTTCTATGATTCTATCTTGGTAAGATCTCTGCATACTTAGGTTTTGGATTTGCTGTGTCCTTGTGTGGGGGATGCTGTCCTGTGTGCCAGCTCACTAAGGTTCAGTTTGGTGACTGCACAGAGTCTGAGAGCAAGATTGGAGGATAGAAAATGTGTGCCTAAAAGCTCTAATTTCCAATAATAGGACAAAGCTATGAAAGCATGAATTATTAAGGTTAAGATTATTAATTTTATTAATTATTAAGATTGTATTTAGCAAGAATGATCATTCTTGGCTGTTTCAGAATCTCATAAGAACTTAGTGAAAATTCAGAAGTTGTCTCCACCTCTCTTGCCCTGAGGTTACATTGAAATCTCTTTCTATGAGCTTAAAAGGAACTTTCTTTACCAACGATGGTTGCTTTTCTTCATTATTCTTAAGGTGATTTAGGACCACCCTTATGCCTGGTCTTGTTTCACGGAGTTTTTGCTGCTCGTATAATGAAACCCACCCTCAGCATTGTCCTGTGTTAGTGCTGTGCTCATTGTGAACCTAGACATCATTTGAGGATCGCAGTGTTCAGAGTTAGTGCATTTTAAGAGGCTTCTGCTCATGGAAGTCACCTTGCGTCATATGTGAAGCCTCGTGCTCCTAACCTGTTTTGAATGTGGAGGTCTTCTACTGTCATAGAGATGTAATGATGTCCTTTGTCTCCCTGTGCCACAGATTGTGGTGGATGGTGACAAAAGTACCACGCTGCTGACTGATCTGAAACCCAACACCAAGTATATCTTCACGGTGAGGGCCATCTATGCAGATGCCCTTGGGGAGGCAGCAACTGTCGAGGGGAAAACAAGTGAGTATCTCTTCTGCAGTCATCCCTAGGTGTTCCTTGTCTTTGTGAGCACAGGAAAAAAATGCACCCCTAAGCCATACGTGTGAGGAGCAGGTAGGAATGGGTTGGAGGAACATCTGCACAGACATCCATGGTGTGGGGTATAGAGTTGTGAGTGGGTGCAGAGTAACCCACGTGGTAAACCCACTTCAAAGCAGAGGGTGTAGCCCGCTGGGTGGCTCACATCTAGTTTAATAACCAGAAGGATTTAATGAGTCCATACTGGGGTTCAGTTAGTGTAACATCCGTGTACCTGGCCACGAGTTGAGGAACTCAGCCATGAGTTTTACGGAGAGATGTAGGTTCTAAACACCTCTTTTCACAAGTGGATGGTCCAAAAGGTCGGGGTGGCACTGCGCATGTGCTCATTTCACTCAAGACGAGCACCAAGGTGGTGTGATAATGGCCTTTGGGGTATACCCCAAGTAGTGATCTCTGGTCCCGTGCAATGACCTAGACTTCCTCTGGATTGCAGTCTGCCATGCTGAGCTCCTTTACCATCAGGTGGCTGCCTGTAATGACAAGGTTCTTGGAAATAAAGGAGCAAACTCACTCTTGGCCAAACCCTGGAGTGCAAGAGACTGGGTCACATGTGATGAAGTTGCCCCAGAAGTCTCTGCACTACATTACAGGTTTTAAGAGTTTAAGGGATGTGCTAATTCTGTGTCCCTCTCCATTTGGGGGGAAGCACCCGCTCTGCTTTGCCCGAGGGGTTTTGAACAGAATCATTGTTTTCTTCCTTACCTTTTGGTCCTTCCCCCACCTCCTGCGACGTCTCAAATTGTTTCTCTTCTTGAGGGAAGATCTCTGGCAGGATGAATAAATAAAGCGCCTCGATGAGGTTGACTTATATGTACGTGCCAGGAATAAGATGGAATGTATTTATGGGTGGAAATAAAGTCATTTGATCTCTTCTCTTATTATCGCCAAACATGAAGCCAGAGGCAGAAGCTATAAATCTGTCTTCCATGGCTGGCTGGATCAAAACGGGCTCCTCTTTGTAAGAGTTGCATCCATGGACATGAGTAGCATTTGATTCATGTGTCTTTGCTCAGCCTGCGTGTAACCACTGCAGAGTTTTCTCTGCTCAGGAGGAAGCACCTTGTGGGTAAATACTTCACAGTTCCCAACACCATTCAAAGAGGAAGCCCACAAATATTCTGCTTTGGGTGGTTTTGGCTCACTTTTCAAGCAAGTGGAGTTTGGTAGAGGGAGGGTGGTTGGTTTTGAGGATTTGGCTGAGAGAACAGGGAGAACTGGTGCCACTCACCTTTGTGTCTCTTTGTCCTTGAAAGCAAAAGATGTTCCAAGGGTCTTTGCCGTGGCATTTTATTACAGCATTGTCATCTCAATTCCTGCAATATTTTTGTATCCCAAAGCACCTCTGCCTCCAGTCACGAATTTCCGTGTGATAGAAGAAGGACTTTTTAGCTTGAAGGTGGCTTGGACACCTCCGCTGGGCAAGCTGGAGGGCTACAAGATCTACATCCCTAGAGGTCAGTTCAGATTTTATCCATTTTTCTTGGAGTTTGCTTTCAAAGGAACAGTCACCCAAAGACCAGAAAAGTGACTCTTTATCCAAGGCACAATGAACCACAGAGCTCCCAGCATTGCTCTGGAAGGAGGCCAGTTTAACCTCTTCCAGACAGTTTGCTTCCTCCAGGGTAGAGGAGGAGAGTCCTTTGCAGGACTTGCTTTTGAAGGATGAGACGGGGATGATGCTGTGGATGCCTTGTACCCATTTGCACTGTCACATCCAGACCTGCCCTGGACGTTTTTCATACTCAAGTGCCTGCTTAAGTGTGGTTGTGGGATGAGTTCAAACATTCAGTATGGCTCATGCTCGTTTCTGTATCGTCAGGAGGGCTGAGGATTGTATGGATATGTCAAGCCTTAGCTACAGGAGGTAATCCTCAGCAACATCGCATGGGCTGGGAGACATCAACCATGCACTTGAATGAGCTCCTCAGGATGCTTTTCACCAGTTGTGAAGACATGGCCATGGGATGCAGACCTCAGGCAGTGAGAAGGCTTCACCATCACTCTTCTTGACTTTGCAGCCAACAGACCAGGAATGATGTACGAACAGGTTCTACGTGGTGACGTTTCTTCCCACGTGCTGGATAACTTAGAAGAGGATAGAGAATACAGCATCAGCATCTATGCAATGTACCCTGAGGGGCTGAGCCAGCCTGTAGCTGCTGTGGGGAGAACATGTAAGAGGTTTGACTCCACATCTGGTCAGTTCTTGCCCGGGGGTCTGCGTTCACCCACTTTGCTGTTGATAAGCATCTCAGAGTTGGTAGGTGCTGCAGAAACCTGTGCATCAAAGGGGTGGTGTTCAACAGGTCCTTCCTAACTCCAGCCTTGAGTCCTGCTCTCACCCTATCATATGCATGGGCGTAGAAACCCTCAAACCAGTCCAGAGGAGGCCAAGAAGATGATCAGAGGGTTGGAGCATACGAGGAGAGGCTGAGAGAGTTGTTCACCTGGAGAAGAGAAGGCTTAAGGGATATCTTAGAGCAGCTTCCAGTACTGAAAAGGGCTCCAGGAAAGCTGGAGGGTATCAGACGGGAGGTTGGAACTGGGTGGGCTTTGAGGTCCTTTCCAACCCAAACCATTCTATGATTTCATGATTCCCTGAAACACCATCACGCTGCTTCGGAGGAAGGGTGGGACATGTGCCAGAGCCTCACTTGCCCTCCCATTTTGCATCCAGGCTGCACAAAGCAAGTGACCTTGGCACATTAGAGGCACTGGTTCTGGAAAGCAGTGGTCACAGATGGGGTTGTTTTCACCACTGCTTTTATGAGATGCCTTCTGCCTGTCAGGCAGGGTAGGAGCACTTGGAAATCTCTCTCCTTCTAACAGATGGGCTGGAGGAAGAGTGGTGCAGGGAGGCCAGCCAGCAAAGTCCTCCACTGGCAAGTAGGTGCTCTGAAAAGTTTGTTCCCTGTCTTCCTTCCAGTGAAGCTCCTGCCTGTGAAGATCATCTTGCTGCAGAACGAGACCACTGACACGCTCCAGGCAAGGTGGAGCCCAGTCCGGGGAGCAACAGGTTACAGACTCACCTGGACATCAGCAGGTAGAGACTCAAGGAGCAGGTTGCATGCATCAGTGGAAAGGGAAATGGAGCTCTGAGGTCCCCAAGGCATTTGGTGCAGTGACACCTTCTGTGTCCAGACATGCAACAAGAAGCTGGAAGGAAAGTGGGGTGGGTGGGTCTGGGAATGGTGGAGTTTTCTGCATGAAGGGATAAATCAAAAGAGAGATGAACCACAGCTATTGATGGTAACCTGTGCCATGGGTACAAAAATAAAGCAGGCTAATTGGTATTCAGCCTTCTTAACATGTTCTTAGTACCAGATTTAGTGGACCTGAGTAGCCCTGGAAAGGATTAATAGCTGGTGAGAAGCTGGTAAAGTATCTCATGCAGAGCTGTACAACTCACAGACCCCAAGCATCTGAGTTTACCCCCTTGGGAGGCAACAGGTACCAAGTTACAAACTGGAAGTTCCTGTGCTTGTTGTGTTTCTCTCTACAATAAGACCTGGCTTCAACTCCCAGTATCCCAGAATGCAAGTGTCCCTCCCAATAGCCCTCATTTTCAGGCAAACTTTGGTGTTTGAAGACAGATCTGTATTTGCAGCTGGAACTTCTCCCCTGCGCTGGACCCAAACATATTTTTATTGCTAGTGTGGGGGAGCAGAAGTTAGAAATTTAGGGTTTATGGTGTATTTTGGGCTTGGGAGATGGATGTTTCTGTGGATTAAAGACAAGATGGGATGTCAGGACACCTGGGTTCCATCACTGGCTTTGAATAAACAGCACACTCTCCTCTGGCTCAGTTCCCTTGTTTAGGAAATGAGGAGATATCTCCCACCAGAGAAGGGGGGGGCATTAGCTGGAGAACAGCTCTGAAGGTCATCAGAAGGGAAAATTCTTTACAGGGAAGATAGGAAACTGGTTTTATTGTTTTATAATAAATGGTTCTCTGGAAAAAGTCACAGCACACCCCAAAAGTCAGCTGTTTGCCCAGTCTTTGTTCCAGACCCCAGCTATTCTGAGCACACACATGCTCAGCCTGCCTCATCTTTGGAGTGTGGACATCGCTTCTTGAGGGGACAGTATGGGACAACTTCAGATGAAGCAGGAAAACAAATCACACTTGGGCACCTTGATCTAGTGGGATGTTGCTGCCCATGGCAGGGGGGTTGGAACTAGATGATCTTTAAGGTCCCTTCCAACCCAAACTATGATCACCTCTGCTCCAAGTTTCCTCTTTCCGAGCAGCTTTTTCACTTGATACCAGTTCACCCCAAAACCAAGAGTGGCAAAAATCCCAAGGGGAAGCCCACCCTCACTGCTGAGCCTTGCGGAGTCCTCATCTCATGCTCCATCCCATCCTAGGGCTAAGCATTTATGGGTGAAACTGTGTTGGGATCCAGACATCTTCTCCCCATTCAGGGACCTGGTCAGGCTGGAGAAGTGACCCTGTACAAACCTCATGAAGTTCAATAAGGCCAAGTGCGAGGTCCTACACCTGGATCGGGGTAATCCCCAATTTCACTTCAGGCTGGGGAATGATGTGATTGAGAGCTGCTCTGAGGAGAAGGACTTGGAGTGCTGGTTGATGAGAAGCTTGACATGAGCCGGCAACGTGCACTCGCAGCCCAGAAGGCCAAACGTGTCCCATGCTGCATGCAAAGAAGGGTGGCCAGCAGGGCAAGGGAGGGGAATCAGCCCCTCTACACCTCTCTTGTGAGACCTCATCTAGAGTGTTATCTCCAGTTCTGGAAGCCTCAAGAGAAGAAGGATATTGAGCTGTTGGAACAGGTCCAGAGGAGAACTGCAAGGATGATCCGAGGGCTGGAGCACCTCCCATAGAATTGGGGTTGTTCAGCCTGGAGAAGAGAAGGCTCCAAGGAGACCTTATAGGGACGTTCGAGTACCCAAAGGGGCTACAAGGAAGCTGAGGAGGAACCATTCAGAGTCTTGTAGTGACAGGACAAGGGGCAATGGGGATAAACTGGAGAGGGGCGGGTTTATATGAGACGTAAGAAGGAATTTCTTCACCATGAGCCCTGGAACAGGTTTCCCAGGGAAGTTGTGGCTGCCCCATCCCTGGAGGGGATCAAGGCCAGGTTGGATGGGGCTTTGATCACCCTGATCCAGTGGGAGGTGTCCCTGCCCAGGGCAGAGGGGTTGGAACCAGATGATCTTTAAGGTCCCTTCCAACCCGAACTGTTCTATGATTCTGGGATCCTGTGCAACCATCTCAGGCACTGGAGTGATTTGATTTTTCTTCTTCGACTTCTAAGACCTAAAACAATTCTATGATTCTGTAAAACAGGGAATACATAAACGTAAACCAGCGGCTCGTGTGGAGAGAAGGTCCCTGGCCTGAGAGTGGAAGAGGGAGGGGGATGGGGCTCAGGGTGTTGCTGGAGCAGAAGATGGGGACATGGCACCCTCCAGTGACCAAAGTTGAAATGGCAGCAAACCCCAACCTACTGCTGCTCCTCTCTGCCCCTCTGAAAGCGGGGTGCCAGCCCTAGGGGTTAGGCTTTAACTCTTCTCCTGCCACGCCTCCCTCTAGAGCCATGCCGAGAGGTTTAGCTGAGCAGTTTCTAGTCCACAACTTGGACACAGAAATAAGAAAATGTCTTTTGTGGCATCAATTGGCTTCACCGTCCTGCATGAAAGGCAAGAGGGCTCCAGCACTGAGTCACCCAGGACTGGGTGGAGAATGGACCCACTTAGGGGACTGCTCACAGACTCATGCTTGGCCCTTTGTGGGTTGCTACTTGCTCTATTTTCTTTGGTCTCCAAAGCCCTGAGCTGCCTTGATCTGTTGGTGGTCACTGAGGTCTGTCCAACTTGCTGTGTGTCCAGTTCTGGAATTACCAAGAGAAGAAGGCTATGGAGCTCTTGGAACGGGTTCAGCGGAGGCCACAAAGATAACCCAAGGGCTGGAGCACCTCTACTATGAGGACAGGCTGAGACAGTTGGGGTTGTTCAGCCTGGAGAAGAGAAGGCTCTGGGGAGACCTTAGAGTGACCTTCCAGTGCTTGAAGGGTCTCCAGGAAAGCTGGGGAGGGACTTTTTCCAAGGGACTGGAGTGATAGGATGTGGCAGAACGGTTTTAAATTGGAAGGGGGAAGATTTAGATTAGACATTAGGAAGAAATTCTTTCCAATGAGGGTGGTGAGGCCCTGGCCGAGGTTACTCAGGGAAGTCGTGGTTGCCCCGTCCCTGGAGGTGTTCATGGCCAGGTTGGATGAGGCCTTGAGGAGCCTGGTCCAGTGGGAGGTATCTGGGAGGTGCCCATGCCCACGGCAGAGTGGTCGGAACTGGGTGATATTTAACGGCTTTTCCAACTCAAACCATTCTATGGTTCTATGATTTCTACCTGCATATACATTTGTTTGTCAACCAAGGTACAAGCTCATTGCTCTAAGCCCTGTCTCTGCTGTACTTGCCTTGCCACAAGCCAGGAGGATGAAATGCCATTCAATCTCATGCAACTGTGTAGTTCTCAAGTGGTTGTTTGATAGCACCTTGTTCTCCCAGTTAAGGAGGATCACCCTCCCTGGTCTGACCCAGGAGAGCCCAGACATCGTTTTCCTTTGCAGAGGGCAGCATCCAGGACGTGAACCTTAGCAACTCCTACAGCTACTACATGATCCAGGGGCTGCAGCCTGGCACAGAGTACACCATCACCATCAACCCTATCTTTGGAGATGTTGAGGGGCCGGTAGTGAGCAGAAAAGCAAGGACAGGTGAGTTCCCTGCAGCAAGCCCTAGAGGACATGGAAGGAGGTGAGGCAGTGCAAGCAGCACAGAGCTGCTGTCACTTATAGTCGTCACCCTGCTTGCCATCTTCTACAGAAAGCAGTCTGGGTCATCACAGCTTTAGGGGGCCACTTAGAAGCTGCTGGGATCTAATTGATTGACTTCACTCTCTTGCAGTGGCGTCAAGCACTGTCCAGATGTTGAAAGTGAGTGAGATATCCGTCAACAGTGCTCTGGTCTCCTGGGACTCAGTTGCTGGGGCCACAGGGTACCGAATGGCTTGGGGTCCTACACCAGGTAAGATCCTGCTCTTCTCCAGCCCATATCACCTCCACCTTCCTCTGCAGGATGGGAGGATGCAGTACTAGGAACCTCAGTGATGGGCAGCATAGGAGCAGGTGCAGCACAATAACTGGTCTCAGCAGCCTCTCCCACAACTTCAGGACATGAACCAAAACCAGAAATTATTCCTGGACTTGACCTGCAATGCCAGGTTCTCTGCAGCAGCTGCGTTCAGTCTGACCCTAACCCAACACATACAGCAAGGTTCCTACACTACCTCATCCTCACGGAAGAGGTGGGACAGGTCACCCAGTACAGGGGCTTTGCAGGTCCCTGAACATGCTGGGGAGGGGCAGAGCATATGTTGGAACCACCTTTGGACTGCACCATGTGACTGTGGGCCCTGAATGTGAGATGTCAGAACTGATTTCATTCCTTTGGTTTCTCTGAGCTGGTTTGAATCCTTTAATCATTCAAATTCCTAAATAAATAACCACAGGAACACTCTCTTGCCCACTCAGGTGTACTACAACAGAGGTTCAGCTGGGTCAAAGATGTACTGTCAAGGAAAACATGTTGTCTTTCCCAGTATGCAACAGAGGTGATCTCTAGACTTTTTAGTCTTTACTCTCTTCTATTTTATTTTCTCCTTCCCAAAGAGTTCTTTGGCAAAGACCGTCCTCGCCAGCTGGCTCTCAACAGGTCCATCACAACCTACCAGCTCCGCAACCTGGCCCATGACACTGAGTATGTGATTTCCCTCTATGTGCTCTTTGGCTCAGTGGAGGGACCAGGGATCACAGCCTCGGCCAGGACATGTGAGTATGGGCAGGTCCGTCAAGTACCTACCACCTCACACAACCTTTGCATGGTCAGTTCAGCCTTTTGTATTCCTACAAAGAAAGGTCTTACGCTTGGAATATCTCCAGGAATGGGGACTCAACCACCTCCCTGGGCAGACTGTTCCAATGCCTAACCACCCTTTCTGTGAAGAATTTTTTCCTTATCTCAAGCCTAAATCTCCCCTGGCCGAGCTTGAGGCCATTCCCTCTCGTCCTGTCCCCTGTCACTTGGGAGAAGAGGAAGAATGTTGGTCTCTTCACCCAAGTAACAAGCAGTAGGAAGAGAGGAAATGTCCTCAAGTTGTATCAGCGGAGGTTTAGGTTGGGTATTCAGAAAAAATCCTTTACTGAAAGAGTGGTGAAGCCCTGGAAGAGGCTGCCCAGGTGAATGGTGGGGTCCCCATCCCTGGAAGTGTTCAAAAACTGTGTAGATGTGGTGCTTCAGGACATAGTTTAGTGAGGATGTCTGTATTGTGTTGATGGTTGGACTTGATGTTCTTAGAGGTCTTTTCCAACCTTAATGATTCTATTATTCTAATCTGCACTCACTGACCTTCCAGGCAGCCCAAATACAGACCAATGACCAAAGTCTTAAACACTAATAAACAGTCCAGCTAGAAAAGAGACAAGACGTGGGTAAACTCTCCTGTAGGGAGCAACAAGGAGACAAATGGAGAGGAACATCCTAATGTGGTCCCTGCTGCCAAGGGCCATCCTCTAGAATCCTTGAATCATTAAAGTAGGAAAAGACTTCTGAGATCATCAAGTCCAACCATCATCATTTATGGCCCCAAGCTCTGCCAGGGGAGGTTTAGGCTGAACATTAGGAAAAAAATTTTCATGGAAAGGGTCATTGGGCACTGGAACAGGCTGCCCAGGGAGGGGGTTGAGACAACTTCCCTGGAGGTGTTTAGGGGACGGGTGGACGAGGTGCTGAGGGACATGGTTTAGTGTTTGATAGGAATGGTTGGACTCGATGATCCAGTGGGTCTCTTCCAACCTAGTGATTCTATGATTCTATGATCAAGTCTAATGCTGCCTCAAAGAAAGAGGGACTCCAAAGGGCTGTGCTGGGAGATCAGGTTGCCTGGGCAAGAGGCAGCAGATGTAAATTCTTCGTGTAAAATAAGGCACTTATATTAACAAGGAGCCCTACAGGACAGTAGTCTAATGTTGTCTTCACCTTGCAGCTCCTCTTGGCTATGTCTCCAATTTCAAGGTGACATCCTACACTAGCACAAGCCTGTCTCTCGCTTGGAGTGCCATGGCAGCTGCCACCAAATTCAAAGTCACCTGGAGCCCCATGGGAACAGGCAAAGGTGAGCAGAGAAAGGGAGCAACATGCTCATTCCTGACACAGACCCAACGCCATGGCCATGGGAGCCATTTCCAAACTTCTAGTCTACTGCCTGGGGTAGGAAAGAGACTTCAGTATCAAGAATCGGGTATAAACTGGAGCAGGGCAGATTTAGACTAGCACTAGGAAGAATTTGTTCACCATGGGAGTGGTGAGACACTAGAACAGGTTGCCAAGGAAAGTTGTGGCAGCCCCATCCCTGGAGCTGTTCAAGGCCAGGTTGGATGGGGCCTTGGTTAACCTGATCTAGTGGGATGCCACTTCCCATGGCAAGGGGGTTGGAACTTTAAGGTCCTTTCCAACCCTAACTATTCTATAATTCTATGAAACGTGGTACTCACCCTGCACCTATTGGCATGGATCCTTCCCTGTTTGTATCATGTTTATGAAGGTAATTCCCAAAGCTCTGAAGCAAGGAATAGCTCTTTCCTTTACAGGAGATGCCATCAATCTCACTGGTGAGTTGCAGGCCCTGAAGTATCCCTTCTTTTACAGAAAAACAGGTTGCCAAGGTTCAGTACCTGGGCAGCAGGGTGTTGACTTGTCGGATTGACCACTTGCTGCCTGATACCCTTTATAAAGTCAGTGTCCGGGCCATCTTCAGCAAGATCGAGGGGCCAGAGGTGACCTTGACCCACAACACAGGTATGTGCTGTTGGAACAACCCTCTTTGTGCTGGGAAGCAAAGGCTGGATTCATGGTGCATTGCACGTTGATGGTGGAGTGAGGTGGGGTGGGGCACAACAACCCTATGCAGTGCTACAGACTAGAAGTCTGGCTGGAAATCTACATGGAGGAGAAGGACCTGGGGGTGTTGGTTGACAGCCAACTGAACATGAGCCAGCAGTGGCCCAGGTGGCCAAGAAGGCCAATGAAATCTTGGCTTGGATTAGAAACAGCAAGGCCAGCAGGGCCAGGGAGATTCTTCTCCCCCTGTACTCGGCCCTGGTGAGACCGCACCTCGAATCCTGGGGTCAGTTCTGGGCCCCTCACCACTAGAAGGATGTTGAGGCTCTGGAGCGAGTGCAGAGAAGAGCAACGAAGCTGGGGAAGGGGCTGGAGAACAGGCCTTATGAGGAACGGCTGAGAGGGCTGGGGGTGTTTAGCCTGGAGAAGAGGAGGCTGAGGGGAGAGCTCATTGCTCTCTACAACTACCTGAGAGGAGGTTGTGGAGAGGAGGGAGCTGGGCTCTTCTCCCAAGGGACAGGGGACAGGACGAGAGGGAATGGCCTCAAGCTCCACCAGGGGAAGTTTAGGCTGAACATTAGGAAAAAATTTTTCACAGAAAGGGTGATTGGTCCCTGGCAGAGGCTGCCCAGGGAGGTGGTTGATTCACCTTCCCTGGAGGTGTTTAAGGGATGGGTAGACGAGGAGCTGAGGGACATGGTTTAGAGTTTGACAGGAATTGTTGGACTCGATGATCCAGTGGGTCTCTTCCAACCTGATGATTCTATGATTCTGTGAGTAGCCCTCATACCTGGTAGCATTAATCCATGGCTGTTCCCATGGGTAGAAGTGGGCATGGCACATCCTTCTGACATGATAAATCGGCTTGGCATATATAGGCAGCCCTGGTCATATTAACATGCTTCCCAGTATTATTTATGAACAGCCCTTTCAGGAAGGTAGGAGCCCCTCTGCAGGCACCACTCATGCAGGCGCCTGCATGCAGTCTTGGGGTTTGCATTCCTTCATTTGTGGCTCTGCCTCTTCAAACTTGGTATCCTGAGTCCTTCCAGTGTCTTTTTCACATGAGTTCTTTTAAACCACAGTTATCCACGGTGTTTGAAAATGCATCTGGATGCTGTCTCCTCTCTTGGCCTCTCCTCACGTCCCTGTGTTGTGTCACCAGAGTTTAGTGCAGGCAGTAAGAGATGTGGGTGAGACCCCTCAGCTTAACTCCACAGTGCTCCTCTCCATGGATTCATTAGGAAATACAGCCTGGCATCCCTGGATCATGCCTGGAAAGTAGATATTCCACAAATATCATCTAGACTGGACACCTTTAAAGCTCAGGGTGCTGGGCCATCTCATTTAAATTCTATATCACCTAAAATAGTTGGACGAGATGATCCTAGAAGCCCCTTCCAACCTGGCATTCTATGACACCCAAATCTTTCTTCAGTGTCATAACTCAGAGCCATGAACTCTGTGTAACCTGGGCCGGTACTTCAGATAGCTCATCCTGGTTAATTTTTTGCAGCATCTTTTGCAGATCCCAACCCCATCCAAACCGTTCAGGATCTGAGGATCACTGACACTGGTGTAAATAGTTTGAAGCTGTCTTGGAAGAGGCTTCCTGGGGTAACTCAGTATAAGATATCCTGGGTGCCCTTCAATGGTAAGCATCATGCTCACTTCATGAGGTGTGGTATGAGGGAAGAGCACAAGGAACCCCAGAAAACAGGAGCTCGGCTCAGTTCATTCCTTGTCCACTGTGATTGGAGTAGATGGGGGACTGTAATGTCTACAGGAGCAGATTGAAGCCCTGTAATTGAGCCTGGTTTTAACTGCTAATGAAGATACCTGTTGGATGTAGGCATAGTTGGGATTTGGGAAGTCAGAGAAGCTGTTCCTTTCCAGCAGTGTATGTGATGCCTTTGTGACTCAATCTCTCATCTGCTCATGCCTCAGTTTCCCCATAAGCAAAAATAGCACATGGTACTCCTTCCTGGTGAGGTCCCATAAGATCTGTGAGAAGGAATCTCACTTACTGCTGGAAAAATAATTGTTAATAGCAATTACTGTGCCCTTTCTATGTTGTTTGGGTTTTTTGCATGGCTCTTCTTAGGTGGCTTGGAAACCTCCCAGGTGGTTGCAGCAGAGACAGTCTCCTTCACGATCCCCAAACTGAAGGGGAGCACCAGCTACACCATCCGCGTGTCTGCAATCATCGGGGAACGGGAAGGAAGCCCCACACTCCTCACAGCCAAAACCTGTGAGTACAGAACCATTGGGTGAAGGCAAGAGCATCTTCACTGAGAGCAATCTCTTCTTAGGGGCTCTACAGCCTCAAGTTGCACCAGAGGAGGTTTAGATTGGATATTAAGAAAAATTTCTTTACTGAGGGAGTGGTGAAGCATTGGAAGAAGCTGCCCAGGGAAGTGGTGGAGTCCCCATTCCTGGAGGGGTTCAAAAAACATGTAGAATTGGTGCGTAGGGACATGGTTCAGAAGGCACCACGGTGTTGGGCTGACAGTTGGACTGGATGATTTTAGCGATCTTTTCCAACCTTAACAATTCCACGATGGAAGGTGAGAATGCAAAAAGAGCACTATCAGCTGTTAGGCACCTTACTACTTCTTAGGCCCTAAAGGGGTCCTAGGGGTCTCTAGAGGGTTCCTTGGGGTTCTAGAAGGACCTAAAGGGGTCCCAGGGGGCTCTAGAGGATTCCTCGGGGTCCTAGAAGGATCTAAAGGGGTCCCAGGGGGGCTCTAGAGGGTTCCTCGGGGTCCTAGAAGGATCTAAAGGGGTCCCAGGGGGGCTCTAGAGGGTTCCTGGGGATCCTAGAAGGGTCCTAGAAGGCCCACTTCTACCCATGGGAATAGCCCTGAAGAGCTGCTGTGACTCCTTCCTCTCACCAGAAACATGATCTTTAAGGAGGCAGAAGGTCTCCAAAGCTGTTTGAGGGCTAAGATGTGTTTCCTGGCACACACACATTTGCACCCTGGGGTAGATATCATCTGAGAGATTCACCAGCAGTTGGGGCTATGGACACGCGTAGCAGAGCTGTGTTTCATGCTCATCATTTCTGTCTGGACATTTGGCCTTTAATTGCAGTGGGGCCAGGATTTAAGCCTCCTAAAGGAGTCATCAGCTTCCTTTCAGCTCAGGCAAACTCTTGGGGTGGCTTCTACCCACCCTAAGCTTTGTCTCTTTCTTCTCTAACAGTGGATTTACCCAAAGTGACTGAGTTCACAGTGCAGGAGGCTGCAGAGACCAGCATTCTGCTGACTTGGATGAGTGTTCCTGGGGCATCCAAGTACCTGTTAACATGGCAGTTGTCCTCAGGTAATGTTCTTGTGTTGGGGGAATGAAGGATGGCTTGTAATTTGGTCTGTTCCCCATCTTCCATGGGGATTTGAGCAGCACTTATTGCTTGCTATTTCCTTCAAATGTCATTACTTGTGTCACCAAGTGCTGCCCCATTTGAGCTGATGTAAATGACGCTGTCACTGGTGACACCGACACTGTTCTTCCCTTGGACCCACCTGGAGCCTGTTTAGCAGAACAGAGGGCTGACCCTGGGAGCTTCCATACATCATGCCCCTTCATCTCAGCTTCTCCATTTGGGTGAAAAAGAAGGAAAAACATGGAAGCTAGACCACTGAGAAAGCTTACGGGATGACCTCTTTGGCCATTGAGAAATCCTTGGGGGAAGAAAAAGGAGGTGTGAAAATTGTTTAGAAAAAAAGCCTGCTGGAGGAGGTTATCATAGAACGGTTTGGATTGAAAGGGGCCATAAAGATCATCCAGTTTCACCCCCTACCCCTGCCACGGGCAGGGACACCTTCTACTGGATCAGGTTGCTCAAAGCTTCATCCAACGTGGCCATGAACACCTCAAGGGATGGGGCAGCCACGACTTCTCTGGGCAACTTGGGCTTAAAAACTTTCCGCCCCCCAACCTATGCCTGCATTCTGTGATCAAGAGCCCCTCCCCAGCTTTTCTGATGCCCCTTTCACTACTGGAAGTTGCTTTAAGTTCTCCCTGGAGCCTTCTCCTCTCCAGCTGAAAAACTCTCTCAGCCTGTCCTCGGATGGGAAGTGCTCCAGCCCTCTGATTATCTTTGTAGTCTCCTCTAACAGATCCAGATCTTTATGGACTTGCTCTAACAGATCCATGTCCTTCCTGTGCTGAGGACTCCAGAACTGAACACAAGACTCCAGCTGGGGTCTCACAAGAGAGGAATAGAGGGGCAGAATCCCCTTCCTCAACCTGCTGGTCCCACTGCTTTGGATGCAGCCCAGGATATGGTTGGCCTTCTGGGCAGCAAGTGCATGTTGCCAGCTCATCTTGAGTTTCTCATCCACAAGCTCAATCCATTCTCCACTCAACCTGTATTTGTGCTTGGAAATACCCCAACCCAGGTTTATAACCTTGCACTTGGCCTTACTGAACTTCAAGAGGTTCTCACAGGCCAGCTTGTCCAGGTCCGTCCATGTCGCTTCCTCTAGAGTCACTACCTGTCACAGAATCATAGAATACTTAGGGCTGGAAGAGACCTTAAAGATCATCCAGTCCCACCCTCTGCCATGGGCAGGGTCATTCCACTAGGTCAGGGTACCCAAAGCCCCATCCAACCTGGCCTTGAACACCTCCAGGGATGGGGCAGCCACAACTTCCCTGGGCAACCTGTTCCAGGGCCTCATCACTCTCATGGTGAAGAAATTCTTCCTAATATCTAGCCTAAATCTGCCCTTCTCCAGCTTATATCCATCCCCCCTTGTCCTATCACCACAAGCTTTTATGAATAGTCCCTCTCCAGCTTTCTTGTAGGCTCCTTTCAGGTACTGGAAGGTCGCTATAAGATCTCCTCGGAGCCTTCTCTTCTCCAGGCTGAACAAGCCCAACTCTTTCAGCCTGTCCTCGTACGGGAGGTGCTCCAGCCCTGGGATCATCTTTGTAGCTGCCTCTGGGCCCATTCCAAAAGCTCTATCTCCTTGTGTTGAGGATTCCAGAACTGGACACAGGATTCCAGATGAGGTCTCGGTCTGGTGAGACCGCACCTTGAGTACTGTGTACAGTTCTGGGCCCCTCACCACAAGAAGGATGTTGAGGCTCTGGAGCGAGTCCAGAGAAGAGCAACGAAGCTGGGGAAGGGGCTGGAGAACAAGCCTTATGAGGAACGGCTGAGAGAGCTGGGGGTGTTTAGCCTGAAGAAGAGGAGGCTGAGGGGAGACCTTATTACTCTCTACAACTACCTGAAAGGAGGTTGTGGAGAGGAGGGAGCTGGCCTCTTCTCCCAAGTGACAGGGGACAGGACGAGAGGGAATGGCCTCAAGCTCCGCCAGGGGAGATTTAGGCTTGAGATAAGGAAAAAATTCTTCACGGAGAGGGTGATTAGGCATTGGAACAGTCTGCCAAGGGAGGTGGTTGAGTCACCATCCCTGGAGGTGTTTAAGGTGAGGGTGGATGAGGTGCCTAGGGGCATGATTTAGGGATTGGTGGGAATGGTTGAACTCGACAATCCAGTGGGTCTCTTCCAACCTGGTTGTTCTGTGATTCTGTGTTCTGTCTCACAAGAGAGGAACAGAGGGGCAGAATTCCCTCCCTTGCCCTGCTGGCCACACTGCTTTGGATGCAGCCCAGGATACAGTTGGCCTTCTGGCCTGCAACCATACATGGCTGCCTTGTGTTGAGCTTCTCATTGACCAGCACCCCCAAATCCTTTTCTGCAGGGCTGCTGTCACTCAGGAACAGTTGCAGTGAACCTAAAAAGGGTTGGTTTTGTCATCCACCTAACTTTAATTCTTGTTTAAAAGCTTTGCTCTATAGTAAAGAGCTTTTGAAACTTTCTTAATACTTGCTCACACTTTCTAGTCTGTATTTTCTTTTCCAATTAATTTGGTCTTACGGGGTTTGCCCTTTTAAAGCACCAGCTATATTACTTTTCCCTGCAGTGGGCTTAAACCTCGTTGAATACAGCAACTTTCCTGTCATTGTTGCTTGAGCCACCACCTTTTTCTTGCCAGGGATCAGTTCATCTTCACAAGTCAATAAAGAAAACAGATCTGACACAATTCCCCTGTGCTCCCTGCAGTGTTTTTTGAGTTACCAGGTCATCAGCTTTAATTTTTTTTTAATTCCAGGGACATTTTTGGTATTGGCAGCTTAAGACTCTCATCGCGTGTCGCTCAGGATGAAGTCTCCTGTGGTAGCATCACTTTTTGCTCTACATGTTATGCTAAGTGATTAGGGGATTGAACGTTCGGTTCTCTAGGGTGATTTAAGTGATCTAATGCAACTGTTCCTTTCCTGTGCCACGCTGTTAAAATATCGATCCATAAGGACTCAAAAATCATTGGTTTCAGAGTTGTCAGGGGCTCAGAAATGGATAATGCCATGTCTGACAGACCCCCTGTGCCCTCGCTCCCTCGATCCTTCTGAAATAGGTTTATAACTATTGATTTCACATTCCAATCTTGCCACCACATTTCAATAATGCCAACGAGATCGAATTTCACTTGTAAGTGAGTAATTCCAGTGTCTCTTGTTTAATTATCCCAGCTGCCAGCTCTGCTGTATGAAAGCAATTAAGAATTTTGACCTTATTTTTGGTCTCTTCGTGCCTTGATAAATTTTCTTCTCTGTAACTTGATTTCTTCTACATGAGTACTTATTCATTACCCCTTTCCCTTGTCCCCCTTTTAAGCTCATTTTAATGCCCCCTTCCCTGCCAACTGAGTCTAGCCAGCCTGCCCTATAAAATATTGGGTCCCCTTCTATGTACCTTGAGGTTGTCCCAGCTGTAGACCTTCTCTGTCTGGTGTTGCACCAAAGCCACGTGTGTCAGCAGGGCTCCATCCACAGCCAGACTTTCCTTCCTATGTGACAGGAAGGACCTTGGAGAAGTTGGTGAAACGCTGGCACAGGTTCCCTGGGGAGGTAGTACAGGCCCCATCCCGAGAAACATTCAAGGTCAGGTTGGTTGGGGAGCTGGGTAACCCTACCGAGTTAAAGATTTCCCTGCTCCTGCAGGGGTGTTGGACTAGAACAGGACTGGAACAGGCTGCTCAGGGAGGTGGTTGAGTCACCTTCCCTGGAGGGGTTTAAGGGATGAGTGGATGAGGCACTGAGGGGCATGGTTTAGTGTTTGATTGGAGTGGTTGGACTCCGGAGCGAGTCCAGAGAAGAGCGAGAAAGGTGGTGAAGGGGCTGGAGAACAGGCCTTATGAGGAATGGCTGAGAGAGCTGGGGGTGTTGAGCCTGGAGAAGAGGAGGCTGAGGGGAGACCTCATTGCTCTCTCCGACTCCCTGAGAGGAGGTTGTGGAGAGGAGGGAGCTGGGTTCTTCTCCCAAGGGACAGGGGACAGGACGAGAGGGAATGGCCTCAAGCTCCACCAAGGGAGGTTCAGGATGAACATTAGGAAGAAATTTTTCACAGAAAGGGTCATTGGGTGCTGGAACAGGCTACCCAGGGAGGTGGTTGAGTCACCTTCCCTGAAGGGGTTTAAGGGCCGGGTGGACAAGGTGCTGAGGGACATGGGTTAGTGATTGATAGGGATGGTTGGACTTGATGATCCGGTGGGTATATTCCAACCTGGTGATTCTATGATTCTATGATTCTAGATGACCTGTAAGGCCCCTTCCAATCCAAAGCATTCTATGATTCTATGTTCAGCTGGATGTTGCCCTCTTCTTTCTTCTTTCAACCTTCTCTTGACTGTTCTTGGAGCACCAAAGTCATGGTTTTCTTATCTGCTTAAGTAACAGAAGCTTGTTTCATCTTGCATTTGCACCTTAAGCCTCACATATTCTTGTCCTTTGCAAAACATTGGCTTCTTTTCCCTGCCCAAGGCCGCGGAGGGTTGAAACTGGGTGATCCTTAAGTTCCCCTCCAACCCAAACCATTCTATGATTCCTCCTTCATAGAAAATCGTCCCCAGCAAAGACCGTCTTCCTTCTCCAAAGCTTGCAGACTTCTTCCTGCGCGTGCTCACCAGTCTTGTGCTGGACATCCCTGCCTGGGGATGATCCAGGTGCCTCCTATCTCAGTCCACCAGCAAAGTCATCTTCTCATCCCAGAGCACATGTGGCAACCATACACTGTTTCTCATTATGTGAAAGCCCCATTGTGTGGGGCAAAGTGTTTTGGTGCTACAGCTGCAAAAGAAGAGTAGATGAATTTGCCTTTTTGAGAGTCTAGCAGGCAGTGTGGTGGTGGACCACCATAAATACGTGCTTCATCAGTGCTGTCACCTTGTGTTTCATACAGTCAATCTCTTCAGCCAAGGTAGGATGGTATCTAACCCAAGTATTGTTATTTTTACTCTCAAAAGGGGAGAGTGGGTAGAAGAGTTTGATTCAACCTTCCTCCCAAAACTTTTTTGGGGAGTAATTTGAACAGTTAACGATACTGAAATGGATTATTTATACAAATTCAATTTCTTTCCATAGGAAACGAGCTTTTAAAATGTATTTTAAAGGGAAAATTCTCTTCAAAATGAAAAGGTCTTGCACCTGGGTCAGGGCAATCCCAAGCATAATTGCAGGCTGGGCAGAGAATGGGTTGAGGGCAGCCCTGAGGAGAAGGATTTGGGGTTGTTAGTGGGTGAGATGCTCAACGTGAGCCACCAGTGTGTGCTCACAGCCAAGAAAGCCAATCAGATCCTGGGACCAGCGGGGCAAGGGAGGGGATTCTGCCCCTCTGCTCCACTCTGGTGAGACCCCACCTGAAGCCCTGCGTTAAGTTCTGGAGTCGTCAGCACAAGAAGGATTTGGTGCTGTTGGAATGAAACCAGAGGCGGTCACAAAGATAATCAGAGGGCCGGAGCACCTCCCATCTGAGGACAAGTTGAGAGAGTTGGGGTTGTTCAACCTGGAGAAGAGAAGGCTCTGGGGAGACCTTAGAGCAGCGTCTAGTACCTGAAGTGGCTACAAGAAAGTCAGAGAGGGGCTTTTGACCAGGGAGTGCAGGGATAGGATGAGGGGGAATTATTTTAATCTGGAAGAGGGGAGATATAGTTTAGATATTAAGAAGAAATGGAGTTTCTTATGAAGGTGGTGGGATACTAGCACAGGTTGCCTCCCTAAACACTTAAGTTCCCAATTTCTTCCTTATCTATGTACTCAAGAAGTCCTTTATCAGATACAAAGAACCTCATTTCATCTGGTTTAGGACCTGACCAAGGCAGTTTGCAAACACATCTTACCAAGAGCCTCTACTCTGAAGCCCTGGACTCATCTTGACCCCAAGCTCCTGTTTGCCAAAGATGGTGTCACTAGAAAATGGGAGGCTTTGGCCATGGGACTTATTTTGCATTTCTCTAGCTTCCAGTCAATGCACGTTTCTTCCTTTTTCACAGCTTCTGATGTTTCTCAGGAAATGTTACCAGCAGCTTCTAGATCATATCGAGTGACAGGACTGAGCTCAAAAAAAAAGTATTTGTTTTCTATAAGACCAATCTTTGGAGACAGAGAGGGACCAGAGACAACATTCCTTGGGCAAACAGGTATGAAGACTGGAGTCGTCTTTTTCAGTTTTACCTAGGCTGCTGCCACTGAAGCTAATTTCTTGGCTTCTCTACTCTTCTGATTTTCACTAGATAGTGGCATCATTACTCAAAGTGGTTTAATAAGCACCTTTTTCTTTGCCTCTTGCAGTGGGACCTCACAGAGATTCACCTCCATCAGTCATTCCAGTCACTTCTGCAAGATTGGATATGATGAGATCCCCATCTGTATCACCTAGCAATGTGGGGACCACTCCTCTTCCTCTGGTAACCACCACAAAGCTACCACCAATACCAAAGACTCCACGATCAACCGCTGTAGAGTCTGCACAACGGGCAACTCTCCCTGGGCCAAGTGAGTGCGTATCCATGTGTGATTTGATGACCACGTAGCAGGAGGTTGAAACCACCAGGGGCCATGGTCTTCCGTGATCTCAGGAGCCAAAACTAGTCTCTATTCAAGGAGTAGTGGGAGCAGACAATGTCAGGGAAGAGAAGACACAAACGTCATAAAAAACAGTGAAGTTCTCAGCACCACCCTGTGGGGTGAAGGTGCCTCCTTCCCAGTCATTGACACTTGGCATCACGAGATCTATTTGTGTTTGGGTCTATTTTGTTGCTCTGAACACAAACAGGCTGAGGGAGTTGGGTTTGTTCAGCCTGCAGAAGAGAAGGCTCCAAGGAGATCTTACAAGGGGCCTACAGGAAAGCTGTGGAGGGGCTTTTTATCAGGGGTTGCAGGGATAGGATGAGGAGTGAATAGTTTTAAGGTGAAAGAGGGGAGATTTAGATGAGATCTTAGGAAGAAATATTTTCCACTGAGGGCCGTGAGGCACTAGCCCAGGTTGCCCAGGGAAGCTGTGGCTGCCCCATCCCTGGAGGTGCTCAAGACCACCAGGTTGGATGGGGCCTTAAGCACCCTGCTCTGGTGGGAGGTGTCCCTGCCCATGGCAGAGGGGTTGGAAGTGGATGGTCTTTCAAGTCCCTTCCAACCCAAACCATTCTATGATTCAATGAAACATGCTTGTGCTTCAGGACCCTCCCAGCTTATGAAGATCTTCTCTTCCTTCTGCAGTCTGTGGCAAGTTCAAAGCAGACATTGGGTTCCTGGTGGACGAGTCCTCAAGTATTGGCCAGAGCAATTTCAATAAAGTGAAGGATTTCCTCTTCTGGATCGTTTCCTATTTCCCTAAGATTGGCCCTGAAGGAATACAGGCAAGATTTCATTATTCTATTTCCTGAAGGTGTTTTCCTTCCAGGTGTTTGCTTTTTGCTCACCTCTGTGAAAAGAACACTCTGCTCGTTTACATGTTGTGGGTCAGAAAGGCGAATGTTCTGCCTTTACCTGTATGTGTCCAACAAAGATGAATACTGTGAATATTGTGAATCCTGTGTTCAATTCTGGGCCCTTCACCACAAGAAGGATGTTGAGGCTCTGGAGTGAGTCCAGAGAAGAGCAACAAAGCTGGGGAAGGGGCTGGAGAACAAGCCTGAGGGAGCTGGGGTTGTTTACCCTGGAGAAGAGAAGGCTGAGGGGAGACGTCATTGCTCTCTACAACTCCCTGAGAGGAGGTTGTGGAGAGGAGGGAGCTGGGCTCTTCTCCCAAGGGACAGGACGAGAGGGAATGGCCTCAAGATTCACCAGGGGAGGTTCAGGCTGGACATTAGGAAAAAATTTTTCACAGAAGGGGTGATTGGGCAGTGGCAGAGGCTGCCCAGGGAGGTGGTTGAGTCCCCTTCCCTGGAGGGGTTAAGGGACTGGTGGATGAAGTGCTGAGGGACATGGTTTAGTGACTGATGGGAATGGTTGGAGTCGATGATCCAGTTGGTCTTTTCCAACTTGGTGATTCTATGATTCTATGAGCCCTTCACATTTTTTAACCCTCTTTTCTTTGACAGGTTGCTGTTGCTCAGTATAGCGAGGAGCCCAGGGCAGCCTTCTACTTCAACCACCACCGTGACCGCAACAGTGTCCTGAAAGCCATCAAGGAACTGAGCTATGCTGGAGGCAACACAAAAACAGGTGTGTATGACTGAGCTGCACTCATGGGGTAGACCTTCTGGCCCAAGACAGAGGCTGAAGGCCAGGGAAAGTGATTCTCTGAGTGTTTTGAACCCACGGTTAGAAATTTATGGCCCACAGTTGTTTAAAATTTGAAAACAGAAGATTGAATTTCAAGTCTTATGAGGAGTGTCTGAGGGAACTGGGATTGTTCAGCCTGGAGAAGAGGAGACTGAGGGGAAACCTCATTGCTACATCTACCAGAAAGGAGATTGGAGCAAGGTGGATGCTGGTCTCTTCTCCCAAGTAACGAGGGGTAGGATGAGGGGAAATGGCCTCAAGTTGCATCAGGGGAGGTTTAGGCTGGTTGTTAGGAAAATTTTCTTTACTAAGAGCAGTGAAGCATTGGAAGAGGCTGCCCAGGGAAGTACTGGAGTCTCCATCCCTGGAGAGGTTCAAAAACTGTGTAGACGTGGCACTTTGTGACCTGATTTAATGGGCATGGTGGTGTTGGGCTGATGGTCGGACTGTATGGGCTTAAAGGTCTTTTCCAATCTTACTGATTCTCTGAATTTAGTTTTATCTCCAAGGATGGTTTTTCCAACTAGCCTGGTGTCCGTTATCCTTGTCCTAGTTTAACTATGGTTTTCTTTTCGTTATTTTATAACCTTTCCTGCACTTGACGGAATTTTTTTATACCTGGCTTGGATGCAAAGCCTGTAAACATTACGTAAGGACAGTTGATGCTGAAGTGTCCTTATTTCCCACTGCATGCACATTTTAATCAGCATTCCAACAGCTAATCTCTTGTTACCCTACCAATAAAACAGTGTGCCCTGTCCTGTTTTCAAGGTGTGTCATCATAAAATATCCTTTGTTCCCCTCTGTTGTACAAATAGCACAGCTCTTCATTAGCTCAACATCTCTGAAGTTCAGACACTCCTGTCCTATGTGGTTAAAAAGCTCAGAGACAGACAATACTTTCCACCTACTCATTCCCAGCTGGACAGTAGAGTATACTTGTTTCTTTAAGGATACACAAGCAGTAATATTGAATTGAAGGTAGCTAAAACTAACTTTACTAATTTCAGGTGGCCCAATTAATGTCTTACTATCAGCCAACATAAAGGCAAGCCTTGATGGACCCATCTCTGTTAATTAAAGACATATATCACAGTGGTATTCATAAGGAACACAGAAAAAATAAGGCTAGTCAAAATACAAGAATTTCAATAGGAGTGGTTAGGAAAAGCAGGTGTGAAACTGCTCTGATTACAAGTTCTTAGGTGACTCTGCCTCTTCTTCTTTTAATGGAGGTTTTATCAATAGAGTGCAACCCCTACCAATGTGTAGGAATCCAGAGAACTCCAGGGTCGTAGATCAGGAAGCTTCCATCACACAAAAAATTCATAATATAAATCATCCAAGTATAACGTAAATTTCTATTCACAAATCTCATTAATACTTTTATTTTGAGGATCATCTCTGATTCTTTGTTTTTGTTCTGCAGTTATGATGTACATCCACATGCCTGCATTTGTGTGCAGGAGGGGTGACCATGGGCCAGTCTGGTCATCCTGATAGGCAATTGAGTGGCAGGGACATAATTGCTCATTCTCCCCTGCTTATCCTTGCTGCACAGGCGGGCTTTGATGTGGCCACTGATGTGGAGAGGCCACAAGACCTCCATCTGGCTCTTCTCCATCCCACAACTCAGCAAAGCAGCAGCTTCAAGGTGGGGAGGGATATGTCATAGAATCATAGAATCACCAGGTTGGAAAAGACCCACCGGATCATCGAGTCCAACCATGCCTGTCAAATACTAAACCATGTCCCTCAGCACCTTGTCCACCCATCCCCTCAACCCCTCCAGGGAAGGTGACTCAACCACTTCCCTGGGCAGCCTCTGCCAGTGCCCAATCACCCTTTCCATGAAATATCTTTTCCTAATGTTTAGCCTAAACATCCCCTGGTGGAGCTTGAGGCCATTCCCTCTCGTCCTGTCCCCTGTCACTTGGGAGAAGAGCCCAGCTCCCTCCTCTCCACAACCTCCTTTCAGGGAGTTGGAGAGAGCAATGAGCTCTCCCCTCAGCCTTCTCTTCTTCAGCCTAAGCACCCCCAGGGCCCTCAGGCCTGTTCTCCAGCCCCTTCCCCAGCTTTGTTGCTCTTCTCTGCACTCGCTCCAGAGCCTCAACATCCTTCTTGTGGTGAGGGGCTCAGAACTGAACACAGGATTCAAAGAGCCGTCTCACCAGTGCTGAGTAGAGAGGGAGAATAACCTCCCTGGACCTGCTGGTCACGCCGTTTCTGATACAAGATGTGTCTGTGTTTGCCTAGGTAGCGGTATAACCTACATGCTAAAGGAGGTATTTCAGTCCTCCAAAGGGATGAGACCAGATTTCCTTCATGTCCTGGTGCTTATGACTGATGGGAGATCCCAGGATGATGTGTTGCCACCAGCCAAAGTACTCCATGCTTTGGGTAAGAGTTGCCCTGTGGCATTTCCCTGAGGCCTTGGTTCTCCATGAATTTCCAGGAGGTTGATGGTGGTAAATGGTGATGTGTGTGCTTTGAGTGTGGTGTTGGCTTTCTTGACTCCTTTATCCTTCAGTCTTTTTGTTCCTAGCTTGACTGCCTTGGTTTGCTATAACTCATTCATGCTCCTCCAGGTGAGTGCTCTTCTGGCTACTGGAGTACCTACTCCTAGGAATTATTAACAGGAAGAAGGGGTTGGAAACTCTGATCTCAAACTTTTTTGCTTCTCTTGACTGAGTGATGTGTTTCAGGGATCCGTGTCATTGCTGTGGGTGTCGCAGGAGCTGACGTCTTTGAGCTCAACAGCATCTTGATGCAACAGAACCTTCAGAACGTTTTCTACGTCAGCACATTCGACGACTTGCCCCAGATTCTCCAAGAGCTGATAGAAGTCATTTGTTCTGACCCTCAGCCTTCAGCGACCCAACTCCCACCTGGGGAGGTGAGCTGTTTCATAGACCTTTGAATACCTTGAATACGTTTGAATGCTTTGAACATCTCCCTAGAAGTGTTCAAGGCCAGGTTGGATGGGGCCTCGAGCAGCTTGATCTAGTGGGATGTGCCTGCCCATGGCAGGGGGGTTGAAACCGGATGATCTTTAAGGTCCCTTCCAATCCAAACTATTCTATGATTCTATGAATACAAACCAGCTTGCTTGGCGCAGGTCATTCCCAAGGGCAGTCATCCCTGAGCCAAGTTCCAAAGCAAAGTCTGAACAGATTTAAGACGCTGGGTCCAATCCTGACCCAACTGTCCAGCTCTGGAGATAAGGAAAAAAATATTTGAAATCAAAGGACTGGAAATGGGGCAGCCAGAATACAACTTTGAAAGTTTTGTTCCGTAGGGTCCCTGCCAGGGAAAGCATTTGAATGTGACCTCGTCTGCAGACCCTCTACAACAGTGACACTTTATGGTTGTTTCAGTGAAGGGGTTGGTGATACAGTGACTTCTTGAGTCCTGTTCATAGAATCATAGAATCACCAGGTTGGAAAAGACCCACTGGATCATTGAGTCCCACCATTCCTATCAGTCACTAAACCATGTCCCCCATGTCCAGGGAAGGTGACTCAACCCCCTCCCTGGGCAGCCTCTGCCAGTGCCCAGTGACCCTTTGCATGAAAAATTTTTTCCTAACGTTCAGCCTAAACCTCTCCTGGTGGAGCTTGAGGCCATTTCCTCTTGTCCTGTCCCCTGTCACTTGGGAGAAGAGGCCATCACCCTCGTCTCCACAACCTCCTTTCAGGGACTTGTAGAGAGCAGTGAGGTTGAGGGATGGTGTTTGAATTCTGGCCTCAAAACCTGGAGGATCACTAAGCAAAGCCAAACGCTGTGCTATAGGTCACCAGACATGAAGCTGGCAAGCAATTGCCATTTGATGACACAGAGAGCAAGCCACACGTCCCTGCTCCATCATCAGGTGAGAGACACAACCAAAAAGAAGAGATTTGTGGACCCTGGTGTTTAAAGGTGAGTATTAAAATCACAGAATCATAGAATCATTTAGATTGGGAAAGACCCTTAAGATCATTGAGTCCAACCAGTTGGCCAATTGCATTGATGCTACCCTGAAATCTTGCAGGCATCTAATCAAGATTTTTTAGAGTCTCTCTGAACCAAAAAGAAGACCAGAACCGTAGTTTGACATAAACCAAGACTTCTTGGGTCATGGATATGTTCCCTGACTACATTTGTTCTCACACAACTCTGTTCTCCATGCTGTTCTCCCAGTTTCAGTGCGAACTGGAGACAAAATAAATAGAATCAAAGAATCGCACAGAATGACCTGGGTTAGAGGGAACCCACAAGGATCATCAAGTCCAACTCCTATCCCTGCATAGCACAACCCCAAAATTTACAGCATGTGTCTCAGTGCATTGTCCAAATGCTTCTTAAATATTGTCAGGCTTAGCACCATGACTGCTTCCCTGGGGAGCTGTTCCAGTGCTCCACCACCCTCTGGATGAAGAATCTTTTCCTAATATCTAACCTAAACCTCCCCTGGCACATCTTCCTGCCATTCTCTTCAGTCCTATACCTTTTCCTGACATTCCCTTGGGTCCTAATGCATGACGTCCAAGGGACTTTAAGTAGTTTAAGCTCATGAACAGGTCTCCTGGGTGGTCAACTTTTCTTCTTTCTTTTGTTGCATTAGCCAACGACTGTGCTAGGCTGTGTTTCATGGTCACTCTGGTTTGAGTTTATTTGCCATCCTTTGGTGGATAATAATTTCCTGATCATTTGTACCATTTTCCTTTTAAGATCTTCAGGGGCTCACCAGCTCATGGAGGCTATGACCCATTCAGCTTTACTACAAAGGGAGAAAAAGGAGAAAGGGTGAGTCCTACCAGCATGAACCATCTACTTGGTTAATTGATATGCAACTAACTTACAGAATCACAGAATTATAAAATGGTTTGAATTGGAAGGGACCTTAAAGGTCATCTAGTTCCACTGCCCTGTCATGGGCAGGGACACCTCCCACTGGATGCAATTATGAGAACCAAGGAAGAGATCTAGATCTTCAGATTTTTTTATGTCGGTGTTTTGATATCTCCTGCTCAACGCTGGCTTTGAAAATCATGCAAAAGAGAACTGATGTGTTTGTGTGTGTGCTGGCAACTGGGGATTCCCTCAGGTGCTACACAAAGTTAATGCTGTGTGAAGCTTTTGGGGACTGCAGGTCTGAAGACATAACCTGCATGCTGTTGTTTTCCATGGGTTTAGGGTCTACCTGGGAAGGACGGCATTCCTGGGCTGCCAGGCAGACCGGGGCGGACAGGTCCTCCTGGTCCTCCTGGACTCGTGGTATGTATTTGCTTTAACAAACTTTATGTCATGGTTTAACCCCAACCAGCAACTAGGACCACGCATCTGCTGTCTCACTCCCACCCCGGTGGGATGGAGAAGAGAATCGAGAAGTAGAGTGGAACTCGTGGGTTGAGATAAAGACAGATTAATAGGACAACAAAGGAAGAAAGAATAATAGATTCTAGGAGTTGTTCTGTCCTTCCTCCAGCCTCCTTTCTTCCTCCTTTCTTCCATCCCCTTGAGCTGTCTGTATAGCTACAGATTTGGGAGTGGATTCTACTGAAATCCAACCTCCCTTTTTACCCTAGGATTAATTTTCTTCTGTGCCAGTAAGCAGAGCTTATGTCCTGGCCTTGTGTTTTCTGGTACCTCTAGAAAAGAGTTGCTGCAAGCAGGTGGTTTGGGTTTTCAGTGCAGGGAAGGGGCTGTTTGGTTCTAAAATTTCTCACGATAATCATAAAATTGCCCACAAGTCATGGAAATGCCGGTCTACACCTGGACCTCCCAATGCAGCTGAATGTGTGTCCTCTTCCCCTTGTATGCAGGGTGAACCAGGCTATGTCCTGGGAGGAGTGGAGGTGATTCCTGGCCAAAATGGGCAGCCTGGTCCCCCTGTGAGTATCATACCCCGGGTCTCATGGACCTTTCAGCCTCTCAGAGACTGGTAGGGAAGTGAAGGGAGCTGGAAGAGAGGTTATGCCCTCCCTCTCCTCATTTTCATTGTTGCAGGGACCAAAAGGGCAGCCAGGGGCTCCTGGAGTAGCAGGACCACCAGGTTTACCAGGGCCACAGGGGCCACCAGGGATCTCCATCAAGGTAAGCAAAGTTGTGTGCAGCTCTGTGACGTCCTTGAGATGGGAGATCTGGAATAATGCAGAGTTCTTGGGTAATCTGTTCATTCAAGGGCCCTGGGAACACACCTTTCTTCTCTCCATCTCGGGGTTTTTACAGTTGAGGCATAAAAGGAAGAGCTCTGCAAGATGTTCCCATCATCAGGGCCTTACGGTTCAACACAGCAAGGATCAATGATGGAGTTTGAAAAGGTTACAGGCAACCTTGTCTGACATGGGACCAGATTCAGTGGCTACTAAGGCTTTTCCACCTCCTGGTCCCTAGGATGGTTTGTCGGTGACTGGAGTGAAATTCCCAGGATCGTTTGCACCATGCACAGCCAAAACCAGACTAATGGTTGTCACCAAATGTCTCATTACACCATGAGTGGGTCAGAAAGTCTCAGCAGACACCAAGAGACCTAAACGCCCCTCTCCTCCCTTGTGGTTGAGGGGGTGACAACAGACATTGCAGGTTGAGGTGTCTGAAGCATGCAAGACACCTCTATTGAAGCTCCGTCTTCCTTTGAGGGTGGGAGTTTTGGACTTTGGGCTTGTAAGTCCGCAAGAGATCTTTTTTCTGGGACTAAGTTTAGAGAGGATCCCCTTTTCTAAATGATCACCCCATGGTAATTCTCCTTGTCCTTTGTGTTTCAGGGTGAACCAGGTATGAGGGTAAGTACCAAAGGTTGGCTCTCACTTCTCCATCTGATGAGAAGACATTTCTTTGATTATTTCTTAGCTGCCAAACAGGCTCTGGTGTCCATACTTACCAGATGTCCATCAAGACTCAAAAGAACCACTGGAACACACAGTAAGACTGTGTTGTGCTTCATGCAGGGCCCTCGTGGGAGGAACGGCCTCAAGGGTGACAGAGGAGATGTGGGAGAGCCGGTGAGTGGTCAACCCATGGCCAGTTGCTAAGGAAGAGCTGCCAGCCATGGTGGGAAAGGGCTGTTGGCCTCGGGATGCACATCAGGTCGTTGTAGAGGGACAATGTCTTCTGCCACTTCTCATCAGCTGTCACTTTGGGATATTTCACTCTGCTGATGAGAGCTGGCAGGGCCAATTAAGCATTTCTCACTTTGTCAGGTCCATCCTGTAAACCCGTCACTCAGGAACTGCCAAAAGGGAAATGTTAGAAACATGAGATAACGGCCTTTTCTTTTGAAAAGCAAGGACTGTTTCCAACACCCATGGAAAAGCTGAAGGTAACCTCAGTCTTTCCTATGTCCCACCTGCTGGTGTCAGGAGGAGAGAGAACTGGGCCAGGTCCAGTAGGGGTCAAGAAGATGGATCAAAAGTGTGGGACAGCAAATGGACTGAGGTGGCAACAGATTTGAGACAAACCAAAGGAGGTGGTTCTTTGCAGGAGTCCCACAGAGATGTTTGGAGTGTAGGAAGTTTGAGTTCAAGGGGAGATAAGAGGAGTCCATGGAGAACTACTTGGAATTCAGAAGCCATGTTTGGTTTGGGAACTCACTGCATTACAAATTACTCTGGAGGCCTAGGTTGCCCAGGGAAGTAGTGGCTGCCCCATCCCTGGAGGTGTTCAAGGCCAGACTGGATGAGGCTTTAAGCAACCTGATCCAGTGGGAGGTGTCCCTGCCCATGGCAGAGGGTAGAACTGGATGGGCTTTGAGGTCCCTTCCAACCAAAACCTTTCTATGATATTATAGACACCATACAGGTAACTTATATTCGATATACATAGAGTATGGACGATCTATAACATATGCTGTATACTATCTATTTGACATATATGCAAAAATCTTTTTTTTTTTTGCTCCTTTATTTGCTTTTCCCTTTGCTTTCATTATCTGCAGTGGAGGGGACATGTTCAGCATGCCCTTCTGCAGCATGTGAGCCTCTAAGCTCATCCTACTTTGTCAACGGACGCTTCTCTTAACTAAAACATCTTCTTTTTTCCAGGGTGACAAAGGGCAAGGTGGTGTTAAAGGGGAAAAGGTGAGAAATGGAGGGGAAGAAGCCCTGGCTCTGTCTGGGCTCATGTCTGAGCAGTTGAGGTATCTGGTTGGAGATCCAGAGGGAGGGAATTTGAGGTCCCACCAAAGGATTCTTCCAGTCTGGCTAGATGTAACAGGGCTACATAGCTACACGCTGTGTAACTGCAAGATTCGGGAGCTCGATGCTGCTGAAGGAGCTCTCATGCATGGAATAAACCTTGCATCGATGGTAAATCCCCAGGACAGTGGGCAGCTCGCAAAGGCCAACAAACAAATCTGGAATACCGTTTGCCAGTCCAAATTGAGTATTCACAGGTTGCTTTTATTGAGCAGTTTTTCAGTTTTGCTGGTTTTACAGCTCATTCAGCTGCACTTTCTCTGCACATGTATTTGATTACGCCCTCGAAGATCAAAAGAGGTGGCAACCCCTTTTCCTAAGAATAGCTATGTTTGTGAAAAATGGAAAGGGGCCATCAGTCTTCCTCGAGCCAAAGCCCTGCAAGCACAGTAGGTTACGTGTACTTGCAGTTCCAGCTCTGAGCAGGGTCTTGGAGCTTGGGTTAGGCAAAGCACTGACCTGGTCTAGTAGGTCCCATGAGTCTCCTGGCTGTCTCCATGCCTTTTCTTCCTTGCAAAGGGCCATCTTTGATAGCTTAACCTGGAATGAGAGCTTACCACTCTGCACGTGGTCTCTGTGTAGATGACAACTAGCTGTGCTAGAGATGGGCACAGGGATTTCCATCTCTTGTCCAAGAGCCCTTATAGTCTTGCAGAGGTGAAAAACTGGGCTGAAGAGCTTCCTCCCTACAGCTGGGAGCTTATTGCTACACCAGGGACTGAAAATGCTAAATTCATTCTGGTGGAAATTCTCTTTTGATATCTTACAGGGACTCCCAGGACCTCCAGGGCAGAAGGGAGATCAGGTAAGTCAAACAGCATCAGAACAGCATGTTTGACTAGCTCAGGTGAAGATGTCCTGACATTCCCAAGCGGCATGTGTGCAGCTCTTGCAAGTGCACTTGAGTGTATTTAAGGGGGGCTCTTGCAGGGATGAAGCCAGCAGGGATGTACTTGAGCTCAACGTCTTCTCTCTGTTTTGCTCTTGTGTTCTGAGATGAGTTTTGTGATGATTTAAGGAATGGATGGGGGAGAGCAACAAGCAGGTTTTTTTTTATTGCTCTAGACTGTTCATTTTATGTCCTCTTGCTTTGCAGGGCAACCCAGGATTTCCAGGTGCTCCAGCTATGGGGGTAACTATGAGTGGATTACAGCCCTTCTTGTACTATAGCTATGCAGCATCACTACCAGCAGTGACAGTAGAGCAAGGACCAAGGGAGATGTGTCCTACTGAACTGCAGGAAGCACTAATGAACCTTTTCCTTGACCCACCACGCAACTATGTCTTCAGTTCCTTTGCTCCTCTTCTTGTATCCCTAGCCCTGCACCACAGTTTCCCACTGACTCCTCAAAGGAGCTTCTTTGCTGTGCAGGAAACATAAGGATAAAGCCTTCCCACCACTGAAGCCTTGTGGTCTGAGACTGTCCCC
This sequence comes from Clamator glandarius, assembly GCA_033459285.1. Taxonomy (NCBI): domain Eukaryota; kingdom Metazoa; phylum Chordata; class Aves; order Cuculiformes; family Cuculidae; genus Clamator; species Clamator glandarius. The sequence continues at coordinate 389,757 of JAUNZM010000577.1, forward strand.
CACTCAAACTCCCCATTCACGATGCGGTTGTGCTGATCCCTGCTGAAGAAACGCTACTAATGGGTCTTAGTTGCCTCATTCCCTCATTGTGGGAGCAGTTGGAGGTTGTATTAAGGACTGTAACCCACCACTGGGTCACACTGATGTGTCCTGGAGGATGCTTGGATAAGGAGGGTACCTTATGTTTCTTTCCTAGCAATGCTGATCAAGATTTGTTGGAGACACAAGGAAGGAAAACAGCTCTCTAGTCCCTAAACCCAGCTCAGGGCTGCTCTGCAGGGCTGTAGTGCAGTCTTCACGGCTGTCTGAAGGTTCATTATTGGTGTGTGCTAGCAAAGGCCAAAGCATCTATCTGACAGCTAAATGTGAGTGGCCATTCAGTCCCATCCCCGCAGCTAAAATCTACTGAAGCTGGTGGAATTCCTTCATAAGCTTCACTGGATTTGGCTTTCTGTCCATCAGTGCAGGTCATGGGTTCCCTGTCCCATAAGGCTGAGATTGTCTTTGGAAAAGATAACATGAATAGACCCTCCTTTGAGGGGACAATCACTTTCCCAAATAAGAGAGAATTACTATGGTTTCTTTTTATACACAGGTTTTGGGACCTCCAGGCAAGAAAGGTGTTAGGGTAAGTCCATTAATTACCACTACTTGAAACTAAAATGAGATCTTCACCTGAAAATTGACGGCTGGATCATTTTTCCTCCATATGAGTCATACCTCCCTTGAGATTGTCAAGAAAGGATGGAAGAGTACCAACGGTCTTGCCCTGCTGATATTTCTTTAGCTTTTATTAGCATTTTATGCCTTTCGTTCTCTTTGTAGCCCCAGTCTGGGAGGGGAATTTGGGATCTCCATGTGCTAATTTTGAAAGGTAAAAGTCACTGAAGCAGAAAACCAGCCTACTTATAGAAGCTACTTCCCAGCTGAGGGAGGCATTGACATAAAATCAAAGCACAATGGAGGCTGGAAGGGACTATTGGAGGTCTCTAGTCCCACCTCGTGCTTAAAACAGAGCCAATTTCAAAGCTGGGTCAGGTTGCTCAGGACTTTGTGGGCTGAGCATCTCCACAGACAGATATTTCATAGAATCATAGAATCATAGAATAACCAGGTTGGAAGAGACCCATCAGATCATCGACACCAACCACTCCCATCAATCGCTAACCCATGCCCCTTAGGACCTCATCCACCCGTCCCTTAAACCCCTCCAGGGAAGATGACTCAACCCCCTCCCTGGGCAGCCTCTGCCAGGGACCAATCACCCTTTCTGTGAAAATTTTTTTCCTAATGTCCAGCCTAAACCTCCCCTGGCAGAGCTTGAGGCCATTCCCTCTTCTCCTGTCCCCTGTCACTATGGAGTAGAGGCCAGCATTCTCCTCTCCACAACCTCCTTTCAGGTATTTGTAGAGAGCAATGAGCTCTCCCCTCAGCCTCCTCTTCTCCAGGCTAAACACCCCCAGCTCTCTCAGCCGCTCCTCATAAGGCCTGTTCTCCAGCCCCTTCCCCAGCTTCGTTGCTCTTCTCTGCACTCGCTCCAGAGCCTCAACATCCTTCTGGTGGTGAGGGGCCCTGAACTGAACACGGTATTCAAGGAGCGGACTCACCAGTGCCATTTCATAGAATCATAGAATCACCAAGTTGGAAGAGTCCCACCGGATCATCGAGTCCAACCATTCCTACCGATCTCTAAACCATGCCCCTCAGTACCTCATCCACCCGCACCTTAAACTCCTCCAGGGAAGGCAAGTCAGCCACCTCCCTGAGCAGACTGTTCCATTGCCTAATGACCCTTTCAGTGAAGATTTTTTTTTCATAGAATCACAGAATGTCCTGAGTTGGAAGAGACCCACAAGGATCATCGAGTCCAACTCCTACCCCTGTATAGGAAAACCCAACATTCACACCATGTGTCCAAGGGCATTGGCCAAATGCTTCTTGAATATTGTCAGGCTTGTTGCCGTGACTGCTTTCTTGGGGAGATGTTCCAGTGGTCCACCACCCTCTAGGTGAAGAAACTTTTCCTAATATCCAACATAAACTTCCCCTGGCACATCTTCCTGCCGTTCCCTTTGTTCTCTACCTCTCTGAGTACCTGACCCAGCATTTGGCCACCTTGTGACCAATGGAAGTTTAATTTCTCAAGCCAAGGAAAGCTGTGAGACAGAGCTGTTCCCTGAGTGTGCTACCCCTCTTGTACATCTGCTTTGTAGGACGGTGGTTACAGCTCCCTTTTACAGTGGCCTTGTGAAAGAACATGGCCTGGAATACGCTAAATTGTTTATTTTTGATAGCTGCTTGCCAACCTGCACAGACACGAAATATCTCCTTTATCCCTTGTAAGGCGTATCTACTGGAGGAGTAAATCCTCTGGGCTTTCTGGCTGCTGGTGTTCATCAACTACCCTACAGAGCTTCATACCTTACTCAACACTTAGACACAATGAGGTTTATCCTTCTCGCTGGAAATGGATGTTGGAGCCACCTACCTTATTGGTCTTTTGGCTGAGAACAACAGGATGAGGTTCAACAAGGCCAAGTGTTGGGTCCTGCACTTGGGACATAACAACCCCGTCCAGCTCCAGGCTTGGGGAAGAGTGGTTGGAAAGTTGCCTGGAGGAGAGGGACCTGGGGGTGTTGGTTGGCAGCAGTTAAACATGAGCCAGCAGTGGCCCAGCTGGCCAAGAGGGCAAATGGCATCTTGGCTTGGATCAGAAACACTGTGGCCAGCAGGACCAGGGAAGTAGTTGTGTCCCTGGACTCGGCACTGGTGAGGTTGCACCTCGAATCCTGGGTTCAGTTTTTGGCCCCTCACTCCAGGAAGGACATTGAGGGGCTGGAGTGTGTCCAGAGAAGGGCAATGAAGCTGGATGAAGGGGCTGGAGAACAAGGGTTATGAGAGGCAGCTGAGGAACCTGGGGTTGTTTAGCCTGGAGAAGAGGAGGCTATTTATCACTGTCCAAGACTCCCTGGAAGGAGGTTGTAGTGAGGTGAATGTTGGTCTTTTCTCCCAAATGACAGGTGACAGGATGAGAGGAAATGGCCTCAAACTGCACCAGGGCAGGTTCAGATTAGACAGCAGGAAAAAATTCTTCACCAAATGCCTTTTCAAGCATTGACAGAGGCTGCCCAAGGACGTGGTGAAGTCCCCATCCCTGGAGGTGTTTAAAAGACGGGGAGAGGAGGTGCTCAGGGATCTGGTTTAGTAGTGGACAGGGATGCTTGGTCTTGGACAGGGATGCTTGGTCTTGATGGTCTCAAAAGTCTTTTCCAGCCTAGTGATTCCATGATTATTGTCCCAACTGCTTAACATCAGTTAGCAAAAACGTCTCTTCTGTTAGGCTGGATGTATTTAGGTAGCAGCCTGGGACCTGAATGTTCTCCTGCTTATACCACTGTAAATACTGTCATAGAATCATTGAATGGTTTGGGTTGGAGGGGACCTTTACTGGTCATCTAGTCCAACCACCCTGCAGGAGCAGGAACACCTTCCACTGAATAGGGTTGCTCAGAGCCCCATCCAACCTGACCTTGAAAGTTTCCAGGGATGGGGGCTCCACTACCTCCCTGGGCAACCCGTGCCAGGGTTTCACCACCTTCATTGTAAAAAAGTTCTTCCTGATGTCCAGTCTAAACGGCCCCTCCCTTAGTTTAAAACCATTACTCCTCGTTCTGTCACAACAGGCCGTGCTAAAAATCTGTCCCCACCTTTCCTGCAGGCCCTTCAAGTACTGCTAAGGCTGTTGTAAGTTCTTCCCACAGCCTTTTCTGCTCCGGGCTGAACAACCCCAACTCTCTCAGCCTGTCCTTGTAGGTGAGGTGCTCCAGCCCTCTGATCATCTTCATGGCCCATGAGTACACACGTGGTGCTTTGCAGCATCCCAGCTGCATGGCTGGAGATGATGTAACTACTGGGATGGGTTTTATGTGGCAGAAGCCCAGGTACCACAAAGAAAGCTTCGTTGTAAACTCAGAGATGAGTGGATTTGGCAAGGGAATGATTTTCAGAGTATCTTGAAAGTGCAAGATGGGAAGCATGTGAACAGGGCTTGTTTTCCTGCACTATATTATTAGTTCTGGGGAATGTCTTGATTCACAGGGAGATACTGGACCAACAGGAGCCCTGGGGCCCAAAGGAGACAAAGGAATACAAGGAGACAAAGGAGAGAAGGTAACACGTTTGCTTTTCTAGGTGCATCCTTTGTGGGTAGAAGGTTTTACTTCATTTGTGTCCACAAAGGAAGGTCTGAGGGAGGTTGAATTCCTTCCCAAGTCAAGTGAGAGACATTGAGTTACCAATTCTCAGCTCACCCAGCTGCCCCTGGCTGATGAAAATGCCTAGGATATGCTCTTTTTTTTTTTTGCTAGCTTCAGATATAGAGATATGTCCTTAGCTTGGAAGCTGCTCTGATGTGACACTATCTCCCTCTTCATCTTGGTTAGCACCAAATGCAGAGTTGGCTACTAACACCCAGCGGTTGTAGCAAGGATGGGAAGAAGGTTGACCTTTGAGGGGGTCTTCAAAGGGATGGTGGGATGGAGACTGCTAAACGAACATGGCATAGAACATGTCCCCAAGAGTGAGATGATGAGTGGAGCAGAGCTTGTGGGTGGTGATGGAAGAATTGCAGCCAAGATCTGCAAGGTAGCGATGGAGAAATGGAAGAACATGCTGGGTTCCCCAAGAAGCACTCTAGTGAAAGTTGGCTTTCCACTCTCAGAGATGGCAACAGATGTGGTTAGGAGGGGAAAAGGACCATGTAGTGGCCATAAGGACCAACTGAGAGGTAGTGCCAGCCTAGACTCTAGCCATACATGTCTCTGTATTGAATGTAATGTTACAGAAAAGAAAAGCTTCCCAAGCACTGTGATGAGACACATCATTGATTTTTGCAGGGAAGTCCAGGTTTCGGTGTTCCTGGTCAACCTGGGCTGAAGGGAGACCCAGGCGACAGGGTGAGTGCTGAATGTGGAAGGCTACGGCAGCAAATCAGGATGTTCAGAGGCAAATTCTCTCTGTCACTTCCATGCGTGTGAATTTGTTGGCCTTCACCCCTGAAACCTGTCACGAGCAAATTAATACTGGGATGGTGATGAGCTGGGCTGTTACCCTTTGACGTTCTTGTGTGATGGGGTAGTTTGCTGTAGTTTGGTTATGGAAGAGAGTGCTGAGGAGGACACTTCTCCAAAATGCAGAGAGAAAATTGTTCATGAGTGTGGAAGAAAGCACGGGTAGTCAATGTTCAGCTAGTAATTCTGTGAACAGCAAAGCCAAGGAAGCCCCATATTCAACAGCTTTGTGTCCTGAAGGCGACCTTTATCCTCCTGACTTCTGTGTCTAAGAAGGTGCAACCTTCTGGTGGTTCCAACGTGAGTTCCCTGATCTCTACTAAGGGCTGGGTTGATGCCTTGGTGTGCCCTCCTATGGGGATATTCATAGAATGGGTTGGGTTGGAAGGAACCTCAAAGCCCATCTAGTTCCAACCCCCCTACTCTGAGCAGGGACACCTCCCACTGGATCAGGTTGCTCAAAACTTCATCCATTCTGGCCTTAAACACTTCCAGGGATGGAGCAGTAAAAATGTTCTACTATGTTATAATGTTGATAGTCCCCTTCATTTTAAATCAGCAAATCTTGCAAAATGTAGTATCTTTGAGGTCCCCACTCCTCTTTCAAAGCTGGTCATCAAAGCTTTAATGGTTTCATAGTGGGGAAAGCAGATATTTCTAGGCAGCGTGTGCTTCTAGCAGCCCACCATCTGTTTTCCCCTTCTTGGCATTTTACTACGCTGTTTCAGCTGCAATCAAAGAGCAGCTTTGCAGTGCCGAGTGTGACATTAACACCCTTAAGCTACAACAGAGGGCCCTCAGTTGAAGTTATTCTACCCATGTCTTTCTTGCCATGTGACTAACAGTCTGTGTTTCTGCAGGGAAACATAGGTTTGTCGGGCAAACCGGGTCAGAAGGTGAGTCTATGTAGTGATTGCAACGCGCAAAGCATCATCAATGTCATAGAATCATAGATAAGTTTGGGTTGGAAGGGACCTTAGAGATCATCTAGTTCCACCCTCCTGATATGGGCAGGAACACCTCCCACTACGTCAGGCGGTGTAAGGTCCCATCCAACCTGGCCTTGAGCACCTGAAGGGATGGGGCAGTCACAACTTCCTTGGGTAACCTGTGCCAGTGCCTCACTATCTTCATGGTGAAGAAATTCTTCCTTATGTCTAGTCATGTTCCTCATGTCACCTGAAGAATCTTGAGTCTTATCTTTGTGGGCTTTTATCTCTGCCATGGAGTTGGTGCACAAACATGGGGAGCATTCAAAAGGTGAAAGGTCTGAACAAATTCTGCTTTGCTGGAGTTGCTGTGTGACACGCAGAGCCCCGCTTGAAAAAACAAGGAGAAGGTGCTCTTGCATCTTTAATGATGCAAGGCAAATCCTGGCTTGTAGGATTCCTCCTAACAAAGGTTCAAAATGGGTCAAGAAGATCTGGAAAATATCCCAAATGTGGTGTTTGTACAGTGAATCTTCCTTGCTGTGTATGTTTCTCAAACAGTGTTGCTCCCCAGGCTTGGCTGAAGAAGCAGATGGATTGGGAAAATGTTACAGCAGGATACATGGCCTGGTGAATAAAATATTTAGGCTGGATTGGCTTCACAGGCATGGAGAAATTGGTTGTCAAAAGAGATAAATGAGATGCATCCAAGACAGGGCATGTTAACAAGATGCGTTCATGCAGCCGCAAAGTGGAGAAGGCAGCCAGGGTTATTTTGGGTTGAGAGAAGGGATGGTGAGGTGATTGAGTGATGAGGAAGGTCTGTGTTGCACAAGCATCAATCAGAACAGATGTGTAAGTACCCATCCAGGAGAACTCAACTGAGTTTACATAGGAATAGAAGTTAAAATGTGGAGGGGCAACTGACCCTGGGTCCACACCACTCTCTCAAGACCAGGTCCATCTCCTGGGTCTCTGCAAATAGGCCACCTCATTTAAGCTGCAACACTTCTTGGGGGTGGAGAACCTTCAGGAGAGTCTGTCCCGCAGTGTCTGCCAAGGGTGATCATGGAGTCTGGATGGACTACGTTAGAGATGGATGCTAAGCAAATACTGAAATCACAGCCCTTCCTAGTGCAGAGTAAATGCTCTGAGCCCAAGCTTCAGCTTGCTTTTGGTTTTAGGACATAATAGTTCTTTTTTTTTCCTACAATCAAACAAGGTGTCGCTTCAGAAAACATCATAACTGGCTTCAGAAAAACCACAAACAGTCAGTGAAGACATTTCAAAGGGCTGAGTTGATTCCTAAAACTCAAGTGGAATAGGATCACCAAGGAAAGGCTTGAAAACAAAGAAGGATAAGCATCATCCCCATCTGTGTTTCTGATCCTGAGGGACTGCTGCCCAACACCTCTGAGTTCAGAGTCACCAGTGATTTCAGAACCAGGCAAAGTGCTCTTAAATTGTGTAGGAAATTAGGGTAAAAAAACTGGTGGCAGACAGGTGGAAATATAGCCTAGGACTTTTTTGTTGTGTTGTAGGGAGAACCAGGAGAGAAAGGCACTTCTGGGACCAAAGTAATTGATGAGGAGCCCCCACTTTCCAGGGTCACATAGGTACCAAACACAACAGGCTCGGTCACAGCTGGTGCTCTGGTTACAGCAACGCAGGAGAGGGCTTCACTGAGGTCAAGTGAAGATCTCTACAGCCCAGCATCTCACCCCTATGAGCGTCAACTTCCCTGGAGGTCCTGGGAACAATGCAAAAGCAGAATGTCCTATATGAAAAGTGATGTCTTCTGGGTTTGATAGCTCCTGGTATTTGATGCTTCCACAGATATAGGCCCTCCACATAAACTTTTAACGCCCTGAAATCCTTTGGGCAAGGCATCGCACATGTTAGTTAAGCAGCAGCTGGAACACCACCCCATTTGATTTGTTTGGAAGCTGGCCCATGCCCATTTCATTTCCTGTTGACCTGTCCATGAGTTAGAGAAGGCTACGAAGAACCTTCTTCATCTCGCCCTTGGCTTTTCTTTCTCTTATTTTAGCTTCGGTTTCATGTGCCAAAGCTAAAGGCTGAAAGAGAAAGGCCAAAATAAAGCTTTCAGAAGCTTCTACTCCTCTTTTAGGGAGAAGCTGGTGCCCCTGGAGAACCAGGAGAGAGAGGAATCAGGGTAATAATTATTATCATTTTCTACCCAGGTGAGTGGTGGGGGATCAGGGGAGGCTATTTGCTGCTGCCCAGGCACCCCTGGTCAGTGCAGGAGGGGAGAACGTTCTTCTCCAGCCCAACAAGGGTCCCCATTTAGAAATGTCCATGTACAACTGTTTCTTTCCTGAGTGAAAAATCATTGAGAGGTAGAATTTTTCTTATTTGTTTTACTTTTGTTTGAGATACTGGATGTGCTCAAAAATAATCAAGGGATGAATCACAGAATCGTGGAATGATTTGAGTTGGAAGGGAACTTAAAGATCATGCAGTTCCAACCTGCCTGTCATGAGCAGGGACATCTCTCACTGGATTCTGATTGATCCTCCTAATCCTTTATTGCAGGGTCCACCGGGACTCCCAGGACGACCTGCAGAGCAGGGGCTAAAAGGCGATCCAGGACAACCTGGAAAGGATGTAAGGCAATCCCTAAAGGAGCAGCTGAGAGAGGGAGGACTTGGGATGGTGCAACGCCAGTCAAAGAAACAACCATACTTTTGTGCCTTACAGTCTGTGAGGCTTAGGAAGCTCCCTCGCTCTATCTTGGGGAGAGGGGATTTCCACTTCAGAGGGAAGATTAGGGCTGTTTCTCCTTTCTTGTTTGCTTATTCAGAGCCTAAATTTAAACAGCAGGACTACACAGAGGGTTTCTGAAGGTGTAAAACGTCCCCACACCACTATAAAAACAAATACGGCATTGTCTCCGTATAAGGAAGGGGTATGATGTACTTAGGCTCTGTCTTATCTCCTGTCTCTAATTGCTTTGGAAAACACTGGCTAAGATCAGCTCTGTTGTCAGAGGTCTCAAAGAAATGGTGTTTCTATAAACTGTGTAACTGAGCAGCTGACTAGGGGAAGGTCCCTAATGAGCCTTCCCACTGAGGAAGAGGCTAATCATCTCCTTATTAAAAAGCAGAGGGCTCCTCCGCAGGAGAGATGTTGAAATCCAGATTTTGTTAGCTTGGCTGCTCAAACTTAGCCTTGTTAGTCTGTCAGATCCTGAGCTGGCAAGAAGAGGGGAGAGTGCTCAGAGAACCTCTCCTACCATGTCTTGTTCTCATCCGACCTCTCTCTCCACCTCCTAGGGAATCACTGGAGAGAAGGGAGACAAGGGTGACTCTGTAGGTTTGCACATTCCCATTTATAACCTTGCATGAGAAATGGCCTGTTTGAGGACTAAAATGTTGAATTGCACCCCTCACTCCTTTTTTTTTTTTTTTTTTTTTTTTGGTATGGGTATGGTGGTGTTGTATCTTCACAGGGTGAACCTGGGTTGCCTGGGGCTCCTGGAAGCATTGTAAGTAATGCCTGATTCTGTTTGTCTTGCACATTATGAAGGATATATTGAGATGTATCATGAATTCTGAGAACCACAAAGGATGTATTACAAAGAACTACCACGAAGAACTTTTTATTTGCAACAGTACATGTTGTAGGGTGGATTCCTCTCCTAGTTTTAGAATGGAATAGAATCATAGAATAGGTTGGGTGGGAAGGGACCTTAAAGATCATCTAGTTTCAACCCCCTCTGCCCTGAGCAGGGACATCTCCCACTAGATCAGGGCTCCAAGCCCCATCCAAACTGGCTTTCAATACCTCCAGGGATGGAGCATCCGCAGCTTCCCTGGACAACCTGTTCCAGGGCCTCACCACTCTCATGGTGAAGAAATTCTTCCTTATGTCTAGTCTAAATCTGCCCCTCTCCAGTTTATCCCCGTTGTCCCTCATCCTATCACTACAAGCCTTTGTGAAGAGTCCCTCCCCAGCTTTCTTGTAGACCCCTTTCAGGTACTGGAAGCTTGAAAGCCATGCAGCTAGTTCTTGTACAGATCCATGCATGGATCCCACCCCAGATGGTTTGTTATTGATGATGCAAGGAGACTGACACTAAAAGCTAGCTCTGAACTCATCTGATACCTTTAATCGCTGCCTTTTGAAGAGCAGAGTTGCTCCACATTTAACTTAATTATGTGAATCCATGAGATGGTTACAAGAAAAACCTATTTGGTCCATGTGGAAAAGATGCTGTTAGTCTGGAGCAAGTACGTGAGAAACACCACGGTGCATGGTGAACCCAGCATCTCCACTGAAAATTTTAGAGGGAATGAAGAACTAACACTTTGCTGCTGGCTTACAGGGGGATCGTGGAAAGGATGGCTTGAAAGGTGAAAGAGGTCCTCCAGGCCCCAAGGTACGTCCTAAATACATGGAGGCATCTTTGTGTTGGTGCCACAGCGTTGGGTGGCCAGAGGGGAAGGGCACCCATCTCAGCTCTCTTCTGATGCCCTAAAAGACTGGGTTTTCAAAGCAGAGTTTCTGAGCTGAGCTGATAAACTTGTGGTTATGTGATGCTGTAGTCCTACAACTCAATTAAACAGATACACGACATTTGGGCAGGGAGATGTTTAGGAGCCAGGTGGGATAGATTTCTAGAATGTTCAGGGATGTTTCCTTCCTTTCTTTTCCCCCTGCAAGTTGAAAAGCCCATCAGAAGGTGGTGGAAGTAGAACTGGTTTCTGAAATCAAGAGATTTTTAGAGGTGGGACCAACTCTTTCACTTAATGGAGAGGAAAAAGCCACAGAAGGCAGCATCAGGGGATACAGGTAGATCTCCTGGTTGGCACAACATCCAGATCTTTGCAAAGGCAAGGTCCCATCCAGGTGACGTGCACGGGCTGTGCCTCAGATGTACCCAGTGCAGCTAGAGCACCACCACCATGTGGTTCCTGCGCTCTAGCACACCTTGGCATGGAGATGCAACACCATCAAGGCCTTCCTGGCGCCCTTCATTCCACCGGAATCTGTTGATACAGAAACCGGATTTCAGTGAAATGAAGCCTGTCAGAGAGGCAGGTCAGCTCCCACCTCAGCAGATGTTCCTAACCCCACCACTGGAATTCCTAAGATGACACAGCCCATCCACCATTTCATCCACAATGTTAACCTAGCGTTGTTCGCCTGGACAGCCACACCATGCTGGACGGGAAGAGGTGGACAGCCCTTCCATGGACTTGCTGTTGGGAGTCCAACCTATTGGAGGAGCTGCCTGGAGGAGAAAGACCTAGAGGTGTTGGTTGAACAGGAGCCAGCAGTGGCCCAGGTGGCCAAGAAGGCCAAGGGCATCTTGGCTTGGAGCAGAAACAGTTTGACCAGCAGGTCCAGGGAGGATCTTCTCCATCTGGACTCAGAACTGGTGAGACTGCACCTCAAATCCTGGGGTCAGTTCTGGGCCCCTCCCCACCAGAAGGATGTTGAGGCTCTGGAGCGAGTGCAGAGAAGAGCAACGAAGCTGGGGAAGGGGCTGGAGAACAAGCCTGAGGGCCCTGGGGGGGTTTAGCCTGGAGAAGAGGAGGCTGAGGGGAGACCTCATTGCTCTCTACAACTCCCTGGAAGGAGGTTGTGGAGAGGAGGGAGCTGGGCTCTTCTCCCAAGGCACAGGGGACAGGACGAGAGGGAATGGCCTCAAGCTCCACCAGGGGAGGTTCAGGCTGAACATTAGGAAAAAAATTATCCCAGATAGGGTGATTGGTCCCCGGCAGAGGCTGCCCAGGGAGGGGGTTGAGTCCCCTTCCCTGGAGGGGTTTAAGGGATGGGTGGACGAAGTGCTGATGACATGGGTTAGTGATTGATAGGAATGGTTGGACTCGATGATCCAGTAGGGTCTTTTCCAACCTGGTGATTCTATGACTCTATGATTCTATGAGATGATTGATGCTGTGTGTGGCAGTACAGAGGGCCACCAGGAGCACAGCCACCTCCACAAGGGGCCGCCAACCATGGGGGCACCCTGGCCGTCTTCCTCCTTGCTGCTACCTCTGCCCAGCTGCCACAACAGTGACAGCACACGTGGCATTGAGTAGTCCTGAAAAACCTTTGCTTCTTTACGCATTGTGCATTGCCAAGAAACTGAAAAGGGGTTGGTGGGAAGCTCTGGTCCAAACCCCACTTTGGTGATGCTCACGTCTTCCTCTGGTCCAGACCTGCCCTACAAAATGCAGCAGAGGAGCATGTTGAGCAGGGTTGGATTCAACTCTCATCTCTAACCTGACAGGGATTTGTCTGGGGTCATTGAGTGGGCTGGTAGCAAAGTAAAGGATAGAAGTGACCTTGCCCTTCTCAGAGCTCCACTTCTTGCCGCTCCTTGTGATGATGACTTAATTAATGAGTTGTTCTTGTTCATTTGAAGGGAGAACCTGGTCCACCGGGCAAAGGAGTGGAAATGAAGGTAAATAAAAATTGTAGAACATATTGATGTCGGGAACACCTCTCTGCAAGGGGTTGGGATGGCAGAGGGCACCCAGTGTGTCCCCCCAGGCTTAGCCACTGCCACCCACTGGATCAGCTTCCTGGGCTGGAGAAGGGAGGAGGAGAAGTTCTGATCCTTCTTTCATTTTTCAGGATCTGGAGAGGCTTTTTGAAGCAAATGGCATCAAGGTAGGTAACACTTTGACCTTCCTTCTCACAAGGTGATTGTAATTAAGCTTTCTCGTCTGCCCAGAGAAGTTGTGGCTGCTCCATCCGTGCAGGTGTTCAAGACCAGGCTGGATGAGGTTTTGAGCAACCTGATCCAGTGGGAGGTGTCCCTGCCCTTGGCATCTGGTTGGAACTGGATGGGCTTTAAGGTCCCTTCCAACCCAAACCATTCTGTGATTCATTGTATGATTCTATCTGTTCCCTCTGGACTTCTGGAGACTGTGTTGTCCCCCAGGTCCAGCCCTGGTGCTCACAAGAAGGCAGGATTATTACATTTCCTTTTCAGGGCTAACCAGATAGACCTAAGTGTTGCTTAGACAGCTTTTCTGCTGCTGTGTTATGGGGTGGATGGTGGCTTCGAGGCCCATGTGACAACGAGACTTGGCAAATACATATTCACAGCACAGTGCTACCACCTGGGTCAGCTTGTACTTCAGCACTGGGTCTGCACAGCCGGTAAAAGGAGACCCACACAGTTCTCTGGGTGCTCTGCCCATGCTGTGTGTCCTGGTTATCACAAAGTCCACTTTGGGCTGCTCCTTAGCTCGTAAACACAATTAATAGTGAATATTCAATGCACAATACAGCATTGATAGGCTGGTGGCCTCCTTCTCCACTCTCAAGGTTGCCATCAAGTTCAGGAAGCGTGATGAGGCTCAACTTTTAGTATCTACAAGGCAGGCACTTATAGTTGTGTTTATTACCTTCAGCAGCTTTCTGTAAGCTCTGGAGATGGGACTGAGGGAGATGAGAGACTGACTGATCAAACATAGGGATTTTATTTAGGATTGGGAAAGCCACTATGGAATAACTTCAGATTGGCTCCTAGATGTCCAGACTGTCTGGGTACCTGTATTTAAATCACCTGTTGCCTATCAGGGCACATCACTTCATCAGGTGTAAGAGTTTGAAGCTGAAAGAGGAGAGATTTAGATGAGATCTGAGGAAGAAATGTTTTCCTCTGATGGTGGTGAGGCAGTGGATTAGGTTACCCAGAGAAGTTGTGGCTGCTCCATCCCTGGAGGTGTTCAAGGCCAGGTTGGATGGGGCTTTAAGCAACTTGGTCCAGTGGGAGGTGTCCCTGCCCATGGTATCTGGTTGGAACCAGATGGGCTTTGAGGTCCTTTCCAAGCCAAACCATTCGATGATTCTATGATGTATCCATCATTGTTCCAAGGTAGCTGCCCTTGCACTATCATGTGTCAGCAACAGGAGGGTGGCACTGGGTTATTGCCTTAATGGTCTCCACTGGTTGCAGCTGGACCTCCTGAAAGACCTCTCCAACGCACTCCTGCGGGAAGGGCTGGATGGGCTGGTGCGGCAGCTGGGTGGCTCCGAGACAAGAGAGAACTCCAGGACAAAGCAGGTACCTCTGCATGACACTAAGCATGATTTGAGTATTGCTGTGTGTCCTGCTCAGGAGGCAGGCAGATCTGAAAGGGAATGAGAGGCAGAAATGAATCATTAAAGGCTTCAGATCACCTCTGTCATCAAGCAGGTTATGATGACTTGCAGCCACTGTAAGAAAGTTAAGCTGGAAGAGGCTAATGGCTTGCATCAGGATCTTGGACCTTCAGGTTAAACTGATGGGATTGCAAAGCTCTCTTTTTTTTGGTGGAAATAAAGGAACTGATCAAACTTTGTTGTTGATGGATCCATCCTTCAAAGCCTTCAGCCTTCTTGTGTCCTTTGAGAGCTGGGGGTTTTTGGTGGGTGTGCAAGGGAAGAAAGGCAGCTGGAAGCATGAGAAGAGATCACAAGGGTAGCCTCAAAAGAAAGAGGGACCCCAAGGAAGTAGGAAGCTTGGAAGAAAGGCTTGGGGGTGGCCAACAGGGAATCACTGACTACTCACTCTCTCCTTTCTGGTTCAGGGAGGCCACCGGGTAGGACAGAGCATGCTGGAGGGATGAGAAAGTGGGCAGAAATAGCCTGTAAGGATCCAGATCTTTACTTTTTTTGATATTGCAGGATTCATTGGTTGTTGATACTTCTCACGATGCCCTGGCCAGCACCCAGATGACAGAAGCAGTGGGTCTGGAGGAGGAGGCTCAGTTTAGTGTGACAACATCTGCAGGACTGTCTAAGGTGAAAATAAACAGCAGAGCTGATGAAATGCAGTTACATAGCTCTGTGCTCCTGTCCATCTGGTCAGCTGCAACAGTAACATTCAGAGATGGCACATCTGATGAGTACCAGAGTCCTGTGAGCTCCCAGTCCACACACTAGTGATGCTTCCTCATCCTCCCCTCTCCACCCACCCACAGCTCCTTATCATCTAAGCCTAACATAGCACAGGTTGTGTCATGCTGGTTATCCGCTGAACTTGCCCTGCAACTTCTCCTTAAACGGAGGCTGTAATTTAGATGTGTCTCTCCTGCCCAATCAGGAATGGATCCAATCTGTGTTCGCTTTTGGGCCCCTCGCTACAAGAAAGTCATTGAGGTCCCACAGTGTGTTTAGAGTTAGTGTGTTTAGATTTAAAACACTGTGTTAAAGCTCTATTTAATGAGCCCTGCTAGATTTTTGGACAGAGTTTTTGTACCCCTAGGGGACAAATGTGCCCCATCCCTGATAAGGAAGCCTGGAGGTGTATAGGCCAGTCCATGATCAAAGAAACCAAATGTTTGCTCCTCACACCAGGTTTGGAGCCAGCTGTTAATTGACTGATTTTTCTTGCTCTCTCCCTCTTCATTCTTTGTTGTTAGAATGGTGGAGGCAAACTTTACTTGTGCCCCAGAGCCCTTTACCATTCTCCCTCTTAATTGCCCTCAGTTTCTTCCTCTGGATATCATTATTGCCTACTTGGAACATTAACAGAGGGTAATAATTTGTAGGCTTCGCCAGGGAAAGAAGCTTTCTTATGGTCTTTCACAGAGGCACCAGGAAGGCAGCAGACCTCCCCGTGTAATGGGTCTGTAGATCGAGCCCTCAGTTCCCTTGGAACAGAGAAGTGCTCATCAGCAGGTGCATTTGCACTAAAACACTCAAACTAGATGTATCCCGGCAACCCTGGAGGCAGCAGTGGTGGAATTTGGGGTACAGAGACACCAAAGCTGTCTCTGCTGGGCTTTGGGAGCCCAACGCCATCTGGCAGAAAGGGTTGGGGACCTTTGCTCAACCAGAGTTGTGAATTAAGGTGTGAAAGCAGCCCTTCAAACCACCAGGGATCCTTGTAGGCTACCCCAGACCATCCTTGCTGGCACTTCCCAAACAAAGTGCCTTGGATCTCCAGCCTTTTGCTGCTGTCTCTGAGCATACTACTGAATAAAGAGCAGTGTTGATAAAGCAGTGTCTCATGGATGATGTCTTCACTTGGAATTTTCTTTCATGTCCGCAGAATCCGTCTACTGGTAGTCCTGAACCTGACTACCAACCCCTAGAAAGCTCTTCTAAGTCCTTGGAGAAACCGTCTGAAGAAAGAAGGAATGAGACAGACTCAAGAGGGACAAACACTTCTCTCAGTAGTGTATGTAAATGCCTGTCCAGTGACGACTTCTAATTACTTTTTCATCTGCGCTGGTTTAATAGATGCAAGGGGGTTACATTTCTCGGAGCTCGATTGCACAAATTGCAGAATCATAGAAGGGTTTTGGTTGGAAAAGACCTTCCAGATCCAAACCCCCCAGCATGGGATGCCTTTCACTAGACTAGGTTGCTCAAAAACCCATCCAGCCTGACCTTGAACACCTCCAGGGATGGGCCATCCACAACTTCATTGAGCAGCCTGGGCCAGTGCCTCACCGCCCTCACAGCAAAGAATTTCTTTTTCGTATCTAACCTAAATCTCCCCTCTTTCAGTTTAAAACTATTCCACTTCATCCTGTCCCTGCACTCCATGACAAAGAGCCCCTCCCCACCATTCCTGTAGGCCCCTGCAGTGAAAAGCTAAGATAGAAAAAGGATAAGGATCTTTGCATGAATCAGTGTCAGAGCTTGGAAGAGGGTCTTGCTTTCCATCTTCTCCATAAATTAGTGAGACCTTGTTCTGACTTCTCTATCACCCTTTGCAGAGCTTGGCTATGCCCCCACCACACCCAGAAGTCGACCTGCAAGAAAACCAGTCCATTGAGCTTCTTGAGTCCTTGGAGGAGTGGATGGAAGGACAACCATGGCAGGACACCAGCCACGTATGTCATCCCAACAGTGCTGAGTGGTAGACCAGTATGGAGATAAATGATAGACTGGAAGGGACTGGGGGTGCATTTCTCTCACCTACTGAGTACTGGCACAGGTGCCCCTGCATCCTCAGAGACCTGCGACCTGAGCAGGAGGCTGATGCCTTGTCCTCTGCATACAGGCAGGGAAGTGGGAACCTCCCAGAACCCCTGGCAAATGTTTTGTTGCTTAACTACCTGCTTTTGGTGGGGAAAAATGGACAATCTCTTTCCAATCGGAATCCATCTGGTCTCAGCATCCATCCTGTTCTTTGGGGCTTGGCTGACTGAGTCGTGATTCAGTATTGAGAAGTATTGATTCTCAATACTTCTTCAAATCAGACCAGGAACAGTGGAGACACCAGACCGTAAATTTAAGATATGCCCCCAACAAGGTATTTCCTACTCCTTCTTACTTTTCCAGATGTCTCAGAATACACTGAGATAGTTGGGGCTGTTCAACTTAGAGGAGCTCCAAGGAGGCCTTTATTGGTGCCTTCTAGTACTGAAAGGGACTGCAGGAAAGTTGGAGAGGGGCTGTTGATCAGGGAGTGCAGGGATAGGACAAAGGGGAACAATTTTAAATGGAAAGAGGAGAGATTAGGTTAGATTAGGTTAGGGACACCTCCCACTGCACCAAGCTGATCAAGGCCTCATCCAACCTGGTCTTCAAGACCTCCAGGGATGGGGCAGCCACAACTTCCTCAGGCAACATGGGCCAGGGCCTCACCACCCTCATTGGGAAGAATTTCTTCCTAATGTCTAATCTAAACCTTCCCCTTTCCAATTTAAAGCCATTCCCCCTCATCCTGTCACTATAGACCCTTGTGAAAAGTCCCTCCCCAGCTTTTCTGGAGCCCCTTCAGGTACTGGAAGCTGCTCTAAGGTCTCCTCGGAGCCTTCTCTTCTCCAGGCTGAACAACCCCAACTCTCTCAGCCTGTCCTCGTACAGGAGGTGCTCCAGCCCTCACATCATCTTTGCGGCTTCCTCTGGACCCGTTCCAACAGTTGCATCTCCTTCTCTTAGGGATTCCAGAACTGGACACAATACTCCAGGAGGAGACTCACCAGAGCAGAGGGGCAGAATCTCTGTCAATCTGCTGGCCACGCTTCTTACAATTGGATTTAAATTACTCCGAAATGGGATTCCCAAAGCCTTAAAAAGTGAAATTAAAAAAAAAAAAAAGAAGAAAAACAACCCTTAGATGTTTGCTTGCAGCAAGGGGTAGAGTTACTGCTGGGAAAAGAATTAGCAAGGATATTTCTAGGAATAGCAATAGGGGGATATGTCAAAGTGTTGAAGAACATCTCTCTTTGATTTGAGTACCCTGCTGAACACTTGCTTCTGCTCCCATCGGTTTAGCCATCTCCTGTCTGGCTCTGCAAATCAACACCACGCTAAATCACAAAGCTGGAACAAATGATGTTGCAGCAGCCACGAGAGGGCTCCCAGCACAAACACACGCGTGTATCTGTGGAAGTTGCAGCTCTGGAGATGGTGGCCTGTGTCATGAGGACAGGCTGAGAGAGTTGGGCTTGTTCAGCCTGGAGAAAAGAAGGCTCCAAGGAGATCTTAGAGCAACCTCCCAGTGCCTGAAGGGGGCTGCAAGAAAGCTGGGGAGGGACTGTTCACAAAGGCTTGTGGTGATAGGACAAGGGGCAATGGGGATAAACTGGAGAGGGGCAGAGTTAGACTGGACATCAGGATTAATTTCTTCACCATGAGAGTGGTGAGACACTGGAACAGGTTGCCCAGGGAAGCTGTGAATGCCCCATCCCTGGAGGTGTTCAAGGCCAGGTTGGATGGGTCCTTGAGCAACCTGAGCTAGTGGGATGTCCCTGCTCATGGGAGGGGGGTTGGAACTGGGTGAACTTCAAGGTCCCTCCCAACCCAAACTATTCTATGATTCTATGAGCATTCTTCAACTTTGATTCTCCTCCTGGATGTGTAGTTTCCCATGTCTGGGTATACGTAACCTGCAGAGAGACCTAGAAGTACAGAGGATGAAGCCCAATCCCCCTCACATCTTGTAGGACTGGGCTGCAGAACCCTGGCTAAGGTGGGAAGTTCTTGGAGTCCTGCTCTTGAAAATAAGTAGAGCTTGGTCCCTATGGACCTGCACCCAGAAACAGTGAAATTGGGGAGGATCCGAAATCTGTGGCTCCATTTGAAACTATATTTGATCTGTGCTGTGAGAGGGAATGGCCTCAAGCTCCACCAGGGGAGGTTTCGGCTGAAAATTAGGAAAAAATTTTTCACAGAAAGGGTCATTGGGAACTGGCAGAGGCTGCCCAGGGAGGGAGTTGAGTCACCTTCCCTGGAGGAGTTTAAGGGACAGGTGGACGAGGTGCTGAGGGACATGGTTCAGTGTTTGATAGGAATGGTTGGACTTGATGATCCAGTGGGTCTCTTCCAACCTGGTTATTCTGTGATTCTGTGAAAAGCTGGGGAGAGGGCTCTTGATCAGGAAGTGCAGGGATGGAATGAGAGGGTTTTAAGTTGAAAGAGGGGAGATTGAGATCAGATATTAGGAAGAATTTTGTTACTGTGTGGGTGATGAGGCACTTGGCACAGGTTGCCCAGGGAAGTTGTGGCTGCCCCATCCTTGAAGGCTGGATGAGGCTTTGAGCAACCTGATCCAGTGGGAGTTGCCTCTGCCCTTGGCAGGGGGTTGGAACTGGATGGACTTTGGAGTTCCTTCCAACTCAAACCATTTTATGATTCTATGCAATGGGAGTGACCCCTGTTTGTTAGGTGCTGGGGAACTAAATGCATCCATGTGGCCAGCCACCGTGGACATCACTTTGGGAGCGAAAAAGGATTGTGTGGCCTTGCTGAAATTTGACATTTGGGAGAAAGGAGTACTGTCCAGGTCCATAAACGATTTCACCCCTGCATCTCAAGGACCAAAACCAGAATTGTGTCCCTTTTGGGATTCCACTTCTTTTTTTGAGCTTCATTGGATGTGCAGAGCAGGGCCACAAAGCTGATTGGCAGGTGGCTGCAGGCTCATTTGTCTCAGAAGACCTAATATCAGACATTTTTTAGCCAAAATCAGGGTGCTTGCAATGACTTGATTTCTATCTGGAAGGTCTTTCGTAGAGAGGAGATATGAAATGTTAGAGGGCTCTTTAATCTTGTGGTGAAAGGCAGAAGAGCTGGGGGGAAGAAACTGAAGCTGTATAATTCAAATGAGAAATTAGAGCTCAAGCTGATTAACCCCAAGAGCAGGGAGATGGGACAGGGCACTGATTGCTTTTCTCTCACTGCCTGAATTATCAAGAGCAGAGCACAGAGAGCTGAGGGAAAGTTTGCACTTTAGGTTTGTAAAGATGATCTCCTGCCCCGTGGGAGCTGGTGTTCAAAAGCCCTGTAGATCAGGGCTTGCAATATCAGAGCCATCCAGCAATGATGCTGCATGTGGACGTTTGACCATAATTATCATAGAATCATAGAATGGTTTGGGTTGGAAGGGACCTTAATTATCATCCACATTCAACCCCCTGCCATGGGCAGGGACACCTCCAACCACACCAGGCTACTCAAAGCCCAATCCAGCCTGGCCTTGAACCCCTCCAGGGATGGGGCAGCCACAACTTCCCTGGATAATATGGAGCCAGGGCCTCACCACCCTCACCATGAAGAATTTCTTCCTAATGTCTAATCTAAATATTTCCTCCTCCAATTTAAAGCCATTCCATTCCATCCTACAACTCCAGGCCCTTGTGAAAAGTCCCTCCCCATTTTTCCTGAAGCCCCTTCAGGTACTGGAAGGCCACTATAAGGTCTCCCCAGACCCTTCTCTCCTCCAGGCTCAACAACTCTAACTCTCTCAGCCTGTCCTTACAGCAGAGGTTCTCCAGGTCTTGCATCATCATCCTAGCCTCCTCTGTACCCATTTCAACAGTTCCATCTCCTTATTCTATTGGGGATTCCAGAACTGGACACAGGACTCCAGGTGGGGTCTCACAGGAGAGGAACAGAGGGGCAGAATCCCCTCCCTTGTCCTGCTGGCCACACTTCTTTGGATGCAGCCCAGGACATAGTTGGCCTCTGGGCTGTGAGTGCATGTTGCTGGCTCATTTGAGCTTATTGGTGTAATCCTGCAACCTGATGTTGCTAGACACCTTTTTCTGAACTCCTGCCTGGAAGCTTCTCCATTGAATGAAGAGTTGTTTAAAAGATGAGCTGATAGCACCACCCTTCCTGTTCTCGCATCCGATGATCCCCATTTTGGTAGGGGCAAATAGTAGAACAGCTACCACAAGTGTTTTGGGACACTACGAATCCTCACACAATCATAGAATCTCCAAGTTGGAAGAGACCCACTGGATCATCAAGTCCAACCATTCCTATCAATCACTATACTATGTCCCTCAGTGCCTCGTCCACCCATCCCATGAACACCTCCAGGGAAGGTGACTCAACCACCTCCCTGGGCAGCCTCTGCCACTGCCCAATCACCCTTTCTGTGAAACTTTTATTCCTAATGTCCAGCCTAAACCTCCCCTGGTGGAGCTTGAGGCCATTCCCTCTCGTCCTGTCCCCTGTCCCTTGGGAGAAGAGCCCAGCTCCCTCCTCTTCACAACCTCCTCTCAGGGAGTTGCAGAGAGCAATGAGCTCTCCCCTCAGCCTCCTCTTCTCCAGGCTAAACAACCCCAGGTCCCTCAGACTTATTCTCCAGCCCCTTCCCCAGCTTCGTTGCTCTTCTCTGCACTCGCTCCAGAGCCCCAACATCCTTCTTGTGGTGAGGGGCCCAGAATTGATCCCAGGATTCGTGGTGCAGTCTCACCAGTGCCAAGTCCAGAGGGAGAAGAACCTCCCTGGACCTGCTGGCCATGCTGTTTCTGATCCAAGCCAAGATGCCCTTGGCCTTCTTGGCCACCTGGGCCACTGTGCTGGCTCATGTTCAGTCGGTTGTCAACCAACACCCCCAGGTCTTTCTCCTCCAGGCAGCTTTCTAGACAGACTTCTCCTAGTCTGGAGCTGCACAGGGTTGTTGTGCCCCAAGTGCAGGATCTTGTGTAGAGAGGGGGAAAAGTGTGGTCCAAAGGCAGAGAAACAGGAGCAGCCCCTCTTTCCCTGCAGCTCCTGTATCTTCTCATCCCTGGTGACTCCCACAGCTGAACAGGAACTCAGCAGAGGGTGATGCAAAGGGAGTGAAATGGAGCTGGTCGTCTTCCCATCAGCAGCAGCTGCAATCATGAGTTTTACCTATTAAAAGGTTCATGGGGCTCTGGAGAGAAGCAGCCTGTAATAGCGCACAGCTTCATCTCAGAAGTGCAATTTCTGGCTGGCAGGATTTAATGGGGGAAGCAAATTAACTGATATAAATAGGCAGGATGCGCCCAAGCACATGTGTCTGTGTAAGAAGCAGTGGCTGGTTACTCTTCCCATGGAGGAGCCACTTCTTTGGCATTATAGGATCATCCAGGCCAGTTTCTGCCTCCTCCAGCTCCCAAATCCCCTGCAGTTAAGCTTAACTCATTTTCAGAGTTAATTCATATAAACGCCCCTGTTTGTCACCATGTGGATAAAACCACAGTCACTTAAATTTCCTACCTGATATCTTCTGGCCACTTTTATTTCTCTCTTTCCTCTACCTCTTTCTTTGCAGGAACAATTTTTTTACACTCCCTTTTATTTCTACTTTTCTCTTTCTGATCCTAATTTTATCTGTTCCTTTCCTCCTTATTTCCCTTCTCATTTTTCCATTCTTTTGTACGCTGTCACTGGCCCTCCACAAATCACTCTTTAGAAACCTGCAGCCTCTCTGCTTTTCTTTGAGGTCTCTTATTGCTTGTATCTCGGAGCAGGAAGCCGCTAAAATTGCAGAGGAATTGCAGAATGAAGGAGAATCATTACCCCCTGCAATTTCCCACCACCCCAGTAAATGGCAGCTTGATGAGATCGTGTGCATACGGTTCGACTCCAAAGCCTCGACGAGGTCTTAGCAACCCATGGGCTTGGCTCTCCGCTGCCTTGTGTCAGTGTTCGTACATCTGGGAATGGGACATGGACCCATGCGAAACAACAACAGCACTTTACAGCTGGTCTGCATAGAATCATAGAATCACCAGGTTGGAAAAGACCCATCGGATCATTGAGTCCAACCATTCCCATTAATCACTAACCCATGTCCCTCAGTGCCTTGTCCACCTGTCCTTTAAACCCCTCCAGGGAAGGGGACTCAACCCTCTCCCTGGGCAGGCTCTGCCAGGGACCAATGACCTTTTCTGTGAAAAATTTCTTCCTAATGTCCAGCCTAAACCTCCCCTGGTGGAGCTTGAGGCCATTCCCTCTCGTCCTGTCCCCTGTCCCTTGGGAGAAGAGCCCAGCTCCCTCCTCTCCACAACCTCCTCTCAGGGAGTTATAGAGAGCAATGAGCTCTCCCCTCAGCCTCCTCTTCTCCAGGATAAACACCCCCAGCTCTCTCAGCCATTCCTCATAAGGCCTGTTCTCCAGCCCCCTCACCCGCTTCGTTGCTCTTCTCTGCACTCGCCCCAGAGCCTCAACATCCTTCTGGTGGTGAGGGGCCCAGAACTGACCCCAGGATTTGAGGTGCAGTCTCACCAGTGCTGAGTCCAGAGGGAGAAGAACCTCCCTGGCCCTGCTGGCCATGCCGTTTCTGATCCAAGCCAAGATGCCCTTGGCCTTCTTGGCCACCTGGGCCACTGCTGTCTTGTGTTCAGTCACTGTCAACCAACATCCCCAGGTCTTTGCATGCAGGCGATTGTGCAGGATGGATGAGAATGTCCATAGATCTCATCCGTTGGTGCCATCAGACCCACTCAAATCACCCCCATGTAAGCCTGGGAGATGTTTCTCTAGCCTGTGCCACAAAAGCCACCTGAGATGGTAGCTTAGAGCAGCTTCCAGTACTGAAAAGGGGCCTACAGGAGGGCCTACAGGAAAGCTGAGGAGGGTTTCTTTATCAGCAAGTGCAGGGACAGCACAAGGGGAGATTGAAATGAGATCTTAGGAAGAAAGATTTTCCTGTGAGGGTGATAAGGCACTGGCACAGGTTGCCCAGAGAACTCATGGCTGCCCCATCCCTGGAGGTGTTGAGGTGAATGAGGCTTTGAGCAACGTGATCCAGTGGAAAGTGTACTTGTCCATAGCAAGGAGTTTGGAATTGGGTGATCTTTAAGATCGCTTCCAAGTCAAATCATTCTATCAATCTATGAAAACCGAGCACCTCCTTGCACTCAAACCTCAACCCTGAAACCTATCAGGAGCACATGAAGGAGAGGGGAAAAAACAGCGTGGAGTGCAGTTATTTAGCACTCTTCCCGTATTTTTTGTTGCAGAAGAAAAGACCTGGATTAATCTCATTTAATTTCACCTGCATGTATTGAGACTTTTAGCTCTTTAGAGTTAAGGCACAGTAAGTCCTAAACAAAGGACTTCCAAGAAATGCTGGTTAGTCCAGCCCTGGATGTTATGCTGTCAGGTTTACAGGAATTATAGTCATGTTCTACTGGGTTTCAACTAGATAGATGATAGTTTCACCACGTGGCTAATGAACCCAGGAACTTTCTGACTCACCCAAATACATAGGAAGAAAGGAAAAAAAAAATTATTAAGGTCCAACTAAATTTAAATTCTTTACTGAAAGATAGAGACGATGACAGAAGGAGGAGTAAAAGAGAGTAAGTGGTGGGCTGGTACAGGGTGCTCAGGGGAACGTCCATAGAATCATGGAATGGTTTGGGTTGGAAAGGACCTTAAAGCTCATCCAATTCCAACCCCCCATCACAGGAAAGCTTTTCTTCCTCCTAAGATCTCAATCCCCCCTCTTTCAGCTTAAAGCCACAACTATTCCCCCTTGTCCTGTCCCTGCACTCCCTGATAAAGAACCCCTCCCCAGCTTTCCTGGAACCCCTTCAGGTACTGGAAGCTGCTCTATGGTGTCCCCAGTGCCTCCTCTTCTCCAGTCTGAACAACCCCAACTCTCTCAGCCTTTTTTTGTATGGGAGCTGATCCAGCCTTCACATGATCTTTCTTTTCTTATAGAAGAAGAGGAGGCTGAGGGGAGACCTCATTGCTCTCTACAACTCCCTGAAAGGAAGTTGTGGAGAGGAGGGAGCTGGGCTCTTCTCCCAAGTGACAGGAGACAGGACAAGGGGCAATGGCCTTAAGCTCCGCCAGGGGAGTTTTAGGCTGAACATTAGGAAAAAATTTTCCACAGAAGGGGTCATTGGGCACTGTCAGAGGCTGCCCAGGGAGGGGGTTGAGTCACCTTCCCTGGAGGGGTTTAAGGGACGGGTGGACAAGGTGCTGAGGGACATGGGTTAGTGATTGATGGGAATGGTTGGACTCGATGATCCAGTGGGTCTTTTCCAACTTGGTGATTCTATGATTCTACGAAATCAATTCACTGCTTTGTTTTTCTTCTCCTATCACAATATTCACTGAAACCACACTGCAATGTTTCCACTGAGTGATTCAGGGAATAATTGCTGGACACTGAGATATCCACCAGCCAGGAATATTATAATTTTTACAACAGCAGGCAGATAATTTATTGTTGTTAGTAGGGAAGAGAACAAACAATTTGTGATTCAGGCCAGTAACTATTTGTACAAGATTTCCTGTGTGTGCCTTAACTACATATTGGCCAAAATCATGAGCAGTCCAAACATCATCAAGCGGCAGGTGAGTGCGTTCACATTATTAGCTATTAATCGTTGTGTTGTTGCGTTCAGGTGTACTGAATACATTAAATTCATAGCACATGTGTTACCCAGGCATGGTTGGTGCAGGGAGGCATTTAAAGTCCAAAGCTGAGATATTTTAGGTCTGTTTTATTTCTCTGTAATAACATTACAGAGAAATTGGACAGAACTAAATAATACATAGAGAATTATCATAGAATCACAGAATGTCCTGAGATAGAAGGAACCCACAAGGATCATCCAGTCCAACTCCTGTCCCTGCATAGGACAATCCCAACATTCACACCACGTTTGAGGACGTAGTCCAAATGCTTCTGGAATATTGTCAGGCTTGGGGCTGTGACTGCTCCCCTGGGGAGATGTTCCAGGGCTCCACCACCCTCTGAGTGAAGAACCTTTTCCTAATGTCCAAAGTAACTCTCCCCTGGCGCATCTTCCTGCCATTCCCTTGAGTCCTATCATTGATTGCCAGAGAAGAGCTCAGTGCCCGCTCTAATTCCTCCCTTTGAAAGGAAGCTGCAGACCACAATGATGTCTCCTTTCAGTCTCCTCCTCTCCAAGCCAAACAGACCAAATGACTTCAGCTGCTCCTCATACAACTTAACCTCTCTGGGGAACCCTTCACCAATTTTGTGGCCTCCTCTGGACACTCTCCAGTAGGTTTAGATCCTTTTTATACTGTGGCACCCAAAACTGAACTCAGTACTCAAGTTAAGCACATAATATTAGTTGCTCATATAATATTAGATGCTGTTTCCCCTCCCACAGGAAAATGTGGACTTAGATGATGGTTCTGCACTCCCAAGGCATGCTCGAGACAAGAGATCTGCCAAGCACGAGACACACATGGTAAAGACCCTGTTTCACCATGGTGGCTTCAGGCTGGCCTGCATACAAGAGCAGAGCCAACAGCACGATCCAGGAGGAAGAGGTGACCCTTCCTTATTGGCTCCATCACAGGTTCATCCCCCTGGTGCCCCAGGAGCCCAGAAAGCTTTGTCTGAGTCCACGGTAAGTAAAGATCCCATACAAGGATGTCTTCAAAGACATAGACACTAGGGGAACCCTGATCGTGCACTTCTGCAAAGACACGATGAATGTAGAGGTGGGTAAAAAGGTTAGTGATAAATATTAACAAATAAAGCAAGAAACAGCTGCAGAAGGAGCTGTTTTTCTTGACAGAGCAGATTGTTCTCCCTGTATCTGGCAAGGAAAATGTGATGCTTGGAAAACAGTAGTAGGGAATATCAAACTTAATAAGAGAACATAATGTACCTGAGGAAAGCAGCATAAGTGAAGGATGTTTTGTATCCTGAAAGTTTGGAAGATAATTGTATGTGCATGTAAATGTGCATGTGTGTGTGTTTATAAACACAAGTATCTGCCACACAACTATCATAGAATCATGGAACGGTTTGAGACCTCTAGTTATCAAATCCAACCACCTGCAGTGAGCAGGGGCATCTTCAACTCCATCAGGTTGCTCAGAGCCCTGTCCAACATAGAATCATAGAATCACAGAATGGTTTGGGTTGAAAGGGACTTTAAAGATCATCCAGGTCATCATAAAGATCATCCAACCACCCACCATGGGCAGGGACACCTCTCACTGGATCAGGTTGCTCAAAGCCTCTTCCAACCTGGCCTTGAACACCTCCAGGGATGGGACAGCCACCACGTCTCTGGGCAACCTAGGCCAGGGTTTCAGCACCCTCATTGAAAATATTTCTTCCCTACGTCTGGTCTGAATCTCCATTCCTTTAGTTTAAAATCATTGCCTCTTGATCTATCACAACAAGCCCTATGAAAAAAAGGTTGTCCCCAAATTATATCGCCAACTTTAACACAGTATCCCAGAAATGGAAACTGTGAAGATTTAATTTTATAGAATTTGAAAGAGAAAGACCTATTTACAGGAGGTACAGATGAAAAATTCTGAACAACAGATTTCCCCTAAGTTTGAAGGAATTTCTTTGAAAGCAGCGAGTGACCCTCACCCTAGATTCCCAGGAGAAATTGCAACACTGAGCTGAGTTTATCCACACTATCAGAACACACATCTTCTCACAGCCCTCCATAAAGGGCCAGGGTTAAGGTGGGTCACCTGCACCACTGCCAAAAGCCTGGTACTGAGGCATTTCTTGGTTCATGGACCCTATTAGCCCATGTGCAATGGGCAGCACCAGCTATCATGCAGCCTGGAGTAGATCAGAAGGAGCCTGGAGGCCAACCCACATCCAACCGTGAGCCCCTCAATGGGGTTGTCATGATCCCTGGTAACACACGACTTCCCGGTGAGATGCCTCCAGCCTCCCTGCTTGCTGCGTAACATCTCAGAGATGTCTTTTCCATGGCTCAAGGGTGAAAAGTTTCTCCAATGGCTCTCATGCTTTCTTCTTCTCTTTTTTTTACTCAAGGCATACCCAGGCCCTCATCACCTGAGGAGAATTAAGGTACAGCATTCACATTCTACTCCTCTTATCACAAGTGCACTTAGGATGCAGCTGGTCCTTTCTCCCATCACACCACATCCCAGCCTTTTCTGTATGTGAATCATAAAATCATTAAGGTTGGAAAAGACCTCTAAGATGTGAATTTTTTTCTCACAGAAGGAGGAAACTGGCCCATCAGATCCACCCTCCTGTGGCCAGAAGGTCAGTGCTTTATTTCACCTTTTAATACAGATACTCAATGGCACCTAAGTGGAGTCAGGACAGTGGTTCATTTCCCAGAGCAGTCTCATTTGGAGGCTGAAAATAAGTGAAAACTGACCAGACCAGTAGGTTTGAGAAGCAGTAATCGGCACTTTTGGCCATTGGTAATGAGTGAATTCCAGGCGTGAACATTTCAGAGCTGATCCAGACATGGGGTTGGTAGTTTGAGGATCCTCAAAATCGTTCTGTCCTCTGTTGACTTGTGTTTCACTCAAACTCACGGCGTCCTTTAACGTCTGCAGTATCTTGGGGCAGGGAGACCCTCAGCTGACCCTGATATCTGGCCCTTACTCTGGAATTTATGTCTTCTCTCTCCTTATTTGCAGTACACAGGATAGGAGGGACAGGGGTCAGGTACATCCCTGATCTGGTTTAGGAATGCAAGTGGTGGAAATGAAGTGTTCCTCCACAATTGTTTGCCCAAAGCTGCTGCAGGAATGGGAGTAGATCCTGCCTGGTCCGAAGAGGGAAGGAAAGATTCCTGGTATCAATGACTGTTTGTGATTGAAGGGGCTGCCTATTGTTTTCCAGGGAGAAATGGGAGCTCCAGGAGCCCGTGGAGACAAAGGAGAAAAGGTAGTGATAGTGCTCTTCTGGCCTGAGCCTCTGAGACCAGAAGAAGACTTTTTGTGCTAAAAGGGAGCTGCAGCTGTGGATGTGCTGAAGGAGAGGACATTCAGGGTCTATGGGGAACTGTGTCATGTAAATGCATTCTCAGGACCTGACAGAGGCTGCCCAGGGAGGTGATGGAGTCCCCATCCCTGGAGGTGTTTAAAAGACAAGGCAGATGAGGAGCTCAGGGATCTGGTATAGTCGTGGACAGGTATGGTTGGTCTTGATGATCTCAATGGTCTTTTCCAACCTTGTGATTCTATGATTCTATGAAATTCAGACAGCAACAGTCCCAACCTTTATCCTTGAACCTGGCTGTGTGTTTCTGCTCTCTTCCGTGTACTCAGAGGTGAACATAGAACATTCAGGGATGTTGCCTGATGCTTGTTTTCTGCTGGATCACCGAACTGAACTACGTGACAGACAAGAAAAAGTCCACCCTGACAGATGATCAGGGGTGGAAGAAGGGCCACACGAAACACCATTTCATGAACGCCTTTTGTAGCAAAGGCTTATAGAATCATAGAATCATTAAGTAGGAAAAGACCTTTGAGATCATCAGGTCCAACCATACCTGTCCACTAATAAACCAGATCCCTAAACAATCCTGTTACCCATCTTCTAAACAAATCTAGGGAAGGTAACTCCACCATCTACCTGGGCAGCCTCTGCCAGTGCTTGATAACCCTTTCAGTGAAGAATTTTTTCCTGATGTCTAATCTGAACCTGCCCTGGCGCAACTTGAGGCCGTTCCCTCTCATCCTGTCACCTATCTCATATGAGAAGAGACCTACACACATCCCTCTACAGCCTCCTTCCAGGCAGTTGTAGACAGCGATAAGATCTCCCCTCAGCCTCCTCTTCTCCAGGCTAAACAACTGAAGTTCCTTCAGCTGCTCCTCATAACACTTGTTCTCTAGCCTCTTTGCCAGCTTTGTTGCTCTTCTCTGAATGTGCGCCAGGACCTCAATGTCTTTCTTGTAATGAGGAGCCCAAAACTGAGCACAGAACCTGAGGTGCAAAGGGGGACCAAATGTCAGATCTGGGGTGATGGGACCCAGCTATTAAGGAGAAAGACAAGCAAGTCAAGGCTGCTGTTGAAAGGCACAGCCTGATGAAGACGGAGTACTTTTCATGGGCTGCTGATGTATGGTGCAGCCTCCAAGGGACATGGGCATGAGAAAAGAGGGAGGGAGGGGAGGTTGTTGAAGTGTGGATGGTTTTTGTCTTGCAGGGACAGCCAGGGGAGATGGGGGAACCTGGAGAAAAGGTAAGCTCTGGAGTCAGTATCAGCAGATGGAGCAGGACAGCGTTATGAGCTAAGTGGAAGTCAAAATCTACTGAGTCAATCCAATCAGCTATCTCCTTCCTGGGAGCAGTGTGGCTCTGTGTTAGGACATTTGGCTCTTCACCAGTCATGCAGCCACTGGGGAAAAGAGGTGGCTGTCAAAGGGGCCAGTTGCTCCATGCTGGTTCTGAGCACAACTGGAAACCTTTGCTCCTGTTCCGGGTTGCACTGAGATGTTACTTCACGCTATGTCTTGCACAGGCATAATAAATCTCTGTTTATTTCACAGGGAACCAAAGGAGGCAAAGGTGAAAATGGTCAAAAGGTAAAGAACATCTTTGGTACCACAGTCGGATGTGTCTCTTCCTACACTGTGAGAGCTTCCCTTCTGCTCCTGCTCCTCCTTTTGCCTCCATCTCAGGGGAAGGTGTCCAGGAAACCTCCTGAGATGGCCTCAGTGTAGCCAGTTTCTCACTGACAATCCTGCATCACTCTGTTGACTAGAGAGGGACTTCAGATGGCTCACATAGACAGGACACCCACCTTAGAAATGAGTAACGTCAGAAGATGTAAATCTTGCCCAGAGTCCTCTGACACCAACCCCAATAACATTCCTGCAACACAGATCCCTCTTTTCTAAAGCTGTCTCCCCAGAAGCTTTGTCTCTGCAGATAAGACAAGACTTCCCATCATCTGGAGATGTGACGGTCAATGAGGGCTCTACAGAAATCCTCAATGTAGGATCAGCTCTGAGGGACTTCAGTGGGGTGTCTAGGGGGTAGCATGAAGGAAGATCTCATTTTGACGGTCCCCCAGTGGAAGGAATGATCTTGATAATTCCTGACCTTCTTCTCTTCACAGGGAGAACCAGGAATTGGGTTCAGAGGTCCCGTTGGTCAGGCGGGGCCACCTGGATTTAAGGTAAACCTATCTTCTCTTCTAGACAGGATCTCGCTTGTTTATTTCTGGGTCTTTCTCTTCATAGTCCTTGCTTTCCACCACTGGGTGTGGAAAACATAACTGCCTGGGGCTACAACGATAAAGCACCAAAGCCAATTCCAGCCTGGGAAGGCAGGAACAAAATCACATGTGTCTGGGACAGAGGGAATGCTCTGTGTTCTTCAAAGGGCATTTCAAAGTAGGTGAGATCCAGAAGATAAATATCATAGAATCATAGATTCATAGAATCCTAGTCCACCACCCCTGCAATGAACAGGGACATCTTCAACTAGATTAGGCTCTGAAATACGGCTGTGGAAAAAAAAAATCCAGGGAATTGTGGTCTCAGCAGAGATGTGTTTCTGAGATCCCTTGGGATGTTGCAGGTCTGCAGGTGTTTAATTCATTGGAGAGATCTGAAGGCCTGCAGATTTGGTCCCCCAGCTTAACAAGTCATGGCACAGCCCTTTCTGCAGCCCTGGGACCTCTCATATGGATCAGGGCTTGAGGGGGTGTCCCCAGTTCTGTTTATTTTTCATTTGAACTCAAGAAAACACTCTAGGCCTTCTCCAGGACCTTTGGGGAGGTAGTTAATTCCAGGTGAGATCCAAATTCCTTGTGATTCATTCAACAGGGTGAGCCAGGAGCCCCAGGACCTCCAGGAGCTCAGGGTATCCAGGGCATTCGCGGCAACGCCGGCATCCCTGGCTCACAGGGGGACAGAGGGGCTCCAGGTCTGCCTGGGATGCCAGGGCAGAAGGTAAGTGACCTGCAGTGAGGGGAATCCATGTGTTGTGTCAGCCACCTCAAGGTGAGAACAGTGGTTCTACTGAGACTGTCTACACCAGGTGTCAACTATGGCTCAAGTCCCCACCTATCCAGGTCTCCAGTAGTGAGTGGTCAGTAAAGAAAAGCAGGAACAAAGCCTTGATGCAAAATGAGAGGCAACAGCATAGATGAGACCAACTGATGTAATTAAGGGGGTAAATGGCTTTAAATTGGAAGAGAAGATTAAGATTAGACATTAGGAGGAAATTCTTCCCAATGAGGGTGGGGAAACACTGGCCCAGATTGCCCAGGGAAGTTGTGGATGCTCCCTCCCTGGAGGTGTTCAGGGCCAGGCAGGATGGGACCTTGAACAGCCTGGTCCAGTGGGAGGTGCCCTTGATCATGGCGTGGGGGTAGAACTGGATGATCTTTAAGGTGTCTTCCAACCCAAACCATTCCATGTTCTGTGCCAAAGGGTTTGGTGCAGGGGAATGTCCTCCAAGTTCAAAAAAACGTCAACAAGGGACCTCCAAATGAGGTTGGAAAGTGTTGTTCTCCTCTTAAATGTAGTGTTGTGACTTAGATGACTGAGAAGAAAAGGAGTGGTGATGGAACAGGGGATGTGTGCAAGGGGTTTGGGGGTCATTAGCCCCTGGAAACAAAGGCAGCAATGGGTAAAGCTCACTGCAAGGACAAAGAGGTTTCTCTGGAGATGGGGCTGGGAACAACAGTGTTCCTAAAATGAGAGTCTCACTGTACCTGGAGTCCCTTCTCCTCAATGACAAGAGGTCCACACAAGGAGCACCACAATGGCTATTCCTTCTGCTTGTGTAGGGAACAAAGAGGAGCAGCAGCTTTCTTTCTGGTTGGATAGGGGAAAGCAGGACATTTCCATCAAGGTGTTCTCCTCCTTAAAGGATTTTGTTTTCAAGGGGGAGCGTGGAAAAAGAGGACGGAATGGAGTTGCTGGGCCTGCAGGACCATCAGGATCCCCAGGAAAAGAGGTGACTTTTGTACATCACCTCGGTGTCCTTTGATGAGCAGAAGGATGGCTGTGGAGAAAGGTTGAGATGCTGTCTGGGCTGGGTTTACTTCCACCCTGTTGGAGCACTGGGACAGGAGAGCATCAAGGATGTGCAAAACGAAGTCCACCCTTCTATTTTGTTTTCCTCACTCTACAGGGGATTCCTGGGACACCTGGACCCAAAGGCAACAAGGTCAGTGCCAGCCTTCCGGGCAGGTCAGAAGCAGCTGAGATGCTGGGGTGGCAGTGGGATAGTCCACCACACCCCCATGACTCCTTATCCCTGATCCTATCCAGCCTCTTCAACCCTTTTACACCCTTCTGCTCTTCTTCCCCATGGAGCATCCTCCAGAGGAAGCAGCAGGATGTCAATGGAAATGAGTCTCTGGACTCTTTCTGTGACTTTTAAATGATAGTCAAGCTAATCAGCAATCAAGTGACATGGTATCTTTGCTCCAA
This sequence comes from Clamator glandarius, assembly GCA_033459285.1. Classification (NCBI taxonomy): domain Eukaryota; kingdom Metazoa; phylum Chordata; class Aves; order Cuculiformes; family Cuculidae; genus Clamator; species Clamator glandarius. The sequence goes on from JAUNZM010000577.1 coordinate 423,076, forward strand.
ATGAGACCTTTGGGATTCTCTGTTCCTCAGGGAGAAACCGGCGTTGGAGCAGCTGGCCCAAGAGGTCCCCGTGGACTGCCTGGCCCTCGAGTAAGTGCCTCCATAAATGTTCCTGACATGGCTTCTTACAGCCTACCCTCTTTCGAAGGCAGCTTTAAACCATCAGCTCCCACTCACCTATCTTAGAAAAAGCCTAAAGGCTGATTTCAGAGCACGCATTAATTTTTCACCAGCCGGTAGTGTCCCTCACTTAGAAATCTGTCTGAATCACCAGGTTGGAAGAGACCCACCGGATCATCGAGTCCAACCATTCCTATCAAACACTAAACCATGTCCCTGAGCACCTCATCCACCCGTCCCTTAAACACCTTCAGGGAAAGTGACTCAACCTCCTCCCTGGGCAGCCTCTGCCAGTGCCCAATGACCCTTTCCATGAAATTTTTTTTCCTAATTTCCAGCCTAAGCCTCCTCTGGAGGAGCTTGAGGCCATTCCCTCTCATCCTGTCCCTTGGGAGGAGAGGCCAGCACCCTCCTCTCCACAACCTCCTTTCAGGTAGTTGTAGAGAGCAACAAGGTCTCCCCTCAGCCTCCTCTTCTCCAGGCTAAACATCCCCAGCTCTCAGCCATTCCTTATAAGGCCTGGTCTCCAGCCCCTTCCCCAGCTTCGTTGCTCTTCTCTGCACTCGCTCCAGAGCCTCAACATCCTTCTGGTGGTGAGAGGCCCAGAACTGACCCCAGGAGCAGTCTCGCCAGTGCCATGTCCAGAGGGAGAATCACCATTCTGGCCCTGCTGGCCACGCCGTTTCTGATGCAAGCCAAAATGCCCTTGGCCACCTGGGCCACCGTTGGCTCATTTTCTGTCACTGCCAATCAACCTCCCCAGATCTTTCTCCTCCAGGCAGCTTTCCAGCCAGACTTCTCCTAGTCTGGAGTTACCCAGGGTTGTTGTGCCCCAAATGCAGGACCCGGCACTTGGTCTTGTTGAACCTCATGCCATTGGACTCTGCCCAGCGATCCAGCCTGTTCAGATCCCTTTGGAGCCTCCCGACTCTCCAGCAGATCAACACTTCCACCCAGCTTAGTGTCATCCGCAAACTTGCAAAGGATGCGCTCAAAGCCTTCATCCAGGTCATTGATAAAGACATTGAACAGGGCTGGACCCAGCACTGAGCCCTGGGGAACCCCACTTGTAACTGGACTCCAGTTTCCTACAAGCTTATTCCTCCAGAAGTCTGCCTCCAGCTTTTTTTTTCCTCATTCCCCTCTTCCTTCCTGTTGTCCTGGCAGAGGTAAACCAGCTCCCATCATCCTTGAGGCAGCAACGTTCACTTTTCCACATGCTGCTGAGAAGTTTTGGTCTCCTTTTTCCAAAGACCCCAGCGAGACCCTCTTGAGTAGCAATGTTTCAATTTGTTGCTTCTGTCTGTTCCATGAATAAACTGATTTAATGCTGCAATCCACTTACACAAACTCCCCATCTGCCAGCAAAATTGTTCAATGAGGCCCCAGAGACAAAACACTTAATGAGAATGTCAACATCTGCTGAAGGTCTGGGGTAAACCTCACTCCAGCTTCATTATCCGAAGGAAATGATGAAGTAATGTTTCTGCTCTTCAGACTCCTGCATAAATCTGAAGTAAATCACAGAATCTCATATTACATTGGCTTTATATAGGAGATGTAAATTTGGCCTCACAGGATGATGTGTACGTCTAAGCATTTTAAAGACAGGTAAGTCTCGCGGGGTCTACCTAGGGAGGTCATAAAAGGACTTCATGGGCCCACCAGCACAGCTGTCCCTTGTAGCAAGGCTTATAGGGAGCCAATAGCACATTTAAAGGGAGGCTCTGAATAAGCATCTGGAAACCACATCTGGATGTGAAGGTAAGCCTCACGTTGGTCTCAAAAGGCATGAGTTTAGCCTGGAGAAGAGGAGGCTGAGGGGAGACCTCATTGCTCTCTCCAACTCCCTGAGAGGAGGCTGTGGAGAGGAGGGAGCTGGGCTCTTCTCCCAAGGGACTGGGGACAAGACGAGAGGAAATGGCCTCAAGCTCCATCAGGGGAGGTTTAGGCTGGACATTAGGAAAATTTTTCACAGAAAGGGTGATTGGTCCCTGGCAGAGGCTGCCCAGGGAGGGGGTTGAGTCCCCTTCCCTGGAGGGGTGTAAGGGACGGGTGGACGAGGTGCTGAGGGACGTGAGTTAGTGATTGATGGGAACGGTTGGACTTGATGATCTGGTGAGTCTCTTCCAACCTGGTGATTCTATGATTCTGTGAGTTACTGTTGAGCAGCTGACGGGTGGCCTCTTCCTTCTGAAAGTCAGGGGTGTGAGTTCCAGGTGATTTCCTGGACACCTTGTTTATCATGCTAAGTCCTGCTGAAATCACCTTCAACAATGACTTATGAATGTGCAGAAAAGCTACTGAGCCTTTCAACTAGGGGAAGAAATCTTTCCATTCCAGGAACGTCTTAGACCTCTGTCTCTAGTAACACATGCCCTTGTCAGATGTTAGTACATCTTGGGAAAGGACACACCACATCTTCCAGTCTCAGATGGCTTCTTCTGAGCTACTTTTTACAAGGGCCTATAGTGAAAAAACAAAGGGGAATGGCTTCAAATTGGAGATGGGTAAGATTTAGGTTAGATGTTAGGAAGAAATTCTTCCTGATAAGTATGGTGAGGCCCTGGCACAGGTTGCCTAAGGAAGTTGTGGCTGCTCCATCCATGGAAGTGTTCAATGCCAGGTTGGATGCGTCCTCGAACAACCGGATCCAGTGAAAGGATCCTGTCCATGGCAGAGAGATTGGAACTGGATGTTCTTTAAGGTCCCTTCCAACCCATATCAATATATTATTGTATGATTCTACTCTTACCAGGATGTTTCTATACCAACAGAGAGGACGCCTTTTATGGAGTGATTTACGTCATGCCAAATGAGGTGAACATCACCTCACAAATGCCCTTTTCTCTCAGGCACTGAGAACAAGCTGAAGCTTGAAGCTTCAATCTAGCCATCTACAACACTGCAGTGTCTATTTGCAGTGACGTATGGATGATCTCAAGCCCTATAGGCTCTTTAATCCAAATTCATAGGAGTATTAAGGCACCTAGTCTTGATGAAGGTATAAGTGAAGAGGCTGGACCCAAGCTTCTGCACATTTGATTCCTGTTGTCCCCAGACACTTTTACAGGGTTGGGACTGTGCGTGTTGCAATTGTCTTTGCTGATGGTCATCACTGCCTTCTCCATCCTAACAGGGTGATGAGGGCATCATGGGAGTCCGGGGCCCCACTGGCATGATGGTAAGTGTTAAAATAGCACAGAGGGTTGATTTTATGGGATGGGCAACAGTGGGTCCAGGGCTGGCAAAATCCCCATGAGCAATGAAAGAAAAAGAGAAAGGATTGAAGCTTCCAGTGAGAAACAGACGCTTTGGGAACCTGAATTACGGTGTTGTGTTGGGAAGAATGAGTGTAAATCCTGTAGGCAGCTGCAAGACAGAAGGTGTCATGCAGAGCACAATCACCTTAAGCCCTTGTCCATGTGGATGACTCACCTACAGGGAGCTTTTGAAGTCCTTCTCAACTATCACTCACTCTCCATTCTTCTTCATCAAGTCTGCATGAATTTCAGGGTCTCATTCTGTCATAAATTCACTTTTCACTGATAGGGGACTGAGTCAAGGGAGACACAGATCACAGCCAGTATTTTGACAAATACCTTTTTATGTATTAGGCTGCTCTCTCTAACAGAATGAATCTGTTATTACGAGCAGGATGGGCCTTCATGAAGCTCCTCAGAAGGTCAAGGGTGGATGCAGTTCCAGGTTTCACCCTGGGATCGCAGCCCTGAAGGGCTCATACTCAGCAAGGATGGCTCATAGCAGCAGCACAGGGCACAGAGGGATGACAAAGCCCAGCTTTTGTGCCTGTGCTCTGTCTCCTCCCTGTTCATCCTGTCCATGCCCACCCCTGTGATGAGCTTCTACAAGTGGAAGGTGCTGTAGGGATCCATAGGAGGTCACAAGTCCTCAGCTTTGCAAACAGGTTACACCTGGAGTGCCCACCATGGCTTGTCAGCATTCCAGGTGTGCTACCAGTCCTGGGCTTCCAACCTGCTCTGGAGGACATCAGGGGATCCCCAACATCCCCATCAAGGAGGAGTCTTCCTGAACAACCCTTCCTCTACACTCCCTGACTCTCATTAATGTTAAGGGTCTGAAAATCACAGTGCAAAATGGGGGATGTTGGCTAAATTTATACATCTGTAGAGACCCTGAGTTGTACCAAAGACCTGATGCTTAGCAGAATCTTAAGGCGAAACTTTCTCCTTGCATCAGTTTGATTCTCTTCTCAAATTCCTCTTGCAGGAAAAGAAAAAAAAAAAAAAGGAGAGTAGAGGTTGCTGTGCTGGTCCTACCAGCAACTTCTCCATGGTGGAGCCCATTCTTGAAGCTGCTCTGCCCTCCTGCACTTGGGGCAAAACAACCCTGTGCAGATACAGACTAGGGGAAGGGTGGCTGGAAAGCTGCCTGGAGGAGAAAGATCTGGGGGGGTTGATTGACAGTGACTGAAAATGAGCCAGCAGTGGCCCAGGTGGCCAAGAAGGCCAATGAAATCTTGGCTTGGATCAGAAACGGCATGGCCAGCAGGGCCAGAATGGTGGTTCTCCCTCTGTACTCAGCCCTGGGGAGACCGCTCCTCGAATCCTGGGGTCAGTTCTGGGCCCCTCACCACCAGAAGGATGTTGAGGCTCTGGAGCGAGTGCAGAGAAGAGCAACGAAGCTGGGGAGGGGGCTGGAGAACTAGTCTTACAAGGAGTAGCTGAGAGAGCTGGAGTTGTTTATCCTGGAGAAGAGGAGGCTGAAGGGAGAGCTTATTGCTCTCTGCAACTCCCTGAGAGGAGGTTGTGGAGAGGAGGGAGCTGGGCTCTTCTCCCAAGGGACAGGGGACAGGACGAGAGGGAATGGCCTCAAGCTGTGCCGGGGAGGTTCAGGCAGGACATCAGAAAAAAATTTTCATGGAAAGGGTAACTGGGCACTGGAACAGGCTGCCCCAAGAGGTGGTGGAGTCACCACCCCTGGAGGTATTTAAAAGACGGGTGGATGAGGTGCTCAGGGACATAGTTTAGTGGTTGATAGGAATGGCTGGGCTCAATGATCCAAGAGGTCATTTCGAACCTGGTGATTCTGTGATTCTGTGTGATTCTTCTCTTCCATAACACCTTCCTTCTGCTAGTATTTATCTTCACATGTTGTTTTATGTTCTTCCAGGGTCTAAAAGGCTTCCCAGGCGTGAAAGGCAAAAGAGTAAGCAGCAATCATCTTATCTACACAGTGCCTTGAAGGAAAGCATCACTGTGGGAAGACTTTCTCTCTGGCAGCCCACAGTGCCAATGCCCCAGTTAGAACAGTGGGGATAATCCTGGTATCTTCTAGGGGTGGATTGTAAGAGGACCTTGATCAGTGTGAAGTGGCCTTGGCAGACCCTTCCAATGTCTGGGCTAAGATAGGGGTGCATGCTGTCTTTATGCATGCTTAGATCTTTCTGCTTGGGAGTTTGGACAGAAGGAGACCCCTGTTATGCTCTGGTTGGTCCCCAAATGTGGAAGGTTGGGGAATGAGGGCTAGGGAGCAGATGTCCTGCAGCATCAGAACTCAGCACTGGGGAGACCACACCTCGAATCCTGGGGTCAGTTCTGGGCCCCTCACCACCAGAAGGATGTTGAGGCTCTGGAGCGAGTCCAGAGAAGAGCAACGAAGCTGGGGAAGGGGCTGGAGAACAAGCCTGAGGGCCCTGGGGGTGTTTAGCCTGGAGAAGAGGGGAATGAGGGGAGACCTCATTGCTCTCCCCAACTCCTTGAGAGGAGGTTGTTGAGAGGAGGGAGCTGGGCTCTTCTCCCAAGGGACAGGGGACAGGACGGGAGGGAATGGCCTCAAGCTCCACCAGGGGAGGTTTAGGCTAAACATTAATAAAAAAAATTTCACGGAAAGGGTGTCTGGGCACTGGCAGAGGCTGCCCAGGGAGGGTGTTGAGTCCTCTTCCCTGGAGGGGTTTAAGGGCCGGGTGGATGAGGTGCTGAGGGACATGGGTTAGTGATTGATGGGAATGGTTGGACTTGATGATCCAGTGGGTCTCTTCCAACCTGGTTATTCTATGATTCTATGATTCTATGAAAGACAATGACTGCCCATCAGGCAACATGTACACTTTCATTTATGTCAATAAGCTGGAGTCCCCTTGGTCTCCTCCTACATTTTATTTGCAATCCTTAGAAAGTGCAGTACTTGGGAGACCAGATTTCGTTCCAGATGTCAGATATGTGCAATGGGACAGGGGGGGAAAGATCCACATACAGCTCTGCCACTCAGAGGCAATTTTAAAGCCTTTTCCCACTACTCTGCCCCCATCTGTTCCCTGCTGCCTCCCTTTTCTCCTCTTCTCACCACACCAGTCTTGAGCACTGGAGAACATTATGAGATGCCATCAGGAATGAGTTCTGCCCTTCAATCTCATCTTCCTTACCCATTATTAAAAAAAAACTTGTAGAAACAGCTACAGTTTCTTACACTTTCAGCAAAGCAGGCTAGATTTGAGCTTGAAATTTGGGAAACCTTGTGTTTTATAGGATGCTTCCCACTCTAGATGTAGTGTAAGCACATCCCTGCAGCATAGAGATGCTGAGAGGGAATGGCCTAAAGCTGCACCAGGGCAGGTGGAGACTGGAAAAATGTCTTCATCAAAAGGGTTAACAAGCACTGACAGAGGCTGTCCAGAGGTGTGGTGGTCTCCATCCCTGGAGGTGTTTAAAAGACAGGGAGATTAGGTGCTTAGGGATATGATTTAGTAATGGACAGGTAGAGTTGGACTTGATTATCTCAAAGATCTTTTCAAACCTAGTGATTCTATGATCTTATGATCCTATTGGGAGGTCGAAATCCAGAAATAGATCCACAACATGGATGTGCTGAGTATGGAGTCAGGCAAACCACTTCGGTCCTCAGGGTCTTTATTTGTTGTCGATGCAATAAATTCTAGTCTTACACAATCTCTTGTGGTAAGCTAATCGTTTTGCGGGGTGCCCAGAGGAACTGACTTCCAGCTGTGATAGATCTTAGTGGCTTGGATATGAATCAGTGGGCTGAGAAACACCAGAAGAGTGAATGAAAAAAAGAATCATTCGCTATTCACTATCTTTTTTTTTCCTTTCGTGTGTCAGGGTGATCGAGGACTTCTGGGACCCAAGGGAGAAAAAGTAAGGACATTCTGCCCCATTTGTCTGCTTTTGTGAGACCCCACCTGGAGTCTTGTGTCCAGTTCTGGAATCCCCAACAGAAGGACATGGAACTATTGGAATGGGTCCAGAGGAGGCCACCAAGATGATGTGGGGCTGGAGCCCCTCTGCTATGAGGACAGACTGAGAGAGTTGGGACTGTTCAGCCTGGAGAAGAAAAAGGTTCCAGGGAGACCTTATAGAGGCCTTCTAGTACCTGAAGGGGCTACAGGAAAGCTGGGGAGGGACTTCGTACAAGGGCCTAGAATGACAGGACAAGAGGGAATGGCTTTAAATTGGAAGGGGGAAGATTCAGATTAGACATGAGGAAGAAATTCTTCACAGTGAGGGTGGTGAGGCCTTGGCCCAGGTTGCCCAGGGAAGCTGTGGCTGCTCCATCCCTGGAGATGTTCAGATCCAGGTTGGATGGGGCCTTGAGCAGCCTGGTCTGGTGGGAGATGTTGCTGCCCATGGCAGGGGGGTTGGAACTGGACCGTATTCTGGTCTGCATCAAAAGGAGTGTGGCCAGCAGATCGAGGGAGGGGATTCTGTCCCTCTACTCTGCTCCAATGAGACCACGCCTGGAGTCCTGTGTCCAGCTCTGGAGCCCTCAGCACAGAAAGGTATGGACTTGCTGGAGTGGTTCCAGAGGAGGCCACTAAAATGATCATAGGCCTGGAACGACTACCCTGTGAAGAAAGGCTGAGAGCGCTGTGGTTGTTCAGCTTGAAGAAGATAAGATTCCAAGGAGACCTTATTGTGTCTGTTTAATATTTAAATGGGTCTTACAAGAATGATGGGGAAAAGCTTTTTAGCAGAGCCTTTAGCAGTAGGAGAGGTTTAGACTAGATCTGATGGAGAAATTTTTAATGCTGAAACTGGTGAGGCACTGACCCAGGTTGCCCAGAGAGGTGGTAGATGCCCCATCCCTGGAAACATCCAAGGTTGGGTTGGAAGGGGCTCTGAACAACCTGATTGAGTTAAAGGTGTCCGTGCTCACTGCAGGGGGGTCACACTAGATGACCTTCATGGTCCCTTCCAATCCCAACCAGTCTATGATTCTATGGTGAGATGCACATGCCTTTCATCGAAAAGGACTTTAAATCCTGCCTTTGATCCATGGTGGCGTGTGTACTGCCATCCATACGCCTGCATCAAGATCCCATTTGCAATGAAACCTTTGGGATTTGAGCCTCTGGGCCTCATATCTTCTTCTCTGTGTCCCTGCTGAAGCATCTGGCCAGCCCTAGGGTGAAGAGTTTTGCTCCTGTCTAATTGAGTTTCCTTTGTTTCAACTTGTCCTTTCACTGTGTGTATCAAAGAAAAGAGACCCATCCTCTCTACACATAGGTAGCAGAAGACAACACGTAGATGTTCCCTTCCTTCTCAGAGTTCTCCACTGGGTTCAATCTACTTTCTCAATATCATCCTTGCACTGGACACAGTGCTCCGAATCGAGCTTGTGTGATAGTTTTGGCAGGACCTCACGAAACAACAACAAAAAAGTCACTTCAGCAATTATTTTTTCTGGGGCACAGAAATGTGACTTAAGGGAGGAAGAAAATTTCCACTGATTTTGGTATAACCACCTCACCTCGAAGCATCCTGCAATCTTAAACCTGAGCTGGCTCATAGCAGGTAATGTGAAAATAATTCCCTAAGCACTTCTGGAAAATGGACAGAAAATGCTGAACTTCTGCCCAGTGTTTTGTTAACTTCCTTCCTGGCTGAGATGACTTGTTAGAAAATGAAGTTTTCAAAAAACCTACATGACAATTCTCCCTTTGAGTCATGCGGTATTAAATGATTAAGGCTGATTTGTCTCTGAGGAAGCTTCTTTCAAAGGAGACTCACTCCAGAGACATATCAATTCTTAATCCGCTTCATGAAAAGGCCCCAAAACACTTTCAGAGCTGAAGGAATGTGTAATGCATTGTCCAAAGGATTAATTAGTAAAATATAAGGTGAAGAGCAACATCAAATTTGGAGGGGGAGAGAGGGGGAAAGGGGTGCTGATTGTCTTGGGTGTGATCATAGAATCATAGAATGGTTTGGGCAAGGGGGAATGGCTTTAGATTGGAAGGGGAAGATTGAGATTAGACGTTAGGAAGATATTCTTCCCAATGAGGGTGGTGAGGCCCTAGCCCAGCTTTTCCAGAGAGGCTGTGGCTGCCCCATCCCTGGAGGTGTTCAAGGTCAGGTTGGATGGGGACTTGAGCAGCCTGGTCTGGTGGGAGGTGTCCCTGCCCATGGCAGAGAGTGGAACTGGATGGGCTTTAAGGTCCCTTCCAATCCAAACCATTCTATGATTCATTCTATGTGGGAATTAGGATTTTGTCATAAGAGTAATTGTAGTTCCATCCAGTGGGACCCATGAGTTCTTGGATCACCAGGTGTCTACATCACTGTCTCCTTTCTCTAGGGTGAGCCCACGACTATTTTGGGACCCCAGGGGTATAAAGGCAGTAAAGGAGATCCCGTAAGTTTGACTTTTTAAGCTGTTACTTCCCCAAAGTTGGTGGCATCCTCAGTGGGAACAGCTTGGGATAAACATTGGAGGCCAGCACTTTGGTCTAGAACCGGTGGCTGAGAACCAGGTTCTTCTAGGAGATTGGCACAATCCACTAATTTCTGTCTTACCTTTCAGGGTGAACGGGGCTTGCCAGGTTTTGATGGAGACAAAGGGGAGAAGGGAGAAGATGGCCCTGTAGGAGAAAAGGTACGGACCTCCCAGCACAACTGAGAGAGATGGCAAAAGGTCACTAATTGTGTGAAGAAGGGACTGATATCTCTGCACCCTCCTTTCCAACATGTCTGCTGGAAAATATAGTGCGAGGACAGACTTGTCCAATTCTCCCCACAGAAAGGGAGAGGAGGATGCTGGAATGGGGTTTGGGACTGTGATAGGCATCCAGTTTACTTGGAGTCAAGTCTGTAGTTGTGGAACCATATAAAATTGGTGTCTGCAGGACAGGATCGTTTGGGAAAGGTGACTAATCTATTACTGCAGCTCTGAAAGAGTCCTGCATCTCCCTCTCCATCCAAGAGCTGGCTGTGCTACTTCAAACAAAGCCCTTGTAAAACTTTCCTTAAGGCTTGGTTGACTCCTCTGCTCCTGTTCTTCACACAGGGCTGTCCCCTGGGTGGTTTTGGAGCAAGTCACCTGCTTCTCTGTCTGCCTTTGCTCTTTGAGAGCACCCTGTGGAGGTCTCAGGTCTCAACTCATCACCATTCTGCTGGGAGGAATCACATAACTCTCCCACTCTCAGACTGAGTGACAGATTAAAAAAATACGTACTAATCGTCCCTATTTTCATATTATGTTAATGCTTTTTGCTCCGGAAGTCTGACCCAGGACAGGGACTCTGCTGAATAAATATAAGTTCCTACAACAGCATCATCTCTTGTCTGAGCTCTTCACCCAGCTCCAGTTATTTTCCATGGGGACCTACTTAATCAGTGTAATTCAAGGTGGGAATTGCCTGACTCAATGTGGGCATCTCATTTGTGGAGGGACATATCGTGTCCTGACCATGATTAATTGTACAGATGAGGTTCTCAGTGACTGTATAGAAAATCCATGGAAATGCTCCCATGGTTGGTACCTGTTTTTTTAAGTCAGATGAAAGCCCACATGTGATACCTGTCAGATTGTTCTTTAACTAAAAAAATAATACATTACCAGCTCTTAAAGCAAGAATGCTTCTTGGCCGAATATCTGAGTGACTTGGGATAGAACCCCAGTATAGTATCTCCACCACCAGTAACTCCATGAGGGTCTTGTTCTTCAGTGCTTCATCAAAACACAGAATCATAGAACGATTTGGGTTGGAAGGGACCTTAAACATCATCCAGTTCCAAGCCCCTTGCCATGGGCAGGGACACCTCTGCTAGATCAGGCTGCACAAAGCCCCATCCAACCTGACCTTGAGCACTTCTAGGGAGGGGACATCCATGACATCCCCGAGCAACACGTTCTAGTGTCTCACCACCCTGTTTGTAAAGAGGCAGCTCATCCAGAGGCTGTGAGACCCTTTTCTGCTTGTTTTCCTTCAGTTCCCTTCACTGGGCACTAACTCTCTTACAGGACAGTCCACTGAAGTTCTGTGGCTGGTGGCTTTCGTCTTTAGCAGTGGTTGCCATACAGGCCTTTGGGGGTCCCTGGAGCCGAAGTCTGCTATAGAAATTGTGCTTTTTGTCATTCTCTCTGCAATCCCCTTGGGTTCTTCTGCTTGCCTGTCTCAGGGGGATTTATTCAAGAGCAGTAGATACTCAAAAGTGACAGGGGACAGGACGAGAGGGAATGGCCTCAAGCTCCACCAGGGGAGGTTTAGCCTGGACATTAGAAAAAAAAATTTTCACGGAAAGGGTCATTGGTCCCTGGCAGAGACTGCCCAGGCAGGTGGTTGATTCACCTTCCCTAGAGGGGTTTAAGGGACGGGTCGACGAGGCACTGAGGGACATGGTTTAGTATTTGATAGGAATGGTTGGACTCAATGATCCAGTGGGTCTTTTCCAACCTGGTGATTCTATGATTCTATGAAAATGTATCTGACAGGGATTTTAATATTTTAGGGAGTCAAAGGTGAAGCTGGGTCCAAAGGAATGATGGGACTTTTTGGTACAAGAGGACCAGTAGGACAGAAGGTGAGTACAGTAAGCACTTATGTTAAGGCACCCCCTGCAAGAACTGTTGTGTGAAATCCTATCACAGAATATAATTCCAGATTCTCTCTCCATAATTTCTGATTGAAATGTTACAAGGTTAACAAAGAGCAGAAGTAGCTGCACTTTTACAGGAGAGCCCTAAAGGCTTGTCCTATTTTGTAAAGCAGCAGAGAGACCTCTTTCCTAGGCTAAAATGGTCAATGATGACCTGCTAAAATGACAATATGTAGGTGGGAGGTGTCAACATCTGTCTACACTCCAGTTAACTATAACAGAGATCTAGTGCTCAATTCATTTGTTCAGCTGAGATGTTTGGGGGATCCTACCTGACCCCTCCAGCTCTGCTGCAGACACGTCCCCAAAGGCCCCTTATCTTCTCTTCCACATCTGTTGGTATCTCCTACAGCAATCCTTATTTCTAGAGGAAATGCAGTTCTTCCTTATGGTAACTGATCATCTTTTTCCTTGCAGGGGGAGCCAGGAGAACCAGGCTTGCCGGGCTCTGCTGTGAGTTGGATCATGTTTCTCTGCCTTCCATAGAAACCTAGAACTGTTTGGATTAGAAAGGACCTTAAAGATCATCCAGTTCCAACCCCTCTGCCATGAGCAGGAACACCTCGTGCTAAACTAGGTGCAGAGCTGGGCTTAGACAGCTGATCCTCTTCCCACGGCCACATGTGTGGGTTACAGGGTGGGATGGTGATGCTGGACATTGCCAGCCATGAGTAGATGATGTTTCTTGTTCAAATGGCTTAAGAATTGCACCGCAGGTTGTATATCCCATGAGAAATGTAGACATCCTTAAGAGACTGGGCTCCAAGTGGCTGTTCTCAGTGTTCCAAGGATGCATGTTGCTGGCCAGAGGGAAAGCAGTTATCATGGAATCAATAGAATGGCTTGGGTTGGAAGGGACCTTGAAGATCATCCAGTTCCAATCCCCCTGCCATGGGCAGGGACACCTCCCACTGGATCAGGTTGCTCAAAGCTCCATCCAACCTGGCTTTGAACACCTCCAGGGATGGGGCAGCCACAACTTCTCTGGGCAACCTCTGCCACTGCCTCACTACCATCAGAAGAAAACATTTCTTCCTAAGATCTCATATCAATCTTCCCTCTTTCAGATTAAAACCATTCTCCCTTATCCTATCCCTGCATTCCGTCATCCTCAGCACCTCGTCTACCCTAACCTTAAACACCTCCAGGGACGGTGACTCAACCACCTCCCTTGGCAGACCGTTCCAATGCCTAACCACCCTCTCCATGAAGAACTTTTTCCTAATCTCACGGGAGTGATCCTTTAAGAAATGCCGGAGGCCTGAGGGTACCACAGGCACAACAGTTGAGATCAGCAACAGATTCTGCTCTCTGAGCTGAACTACAGCTCCATGAGTGCTGCTTCAGATCCCTGTGGAACTTTAAGTGGGAAAACGCCAGGATTTTGCTAACACTTAGAATCACAGAATAGTTTGGGTTGGAAGGGACCTGAAAGATCATCCAGTTCCAACCCCCCTGCCATAGGCAGGGACAATTCCTGCCAGACCAGGCTGCTCCAAGCTCCATCCAACCTGATCTTGAACACCTCCAGGGATGGGGCAGCCACAGCTTCCCTGGGCAACCTGGGCCAGGACCTCACCACTCTCATAGTGAAGAAATTCCTCCTTATGTCTTTTCTAAATCTGCCCCTCTCCAGTTTATACCCATTGTCCCCTGTCCTATCACTACAAGCTTTTGTAAACAGTCCCTCTCCAGCTTCCTTGCAGGTGTCATTTTCATCTGGAAAAGGAAGGAAACAGGTGGGGACTGGGACTTTTTCTCAGGTTATGGAAATACGAGCGTATTCAATTATTTTATTGCAATCAGAAATATCATTATTTTCTTAACCCATTCCCAATTTATACCTCTTTGTGGGTGAGTGGGTGATTCTCAGCAACTCTCTGTTGCTATGAAGGCTCCACAGCTCTTTAGCACTGCCCACAAATTACTGGTCACAGCTCTGTAACTATTTACAAGCCTGTAATCCAGCCTGGTAATTGCTCCCTGTGAAAAAGAAAAAAAAAAAAAAGCCCTCATTCAATTAATTATTTCAACCCCTGCCTAATTGTAAACAAGCTTCTGAGCATTTTGCCAAAGCGATGAGGCTGTAATGTGCTGTAAGACCTCAGCCCGATGCAGCATGGCATGAGGGTTAACGAGGCCAAATGGCGGGTCCTGCACTTGGGGCACAACAACCCTGTGCAGCTCCAGACTAGGAGAAGTCTGGCTGGAAACTGCCTGGAGGAGAAGGACCTGGGGGGGTTGGTTGTCAGTGACTGAACATGAGCCAGCAGTGGCCCAGGTGGCCAAGAAGGCCAATGGCATCTTGGCTTGGATCAGACCCGGCGTGGCCAGCAAGGCCAGGGAGGTTCTTCTCCCTCTGGACTCAGCACTGGTGAGACTGCTCCTCAAATCCTGGGGTCAGTTCTGGGCTCCTCCCCACCAGAAGGATGTTGAGGCTCTGGAGCGAGTGCAGAGAAGAGCAACGAAGCTTGGGAAGGGGCTGGAGAACAGGCCTTATGAGGAGCGGCTGAGAGAGCTGGGGGTGTTTAGCCTGGAGAAGAGGAGGCTGAGGGGAGACCTCATTGCTCTCTACAACTACCTGAGAGGAGGTTGTGGAGAGGAGGGAGCTGGGCTCTTCTCCCAAGGGACAGGGGACAGGACGAGAGGGAATGGCCTCAAGTTCCACCAGGGGAGGTTTAGGCTAGACATTAGGAAAAAAATTTTCACAGAAAGGGTGGTTGGTCCCTGGCAGAGGCTGCCCAGGCAGGTGGTTGATTCACCTTCCCTGGAGGTGTTTAAGGGACAGGTGGACGAGGTGCTGAGGGACACAGTTTTATGATTGATGGGAATGCTTGTACTCGATGATCCAATGGGTCTTTTCCAACCTGGTGATTCTACGATTCTGTGTCGGGACTGGATCAAGTGCGTCTTTCAAATTGGTTTGTAGTGGATACCTCAATCCACAGGTGACAATCAGGAATAGAGCAAAGGTGTTTGTTGAGGCTGTTGAGTGGCACAGCAGGACTCCACCAGCCTCACCAGCAGCCATCCAGGGGTGGTTGGTTGATCAGAGTCCAGAGGAGGCCATGGAGATGATCCGAGAGCTGAAGCACCTCACATATAAGGACAGGCTTAAAAAGTTTAGCTTGTTTAGATTGGAGAAGAGAAGCCTCCAGGGAGACCTTAGAACAGACTTCCAGTACCGAAAGGGCCTACAGAAAGCTGTGGAGGGGCCCTTTATCAGCAGTTGCAGGGACAGGACGAGGGGAAACAGTTTGAAGCTGCAAAAGGAGATACTGAGTTGAGATTTTTGGAAGAAATTTTTTCCCTGTGAGGCTGGTAAGACCCTGACCCAGGTTGCCAAGAGAAGTCGTGGCTTCCCCATCCCTGGAGGTGCTCAAGGCCCAGTTGGATGAGGCTTTGAGCACCTTGATGTAGTGGGAGGTGTCCCTGCCTGCGATAGGAGCTTGGAATTGGATGGGCTTTGAGATCCCTTCCAACGCAGACCATTCTATGATTCTATGATGTGCAGTTTTCTGTTGGCCTCCATGGGGATCAGCACATAATACAATTAACTACCAGAAAGTGGTATCTTGTCAATCAGCATTTGAGGAAAACTAAGCAATTTTTCTTTTGGAAGTATTTAGGATTTCTGCTGGTACAAGTTAATGCTATCTGTGCTGTGCTTGGAGCTAGGCTGAGATAATAGAGCTTGGCTTTTATCCTTCATTAAATTTCTAAAATTGCGAAAGTCAGATGAGAGCTGGGGCCTTGTTGGAAGAGCCATGATATATGATGTCCTGGATGAGACTCATCTGACCTCAGGTTTCGTATCTGCCCTGTTCGCTTCCCACATCTCAGCAAACCATCCTCAGACTTAGTTTATTGGCAGCTCTAGGGAACTCTTAGAACATGATTCACGTCACCTAATTCAGACAGCTGTGTTAGGACGCAACATGCCAGTGTGACTTGTTCTCCACAAGCCCAGGTCTCGCTTATTCTTCTAAGCGCTCACAGACGCTTTGATTATTTTTTTCCCCAAGTTATTTTAGAGAGTTAGGCTAAGCTGTCTCTTGTCCTCTCTTTAGGATGAGAGGCAATGGTTCAGGACAAAAGGAGGTGACCTCAAATTGTACCGGAAGGCTTAGATGGATATTAGGAAAAATTTCTTTACTGAAAGAGTGGTGAAGCATTGGAAGAGGCTGCCAAGGGAATGGTGGAATCTCCATCCCACGAGGGGTTCCAAACACATGCAGATATGGCACTTTGTGTAGATATGGGACACGACTTAGTAGGCTTCTGGTGTTATGTGATGACTGGACTTGATGATCTTAGAGGTCTTTTCCAACCTTAACTAATCTATGATTCTATGTATCATTCCCCACGTCCTCTTCTCCCCCTTTCTTGAAGATAGACACTACTTGGTCTGGCCTAGCTGTACCAAATCTTTTCTGTGCAAAGTCTCAAAGTTAATGACTAGAAGTTCTCATTTACTTTCACCTCCCTCTAATTCTGTCTTTCATATCCACAAATTGCCACCGACTCAGTGTAAAAATGCACTGTTTCTTTCTATTCTGCTAAATGCACAATGATTCATTTATAGAATCATAGAATCATTTGATTGGACAAGACCTTTGAGATCATCAAGCCTAACTGTACCTGTCCACTACTAAACCAGATCCCTGAGCACCTCAACTACCTGTCTTCTAACCACCACCAGGGATGATGATTCTACCACATCCCTCAGCAGCTTCTGTTAGTGTGTGAGAACCCTTTCAGTGAAGAAATCTTTCCTAATATTTAAACTGAACCTGCCCTGGTGCGACCTGAGGGCATTCAACCAGCTTGTAAAAAGTCTCATCTATTTACTCTTTGGATTTGGAGTTCTGTAGGAGTTCCCAGCCAAATGACAGCATTTGTGTCTTCTCCCTGTAATCACTGCCTGGAGAATTTCAATGGATCTAGTTGGCTTTACAACTGAACCTCAAGGCAAACGAGTGCATTCTTGATATTCAGGACACCACTTTCTCTTTTCTAAAAGCACTGAGCTCTTTCACACATATATTCCTGCTGTGCTTCACCTTTTGATATTAATACATATCAATCTTCATCATGTATTAAGTCATCCAGCTCATCTTCTTTATTTTCCCATGCTTTGTGCATTAATATACTGCTGGATTAACCCATTATTCTTGCTAGGACTCTATTATGAATACCCCTCCCTTGCCTTTACACTCTATTTTGGGTTTCCAGGATCTACAGTTATCAATGTGCCTTGGCTCTCTCCAACTTGGTTTGCAATCTTTCTCACTAGATGTACAAGCTGGAGCTCAGAGATGTTCATCACCTCTTCTAGTGACCTGGGCTCTTTGTTTGACCAGCAGCTCACAGGTCCTTGCCCTATATCTGAGGAAGCCAGGGTCTGTGTGACGACACCATCCACACAGACGTGCTTATTCCCTGGGTGTTCTGTTTAAACTCGCCTGGAGAGCGGGACACTGACAATCTCCCTGGACCTTCTGCTTTTGCCCTCAGAACCATTTCTGATGTGCTTCATTCTTCATTGCTTGCCAGAGCACATCTGCCAACGCCTGCATTAGAGCCGAGCTACCAGCATGTGAATGAGAGGAAGGATGGGAGAAATCCAGGATTTTTTGGTCTACATTGATGATCGAGAGCGATGGAGATCGCAAGGTGTGAAAGTAAAGCCATACGCCTGACGATAAGGCAAGAAGTGAGAGCAAGTCAAGGGATTCTGGTTAGAGCTGGGACAATCAGATGCAAAATATGACTGGTCCAGGAAGGCTGAAGGACATTCTTTTGCCACCAATACACAGCACAGCGTAACACAGTTTGACAACAGTCAAAACCGAACAGCACTCTTCAGGATCTCAAAACTAAGCAATAGCAGAGGCCCTATAAACAGAGTGCAGCAGGTGTGAGGATGGTTATAACCATGGATTTAACTTTACCATAGATTTTAAGAGCACAGGAGCTCTTGATATAGATAACAGCAAGGGGCAGACACCTCTGAGGAATTATTCAGGATACGAACAGGAGAGCTCTGCCTCCCTTCATTGGATGCATGGGGACTTTGGTGAACCAACACAGCATCCCAATTCTCCCTTCTCCTGAGCAATGTGTCACTTCAAACCAGAGAAGAGGAAAGATGGGGTGTAAGGTTTTCCTGGGCTTGACCAGAGGTGCCTCTTGCCACTCAGAGCGGAAAAAGCCATCTCCTCAGAAGTACTTGCCCTGAGAACTTCTGATGAGTCGAGGCTGGTTAAAGGAATGTTACTCATCCACATCTTCTTGCCACAGTTAGAAATCTCTACCCAGATACCCTTGGAGTCTTTGCAGGAGGATATCAGGCTGACCCACCTCTGTGATGTGGTGCCTGAGAACAAATGCTTGTTAAATCCACCAGGATCACTGGCAGCTCCCACATCAGGAAAGGATTTTGAGGGGGAGAATGCTTAGGACTGCAGTAAATAATTGTGGGCAGCACAGTCTGCATAGAAGACACAGCAGGGAAGGCATAAAAACAGAGATTAAACTCTCAGGTTGAGACTCCCAGCTACTTCATATGTATCATCCCATCAAATATTGAGCTCTGAAGCCCAGTAGGTGGGAAATCTTTTAGCAGAAGTTGCAAGCCTGGTATGGAAATGCACGAGCCCTTTGTTGTGTGTCTTCACACAGACTGATCCTTTTGGGGGTTGCCATCGGGGCAATGCTGCTTCTGATGGGTTTCACACTTGCCTAAGGTCACCAAGCTAATTCTCCAGCGTGTTCATCTGAGTGGAAACGATGAGCCTGGAGACAAAGCAGGCTTCTCCCTGGCTCCAGCCCAAAGCTTCGCAGGAATTTGTGCCTGGAAGCAGACAGCTGCTCAAAGACATCTTTGCGTCACAGGCAGTGCTCAGGACTTATGACTAAGCCTCTGCGTTACTGTGCCTTCGTGGTACCTGGTGTCTTTGTAGTTAAATAAAGCCTGTTCCAGCAACACTTTAATAACAGAACCAAATAGCAAGAGCCATTTCCAGTACTCCGCCAGTAATTGCATTTAAACTGCCATTTTAGTAGCTTTTATTGCCCAGTCTTTATTTGCCTGGCAGAACACAGAATGTAAATCTGAGAGAATAAATTTCCATTCAGCTTCTTTCCCTTGTCTCGTGCTCAAACATTTTCCTCTTCTCCATCTTTTTCTCCTATTCCATCTTTTTCTTGTCCAGGATGGAGATAGCCTTGAAAATCATCACTTCTCTGACTTCTTTCCCCTCCTGATGGAGCAGGGACAGACCTGCTGTCATGTTCAAGCCTTATTATAAAACTTCCTAGTCCACATGACAAAGTCTTTTCAGCCCATGATGAGTAGAAATCCACCTATGTGAGATAAGACTCAGATCAAAAACTTGTTTCTCTTTACTGGACCAGGTAAGTGTGGTTTAGACCCATCTACCTTTCATATAGTGTGAGCTTAACTCTTCCTCAAGCCATCTGGGCTCCTTTGAGATGAGATGCGTGCTCATGACCTAAGGTAGATAGAATACATGAGAGCTGGACATGAGCAGGTGAGGAAGCACAGGGAAGCAAGGAAAAGTCTCTCCTTGAAAAAGGAGACACTAGGGACAACTCAGAGAAATATTGAAGCTAATTGGGAAATCTGTAGCCAGTGCCAGCTTCCTTCAGGATCAGGCAGTGCTCAGGAATAAGCTTTTTAGCCCATCCTCTTGGATACAGGCATGTAAATCCCCAGCCAGATGGATCTGTACCCAGCTCAAAGCTATCTCAAAAACTCCATGCACTTGAAGGTATTTATCCATCAAACCATAAGGTTTATTACCCTCCAAGCAAGCAATCTGTCCTAGCAAACAGAGAAACTCTAGATGGCTTTTTTATGGTCCTTTTTTTTATGGTACTGCCTCAAATGAACTTTATATTGACCGTCTCTATAAATATCTACCAGTAAACAAAAGAGCTTGCACGAGATGTTTGTACCTGCTAGTGTAGGCAGTGCTTGAGGAACATAGACTTCACCTGACCCAATCATGACCAGCAGCACCATGGAAGAGTACCTGGCTGGCTCTGAAATACTCCTCCTACTCTGAAATACTCCTTCTACTCTGAAATGTAAAATACGTTGAGGCTTGGGGAGGGGGTTGAAGAAGCAACATGGTCTCCAGAAGAGGACCTGAGTTTTTATAGCTGGGAATGAAAAAGTAATGAGTCTGTTCTCGCGGTCTGACCCACCATCAGGGACACCACCATCCCACTCGAGTGTTTGCTTGTCACTGTGATTGTTTTTGAAGTGTCCATTCATCACTGAGAGGGGGAATAATTGGAGAGGCGGTGAGTTTTCTTAATAAATGTAGTTCCTTTCAACAACCAAATTAATTGCAAGTAGAAAATGACACTTGTTCATTTCCTGATCCTGTTTAAACAGCCAATTCATTCTCCTCTGAGTGAGCTGAGCCTGTGCAATCAGTCTCAAGTGGGAATGAATCCAATTTCATCTCACACATACACATTCTGAAAACTGCGGTCAAAATTGGCCAGAATGGATGGGCATTTCTATTAACTTTTAGTTCGCTGTGGAAACAGCGAGAGAACCCACGGAAACTGGCTCCGATGCTGGAGGTGGCTCCCGTGTCCCATGCTGAGCTGCCAAGTGGCTTCATAAACTGAGAACCTCCAAAGTGCGGCAACACAGAGTGTTCTTGGAGGGACACACCTCTGCCCAGCATAGCGAACAAATCTAGGCTGGATGGGGATCTTTCTTATGACTCTCAGCTCCCTAGATGGGAGAGATTCTCCAAACTGCAGCTGAGAGCAATTCCATGCCTGGATCCGCTCACTCACCAAACCAACTTTCATCACCCAGCGCTGCTTTCCTCAGCTGACTGGATCTGAAGCTGTGGACCCAGTGCCCAGGGTTGTGTACATCCCTCTAAGACATTAACAGTGTGATGCCACCTTCTTAATGCGCTTCCTCCAATTTCCAACTGCAGCCATCACCACCTCAATGTTCTTGGCCCAGGACTACTCTTTAGCTGTGGTCAACTCCTGTTTTCCAACCTGTACTTATAAATAAATCAACTCGCAGTTGCATTTACTAGTGGCTTGCAAGCCCATGAAGAATGGCTGCTAAATCCCAGCCTCAGGTCTCAGTGCTAGAATTAGGGTACTTGGGGACGAGGAGGCTGAGGGGAGAGCTCATTGCTCTCTCCAACTCCCTGAAAGGAGGTTGTGGAGAGGAGGGAGCTGGGCTCTTCTCCCAAGGGACAGGGGACAGGACGAGAGGGAATGGCCTCAAGCTCCACCAGAGGAGGTTTAGGCTGTACATTAGGAAAAAATTTTTCACAGAAAGGGTCATTGGGCACTGGAACAAGCTGCCCAAGGTAGTGGTTGCATCACCTTCCCTGGAGGGGTTTAAAGGATAGGTGGACGAGGTTCTGAGGGACATGATTTACTGTTTGATAGGAATGGTTGGACTCGATGATCCAGTGGGTCTTTTCCAACTTGGTGCTTCTATGATTCGATGATTCTGACCTTCTGCTGTTCCAGACTCTTACTATTCCAGGCTCTTACTATTGAGTTTCCATCCTGATGCCTGCCTCTCAGCCACCTCCCTGCAAGAGTTGACATAAAAATTACTTTTTCTCCTCTTTCTGTCAGGGTACGTCAGGTCTCCATGGGAAGAATGGAAACAAGGGAGCCAAAGGTGACAGGGGTCTTCAAGGACAGAAAGGGAAGCCGGTGAGTAGTGGGAAAGGACAGTTTGTTTGGCAGGTACAAAGAGGCTCTGTGCCTTTCTCAACCCTAAGTTCACTTCTGCTCCCACACTCCACATGCATTATTATTGTGGGTAGGTTCTTGCTCAGGAAGAGTCTTTCTATGAGAGAGAGAAGAAAATGCTCCCTGAACCTTGTGTTTTGAGCACCACAGTATAAAAAGGATCTCAGGCTACTGGAGAGTGGCCAGACAAGGCCAAAGAGTTGGTGAAGGGTTTAGATGGGAAGCTGTATGAGGAGTAGCTGAAATCAACTGGTCTGTTCAGCCTGCCAAATAGAGACTGAGGAGAGACAACATTGTGATCTAGAGCTTCCTCACAAGGAGAGGAGGAGCAGGCACTGAGCTCTTCTCTATGGTGACCTATGACAGGACCCAAGGGAATGGCAGGAAGATGCGCAAGGGGAGGGTTAGGTTAGACATTAGGAAAGGATTCTTTACCCAGAGCGTGATGGAGCACTGGAACCTCTCCCCAGGGAAGCAGTCACGGCCCCAAGCCTGGCAATATTCCAGAAGCATTTGGACAACGTCCTCAAACATGTGGTGTGAATGTTGGGGTTGTCCTGTGCAGGAACAGAAGTTGGACTTGATGATCCTTGTGGACCCTTTCCAACTCAGGACACTTGATGATTCTATGAAACCTCCTGGAATCATAGAATCACTAGGTTGGAAAAGACCCACTGGACCATTGAGTCCAACCATTCCTATCAAACACTAACCCATGTCCCTCAGTACCTCATCCACCTGTCCTTTAAACCCCTCCAGGGAAGGTGACTCAACCCCCTCCTTGGGCAGCCTCTGCCACGGACCAATCACCCTTTCCGTGAAAAATTTTTTCCTAATGTTCAGCCTAAACCTCCTCTAGATCATTCAGGTAGTGCCTGGACAATCCAGACTTCGAACAACAGACTAAATCTCCAGGGGCAGTGACCAGCGGAAGAGCTGAGGGAGACCACCTAATATCTCCACAGTGCAGGTCCTCGTGATTGTTGCCACTCCAGCCCTGTCACGGTCACCCACCTTCTGCAAGGTCATTCCCTGTCCCACCCTAGAGCTGGCTCCATTTCTAGCAGCCAGGTAACCATGACCTTCAAGTTTTCAAGGACCTTCTGGTTGTGAAAAATACAATATAAATGTCAGGCAGTGCTAAAACTAGGGCTGCATTCTCAGCCTTTCAGGCTGTGTGTGATATGTGTGTCTATTTTTTTTTATTAGGGAGAGAAAGGTGATCCTGGGACCATTGGTGACACTGGGCAGAAAGGAGCAAAGGTAAGATATGGGTGAGATGCTGTGAAATTACCATCCTTGGAGATATTCAAAAGCTGTCTGGACATAGTCCTAGGCAACCAGCTTTATGTGGCCCTACTTGAGCAGGGGAGTTCAACAAGATGAGCTCCAGAATTCCTTTCCTACCTTAAACTTTCCATGATTCTGTGAAATAAAGTTTGGAACAAACAGAGAAATGATCTCAAGCTCCAGGTTCTAGAAGGGTTGATGGGATAAGATGCTGTGGGCAAGGGAAGAAGTTGTAGGACTACATCAGGGTTAGACCTGTACACACATAGAATCATAGAATCACCAGGTTGGAAAAGACCCACCGGAACATCAGGTCCAACCATTCCCATCAATCACTAACCCATGGCCCTCAGCACCTCGTCCACCCATCCCTTAAACTCCTCCAGGGAAGGTGAATCAACCCCCTCCCTGGGCAGCCTTTGCCAGGGACCAATCACCCTTTCTGTGAAAAATTTTCTCCTAATGTCCAGCCTAAACCTCCCCTGGTGGAGCTTGAGGCCATTCCCTCTCATTCTGTCCCCTGTCCCTTGGGAGAAGAGCCCAGCTCCCTCCTCTCCACAACCTCATCTCAGGGAGTTGGAGAGAGCAATGAGCTCTCCCCTCAGCCTCCTCTTCTTCAGGATAAACAACCCCAGCTCCCTCAAACTTGTTCTCCAGCCCCTTCCCCAGCTTCATTGCTCTCCTCTGGACTCAATCCAGGGTCTCAACATCTTTCTTGTGGTGAGAGGCCCAGAACTGACCCCAGGATTCGAGGAGCGGTCTCACCAGGGCCGAGTCCAGAGGGAGAAGAACCTCCCTGGACCTGCTGTCCCTGCCGTTTCTGCTCCAAGCCAAGATGCCCTTGGCCTTCTTGGCCACCT
The DNA here is from genome assembly GCA_033459285.1 of Clamator glandarius. Classification (NCBI taxonomy): domain Eukaryota; kingdom Metazoa; phylum Chordata; class Aves; order Cuculiformes; family Cuculidae; genus Clamator; species Clamator glandarius. The sequence goes on from JAUNZM010000577.1 coordinate 447,002, forward strand.
GGGCCCCTGCTGGCTCCTGTTCAACCAACACCCCCAGGTCCTTCTCCTCCAGGCAGCTTTCCAGCCAGAGTTCTCCTAGTCTGTAGCTGCACAGGGTTGTTGTGCCCCACATGCACGTCCCAGCATTTGGCCTTGTTAAACCTCATGCCATTAATCTTCCCTCCTGGCCTCACCTTGGTTTATCATCAGTGCCTATATTCTACTTTATTTTTAGGGCTTACAAGGGCTCCCAGGACGTATTGGTGCTCCCGGAGCTGAGGGCATCAAGGTGAGTTCAGCTCAACTTTCCATCCTGCTCTGGCTGCCCCATTTCCAACCATGGTTCTCACTTATCTCCAGGATAGCATTATGCATGAAGAAGTCACCCTATCTTTGGTTAGGAGAAGTCTTTTTTGTTGGTGTGGAGCTGCAGGCTGCAGCACAGGAGGACATGGCCACGCACAGCAGGGAGGTTTTAAGGCTCGCGGGGAACTTTTTGATAATCCAGGGTAAAAATAACCAGACCCTCATAAACCCCTGCCCACATTCCCTCCTGGTCTGTGGCTTAGCAACTCGGTTAGCAATTACTGTTGGACACATTTCTCCAACTGGCAGTGCCATTGGTCCTTCCTTTATAAACAGGGTTAATGACCATTAATGATCTCTTTATGAAAGGTTTTTAAAAGCTTGATAAGAAGTCTGGGAGCTCTTCATAGCTGAACCAAAGGGACATTATTATTTGTCGTTATTATTGTTGTCATTGTTACTAATGTTTTTCTTCATCAACCTTGGCCTGTTGGGTAAAGGAAGTGCTGTTCAGTGAATTTCTCACCTACTTCCAGGGTAATCTAAAATTCAGACTGGTCTGAAGAAGGAGTTTGCTTAGGCTTTCTGCTACCAGGACTGGCAACATGTTCCCCCCTCAAGTACCACTTAACTTGCCATTTTAAAGCCATTTTCCCCAATGTTTTATGGGTTGTATGGACTTCAAGCCCATCTGTTGTTTTTTCATCTGCAGGGAGATACTGGCAGTCCTGGAAAACCAGGAATCCCAGGAGCAGATGGACCATATGGGCCAAAGGTAAATATCTTTTGGTTGACAGCCAACTCAATATGAGCCAGCAGTGGCCCAGGTGGCCAAGAAGGCCAACGGCATCTTGGCCTGTACCAGAAACAACGTGGCCAGCAGGAGCAGAGATGTGATTGTGGCCCTGGACTTGGCACTGGTGAGGCTGCACCTTGAGCCCTGGGGTCAGTTTTGGGCCCCTCACTCCAAGAAGGAGATTGAGGGACTGGAGTACGTCCAGAGAAGGGACACGAAGCTGGTGAAGGGGCTGGAAAACAAGGAGCAGCTGAGGGACATGCGGTTGTTTAGTCTGAAGAAAAGGAGGCTGAGTAGAGACTTCTGTGTTTTCTACAGCTCTCTGGAAGTAGCTTGTAGTGTGGTGGGTGTTGGTCTCTTCTCCCAGGTGACAGGTGATAGGATGAGAGGAAATGGCCTCAAGATGCACCGGGGCAGGTTCAGATTGGACATCAGGAAAAATTTCTACACCACAAGGGTTCTCAGGCCCTGGCAGAGGCTGCCCAGGAAGGTGGTGGAGTCCCCATCCCTGGAGGTGTTTAAAAGACAGGGCAGCGAAGTGCTGATTTAAAAGATGGGTAGATGAAGAGATGAATTATTAGTGGACAGGTATGGTTGGGCTTGATGATCTCAAAAGTCTTTTCCAACCCAGTGATTCTATGATTCCATGATTTAAATTATGCACTTGCCTAAAAGTGGAAGGTTTCCTAAGAGCTTTGCAGACGCTACAAATCACCTCTGCAATATGATTCTTTCTTTCAAAGGGCACAAATGGGTCACAGTGGTAGTGGGCTGATGGTTCTCCCAAGTGACAGGGGACAGGACGAGAGGGTATGGCCTCGGACTCCACCAGGGGAGGTTCAGGCTGAATATTAGGAAAAAATTTTTCACAGAAAGGGTCATTGGGCACTGGAACAGGGAGGGGTTTGATTCACCTTCCCTGTGGGTGTTTAAGGGACAGGTGGTTGAGGTGCTGAGGGACATGGTTTAGTATTTGATAGGAATGGTTGGACTCAATGATCCTAGGGGTCTTTTCCAACCTGGTGATTCTATGATTCTATGGTTGAATTTGATGATCTTAAAAGCCTTTTCCAACCTTAATGATTCTATTCCTATAAGCCAACGTAGATCTCAGTGAAGATGCTTGGACATCTGGGGTGGGAACCTCTTTGTTCACCCCTGCAAGGCTCAACCAGGCTCACCTACCCCAGCCCTGGTGCTCCAAAGGCATAATTCCATATGTCAAGTAAAGGATCTTTTTAATGACATATCTTTCATCTCCCTGAGTACCAGCAACATGCAGACTGACAGACCCTTCTGGGTCACATTTTAATCTGAAGAAGAGATGGTTCATTCGGCAAATTGCAACCTTGCCAAGTCTACATTGGCCATGATTTTATCTTGACTCCCTCCAGGGTGAACTGGGAGCATCAGGAGACCATGGTGCCATGGGGATTCCTGGAGAAAAAGGAGAAAAGGTTGGTACTTGCCAGACTGCATTGAGCTGACATTTATAAAAGAATAAATCCTACGTCCAGGAGGTTGAATTAACAAAATTATACACTTTCTACATCACTGATACCCTTTCCAGTGGGCAAATGTCAACTGTCTGGAGCATTAGGGCTAGGACTGCAGTTGGAAAGGAAGAAGTGGGAGTTCACCTTAAATTCACCTGCTGCCAATGTACAAAACCCGAGCAGGGTGGCTGCTTAGTGTGAAGAAAAGCCATCCAAATCCTTAAAGTGAGATTAACTGTCAGAGTGGGATGTCATGGGATGCTGTGGAGTAGAAAAATCGGATAACATTGCTGCCTCCTGAGCACAGTGGCCATGGGAGTGGGAAAGGTCTCCAAGCTGACCTGAGGAGTCCCCACCTTGATCACTCCCCAGTGATCATCCTTCTCTGCATTGCCTAGTTTTCCATTTCCTTCCTTAAGCAAAGTCTAGAAATCTGAAAGTTATACTTTTCCATAGAGGGGGAAAAAATGGGATTTCAGTCAAAATAGTAAGTATTTTGGGAAAAAAGCCCAAGCACACAATAACCCCAGCAGCCTCTACCAAGTCTTTTTTGCATTTTCCAGCCACTCAGGCTCTTCTTGCATTAATTTCCACCATTTGTTCTCCATCTGATTTGGGATCTTAAAGAATTTGTTGCTTTTTTTTGATAACAACTCTTCTGGTCCTCATGCCACGATGGTCATCTATGTCAAACAGCAAGTCCTTTTCCTGTTAAGCAACACCTCTGGGTCACTAAGATTCTGAGTTGCAAGCAGTTGGAGGCTGGGAGAGTATTTATGCGGAAATACCACTCCCATCCTCTCTTGATCTTCTCCTGTCCCACAAACATCTGCTTTTGGCCAGTGCTGAAGGCTGGATGTTGGACTGACTGGAGGTCTTTCCTTCTGCTATGCTTAATGGGTACCTTTTCTATTTACAGTAGGTCCGTGAGAAAGCTCAGCCGTGCAGACAAGTAGGACATTGGTAGGCCAGCTCTTGGTAACTCCCTTTCTCCTCCTCAGGATCCACTATTTTTTCCAAGGTTACAGACTGAAGGACTTTACTTATATATGCAGGGAGAGTTAGGCATCATCCCAGAGGAGGGTAGGGTGTCCAGGTCACCAAGAAGTGAGGTGCTTTCTGAAAAAGTAAAGGTGGAGAGCACAGGTAAAGTGATCTCTACCATCCTACTAATGCTTTGTTAAAAGCACAACAGCAGAAAAAATTGGTTGTAGAATAAGGGTCTCCTCTTATTGCCAATGCCATGAAAGTACTTGGGCAATGCTTGACTGGCCCGTCTCTAAAATCATCTGTACTTGATAAAAGCTCTGACCTGCACTCTGTCGGTGATTCTCAGGGGGCCAAAGGCGTTCCTGGCTTGGGAGGCTTCAAAGGACAAATGGGATGGTCTGGGAAGCCTGGAGTCACTGGACCAGAGGGACCTCAAGGGCCACAGGGTGAACCAGGGCCACAGGTGAGCAGCAAGTGGTTTATTGCATGCCTTAAACCCTGGTGAGATCTTCACCTCACATTCTCATGTGACGCAGCGTCCCAGATGTGTCCCCATGTGTCGCTATGTACACATACTTCTCCCCACCACTTACAAACTGGCACCTGAGGTCTCCCATGTTCATAGAATCATAGAATCACAGAATCACCAGGTTGGAAAAGACCCACCGGATCATCAAGTCCAACCATTCCCATCAATCACTAAAACATGTCTCTCAGCACCTTGTCCACCCATCCCATAAGCCCCTCCAGGGAAGGTGACTCAACCCCATCCCTGGGCAGCCTCTGCCAGTGCCCAATGACCCTTTCCGTGAAAAAATATTTTCCTAATGTTCAGCCGAAACCTCCCCTGGTGGAGCTTGAGGCCATTCCCTCTCGTCCTGTCCCCTGTCACTTGGGAGAAGAACCCAGCTCCCTCCTCTCCACAACCTCCTCACAGGGAGTTGGAGAGAGCAATAAGCTCTCCCCTCAGCCTCCTCTCCTCCAGGCTAAAGTTGGTGAAGGTGGCCGTGAAGTCTGCTATCTTTATGTGGGATCTTGGTCAACTTCTACCTCTTCTTTTGGTGTATTTACCACCAGAGATTTTTCTTTTTCCGCTTTCCTTTCTTCTTTCTCTGCCTGCAGTGTAAGCTGTGACCTCTCAGTGAAGACAGGAAGGCTGATAATTTCAAGTTAGCAGGGCATCAAGTGCACCCCTCGTGTTGCTAATTACCTGGGGAGCAGGATGCCAAGCTTTCCGAAGGAGCTGGTGGCTTTCAGACCCCATTTGCGGGCCGTACTTAATAAGTGTCTTTGCATGCAAGACACACTGGGCACCTTTTGAAATGTAACAAAAAGACTTGGAAATGACACTTACTAATACCGTTTATGAGCAGGAACATGCTGCCCCCAGATTCTATGGTAATGAAGAGTGTCTTGCTCCTGCCAACACAATGTGGAGTGATGATGCTAGAGATTAAGCCTAATCGCCTGCCTTTAGACAGCATCCACTCAGTAATAAAGAACTTTTCAGGTGAAAGAGGGCTGGAAATGAAAATACTCATCTCAGTTGTGCTGGTGGGACTCACTGAGTTTCAGGCTTGGACAAGAGAATACATGAATTAATGTGAAAAAAACAAGAACTAAAGTAAAGGTACAGTTGGGTAACTACCTGAAAGGCCAACTGTTTGCAATAAGCTGTCTCAGTGTTTTCCCTGTTTTAACTCCTGCCAGCCTGTGAGTCTGGCAGATACTTGCTGTGCCATAGAATCATAGAATCACCAGGTTGGAAGAGACCCATTGGATCATTGAGTCCAACCATTCCCATCAAACACTAAACCACGTCCCTCAGCACCTCGTCCACCCGTCCCTTAAACCCCTCCAGGGGAATTGACTCAACCCCCTCCCTGGGCAGCCTCTGCCAGTGCCCAATGACCCCTTCCATGAAAATTTTTTTCCTAATGTCCAGCCTAAACCTCCCCTGGTGGAGCTTGAGGCCATTTCCTCTTGTCCTGTCCCCTGTCCCTTGGGAGAGGAGCCCAGCTCCCTCCTCTCCACAACCTCCTTACAGGGAGTTGTAGAGAGCAACGAGGTCTCCCCTCAGCCTCCTCTTCTCCAGGCTCAACACCCCCAGCTCTCTCAGCTGTTCCTCATAAGGCCTGTTCTCCAGCTCCTTCACCAGCTTTGATGGACCCTCGTACAAGAGCATACAAGAATTTAATCCTTGTATCTGTCTGTGCGGGTTTATGTATATAAAAACATGTCTTCACTGAAAGAGCAGTGAAGCATTGGTCGAGTCTGCCTGGGGCAGTGGCGGAATCTCCATCCCTGGAGGTCTCCAAAAAGCGTGTAGATGTGACGCTTTGGGACATGGTTTAATTGGCACGGTGGTGTTGGGCTGACAGTGGGACTGGATGAGCTTGGAGGTCTTTTCCAGTCTTAATGATTCCATAATTCTAGATGTGTGCATAGAGACTGCATGTACACACTCACACACATGGTTTCTGAAATGCTTGAGTGATCTGCTAGATGGGAAGTAGATTGTACTGCTGAACTAAAGGAAAGGAGGCAAGACACCCTGTCAGGATTTTCTTAAAATCATAGAATCATAGAATAGTTTGGGTTGGAAGGGACCTTAAAGATCATCCAATCCCAACCCCCCTGCCATGGGCAGGGACACCTCCAACTAGATCAGGCTGTCTGAGGCACCATCCCAACTGGCCTAGAACAGCTCCAAGGATGGGACATCTGCAAATCCCCTGGGCAACCTGTTCCAGTGTCTCACCACCCTCATGGTGAAGAAATTCTTCCTTATATCTAGTCTAACTCTGCCCCTCTCCAGTTTATCCCCATTGTCCCTCATCCTATCACTCCAAGCCTTTGTGAACAGTCCCTCCCCAGCTTTCTGGTAGCCCCTTCAGGTGCTGGAAGGCCGCTATAAGGTCTCCTCAGAGCCTTCTATTCTCCAGGCTGAACAAGCCCAACTCTCTCAGCCTGTCCTTGGATGGGAGGTGCTCCAGCACTATGATCATCTTCGTAGCCTACTCTGGACCCTTCTTCAATCTGTCATACCTTGCTGAATTATTTCAGCCAAACAGAATCACAGAATCATAGAATCATTAAGGTTGGAAAAGAACTCTAAGATTCAAGCACCAGTCCAACACCATTATGCCTGCTAGACCATGTCACAAAGTGCCACATCTATGCAGTTTTCAACCACCTCCAGGGATGGACTCAGCTGCTTCCCTGGGCGACCTCTGCCAGTGCTTCACAGCAATGCTGGTCACTGGCACAGGTTGCCCAGGGAAGTTGTGGCTGCCCCATCCCTGGAGGTGCTCAAGGTCAGGTTGGATGGGGCTTTGGGCAGCCTGATCCAGTGGGAGGTGTCCCTGCCCATGGCAGGGGGGTTGGAGAAGGATGATCTTTAAGGCCCCTTCCAAACCAAACCATTCTATGATTCACCACTCTTTCAGTAAAGATATTTTCCTAATGGTCAATCTAAATCTCTCCTGGCACAACTTGAGGACATTTCCTCTTGTCCCATCTCTTGTTACTTGGGAGAAGAGACCAGCACCCACCTCACTACAACTTCCTTTCAGGGAGCTGTAGAGAGCAATGAGGTCTCCCCTCAGCCTCCTCTTCTCCAGGCTAAACAACCCCAGTTCCCTTGGCTGCTTCTCATTACACTTGTTCTCTAGACCACCCATCAGCTTTGTTGCCCTTCGTAGCCCGAACTCCAATTATCGGTGATTATCCTTCACCCACAAAGAAGCACATTCAACAGCAGGGAGAACTTAGCTGACGTGTAGCTGCATCTGACAGTTCAGAACCATGCTGGAAAGATACACCAGTAAAATTGGTTTGTCTTTTGAGGATAGAAATTGGGACAGTTCAATTTTGTGTGGAAGTCTGAACGAGTCTGGACCTCACTGGATCAGCTTTCCTGGGTCTCAGAGCTCTCCCTGTCCCAGAACATTTTGCAGGACTTCTGATTTGGGTGGAATAAATGTTTCTTTATAGGCTTTATTGATTCTTGGCCTGTTTTTTGTTTCCATATAGAGAAGCATCACAGGAAAGTCTGTACCCTGCACTTTGGAGCCACAAAACAAAAACCAGTGGGGTTTAAATCTTAGTGAAAATGTGATTAAGGAAGGGAAAATGCAGGTGGTGCAGCAAGGTCCCCGTTGCACTGACAGTCAAATTGAACATCCATATTTTGTCCTGAGACATCATCAAATAAAGGCTTAACATATAGCAACCTGGTCCGTGGTGCAAGGGGACAGAGGATGCTCTGGGCCTCTCACATTATTCAGGAGCTACAGCTGAATCCTGCCTAGGGCTTCACCGGCAGCGTGATTATAGGAGAATTGCTCTCAAGCCTTCCCCTAAGTGCTGCAGATGTAGAAAGAACCTTCCAGAGCATTAAAAAAATGGGCTTGATTCTGCTTCAGACTATAGCACCAACATTATTCTTCTTTCCCCCACTCCCCAGGCAGTACCTTGCAAAGAAAAATGTATCAAAAGAATCACAGAAGGGAGGAAGGAGCCCAAAGTACAAGATCACCTCATGTATGTTTAATAAGGCTGGAAGTTTTTATATTAGGAGTTACAAGGACTTCATGCTCAGGAAGTGGTGTATGAGATAATAAATGGCTTTTGTTTGGACATTGATTAAAGAGAGGCTGCGAGATGCCACTTTCTACACCCACACTGCTACTTGTCTTTTCCCTAAATTAAAAGAGAAAGTTCCTGGGTCTGAATTGCAGCAGTGAGACCACCCTCCTTTCTAATGTGGGAGGGTATTATCGCTGCCTGCAAGCCCTTCTCCTCCTGCTGAGACTCCGTTTCTTAAATTAGTGCCAGGACAGACAGTGTCAGAGAGAGAAAATTGCTTTCTACCCCCACAGCATCCATCCTCTCTACAGGGAGGGACTATAGGAAACTCCTCATGGTTGCCCAGGGCTCTGACCCATCACACTTGATCTCTCTGGGGAGCATCTGAATCCAGAGGGCTCTGAGAACCTTCTCAGGTTGGGCTTCAGGAAGAAAACCCCAGCTGATGGTGTGGGATATCTCTGGAGGGTTCTCAGGTGCTGCTAAGAGAACTCTCCTCCTCCTCTCTAGGGTCCACGAGGCAGAAGAGGGAGATCTCAGCTCTGTCTCAAGGGACCCCCAGGCACGGATGGGCAAAAAGGAGAAACGGTCAGTATGAGGATGAAGCAGCTTCCCCTCCTGGTGAGGCTCCTCACCACCCTTCAGCCACGCAGAGCTCTGCATCGGGGCTGTTCTAGGTTACAGTGCTTGGCTCTCCAGATTTTGCATCAATAAGCGCTCAGAGAGCATTTTATCCTCAAGCACTGGGCACTGAAATGCTGCCTGAAGGTCTCTCCAGCTGGGACAACTACTATGAGACCTCTGGGCTGCTTATTGTTTTATATGAGACTTCTTTGGGAAAATATCATATATTTTTGGCCAGCACACTCTCAGCTGTGCTTGCCATGGCAGATCAGCAAGAAAACCATGCTCAGTGCAGGGCTTTGATGCAGAGGAGCAGTGCTCAACCTTTTAATGCACGTCTGATAATACAAACGAGCTTAACCTCAAGATCCCAACCTCCAGCCCGTGTCCCTGCATGCTGTAGGTCCTGCCTGGACTGACTCAAGGGCTTTTTGCATCAGGAGGTGGCATTGCTTTAGCTCCATGTGGTGGTGGAAGGTAATGCAATTTCTCCTCGCGCTCCAGTCCATTTAAGTGAACGCAGATTGAGAAAAATGGCCATCACAGCTTCAATTTAGATCATTCTTCCTGTGCTCATTTTCCTTTAATATTTTTAAGTATTTTTAATCAACAAATCCAAGTTTCATCAGTTCTGAGCAGAAAATTTGTCAAGGTATTTTTCTCCTAGGAAGCAGAAAGCCCTACTGGCAAACCTCAGCAAACCTCAGCATCTCCCTGTCTTTCATCTTTTCAGTTAATCCCATTGCAATCTTCTGTGTGGTCTGGTTCCCAGAGATTCTCTGGAGGTGGGATCATCTCAGTGCCTTCACCTCAGCCTTTGTGGTCCCTTACAAACTGAAAAGAAACCCAGCTTAAATTGTAGCTGGTAGCATCCTTATTGTTCAGATAGAGCAGAGTTTCCAGAGCATCTCAGGGCTGGCCCTCAGATCTCTGATACACAATTTTGTTCTTGAATAGAATAATAGAATGGTTGAGTTGAAAGGGACCTTAAAGCCCATCCAGCTCCAAGCCCCCTGCCATGGGCAGGGACACCTCCCACTGGATCAGGCTTCCCAAGCCCCATCCAACCTGACCTTGAACCCCTCCAGGGATGGGGCAGCCACAACCTCGCTGGGCAACCCATGTTAGTGCTTCACCACCCTCCCAGGAAGACATTTCTTCCTCATATCTACAGATCTCCCCTCTTTCAGCTTAAAACCATTCCCCCTGGTCCTCTCCCTGCACTCCCTGAAAAAGAGCCCCTCCCCAGCTTTGGGGAAGAGTCCATTCTTTTCTGCTCAGAGATTCACTCACGACAGGCTGAGAGAGTTGGGACAGGTTGAGAGAGTTGGGCTTGTTCAGCCTGGAGAAGAGAAGGCTCTGAGGAGCCCTTATAGCAACCTCCCAGTACCTGAGGGTGGCTACAAGAGAGCTGGGGAGGGACTTTTTACAAGGACACTTGGTGATAGGACTAGGGGAATGGCTATAAATTGGAGAGCGGATGATTTAGACTAGACGTAAGATGGAATTTCTTCACTATGAGAGTGCTGAGGCACAGTTGCCCAGTGAAGCTGTGGTTGCCCCATCCCTGGAGACAGAATCACAGAATCATAGAATAAACAGGTTGGAAGAGACCCACTGGATCATCGAGTCCAACCATTCCCATCAATCACTAAACCATGTCTCTCAGCATCTTATCCACCCATCCCTTAAACCCCTCCAGGGAAGGTGACTCAACCACCTCCCTGGGCAGCCTCTGCCAGGGACCAATCACCCTTGAGTCCTTTCAGGTAGTTGTAGAGAGCAATGAGCTCTCCCCTCAGCCTCCTCTCCTCCAGGATAAACACCCCCAGCTCTCTCAGCCGCTCCTCATAAGGCCTGTCCTCCAGCCCCTTCCCCAGCTTCGTTGCTTTTCTCTGCACTCGCTCCAGAGCCTCAACATCCTTCTGGTGGTGAGGGGCCCAGAACTGACCCCAGGATTCAAGGAGCGGTCTCACCAGTGCTGAGTCCAGAGGGAGAAGAACCTCCCTGGACCTGCTGTTCACGCCGTTTCTAATCCAAGCCAGGATGCCATTGGCCTTCTTGGCCACCTGGGCCACTGCTGGCTCATGTTCAGTCGCTGTCAACCAACACCCCCAGGTCCTTCTCCTCCAGGCAGCTTTCTAGACAGACTTCTCCTAGTCTGGAGCTGCACAGGGTTGTTGTGCCCCAAGTGCAGGACCCGCCATTTGGCCGTGTTAAACCTCCTGCCATTGGACTCAGCCCAGCGATCCAGCCTGTTCAGATCCCTTTGGAGCCTCCAGACCCTCCAGCAGATCCACACCTCCACCCAGCTTAGTGTCATCTCCAAACTTGCTAAGGGAGCCCTCGATGCCTTCATCCAGGTCATTGATAAAGACATTGAACAGGGCTGGACCCAGCACTGAGCCCTGGGAACCCCACTTGTCACTGGCCTCCAGCTGGATTTAACCCCATCTCCCACCACTCTCTGGGCCCTCCAGCCAACCAGTTTTCCACCCAGGAGAGTGTGCGCCTGGCCAGGCCAGAGGTGACAGTTTCCGTAGCAGAATGCTGGGAGAAACTGTTCAAGGCCAGGTTGGATGGAACCTTGAGCAGCCTGGTCTGGTTGTAGGTCTCCCTGTCAGCAGGGTTGGAACCGGATGATCTTTAAGGTCCCTTCCAACCAAAACTATTCTATGATATCCCTAAAATTCACCGGAAAACACATGAATCTTATTCCCTATCTCCCTCCCTATTTCCCTTCCTATCGTCCTTTCCTCTCTAAGGTGCACTTATTCTTGGAGCATTTAATGGTCAATCTATTGAGCTTTTGTAATGACTTAAGTGTTTTTAACAGGGTGAAAATGGTCCAGCTGGCCAGAAAGGAGAAAAAGGAGACCCTGGTCTTTCCGTGAGTACTTTAGCCCAAGATCACCTCTTATTACACAGGCCTGAACAGAGAAAATAGGGCAAACTGCTCCTAAGAGGTGTAGGGGAGGAGGGAAATGCTGAGAAACAGATTCATTCAGAGAATATCTGGGAAATGAGAGTGTTAGCTGTTACCCAGAGATATCAGACATACACAGGCTGGGGTGGGAGCAGTGCTGGGCTGTACCACGCCAAGCCCAGACAACTACACAAAGCTCAGGGCACATTTGTCCTGTCCCATCCTCCCCATAATACTTCAAACTTGTACTTGGAGGGCAGGATTGGTGCCAAGGGGCTGGCCAAGTACAAAGAAAGAGCATGAGAGAGAAAAGTGCCCTGTTTACAAAGACGGCATGACTGCAAAAGGTGCTGCTGTGGGTTTGTACATCCTGAAGAAGGCGTGGTTGACCTACATGGGTCAGGGCAAGGTATATGCTGCAGCTCCCCTAACATTAGGGTCATCCTGTTGCCTGAGCAAATGTGGTTTGTGCCACTTGACTAATACAGAATTGTAGAATCATAGAATCACCAGGTTGGAAAAGACCCACCAGATCATCAGTTCCAACCATTCCCATCAATCACTAAGCTATGTCCCTCACACCTCATCCACCAGGCCCTTAAACTCCAGGGAAGGTGACTCAACCTCCTCCCTGGTTAGCATCTGCTAGTGCCCAATGACCCTTTCTGTAAAAAATTTTTTCCTAATGTCCAGCCTAAACCTCCCCTGGTGGAGCTTGAGGCCATTCCCTCTCATCCTGTCTCCTATCACTTGGGAGAAGAGGCCAGCACCCTCCTCTCTACAACCTCCTTTCAGGGAGTTGTAGGGAGCAATGAGCTCTCCCCTCAGCCTCCTCTTCTCCAGGATAAACAACCCCAGCTCTCTCAGCCGCTTCTCATAAGGCTTGTTCTCCAGCCCCTTCCCCAGCTTCGTTGCTCTTCTCTGCACTCGCTCCAGAGCCTCAACATCCTTCTGGTGGTGAGGGGCCCAGAACTGAACACAGGATTCAAGGTGCAGTCTCACCAGTGCTGAGTCCAGAGGGAGAAGAACCTCCCTGGACCTGCTGGTCACGCTGTTTCTGATCCAAGCCAAGATGCTACTGGCCTTCTTGGCCACCTGGGCCACTGCTGGCTCATGTCCAATCAGCTGTCAACCAACACCCCCAGGTCTTTCTACTCCAGGCAGTTTCCAGCCAGACTTCTCCTAGTCTGTAGCTGCACAGGGTTGTTGTGCCCCAAGCGCAGGACCCAGCATTTGGCCTTGTTAAACCTCGAGCCATTGGTCTCAGCCCAGCGGTCCAGCCTGTTCAGATCCCTGATGCAGTACTTTCATCCCTGATCTGTTAAGATATGATGCAGTACTTTCATCTTTCTGGTGCACACAGGCCCAGCAGGACTGGTTTTAGCATGGGTATTACAGGCAAGGGTTTCCTGTGCTGAACTGAGCCCAGCTCACTATGTAGTAAGTGCCCCAAAGTCCATCCTTCCTACATGGGATAAGAGACAACGACCACATAAAGTGCAGTAGAACTTCAACTGTCACACATGGAAGATGCTCCAGTAAAACAGTGGCAGCTGGCTGGCCCAAAGGGTGAAGGACAGATTCAAAAAGCATGAGACCAGGTGCCTTGGTCTGTGGGGAATGGCATTAGCTGGTAGAAGAACAAAATGAGGCGCAGCTATATTTCACCTCAATCTAATGTTACAGCCCATCTCCATGTGTCAAGCCTGAAGTATAATTTGAGCAGCCCCTTGGCACAGATGCAGATGGTCTGATGAAGCTTCTCAGAGGTGATAGATCATGGCTCCAGGGACAGTACCAAAAGAGTGGAGAGACTCATTATAAAGGGGAGCCAACCCAGGCTTGAAATGTGTCATGTTCTTCACATTGGGCTGGGATCCCAGGTCCTTGTGGCTGCAAGATGGCCATGAGTTTGCAAAGGGAATTATTTCCCTGATGAGCCACAAATCTTGAACCGAGATCATAGAATCATAGAATCATAGAATAACCAGGTTGGAAGAAACACACCGGATCATGGAGTCCAACCATTCCAATTAATCACTAAACTGTGTCCCTCAGCACCTCATCCACCTGTGCCTTAAACACCTCCAGGGAAGGTGAATCAACCACCTCCCTGGGCAGCCTCTGCCAGGGACCAATCACCCTTTCCATGAAAAATTGTTTCCTAATGTCCAGCCTAAATCTCCCCTGGTGGAGCTTGAGGCCATTCCCTGTCATCCTGTCCCCTGTCACTTGGGAGAAGAGCCCAGCTCCCTCCTCTCCACAACCTCCTTTCAGGGAATTGGAGAGAGCAATGAGGTCTCCCCTCAGCCTCCTCTTCTCCAGGCTAAACAACCCCAGCTCTCTCAGCCACTCCTCAGGTCCCTGTGACACCGTACAGGTCCCTGTGACACCAAACATACCGTTCTGATCTTGGCCATATCCAAGCTGAGGTGGTTTCACAGGAGGACAACTCCAGTGGGGCAAGTAGAGTTGGAATGGGGCACGGTGTGGAGGGATATGGTCCTGGGGTAGAAAATCACAACTAATCCCTGCTTTCCCCCCTGCGGCACAGGAGGAAGAAGTGAAGGAGGTGGTCAGGAGTGAAATGAAAGGCAGATGCGGTGAGTCAGCCAATGAACCGCACTTGGGGCTACCGCTTTGACACCTAACAGCAGCTAAATTGAAGCAATTTGGGTGCCAGCACATGCTGGCTCGGCAGAGCAAATATCATCCCATTAGCAGGAAATGGAGATGCACCATCTCTCCGTGCTTGGAGAATAGTGAGGGCTTTGGGCCACAAGGTCTCTGCCATAGTCCTGACCTTCTTCTCAAACTCTTAATTTTTTCCCTTTAATCCTTCTCTTCCCACTTCTTCCTCAGTGGTTTTGACTCACTGGTCATCTTCATTTCTCTGTTGATTGGTGAAAGGTGCTGGGTCACCAGGGAAAGTTTGGAGCTGCATTTTGCCTGATTACAACCTTTTAATTCCTGTCTACTTTGTGGTACTTCTTGACACACAGACCTCTCCTCTCCAGTAGTGAATAACTCTGCCACAACAGATACAAGAAACATCACATTTGCGGATTGTTTTACCTCAGAATCCTGACATTGCAAGGGTGTCAGGCTTTGGGGATCATGATTTCCTTGCCCTACGGAAGTCCAGCTACCTCTCCAACTCCCTGGGGTTTGTTTGTGGCTAAGGAGACTTCGGGTTCACCACTTGCAAAGATGCTTCAGCCATCAAGCTTGGAGTTGCATTCATTTCTGCTTGGAGATGTTAGGGGACATTTGTATACTTTGAAGGGAGGGTAAAAAAGAGGATGAAAAATAATCCATGAAATCATGTTCTGCCTGTAAAAATAATGGTTTGATTGAAAAATCTTACATACTTAGGGGAGGAAAAAGAAGTAGCAAACAAACTATCCCCTGTCTGTCTTATGTTTGCAGGTTGCGGAGGTGAGTTGGGAAGGATGCTCATGGAAAGGGGCAAGGCTGGTAATATCTACCCAGAAACGCATGTGAATTCATGCAGTAGAGCAAAAGATGTTCCCCTTGCCCCAAAACAGCCTGAAACTGTAAGTGAAAAGAGGTTAAGTGGTTTTCTTCTGTGATTCAGTGCAGAAAAGGAGCCTAGATCACTGACTGCTTTTAGACCCTGGGGCTGGGGGGGAATTTCTTGGGAGGAATCTGAGAAAACATAGTTGAGAGGAACACCAAGAGGTCTCCTGCTTCCAGCTACTACTGCAAGTGGAACATCTACTACCTTCATTAGAAGAGACTGCCCAGGGAGGTGATGGAGTTCCCATCCCTGGAGGTGTTTAAAAGCCAGGGAGATGAAGTGCTTAGGGATATGTGGACAGGAATGGTTGGGCTCGATGATCTAAGAGGTCTTTTCCAACCTAGTGATTCAATGATTCTAAGACAGGATCAAGGCTACACCTGACACGCAGATCTAAAAGCTGCACCCACAGGAACACCTCTCCCTGTCCATGAAACAGATCCTGTGGCTCCACCATCAACACGATACCCTCCAGTGAGGTATCTACAGTGCAGGTGTCTGTTCATAGAATCATAGAAGAGTTTCTGTTGGAAGGGGCCTTAAAGCCCACCTAGTTCCAATCCCTGTGCCATGGGCAGGGACACCTCCCCTCCCACTAGATGAGGTTGTTCAAAGCTTATTCATCCTTTAAGCTCCCATTGTGGACATCCAATTCATATGGTCCATGGAGTCTGCAGGGCTGATCTGCCAACCTCAAGGTAGGTGCCCACATTCAGTCAAGGACTCATCCTTTGTCCTTCAGGGAAAACTTGGTTCCTTCATGTCTTTGCCTACATGTGGGCGAGTGATTCAGGGTCTACTTTTCCCATGGGAGACACTGAACCAGGTTCTGGATCTCAGCTGGCCATAGGAGGTTTTGAAGGCACTCAACCCACATGAAGTAACCTAGAGGAAAGCTTCCAGCTCTGGATCTGATGCTCATCCTTCAGTGTTGATCCAGTTGCCCATATATAAGCCAGATTACATATCCTGCAGGATCCTCTCTATGGGTACAGATGCCTCATAGGTGTGTGTCATACCTGTCAACCCAGCTTTGATGCTTTGGTTGCCCTGGGACGTCTCATCTAACCTGAACGTTTCCTACTACATTTCAAAGCCATCATTAGACCTGGAAAGACTCCCTCACCACAGCTTGTTTCTAATGTCTTAAACAGGAATAGACAAAGGAGGAACGTCAGAGCAGTAATTTGGCTCTAAATTGCAGTGACCTCATGTTCTCCAGGAATGGACTTAATTTAATTTTTCCTTCATAACTGTTACGTTATATATGGGGGTTTTTAGCTTTCATAACACATTGTTTCATAGAGTACGAAAGCAGAGCATTTTATGAAGCAAGGACTTTTTAAACAGAGAGTTGAGTCAAGAAACAACATCCTTGCCCTGGATGGAAGAAGCCAATACAGTCATAAGTGCCCAGAGGAGCTGGGAACTCTCTTGATGTGAGGTATTCCTAATCATGCTAGACATGAGATAGTCCTTTCTGAGCTCTGTTTCCCCTCTTGCTCTGTGGTTGGAAAGCAAAACTGTCAGGGTAGAGATCACCTCTCCCTGCTGTCTGTCCCATGGTCCCGTACCTGGGATCCTGCCCATGCCCCAGCCTCCTTTTGCTTCTGTAAAGTAAATCGATGATCTGGTGGGTCTCTTCCAACCTGGTTATTCTGTGAATGCTCTTGGACACAGCAGCCTCCATGGTCCTGCAAAGGACAACCTCCTCTGAAGTGTTTTGCCTTCATGACTCAGGACGTTGCTTGTTATCCAGGTGGTTGATCCTTCAGCCAGGAACATGTGGTCCTCTCCATCCCTCACACTTAGAGCATCGTTAAGATAAAACAGTAAGTTAGCAAAGTAGAGCGAAGCCAGATCAAACTCATAGTGGACACACTATGGATCACTAACCTAGGATGGATTCAGTCTGCTGGTCCACGTTGCTTCAGAACAGGTTTCTGGGTTAACTTTGCATAGCCAGGCTCCTCTAGATCTACTGTCCTCTACCTGCAAACTCTGTACATCCACCATAAAACCAGAACTCCTAAAATATCTGCTTTGCTACTTTGCCTGCCAACCTATCACACTTGTCCCTCAAGGCGTTGGACATGCCCAGTACGAAGGATGGTGGAATCACAGCCTTACATGCATCCAGAATATTTTATGGGTTCCCAGAGTTATAGTAAATCTATCTCATGGAGATGCTGATCCTGCAGCATTTCATCATCCACATAGTTTTGATTACGACTCCATCCCAGCTGACACTGGAAACTTGCCCATGCAGTCATGGAGATCCCAAGGAAGATCAGCACAATTCTGGGGAACCGCTTCCTCAAAAACAAGTTTTATCAGACAGTACAATCTCTCCTTAATTGCTTGTCATTCTCTAGAGTATGTGTGACTTGGAAAAAGGTTTCGTACCTTGACCACATACCCCATTACTCTATAGGCTTTGGCCAATGAAGCATTGTGTTGTGACCGTCTTCTCTGTTCTCGTGAAACCTCACCTGGAGCCATGCATCCAGTTCTGCAATCCTCAGCACAGGAAGGGCATAGATCAGTTGGAGTGAGTCCAGAGGAAGCAACGAAGATGATGTGAGGGCTGGAGCACCTCCCATAAAAGGACAGGCTGAGAGTTGTGGTTTTCCAGCCTGGAGAGGAGAAGGCTCCAAGGAGACCTTAGAGCAGCTTCAAGTACTTCAAGAGGCAACAGGAAAGCTGGGAAGGGGCTTTTTATCAAGAATTGCAGGGATAGGATAAGGAGAAATGATTTTAAGCTGGAAAGGGGCAGGTTGAGATGACATGTTAGGAAGAAATGTTTTTCCTGTAAGGGTGGGGAGACCCTGGCACAAGTTGCCCACGGAAGTCATGGAAGCCCCATCCCTGAAAGTGTTCAAGGCCAGGCTGGATGGAGCTTTGAGCATCCTGATCTAGTGGGAGGTGTCCCTGCCTGTGGCAGGAGGGCTGGAGCTGAATGATCTTTGAGGTCCCTTCCAACCCAACCCATTCAATGATTCTCTGATTCTGTGTTGTGCAGCACCAGAAATTTTGTTGAGCTACAACCACTTATTAAAACATGGTGGCTTTCAAACAGTGGCACCAGATTTCATCCTCACTGACCCACCAATTACATCCACAGGTCTAGAGGCAGCTGAATTCAACAGAGGGCTCCAAGGGTATTTTCAGCCTCAGGAACACAGCAGAAGGGATGGTGGAAGCCAGAAAGAAATGCTTAACACAATTCAGAGCATGACAACGTTAGCGACTTCAGTGAAACCATTCATGGAGCCACATTCACTTCTTGCAGGTAAGCGCAGCTGCCTGCTTTCCATCTTTCCAACCATGGCAGATGGTATCTTCTGGGGCACTCCATGAACTCTCTGCCCTGAGACTGGGCAGTGAGGAAAAAAGGACTGGTCTGTGGCTTGGAGATGGGGTTAGCTGATGACCCTGGAAGGGGCAGTGCATGAGAAAAAGCCAAATATGTGTGGCCTTGGTGATGGTCACCTCCTTCAAAAGCATTTTGAAAGGCTGGAAGGAGGTAGACGTTTTCAGGCTGATTTTGTCCCCCACCACCCTCACCACTTTGCAACTTCTACTAAAGCTTCCTGTCACCCAGAAATTACATCTCTGAGACCAGACACTCGAGCTATTACAGATTATTTCTGCCTAGGGCCTCATGAACACCTTAATGGGTAAAACTGCTGATTATAGCTAATGGGAAAAGAACCGGCTCGACTTCTGTTCCTTTGTGTTGCCTGAGAGAGGGAGAAGGAGAAGGACAAAGGTCCTACCCTGAAGACACATGCAATACAGACCTGAATGTACATGAACACCAGTGGGTTTATAGCGTCTCCTCACACAGCATCTACTTCTACACCAGACAACTGGGCAGGGCAAGAATCATAGAATCACCAGACCCACTGGATCATCGAGTCCAACCATTCCCATCAATCACTAAACCATGTCCCTCAGCACCTCAACCATCTGTCCCTTAAACCCCTCCAGGGAAGGTGACTCAACCCCCTCCCTGGGCAGCCTCTGCCAGGGACCAATGACCCTTTCTGTGAAAAATATTTTCCTAATGTTCAGCCGAAACCTCCCCTGGTGGAGCTTGAGGCCATTCCCTCTCGTCCTGTCCCCTGTCACTTGGGAGAAGAGCCCAGCTCCCTCCTCTCCACAACTTCCTTTTAGGTATGATCTGAGACTGGCCATGCTTTTAGGCATTATGAAGCTCCCAGTAAGATCTTGAGCAGCCAAAGTCCAACCATCATTTTAGGGGATGAAGGCTGCTCAGCTATAGGGTGGTGAATTATGTCGTGCTGCTTGCTCACGTGCAAGGACCACTCTGTAGACACAGCCGATGATTCATGAGAAGTCGTGGCTGCCCCATCACTGGAAGTGCTCAAAACCAGGTTGGGTGAGGCTTTGAGCAACCTGAACCAGTGGGAGGTATACCTGCCTGTGGCAGAGGGATTGGAACTAGACGATCTTTAAGGGCGCTTCCATCCCAAACCATTCTATGATTCCACAACCATCATTTTTTACCCCATGTAATCTGCTAAGGACCAAACAAATGCCCCTAACCCACTTCAGCATACAGCTGGACCCCAACCATCACCACCTTCCTTCTGCCCACCCTCAAGCGCTCTCATGATGTCTGTGTTGTCCCGCAAAGACATCATCCATCTGGGTTTAAATTCACTTTATACCACGGCAGCATTTGGGATCTGGGCGGTTTCAGATAGATGGGGTGTACCACGGGTTATTGAATCACAACTGCAGCCGTCGCCAGCCGACAATCCCATTAAAGCCCGAGTCTGAGCCATGAGGGCTCATAAATCGCTCTGCTAAGTGATGAGTGCGGTTCGGCGCTCTAAATGTTAACAGGATTCTGCAATCGGGGGGTTATTACTGCCAGATTACAATCGCTCCTGGCTTTTTCAAAGCTCACAGATTTACAAAACTCCATCCTGACATTTATCTCTTGCAAACAACCACAAATACTTCCATTTTCTCTGACTAACACCCAACCTTTCCGACTGAGTTGTTTAACATCATTAAGAATTTTATTGCCACCGGTTTCTCCCTCCTCTCACCGATTGCTCTGTGACATTTATTAAGAGAACTTGTTAGCCAGCAGAAAGCCATGTAAGGCTCCAATGATCTCTATTTAAATGGTGGCTAATTTGTTTGCGTGCCCTCGTTACGTGTGATTTCCATTTGCTTCCCCAGCAGCTCCTCGGGCGCAGCAGATAACAGGTTCCTCTCAGCACAAGCACCGAGAAGCCCACAGTCAATTACCAGGTGACATACACTGAATTCAGTGACATTTAGGGAAGTCACTTCCCAGGTGGGAAGCAATTCTAGGCATTGAGATCAAGCGAACGCAGCACTGGAAGAGTTACACGTGCCAGAGCCTCGAAACTTGGGCTTGGACTTGGCTTCAAACAGCTGCTTTTGCCCCAGGGCATCAAGCTGGTGGTGAACAAATCATAGAATCATAGAATCATCAGGTTGGAAGAGACCCACTGGATCATCGAGTCCAACCATTCCTATCAAACACTAAACCATGTCCCTCAGAACCTCATCCATCCATGCCTTAAACCCCTCCAGGGAAGGTGACTCAACCACCTCCCTGGGCAGCCTGTTCCAGTGCCCAATGACCCTTTCTGTGAAATATTTTTTCCTAATGTCCAGCCTAAATCTCCCCTGGTGGAGCTTGAGGCCATTCCCTCTCATCCTGTCTCCTGTCACTTGGGAGAAGAGCCCAACTCCTTCTTCTCCACAACCTCCTTTCAGGGAGTTGGAGAGAGCAATGAGGTCACCTCTCAGCCTCCTCTTCTCCAGGCTAAACACCCCCAGCTCTCTCAGCCGTTCCTCATAAGGCCTCTTCTCTAGACCTTTCACCAGCTTCAGAGGATGTTTTCACTCAATCCAGTGTGGCCAAATGCACAAACGAACAAAACCACCCTTGCAAAGACCTTCCCCAAGACCCAGAGGTTAATTGCTTCCTTGCAAAGGTCAGAGACAACGACGATGGGCACCACAGGGGTAGGTAGGTTATGCCATGGGGCAACAAAGAGCCTTCTGCTCATCCCACTATGGAAATCTACTGTCTTGATCCTTGCTGCCCCCATTGCTCTGCCAACTCTACTGTTTGGGGCAAGGGGTTGGCTGTGGGGCAGCTGGAGATCCTGCACCATCCCCACACGTTTGCCCGGGACGTATGGGGGTGGAAGAATCTGGCCTTTGCCCACATGGGTCCAGCACATGAGAGTGTGGGGGGGTCGTTTCCCTGCAGCCTCCTGCCTGCAGCCCATGGACGAGGGTTCCTGCCAGCACTACGCCCTGCTCTGGTATTACCATGCAGAGGCAAAAGCTTGCCGGCCTTTCATCTTTGGAGGATGCCGAGGGAACAGCAACCGCTTCGAAACCAAGTGGAAATGTGAGCAGCGGTGCAAAACCTCAGCAGGTAAGGCAGCCCCTCAGCCCTCCAACCCTCCTCTTCCTCCAAGCAGGAGTGAAGCTGCATGGAGGAGAAAGACCTGGGGGTGTTGATTGACAGCGGCTGAACATGAGCCAGCAGTGGCCCAGGTGGCATCTCCAGACACTGATGACCCTGAGCAGAGCCTGAAGCTGGCGGAGCTTCCCTAATCTAGACCAGCTCATGAGGAGTCTCAAATGCCCCTTCATACCTCACCCAGGGCTTCAATGGGAAAAACTTACTCCTGGAAGCCCAGCTGGGCTCCCATTACCAGATCTAGGGCTCATGGGGTCAGTTTTCATGGCTTTTCCTCATCTCCAAGTATGTGGTAGCTCACCACAGGGGACATGAGCTCTTGCCAGCCCTGCAAATATTTCTGCTGCCAAGCAGTGCGTGAGTTGTGGCTGAAATCAGCCTTCTTAGAGAGATGCTCCTCTCTCAGCCTTTTCTCTTTGTGGAGACGACCCCTCTGGGCACCAGCAGAAATGCTTTGGTTCTCCTACAATACCTTAAAAAACCCTCCAGTAAGACTCATCTTCTCTTTTTTTTTTTTTTTTTGAAGGGATTTTAAAAACCAGAAAGAAATCAAAGTCTGAGATACATAATTTCGGGTTCATTTCAGAGTTTTCAGGCGGTCTGAACTTTGGACTGGCACCTATTTTATGCATGAAATCAAGACCATTGCACAGGCTGTTATCGTTCAGCTGAATCTTTCTGATATGCAATGGACTTTGCACAGTCCACACTTCTTGTCCTGCGAGAAAAAATAAAAGGCAGTGCAAATATTCATTGATCTAAGTCCATGTTTGGACAGGCAATGCCATCCTGGAGGGCTGAAGTGCTCTCTGAGGAGAAGGAATATGCATTGCCTTGTGAGGAATGGGGATTTAGCACCATGAGGGCAGTCAAAGCAGACCAGTCGGTCCATTTAGGTTGGTCAGTATTCGATAAATACTTCATGTTTGGTGTCCTGCTTCTTTGCGTGAACAGAAGCCACTCTCAGCTCTTTGAAACGAGCCTCAGGAGTGGATAATAAGTAAGTGAACCTCTCCCCAGCCAATGTTTTACCCCAAGACATAAGCATTAAGAGATTTAACGCTTCACAGAGCAGCTGTAGATACCTCCAGAACTGTGTCTGCCACTCCCTTTGTGGGGAGAAGCCACCACTGAGGAGTGAGAGTCATCCAAAACCAAGCCAGGGCCATGTGTCCTCTACATTCCCTTTTCTCCTGGTTGATCCTAAATGGTGATTGGAGCTGGCCTGGGTTAGGAAATGTGCTTTCTGGATGTTTGGTGTGCCGTGACATGACCTGGCATAGAAAATCCCATTGTGTCCAGGTCCTCCCAAGCCACTGCGAGCATGGGAGGTCCAAGAAGAAGCCCAAGCTTCAGCCAACCTCCAACACCCTATTTGTTTTCTTTTTCTTTGCTTTTCAAAACCAGGCAGAGGGAGGTGATCAGTGATTTCCATGTTTAAATCAAAGAGAAGCAGAGTGGCAAGAAGTGTTTCCAGGACATCTCGGAGATGGACAAGAAAGACAAACCATTTACCATGAAGAGGCAAAGGATGTTTGAAAAAAGATGCTGGAAAACTGTAATTATGAGCAGGAAATAAAGTGATAAGTGGTGGGGGAAACATCTAATTGCTCAGAAAAGTGGAGATGTCCAAGGGGTCATGCCTGTGCCACTTGCCCCATAGGACTATTGTGCAAAACCAAGCAACAACACATCCTGAATTTATTTAAGTAAAAGAAAAGTTTGCTAATGCTGTTGTGTAGAATTCTGGTTCATAATTCACCTGGAAGCAGTAACTCTTTGAGAAAGGCAGAGAGAAAGTTGGAAATTTGGGCTCCTCATTACAAGAAAGTTCCTCTGTCCATAAGAAATCTCCAACAGACATGTCCAAGATTTCGATAAAGACATGCTCAAAAGTCTGTCAATGCTCATTCTTCTGCCCCAGGTAGACAAACAATGTTTTCATTAAAGATTACATATTGCATTGGGTTGGAGGTGTCCCTGCCTGTGGCAGGAGGTTGGAACTGGACAGTCTTTGAGGTCCCTTCCAATCCAAATCATTCTATGATTCTGTGATTCCTGTTGTCCACAATGTCCCAGACACCGAGGAAGGGTCTGCACAACAAGTGCCATTTTCAGCCTGACATTTCCAGCCTCTCCTCTTGAAATGATGCTCTGCATCAAAATGTACTTCAACAAGAAAAAAAAATCAGGTATTGTATTATGGCAAGAAAAATATTCCCTCGGAAAAGAAACAAAATGTTCCCATCTGAGTAAAACAGCGGGTGCAGCGTCACCAAAAGAAAACATTTCTTCATTTCCAGGTGAGGCTGCAGCATCAAGAAAGTAATTGGGGTTTTTTTTTCTGAGAAAGACCCCACATTTTCACTTTTGCCTGGTATCACAGCAATGAGGTAGACACTGTGAGGAAGGCTGCAGGATGGGGGGAGATGCTCATCAACAGCAGCTGAACATGAGCCAGAAGCAGTCCAGGTGGCCTCGAAAGACAAGAGCATCCTGCCTTGTATGAAAAATCATGTGGCTAACAGGAGTAGGGAAGCAATAGTGCACCTTCACCCAGTGCTGGTGAGGCCACACTTCCAATCCTACCGTCGGTTTTAGGCTCTTCAGTACAAGAAGGACATTGAGACTCTGGAGCGAGTCCAGAGAAGGGGAACAAAGCTGGTGAAGGGTCTGGAGAACAAATCTTATGAGGTGTGGCTGAGGGAACTGGGGTTGTTTAGCCTGGAGAAGAGGAGGCTGAGGAGAGACCTTATTGACCTCTACAACTGCTTGAAAGGAGGCTGTAACAAGGTGGGTGCTGGTCTCTTCTCCCAAGTAACAAGTAACAGGACAAGAGGAAACGGCCTCAAGTTGCAGCAGGGGAGATTTAGATGGGATGTTCAGAAAAATTTCTCTACTGAAAAAGAGGTGAAGCATTGGAAGAGGCTGCCCAGGGCAGTAGTGGAGTCTCCATTCCTGGAGGTGTTAAAAAACCATGTAGATGTGGTATTTCAGGACACGGTTTAGTAGACACAGTGATGTTGAGTTGGACTGGATGATCCTACAGGTCATTTCCAACCTTAATGATTGTATGATTCCTTGATGCCAAAGTCTGCAGAGCCCTGGCCGTGCTGTGAGGAGCTCACAAACTACCTGGCTGTGCAGATGTTGCAGCCTCTGGCCCTCAGCAGCCCAGGAGACATAGTATGACTTGAGCTCCAGCTCCTGCATCAGCCCAGGAGAGTTGAGACTATCTAGGAAAGCAAAGCATCCACAAACAGCAGTAAAAACCTTCATTCCTAAAATCATAGAATCATAGAATCACCAGGTTGGAAAAGACCCACCAGATCATCCAGTCCAACCATTCCTATCAATCACTAAACCATGTCCCTCAGCACCACGTCCACCCGTCCCTTAAACCCCTCCAGGGAAGGTGACTCAACCGCCTCCCTGGGCAGCCTCTGCCACTGCGCAATGACCCTTTTTATGAAAAATTTTTCCCTAATGTTCAGCCTGAGCCTCCCCTGGTGGAGTTTGAGGCCATTCCCTCTCATCCTGTCCCTTGGGAGAAGAGCCCAGCTCCCTCCTCTCCACAACTTCCTTTTAGGTAGCTGGAGAGAGCAATGAGGTCTCCCCTCAGCCTCCTCTTCTCCAAATGCATTGACAAAATAAATCACTGTGCACAAGAAAAGAGTGACCTAAGAGAACACATGACCCACAGGTTCATTTGGCCCCCTAATATGAAAAATCTTTATTTAGATGGGACCTTGCCAAAGGGCACGTGGTGTTGAACTCTCACAACTGGGAGTTCAATGAGACCTACTTTGGTAGTCCTGGAGGTGGTGAGCTGAGGGTTGCACTTGATGATCTTGGAGGTCTTCTCCAGCCTTCTATAATTCTAACTGTGCAGAGCAAACAGCATTTCAGAGCCTTAAATAGTAGGAAAAAAGAAACTGTGCTACATGAAGGGCTGGGGGTGCACTTCCAGAAAGATTCACTCATGTTCATTCAGTCACCTTCCCTGGAGGTGTTTAAAGGATGGGTGGATGAGGTGCTGAGGGACATGGGTTAGTGATTGATAGGAATGGTTGGACTCAATGATCCAGTGGGTCCTTTCCAACCTAGTGATTCTATAATTCTATGATTCTATGATTTGATCTAGTGACCAATAGCCTAAGTAACACTTCGAGAGTGTCACAGTTCTCACTACATCATAAACACAGGAAAAGCTCATTAATAATAATATTGATAAGGAAGAAAACCCTCCTAGCATCTCCCTTTTCTTTGATGTGGTGCTCACTCATCCACTGTCCTTCCAGTGGCCTCCAGCAGAAACATGGGGTTGTCATACTTGAGTGGCCACCACCACCTGACTCAGGATGTCAGGTCCCCTCACAGCCTGTCGTGTTTCACAAGCAATGGCAAATATTCATATGTATCTATGTTTATGTTTGTCATTTGCACAGGGAGTGCAGTGACAGGACGAGGAGGAACAGAGATGGTCCAAAGATAAAGTGGTCAAATATATTTTTATGTATATAATCATAGTATTGCAGAATGGTTTGGGTTGGAAGGGACCTCAAAGCCCGTCCAGTTCCAAGCCCAGGGACACCTCCCACTGCATCAGGTTGCTCAAAGCCCCATCCAACCTGGCCTTGAACACCTCCAGGGAGGGAAAAGCCGTGACTTCTCTGGGCAACCTGGGCCAAGGCCTCCCCACTCTGACAGGAAAACATTTATTCCTGAAAACTCATGTCAATCTCCTCTCTTTCAATTTAAAATGGTTTACCTTGTCCTATGCCTGCACTCTTTGATAAAGATCCCCTCCCCAGCTTTCCTGTGATTCCTTTCAGGTACTGGAAGGCCGCTCTAAGGTCTTCCTGGAGCCTTTTCTTCTCCAGGCTGAACAACCCCAACTCTCTCAGCCTGTCTTCACAGAAAAGGTTCTCCAGCCCTCACATCATATTCCTGGCCTCATCTGGAATCGCTCCAACAGATCCATGTCCTTCATGTGTTGAAGATTCCAGAATTGGACGCAGGACTTCAAGTGAGATCTCATGACAGTAGAGTATAGGGGCTAAATCGCCTCACTCTCCCTGCTGGACAAGCTTCTTTTGATGCAGCTGCCTGGAGGACAAAGACCTGGGGGTGTCGATTGACAGTGACTGAACATGAGCCAGCAGTGGCCCAGGTGGCCAAGAAGGCCAAGGGCATCTTGGCTTGGATCAGAAATGGCGTGGCCAGCAGAGCCAGGGATGTTCTTCTCCCTCTGGACTTAGCACTGGTGAGACCGCTCCTTGAATCCTGGGGTCAGTGCTGGGCCCCTCACCACTAGAAGGATGTTGAGGCTCTGGAGCGAGTGCAGAGAAGAGCAACGAAGCTGGGGAAGGGGCTGGAGAACAGGCCTTATGAGGAGCGGCTGAGAGAGCTGGGGGTGTTTAGCCTGGAGAAGAGGAGGCTGAGGGGAGACCCCATGGCTCTCTACAACTACCTGAAAGGAGGTTATGGAGAGGAGGGAGCTGGGCTCTTCTCCCAAGGGACAGGGGACAGGACGAGAGGGAATGGCCTCAAGCTCCACCAGGGGAGGTTTAGGCTGGACATAAGGAAAAGGGTGATTGGTCCCTGGCACAGGCTGCCCAGGGAGGGTGTTGAGTCACCTTCCCTGGAGGGGTTTAAGGGCCGGGTGGACAAGGTGCTGAGGGACATGGTTTAGAGTTTGATAGGAATTGTTGGACTCGATCCGGTGGGTCTTTTCCAACCTGGTGATTCTATGATTCTATGATACATTTGGCTGGGCTGCGAGCGTACATTGCTGGCTCATATTGAGGTTCTTACTCACCAGCACCCCAAGTCCTTCTCTTCAGGGCTGGTCTCAATCCATTCTCCACCCAGCCTCTACCTGTGTCGGGGGGACAAATCTGGCCACCTGGTTTCACAGTCAAGGTGCAGCCAAAGGAGAAGGGCAGAGGCTCTCAGGGAGGGTGATTTGGCTCAAGACCCTTCACTATAAACCACGCTGATGGCACAGGCCAAGGCAGCAGCTCACCAGGGAGCGGAGTGACTTAATTCCAATTTGCAAAGCTGCTGGAAGACTCGAGAAGTGAAAACCAATATTGTGGGCAATAAGATCAAGCTGTTCAGTCCTCTGCTAGGTATACTAAATGCAGCTTGAATTTCCCATCAGTGCGCTGGGAGCTTAGGCGTAATGGGAAATTGATAACTTGATTTTTTTTTTTTTAATACATTTAGCCTTAAACGTTTACTATTGATTTGCCATTTGAACTCTTTTGGCAGGGCCAAAATATTACCGGAATGCATCCTCGGTGTTTCCTTGGAAATGTCATGTCACTCTAATTGAGTTTCTTGAAATTATTTGATTGCAAGGTAGTGGGGGGGACTTTTAGGGCTGAACGATTTCCTGGCGAGCCGGTTGCTTTCCAGGCGCAGGGAGCTGGGACTGGTCCAAACGGGGCAAAGCCAGAAGATTCCTGAACACACATTGGAGAAAGGCCTTAGAAAGCAAACGACGTTGCTATGAGCAGTCAGCCTCACGCAAGTAGAAGCCTGGAGCTTTCAAGCCCATAAAACCAGCTTCATAAATCCTCCTGGAGTTTAGAAAGTGGAGGGAAATTTTGGAGCATGAGTGATTCCATCATTCATTTCATACGGTTCCTATAGCTCCAGAGCTGAACCCATGGGTCTTCAGCACAGGAAGGACATGGATCTGTTGGACCGAGTCCAGATTGAGTTATGAGGTTGATCTGAGGGCTGGAGCACCTCCCAAACAAGGACAGGCTGAAAGAGTTGGGGTTTGTTCAGCATGGAGAAGAGAAGGCTCTGGGGAACACCTTGGAGCAGCTTCCAGTACCTGAAGGGTACTGGAAATCTGTGGAAGGGCTCTTGATCAGAGAGTGCAGGGGTAGGACATGGGGAATGGTTTTAAGCTGGAAGAGGGGAGATGAGATCTTAGGAAGAAAGGTTTTCCTGTGAGGATGGTGAGGCACTGGCACAGGTTGTCCAGAGAACTCATGGCTACCTCATCCCTGGAGGTGTTCAAGGCCAGGTTGGATGGGTCTTTGATCACCCTGATCCAGTGGGAGGTGTCCCTGCCCATGGCAGGGGGCTGGAACTGGATGATCTTTAAGGTTCCTTCCAACTCATACCATTCCATGAGTCTCTATCTATGAATACACGTGCACCTATAGCTTGAGTACGCTCGGCCGCCTTTCCAGAAGCGAGTTCTGGAGCATCCAGCCAGCAAAGTCTTACAGGGAGCTGCAGAGAGGAGAAACTCACCTCATCGCGGCATCCAATGTCCACAGGCAGTTCCTTAGCAACCTTGACAAAAGAAAACAGATAGCGAGAGATGAGGAGGCTGGGCACGGCGTAATTTTGTAATTTGATAATGATGCAGTCGCTGACATGCCCGCCAGCGCTGACAGCTGAGCATCATCCAGCATCTGCAGCAGATTGGAGCGGACAGGCTGTTTGGGAGGGAGCTGACACAAGCCCCCATCTTCCCTCCTGCTGGAGTAAAAAGCAACACAAAAGTTCATTGCATGTCACCGTTCTGAATTGCGCTCAGCTAGGTTTAATTAATCACACAGTATGGTTTAAAGCAGGAGTAATTTAGGCTCTGGAGATGCCACGGAGGCAAGTGGCCTTGAGTTGATGCAGGGTTAGACCTGAGAAAGTCCATCTTGCTAAAGCCTCCATCACATCCTCCGTGCTCCAGCTTTGTGGGAGGCTGTGGAGGTTTCGCTGCCATTCGCAGCTCTTTTGGGTGATATCTATCACTTTTTGGAGCAACAGCATCACTGTACTGGTATATATGGCTTCACTGGGAGGCTGCTGAGGGACATGGGTTAGTGTTTGATAGGAATGGTTGGACTCGATGATCCGGTGGGTCTCTTCCAACCTGGTTATTCTATGATTCTATGAACACCATCCCCTGCCCAAGGCAAGGGTGGAATTGCAACTCAACAACCTCAAACTCCTTGAGAAGGAGGGGAAACGTTGAAAAAGCTTGAAAAAACCTTCTGTGCCAGACAGGTAGAATCATAAAACGGTTTGGGTCAGAAAGGACCCCAAAGCCCATCCAGTTCCAACCACCCCTGCCACGGCCATGGACACCTTCCACTGGATCAGGCTGCTCATAGTCTGATCCAGCCAGGTCTTGAATACTTTCCAGTAACTCTGCTGGGAGAAGCAGGAGCAAAAATGGGGATGAATTTGCACCTGATATGATTGCCATATGGGTTAGGAGAAAAATCAAGGAGGTGATGCTCCTGCAGGACCTAACTTGGGCCTTCTCTCCTGCCCCATTTTGCACCCCAAACTGCCTTGGTAAATCCCGTTTGATCCCTCAGGCTTCCTTTGGATGTCTCCTTGCCCACCCCCTGCCTTGGCCATTCCTTATGCCAACACCCTGAGCCCCATCAGCGGGTCCTGCGTCCCCCAGATGTGTCCTACCCTGCCCTTGAAACCACCTCAAGCGCCAACCCATGGCCACGGTCCCAGTGGCAAAGAAATGATAGAGGAGCAACATAACCCACCTATAGAGAAGCAACCATCGCATTTCTTGAGCAATATCTCTCCCAGCTGCTTCCCCAGCTCCTGCAACCTCACCAGTGGGCACCATCCCTGCATACAGAGACAGGAAAACTGAGAACCAACTCTTTATACTTCATTCCACGGGGTATAAATAGGTTTTATGTGTAGACTCACTGCCAAGATAAATGCCCATGGGTCAGCACCGCCCCTTTGCATGGATCCAGGCTCTTGCTGCCTCCTTTTATTATTCCTTGGTTTTAGATGTTTCCTTCCAGCTGGAGATGTGATGCTCACATAGATGCAGTAACATACTGTGTGTACAGGTAGGTGCAAACATCTTTTTGGAGAAGGGGAAGGAGAGAAATAGCAGATAAAAACATTGCAGCAAATACTTGGGGTACAATCTGGAGGATTTAAGATTTTTTTTTTTTCTCTACCGCATTTTCCTTTACCTCATTTGGAGGGAAAGCATCAATAACCAAACTTTATTTCGTACCTGAATGCTGAAAGTGGTGAAGTTGGTCCTTGGGTTTGGCCCAAGCGATTCTTGGAGAAGCATACGCAGAAATCTGCAAAATAGCCTCAGCCAATTTTATCCCGAAGAGGCTTTCTTATATTACAGTTGCATCAAAAGCTCAAAGCAGAGATAATTAATTGCCAGGAACAAGAAACACTGAAGGTGGGATGGGTTAGTGCTTGTTATGGGCAGGCAATTGCTTTGATAACAACCAGGGTTGCAAATCCCCTGTGACCCTGCAGCAGCACCAAGAGCCTTGGGGCCCAAGAGGGTGGCCCAGGGAAATCATGGATGCTCCATCCCCGGTGGTGTTCAGGACCAGGTAGGTTGGATAGGGCTTTGACCAACCTTATCCAGTGGGGGTTGAATCTGGATAGTCTTTGGGGTCCCTTCCAAGCCAAACCATTTGGATCCCTTGTTATAAGAAAGAGGTCCTGGAGCACATCCAGAGGAGAGCAACGAAGCTGGTGAAGGGGCTGGAGAACAAGTCTTTCAAGGAGCAGCTGGGAGAACTGGGATTGTTTAGCCTAGAGAAAAGGAGGCTGAGGGGAGACTTTATCACTGTCTACCTGCTATCTGAAAGGAGGTTGTAGCGAGGGGGGTGTTGGTGTCTCCTCCCAAGTGACAGATGATAGCACGAGATGGTTGGACTTGATGATCCTGTGGGTCCTTTCCAACCTAGTGATTCTATGATTCTATGAGATGAAATGGCCTCAAATTGCACCAGGGGAGGTTCAGATTGGACATTATGAAGAATTTCTTCACCAGAAGTGTTCTTAGGCCCCGGCAGAGGCTGCCCAGGGAGGTGGTGGAGTCCCCATCCCTGGAGGTGTTTAGAAGATGGGTAGAAGAAATGCTCAGAGATCTGGTTTAGTGGTGGACAAGTATAGTTTGACTTTGACTTTGTGATCTCAAAGGGGTTTTCCAACTTGGTGATTCTATGATTCTAAAGTGAAAAAAGGGCAATAAAGGCAGGACAATGCATCAACACCTGTAAAATTAACGAATTCTATCACACAGCTCCTTTCCCCCCTCTGCTCAGGACTTGGCTCAAAGTTCAGGCCTTTCCAAAGCCTCAGAATCAACTTTACAGTCACATTGGAGAGACACACAGGGACCTGCTGCTGCTGAGCTGTTGGAATGAGTGAAAATCACTCCCCAAATTGGATTGTGGGGAAGAGAAACCCATCAAAAATCAGCCTGATGGGTAATGAAGGGTCATTCGCTGTAGGGTTATAGAGAGATGGGAACAGGTGAGTTCCTCCTACCTCCGCAGCCTTGAAAATGCAAATCAAGTCTTAGAAATTATTAAAGAAGGGACAAAGCAAAGCAGAAAACTCCCTTCTTCCCCTCTATGGATCTTCAGAGTATCTGTGACCAACTCCCATCTGCATTTCTGGTTCTGGAAGTTGTAAACAAGCCCTCACATCCCATTGCTTTGCCTCCCTGGGCCAGGCAAAATTTCTGTGCTGGTATTTAGGACACACTTTTTGCTTCCAATGTTTCTGGCATGCTATGACCACAAGTCGCGGCATCTTACTTTTCCAAGTAGTGAGACGGTTGTAGCGATGAAACTTTAATAAGATCCTCCTCAGCTGCCCACATCTGGGCTCTAAATGGTGATTCAGAGAAGGAAATTGAGCTCGGCAAGAGCAGGAGAGGCTGCAGAGAGGTGGGAAGGGGTCCTGCTCCTGAAGAGACAGACGCATGAGGCCGTCATGTGAGGATGCTCATGACAAAGCCTGCATTCTTCATCGGTTTGGTACTTTTTGGAGAAACTTTGAGGAGTCTGAGTCCCTTCTACCACCATCCAGTTCCCATGGGTGCTCCAGGCTGCCATAGGGCAGCGCCCTCCTTCCCCAGGGCTAGCTGGGTTATCTCCAGGCCATGGTATTTTCAGGTTTGCAGCCAAATCTCCTCTCCAATCCCTTGCAAAAGCAAAGATGGAAGCAGGGATCTGCAATGCATGGTAGTGAGGCAGGTTGGTTTGCTTTTAAAACAGACTGATAGGGGTGAACCAGACAGTCCGACTTCTTTCATCTTTCTTTCTTAGGCACTGCCTTCTCTTTCCTGTTTTCCCCTAATAATATCACCAGGAAGACTCCATGTCTGGCACATGGATTTGCCTCCTGTAAGGACATTGTCCTGCACTGACCCTGCCCAACAGCAAAGCCTTTTGTAGAACCAGAGAATCAAAGAATCACAGATTCAAAGAATCATAGAATGGGTTGGGTTGGAAGGGACCTTAAAGATTATCCAGTTCCAGCTCCCCTACCATAGGCAGGGACACCTCCCACCAGACCAGGTTGCTCCAAGCCCCATCCAGCCTGGCCCTGAACACCTCCAGGGATGGGGCAGCTACACCTTCCCTGGGCAACCTGGGCCACTGCCTTGTCACCCTCATGATGAAGAGTTTCTTCCTAGTGTCTAGCCTATATCTTCGCCCTTCCAATTTAAAGCCATTCCCCCTCATCCTATCACTCCAGGCCCTTGGGAAAAGTCCCTCCTCAGCTTTCTTCTAGCCCCTTCAGGTACTGGAAGCTGCTCTAAGGTCTCCCCAGAGCCTTCTCTCCTCCAGGCTGAAAAACCCCAACTTCCTCAGCCTGTCCTCATAGCAGAGATACTCCAGCCATTTTATTTATGGGTAAATAAAATGTAGATATACACCCTAGAATCTATTTGGGAGGTGGAAATGGGTTTCACCATCTGGCTCCAGCAATGACCTGCTGAATGATGGGAAACGCATCCACCTCCACGCTCCAGCTGCTCTCAGGCAGATTTTGCAGACTCATACTTACATGGGTCCTTCTGGTGGCAGGATTGACTTTTGAGGGGGACCCATGTGTACACTCCATTCCTTCAAAGATAGCATAGGTTTAGGGCTGTTTTAATTGTTTTTCACCTCTGCAGCCACAGGGATTATCTGCCTCAATCCTGCCTGCCCAGAAAAGCAGTTTGTTAAGCAGGAAGGGACTTAATGCTTTTTAGTCTGTTGTTCAGCCTGGAGAAGAGAAGGCTCCAAAGAGACCTTATAGCAACCTCCCAGTACCTGAAGGGGCTACAAGAAAGCTGGGGAGGGGCTGTTCACAAGGACTTGGAGTGATAGGACAAGGCACAATGGGCATAAACTAGACAAGGGCAGATTTAGACTAGGCATAAGGAAGAATTTCTTGACAATGAGGGTGGTGAGGCACTGGAACAGGTTGCCCAGGGAGATGGTGGCTGCCCCATCCCTGGAGGTGATCAAGGCCAGGGTGGATGGGACCTTGGAGAGCCTGGTCCAGTGGGAGGTATCCCTGCCCATGGCAGGGGGGTTGGAACTGGATGATCTTTAAGGTCCCATCCAACCCAAAGTATTCTAGGATTCTATGGTTCTACCACACAATTTAGTCAAGTGGGGTGAGGTTCAACCTCAACAGTGCGAAGACAGACCCACATTGGATGTGGGTAACTGCACTTGTCACCCCGGTAGCTGCAGACACCTAAAAGCCCAGGTGGGAGTTGACACTGACCAACACAGTCTCAGGGTCCTACAGTGCATGAGTGATTGTGTCCCTATGTTTGACTCTGGTGAGGTCACACCTTGAACACGGTGTTCAGTTTTGGATCCCTTGGTACAAGAAAGACTTTGAGGTGCTGGAGTGTGTCCAGAGGAGGGCAACAGAGCTGGGGAAGAGTCTGGAGCACAAGTGTTATAAGGAGCATCTGAGGGAACTGGGGTTGTTTAGCCTGGAGAAAAGGAGGCTGAGGAGAAACTTTATTGCTTTCTACAGCTACCTGAAAGGAGGCTGTAGTTAGCTGGGTGTTGGTCTCTTCTCCCAAGTAACAAGGGAAAGGAGGAGAGGAAACAGCCTCAAGTTGAACCAGGAAAGGTTTAGATTGGCTGTTCAGAAAAATTTCTTTACTGAAAGAGTGGTGAAGCACTGGAAGAGGCTGCCCAGCGCAGTGGTGGATTCTCCATCCCTGAAAGTGTTAAAATAAAAATGCATAGACATGGCATTTTGTGACATGGTTTAGTACATAGTGTTGAGCCGATGGTTGGGCTGGATGATCTTAGAGGTCTTTTCTAACCTTAACGATTCTATGACCTCCTGGTATGTGGGTGACCCCTTTCCCAACATCCCGAAGCCACCTCATTGCACCAACCTCCAGGAAGTGCTGAATGCTCCATATCCAACCATGTAGAACATGCCCAACCCATGGGGAGAGCCTGAAGGAATCGCAGTGGATAAAATCTACATGCTCACACCTTCTGTTTCTTTTACACGTGCCCTCCTCCCAAGCCCAGGATGACTTCAAGGAGAGAGGACAACCACCCCACCACAAGGGAAGGGATTGCAAGGGTTGCAAACGGGGAGCAACTATCACTTTTGTGGATGCAGCTAGGTAGACCTTACCCTGCCCAAACCTGCAATCTTTTATAGTCTAATTCCCTTTGGAGATGCAGTGAAATGAGTTAAATATCCCATCACCTGGAAGGATGTGGGTTTTAGAATGGCTTCATTCATCTACTTTGACATCACACCTTTCCTTAATCTACATTCCCTTCCTTAAACTCCTGAATCGCATATTACCTGCGATTTTGGCAATAACAGGACTTCAGGTTTGGCCTGAAGACCCAAAATTCCTAGAGGTGACCAGGAACACCAGGTCCTCTCAAGGGACACCTCCTTTCAGTGGGTTCCTCTGCCCTTTTAAAGTGCTCCTCCACTACAATGGGATGTGATGTCATGGCATGGTTTGAAGATTTCCCCTCTGGTAGGCAGAAGGGGACTCATATTCTGAGCAACTTTTCATGAAGCACCCGTTGGCCAGGTCAGCACCTAGAGCTCCTGTCTCACCCGTTTCTACACGGCCAACCCCATTCTTCCATCCCCAGGCCAACAAAAGGAGGGCAGGTGGGTCCCTAACCTGCCCTGAAGCATGCAGGTCTATCAGTGGTCTGAGCCAAACTGAGTTCAAGGGTCTCCTGAGCTTTCTGCGAGGACCATAGCAAACATCCGCAGCCCTCAGGAAGTGAGAGGATGCAAAACGCATTTCTCCAAGGAGTCATGATAGGACAGAATCACTTGCAAAGCCTTCAATGTCCACTCAGGCACAAAGATTTCTTCTGTGCATTTTCAAACCTGGGTAGAGCTTAACACCAAAAAACTGTATATCTTTCAAAAAGCTGGTTAGATACCTTCTGCCAAGCTTCCAGCCTTGTCCTATGATGTCCCCTGATCCTCCAACACTAATTAAGCTACCGGGTAACCGCGCTGACTCAAGCCCTTCTTGGGCTTGAAGTCAAGGAAAGGCAGGACACAAGCCGAGCGGGACGAAGCCGAAGGTTGCTGAGAATCAGCACTTGTGCATCCGCCAGGAGCACAAGGGGAAATCATTTTTAATGGACCTTCACTGTGGGTGATGTGTTGGAAATAGCTCTCATCT
This sequence comes from Clamator glandarius, assembly GCA_033459285.1. NCBI lineage: Eukaryota > Metazoa > Chordata > Aves > Cuculiformes > Cuculidae > Clamator > Clamator glandarius. Next base: position 483,240 of record JAUNZM010000577.1, read on the forward strand.
ATCACGGCTTCCTTACCGCAGAGCATGAGCTCAAGTGTTTCATCAGCTGCAGGGACCATGCAGCTCGTCCTTCTGCAATAAATGAGCCCACAAGCATTTGCCAGAGGGAGAGGAGAGAAGATTGTGGGCCAGATGGTGATTTCCCTCACTGTTTCTTGGAAGAAGTCCCTCTAATGGAGTTCCCCACCCAGTTCTTTACGTTGAAGCCTGCAAGTGGATTTGCTTGGCCAAAAATGTGACCTAAGGCTCCAAAGATTTGGATAACCAACCCGTCTTCCAGGTCTCAGTGAAGGAGTGGAATGAAAACATTAGTCCAGGAGGTGAAAGCTTCAAATGAAGAAGAAAGAGGAGTGAATTGCTGGAGTTGGCGGATCCTGATGTTTCTCACTCAACAGCTGATGGCAATTAGGGGGAGAATACTCAACCTAGAACTGAAGCAAAGGGGAGCTCTCATCATTGCTGGTCACTGCCTCTCAGGCAATAGCCACCATCTTCAGGAGATCAGTGGAAAGCTCAGACATGCTCAGCCAAGACTATCCACACTTACGGCTCCTCTTCTCCAAAGGAGCAGCTGTGACCATCACTGCTGTGTGGTTCACAGAATCACAGAATCACAGAATAACCAGGTTGGAAGAGACCCACCGGATCGTCAAGTCCAACCATTCCCACCAATCCCTAAATCATGCTCCTAAGCACCTCGTCTACCCTAACCTTAAACACCTCCAGGGACGGTGACTCAACCCCCTCCCTGGGCAGACCGTTCCAATGCCTAACCACCCTCTCCGTGAAGAACTTTTTCCTAATCTCAAGCCTAAATCTCCCCTGGCTGAGCTTGAGGCCATTCCCTCTCGTCCTGTCCCCTGTCACTTGGGAGAAGAGGCCAGCTCCCTCCTCTCCACAACCTCCCTTCAGGTACTTGTAGAGAGTAATAAGGTCTCCCCTCAGCCTCCTCTTCTCCAGGCTAAACATCCCCAGCTCTCTCAGCCACTCCTCATAAGATTTGTTCTCCAGCCCCTTCACCAGCTTTGTTGCCCTTCTCTGGACTCGCTCCAGAGCCTCAACATCCCTCTTGTGATGAGGGGCCCAGAACTGTACACAGTACTCGAGGTGCGGTCTCACCAGTGCTGAGTACAGGGGGAGAATAACCTCCCTGGACCTGCTGTTCACGCCGTTCCTGATACAAGCCAAGATGCCATTGGCCTTTTTGGCCACCTGGGCCCCTGCTGGCTCATGTTCAGTCGGTTGTCAACCAGCACCCCCAAGTCCCTCTCCTCCTGGCAGCTTTCCAGCCAGGTTTCTCCTAGTTTGTACCTCTGCTTAGGGTTGTTGTGCCCCAAGTGCAGGACCCGGCATTTGGCCTTGTTAAACCTCATGCCGTTGTTCTCAGCCCAGCAGTCCAGCCTCTTCAGGTCCCTTTGGAGCCTCCCGACCCTCCAGCAGATCGACACTTCCTCCCAGCTTGGTGTCATCTGCAAACTTGCTAAGCGAGGACTCAATGCCTTCATCCAGGTCGTTGATAAAGACATTAAACAGGACTGGACCCAGGACTGAGCCCTGGGGAACCCCACTTGTTCAGGAGCAAGAACATTTCTCTGTCCTAACCTGGAGCCCATCCAGGGTCCCTATTGGCTGCTGCAAACTTTCATGGGGTTGCTCAGAGGATTTTCCCCACTTCTGGTAGGATTGGTCCCATCCTAGTGATAATGACACTCCACCAGGCCTCTGCTAGAAGAAGGTGGCAATGGCTTTTCAAAGTAGGTTTCAGAGAGGAGCTGTGATAAGCAGGCAGAGCTGAGCAGAGTCCTGGGATCACCAGGAGCCCCCAGCCTAGCTGTGGTTGTGTGATGGGCACTGGAAGGACCTTCCACCAGAATCTTGATTCCTTTGGCTCTCTCAGCACAGGATTACATGGATCAACACCTGCTTCCAGGAGGGAGATCTCCATCCCCATCCTCTTTGTAGCACAACACACTTTTGCTTGCAAACCAGTGCTGGGGGGCATCACAGGAGACTTCTCTGACCACGCAGGGATCAAAGTGGTCAAGGGACACCAAATTGGGGAGTTTACCTTCTTGGGTGCTATCTTGGAGCAATCCGAGTTAATTCCACAGGTTGGAGAGGACCTTAAATTTATCCTCCAGCCATGGGCAGGGACACCTTCCACTGGATCAGGTTGCTCATAGCTTCATCCATGTCTCAACCATCTCCAGGGATGGGTTAAAGGTGCTGCACCAACCCCGCTCTTCAAATAGAACCACATTAATTGGGATAACACTGTTAATTAACTCTGAGAACCCCAACGGGCATCCTTAGGAAGCATAAATGTCTTTGTGTTTAAAAGATCCTTGCACCAAATGCCCGACTACCTGGAGGAGTGGGGGGAAAGTGTGTCTGTGTCGTCCCAGCATTGGCGATGGCCCCGTTTTCAGGTGGCTTTCGGGTTCAGGTGTCTTTCCAACCCCCCTCCACCTTTTTTTCCTTCTGAATGGGGAGAGGCACAACAGCCCCGTGACGTTGCCAGCTCCCTCTGATTTCATTTTAATGAAATCATGCCCAAATGAAGGCTCCACGTCTGGAGTTACGACTCAAACCCCGTGATCTCTCATTTTTATATATACACAAGGGAGGGGAAAAGCGTTTCCATAGAGAGAAAAACTATCGCAGCCCTCTTAATAACAATAAAAGAAAAGCGAGGGTGCAGAAGTTCAGGGGAACGCGCCTGATGCTTCTCTCCGTGGAGTGAGACTGCAGCTACCCCTTCCCATCCCGACCACCGAGGACAACCAGGTGAGTGCCTGGATTTCATTTATTAACCAGCAGCTGGCTTCATTTGCACAAACTTCAAATATTTCAGTGCTTTCCTTGGGAGATCAGGTTCCACGTTTCTCTGCAAGAGGAAAGAACAGGCAGGATAGGGAAAAGCAGTTCAAGATATTGTGTTAAGAGACTCCCCCACCCTCTCTCCTAACCAAGCAATTTCTGCTTTATTTTTGTAGTAATTTGGGGAGGCAGATCACGCTGGGTAGCGTGGGGAAGGTTTGGATGTATCGGGAAATCAAAAAATGGGGATACAAATCCCTCCTGTGATTAAAGGGATGGAGAGGAGGGCACAGCCCCATCCCCACTGGGTCAGATTAGATTTCCCAGCATCATCAGGAAGGATTCAGCAGGAAAGTGGAGGCAGCAACAGACAGAAAGAGTTTAAAAAGTCTACAAGTCTCATCCACAGCATTATTTTATTCCAGACTTACTTTTTACTAGGGAAAAAAAATCAGCTTAATCCAGTGTCTCTGCTGCTGAGGAGCCCATGATAACCAGCAAAGAGCTTTGTCCCTGGTTTGCTGGAACTGTCTTGCCAGAGCGATTTACTTTTCACTTTTAAAGCCGAGAGGGAGATCTTCAACCAATACAAATGGTCCCACGGTGGCTTTTGGCTTCATCTCCATAAAATGCCTGCAAATTGCTCACAGGCATCCAGGCGATTTCCAGCCACAGCAAATGGTACCCGCAGGTCACCCTCTGGCAGCGGCAGATTTCCGAATCCCGAGTTCCTCAGCTCCACTGCAGGTGGTTTTCCTTCTTTTCCTGCTTTTTTTAAGGGGGAGGAAATCTCAATTCCAGCTTCTTTCCTGCTCCATAAAAACTTGCTGGCACACCAGGGCACAAAACCTCCACGCAAAAAAATAATAAAACCCAAAAATATCACCTTTTTCTGCCCAGTCAGCTGCCTTTTTTTGCTGTTTTCCCTTGATTTTTGCTTATTTTTCCAGATATCTGCCCCACAGCCAAGGACTAGGGGTGCAGATGTGTTGCAGTCACATTTCCCCTTTGCTCTGCCTTTCCCCTCGCTCGTCCGATGTCCCTAAAGAGTTTTGCTAAATGGGAAACACTCGAGCCGGCCGCGGGGCCAAATCACCCATTTCAGACAGTTGTGAAATAGGTGTCGGAGGGAGAGACGAGATGGAGATGCTGCTCGGTGGCTCCGGAGAGGGCAGCGACAGCTCACACCACCTCAGATCTCTCCCAGCAGCCGTGCCGGCTCTGCAAGAGCTTGCGGCTTTTCGGCTTCTCCATCCAGCAGCCTGAGGTCACCCCAGGAGAGCAGAAGCTGCAGACAGGGGTGAGAAATTTAGCAATTCATCACGTCAGCTGCGAGGAGTTTGCTGGGGAGGCTGCTTCGTCGCAGCCACAGAGGGGGAGGCTTTGGGGTTTGGTTCTTCATCCTGTTAAGGCTTTGCAAGCAAAAACTAGAGTCCCAAGATTTAATTATCTGACTTGGGGCTGAAGTGAGGTGTGTTTTGGGCCCTCACAAAGGGGGTTGTGTGCCTGGGGAGGGTTTTTGCTCTACATTCTACAGCGAGGGCATTGCCAGCGCTGCCTGGGTAGTGCCACAGCTGCTGCACGTCCTTTTTCTCTACCCAGAGTTATAAGGGGATGGTTGTTCCCTACAGGAGCTCTAGGAGGGTTTGTGTAGGAGCGAGTGAGGCCAAGAAGTGGAAATCGAGCCGCTCCCTCAAATCTTGTCTGTACAGCCTGTCTCAACGTCTCACTCCGATGGATGGCAAAGAGTAGAGTTGAAAGGATAAACCTGCCTCGATCTCCCTCCCCAAGGGATTGCAAAGTTAAGGGATAAACCTGCCCTGATCTCCCCCTCCAATGGATGGAAAGAAGAGTTAAGGGATAAACTTGCCTCAATCTCCCCCTCCAAGGGATGGAAAGAAGAGTTAAGGGATAAACTTGCCACAATCTCCTTCCCTGAGGGATGGCAAAAGGCAGAGTAAAGGGATAAACCTGCCCCAAACTCCCCCTCCAAGGTTACAAGGATAAACGTGCTCTGATCTCTCAGAATCACAGAATCACCAGGTTGGAAAAGACCCACTGGATCACTGAGTCCAACCATTCCCAACAAACACTAACCCATGTCCCTCAGCACCTCGTCCACCCGTCCCTTAAACCCCTCCAGGGAAGGGGACTCAACCCCCTCCCTGGGCAGCCTCTGCCACGGCCAAATGACCTTTCCCGTGAAAATTTTTTTCCTGCTGTCCATCCTGAGCCTCCCCTGGTGGAGCTTGAGGCCATTCCCTCTTGTCCTGTCCCCTGTCCCTTGGGAGAAGAGCCCAGCTCCCTCCTCTCCACAACCTCCTCTCAGGGAGTTGCAGAGAGCAATGAGCTCTCCCCTCAGCCTCCTCTTCTCCAGGCTAAACACCCCCAGGGCCTTCAGGCTTGTTCTCCAGCCCCTTCCCCAGCTTCGTTGCTCTTCTCTGCACTCGCTCCAGAGCCTCAACATCCTTCTGGTGGGGAGGGACCCAGAACTGACCCCAGGATTTGAGGAGCGGCCTCCCCAGGGCGGACTCCAGAGGGGGCATAATTCTCCTTCCAAGCGATGGCGAAGGGCAGAGTTAAAGGGACAAATCCACCCCATCTCCCTCTCCAAGGGATGGCCAAGGGCAGGGCCAAGGGGATAAACCTGCCCCAATCTCCCTTTCTACAGAAAAGCCAACGGCAAAGTTAAGGTGACATCAGTTTCAGGGACCGTGGCTCAGTGGCAGGAGAGCAGGTCCAGGGTGACAGTTCTTGGGGACAACTGATTTAATCTGGTTTTGTTTGGATCAGTCTGAGGACCTCTCCCCACCTAGAAGCCCCTCGTGAAGCAAGGCACAACCTCCCTTCGCGGCGGTGGCCGCCGGACACAGACATCCAAAGAGACTCACAGGAGCCCTCCTGCTCCTCAGGAGCTTCTCCAGCCTCCTTGGTCCCTCCATACTCACATCCCCATGGGAAACAACTTTAGCAGCCCCCCAGCCCCAAACCAGCAGTGAAACCAAAGCCCCAGGCAGGGTCCCAAACCCCTGGGGGAGCGTCCCCAGGCCAGGACTTGCCGTGCAAGGGGACTGCCACAAGATGGGGCCCAAAGATTGAGAATGCCAGCACACCTCCAGTCCCTTGGAGGGGCCGCGTGCCCTCGGGGACACTTGTCTGACCTCCACACGAGCAAAGACCCCTATAGGAAGATCCCTTGTGGTCTTTGAGATCACCTTTTTTGAGCCACCCTTATTTTTTCTGGTCGGGTCGCAGAGAAAAAGGACGTGGAGATGAGGAGGTTTTTCAGAGCAGTGGGGGTTATCTTGAGGTTTTCAGCCCTCCAGAGCCCCAGAAGTGACCATATTTCAAGCAGGGAGTGATGCTGCTCTGCTGTGATTTTGGAGGTGGCCCCAGGGATGTCCACAGTGGGAATGTGCCCTAGAAGTGCCATCAGATGGGGCAGCCTGTCCTGCTCTGAGGGTGGAGGGGGGTCCTGGGGATGGAGCCATGGGGCGATAGGTAACCCCAGAGCACTCAAGGCCAGGGCTGGAGGGCTAGAGCAGGGACATGGGGCTGTCACACTGGATATACCCTCTAGCACTGGGACCTACCCCACTTTCCATGTCCTCTTCAGACAAGTTGGGGGAGACAGGCAGTTGCCAACAACAGAGAACACAGAAAAATCTCTGGTGGCTTAATGATAGAACCATGGAATGAGTTGGGTTGGGAGGGACCATAAAGATGATCCAGTTCCAACCCCCTTGGCCATGGACAGGGACACCTCCCGTCGGATCAGGTTGTTCAAGGCCCCATCCAACCTGGTCTTGAACACCTCCAGGGATGGGGCAGCCACCACTTCCCTGGGCAACCTGGGCCAGGACGTCGCCACGCTCATTGTGAAAAAATTCTTCTTAATGTCTAATCTAAATCTTCCTCCTTCCCAGTTCCCCTCATCCTGTCACTCCAGGCCCTTGGAAAAAGTCCTTCCTCAGCTTTCCTGGAGACCCGTTCAGGTACTGGGAGGACACTTTAACATCTCTGTGGAGCCTCCTCTTCTCCAGGCTGAGCAACCCCATCTCTCTCAGCCTGTCCTCATAGCAGAGGTGCTCCATTCCTCTGAACTTCTTCATGGCCTCCTCTGGACCCTCCACTCTGTGGAGGTATTATCAAGGTGTAGAAGGCTGCATGGGTACCTCAGCGAGATTGCCACGGGGAAGGGCATGGTAGAAACCAGCTCTCCTATGTCAGGCACTTATGTTTGTGCAAAAGGATCATAGAATCATAGAATAACCAGGTTGGATGAGACTCACCGGATCATCAAGTCCAACCATTCCTAACAAACACTAAACCATGTCCCTCAGCACCTCGTCCACCCGTTTCTTAAACCCCTCCAGGGAAAGTGAGTAAACTCCCTCCCTGGGCAGCCTCTGACAGGGACCAATCACCCTTTCTGTGAAAATTTTTTCCTAATGTCCAGCCTAAACCTGCCCTGGTGGAGCTTGAGGCCATTCCTTCTCATCCTGTCCCCTGTCACTTGGGAGAAGAGCCCAGCTCCCTCCTCTCCACAACCTCCTCGCAGGGAGTTGTAGAGAGCAATGAGGTCTCTTCTCAGCCTCCTCTTCTCCAGGCTAAACACCCCCAGCTCTCTCAGCTGTTCCTCATAAGGCTTGTTCTCCAGCCCCTTCCCCAGCTTCGTTGCTCTTCTCTGGACTCGCTCCAGAGCCTCAACATCCTTCTCGTGGTGTGGGGCCCAGAACTGATGGCCAAATCCTCCCCCTCATGGAGGCTGCAGCCTTGCAAAGCTGGTGGCCATCCCACCTCCCACCCAGCACACCAAAAGCAAAGGCTGAGGGATTGCACCTTGGAGGAGAAAACCCCAAGGCAGCCCATTCCCACCTGCTCTCACCATTAACTGGTGGGAACCTGGGAGGTGAAGTCAGGATCCATGGGTTGTGGGTGGACAGGGGTATGATGGTGCTTTGCCCTGGGGCCCTGTGGGAAGCTCATGCCCATCTCTACCCTCCCCTCCCTATCTCCACCAGGCAGGCCACCGCAATGCCCCACACCAGGCTGCTGCTCCTCCTCATCCTCCTCTGCGCTGCTGAGACAAGCCAGGCTCTCCACCTCTACAACTCGGCCTCCATCTTCAGCTGCCTCAACGCAGCCCTTGCTGAAGCCCAGAAGAGCCAGCCAGAGGGAAACGCAATCTTGGAGAGGCGCAGCTTTGACTCCCCATTGCCAGAGATGGCGTCAGAGGAGGAGGAGGGGGAGGACGCGGTGGATGAAGAGATGGGAAAAAGGACATTCCCCGGGGAAGGCCATTACAAATACGTCTCCCAGGCACAAGTGAAGGGGAAGACCTACCAAAACCGGGCCAAGAGCGACCACCGCACCAAGGTCACCCTCTCCCTCGATGTCCCCACCAACATCATGAACATCCTCTTCAACATCGCCAAAGCCAAGAACTTGAGGGCGAAGGCTGCTGCCAACGCGCACCTCATGGCCCAAATCGGGAGGCGGAAGTGACCCGCCGCGGGGCAGGGGAGACTCGGAGCAGGGCTGGCTGCGTGGGGCCACCACCCAGCCCTGACCTGCCGGCCAGAGGGGACTGACAGCCATGTATCATATCAGTGTTGTATATTTTTGACCCATAGAGTTATCTATCTTTCATATCTCTTCTTCCTCCTTCTCTCCTTCACCATCTTCTCCATCTCTCCTCCTTGACATTTCCATGAGTGGGGAAGAAGTGCATGTCCACAGCAGGGCAAGGGGACGTGTCACCTCGGGAAGGTTCCTATTAAAGCTACAATCTCTTGAGTTTCCAATGCTTTGTTCTACCATCGCCTCCACCGGGTGCTTGATTGGATCTGTTTGGGCTCATACCCTTCCCAAAACATGACTTCAGCTCAGCCCCACACTCCTGTCCCCACCACAGTCCAGACTCTACATCCTCTCAAGTCCCCATACACAAACTGTCCCAATACACACCCACCACTGCACTGGGAAGGGAAAAGCAGGACTGGTCAGGGGACCTCAATTTCTCCTCCTGGGGACTCTCTGGGTTTTAAGTTTATCTTGCAGCCACCACTTTCCCCACCAGACACCTCAGCAGCATCACTGCCCCCATCTACATGGCCCTTTGTGACTGTCCCCAGGCCATTGTTCCCAGGTGAGTTTGGACCCCAGGAGTTGCAGATTCCTCCCTGGCTACTCCAGACACACCCCATGGTGTCCAACCACATTGTCCAATCTGTCCCTGCCTACCTACCCAGCGCTTTCCCTTTCCTTGTAGAGCTTTATACCAGTCCTGGAGCTTCAGCTTCACATTTATAGAGTGTCCCCATTCACCCTGCTCCTTTCCAGCCTCCACTGGACCCAGCTCACCAAGTTCCCACTCTTTTACCTTGAAGTATTTACATCTTCCTCTAAATCTCCCTTTCTCTTCGCCTCCCTCCCCAGCGCCAAGATGAAACTGCCTCTCTTGGCCTCCAGCCCTGCATGTAGCAGGCACAGGAGGTGGAGAGAAATTTGGCCTCCCTTCCTCAGGAGTTATTTGCCAAGAGAATCAAAGCAGTTCCCATCAGCCCTGTCCATGTGTCCAGAGAATGGCCATGAGGAGCACTCCTGGTGGGATATTATGAGGAGACAGGTTTCCAGTTGAAGACTTGGCAGATGGACCCACTAGCCATCTGCAGACACATAGAATCATAGAATTATAGAATGGTTTGGGTTGAAAGGGACCTTAAAGATTACCCAGCTCCAACTCCCCTGCCATGGACACGGCCACCTCCCACCAGACCAAGCTGCTCGAGGCCCCATCCATCCTGGCCTTGAACACCTCCAGGGATGGGGCAGCCCCAGCTCCTCTGTCCTCACCACCCTCAGAGTGAAGAATTTCTTCCTAAGGTCTAATCCAAATCTCCCCCCCTCCAGTTTAAAGCCAGATGGGCCCAAGGTGTCGGTTGGCACCAGGCTGTGCTTATACGTGCAAAGCTGAGATGGGGACAGCAGACACGAGCTGATAGTGAGTGATGGGGAAAGCAGAGATCCTCCCTCCCCAAGCTGCACCCCAACGGGGGAGTCTCACCCACACCCAGCACTGGCTTGGATGAAACCTTCCAAAATCAATCCTCCCTCTCAACCTTTGCCAAGCAAGACCAGAAAATGTTTGGAGAGGCTGAGACCCAGCCAAATATCCTGAGGAAGCTGGAGGGAGCACTGGAATCTCCATCAGCACCCACCTGGGTCTAGGAGAGCACAGAGCCAAGGCTACTGTGCTTGGGAAAGACGATGTTGCTGTTTCGGGAGGGATGTGCAGTTTTGTAAAAGCCACCTGAGGGTTTGGACTTTCCTGCCATTTCAAGCAAGGATGAAACCCAAACTCTTGGTATTTCACTCAAAAAGAGTGGTTTGTTCAGGTGTGGGTGCACAGACACTGCAGGCTCACTCTGGCCAACATAGCCTTCTGCTTCCACCACTGTGTCCCTTCCAACCTCTTCTGAACTCTTCATTCAGGCAGCCAGGTCTTCCCTGGCCTCCAGGAAGTCCCTAGTCACAGAATCACAGAATCACCAGGTTGGAAGAAACCCACCGGATCATCGAGTCCAACCATTCCCATCAATCACTAACCGATATCCCTCAGCACCTCATCTACCCGTCCCTTAAACACCTCCAGGGAAGGTGATTCAACCCCCTCCCTGGGCAGCCTCTGCCACTGCCCAGTGGCCCTTTCCATGAAATATTTTTTCCTAATGTTCAGCCTGAACCTCCCCTGGTGGAGCTTGAGGCCATTCCCTCTCGTCCTATCCCCTGTCACTTGGGAGAAGAGCCCAGCTCCTTCCTCCCCACAACCTCCTCTCCACAACCTCCTCTCAGGGAGTTAGAGAGAGCAATGAGGTCTCCCCTCAGCCTCCTCTTCTCCAGGCTGAACACCCCCAGGGCTCTCTCAGCCGTTCCTCATAAGGTCTGTTCTCCAGCCCCCTCACCAGCTTTGTTGCTTTTCTCTGGACACGCTGGTCCTGCTCTGAACTGGGTCAGGAGGGGCTGGCACCTGGTCTCCCAGGAACAATCATCCCTATTTCTAGCCCTGAAGATTGCAAAGAAAGCCTAAAATATTAGCCTCATTCTTTAAGTTATAAATAAATAAATGAAATCAGACACTCCTCCCCCCAAAAAAGCTCTTCTCCAGGTTTCATAGGAAGAGCTCTTCAACATCATGGAGAAAGCAATGCTGAATGAGTACTTAAAAGCCAAAGAAACTGCGAACTCCATAGGTCTTCAGGTGCAAGTCATTCCAAGCACCTTGATCACCCCACATAGCTGTCCTTCGTGGAGAAGAAGAGAAGAAACACCTGAACCCTTTGCCACCAGGTGCCTGCAGAGGAGGGATCTCTTTAATGAAAGCTCCACCTCCTATAAAAAGCCAAAGAGGGAAGCCAATAGGGTGTGTTCTCAGTGTGGTGATTCTGTTTGTGGTGGGGAGTTCAGGTGGACCAGAGCCATGGTGAGTTGGGCTTGTTTTCTGACGTCCGTGCTCGATCCTTCTCAGCTCTGCAGGAGGTTAAAGCTGGAGGCAGCTTTTCTTTCCAGCTAGAGAAAAGCGTCTTGCCCTTGGCTGTGGGCTTTCCTAGGGGTAAAAGTGGTTGTGGACTCTACAGTGTGTGACCCATGGGGAAGAGGCTCCTGGGGAGGGTGTAGAGCTTGTGTTTGTGGGTATCTGGAGCTGACTTGGCCTTGCAAGGCTGATGTTCATCTCCACTCTGTGGCCTGGAAAGGATTGCCCTGCTGAAGTGCCTTCAGACTTTGCTTCTATGACTGCATGAAGCATCTTTGAGGGTATTGCTGGTGGCATCTGATACAAGGCTCTGCTAGGTGACAATTTGGTGCTGCTGTGGGGCTTAGGCAGACCTGGAGGAAGGGGTGAAGGTGAAGACTAGCTCTGCATCTTGGCCCTGGTGTGAGGGTGGCTATGGCTGTCCTGGGACTGTTTGTATAGGAAGAGAGATGTAGTAGTGGCTGAGGGTTGATACAGTAGATATCAACCCTCAGAGCAGGTCCCTCTGCTCTAGTGTAGGATGTTGCTGCCCCATTTCTGTGCTTGGTGCAGTTTTGCTGTGCTAGACTTCTTGCATGGATGTAATTTGAGAGCCACTGCTATGGTTCTGCCCAGGCAATGACTGAAAACAGGTGGTAAGAGCAGATCAAACATTGGGCAAGCCCATCTGATACTTTTCTATCTTCTAGCTTTGGGCTTCCTAGGTTAGCTGTGGTCTTTCTCCCTAGTAAGCTTCAGTGGAAGTTGCTACTCTCCCTGGACCCAAAAGCTTGCTTTTTGCAGCATTCTGTGTCCAGGAGATCAACAGTTCATCCACACTTTCTCTGTAGGAGCTCCTCCCTTTGGTTTAAGCCAAGAACGGTTTATTCATGGAGAAACTACTGGCCTTCCATGGACAGGATGACTAACTGGTCCCTTCTCATCCTAGGTTGGATCTTCTCTAGCTGCCTCCAGCCCGTTGATCCTATATGGTTGTGTCTAGTCTAAATGGAGATGAGAAACTGCTCTGAGAGTCAAACTTGAAGCCCAGCAGCACAGGTTTATTCCATCAGAGAGAGGCAGAAGTCCTCTGCTGCAACCCATCTAAAAAGGGCGTGTGGAGGCTGTATCTGAACTGTTGGCTGGGCTAAATCGTTCCTTCCTACCTAGCTGAGAGCACTTGGAAAGGTTCTTTCTGCCCTGTCTCCTGTCCCAAGGCAGAATCAGCAGAGCAAAGAGAAGAAACCATGAGTAGGTCATCTTGACCACAACCTCGTGCTGTTGGTTTAACAGCTGGGCTTGGTGGCCTGCTCCTGGGAACAGGGCTGAGATGTGTAATGACAGCGCTGGGATGCAGAAGGTCCTATTGCAATGCCCCAGTCTCTGTATCAGCCTTGGTGGGAGGCTGCAACATCTCTCTGAAGGGCTTATTCATAGCTGGTGCTTGTTCAGCAGCTCTTGGGTGCCACCAAGCCAGGCTAATGCACAACAACCCTGGGCAGCTCCAGACTAGGAGAAGTCTGGCTGGAGAGCTGCCTGGAGGAGAAGGACCTGGGGGTGTTGGTTGACAGTGACTGAACAGGAGCCAGCAGGGGCCTAGGTGGCCAATGGCATCTTGGCTTGGATCAGACACCGTGTGACCAGCAGGGCCAGGGAGGTTGTTCTCCCTCTGGACTTGGCGCTGGTGAGACCGCTCCTCAAATCCTGGGGTCAGTTCTAGGCCCCTCCCCAGCAGAAGGATGTTGAGGCTCTGGAGCGAGTGCAGAGAAGAGCAACGAAGCTGGGGAAGGGGCTGGAGAAGAAGCCTGAGGGCCCTGGGGGTGTTTAGCCTGGAGAAGAGGAGGCTGAGGGGAGACCTCATTGCTCTCTCCAACTCCCTGAGAGGAGGTTGTGGAGAGGAGGGAGCTGGGCTCTTCTCCCAAGGGACAGGGGACAGGACGAGAGGGAATGGCCTTAAGCTCCACCAGGGGAGGCTCAGGCTGAACATTAGGAAAAAAATTTTCACGGAAAGGGTGATTGGTCCCTGGCAGAGGCTGCCCAGGGAGGGTGTTGAGTCACCTTCTCTGGAGGGTTTAAGGGACAGGTGGACCTGGTGCTGGGGAGTATGGTTTAGTGTTTGTTGGGAATGGTTGGACTCGATGATCTGGTGGGTCTATTCCGACCTGGTGATTCTATGATTCTTGTCCATTGGCTGTTGGCCATGTGCTCTAAATGACACCCCAAAGTGCTATTTTTTAGTCTAGTTCCTCAGGGCACATTCCTAACCTCCTCTTCCCTCCCTTTGCCACGCAGAGGGAGTGTATTTCTATCCACATCGGCCAAGCTGGTGTTCAGATGGGCAATTCCTGTTGGGAACTGTATTGCCTGGAGCATGGGATTAAGCCAGATGGCACCATCTCCCCCAGTGCATCTTCAGAGCAAGCAAACTCTTCCTTTGGGACCTTCTTCAGTGAGACAGGAGCAGGAAATTATGTACCCAGAGCGATATTTGTTGACCTGGAGCCCACTGTCATTGGTAAGTCATAGAAGGTCTCCAGACCTCTTAGCTGGGGGGGAAAGTAACTTCAAGCGTAGTGTTGATCACCTAAACTCCTGGTGAGGCTGCCAGCTTCCGTATGACGCTGCATCTAAGCTGGTGAAACTTGGTAGATGGTGGATCGTTTGCCAGTGACACTCATGAGATCTCAACTTCCCCCAGATGAGATCAGGAATGGGACCTACCGCACACTTTTCCACCCAGAGCAGCTCATCAATGGCAAAGAAGATGCTGCCAACAACTACGCTCGGGGCCACTACTCCATCGGGAAGGAGATCATTGACCCTGTTTTTGACAGGGCTCGGAAAATGGTAACAACCAAATGGAGGTTCTTCTGCATTAGCACTCTGGTTGCTCTCATCTTGGTGGGAGGAGGAGGCAAAGGGCAAGCAGATCTTGGTCAGCTTGATCATGTCTTTATGACCTGGAAAAACATGATGGGATATATGTGGGATGTATGTCTTGCTGGTTGAGACTTGAAGGGAAAACCAAGAACTAAAGATACCCACCACTTAAGCAGGAAAACAAGCAGCTGTGATTTAACTGTCCAGGCAAGGTGGCTTTCACCTAACAGGTGTAGTGTCTGCTGTGTCAATCCTGAGCCAACACCTCATCCCAGCTCAGCTTCTGGCTACTGTCTCCCTGTAGGTTTTCCCTCCCTTGTGTGACTGGCTCTAGAGCATGAGGCTTTACCCATGTCAGATCCTCAGAAGTACTATGATAACACTAAGATATTTCGGTGGAACCTCTTAGTGGTCTTCAGACTTCAGTTAAGTCCGATGAGATGAGAATAATCTCGGTAACATTGTCCTTCTGGTTCTTTCCCTGGTGCTGCAGACTGAGCAGTGCAGTGGACTGCAAGGATTCCTGGTCTTCCACAGCTTTGGGGGAGGCACAGGCTCGGGGTTCACCTCCCTCCTCATGGAAAGGCTCTCTGTGGAGTACAGCAAGAAGTCCAAGCTGGAGTTCTCTGTTTATCCAGCCCCACAGGTCTCCACAGCAGTGGTGGAGCCCTACAACTCCATCCTCACCACCCACACCACCCTGGAGCACTCGGATTGCTCCTTCATGGTAGACAACGAAGCCATCTATGACATCTGCAACCGTAACCTGGATATCGAGCGTCCCACCTACACCAACCTCAACAGGCTGATTGGGCAGATAGTCTCCTCCATCACTGCCTCCCTGAGGTTTGATGGTGCTCTGAATGTTGACCTGACTGAATTCCAGACCAACCTGGTGCCCTACCCACGGATACACTTCCCCCTCACGACCTACGCCCCCATCATCTCCGCAGAGAAGGCCTACCACGAGCAGCTGTCGGTGCCAGAGATCACCAACGCTTGCTTTGAGTTCTCCAACCAGATGGTGAAATGTGACCCGCGCCGGGGCAAGTACATGGCGTGCTGCCTGCTGTACCGGGGCGACGTGGTGCCCAAGGACGTGAACGCGGCCATTGCCTCCATTAAAACCCGCCGGTCGATCCAGTTTGTGGACTGGTGCCCCACGGGCTTCAAGGTGGGCATCAACTACCAGCCTCCCACGGTGGTGCCTGGGGGGGACCTGGCCAAGGTGCAGCGAGCTGTGTGTATGCTCAGCAACACCACGGCCATCGCGGAGGCGTGGGCCCGCCTGGACCACAAGTTTGACCTGATGTACGCGAAGCGAGCCTTTGTGCACTGGTACGTGGGGGAAGGCATGGAGGAGGGGGAGTTCTCGGAGGCCAGGGAGGACCTGGCTGCCCTGGAGAAGGATTACGAGGAGGTTGGAAGGGACTCAGCAGATGGAGATGACTGTGATGAGGAATAATAAATTTATCTGTGGGAAGGCAGCTTGGATGAAGCTTTTTGGATACTGATCTTATAATTCTGTCCAGAGAAGAGAGGTATGGGTTAGGTCTGAGGAGATGTGACCTGAATACTCTGCAGCTTGGCCAAAAGCAGCTCTTTAGTCTAGACTTGTATATGCAGAACATTGGCTGAATAAATGGTGACCAGCATAATATCTTCTGTCTCGATGTGTAACCTGACTGGTTTCTGGTGACACGATGGTTGCAGGGTGGTTCCCCGAGGGCTTTCCTGTCTGTGGATGCTGGGCTGAGCCCTGTGAACTGCGATGGGTGGCAGCATGATGTGAGCCATCAGCCCTTGGGTGGAATTGCTGGTTCAAATCAACACTGGGGGTATTTAGCCTGGAGAGGAGGAGGCTGAGGGGAGAGCTCATTGCTCTCTCCAACTCCCTGAGAGGAGGTTGTGGAGAGGAGGGACCTGGGTTCTTCTCCCAGGTGACCAGGGACAGGACGAGAGGGAATGGCCTCAAGCTCTGCCAGGGGAGGTTTAGGCTGGACATCAGGAAAAAATTTTTCACAGAAAGGGTGATTGATCCCTGGCAGAGGCTGCCCAGGGAGGGGGTTAAGTCCCCTTCCCTGGAGGGGTTTAAGGGACCGGTGGACGAGGTGCTGAGGGACATGGGTTAGTGATTGATGGGAATGGTTGGACTCCATGATCTGGTGGGTCTCTTCCAACCTGGTGATTCTATGATCCCATTCAGGCCCTGGCTGCCCATGGCTCAAACACAGCCGGCTCTGGGTTTTCTCTGCTGCTCTTTGTTCCAAGGCAGAGCCGTGGTAGGATCAGGTTTCCCTCGTCTCCTGCTGCTGTGCAGAGCCCTGCTAAAGCAATCCATGTCCATCTGCCAGGGCTGGGCCTGCCTGGAAGTCTGACTGGAGCTGAGATGAGGATTCAAATACCTCTGCTGTCTGCCAGATCCCTGTAAAAGCATCCAAACCATGTCCTGTTCCTAAATTGCACCTTGAAACCTGGGTTCAGTTTTGGGCTCCTCATTACAAGAAGGACATTGAGGGGGCTGGAGCGTGTCCAGAGAAGAGCAATAAAGCTGGGGAAGGGCTGGGAGGACAAGTGTTATGACAGGTGGCTGAGGGACCTAGGGTTGTTTAGCCTGGAGAAAAGGAGGATGAGGGGAGACCTTATCACTGTCTACAACTCCCTGGAAGGAGGTTGTAGCAAAGTGGGTGTTGGTTTCTTCTCCCAAGTGACAGGTAATAAGACAAGTGGAAATGGCCTCAAGTTGCACTAGGGCAGGTTCAGATTAGACAAGAGGGGAAAATTCATTGCAGGAAGGGTTCTCAAGCCCTGGCAGAGGCTGCCCAGGAAGATGGTGGAGTCCCCATCCCTGGAGGTGTTTAAAAGACAAGCAGATGAGGTGCTTGGGGAGTCTGGTTTAGTAGACAGGTACGGTTGGGCTTGATTATCTCAAAGGTCTCTTCCAACCTAGCGATTCTATGATTCTGTTTTTAAGTTCTAAAGCAAGGGTCTGTCTCTCCATTTAAACTTTGTCCCTCTTGCCCTGGGTGATGGTTGTTCCCCAGGCATGACTGCTGCAAGAATCCTTATAAACAGCCAGTGAGCTGAATAAAAGGGATTTAACTTGATGTCTTCAGATCCCTTGGCCTCCAGCAGGTTATTTCTCCTTTGGGAACTCAGTAAATAACCCAAGAAAAGGAGCTGGCTGGGATGTTGTGGGGAAGCTGGATCTGCTGTTGGGCTGGAATTGAAGGGCCAGCAGTGTTGGCTCGGAGTTGCACAGGAGGGAAGTCTAAACAACCTAAGGGAGGGGGCGAATGTGGTTATTAAAACATGTCTCCATGTGCTGGGCTCCTGGGGGTGGCAACCTTCCAAGGTCCCAAAGGTGGGAGCTCCTGGGGGCTGTCTCACCTCCAGTTGCCCTCTGCCAGGGAGGGTAACGCTGCTTGGACTGGCAGTGTGCAGATGATTGCAAAACTGGGTGGAAGAGTCGATCTGCTGCAGGGCAGGAAAGCTCTGCTGAGAGACCTGGTTGTGCTGGATCTGTGGGCCAGGGCCAGTTGAATGAATCACAGAATAACCAGGTTGGAAGAGACCCACTGGATCATCAACTCCAACCATTCCCATCAATCACTAACCCATGTCCCTCAGCACCTCGTCCACCCATCCCTTAAACACCTCCAGGGAAGGGGACTCAACCTCCTCCCTGTTTCAGGGCCCAATCACCCTTTCTGTGAAAATTTTTTTCCTAATGTTCAGCCTGACCCTCCCCTGGTGGAGCTTGAGGCCATTCCCTCTCGTCCTGTCCCTTGGGAGAAGAGCCCAGCTCCCTCCTCTCCACAACCTCCTCTCAGGGAGTTGGAGAGAGCAATGAGCTCTCCCCTCAGCCTCCTCTTCTCCAGGATAAACACCCCCAGGGCCCTCAGGCTTCTTCTCCAGCCCCTTCCCCAGCTTCGTTGCTCTTCTCTGCACTCGCTCCAGAGCCTCAACATCCTTCTGGTGGGGAGGAACCAGCACTGACCCCAGGATTCGAGGAGCAGTCTCCCCAGGGCCGAGTCCAGAGGGAGAAGAACCTCCCTGGCCCTGCTGGTCACACCATTTCTGATCCAAGCCAAGATGCCCTTGGCCACCTGGGCCCCTGCTGGCTCATGTTCAGCCACTGTCAACCAACACCCCCAGGTCCTTCTCCTCCAGGCAGCTTTCCAGCCAGACTTCTAGTCTGTAGCACTGCCAACAAAGCCAGATACTGGGTCCTGCACTTTGATCACAACAACCTCAGGGATTGCTCCATGCTTGAAGAGCGGCTGGAAAGCTGCTGGGTTGAAAAGGACCTGAGGGCGCTGGTTGGCAGCGGCTGAACAAGAGCCAGCAGTGGCCAAGAACGCCAACTGCATCCTGGCTTGGATCAGCCATGGTGTGGCCAACAGGAGCAGGGCCCCCTTGGCCTCGGTGCTGGCGAGACCACACCTTGAGTCCTGGGTTGGGTTCAGTTTTGGGCCCCTCAGTACAAGAAAGTTGTTGAGCTGTTGAAGTGGAGGAGGGCAACAAAGTCAGAAAAGGCTCTGGAGAACAAGCCTCGTGAGAAGTGACTAAGGGAACTGGTATTTTTTTAGGCTGGAGGTAAAGGGGGCTGAGGGGAGATCCCATTGCTCTCTGCAGCTCCCTTAAAAGTAGTTGTAGTGATGTGAGTGACGTTCCCTCCAAGTAGCAAGAGAGAGGATGAGAGGAAATGTCCTCAAGCTGAGCCACCAGAGGTTTAGATTGGGTATTGGGAAAAATTTCTTTACTGCAAGAGTGGTGAAGTATAAGAAGCAGCAGCCCAGGGAAATGGTGGAGTCTCCATCTCTGGAGGAGTTAAAAATAAATGCATAGATGTGGTGCTTCAGGGCATGATGTTTTAAGCATGTTTGTATTGTGTTGATGGTTGGACTTGATGATCTTAAAGACCTTTTTCAACCTTAACTATTCTATGGTTTTATGACTACAAAAGAAGAAAGAGCAATCTTGTGCCACCTCTGAGCCTCTCAGGAGCCCCAGATAGAGTTTTACATGGGAAATGTCTCTCTGCAGAGGGCTGATCTAGACCCTAAAGTGACGTGCAAACCTGTCCCTGCACAGGACAGACCCAAAATTCACACTATGTGGCTGAGGGCATTGGCCAAATGCTTCTGGAATGTTGTCAGGTTTGGGGTCGTGACTGCTTCCCTGGGGAGCTGTTCCAGGGCTCCACCACCCTCTGGGTGAAGAACCTTTGCCTAATACCCAGCCTAACCTCCCCTTACACATCTTCCTGCCATTCCCTCGGGTCCTGTCACTGGCCACCAGAGAGAGATCAGTGCCTGCTCCTCCTCTTCCTCTTGTGAGGAAGCTGCAGACCATGATGAGGTCTTCTCTCAGTCTTCTCCACACTGAACAGACCAAGTGAGTTCAGCCATTCCCTATAATCTCCCCCTCTAAACCCCAGGACGCGGTTGGCCCTCTTGGCTGCTAGGGCTCACTGTTTGCTCATGTTCAACTTGCCATCGATTAGAACCCCCAGACCCCTTTCCACAGGGCTGCTCTCCAGCCTCTTGCTCCCCAGGCTCCATGGACAGCCAGGGTTGCTGTGCTACTGGTGCAAAACCCACCACTTGCCTTTGTTGAACTTCATGTGGTTGGCGATTGACCAGCTCTCCAGTTTGTCCAGTTCACCCTGTAGGGCCTCTTTGCTCTCACTTTTTTTTTGTGGAGATTGAACCAGTAGCTTCCAGTAGCATTCCAGTGGGGAATGGAGCCACCAGGGAAAGGTGGCACCCCTCAAGACCATGCTCAGAAACTTCCCAGGACACTTGCCTCTAGCCACAGAGACAGAAGTCATCTTTGCTCTTTTGGAAAGCATCTCTGAGCCCTGCACAGTCTCATTTGGGATTCTGCCCCTCTGCTCTGCTCTTGTGAGACCCCCACCTGGAGTCCTGCATTCAGTTCTGGAGTTCTCAGCACAGGAAGGACATGGATCTACTAGAGCAAGTCCAGAAGAGGCCATGGAGATGATCTGAGGGCTGCAGCATTTCTGCTGCGAGGACAGGCTGAGAAAGTTGGGGTTATTCAGCCTGGAGAAGAGAACGCTCTGTGGAGACCTTAGAGCAGCTTCCAGTACTGAAAAGGTCTACAGGAAAGCTGAGCAGGAGTCCCTCCCAGGAGGTGCAGGGATAGGGCATAGGGTAATGGTTTCAAGCTGAAAGACGGCAGAGTGAGATGAGATCTTAGGAAGATGAGACCTTTTCCTGATGAGCAAGGTGGTGAGGTAGAGGCACAGGTTGCTCAGAGAAGTCATGGTTGCCCTGTCCCTGAAGGTGTTCAGGGTGAGTTTGGTTGAGGCTTTGAGCAACCTGATCGAGTAGGAGGTGTCCCTGCCCGTGGCAGACAGTTGGAACTGGATGGGCTTTGAGGTCCTTTCCAACCCCAACCATTCTATGCTTCTGCATAGCCCAGCATTGAAATAAAGGGCAATGAGGGGCTCTGGCACACAACAAACTCAAGCTGTAACACAACAGCCCTGAGCAGGACACCTAGAGACTCACAACACCGAGGAACCAGCCATTCTCCAATCCCACAGGCTTAGGGACACTCCCTCTCCATATCTTACCTAAGACATCTCATTGCTTTTTCCTCTTGAGTCATCTCATCACACAGGCCTGGCTCACCTTCTCAGGGCAAACTCCAACCCAGCACACAAGGGGCTGGTTTCTCACCCCCCTCCAAATCCAGCACACAAGGGGCTGGTTTCTCATCCCCCTCCAAATCCAGCAGCTCCCTGGGAAGAACCCAACCCAGAGCTGAAGCTCTGCCTCAACAACCGGGCACGTTCATGCAACAAACAAGCTTTACCAAAGATGGTGAAGAAGCAAAACTCCACCAGAAAGAAGCTCTTTACCCAGACACCACACGCCATTACAGCACTGGAAAAACTGGGGACCCCCTGCCTGGACCCAGATGTACTTCCTTGGGGCTGCTGGTGGAGGCAAGAAGAACGGGATCCAGCTCCAGCCACGCAGTTTCCTGCAAGATATAGGACATTTCCCTCACAACAATAACTATCCTTGATAGTCCTCAGAGCTGGTCTACCCAGAGCACACCCTTCTCAGCATTCACTCTTCTCCCCAGGAGAACATCCATACAGTTGCTTGGGACCTCCTCATGTGAACACCCATAGAACTCAAAGCCAAAAAATGTCTTTATTCAAATACAAAAGAGTTGCATAGAAGTGGAGGGGTACATTTCTGATTAAAAGGTGCTTTAACAGGAAAAGCCAGAGCAAGAGTTTGCCGTTTCAGCCAAAACAGAGAGCTTGCACCATTCTCCTGAACTAGGAGCCAGGATCCTCTGCCTAGGCAAGATGTTCCCTCAACGTGAAGCCAGGCACATTTTCAGCATCACTCCTCAACAAACAGTAGCGTGATAAAGCTCGGGACATCCATGCTACACAAGTGCACTACGAGCACGTAGACTACGCAAGCATAAAAGGTATAACGCGTCAAACAGTGGCCTTGAGGTTCAGGAGAATCCTTGGGCACCTCCAGGCACCCAGGACCAGTTTAGCCTGAATTGTATTTCATCTGAGGTTTGACTTCATTAAGAACAGACTGCAGTTTGTTAATACTCATCTTCATCTGCCTCATCTTCTTCTCCATCTGCTGAGTCCCTTCCAACCTCCTCATAATCCTTCTCCAGGGCAGCCAGGTCCTCCCTGGCCTCCGAGAACTCCCCCTCCTCCATGCCTTCCCCCACGTACCAGTGCACAAAGGCTCGCTTCGCGTACATCAGGTCAAACTTGTGGTCCAGGCGGGCCCACGCCTCCGCGATGGCCGTGGTGTTGCTGAGCATACACACAGCTCGCTGCACCTTGGCCAGGTCCCCCCCAGGCACCACCGTGGGAGGCTGGTAGTTGATGCCCACCTTGAAGCCCGTGGGGCACCAGTCCACAAACTGGATCGACCGGCGGGTTTTAATGGAGGCAATGGCCGCGTTCACGTCCTTGGGCACCACGTCGCCCCGGTACAGCAGGCAGCACGCCATGTACTTGCCCCGGCGCGGGTCACATTTCACCATCTGGTTGGAGAACTCAAAGCAAGCGTTGGTGATCTCTGGCACCGACAGCTGCTCGTGGTAGGCCTTCTCTGCGGAGATGATGGGGGCGTAGGTCGTGAGGGGGAAGTGTATCCGTGGGTAGGGCACCAGGTTGGTCTGGAATTCAATCAGGTCAACGTTCAGAGCACCGTTAAATCTCAAAGAGGCAGTGACCGATGAAACAATCTGCCCAATCAGCCTGTTGAGGTTGGTGTAGGTGGGACGCTCGATATCCAGGTTGCGGTTGCAGATGTCATAGATGGCTTCGTTGTCTACCATGAAGGAGCAATCCGAGTGCTCCAGGGTGGTGTGGGTGGTGAGGATGGAGTTGTAGGGCTCCACCACTGCTGTGGAGACCTGTGGGGCTGGATAAACAGAGAACTCCAGCTTGGACTTCTTGCTGTACTCCACAGAGAGCCTCTCCATGAGGAGGGAGGTGAACCCCGAGCCTGTGCCTCCCCCAAAGCTGTGGAAGACCAGGAATCCTTGCAGTCCACTGCACTGGTCAGCCTGCAGCAGAATAACATATATTTACCTCTTTGTTAAGGACTGGAATAACCATCCCAAACAAGACATCAATAAATTCTGCTTTGAGCACTTACTGGCCAGAGTGCACCCAGGCCCTAGAGTGGATTCACTCAGTATATTGCTCTACTAAGCTTCTTAATTATCCATGTATTAATCAACTGTGACATTAACGGCTTTAAATTGGAATGGAGATTTAGATTCGACATTAGGAAGAAATTCTTCCCGATGAGGGTGCTGAGGCTCTGGGCAAGGTTGCCCAGGGAAGTTGTGGATGTCCCTTCCCTGGAGGGGTTCAAGGCCAGGTTGGATGGGGCTTGGAGTAACCTGATCCAGTGGGGGGTGTCCCTGCCCATGGCAGAGGGGTTGGAACTGGATGGGCTTTGAGGTCCCTTCCAACCAAACTCATTCTAAGATTCTATGATTTCCATGGAGCCACCACAGGTAGCTCTGCATGGTTAGATGGAAACACTTGGCAAACTTCTCCATTATCAGCTCAATACACACTTCAGCACCTGAGAGGGGGCATGTGGGTCCTAGAACCTGAGGAGATATCTCAAAACCATTTCCCTGACAGGCATCCAAGTATGTTGTTACCATCCTGCTTCACTCCTATCAAATGCCAAGGGAGGTTCAGGTTGGACATTAGGGAAGATTTCTTCACTGAAAGGGTTAACAAGCACTGGCAGAGGCTGCCCAGGGAGGTGGTGGAGTCCCCATCCCTAGAGGTGTTTAAAAGACAGGGAGATGAAGTGCTTGGAGATACGGTTTAGTAGTGGACAGGTATGGTTGGACTCGATGATCTCAAAGGTCTTTTCCAGCCTAGTGATAATTTCCAACCTATGATAAATGTGGACTTTGATCTTCCCAGCCTGGCTACCAATAGTCCACTTAGAATGAATATCTGCAATTGCACAACCAGGGTGTGGCTTCCCCTGTGATTAAAAATCCTTCTCGTCCATCTCCTAGGTCTAGCGTTGTGTCACTTCATACATAAGACACACACCAAAAGTTGATTTTAGGGCAGACATACAGGTTCAGATGGCTTCTTTCTTTTGTGAGCCCCAAACAATCGCAGCAGCAGCTCTTGGAGCTTAAATAAAGGAGTTTTTCTCTTTTCAGACTTCATTGTATTGTCTGTGGTGTGTTATTTTAAGGGAAAATTGTCTATTTTCCTTACCATTTTACGAATTCTGCTGAGGACAGTATCTATAATCTCCTTTCCGATGGTGTAGTGGCCACGGGCATAGTTGTTGGCAGCATCTTCTTTGCCACTGATGAGCTGCTCTGGGTGGAAGAGCCCATGGTAGGTCCCAGTCCTGATCTCATCTACGCAAGAAGGAGCAGTCATGGAGAGAAGAGCACAGTTAGAGGTTCTAGACATTAGACTGAACGAGTCAAACACATCACAGATCTACCAGGAACCCATGTGAGATGACCATAACATGGTTAGTTCAGAAGCAGTAAGAATAAATCTGTCCAAGCCACAAATGGCTTTAAATTCGAAGGGAAAGATTTAGATTAGACATTAGGAAGAAACTCTTCCCGATGAGGGTGGTGAGGCCCTGGCCCAGGTTGCCCAGGGAGGTTTTGGATGCCCCATCCCTGGAGGTGTTCAAGACCAGGTTGGATGGGGCTTTGAGCTGCCTGTTCTGGTGGGATGTGTCCATGACCATGACAGGGTGTTGTAACTTTAAGGTCCCTTCCAACCCAAACCATTCTATGATACCTCCTCTCCACCCAGCTGCCACTTTGAGATCTTAATGCAATTTAGCTTGAAGATTTAGGACACTGCTTAGGTTTCCAACGTTATTGTAGGATTACAGTCACCACGTGGCTTGTGTTTCTGCTTGCTGCAAAGCATCTGGAAGTGCTTCCAGCCACCACCTCCATCCTCTACTCCACAACACACTAAAGGGGAGACACAGTGCCTCCAGTGTTGACATTTCTGCTAGATGATTCCAACCCAGCTTCAGGCACCTTATGAAGACAGGAATTAGGAGCAGTCTTTCTAGGCTCCATGCAGTCAATGAGGTTGGAGACACCTCCAGCAGGTATTTAAACCTGCTCAGTCTCAACATGAGATACATTTCAATTTTCTCCTGGCTCACTCATTAGGTTCTCAATTTAGTGCCTTGATAAGGTGCCTAAAAATCAAGTGGAGCCAAAACAAAAGTCTACATTCCTTCCTTTAATATGAGTCACACATCCTAGATGCCAAGAGAGGAACAAACACCCAGGAGAAGCAGAGAAGGCAGGTGGATGGATGCAGGTGGTTTGGAGCCATTTCATAGGATTATAGGATGGTTTGGGTTGGGAGGGAACTTAAATATCATCCAGTTCCAACCCCCCAGCCACCAGTTCCACGAGTAAAATATGGGTTTGCTTTCTAGGAAGGTACTCTAAATCCAATTTAAGTGCCACAATTAAGTTAAAGCCCCAGAGATAATTTATGGAGCTGGAAGGAGGAGTAGAAAGCTTGCAATAGCAAGACGCTGAATCTAGAATCATAGGATGGTTTGAGTTGGAAGGGACCTTAATAATCATCCTGTTCCAACCCTCCTGCCACAGGCAGGGACATCTTCCACTGGATTGGGCTGCTCAAGGCCTCAGTTTCCACAGAACCAGGACACTTGTGGGATCCATCAGCCCAAAGATGCTTCACCAGATGTGCTACATAAGGACATAGGATGGTGTAATGCAGTTCAGAGCCATTGAGATTAATAAACCCAATTCATACCTGCTGAGGATCCTGCTCAAGACAGCAGGACTCTTAAAAGGGGGATTCAACCAAAGACAAGTCATAGAATCAGTTTGAGTTGGAAGGGACCTTAAAGATCATCTAATTCCAATCCCGCTGCCACGGGCAGGGACACCTCCCACTAGATGAGGCTGCCCAAGGCCCCATCCAAGTCAGTGTAGTAAGAGTAATGGGTTTGTCACTCCCAGGTCCTCTTGGAAATGCAAACTCTGTCTCCTTCGGGTGGCAAGAGACATTTTATGAGAGTAGAGGAGTGGGAGCTCCTGGGCAACATGGGCAGCAATACAAGTCCCAAGGGAAAAAGAATCAGGAGCCACAGTTAAAGATGCCAGAACACCCAACTGCCCCATTATTACCGATGACAGTGGGCTCCAAGTCTATGAACACTGCCCGGGGCACGTGCTTTCCAGACGCTGTCTCACAGAAGAAAGTCTCAAAAGAAGAATCCACTTGTTCGGGCTTCGGTTCCATAGGTTTCACCTGCTTGGGGCTGGGAATGGTCCCATCAGCCTGGATCCCGTGCTCAAGGCAGTAGAGCTCCCAGCAGGCGTTGCCCATCTGCACGCCAGCCTGCCCAATGTGGATGGAAATACACTCCCTCTGGAAGGGGAAAGAGCTTGTTACTGCAATTTTTAGACATCCTGTGACTTATCACTGGCCCCCGCGGTTCTGGTTGGAGCCATTTGCTACTGCGGATGATTAGGGAAACAGGCAGTTTCCGCCCACCACCAGGAGTTGGAGCAAGGATCAAACCGTGATCTGCAGGAGCTGGACACAGGCAAACCACACGTCGCATCCCTAGGAAGGGTTCTCCCAGCCCAGGGGAGGAGGAAGGAAGGAAGGAGCCGATGGGCTTTGTGCTGAGGCGGGAGCCAGCATTGCTCAGCTGCTTCCTCAGCTGCTTCCCCGCTCAGTGCTCAACTGGCCCCACCATGGAGCTGAGCAGCCGTCGACCCCTGGGTCCCACACTGATGGAGCATCAAGGAGCTCTGTGTTCCCCAAGCTAAAAGAGGTACACAACAAGCACAGAGAAGCAAAGCCTGGGAAACTCACAGCCAAGCTTGGAGTCACAACAGAAAATGAGGCTGGAAGAAAGCAGCGGTTGCCCAGGGCCAGGCCAAGGGCAGAGTGACACCCAGGGAAAGGCTCCGAGTCCTTATCTAATCAGGTCACCCTCCAGGAGCCTCTAAGTACCTTCAGGGCAGTATTGGATGTACTGGCATCTCCTGGAGACTCTCTGGGGACTCTAGATGGCTGTGTGCTCCCCTAGGTAATTGGCATCTCTGCTGTTTCCACCAACCTAAGATCAAAGCAGTGCTGCAACGATGACTGGAGCTCGTGTCCCAGCTCCCAAGCAAGGACTTCCAATTACTGCCATGCATGGTATAGAATCATAGAATCAGCAGGTTGGAAAAGACCCCTAAGTCATCAACTCCAACCATTCCTATCAATCACAGAATCACAGAATCACCAGGTTGGAAGAGACCCACTGAATCGTCGAGTCCAACCATTCCCACCAATCCCTAAATCATGCCCCTAAATCAATCACTAAACCATGTCCCTCAGCACCTTGTCCACCTGTCCCTAAAACCCCTCCAGGGAAGGGGACTCAACCACCTCCCTGGGCAGCCTCTGCCAGTGCCTCTTGTCCTGTCCCCTGTCCCTGGGGAAAAGAGCCCAGCACCCTCCTCTCCACAACCTCCTCTCAGGGAGTTGGAGAGAGCAATGAGCTCTCCCCTCAGCCTCCTCTTCCCCAGGCTAAACAACCCCAGGTCCCTCAGACTTGTTCTCCAGCCCCTTCCCCAGCTTCGTTGCTCTTCTCTGCACTCACTCCAGAGCCTCAACATCCTTCTTGTGGGGAGGGGCCCACAACTGACCCCAGGATTCGAGGAGTGGTCTCCCCAGGGCCGAGTCCAGAGGGATAATCACCTCCCTGGACCTGCTGGCCATGCCATTTCTGATCAAAGCCAAGATGCCACTGGCCTTCTTGGCCACCTGGGCCCCTGCTGGCTCATGTTCAGTCACTGTCAACCAACACCCCCCCCCCTCCCAGGTCCTTCTCCTCCAGGCAGTTTCCAGCCAGACTTCTCCTAGTCTGGAGCTGCCCAGGGTTGTTGTGCCCCAAGTGCAGGACCCGGCATCTGGCCTTGTTAAACCTCATGCCGTTGGTCTCAGCCCATGGGGCAGTGCAGCTTCCCAAGGGATCACCATGAAAGGGAGCTGGTGATCCCACCTGGGGATGGCAAGCAGTGTGGTTGATCCCATTATCTGCAGCGTTGATGGGCTGCTTGGTTCAGGTCTTGCCTCACTTCACACCTCTACCTGGTCCTACCCAGAGCTGGAGGTCTCCACAGCTTGGAGGACTCCACCTTGAGCATGACAAATGCCACTGACAGCCCAGCTGTCTCAGGGCTGAGAGAACACTCTGTGTGCACACCCCTAGGTGTGACTACCCTGCCCAAAGACCTCTGTCCCTTGGAGGTCACTAGCCCCGAAGTAATCCTAGACACTCCTGGGCACCAACGACTTGTGGCAGCAGCCATCAGGAGAGGATGCAACACAACTTCTCCCCGTTTTGTCTCCAAGCATGGATGTGTCAACACATTTCTTAGTCCTTAAGCAACTCCAGGCTTGACATTAGGAAAAAATATTTCACGGAAAGGGTCACTGGGCACTGAAACAGGCTGCCCAGGGAGGGGGTTGAGTTGGAGATGTTTATAAGATGGGTGGATGAGATGCTGAGGGACACGGTTTAGTGATTGATGGAAATGGTTGGACTCGATGATCCAGTGGGTTCTTTCCAACCTAGTGATGATGCCAGTGGCCACCACATGTCCAGGTCATCCATTGCAAAGCTAGCCACCAACTGGACGACCGTCCACAGAGGGACACCAACCCCTTTAAAGCCCACTTAATCCCAGCCTGGGCTGAGCTGACCAGTTCTGCTGGGTGTGGAGGCTGCCTTTAGGTCCTCTCTCTCCCAGTTGATATTTGCACTATGTGGGAAATGCCAACCACCAGTTGCCCATCCCTCTCAGCAAGATGGTTGCAATAGCTCCTGGCCACAGATTGCAAGGGTCAGCGCCACAGCCGCTCCGGCAGCGCTCGCGGGGACAGCTGCTCCACTCCAATCCGCTCCCAGCACCTGCTTCAAGGGAGCACTGGTATTTTCAGCCTAGAGCACAGGGAATGTGAACAAAAAAAAAAAAATGGAGAGGGGCCTGCTGGAAAGAAGAATACACAGCCTTTTTTTTTTTTTTTTTTATCTCCTGCAGGGTTCTTTTCCCCTCCCCAAATAAGCCAGAAAAACTTTGTTGAGGTCCCAGGTTTCCAACATTTGCATCCAGATGAACTGCATTTTCCAGACTCTGGCTATAGGCAGCCTATTGTTGTCCAGCTGATTTTCCCCTTGGAAATACCATGTAAATGTTTAACTGTTTTATAGCCGAGACAGACTTTAGAAGGCAGTAGATAAAAGGAAAAAAAGTTCAAAAGCTGGTTTACTAGGAGTTGCTTTGAAGTTCTCTTCCCATTCCAACATGCAAAGGGACAGATTTTCCAACAAGTTACTCTTTTGCATTCCCAAAAGGGTGACAGTTGGGTTTTTCCTTACAAAGTTTCAGCCAGGACTAGTTGCAGTTTTTTTTAGTAACCAGATCAATCCACTTCGGTTTCGCAGCTGCAAACTTTTTAGATTAAAGATTCAATGAAAAAGCCAGAAGGAAAGGGGAACTCTGTTCATTCCATACCTAATCCCAAGGGTTTGGAGCAGACAAAGGCAACATGGCAGCTCACTCCAAAAGTAAGAAAAAAAACCTAAAGGTCTCTGCAAGTTGGATGAATTCCCTGTGGCAGTGCAAGAGTTGAAGTATTAAACTCAGGGAAAAGGGCCAGGAATATCAAACTTCAAAGTTTTCACCTGTCGGAGTTGTGGGAAATATACTGGTTCCCCCCAAAAGTAGAATCCAACTTGCATTAAAAAGACAAACTTTGCAACTCCAAAGACTTCACCTCAAGGGGTGCAAAATCAAAGCGAGCAAGAGGCCACTGAAAGCTCTTCTTGCAAGCAAATCCCTCACTTTTCCCTTATAAGGAGCAAATACTGAATCAACAAACAATAAGGTGGTAATCAGCAATTAAGCAAAGCTGTTTGGAATTAACATCCCCCTAAGAGAAAGGGGAGGAAAAAAGCAAGCAAGCCGTTCAGGTCAGTACCCTTCAAAAATATACAATCGATATTTTAAGTGTAGACAAATTCAAGGCATGCTCTTACCATGATGAGACTGGAGGCTTGCTAAGATCTAAGCAAAACAGCTGCTGCTGCTGCCCCTGCCTCTCCCTGCAACTTTATAGCCCAGGAAGGCTTGACTCCACCTGAATATAAAGAAGCTTTCTGCTAACTTAAAGGAACAGAGCTCCTTTTCCTCTGCATCCCTAGAAATAGCAAGGAATAAAATGATCTATTCGTGTGTAGCTGGTGTGATTGCTGCGATTAAGCATCCTTGGACACAGTGTAATATGAGCTTTATTCTTAGGGGTTTTTTTTTTTCTTTTTCCCCCAGAGTTTCAACTGAGGGGAAAGAAATAAGTAGGTGTCAGAGTTTGTGTTTGGTTAGAAAGAAGGAAACGCTGGGGGAGCTTTTGTGCACCCATATGATTCTCTTCATCCAGCAGAAACAATCTGCCCCTTATCATTACTCAGAGCACTGCCACTGATATGCTTTATCTTGTCTGGTTTTAGACACAATCCTGCAATTTTTGGTCTATGTTTTGGATGCTCTCTGACCTTCATGGGAATCTGCTGACTTTTGCACCTCTGGGACATCCAGGGGTAGGCTCAGACCCTCCCTTTGCCTCACCAGGGTTTGTTTGCCAAGAGCTGACGCAAGACTATACACCAGTTTTGGCCCCATCCAGCAAATGACAGAATCACTGAATGGTTTGGGTTGGAAGAGACCTCAAAGCCCATCCAGTTCCACCCCTGCCATGAGCAGGGACACCTCCCACTGGACCAGGCTGCTCAAAGCCCCATCCAACCTGGCCTGAACACCTCCAGGGCTGGGGCAGCCACAACTTCTCTGTGCTTATGTCTCAACATCCTCACAGGAAAATATTTCTTCCTAAGATCTCATCTAATTCTCCCCTCTTCCAGCTTAAAACCATCCCCCCTCATCCTATGCCTGGATTCCCTGATCAAGAGCTCATTCCCATCTTTCCTGAAGGATCCTTTTCAGTACTGGAAGGCTGCTCTAAGGTCTCCTCATATATGGACAGGTACACAGAATCATAGAATTACCAAGTTGGAAAAGACCCACCGGATCATCGAGTCCAACCATTCCCATCAATCACTAACCCGTGTCCCTCAGTGCCTCGTCCACCCGTCCCTTAAACCCCTCCAGGGAAGGGGACTCAACCCCCTCCCTGGGCAGCCTCTGCCAGGGACCAATCACCCTTTCCATGAAAATTTTTTTCCTAATGTTCAGCCTAAACGTCCCCTGGCAGAGCTTGAGGCCATACAAGACACAGGTGGAAAAGGTAAGTGGGCTTGTTCATCCTCGAAACTCATCATGAAGGTGGTCAGACATCAGAGAATGAGAGGAAATGGCCTCAAATGGTATCAAGGGAGGTTTAGCCTGGATATTAGGAAGAAAATCCTTTATTGAGAGTGGTGAAGCACTGAAAAAGGCTGACCAGGGAAATGGTGAGCACCTGCAGTATGTTCAAAAAACATTTAGCCACAGCACTTTGTGATGTGGTTTAGTAGGCATGGTGGTGGTCAGGATGATAGTTGGACTGGATGATCTTAGGGATCTTTTCCAACCTTACTGATCCTACGATTCTATGACACTGGAACAGGAATGTAACAATGGGGGAATTTTCATCCTTGAATGTATTCAAAACTCACCGGCACAAGTCCTCCAGCAACCTGTTTAAGTTGACCTTAAGGTATTTTTCGGAAATAAAGTTAACCATCTCACCAACGTCCTGATGGTAAAAACATCCCAACCAAAGGGTTGATTTCTCTCAAGAAGTTGTATTTCTGTTTAGATTATCAGCACCGTGTATGGGCTCAGCTGAGCCTGGAGAGTGCGGATGTTCATCCTTCAGCCCTGCCAAGATATGAAGGCCAAGGGCATCTTGGCTTGTATCAGAAACAGCGTGGCCAGCAGATCCAGGGAGGTTCTTCTCCCTCTGGACTCAGGACTGGTGAGACCGCACCTCCAGCTCTGGGTAGGACTAGGTGGAGGTGTGAAGTAAGGCAAGACCTGAACCAAGCAGCCCATCAGTGCTGCAGATAATGGGATCAACCACACTGCTTGCCATCCCCAGGTGGGATCACCAGCTCCCTTTCATGGTGATCCCTTGATGCACTGCCCCATGGGCTGAGACCAACGGCATGAGGTTTAACAAGGCCAAATGGTGGGTCCTGCCCTTGGGGCACAACAACCCTGGGCAGCTCCAGACTAGGAGAAGCCTGGCTGGAAACTGCCTGGAGGAGAAGGACCTGGGGGGGTTGGTTGAACAGGAGCCAGCAGTGGCCCAGGTGGCCAAGAAGGCCAAGGGCATCTTGGCTTGGATCAGACACGGCGTGGCCAGCAGGGCCAGGGAGGTTCTTCTCCCTCTGGACTCGGCCCTGGGGAGACTGCTCCTCGAATCCTGGGGTCAGTGCTGGTTCCTCCCCACCAGAAGGATGTTGAGGCTCTGGAGCGACTGCAGAGAAGAGCAACAAAGCTGGGGAAGGGGCTGGAGAAGAAGCCTGAGGGCCCTGGGGGTGTTTAGCCTGGAGAAGAGGAGGCTGAGGGGAGAGCTCATTGCTCTCTGCAACTCCCTGAGAGGAGGTTGTGGAGAGGAGGGAGCTGGGCTCTTCTCCCAAGGGACAGGGGTCAGGACGAGAGGGAATGGCCTCAACCTCTGCCAGGGGAGGCTCAGGATGGACATCAGGAAAATTTTTTTCATGGAAAGGGTGATTGGTCCTTGGCAGAGGCTGCCCAGGGAGGTGGTTGCGTCACCTTCCCTGGAGGGGTTTAAGGGACGGGTGGATGAGGTTCTGAGGGACATGGGTTAGTGACTGATAGTAATAGTTGGACTTGATGATCCGGTGGGTCTCATCAAACCTGATTATTCTACGATTCTATGATTCTATGGGAGCAAGACTGCAGCCTTGATGGACAAAGACATGAGCTGACCTGCAAGAGGAAGGCACCTATGCAAGACTTCTCTGCTGGCATATTCAGCTCTACCTCTGCTCTGAGAACAAATGGGAGCAGTACCCTGTTCCTGCTCCGGGCTATGCCATGGGTTTAGGGAATTCAAGCCAAGCAGGTTGGTCACAAGGCTGTGCTTGTTCTGGAAGTGAGGGAATTCAGCTGTAATTGGGTCAGGCAAGGATCTTTTGTTAGATAGGGCATCATGTAAACACTGTGCCAGCAGCGTGGCCTCCAAATGTCTGCTGAGAATGAAGGTGGTGTCTGCTTACAGGCAAGATGCTCACTTCTAGCCTAAAGCAAGAACCTCCCAAAATGTGTGCACCAAGCCTGTTGGTCAGACAAGATCTTGCCTGCTTGCCCAGGGAAGTTGTGGCTGCCCCATCCCTGGAGGTGTTCAAGGCCAGGTTGGATGGGACCTTGGGGAGCCTGATCCAGTGGGAGATGTCCATGCCCACGGCAATGGGTGTTGGAACTGAATGATCTCTTAGGTCCCTTCCAACTCAAACCATTCTATGATCCTTTCCAAGAGCCATCTCTTCCTTAATGAGCAAACAGAGAATTAAGAGCTCGAGCAGTTTAGAGCATGAAGTATTTATTCACTAAATGATGTGATTTTGGTAAACGCCAAGTCATAACGTTTTGGGTTTAATTTCTGTCTTACTAGAAATGTGAAAACAACAAAGAGAATTGCTATAATCTGGTGGGCTCAAGTTGCATCAGGGGAGATTTAGACTGGATAGTAGGAAGAATTTCCTTATGGAAAGAGTGGTGAAGCCGCAGAAGAGGCCGCCCAGGGAAATAGTGGAGCTCTCTTCCTTGGAGGTGTTCAAAAAACAGGTGACACTTGAGGACATGGCTTAGTAGGCACAGTGGTGTTGGGCTCATGATTGGACTGGAGACAAACTACCTGCAATCTCAGCTCAAAGCAGTATTTAGAACGGCATCAGCAAGGACAGAGACCACTCCCCCAGAGGACCTGGTGTAGCAGCTCCCTGCCTTTTTATAGCTGCTCCAAGGGACAGGGGACAGGACAAGAGGGAATGGCCTCAAGCTCCACCAGGGGAAGTTCAGGCTTGACATCAGGAAAAAATTTTCACAGAAAAGGTCATTGGTCCCTGGCAGAGGCTGCCCAGGGAGGGGGTTGAGTCACCTTCCCTGGAGGGGTTTAAGGGACGGGTGGACGAGGTGCTGTGGGACATGGGTCCCACATTGATTGATGGGAATGGTTTGGCTCAATGATCCAGTGGGTCCTTTCCAACCTAGTGATTCTATGATTCTATGCTGCCTCCTTCTTCCCACTCCCACGTCCTAAATATCACCTCCCCGCTCACCCTGGTCTTCCTGTTGCTGTCCTCACCATGTCACCTGGCACTAACTGCTGTCCACCTCTATGGAGCAAATCCTTACGCACGAGGATGTGGTGTCCCAAAACATGCTGGACAAGTGCCCCGAAACGGAGAGGAGCATTGATTTGTGGCCACCCTCTGGGCAAGCACTTGACTCACCGGGCCTCTGAAAGACAGAGAAGTGACTGCTTTTGCTGTGCTGCTTTGGAGAATGGCACTTAAAGAATGATGGGTTGGAAAGGACCTCAGGGATCATCTGGTCCAACATTTTAGGTGTTCTGTAGTTTCAATGAGATGGCCCAGAACCCTGTCAAGCTGTGCCTTAAAAGGTTCAGTGTAGGAGAATCATAGAATCATAGAATCAACAGGTTGGAAGAGACCCACCAGATCATTGAGTCCAACCATTCCCATCAATCACTAAACCATTCCCCTCAGCACCTCATCCATCCATGCCTTAAACCTCTCCAGGGAAGGTGACTCAACCCCCTCCCTGGGCAGCCTCTGCCAGGGACCAATCACCCTTTCTGTGAATTTTTTTTTCCTGATGTCCATCCTGAGCCTCCCCTGGCGGAGCTTGAGGCCATTCCCTCTCGTCCCGTCCCCTGTCACTTGGGAGAAGAGCCCAGCTCCCTCCTCTCCACAACCTCCTTTCAGGGAGTTGTAGAGAGTAGAGAGGTCTCCCCTCAGCCTCCTCTTCTCCAGGCTAAACAACCCCTTGAATGTACCACTTCCCACCTTCCAGGCCAATCACTTGCCTTTGTTAGAGGTGCCTCCATGGAATCAAAAGTGCATTTCCATGTGAATTTCCCTGGTAGCAGCTTCCAGGCACTGGCTCTCATTATGCCATTTTTGGGGAGCAAAAGCTGCCAACTTTCCACACCCTCAACCCCCTGAAGGCAGTTGTTGTCCTTTCAAGTGAATCCAGCACTGGCCAAATATGCAGAACAACACTCCTGGAGATCTCATGCTCTGCTTTAGCCTGAACCACCAGATCCTGTTCCCCAGCAGGTCTCTATCTGCCTCTGTTCTCCTCCATAGAAATAAAGCCATGGCCATCATTAATGGGATGATGTCATATGGGTTGATGTCAATGGGGTGACTTGGTCTCATCCCACTTAGAATCATAGAATAGTTAGGGTTGGAAGGGACCTCAAAGATCATCTAGTTCCAACCCCCTTGCCATGGGCAGGGACATCCCACTAGATCAGGCTGCCCAAGGCCCCACCCAACCTGGCCTTGAACATCTCCAGGGATGGGGCAGCCACAACTTCCCTGGGCAACCTGTTCCAGGGTCTCACCACTCTCATGGTGAAGAAATTCTTCCTTATATCAAGCCTAAATCTGTCCCTCTCCAGTTTGTAGCCATTCCCCCTCATCCTATCACCACAAGTCTTTATGAATAGTTCCTCTCCACCTTTCTTGGAGCCCCTTGCAGGTACTGCAAAGTCACTATAATATCTCTTCAGAGCTTTCTCTTCTCAGGCTGAACAATCCTAACTCTCTCAGCCTGTCCTCGTTTGGGAGGTGCTTCAGCCCTCTGATCATCTTCGTAGCCTCCTCTGGACTAATTCCAACAGTTCCACCTCCTTCTTATGTTGAGGACTCCAGAACTGGACACAGTACTCCAGATGATGTCTTACAAGAGAAGAATACTTAATAATTAACACCACTAGCCACTACCAAACCTCTGACAGGAGGAATCTGCCCTGTGCCAGTGGTTCCCAAAGCTCAGCCAGTGGTGAGCACACATCTCACAAGGCCATTGCAACCCTCAGGAGCTTTAGTAGCCATCACATGGTGGCCAGCACACGGTGGCTTTGGAAATTTTGCTGTGTTGCCTTCAGCCTCATGTCTGATGAAGAAATGCAGAATCTCCAAAGGGGCATCCACTTATTGTCCTCTGCACAGCCACGCTTCTCCTTGTAGGGAGGCCTCAGGCCACTGCTGCCCTAATTTAGGTTTGCCAGGGCTGACTTTGAAGCGTTGTGGCTGATAGTGGTTGCCCTTTATCTACCACCCAGCGAGGCCCCAACCTCAGCTGAGGCATCTGTTGCTGATAACCAGAGATGATTTATCCAAGCATTAGCCTGCATATCTTTAGCATTTCAATGCATGTCTTTTTGTCCATGCAGGGTTTGGTTTTATGCTGCTCCTTCTCTGGTTTGCTCATCAGCTTTTCTGCTTTGTGCACGTGAACGATACAAGCAGGGACATCTCCACTTGTTTTGCTTATGTGATTTCCTACCCCCTCCCCCAAAGTACGCGATTTGCTTCATAGATGGCTTTAGGTTGGAAGGGACAGTAAAAATCATCCAGTTCCCAACCCCCACCGCACAGACACCTCCCACTGGACCATGCTGTTCAAGGTCCCATCCAACCTGGCCTTGAGCACCTCCAGGGATGAGGCACCCACCACGTCCCTGGATAACCTGTAACATTGCCTCACCACACTCATTGGGAAGAATTTCCTCCTAATGCCTAGTCTAAATCTTTCCCCTTCCAATTTAAAGCCATTCCCCCTCATCCTATCACTCCAGACCCTTGGAAACAGTCCCTCCCCAGCTTTCCTGGAGCACCTTCAGGTACTGGAAGGCTGCTAGAAGTTCTCTCTGGACCCTTCTCTTCTCCAGGGTGGACGATCTCATCTCTCTCAGCCTGTCATAGCAGAGCTGCTCCAGCCCTCAGATCATCTTCATGGCCTCTTCTGGACCTATTTCAACAGTTCCATATCCTTCTTCTCTTGGAGATTCCAGAACTGGACACTTTACTCCAGGTACTTCAGCCAAGCTCCATCTGCAAACATATCCTTGCAGTTTACAACAGTGGAGCAATTTGGATGCATGAGAATCCATTCAGAGAGATTTGCAAAAAAAGAACTAAACTTGCCACAAAAGTAAATTATTAACAAAGAGCTGTAAAAAGAAGCATTCAATATCAGGAGGAACTTCCGACACTCTTCACTGTAATCACAGAATCATCGAATCACCAGGCTGGAAAAGACCCACTGGATCATCGAGTCCAACCATTCCCATCAATCACTAAACCGTGGCCCTCAGCACCTCATCCACCCGTCCCTTCAACCCCTCCAGGGAAGGTGACTCAAGCCCCTCCCTGGGCAGCCTCTGCCAGGGACCAATCACCCTTTCTGGAAAATTTTTTCCTAATATTCAGCCTAAACCTCCCCTGGTGGAGCTTGAGGCCATTCCCTCTCGTCCTGTCCCCTGTCCCTTGGGAGAAGAGGCAACGAGTTAGAGCAAAAAGTGATTAGAAATGAAAATCTTCATTTCAAGGCTATCGGAATGGGATGTTTTGACAATCCAGCTTCTCCCCACTCCCCTCATTCTTCTTTCCCATTAAAACCCTGGCAGAGCCATCCCATTCTGCTAGACAGCTTGATTGGAGTGGAACTGCATATTTGAGCAGAACACAGTTCCATCAGAATTTCCCCCAACCAGCTCTGCCTGAAAGTTATTCCCATAACCGAGGGTGGAGAAAGCACCATCTCTTTATTTGTGTCTGCACAGCTGTGCTTCTCCTCTGCATTCCCTAACGCAGATAGGAACCAGCTGTGAGGTTTGAGGTTTTGCGCTGGGGTTAGGATGTAGTGATAGAGAGTGCACGAGGATGTACTTTTATTTATTCTCTTTTTGCAGAGGGTTATTTCTACTCTTCTCCCTTTAATTGCCTTAGGAGTAAGGAAGAACATGCTTTAAGGAAAAGCTTTATTCTAAAGTAATTGCAAGATGACGACGTGATTGAGAGCAGCCCTGTGGAGAAAGAATTGGGGGTGCTGGTAGATGAGAAGCTCGACATGAGCCAGCAACGTGCGCTCACAGCCCAGAGGCCAACTGTGTCCTGGGCTGCATCAAAAGAAGAGTGGACAGTAGAGCAAGGGAAGTGATTCTGCCCTCCTACTCTACTCTCATGAGACCCCATCTGAGTCCTGTGTCCAGTTCTGGAATCTCCAACATAAGAAGGATAAGGAACTGTTGGAACAGGCCCAGACGAGGCCATGAGGATGACCAGAGGGCTGAAGCACCTCTGCTATGAGGACAGACTGAGAGAGTTGGGGTTGCTCATCCTGGAGAAATGAAGGCTCTGGGGAGACCTTCTAGTGGCCTTCCAGAACCTCAAGGGGCTCCAGAAAAGCTGAGGAGTGACTCTTTCCGAGGGCCTGGAGTGATAGGACAAGGGGCAATGGCTTTAAACTGGAAGGGGAAAGATTTAGATTAGACATTAGGAATAAATTCTTCCCGATGAGTGTGGTGATGCCCTGGCCCAGGTTACTCAGAGAAGTCATGGATGCCCCCTCCCTGGAGGGGTTCAAGGCCAGGTTGGATGGGGCTTTGAGCAGCTTGGTCCAGTGGGAGGTGTCCCTGCCCATGGCCAAGGGGTTGGAACTGGATGATCTTTACGGTCTCTTCCAGCCCAAAGCATTCTATGGTTCTATTCTAAGATGGATTTACATTCTTGCACGAGCTCCAGGGCGGTTGTAAGGTGTCAGGCAAAGTTCTGCCTCCTGGTGCTCCACTCCCAGTCGTGGCCACAAGCAGCTGCATGGGCAAGTGTAAAGAGCTGGGAAAATGAATATAACATACCCTCTGAAGTGTCTCCTCTGATTTGTATTCAGCTCGGGGATTTTCTGAACTGCATGTGGTTTCTACATACTCAGTAACTCTCAATGGATTTCCCCACCATCAATTTGTCTCGTGCTCATGAAGATTGCCCAATGTTAGTGTCAGCTTACAGGAGCTTTTCATTTCAATTTGTTCAGCAGGACTCCCAAGTAACTAATCTCCCACTGCTTGAGTTGTTTTCATCTTTCCAATAACCATTTTTCTATTTCTTGATCTCTTTCCTGCATTTCCCTGTCTACAAAGCCAAAACCACCTCATCAGCCAAGAGATGTTTCTCAAAGAAACTGCGTATTGTCTCTCTCTATGCCACTAAAGTGATTTTATCTGGTTCGGCAGAGGATCCTAGCAGTTCTCTGCTCTCTTAGTAGCTGACCTTACTACAAGTCTTGCAAGTTTTTGTTTTAATCAAAGATTATGAGCCAAAATTCCCACCATACGCCAGGACATTGCTGTTAGTTCTCACCATGGAACTGCATTTCAGCATTGATTATTGACCCTCTATGAAGGATCCTTCTCAGTGAGACTTTTTCTTCCCACCTGTCTGTATGTGGGAAGCATCTGGAGCAAATACAGGACTAGAAAAGCTCTGGCCAACTTCATGACCAGTTTAAGAACTCAGCCTTAGTGTTTCCCTTTGTGTTTAAGGTCAGACATATCAACACAGCCTTTAGTGGGATTGAAAACTGAAGTTTTGCATCAAATATTTTAGACAAATTAGAGCGAAGCACAGAGGCTTCCCTTAAATAATTTGGATTTATTGGAATGTGTGGTGTACAGAGATCTGTTGCATGGCTGGAATTGGTACATAGAGACATGATCATCCAAGCTGTTCTTGGCCGCGTGGGATCTTCTCATTCCTGCACATATCCCTGCTCCCTTATGGAAAAGGATCGTTTCAGAGCTGCTGAAATCAAATCCAGAGCGGTGTCAAAAGGGCATCAAAATGTTGTAGCTAGAGACGCATTCCCCTGCTGTGTTGAGCTGTGCCAAGGAGAAGTTTTGAGCAAGAACCCTTCCCATTGCCGCAAAGCTAACAGACAACTCATAATTCTGATTATTTGCAGTTCACCGGGTTTTTCTCATGGTCCTAAACCTCTGACAATGATAAACAATGTCATTAAGCCTACTTAAAGAACCGTTTTGAAGATGTAAAAGCAAAACGCTTGTTCCTTCGTCTTCTTCATGGTCAGAGGGCTGGAGTTCCTCCCATCTGAGGACAAACTGAGAGAGTTGGGGTTGCTCAGTCTGGGATTGTTCAGCCTGGAGAAGAGAAAGCTGCAGAGACACCTTATAGCCACCTTCCAGTACTGAAAGGGGGCCTACAGGAAAGCTGAGGAGGGGCTCTTGATCAGGGAGTGCAGGAATAAGATAATGGGGAAAGGCTTTAAGCTGGAAGAGGGGAGATTGAAATGAGATTTTAGGGAGAAATGTGTTCCTGTGAGGGTGAGGAGGCAGTGGTTGAGGTTGCCCAGAGACGTTGTGGCTGCCCCATCCCTGGAGGTGTTCAAGGCCAGGTTGGATGAGGCTTTGAGCAACCTGATCCAGTGGGAGGTGTCCCTGCCCGTGGCAGGGGGGATGGAGCTAGATGATCCTTGAGGTCCCTTGTACGCAAACTATTCTATGATTCTATGATTCTGAAATCTGGAATGCACTGTAAGAAAAGACGTAGGGCTGGATTATTATTAAAACTGCCTTTTTCATATCGGCCAGCTCTCCGGCTGAGACAAAATATAAGCAAGGTCCAACTATAATGTTTGTAGAAGGTGCAAGCAGTGAGATCTGAACAGCGGAATGGCTTGGATAATCCCAAATAATTTGCTTGATTTCTTTCTTTCTAAAAGGAACCAACTCTGCCTGGAGTGTAAAGACTTGGGAAATGCATCACTCAAGGTTTCCAGCAGCAGCTTGACCAGCATGAGTATCTTGTAAGCCTCACAGAAGAGCTCTGAAACCTTTCATGAGTTGACGGTGTCACTTGGCAGCATTTCTGTCACGGCTGTGAACCACATGTATTATTTAGCTTGACACTTGCTGACGACCTGGAATGCAAGGGCAATTTTTATGCTGGTTGCTGGTTCTTATTTTCTAAGTTGGTTTTTCTTCTAGATGACACTATAAGTTAGAGTTTAGGGTTTTTTAAATGGCTCAAAATACTGATGGTGACACACACCCTAATCATGTGCAATTTATGGCCTAGGGTTTTGCAGCACTATAAATGTCTAAGCTGCCTTGAATCCTTCAGATGACAACTTTTGAAGCCGTCTAAGTGTTCAAATGAGCAACAGTGCCAAGTGTATAAAATTCTACGACAGAATTTGACGCTTTGAATGCCGAAAAAGATCAGTGTCAATGAAGTGTGCTTTAATCTTTCCCTAATTACATCTGCTTGTTTGAGAACCACAAGTGTTTACTACATGTGTTACTAATCCCCTGCCTAATCCCAAAAATCTTTCCAAAAGGGAATAGACCTAACAAGACAGATGTTTAGGTCAATAAAGTCTCTACTACTCCTTCCTGAGGGTGGGGAGGAGGAAGCCTAGCAGTCAAAAGCCCTCCTTTGAGCAAAATCTCTTCTGGTCACAGAGATGAAGAGGACCACTAATATGAAGCAAGGGCTGAAGAACCTCTGCTATGAGGACAGGCTGAGAGAGTCAGGATTGTCCACCCTGGAGAAGAGAAAGCTCTGAAGACACCTTTGAGCAGCCTTCCAGTACCTGAACGGAGCTCCAGGAAAGCTGAGGAGGGGCTTTTTCCAAGGGTGATAGGATGAGTGAGAATGGCTTCAAATTGGAAGGGGGAAGATTTAGGCTAGACGCTAGAAAGAAATTCTTCACAATGAGGGTGGAGAGGCACTGGCATAGGTTGCCCAGGGAAGCTGTGGATGCCCCATTGCTGCAGGTGTTCAAGGCCAGGTTGGATGGGGATTCAAGCAGCTTGATCCAGCAGGAGGTGTCCCTGCCCATGGCAGGGGGCCGGAACTGGATGAGCTTTGTGGTCCCTTCCAACCCAAACCATTCTATGGTTCTATGAACCACTGAGAAAAGCTCAAACTTACAATTTCACCAGGAGCATCATGTCCTTCTGAAAAGGCAGTGAAATGGTTTTGCAATCCCTGACAGCACCTGCAAGCAGATAGGTGCTGTAGCATCAGTGCGATTCTCACCACCCTCTAGGCAAGCCACTGAGAGTCTGTGCTCTGTCAGTAATTCCAGTTGTGTGGCACTCACAAGGTCTCACAGGTACCTTGTGGGTTTACTCTTCAATCATAGCTTGTCTTGACGGGCATTGAGCTGCCCAAATCCGTCTTCATTGCCATAAACAGCATCAGGCACCATCGGGGACCCAGGCATCAAGTCAGGATCAGCCTGAAGCAAGGCAGAGCTTCCATCCAGACCATCATGAAAGAGGCTGGTTGTACCACCCAGCGTTGAGCTAA
The DNA here is from genome assembly GCA_033459285.1 of Clamator glandarius. Lineage (NCBI taxonomy): Eukaryota > Metazoa > Chordata > Aves > Cuculiformes > Cuculidae > Clamator > Clamator glandarius. Next base: position 525,453 of record JAUNZM010000577.1, read on the forward strand.
ATGCCTGACTTTGAGATAATATCTTTATATAGCATCCTAAATCCACTTATGCTTCGTGAAATTCCAAGCTCTGCTGAGCGCATAAAGTAGAGGAGTAGCAGTTCTCAGAGCTAGGCAGCTGGGAAGTCTCAGGTGTAAGTCCAGGGATGAAGGCACAGGGTGAAGCTGGTGTGTCCAGCTGAAGACTCTTGTCCCGGTAAAAAGCCCCTCCCCAGCTTTCCTGTAGCCCCTTCAAAAACTAGAAGGCCACTCTAAGGTCTCCCCAGAGTCTTCTCTTCTCCAGGCTGAAAAACCCCAACTCTCTCAGCCTGTCCTCACAGCAGACGTGCTCCAGCACTTGCATCATCTTCATAGCCCTTCTCTGGACCTGTTCTTTAGCATCAGGAAGGATTTTCTTGTGCAGCTTCTGGGTCCTCAGAGGAAATCATTTTTGTTGCTACTGCCTCTCAGCAGGGAGTGGAAACTGTGAAAACATTTCTTTCACAGAGCATCTCAGTTTTCCTCTTCCCTGGTCCAGCTCAGGAGTTCTGCATTTCCATCTTTGCCAGGTGGTGTGCAGATGGGCAATGTGGTTCTACCTCAAACATGGGGTCAAACCACATGGCCTTGTTCCCATAACCAAGCAAATGAACAAGTTCTTCTGGGTCCTTCATTACTGAGAGAGGACTGGGGCAGCAGCTGTCCAGAGCACCCACCCATTCCAAAAACCAGTGGAAATCGAACAAGGAGAATTACAAGAGACATGAAAAGGATCTCCAAGCTGGTCTGGCTTCTCAGCTTTCCTACAATGTTTGCCCTAGGAATCCTGTGGCCCACAATGAGAGGTTCTTCTCTCTTCTGAAAGCACTTTGAGGTTGCCCTTTCATAGACTCATAGAATCACTAGGTTGCAAAAGACCCATTAGATCACTGAGTCCAACCATTCCCATCAATCACTAAACCATGGCCCCCAGCGCCTCGTCCACCCGTCCCTTAAACCCCTCCAGGGAAGGGGACTCAACCCCCTCCCTGGGCAGCCTCTGTCAGTGCCCAATGACCCCTTCCATGAAAAATTTTTTTCTAATGTTCAGCCTAAATCTCCCCTGGCAGAGCTTGAGGCCGTTCCCTCTCGTCCTGTCCCCTGTCCCTTGGGAGAAGAGCCCAGCTCCCTCCTCTCCACAACCTCCTTTCAGGGAGTTGGAGAGAGCAATGAAGTCTGCCCTTTGTCTTCCACTGTTCAGTAGAGGCTGCACCTACTATAGATGTGAGTTCAAGGTGGAGTTGTAGGCAAGTTTCTGTAACTTAAATTCATCTAATATAAAGATTTAAGTCCCTTCTAGAGAAAAGTAACCATGACTGATTTTCAGTCTTCTCCCTGCTCTGTTCCTTTTTCCACTGCTACTTGACCTCCCTTTTACTACGGTCTCTAGCAAACGTGTTTCACTACAGCTGAAATTCAGCTTGGTGTCTGCTGTTCCTGCACAATTAGCCACATGCCAGGGCAAAGGGAGATGCTTCCAACAGTTTTGAACTGCTCCACCCCTGGGAAGGTGGATTCAGGCACTGGTTGATGAGACTTTGGAAATGTCAGAAAAATTGTGATGGGTGCAGAGTGGAGATAGTCTGAGTTCTGTCACACTTGTACTACTTGAAGATGGGTGGAGATTGTCTTTGTCTTGAAGATGTAACTGAAAGGCAAAGATGAGTGGGTTCAATAGAGCTCAAAAACAAGGAGACCTAACTCTGTTCAAGTTCGGATTTCAGAGTACAGTTCCCTCCCAACCTGGCCACAGATCTATCCAATTGTGATCGACTCCAAGTGAAGTGGAGGCCCCCTCCCTAGAAGTTCTAGGCCAGGTTGGATGGGACCTTGAGCAGCCTGATCTAGTGGGAGGTGTCCCTGCTCATAGTAGGGGAGCTGGATCTGGATGATCTTTGAGGTCTCTTCCAAGCCACTGCGTTATTCTATGATTTTATGATTCTAAGCATGGCCTTCAAAAATCTATGTTTGGATTGAAAACGCACCTGTAGCATTCTCCCAGACCCTCCTCCTACCGCCTGCTGACTGGTGGATCCTGCAATAGATCCTGGTCTTTCAGATCCAAGTTCACAGAATCACAGAATCACAGAATCACAGAATAACCAGGTTGGAAGAGACCCACTGGATCGTCGAGTCCAACCATTCCCACCAATCCCTAAATCATGCTCCTAAGTACCTCATCCACCCTAACCTTAAACACCTCCAGGGACAGTGACTCAACCACCTCCCTTGGCAGACCGTTCCAATGCCTAACCACCCTCTCCCTGAAGAATTTTTTCCTAATCTCAAGCCTAAATCTCCCCTGGCGGAGCTTGAGGCCATTCCCTCCCGTCCTGTCCCCTGTCACTTGGGAGAAGAGCCCAGCACCCTCCTCTCCACAACCTCCCTTCAGGTAGTTGTAGAGAGTAATAAGGTCTCCCCTCAGCCTCCTCTTCTCCAGGCTAAACAGCCCCAGCTCTCCCAGTCGCTCCTCATAAGATTTGTTCTCCAGCCCCTTCACCAGCTTAGTTGCTCTTCTCTGGACTCGCTCCAGAGCCACAACATCCCTCTTGTGGTGAGGGGCCCAGAACTGAACACAGGACTCGAGGTGCGGTCTCACCAGTGCCGAGTACAGGGGGAGAATAACCTCCCTGGACCTGCTGGTCACGCCGTTTCTGATATAAGCCAAGATGCCATTGGCCTTTTTGGCCACCTGGGCACACATGCTGGCTCATGTTCAGTTGACTGTCGACCAACACCCCCAGGTCCTTCTCCTCCTGGCAGCTTTCCAGCCAGGCTTCTCCTAGTCTGAAGTTGTAGCTTTTGCAAATCAGCTGGAAGACAAGGAGACCTGCCACCTTCCACAGGCAGTTCCGTGTTGACCTCCCACCCCACCCTGGAGACCAGAAGGCCATGTCACAGATCTATGGCACCACCTGCCACAACCTGGATACCCCTCATCTCACTTGAACTTGTTGATGGGGTGATGTCCTCTCCCATCAGAAATGTTTAACGGAGCCATCAGTATTGACTTCACCAAGAGAGGTGACCACATCCTCAGATATGCGTTGCCCTCATGATCTCTCCATAGTTTCAGTAGAGAGGACCTGCCACAAGCAGCTCTTAGATCACCAGTGTCTGTGCTGAGTGCTCCAACTAAATGGAAAAGCTGTTTGATAAGACCTTGGCTCGCTGCCTACTGTACCAGGAACAGACGAAGTGCTCAGGGATGCAGCTGCAGGCACCACAGAATGCAAAAACCAGGAGGTCTTGAAAAACTGGAATTTTTCCAAACCCAGAAGGACATACCAGTTCGTGGATGGTTGCTGCAGAAACCAGGGTCCAGCTGAGAGGTGTGGGGGGTAGGAGGCAGCTCTAAAAAAGGACTGAAAAGAACTTGGCTGGTAGAGATGAAGCGTATGAATGTCTTATCAGTAACTGTAAGCCAATATAAATGAAATATCGAGTGAGGCAACACAACTTACGAAAGTGTTTAGGTTTGAACAAAAATAGAAACTTCACAGTTTTGTCACGTTAAGTCTGCCCTGGAATAAAATAAGCAAAATGAATTCTTTAGCTTTGGCATAAGATCCATGCTGAGTCTGGCTCCTCTGGCAGACTCGGCTGAGAGTAAGCCCAGTGTATCCCGTACACTTAATCTTTTTCCCATCCCAATGGTATCTTTCCAAATAGAAGCCCAACTTCTAATCTTTGTCCCACATATGGTTATGTTAAACATTTTTGGCTGATTTCTTCAGGTTAAAGAGGGGGTGTCTACTTTTCTGAACCGAGTTGCAGGTTCCACATGAAAAGTTAGATTTGTGTTTTAGTATCTCTGAAGAATCCATTTCAGGTTCATTATTAAAATGTAACCAAGTCAGTGAAATGCCTTGTACATCTGTGGGGGTTATATGGGTTTCTCTCAGCCTGACAGGAGCTGGAGTTATTCACTCTGGAGAAGAGAAGGCTCCAGGGAGACCTTCTAGCAGCCTTCCAGGACCTGTAGGGGCTACAATAAAGCTGTGGAAGGACTTTTTACAAGGGCTTGGAGTGATAGGATGAGGCGGAATGGCTTTAAATTGGAAGGGGGGAAGATTTAGATTAGACATTAAGAAATTAGACATTGGAAATTCTTCCCAGTGAGGCTGATGAGGCACTGGAACAGGTTGCCCAGAGAAGTCGTGGCTGCCCCATCCCTGGAGGTGTTCAAGGCCAGGCTGGATGAGGCTTCGAGCAACCTTATCAGCAGGAGGTGTCCCTGCCTATGGTAGGAGGTTGGAACTGGATGATTTTTAAGGTCCCTCCCAACCCAAGCCATTCTACGATATGATGATTCGATGATTCTATAGAGCATAACTCACCCTTTCTTACAGGAAAACTTGGGGCTGGCACCTCAGGAAGGAGAAGACCCCGTCTTCTCCATGACAGCCACTTTCCACAGAGGGAAAGGGCTGAAATGGAGGAAAGGAAAAACCTCAGCCAAATGGGACACATTTCCAGCTGATCCCCTCATCTGAGTGTGCCTAAACATCCACCCAGTGTCTTGTTCAAGGCACTGCTTTATCCCAAAGTGAGACAAGAGGAACCGTGTGGGATCAAAATCGCTTTTCAAGGCAGAGGTTCTGCAGTTTGCTCACCAGCATCTATCTAGCCAAGGAATCTGCTTTCTCCATCACTATCAGAACTGAAGACCTGCTGTGAATGATTTACACAGCAGTTTTGTGCTGGAACATGGCTGAAGGAGCTGGGGTTGTTTAGCCTGGAGAAAAGGAGGCTGAGAGGAGACCTTATCACTGCCTACAACTCCTTGAAAGGAGGTTGTAGCAAGGTGGGAGTTGGTCTCTTCTCCCAAGTGACAGGTGAAAGGATGAGAGGGAATAGCCTCAAGTTGCTCCAGGGCAGGTTCAGATTAGACATCAAGAAAAATGTCGTCACTGAAGGGGTTCTCAGGCCCTGGCAGAGGCTGCCCAGGAAGGTGGTGGAGTCCCCAACCCTGGAGGTGTTCAAAAGAAGGGGAGATGTGGTACTTAGGGATCTGGATTAGTAGTGGACATGTGCCCTTGGACTCTATGATCTCGAAGGTCTTTTCCAACCAAGCATTTCTATGATTAACTATTTCTTCGCAATGAGGGTGGTAAGGCCCTGGCAGAGGTTGCCCTTAGAAGTGTCAACTGCCCCATCCCTGGAGATGTTCAAAGCCAGGTTGGAGGAGGCTTTGAGTAGCCTGGCCCAGTGGGAGGTGTCCCTGCCCACGGCAGGAGAGTCGGAACTGGCTGGGCTTTGAGGTCCCTTCCAACCATCCCATGATTCTGTGCTTCTATGTTTTATTCGTAGCCAGCTACCGCTGAGACTCAACGATCTCCAAGGTCTTTTCCAAGACCAGAAGGGAAGGACAGGGAAGGACAGGGCAGCACAACCGCTCCCTGCCTCAGTTTCCCCAACCCTTGCATCCCAGGCCTCGCCCCCATCCCTGGAGCGTGAGGCGTCTCCTAGCAACACGCCCCGCCCCCGTCTCTGAGTGGCCGTAGAGCCAGGGGGCGGTCCTTTGGCAACAAGCCTCACCGCTGATTGGCTGACACTCGAAAGGGGGCGCGTCTCTTAGCAACACTCTTCGCTGATTGGCCAAGGTGTAAGAGAGGCGGGTCTCGTAGCAACGCGCCCCGTCGTTCATTGGCCGGAGCTCGACGGGGGCGTGGCCCTCTAGCACAGTCCCCTTCGCTAATTGGTCAGATCGCTAACGGGGAGGTGGGTCGCCTAGCAACACGCCCCTCCCCCAGCTCCGATTGGCTGCCGCCGCCGCCGCCGCCATTTTCAAACCGCCGCTGCCGCTATTATCGCCGCCGCCGCCGCCATTTCTCACCATGGAGGCTGAGCCTGCCGCGCAGAAACCGACAAGGCGGAGACGGGGCAGGGCTAGCACCCCCCGTTCGCCTCAGGGGGACAGCGGGGACCGGGAGGCCGCGCCCTGCAGCCGGTAGGAGTCGCGATCCCTCCCGGTCAGGGAAACCCTGGGCTCGCATTTTCGCCTTTTTCACCCCGCTTCAGGGCTTTCCCTCAGCCTGAGGGGACCCCTCCGCCTTCTCGAGGGGAGAACCCTTGCATAAGAAAGGCTTGGGGTGCTGGTGGATGAGAGTCATAGAATCATAGAATGGTTTGGGTTGGAAGGGGCCTTAAAGATCATCCTTCTCCAACCTCCCTGCAATGGGGAGGGAGACCTCCCACTAGATCAGGCTGCCCAAGGCCCCATCCAACCTGGCCTTGAACACCTGCTGGGATGGGGCAGCCACAACTTCCCTGGGCAACCTGTTCCAGGGCATCACCACTCTAATGATGAAGAAATTCTTGCTTGTATCAAGCCTCACTTTGTCCCTCTCCAGTTTATCCCCACTGCCCCTTGTCCTATCACTCCAAGCCTTTGTGAACAGTCCCTCCCCAGCTTTCTTGGAGCCTCTTCAGGTACTGGAAGGTCGCTATAAGGTCTCCTTGGAGCCTCTGCTTCTCCAGGCCAAACAAGCCCAATTCTCTCAGCCTGCCCTTGTACTGGAGGTGCTCCAGCCCTCTGATCATCTTTGTAGCCTCCTCTGGATCTGTTCCAACATAAGGTCAACATGAGCCTGCAACATCCTCTCACAGCCCAAAAGCTAACAATATCCTGGTCTATATTAAAAGAAGCATGGCCAGCAGGGCAAGGGAGAGGATTCTCCCCTTCAATTTCTCCCCCTGTATTCCACTCTTGTGAGACCTCACCTGGAATCCTGTGTCCAGTTCTGGAATCTCCAACAGAAAAAAGGATATGGAACTGTTGGAATGGGTCCAGATGTGGCCACAAAGTTGATACAAGGGCTGGAGCACCTCTACCGTGAGGGCAGGCTGAAATATCTGGGGTTGTTTGGCTTGGAGATGAGAAGCCTCAAGGCAGACCTTGTAGCACCTCCCAGTACTGGAAGGAGCTATGGTTGTGTTAAGCTTTTTTGGCAGGCTGATGGCTTCAGCTTAAAGAGTGGGCATCTACTTTCCTGAATTGAGCTGCAGGTTCACCTTGAAAAGCTAGACTTCTGTATTAGTATCTCTGAAGAATCCACTGCAGGTTTATTACTAAATTACAGCCATGTCTGTGAAATGCCTTGTATATATGTAGGGGTTTTGTGGATTTTTCTAAGCATGACAGGGTGAGAGAGTTGGGGTTGTTCAGCCTGGAGAAGAGGAGGCTCTGGGGGGACCTTAGTGCAGCTTTTGCTAGTGAAAGGGGCTGCAGGAAAGCTGTGGAGGGACTTTTTACGAGGGCCTGGAGCGACAGAATGAGGGGCATTTTAAAATTGGAAGAGAGAATGTTATATTAGACATTAAGAAATTAGACATCAGAAATTCTTCCCAATGCGGGTGGTGAGGCCCTGGCCAATGTTGCCCAGGGAATCTGTGCCTGCCCCATCCCTGGAGGTGCTCAAGGCCAAGTTGGATGGGGCTTTGAGCAGCCTGGTCCAGTGGAAGATGTCCCTGCCCATGGCAGAGGGTTGCAATTGGATGATCTTTGAGGTCCCTTCCAACCCCAACCATTCTGTGAACCTGTGATGTTACCCAGGGAATTCTCTCCCTCCAGCTTTGCAGGGACCCCCCCTCCTAGCCCTCAAGAGGAACCCCTCTCCTGCAGGGGCTCCTTGTGGTACAGACACTACTTTTCTTACCCCTCCAGTTGCAGGGAATGCTTCACTCTGTGTCTATAACAGAGAGCTTCCCCCCCTGTCTTATAAGGGAAATGTCTGTGAGTTTAGGGGATCTCTGAGTATCCCATAATTAGGCAAGGGGCCACCAACACCCCATCTTATGTGATAAGAGTGGGGAAGGGTGTTCCTCAGGTCACAACCAGTGTCTGTTCCAGTCCCAAAAGTGGTATAAACTGTTCCTGCCTCCTCTCCTGCCTCCCAAAGTCCCCCTAGGCTTCTGTGCAAAGCCCTCCCTCCTCCCTGATCTCTCCTAGGGGTTGTCTTACGGGCTGCACAGAGCCCTGGCCTGGCCTGAGCGTCCTCCTGGTTCAAGTGTACCCTCAGGCCTCCCATCAACCTGCAGAGACTCTCTGCCCTCCTGCCTTGTCAAGAGGACCCTCACCCTCTTGTCTTTCCTCAGGAATTCCCTCCCTCTGGCTTTGCAGGAACCCAAAAAAGGGGAATCCCTCTCTTTCAGGGACTTCTTATGGGATGGACACTTCTTTCCTTCCCCCTCTATAAGAAAGAGCACCCCTGCAGGTTTTCACTCCGATCTTATAAACCGAAGGTATCTGAGTTTAAGGAATCCCCGAGTCTCCTGTGATGAGGCAAGGGGTCACCAATGCCCCATCTTACGTAGTAAGAGTGTGGAAGGGCGTTCCTTGCGTCACAAGTGGTGTCCCTGCCTGTTCCTGTCCCAAAACAGGGGTAAACTGCACCTGCTGCCTCCCATGCCTGATGAAGTACCCCTAGGTTTCCATGCAAAGAATTCCCTCCTCCCTCACCTCTTGGTGGGACGCCTACGACCCACAGCAGTTTAGGGGAAGGAAGAGAAGATCCTTGTTGCTCCTCGAGTGGGAATAATTTTGGGGGTGGAATGTTCTTTATATCTCCCAGAATGACTGGTTGATCCTCCAGGGTTTTTCAAGGCCATAACACTGGATTAACTTTTTCTCCTGGGCATGGAGAGACCCACCTCAGCTCCAGTGTCAGCCTGGCTTTTACTTTAATTTTTAAATCCCTGTGTATGCCATCTATTCCTGTTATTTTGATATGTTGGACTTGGGAGACTTTCCCAAGGCCACCCAATGGAAGAAACTATTTCTTCCTAGGTTAACCAGAAGATCAGCTTATCTGTGTTGACCCCAATAATGATACCTGGATGTGTTTATAAGCAGCTCATGCCCTATCAGCAGCTGAACCCTGTGTGACCCATCTCCTGCTGACTGATATCTAGACAAACCTAAGCTGATGAGCAGAAGATTGTGGTTTTCATTACCCTCGGGGTTAGGAAATGACTTCTAGCCTGCAGGTGGTGTAGAAAACACCCATTTCTAGCAAATGTGGCTCTCTCTTGGGCTAATGGCTGAACTTGATGATCTTAGAGTTCTTTTTCGGACTTAATGATTCCATGATTCTGTTTATCTCAGCCCAGTTTCTACCTCCCGGTGCTGTATGTGGGCAGAGGTTAAGCCTGAGATGCAATCAGGGTCTTTTCCTTGCTGTCCTTGTTCTTTGCACCTGACAGGGGGTTGCAGGCCTTCACACCTCAGCCTGGGATGGTCTGGAGCAGTGACAGATGCTCTTGCTCTTCCTCCAGCTTCGTTAGAGCCATGGGAATGAGTGAGGAAGGTGATTGAGGCAATCTTGTGTTTTGAAACCGCGTGAAATTCCCTGCAGGCTGGTGTGGATGTTCTTTATTTGGTGAGTTAAATCAAAGCAGAGTAAACATCTGAGTCTGGTTTTCATAATGGCTGGTTTTGGTACCACTGTGTGCTCTGGGTGACAGAACATTTTGATGGACTTCTAAAAACAAACAAAAAACACAGAAAGATGCTGCAATATCATCTTGCAGATCAAATTGTAGCTCCTTAATTACCATGCTGTACGAGCATAGCATAATTGAAGGGTTCAGTGATTTGGTGAGGTGATGAAACGCTGCCTAAATTTCTAGGGTGGTTGCACATTCCTTTGTGAGGCTTCTCTGTGAGGAGGGGCCCAGGGAAATTGGGATAAAACTGCAAAAGGAGTTTATGCAGATAATATGTGTGTGTTAAACCTTCCTCCAGAGACTTGTGGCACCTAGATGTGGTCTTGCGATATAGGCAAAACAATTCAAGAAGTCAGTCTTGAGGTTTTTGCATGGACTAATGGAAAACATTAGCTGGACGGGACTTCTGGGAGGTCTCCAGTCCAACACTTGCTCAAAGCAAGGCCAACTTCAAATAGAGGTCAGGTTGCTCAGCGCACTGGCCAAGTATGTTCACAAATCTCCAAGGACAGAGATTTCCATACCCTTCTGGGTCCCTGTTCCTGAGTTTCACCACGCTCATTGTAGGGGAAATTATTTATCCTTCTGTCTAACAGGAATTTTCCTTGCAGCTTGTGCACACTGCCTCTTCCCATTCTGCCATGTGTGCCCACAAAGGGTCTGCCTCTGCCTTCCCTGTTTCGATGGTTGCAAGGCAGCACTTAGAGCCTCATTTGCTTTACTCTGTCTCCTCATTCATCCTGTGCTCCAGTCCCAACACCATCTCGGCTGGACACGCTCCTATTGTGGATGTTTCTTGTACTGGGAGGTCCAAACCTGCACCCAGTATCCAGATCAGGCCTCGCAAATGCTCATGGGCATCACTTGACCTGCTTGCTGTGTGTGCCCCCCGGTGCAGTGCAGAGCCGGCCCGCAGGAGAGCCAGGAGGTTCCCTTTATTGGGGGGTGCAGGCGCAGGATGAGGGGCAACAGTTTTAAGCTGAAAGAGGGAAGATTTAGATGAGATGTTAGGAAGAAATGTTTTCCTGTGAGGGTGGTGAGGCCCTGGCACAGGTTGCCCCAGGAAAGCAGTGGCTGCCCCATCCCTAGAGGTGGTTAAGACCAGGTTGGATGAGGCTTTGAGCAACCTGTTGCAGTGGGAGGTGTCCCTGCCCGTGGCAGGGGGGTTGGAACTGGATGGACTTTGAGATCCCTTCCAACCCAAGCTATTTTGTGAACTTGCTGCAAACCACTAATAACAGAATTTAAACTGTTTAATCCCTTCAGCTGTTGGGGAAGTGGCAAACCCTGAGTGCTTGCACTGTTTGTGCTCTGAACAGCCAGCCTGTGCATGAGGCTGCTCACCAGCTGAGGCTTGAATTTGTCTGAGCCTCCAGAAGAGCTACACAGAGCCTTAAGCAAAGGCCCCTCCTCCCTGTGTAAGTGCTTTTGCAGTAGAACATAAATATATTTAAACATAAGCACCATGAATTAAGTCACTTTCCCTATTAATTTGCCTTAACCTTGTCACTGTGTGCACACAGGCATTGAAAAAGCTTTGTCTCCAGTGCTGTAACACAAGCTGGGAGGAGTCCTCTGCCCAGCAGCCTGATTTTAATCAAGTATCTCTCCTGGCAGAACCAGAGCTCCAGTTGCAGGCCTGAAGCCTCCGATTTAGGGGCTATGAATACACTAAATACATTCAGCAATGTTTAAGGGCGAGGTAATATCCTTCATTAGACATGTACTCTTGCAGACCCTGCCTTGTACCCTTCAGATTCTCACGGCTACAGCATTCCTGACTAGTCTCAAATCTGCTGTTTCAGGTTAAGTTTTAGCTTAACTTTCACAGTAAGCATCAAGTTTCATTTCTGTGATGCTAGAGAATTCCTGATGCTTCCAAAACAGGGCTCTGTGGCCAGGGAGGTGTGAAGGGATGTGGTTTGGACAGAGTATTTGTAGTCAGCCTCTTGTCTGTGTAATCCCAGGGTTGTGTCTAAAAAGGGAGGAGACAGTTGATAGCATGCTGGAGACGGTGACTTCACACAGTTATGAGCAGTGAATGTTTCCTCTCATATAAAGGGCTGCTTTAACACTTTGCAGTTTCTCATTTATCCCTTTCTCCCACTGGCAATATCCCTGTAGCTCCTGCACAGCAACGTGACGGATAAATTTGAGAGGAAACTGTTCTGTTGAATAGCGGGAGATAGTGTGTGCATGAAGAAGAGCAATCCTGAAGGGGGAATGAATTGCTAAGAACCCATTCTCTGTTCCCAGCTAGTTTCTGACCCAGCATTAGCCAGCATCGTTGGTTGCTGGGTGAGTATTTCTCTGAACCCTGTTTTCCCAGCTCTGGGAGCCAGAAGACAATTAAAAAAAATGGAGATAGGCTTCTGAGACAGATGAACTTTAATTCTGGGGTTTGTTTGCTCTGTAGTCTTGCTCCCAGCTTGATAGTTTTATCTAGTCTCAGAGTGAAGCAGGTAGTTCAGGGGGTATTATCTCTCCTGAGATAACACAGATAAATCAAGCAGCAAGTCCTCTCTCCTGCCCCAGACACACTGTCCAACCCCAGCTTGCACCTTGCAAACGTGTTTAGCCACGCTGCGTGATTTGGTGTGGAGACTAGCTCTGGGGGAGCTCCAGCAAGCTAGGATGGCCTAGCACCCCACCAGGAGGAGAGGGGTACCCTCCAACCCCAGGCAAGCCTAGAGCTCGCAGGATTTTCTCATCACTTGTTCTCTCTGATATCTGGAACCATTCTGTAGCTTTCATATTGCAGAAGCACCCAGAGGCAATGGTGCAGGGCTGGGGTCCTGCTGTGCTAAGCTTCTGAGGGTGGAGATGTCAAGTCACACATCTAATTAAAATCAAACCTCATGCTCCCCTTCTTGAGTGTCTGCATCTTTGGTAGCTCAGAGCCACAGCTCTTTTCAAGCCCTGATCCTGTGACCGGCATGTGATGTTGTGCCTGTTTTGTGATCCAGTGGTACTTGCTCAGCTCCTGGGGTCCCAGACCCTGTAAAGACAGCGAAGTTCTGAACAAGAGAGTGTGATGTGTCACTTTGAGACGAGTCCTCTGCAGTGGGAAGGGTCTCACAGCTGATCATACAGATTTTGTGTATTTGTAAACATTTTAATTGCAACTGTCACTTCTTAGTAGTTATTCAAATGGAATTAATCCAAATTAACTTTGTATGGCAGGACTTTATGGCAGGATTAAAAGAAACAAGTGGGTTTTTATATAGGTCACAATAGGGTGAAAGGTGGAAAAGATGCTCGGCTATTGAGTTGTGCAAGCAAGGGTGGTTTCAGGAATCCCCTGAGTAAAAGGTCATCTGAAACAGGCTGACCAGTGCTGCCATGAGAAAGCAAGGACAAGCAGCTTCTGTCTGGTGTGACTAACAGATGAGGCTGACAGAGGAGCCTAGTTAGAGTAGCAGGTGGTGAAGAAGAGCCCGCAGCCTGGTTTTGTGTGTTCTCACAGATGGTCCAACTGTCAGCTGTTGCCGAAGGTGGGATCTGGGTTCCCTTTGGCTGGCTAAAAAGGACCTGGGGGTGCTGGTCAACAGCAGCTGAATATGATCCTGCAGAGTGCACAGGTGGCCAAGAGGGCCAGTGGCTTGCATCAGCCATGGTGTGGCCGGCAGGAGCAGAGCAATCGACATTCCCCTGTATTCAGCATTGAGGAGGCATCACCTTGAATATTGTGTTCAGTTTTGATCCCCTCACTACAAGAAGGACATTGAGACACTGGAGTGTGTCCAGAGAAGGACAACAAAGCTGGAGAGCAAGTCTTAATGAGGAGCAGCTGAGGAACCTGGGGTTGTTTAGCCTGGAGAAAAGGAGGCTGAGGGGAGACCTTATCACTGTCTAAAAGTGGCTAAAATGAGGTTGTAGCGAGGCGGGTACTGGTCTCTTCTCCCAAGTAACAAGTGATAGGAGGATAGGAAATGGCCTCAAGTTGCACCAGACTAGACATCAGGAAAAATGTCTTCACTGAAGGGGTTCTCAGGCCCTGGCAGAGGCTGCCTAGGGAGGTGATGGAGTCCCCATGCCTGGAGGTGTTTAAAAGACGGGGAGATGAAGTGCTTGGGGATCTAGTTCAGTAGTGGACAGGTATGGTTGGGCTCGGTGATCTCAAAGGTCTTTTCCAACCAAATGATTCTATGATTCAAACCAGCCCCACTCCCGCTGTGTCCTTGCAGCAGTCCCCCTCACTCTGTGGCTGCAGGGGCAACTGGGCAGCTGGTTTCCAGTTGAAGCAGTACCCCAAAAAAGTGACATTTAAGCTTTACCTGTAGGTGAAACTCCTTTCCCTCTGGCCACTGGATTGCTGAATTTGACTTGCTGGGAGGAAGGGAGAAAAAAATGGCCTTATTTTGGTGGCAGCCTGCAGTCACGCTGAAGAGGTGGAGTGCAAAGCAAGACCCTTCACTGTAGCCTGTGCAGGAGTCTCATCAAGGAGAAATTTGTTTCTGTAGCAGAAACGGGAGCAAAGCAGCTGGTTGTCCACACAAAAGGATGGGATTTAAGGAGGGATCCGAAAAGAAAGAGTCCTTTCTGAATTACGTGTTTACATATTAAAGGGAAAAAGCTTTTAAGACTACTTGTTCTGCACAATCTGCAGTAAACTCTTTATTTGACTTTTATTCACACGTACATTTACACTATTTTAAGTCAGTTGTTTCTGGACAGTGACCCAACTGCAAGGCAAGCCTTTTTGATGGTGATTGCTCCCTCTTTTCTTTCTTCTCCCTAATTAAGGCTTTTCTGAAATGAATGCTTGCTCTTGATCTCCGTTATGATTAAAGCCTGTGTTCCAGCAGACTTTCTTGGGCTGCTAAAGTAGTAATGAAGAGTGCAAACACACACTTTTCCTTCCTATTATCACATCAAAGTTAGCATAAATGGAAAGTTTTACTCCACTGAAGAAGGTAGCTATTAAAATGCATCACTGGAGTATAATTGGAAGCTACAGTGCAGCTTTCTGAAAAATGTCTAGAGGCTCTTGTCTTACCAGGAGTTTGCTTTTTTTTAAATCCAAAAACAGGCTGCGAGTGTCTAGGTCTGGATGTGTTCAAGTGCAACCGTTTCAGTCCAATGTCATTGTGTGAGCCTCAAACAACAACTCACAGGAGACGGTAATGCTGCCATAGTGTCCTAAATTGCGTGTTCTATTTTGGCCTAAAGCTACTGTAGGAGAATGGTGATACTTCAGCATTCATAAAAATCTTAGAATCATTTCTTCAGAGAAGACCTTTGAGAACATCTGAGTCCAACCGTACCTGTCCACTACTAAACCAGATCCCTGAGCACCTCGTCTTTTAAACACCTCCACGGATGAAGACTCAGCCACTTCCCTGGGCAGCCTCTGCCAGTGCCTGAGAACCCTTTCTGTTTACTGATATCCAATCTAAACCGCCCCTTGTGCAACTTGACATTTTCTCCTGTCTCTTACTTCCTCACTTGGGAGAGGAGACCAGCACCCGCCTTGCTACGACTTTATTTCAGGGAGTTGTAGATGGTGATAAGGTCTTGCGTAAGCCTTCTTTTCTCCACGCTAAACAATCCTAGGTCCCTCAGCCACCTCTCATAATGCTTGTTTTCCAGCCTCTTCACGAGCTTCATTCCCCTTCTCTGGACACACTCCAGTGCTTCAGTGTCCTTCTTGTAGTGAGAGGCCAAAAACTGAACCGAGGATTTGAGGTGCAGCCTCACCCATGCAAAGTCCAGGGGCACAATCACTTCCCTGGTCCTACTAGCCACGCTGTTTCTGATACAAGCCCAGATGCCACTGGCCTTCTTGCCCACTTGGGCCACTGCTGGCTCCAATCAAGTAAGGGTTTAGATTTTAATGGTTAACCCCCAACCCTTTGTACTTTCTCCTTAGCTGTACTTCCCCCAAGAACTCTGCAATGTTCACCAACAGGAGAGCTAGGAACAAAGTATCCCTAAAACTGAAAGGCTTTGCACTATTAGCAGCAATCTTGTGACACTATTTTCTTAGACTTGTGGAATCATTAACCTCAGAAAAGACCTCTAAGTTTGTGCAGTCCAGCTGGCAGCCCAACACCACTGTCTCTGCTAAACTATGTCCCAGAATGCCACAGCCACCTGATTTGGGTTTGTTTTTTTTGTTTTCTTTTAACCCTTCCAGGGATGGGGACTCCACCATTGCCCTGGGCAGCTTTTTCCTATGCTTGATCGCTCTTTCAGTAAAGAAATTTTTACATATATCAAATCTAAACCTCCCCTGGCACAACTTGAGGCCATCTTGCAGCAAACTGGAATGAAATCCTGACCTTACAGGACACCTGTAAGTTACCGAGCACCGTTTAACAAATATCGGTGTGGGGAAGCATCTTGTACTGGAGTTTTTCATGAGGGATAAAAAAAGTGTGAGCACACCCCACTGGTCAGCTGCACAGCTCTGGAAATAGTTCCTGAGGGTTTTTTTTGTCAGGATGTGTGAAAATACAGGCAGAATTAATAAAACAGGTGGAAGTATGGACTTGGTATATCTAACTCGGCTTACTTTTGGTGGCCTCTGAACAAGGATCTCTAGAAATGCTGGTGGTGCTGTGGAATGCTTGTCCAGCCCTAGGATGCTCCCAGTGCAACCTGCTGTTTCTCAGTGCCTGGTGATGCTGGAAATTAAGCTTCTCCTAGGGAAGGAGGAAGAAGGAAAAGCCTTCAAAATTATTCAGCGCTTGCTTTCCCTAAACCATGGTACTGCTGCTTTCCCAACCTACATGGCAAGTGCCACCAGCCAGTTATTAAAACCAATTAAACCCTTTCAGCATTCAACACCCCTCTATGTGAATGTTGATGTCCCTTAATTACTCTATGCTGATGATAACCTGCTTGTTATTGTCTTCTAAAACAGAAGTCTTGCTACACTTACCAAATAATTATCTTCACTCACGAGGCATTATCCTCAGCATCCAGTTGCTTAAGCCTAGCTATTAGTGCTTCAATTAATATTTTCAGGGCAAGCTCACCACAGAATGCTCTTTTTAGATAAGTAACTCGCAGTGGATGGAGACAGGATATTACTGCTGAGCCCAGCCAACGTCAGTCCTGCGAGTGGAAAGATAAGGATAGCGTTCCTTCTGTTAACGGGGTCCCCTGATGATAAGAGTGAGCTCTTCAGTGCTTTTTCACCCAGTGAAGTGATCTTTGTGTGCGCTAAAAGTGCTCTTTCTACAATAAGGGTTGTTCATAACTCTAGCTGCCTCTTCTGACTGAGGTATCAGGCAAAGGGTGGTGTGAGCCCACAGCAGTGACGTGGCCCAGTGCGATGAGAAGAGTTCCCTCTTCCCAATTCTTTACTTGTGGGTAGCTGGCTTGAAATGCAGAGAATCATTTTACTGAAGTCAGGCAAGTGAGAGACTATCCAGGTTATCTTGGTTATCTTAATTTTCAGGGGAGACTCTGTATGTCTTGATTATATGATCAGGTGAAACAACATAAAGATGGTCTTAAAGAACTGAATCTTGCATTTGTAATGTGAGAGGCAGCAGGAGAAGGCCGGGAAGGCGATACAAGGACAGGAGAACTGGAAGGGATGATGAAGGATGATGATTTTAGATACTGTAGAGGTCAGTTAGGCTGAAAGTTAGCAGCCTTCCTTCCTTCTTAGTAACGGTGGTGGGCACAGGCTGCTTCAAGGAAAGCAGTGATGTCTTTCTTGTGAAGACCCTTAAAATAACAGCAAATATATATGATGCTGTAGAAAATATGGATCCACCACAGGGGGGTGGAGGATGCAGAGAGGAATATGGTGAATTAGGGAATTCTGGAACAAGGTTGGAACATATGCTTAAGTGTGGGGTCCAAGTCATGTTTCTTCTTAACTTATATTCCACTGCAGAGAGGCAGCCTGCATGTACCAGGCTCACTGCCCTGCATTAGACCTCATGTCTCATGTGCATAGATGAGAACAGCCCATGCGTTAAAGAAAAGTTTAAGCTGTGAAGGAAAAAAAACCTTTATTTACTTAATCCCCTCCCTAATTCCAGCAACATTTCAGATCTTGTACTTGGATCCCTACTGGATAAAAAGAAGTTGTAAGACCTTGAGCTCTGTCTGGGAATGTGGAGACAACACTTCAGCATCCTGGTGCTTTGGTGCTTTCCATCATGCTGAGTGGATGTAAAACCAGCACGGACTTGAGGTGTGACTGCTCCGGCGTTGAAACTGTTGAACTTGAAATACTCATAGAATCATAGAATAGTTTGGGTTGGAAGGGACCTTAAAGGCCATCTAGTTCCAACCCCCCTGGCACATCCCCCTAGATCAAGCTGCCCAAGGCTCCATCCAACCTGGCCTTGAACGCCTCCAGGGATCCAACTCCCATTGCTTGCTTTTAACCCTTTGAAAGTGTTTAAGCTCCAAGTTTTGCTTCCAGAATGTTTAAAAGAGATTGAAGATAATTGGAAAAATCTGTTTCTTGATGAGTTTTTCTCTTGGTAAACACAGCTAGGTGAATTACTGAAGGGGATGAGGGAAACTGACAGCCTCACAGCCCTTCAGCTTCTCCACGGAGATGGTATTTGACTGAGTTTAATTGAACACTGGGCATCTCGGTTAGGGGCAAAACTTGTGTTAATTGCTTGTCACATTGACGCCTATCCATGTGTGATGTTCTCACTGTACTCTGCTCCATTTCTCACTGTATTCTGCTTGAGAAACTGGCTGCCGTTGGCCTCAACAGGTGCACCCTCTGCTGGGTAAAAAACTGACTGGGTGGCCTGGCCCAAAGAGTGGTGGTAAAGGGTGTTAAATCCAGTTGGAGGCCAGTCACAAAGTGGTGTCCCCAGGACTCGGTGCTGGGCCAGTTCTGTTCAATATCTTTATCAATGAACTAGATGAGGGGATTCAACTGTCCTTAGTAACTTCACAGATGACACTAAGCTGGGAGGAAGTGTTCATCTCCTTGAGGATAGGGAGGATCTGCATGGAGATCTGAACAGGCTGGATCAATGGGCTGCAACCAACAGGACAAGGTTCAACAAGGCCAAGTGCCGATTCCTGCACTGGGTCAAAGAAATGCTGTGCAGCCTTCCAGGCTTGGGGAAGAGTGGCTGGAAGGCTGCCTGGAGGAGGAGGACCTGGGAGGTGCTGGTTGACAGTGGCTGAACGCAAGCCAGCAGTGGCCCAGGTGGCCCAGAAGGCTAATGGTATCTTGGCCTATATCAGAAGAAGCATGGCCAGCAGGACCAGCGAGGTGATTGTGCCCCTGGAGTCTGCATTAGCGAGACCTCACCTCGAATCCTGGGTTCAGTTTTGGGACCCTCTGTACAAAGAAGGACATTGAGGGGCTGGAATGTGTCCAGAGAAGGGGAACAAAGCTGGTGAAGAGTCTGGAGAATAAGTCTTGTGAGAGGCAGCTGAGGGAATTCAGGTTCTTTGGCCCGGAGAAAAGGAGGCTGAGGGGAGACCTCATCACTGCCTACAGCTCCCTGAAAGGATGTTGCAGCGAGGTGGGCATTGGTCTCTTCTCCTAAGTGATAGATGATAGGATGAGAGGAAATGGCCTCAAGTTGTACCAAGGCTGCAAGTTGCACCAAGGCTCGTTCAGGTTAGACATCAGGAAAAATTCCTTCACTGAAAGGTTTTTCAGTCCCTGGCAGAGGCTGCCCAGGGAGGTGGCCGAGTCTCCACCCTGGAGGTGTTTAAAAGACAGGTGGATGAGGTGCGCAGGGATCTGGTTTAGTAGTGGACAGATACAGTTGGAGTTGATGATCTCAAAGGTCTTTTCCAACCAAATAATTATATGTTCCTCAAAGGAGGGTTGGAAATGCGAGTGGGTTTGGGAATGACAAGTGCTGTAGCATTGAGCTGGCTCTCTGCAGGGTTTGACCCAAGTACCTCTGTAAAAGAGAAAGAGAAGAGAAAGGAGGAGGAGGAGGAAAAGCTTGAACAGGTTGAAGAAGAGGCGTTTTATGACTGATAAGAGAAGAATGAGACCGTGTTGCTCTTTCACCACAGCAAACTTGTGGGACGTCTTCATCTGTCATTGTTGGGTCAAGCTTTTCAAGTACCAGAGCTGCATACTTTAAATATTTGTGCTATTTAGGAACAGGAAAACATTTGACATCACAGCAGATGTCAAGGCTTTCAGCTTTCTGTTTCTTTTGTATTAGGAAGCTTTTCCTTAATTTTCTTTCAGTTTCAATTTCTGGGCAACTCAGTCTTGCCGTTATGTTAAGTAAAACCCTTTAGGATTTGAAAGTGTTTCTTCTTCCTCTAGGCTCAACGTTTGGGAACAGCTTACACACAGAAGGACATAAGCAAATGCCCTAGGACATTTTTCAAACGTGTCAAAGTAGATGTCCTGCAAAAAATCCCCTTAAGCTTTTAGGAAGCGTTGTGACAAACCTGCCAAGCTGTCACAGAATCACAGAATGGTTTGAGTTGGAAAGGACCTTAAAGATCATCCAGTTCCAATCTCCTGCCATGGGCAGGGACACTTCCCACTGGATCAGGTTGTTCAGAGCCTCATCCAACCTGGCCTTGAACACCTCCAGGGATGGGGCATCTGTGAATTCTCTGGGCAGCCTGGACTAGGGCCTCACAACACTCACAGGAAAACATTTCCTCCCAATATCTCATCCAAATCTCCCCTCTTCCAGCTTAAAGCTCTCCCTCCTCATCTTATCCCTGCACTCCCTGATCAAGATCCCCCCCTCCCCCCCAGCTTTCTTTGAGCCCTTCTCAGTACTGAAAGGCCACTATAAAGTCTCCCCAGAGCCATCTCTTCTCCAGGCTGAACAAGCCCAACTCTCTCAGCCTGTCCTTGTATGGGAGGTGCTCCAGCCTTTGGATCATCTTTGTAGCCTCCTCTGGACTCACTCCAACAGCTCCAAGTCCTTCATGGAGTTCAACTAGAAAGGTGAAACTAGAGTTGTCCCTTAGAATCCCTGCCTTGGCTCCGTACCCACTGTATGTTTGTACAATAAAGGTAGGGGAAGGGTTTAGTTAATTTGGATGTGTACCTGTCTTTCTGAAAAGTCTGAGCCGTCCTTTAATGATGTTGAAGCCTCACAGATTTGAGATCATCACACCACACACCAGGAAGATGTTATACATAATGGCAGGGGAGATCACACCAGCCCAGATGGACTGTAAAGCCCTAGAGACTTTTTATAAGAGCCTGGAGTGATAGGACAAGCAGGAATGGCTTTAAATTGGAAGGGAGGAGATTTATATTAGATATTGGGAAGAAATTCTTCCTGATGAGAGTGGGGAGGCCCTGGCACAGGTTGCCCAGGGAAGTAGTTGCTGCCCCAACCCGGGAGGCTTCAAGGCCAGGTTGGATGAGACTTTGAGCAATGTGATCCAGTGGGAGGTGTCCCTGCCCATAGCTGGGGAGGTGGAACTGGGTGGGCTTTAAGGTCCCTTCCCACCCAAACCATTGTATGATTCTATTAATGTGTCAGGACCATCTCTCCACAGCAGGCAGCTGCTGCTTTTCTTCATGCACATCTTCATACTTACACATGGGCAGCAACCCATTCGAGTGTGACTTTGTCCCCTCCTGACCAGGCCTGAACAGAAAGGCTGTAGAAGTTTAGGAATTGGAATCCTTTCCGAGAAAACTGTGTTACGTTATTAACATTCCCAATGAGCTGAAGAAAAGGTGAAGTTTGGTGATTTACTTCCAAATATGATTTTAAACTGTCATTATGTTTGTCCCCCAAGCTGCACATCTCCCTCGCTTCCCAGCTTTTCTACTCCACAGGGCAAATGCCAGCAGTCCCTGGAAAGCTGCTGTAGCTTAATGTCATATTCACATGCCTAAATACACCCCTTGTCCTTTAACTGTGTAAAACTTGCAGCTTTGTTGTTTCAGCTGTTCTCATCCCTTTGCTTTGAGAAATGCAAATAAGGCTTCAGTTTCTCCACACCCCGAATCACAGGTCACCAGCAAATCTAACTACGTGGTGCCACAGACCTAGTGAGAGGCGAAGTACCTTATTAATCGCGCTGACATAATTGTGAGTAATTATCTGACCAAACCTTCCATTTTACCTGCAAGTGGCCAGGAAGGCAGATGTGATCATTGCCAGTGCCTTACCCTCCTCAGTCAAATTTATTCAGGGCTACTTTGAAGCCTTCCCAGAAATTAAAGTGAGGATGGACAGGGAGGAAAAAGGCACGGATTATTTCAGGTGTTTGGATGGATCCCCAGGCCAATGGGGATCTCTTTGTTCCTTGAGCAGGACTTCATGTTTGTCAACAGGCTCTCCAGAAGCATTTACACAGTCCAGAGGGGAGTAAAGTGTGTTTCTGTGAATCTGTGCAGCCACAGCCTCACAGGCTCTGTGCTGCAAGCCTTATCCCTGCTCCACTTGGATGGCTCACTGCTCACCTTTATTCTTGTGCTTTATTTTGGTGAAGCCAAAGAAAATGCAGACTTGAACAACAAAAAGAAGGCATAAAGCCAATTACGTAGTTAGAATTGCAAATCCGGGTGGGCCCCTCCTTATGCGGAGGAGTAGCAACAACCTTGGCTCGAGTTTCCTTCATGTTTTAGCAAGCAGTCCCAGGCAGCCTTGTACTTGGAGGCTCTGATGTCTTTTTCTCCCCACCTTCACAGCTGAGGTGTAGCAGTTAGTTCAGGATGTGCAAAGTTGAGAAAAGTTTTAAAAAAGGCGTATGGAGATCAAGTCTTGGAGTCTTGAGTGAGGTCTATTAGAGAAGGCATAAATGGGCTTAACCGCTGTTGGGGCCTTGGGCCTCCTGGAAGTGGCCGAGTAGGATTTGCATCCTGCTGCTGCTGCCTCGTAAAATACTTTGCTCTTCCTACAGCTGTGGAGTGGCTGGGCAGGAGCTGCAGTAGGGGAGCTCTCAGGAAGGCAAAGACCTTCTAGCACCCTTAAGAAAAGGCTCAGTCTTCTCCCTGTTCTCCTCCATCTGTTTCTGTTACCCCCAGGTGCTTTCTTTTCACTGCGTCCTCCTGTGCTGGAGATACATGGGGTTCTCCAGAGTATGGAAGAAGGGACTCCAGAGCCACTGCCAATGCAGGCGGAACAGAGCTTTATGTTATTGAATCCTGTGTTCAGTTCTGGGCCCCTCACCACCAGAAGGATGTTGAGGCCTGGAGCGAGTCCAGAGAAGAGCAATAAAGCTGGGGAAGGGGCTGGAGAACAGGCCTTATGAGGAGCGACTGAGAGAGCTGGGGGTGTTTAGCCTGGAGAAGAGGAGGCTGAGGGGAGAGCTCATTGCTCTCTACAACTACCTGAGGGGAGGTTGTAGAGAGGAGGGTAACGGCCTCTTCTCCCAGGTGACAGGGGACAGGACGAGAAGGAATGGCCTCAAGCTCCACCAGGGAAGATTTAGGCTGGACATTAGGAAAAAAAATTTCACAGAAAGGGTCATTGGGCACTGAACAGGCTGCCCAGGGAGGAGGTTGATTCACCTTCCCTGGAGGTGTTTAAGGCACGGGTGGACGAGGTGCTGAGGGACATGGTTTAGTGTTTGATAGAAATGGTTGGACTCGATGATCTGGTGGGTCTCTTCCAACCTGGTGATTCTATGATTTCTTTTCCAGTCCCTTCAGGAGCTGCCAAGCCCGCAACGAACCCCTCTCCCTCTAGGTGTCACCACTGGATTGGGAAAACGGATCTTTCCCTCCTTTTGCTCCTGCTTTAAGATGATTCTTTACAATAAATTGACCAGTTAGGTTGCATTTAGGATTAATTTCGGTTTACTGAATTAAATGGTTCAGGCTTCCTGACCCAGGATGAAGGGAATTAATTTCTTGAACGCTACAGGATAACTTTTCTCCTTTTCTGCACTGAATTAATATTCGTCTGCAACATTTAAACACAGTCACCTCCGAGGTGACTTGGGAGGGAGAAAAATGAGCAGGGAACCAAAGTGCATGAACAGGTCCTGGGTGCCCTGAGCTCTCAGCAGGTGGGTGGGCGGCATTCATCACCTGCCTCTTCATTTAAAAGCTCTTCAGTAAAGTTGTCTGGGTGGTTCCAGGCTCATTTCTAAGAGCACAGACTTCGGCATCAGAGAGACCACAAAAGCTTATTGCATAAATTTACAATTAAGCGGTTTCTCTCCCCCGCACACATAAAGGTCTTAGTACTTTGTAACTGCTTCCATATCTTGCTTAGTGAGAAGAGTTGCAACAGCACTTGGCTTGTCTAAACCTCTAGATGCAAAGTTTTCGAGCGAACCTAAGTAATTTCATTCCCATGGGTGGCTTTTTTTTTTTTAAGGAGAGTTGGAGTTGTTCAGCCTGGAGAAGAGAAGGCTCCAGGGAGACCCAGCAGCTTTCCAGTACCTGAAAGGGCTGCAGGAAAGCTGGGGAGGGACTTTTTACAAGGGCCTGGAGTGACAGGACGAGGAGGAATGGCTTTAAATTGGAAAGGGGAAAAATTAGATTAAATATTAGGAAGAAATTCTTCCTAATGAAGGTGGTGGGGCCCTGGCACAGGTTATCCAGGGAATCTTTGGATGCTCCATCCCTGGAGGTGTTCAAGGTGATGTTGGATGGGACCTTGAGCAGCCTGGTCTGGTGGGAGGTGTCCCTGCCCATGGTGGGGCGATTGGAACTGGATGATCTTTTAGGTCCCTTCCAACCCAAACTGTTCTGTGATCATAGAATCACAGAATCACCAGGTTGGAAAAGACCTCTTGGATCATCGAGTCCAACCATTCCTATCTGCCACTAAACCATGTCCCTGAGCACCTCGTCTACCTGTCTTTTAAATACCTCCAGGGATGGTGACTCCACCACCTCCCTGGGCAGCCTCTACCAGGGCCAAATGACCCTTTCTGTGAGAAACTTTTTCTGATGTCCTGTCTGAACCTCCCCTGGCGCAGCTTGAGGCCACTGCCCCTTGTCCTGTCCCCATCACTTGGGAGAAGAGGCCAGCACCCTCCTCTCCACAACCTCCTTTCAGGGAGTTGTATAGAGCAAAAGGTCTCCCCTCAGCCTCCTCTTCCCCAGCTCCGTTCTCTTCTCTGGACTCTCTCCAGAGCCTCAACATCCTTCTTTTGGCGAGGGGCCCAGAACTGACCCCAAGATTCGAGGTGCAGTCTCACCAGTGCAGAGTCCAGGGGCAGAATCACCTCCCTGCACCTGCTGGTTTCTGATCCAAGCCAAGATGCCATTGCCCATCTTGGCCACCTGAGCACTCTGCTGGCTCATGTTCAGTGGCTGGCAATTGACACCCCCAGGTCCTTCTCCTCCAGGCAGCTTTCTAGCCACTCTTCCCCTAGTTTGATCTTTCACAGCAGCAGGCCAGCCTGAGCAGCCGCCTTTGTTCTAACTGCTTTACAGAGGGGGCAGCTTGGAAACTGAACAATTAGGCGCCCACCAAAGCCAATGCCGAAGTGCTGACTTTGGTCTCTTCACCACAACACAGCCCGACCTCTGGCTCGCCCACGTAGAAGGCTGCCGGCTGCTGCCGGTGTCCTGTTCCCTCCCCTAAGGTGGTTTATATCAGTAAAATAAGTTGGTGTTTTAACTTGTGCTGTATCAACACTTGGTATGAAGGTGCTCCCAGAAGTAGGTGAAGGGTTGACTACTTATTGTTTTATCAAGCCATGTTTTCTGAACGAGGTTTACATATGTAATGTTTTGTGTTGCTGCTTGTTATTTCAGCTGAGTAGCGTATCTCCCACTCACCTTTTAACGTTCGTTTTGATTTGAAGCACTGGAGAGCATCCAGAGAAGGGCAACAAAGCTGGTGAAGAGTTTAGAGCACAAGCCTTATGAGAACTGGCTGAGGGAACTGAGGTTGCTTAGCCTGGAGAAAAGGAGACTGAGGGGAGACCTTGTCACACTCTGCAGCTCCCAGAAAGGAGGTTCTAGCGAGGCGGGTGTTGGTTTCTTCTCCCAAGTGACAGGCGATGGGACGAGAGGAAATGGCCTCAAGCTGCACCAGGGCAGGTTCAGATTAGACATCAAGAAAAATTCCTTCACTGAAAGGATTTTCCAGCCCTGGCAGAGGCTGCCCACGGAGGTGGTGGAGTCCTCATCCCTGGAGGTGTTTAAAAGACGGGGAGATGAGGTGCTCAGGGATCTGGTTTAGTAGTGGACAGGAAAGGTTGGACTCAATGATCTCAAAGGTCTTTTACAACCAAACAATTCTATGATCTCTTTGTGTTGACCTCACTGTGCTTTGCAGTCCCTGTTGCAGTACTAACTCATACACATGAGGGGGCAGATTTGAGATTGTTTTGAATCTGAAATTCACTTTCTTTGTGTAAGGAATTGCTTTGGGATAATGTTCAGAAGAGACAGAGTAATCTTTGTACTAACTGTCCAAGAATGTTCCCTTGAACACGAATAACCACTGCTTGAGCTGAGTGAGTTTTAATGACAGGTTTCCTGCATGTCTAGCAGACTTTCTCTAAAACCCATACGTTCTCTCTAGAGAGGTGCAGTTTTCCCCTTGCACTGGGGTTTATTTTGTGTGGGAGTGGTTTGTTTGTTTGTTGCAATAACTGGAAACGGCTGTAACACTTTTAATAAAACCTGATTATCACTCTCTGTTTAAAACTTGAAAACAGACCTCAGGTGTATTTATCCTTCTTCCATGGAAAGAGATTAGAGATGCGTGTCTGAACTCTCCTCCTTTCTCATCATGTTTGCTCGTTTGTCTTCTTTGGCCTCCGAGCAGCTGCCTCTCCCTGCCAGCCTCCCTAAAATTATCCCTGGAGGCAGCAGTTCCTTGTCCGCTGCAGTAACTACATTTTCCCCAGTTTCTTAATCCTCCATCTGAGTTTCAAGCTCTTCTTGCAGGCCTCTCTTTACTCTGTTCCTTATCTACTACTGCCTCACAAACCTCCATGGTCAGAAAGCTAAATAACATTCAAGGCCATCATCCCATAACGAGAATATGGCTTCTTGCCCAATCTCTACCACCATCCGCGTGCCAAACGAGCTACATTGGCCAGATGAGGAGAATAGAAGGTGTCTCAAACTGGAAACTGTTTTCTTGGAGATGAACCAAGTCACATGAGGGCTGGTACTCCTTTAGTGCTGTCCCACCACCAGGACAAGGTCAAGGCTCTTGGCAAGAAGCATCATAAGATGTCCTGGAGGCAGAGAGGGCCAAGAAACACGGCTGTGGGTTTGGGTTGGAGGTCTGTGACTGCAAACTTGGGTCGGACCCAGGTACCAACCTTTTGGTCCAACTTTACCTGGGACTCAACGCTGCCTGAAATGCTGCCTGAAAAGGGAACCTGTTGAGGAACCGGGAGCCTCCAAACTCCGACAAAAGGAGGTAGTTCAAGGTTAAAACACTGAGAAGCAAGGCAGGCACAGTGCAAGGGACCAGTTCTCTTGCCTGAGCGCAGAAGGTGTATGAGTAAAAGTGCCTTAAATGAATTTAATAAAACAGTGCAAGCCCTGTTTGAGAAAAAAAGCTCTTCTGGCGTGGTTCCTGGCCTGTGTCAACTTAGCACAGGTCGATTTGTTACTGCCTCGCAGTGCTGCCTGAGATATCAGCACTAAATGTGTTTACTTTTTGAACATTTGGTAAGAAAAGAGTGAAAGTGACTGTGCTTTCAAAAAGTAAAAACATTAAACAATCACTTTTGTAAGAGCGAAGTACACCTTCGAGTCCTCGTAATGTTTAAATATTTAAAATATGAAGTCATTCGGTGCTCCCTTACCACCCACCCACGAAGCCCTGTTTCTCTTCCGATCTTACCCATAAATTGTATAGACATTACATTACGCAACTCCACCCTGCAGCCATTTCCTGCCCAGCTCTTTACTCCTTGGTCTTTTCTGATTCCTTTTTTTCCTCTTGTCTCCTTTTCTGTTTCTCCTGTGGTTCCTTTGCTTTATCCCTTGTTCTTAGACTGCTGCTGCTGGCTTACTCCGCCCAAATCTAATGCTGCCCCTGTTTCTTTTTTCCTGCGGGGGATAAGTGCTAATCTTTTTCAGCCTGCAGAGCAGTGCAGGGTATCTTTTTATAACCCTGGCAAAGAGGAGAGGAGGAGGTGAACTTTCTGAAGGACTGAAGAGCTAGTGCAGAACAAGGGCCCCTTGAACCAAATGTGCTGTTCCCAACAATGATTTGGGTGCCAATCATAGACTTGTAGAATTGTTTGGTTGGAAAAGACCTTTGATATCATCAAGTTCAATCATCCCTGTCCTCTACTAAACCAGATTCCTGAGCACCTCATCTCCCCATCTTTTAAACATCTCCAGGGATGGGCTCAACCACCTCCATGGGCAGCTTCTGCCAGGGCCCTAGAACCCTTTCAGTGAAGAAATTTTTCTTGATGTCTAATCTGAACCTGCCCTGGTGCAGCTTGAGTCCATTGCCTCTCATCCTGTCACTTGGGAGAAGAGACCAACACCTGCCTCGCTACAAACTCCTTCCAGGGACTTGTAGACAGTGATAAGGTCTCCCCTTCAGCCTCCTGTTCTCCGGGCCAAAGAACTCAATTCCCTCAGCTGCCTTTCGTAAGGCTTGTTCTCCAGCCCCTTCACCAGCTTAGTTTCCCTTCTGTGGATGTGCTCTAGCCCCCTCAACGTCCTTGGAGTGAGAGCCCCAAAACTGAACCCAGGATTCAAGGTGCAGGACTTGGTACTTGACCTTGTTGAGCCTCATCCTGTTGGTCACAGCCCATGGATCCAGCCTGGCCAGATCCCTCTGCAGACCCTCCCTTCCCTCAAGCACATCAACACTTCTGCCCAGAACCACTAAATAAGAATAGGACTGATATTTATGATGCTCCTTTCTCTTGTACCATCTCAGTCTCCACCTGTTTTCATGTTGTCTAGTTAGTAGCCCTCAGTATGTCTAGTCCCGTCTTGATCCCATGTGGGTCTCGGATCCAGGGCGGCTTCGGGCAAGGAGACCTGCAGGTGGGTTGTTTACCTGGGGTGTTCCCCGTGTGGCTGGGGCTGGAAAAGCCCTTCCTCCACCAAAACTGGCAGGAAAAAGGATGCGGCTGTCCCCACCCCAGGCAAGCTGTGTTTAATGGCTTCTCCTGAACTGCCCTGAGCAGTAGGAAAAATGCTGCCTTAGCTTCTTTGCAGCCCCAGCTCTCCTGTGGCTTGATTTGTTTTGTTGTGAATCACAAGTAATTACAAACACATTATCCGAGTGCTGATGAGTCCCCAGCTGGTGCTACAGCAAAGAGCAGGGTGGCTTCCTTTAAATACACCCGGGGGCTCTTACAAAGCCCCCACCTCCTCCAGTTTGGAAGACCTTGAGCTGCAGTAGAGTCCTGTATAATAGCACAAGCAAATAAACACATTTCAGCTCTTCTTTAATGACCTTTTACAAGCACACATTCAGCCTCAGCAGGAGTCGATTGTCTTTAACCGAGCACAAGCCTGACTGAACTCTTGCTCAGACACCCTTGGGTTCACTGTAGGGTGCAGGGATGGCTGTGGGCTCTCAGGCTGCTTCTGCTGGTCAGTGGGAACTTGTTACATCACGCTGAGTTGCTCCTCCAACCCTTGAGGCCCACAGCTGACACAACTGCATTCATAGCAGGGGCTGCAGCCACGGTTTGCATCAAATGAGGTTCAACAAGACCAAATGCTGAGTCCTGCACTCAGGATACAACAACCCTGTGCAGCGCTCCAGGCTTGGGGAAGAGTGGCTGGAAATCTGCCTGGTAGAGAAGGACCTGGGGGTGTTGGTTGACAGTGGCTGAACACGAGCCAGCGGTGGCCAAGAAGGTCAATGGTATCTTGGCCTACATCAGAAACCACGTGGCCAGCAGGTCCAGGGAAGTGATTGTGCCCACGTACTTGGTGGTGGTGTGGCTGCACCTTGAATCCTGGGTTCAGTTTTGGGCCCCACCCTACAAAGAAGGACACTGAGGGGCTGGAGCACGTCTCGAGAAAGGGAACAGAGATGGGAAGGGGCTGGAGAACAAGGGTTATGAGAGGAGGCTGAGGGACCTGGAGTTGTTTAGCCTGGAGAAATGGAGGCTGAGAGGAGACTTTATCACTGTCTATAACTCCCTGAAAGGAGGTTGTAGTGAGGTGGAGGTTGGTCTCTTCTCCTAAGTGACAGGTGATGGGAGGACAGGAAATGGCCTCAAGCTGTGCCAGGAGAGGTTCAGATTAGACATCAGGAAAATTTCTTCACCAGAAGGGTTCTCAGGCCCTGGCAGAGTCACAGGGAGGTTGTGGAGTCCCCATCCTGGGAGGTGTTTAAAAGACGGGGAGATGAGGTGCTCAGGGATCTGGTTTAGTAGTGGACAGGTACGGTTGGACTTGATCGCCAAGGTCTTTTCCAACCAAACAGTTCTATGATTCTATGAAAAAAAAATCCAGCTGAAAAGAGTGTTTCAATTGCTGCTTAGAGTTAAAAAAGAGAAAGATTTGTGCCTGTCAGCACTAAAATGTATGTTTTCCTGAGCGTTCTCTTGTGATAACTTCTAATATTTATTGGATCAAGCTTGGTTCCCACCAGAACTCAAAATAGTTGTCTGGATTTGAATTGATGCAGTCCTCCTGGGCTGCATGGCTGCTGGGCAGCGGAGCTGGCTCCCATGGCTTCTGGGCATTTGGAATTCTTCTGTCTTGTTCTCTCTCCCCTGAGAGTGTTTAAAATAGGAACGGCAGGGGAGGGGGCTCACGGGGGCGACTCAAACGGGAAACTGTTATGTTTAGAGTAAAACCAGTTTCAGCCAAACTTGAAGCCTTTTGCTCCCTGCCTGGAAATTTTCGATGAAGTTCACTTGGAGGCCTCAAGAGCCTGATTTCGTGGGAATTGAAGCCAGGTATAGTTAATCTGAAAGGGTCAGTGCTTCGTTAAAACATCCAGAGACAGCGGATTTCACTTTGGGACATAAAACTGCTGGGAAGACATCTTATCTTCAAGTCTAGTTTTTGAGACAGTGCTTTCCTGTAAGCACGGCTATTGTCTACAACATTTGCTTCCTTTCTCTTTCCTCCTTGAATGCAGTCCAGATTCCTAAGTGTTTATTTGTGATAGTATTTGTGCTTTATCACCTGGTTACATGAAGTTTAAGGTCTCTCTTTTGAGAGATTTTTTATTGAGATCTCTATTAATGATGATCTCTATTAATGATTCTGGATTCTGGTTTCTCTGGAACACAACTCAGTGACCAGGGGTTCTGCAGGGATCCATCTTAGGGCCAAGACTCTTTAATATCTTCATAAATTACCTGGATACAGGACTCCTTGATATAAATGGTTGGACTTGATGATCCAGTGGGTCTCTTCCAACCTGGTTATTCTATGATTCAAAGGTTTACTGATCAAGTTCACTGATGACACAAAAATGTTGAGGGCAAAGCATTGCCAGCTGGTCGAGGGAGGGGATTGTCCCGCTCTACTCTGCACTAGGGCGGCCCCACCTCGAGCGCTGGGTGCAGTTTTGGGTGCCACAGGATAAAAAGGATCTAAAGGTACTGGAGAGGGTCCAGAGGAGGCCACAAAGTTGGTGAAGGGTTTAGAGGGGAAGTCACAGAATCACACAGAATCACAGAATAACCAGGTTGGAAGAGACCCACCGGATCGTCGAGTCCAACCATTCCCACCAATCCCTAAATCATGCTCCTAAGCACCTCGTCTACCCTAACCTTAAACACCTCCAGGGACGGTGACTCAACCACCTCCCTTGGCAGACTGTTCCAGTGCCTAACCACCCTCTCCGTGAAGAACTTTTTCCTAATCTCAAGCCTAAATCTCCCCTGGCGGAGCTTGAGGCCACAAGTCATATGAGGAATGGCTGAAGTCACTTGGTCTGGAGAAGAGGAGACTGAGGGGAGAACTCATTGTGGTCTACAGCTTCCTCTCAAGGGCAGGAGGAGCAGGCACTGAGCTCTTCTCTCTGGTAACCAATAATAAGACCCAAAGGATTGGCAGTTAGATATGCCAGGGCAGGGTTAGGTTGCATATTAAGCAAAGGTTCTTCATTTAGAGGGTGGTGGAGCACTGGAACAGCTCCCCAGGGTAGCAGTCACAGCCCCAAACCTGACAATATTCCAGAAGCATTTGGCCAACACACTCAGCCACATGGCTTGAATGTTGGGGTTGTCCTGTGCAGGGCCAGGAACTGGACTTGATGATCCTCATGGATTCCTTCCAACTCAGGACATTTTGTGATTCATTTCTGACCTTGAGACCAAAATTACTGAAAAGGATGCGAACTATTTAGAATAAGGCCTGCCTGAAGTTTTCACTAAGCCTTTAGCGGTACCTGCTATCACTGCATGGGTAGGATGACGCGATCGAGTGAGTCAAAAATGTATTTATGATTATCGCATCTGAGCTCTAAAGAGAAATTCTGTCAGCTGGTATCTCCTAAGCAGCGCAGGGAAGATTCATTTCACCTAACTTTGGTCACCTAAAAGCCGAATGCTTAAATCTGAGCCGTACACAAGGTTCCTTTATAGCCGATGCAGAAAGAGAGGCGCCTCTAGGGCAGAGCCAAGCCAGCTTCAAATGCCTGGCTGGAGGTGTCAGGCTCTCCCAGAGTGACAGGGGAGCCTGGACAACTGCCTCCCGCTCAGGGTGCTGACAGATGAGCTGAGCCACGGCCTGGCTACGCGCTCTGCAGGAAAAGGGGAGCTGAGGTTTGGCATGTGCTGGCGTGGTTTTATTTCTGTGCCTGGTTTTGGATTATCTTCTAGCTCATCATTCCTGCGAGAAGTTGCGCCCAGCCAACGACTGACAAGGTCCCGACGCAGAAAACTCGGCTCATGGGCTGAGGGTGCTACAGGGAGCTGTGCTCTTCCGTCAGGGATGATCCTGCGGCAGTGAGAGCACTCGCACAGCTGCTGACAAGCAAAATATTTTATCAGCAGCTGCACTGCTTCTCCCTACAGTTCTCCTCCCCCCTCCTCTTCAGCCTTTACATCATATCTGGGAAGGAGAGGACAAACAGCGCTGTGAAGTGGGCAGAATTGCCCCACACAGCACGTGCTTAATCACGTATCGGGAGATGTTAATGCTGTCAGTAGCTTTCTTTTTTCTCTTAATAAAGAGGAATGATGTTTTCCTCTTTCTAGTGAGGGATTGTTGCCATGATCCTCTCTTGCAGGCAAGAATACCTGCTTGCACAACCAGAGCTCTCTCTGAACTGCTCTGACATGCTGAGTTCCATAAGACTCTGTGGAGAAGAGTTTGCTCTTGTTATAGAATCGCAGAATGGTTTGGGTTGGAAGGGACCATAAAGGTCATCCAGTTCCAATGCCCCCACCATGGGCAGGGACACTTCCCACCACACCAGGCTGCTCAAGACTCCATCCAACCTGGCCTTGAACACCTCCAGGAAGGGGGCATCCACAACTTCCCTGGGCAACTTGCGCCAGTGCCTCACCGCCTTCATAGGGAAGAAGTTCTTCCTAATATCTAGTCTAAATCTTCCTGCTTCCAATTTAGAGTCATTCCCCCTCATCCTGTCACTCCAGGCCCTTGAAAAAAAGTCCTTCTGCAGCTTTCCTGGAGCCCCTTCAGGTACTGGAAGGCTGCTCTAAGGTCTCTCCAGAGCTTTCTATTCTCCAGACTGAACAACCCCAACTCTCAGCCTGACCTCATAGCCGAGGTGCTCCAGCCCTCAGATCATCTTCATGACCTCCTCTGGACCTGTTCCAAGAGTTCCATATCCTTCTGTTGAGGATTCCAGAACTGGACACAGGGCTGCAGTTGGGGCTTCATGAGAACAGAGTAGAGGGGCAGAATTCCCTCCCTTGCCCTACTGGCCACGCTTCTTTGGATGCAGCCCAGGATACAGTTGGCTTTCTGGGCTGCGAGCGCACATTGCTGGCTCATGTCAAGTTTCTCATCAATCAGCACCCCAAGTCCTTCTTGGCAGGGCTGCTCTCAATCACATTGTCATCACTATCTTCCAATGCAAAGCATTTTGCTGGCGTGGGTCAAGGCCAGGCCACTTTCCCAGGTGTGGGAATAGCTAAGTGACGATTTAGGGCATCGCTGGCATGAAGACATTAATGCTGATGAGGCAATAGGGACACCAGCTTACTCCTGTGCCCTTCAGGAGGGACTGGACTTCTGGAGCACCACAATTCTGGCTCATTCCTCGTGGTGCTTACGTACTCTCAGCTTGAGCATGGCCTGGACTTGTGTACTCCTCAAGGCACCCAGGTTTTCTTTGTTTTCTCAGCCGTACATATCCTCTGAGATGTTCACAGTGTTCCCATCACCCCCTTGCCACACCTGCAGGTGTGTTTAGGGGCAACCTTCAGCCGCTGATGGCAGTGGGAGATGGTCTGCAGCTGCAGAGCTGCTCAGCCCGCTAGCTCAGAAGCAGAGGGGAACAAAGGTTTTCCTACCCAGGTGAATGTTTGCTGCTTCTCAGTTTGGCCAGTACAAATGTTTGCACAGTCGTGTTGTAAATTTAAATCACTGAAACGGTGCTCTTAGAAATAATCTTCTCAGAAGGCTGTTGTTATCTGTTTCATTTCAGTACTCGGTTGGTGTGTGCTGCAGTGCGTCATTCCACCAGGAGCCTTTGAAAAACTCCATTGTGTGCTTTGCATAAACGTTGGAGACCAACGTTGAACGGTTGGACAGGGGTTGGGGTGGCGGAGAGAGGAGACCTGACTGCGTGCTGCTGCAAAGTCCTCTTCCTCCTGCAGAAAGGTCTGGCTGCCAGCCTTAGCAGCAGCACTAGGAAGCTTAGAGTCATTAATCACAGAATTATTAAGGTTGGAAAAGATCTCTAAGCTCATCCGATCCAACCATCACCCCAATACCACCGTACCTACTAAACTATGTCCTAAAGTGCAATGTCTACATGCTTTTTTTAAGCCCTCCAGGGATGGAGACTCCACCACTGTCCTGGGCAGCTTCTTCCAATGCTGCACCACTCTTTGTGTAAAGAAATTTTTCCTAATATCCAATCTAATCCTCCCCTGGCGCAACCTGAGGCCATTTTCTCTCATCCTATCACTTGTTACTAGGGAGAGGAGACCAACAACTGCCTCACTACAACCTCCATTTAGGTAGTTGTAGAAAGAAATGAGGTCTCTCCTCAGCCTCCTCTTCTCGAAACTAAACAGCCCCGGGTTCCTCAGCTGTTCCCAGAACCCCTGGGCTCCAGATCCTTCTCCAGCTCTGTTCCCCTTCTCTGGACACACTCTAACCCCTCAATGTCTTTCTTGCAGTGAGGGACCCAAAACTGAACCCAGGATTCAAGGTGCGGCTTCACCAGCACCAAGTCCAGGGGAACAATCCCTTCCCTGATCCTGTTGGCCACACCATGGCTGATCCAAGCCAGGATGCTGTTGGCCACTTGGGCCACTGCTGGCTCCTGCTCAGCTGCTGTTGACCAGCAACCCCAGGTCCTTTTCCGCCCGGCAGAAGAGCTTAGTGATTACTAGATTTGACTTGGAGCAGATACCCGGTTGGGGAGGGAAGCGTGAAGGCAAACTGGAAGGAAGATGTTTGGGCCATAAGGGAAGTCTGTGGTGGAAAGATACCGCTTCAACCCGCTGATGAAACTGGATGTTGCTGTGTTGGCTGCAGAGAGAGTGTTAACGTGCAGCTCTGGCGAGGTCAGGCGTGTGATTATTTAAGGATATCAGGGCACGTTTGATCTCCTTGGGGCTTATCTGCTCAAGTTCAGTGCTGCTGGTGATTGCTTCTTCAGAGAAACAGATATTGGTGGAATATTGTAGCTGTGAGAAGCACACGCTTCGACAGTGGAAAATCACCACTTTGGTTCAGTCTGTGCTGAACTTTATACAACTATTTAAACAAAAATTTAATGTTCTTTCTATAATTTAAACCTGCCCAGAGTGTCTGAAGGCGCTTCCTTTTAGGAGCAGAGATTGTTCCAACATAAAAGGACGGAATAATTGCTATTACAGAGTGTCTGCAAAGTACAAGAAGTTCTCAGCTCCACAGTAGCACTGCTTAGTTCTCTCCAGGTGAGAGACAGATTGAACAGGTTTTGATCCCTGTTTAACTCCACTGCTGTGGGGTTTCATGGCTTTACAACTTGAAAGCTGAGCCTGGGAGGATTCCTGATTGCACCAGGGCTGCAAACTGTGTTGCTGCTGCTGCCAGAAAGTTCTTGCAGCATTCTTAAACCGCATTTCCAGAGAGCAATCCCTCATTTTTTTTCCTCTCAATATAATTATGGCTGTAAGTATCCTGCTTCCTTTTGTCTGTGGCTGGCAGCAAGAGCATTAATGAGGGAGCATTAATGACGGAGAAGCAGTCTGCAAACTTGAACTCTCTGCACCATTTTCCTCTCAGCTCTTGAAACACTGAGTTCTTCTGTCTCACTTTTAGATATTTCAAATGTCTGTCAATAGGCTTTTCTTCAAGTAAGGCTTTTACCCTGGAGCTTTTCAAGATAAGGAGACCTGACAAACACTGCCATGAGTGCCCTTGGCCAGAGTTTGTTTGTACAGTGCTTGGGAGGCCTCTTAGGCTTTCCAAGGCCTCGGGGATATTGTTGATGTGGAAATAATAGGCTCAGTGTTGGGTCTGGTTCTGTTCAATACCTTTATCAGTGATCTGGATGAAGGGATTTGGTGCACCCTTAGTAAGTTTGCAGATTACATGAAGCTGGGCAGAAGTGTCGATGTGCTTGAGGGTAGGGAGGCTCTGCAGAGGGATCTGAACAGGCTGGATCCATGGGCAGCAACCAACGGGATGAGGTTCAACAAGGCCAAGTGCTGAGTCCTGCACTTGGGACGCAACAAGCTTGTGCAGCTCCAGGCTTGGGGAACAGTGGCTGGAAAGCTGCCTGGAGGAGAAGGACCTGGGGGTGTTGGTTGACAGCAGTTGAACATGAGCCAGAAGTGGCCCAGGTAGCCAAGAAAGCCAATGCCATCTTGGCCTGTATCAGAAACTGCATGGCCAGCGGATCCAGGGAAGTGATTGTGCCCCTGTACTAAGCACTGGTGAGATCACACCTCGAATGTTGGGTTCACTTTTGGGTCCCTCACTCCAAGAAGGACGTTGAGGGGCTGCAGCACGTCCAGAGAAAGGGCAGTGAAGCTGGTGAAGGGTCTACAGCACAAGCATTATGGAGGCTGTTGAGGAATCTGGGCTTGTTTAGCCTGGAGAAAAGGAGGCTGAGGAGAGACCTTATCACTGCCTACACCTCCCTGAAAGGAGGTTGTAGTGAGGTGGGTGTTGCTCTCTTCTCCCAAGTGACAAGCCATAGAAGGAGAGGAAATGGCCTCAAGTTGCTCCAGGGCAGGTTCACATTAGACATTAGGAAAAAATTCTTCACCTGAAGGGTTCTCAGGCCCTGGCGGAGGCTGCCCAGGGAGGTTGTGGAGTCCCCATCCCTGGAGGTGTTTAAAAGACAAGGAGATGAGGTGCTCAGGGATCTGGTTTAGCAGTGGACAGGCATAGTCAGACTTGATGATCTCAAAAATCTTTTCCAATCAAACGATGCTATGATTCTATAATTACCTATAGCAGGTTGGAAATCCAAAGGCTCTGATTTTGTCTCCTGTAGAAAACCTTTAACTTAAAATTCAAATGCCTCTTTGTGGAGCTTTCTATTCTTGCTCAGGATTCACCAGCGTGATGCGCTCTTTTGGGGAAAGACTTCTGATTTGTTCATGTTCACTGTCTCAGTACTTAACTGGTACAAGTGGTTTATATTTAAGAACAGCTTGCGCTGAAAACAGAAATAAAGAGGGTTGGCAGTCAGGGGGGAAGGAAACACAAAATCGCTGCCCAGTCTCAAGAATGTATTTTGGAGTTTTAAAAAGTCAAGAGGGCTGCCAGATCAAAGCATTTCTGCAGTTTCCTGGATAAGTCATCAAAAATAAGTTGGAAAAAAAAGGGTGCAGGCTGTCGAATGATGCTGACTCGGCGGTGTGGATTTACAGTAAAAGGGAGAAAAATGGTTCAAATAACACTAATGGGAAGTTGCTTGACCCGATGAGTGAAGCTCTTTGCTTTATCCTCTCAGCTGACTAATGGGAATCCACCCTAGCACAGCCTTTGTGGATGCCACTTGGATTTTTGTTGACACCAAAATTTCATTTATGGCTTCCCCCTCCCCTCTCCTTCACTCAGAAAAATAGCAAAGTCAACACAAAAAACCTTTGTCTCTGGAGAAGACAAGCAATAAAAAGATGCTTAATAAGCAACACGGTATTTGACAGAAACATTTGCTTTTGATCAAATGATTTAAGATTAGGTGTGGTTTTTCACTGCTCTTTACTCCTCCCTTCTGGACTTCAAAATGCTTCCAGCTCTGAAGGGAAATATAGAATCATGGAGTGGTTTGAGTTGGAAGGGACCTCAGAGCCCATCCAGTTCCAATCCCCCTGCTATGGGCAGGGACACCTTCCCCTGGATCAGGTTTCTCAAAGTCCCATCTAACCTGGCCTTGAGCACCTCTAGGGATGGAGCAGCCACGGATTTCTCTGGGCAACCTGTTCCAGGGCCTCTCCACCCTCACAGGAAAACATTTCTTCCTAGTATCTCAACTCAATCTCCCCTCTTTCAGCTTAAAACTGTTCCCCCTCATCCTATGCCTGCACTCTCTGATAAAGAGCCCCACTTGGCTTTGAAATATCAACCTTGAAATGAAATTCTGAGGATTAATTCAGCCAAGTGCTCCCTGCCATTGCCACATCCACGCTGTCCTATGCTGGTGTGAGGATCCCAATGTTTATCCAAGGAAGGTGGAGAACAATGACTGTTTCCTTAGTCTGGCTTCGAGGTGAAACAGTCGAGCCTGCCCACTTGCCTTTATCAATTTGTTATCTACTAAATAGCCCAAACTTCCTCTATTAAGATTATTGAGGCCCCATCTCCTCCCCTGCTATGTTGCTGAACAGGTTTTATGTTCAGGACTTCCCTGCCTCTCACTGTCAGCAGCCAGTTTTCT
The DNA here is from genome assembly GCA_033459285.1 of Clamator glandarius. Taxonomy (NCBI): domain Eukaryota; kingdom Metazoa; phylum Chordata; class Aves; order Cuculiformes; family Cuculidae; genus Clamator; species Clamator glandarius. The sequence continues at coordinate 563,714 of JAUNZM010000577.1, forward strand.
AAACCTGTTTGCAGACCAACTGGAAATACAAATTACAGAATCATAGAATTGCTTGGTTGGAAAAGACCTTTGGGATTGTGGAGTCCAACCATACCTGTCCACTGCTAAACCAGATCCCTGAGCACCTCATCTCCTTGTCTTTTAAACACCTCCCAGGATGGGGACTCCACAACCTCCCTGTGACTCTGCCAGGGCCTGAGAACCCTTCTGGTGAAGAAATTTTTCCTGATGTCTAATCTGAACCTTCCCTGGTGCAGCTTGAGGCCATTTACTCTCCTTCTATGGCTTGTCACTTGGGAGAAGAGAGCAACACCCATCTCACTACAACCTCCTTTCAGGGAGGTGTAGGCAGTGATAAGGTCTCTCCTCAGCCTCTCTCTCCAAGCTAAACAACCCCAGGTTCCTCAACAGCCTCGCATAACGCTCTCGTGCTGTAGACCCTTCACCAGCTTCATTGCCCTTCTCTGGACGTGCTGCAGCCCCTCAACGTCCTTCATGGAGTGAGGGGCTCAAAACTGAACCCAGGATTCGAGGTGCGGCCTCACCAACGCCGAGTACATGGGCACAATCACTTCCCCGGTCCTACTGGCTACACCATTTGGTGCCATGACTCAGATGACAGGCGCTCTTTTAAGGTTAACAAATCTTCCGTAGCTAATCTCTCTGTGGGCCATCAGTGCAGCAATCTCTGTTTTAACAGGCTGTAACTCTTGGCCAGACTGGCAGTATCATCACTTGCTGGTAAGCAGCCTGGAACATTCACTTCTTGAAGCAAACAGAGGGTACCAAAACAGAAACATTAGTTCTCACTGTACAGTCTCAGCAAGATTGTCCTTCCCTTGCTCTTGGTTTGGAGAGACTTGCTTTGTCCAGCGTGTTACCACAACTTTTACATCTCAAAAGTTATTTTTCTTGCATTCACTTAATGATCTTCATAACCCACAAGTTCTTAATCACTTTGAAATAGGTTCCAAAGTGACATTAATCAGCCAGCTACAATTAACCCTTGTTGCTTGTCTTGAACCTGGTGAGATAAGGAACGCGTTTGCATCTGCTCATCCCGTCTTAAACAAGCAAGTTACACTGGAGACACTGTCAAGAAAAATCCTTTTCAAGGAAGTGACTGAACACAGTGTCAGGCTTTTCATTTGGGTGACACAACAGGAATGTCTGTGCACATCGTGGAATGGTTTGGGTTGGAAGGGACCTTAAAACCTATGAAATTCCACCCCTGACATGGACAGGGACACTTTCCACTGGACCAGGCTGCTCAAGGTCCCATCCAACCTGGCCTTGAACACCTCCAGGGATGGGTCTCACCACCCTCATCATGAAGAATTTCGTCCTAGTGTCTAATTGAAATCTTCCCCCTTCCAATTCCCCTTCATCCTCTCACTCCAGGCCCTTGTGAACAGTCACTCCACAGCTTTCCTCCTGTCCCTTCAGGTACTCAAACGCCACTATAAGGTCTCCCTTGAGCATCTCTTCTCTAGGCTGAACAATCCCAACTCTATCAGCCTGGCCTCATAGCCAAGGTGCTCCAGTCCTTGCATCACCTCAGTGGCCACCTCTGGACTTGCTCCAAGAGTACCATCTCCTTCTTCTGTTGGGGATTCCAGAACTGGACATAGGATTACTGGTGAGGTCTCACAAGAGCAGAGTAGAGGGGCAGAATCCCCTCTCTCACCCTGCTGGCTGCACTCTTTGTGATGCAGCCCAGGATAGAGTTGGCTTTCTGGGCCATGAGTGCACATTGCTGGCTTGTGTCCAGCTTCTCATCAATCAGCAACGTCCCTACAACAGCCTGGGCTCTCAGAACAGCTTTGCAGTAAACACAACTATCAACTTTATCCCACTTCTGGCACCAGCACAATACTTTATTCCACTGTCTTTAGGTACTAAAACATCACATCCGGGCGACCCTGCCGTTGTTCCAATTAATCACGCGGTGTTTTGAGCAAGGACCAACAACGCGGCGCTCCACCACGCAGCTCTGCTTTTTCTCATGTCGCATTGTGAGGTGCATGAGGTAAAACTTCCAGGATTGCTCTTACGGTGATCGCCAACCTTTAATTCACCACCGCTGCCTTTGGAGTCAAACAGACCTCGCAAGGGGTTGCCCGTCGGAGCTCTGCGATCCTGAATCACCCATTTCCACGTAGGGTAGTCACATAGGTGACTCAGTTTGGCTGTGTAGCTTTGAAGAGCTTTGCAGGCTCTGGCAGAGCAGAAAAACAAACAGTTCTGCAGGGAATCATTCTGACAGTCTTTGTTTAAACGGTGCCTCATTAAGGCTTAGTTAGCAAGCAGTGACTGGAGAGGGGAAACCTGGAGATGTGATGAAGCTTTGGGATACAGGAACCACTTTCCTAAAGGGCTTTTTTCCACTTAGCGCAAGGGTCTGCTCCGCTCCGGGGCTGTCCACGTGCCACTCCTTACAGTTCCTGGCAGATCTCAGCTCCCTGCGCTTGGCCAAAGACTTGAAAAAGGAATCATAGAATCATTAAGGTTGGAAAAGAGCTCTAAGCTCATCCAGTCCAACCATCACTCCAACACCACTGTGTCTACTAAAACATATTTAGCCTGGAGAAGAGGAGGCTGAGAGGAGACCTCATTGCTCTCTACAACTACCTGAAAGGAGGTTGTGGAGAGGAGGGAGCTGGGCTCTTCTCCCAAGTAACAGGAGACAGGGCGAGAAGGAATGGCCACAAGCTCCGCCAGGGGAGATTTAGACTGGACATTAGGAAAAAATTTTTCAAGGAAAGGGTCATTGGGCACTGGAACAGGCTGCCCAGGGAGGTGGTTGAGTCAACTTCCCTGGAGGTGTTTAAGGCACGGGTGGATGAGGTGCTAAGGGGCATGGTTTAGTGATTGATGGGAATGGTTGGACACGATGATCCGGTGGGTCTCTTCCAACCTGGTTATTCTATGATTCTATAATTCTGCATCCCAAAGTGCCATGTCTACGTGCTTTTTTGAAGACCTCCAGGGATGGGGACTCCACCACTGCCCTGAGCAGCCTCTTCTGGTGTTTCACCACTCTCTATGTAAAGAAGTTCTTCCTGCTATCCAGTTTAAACCTCCCCTCGCACAACTTGAGGCGTCCTCCTCTCATTCTATTGCTTGTTAACTGGGAGAAGAGATCAACACTCACCTGGTGATTCCACCACTGTGGAAGAGGAGGAAAGAACAGCCAGTCTGATTTTGCAGAAGATCTGCGATAGGTGGTTGGAGGACTTGACGAGAATGTTTTACCTGGCATTCTAACAGCTCTGTGTCCTTCCTGTGCTGAGGACTCCAGAACTGAACGCAGTGCTCCTAAATTTGAGCTTTTTGATAGGCTGCTGTAGCCAAACTCAGAATCATAGAACTGCTTAATTGGAAACGATCATCGAGTCCAACCATACCTGTCCTCTGGTAAACCAGATCCCTGAGCACCTCAGGAATAGGGACTCCACCTGTTTTTAAACACCTCAGGAATGGGGGCTCCACCACCTCCCTGGGCAGCCTCTGCCAAGGCCTGAGTTTGACTTCTGGTCTTAGAGACCAGGATTCATGAAAGAAAATGATGCTCCTGCTTCCAAGCATAAAATCTCACTCCTGCCTTAGAGACTGAGACTTCAGCCATTCTGGGAGCTCATTATAGCTGTGCGGGACACGGTTTGCAAACCATTAATTATTTCTTTCCTTTTCTATCTGTCGTCAAAGAAGTTTTAATCAAACTCATAAATTTTGGTCTGGGCCGCCTAGCAGGTTGGATGGGATCAAACAGGGAGGATTTTTCTTTCTCGTGAGAAAAAAAGGCTCTATTTTAAATTTAAAAGAAATCCAATGCTCATTCCCAGATTTCCTTCCCAAGCATTATGGGCTCTAATAAATCCCAAGGAATGTTCCCTTCTAGAAGTTTTTTCTCTGTAACTATCAGAGTCCTGGTATGCAGCTCTTGGAAATGCAACTTCCCTTTCTGGAGCAGCATCACGGACACAGTGATTGGATTAAAAGGTTTTGGCTGCTTCTAAGGTGCCTGCAGGTCATGTGGGCTGAGGAAAAGTTTCCTCTGGTTTTCTATAAATCATAATTAGTGGGCATGGTACTTGAAACGAGCCTAATTTTTATTAGTTTCTATTTTCTAGATTTTAGGTATTTATTTAAACAGGTATTTTAAAGACTTCAGGGTTTAGGAGGGAGGACGTGGATCTGTTGGACCTAGTCCAGAGGAAGCCACAAGGATGATGTGAGGGCTGCAGCACCTCCCATACAAGGACAGGCTGAGAGAGTTGGGGTTGCTCAGCCTGGAGAAGAGAAGGCTCCAGCGAGACCTTAAAGCAGCTTCCAATACCTGAAGGGACTCAGGAAAGCTGGGAGGGAGCTATTGATCAGGGAGTGCAGGCGTAGGAGGACGAGGAATGGTTTGAAGCTGGAAGAGGGGAGATAAAATACTAGGGAGAAATGTTTTCCTGTGAGGGTGGTGAGACACTGGCTCAGGTTGTCCAGAGAAGTCATGGGTGAGGGGCCCAAAACTGAACCCAGGATTCGAGGTGCGACCTCACCACCGCTGAGTCCAGGGGAATAATTCATTCCCTTCTCCTGTTGGCCACACCATGGCTGATCCAAGCCAGGATACTGTTGGCCACCTGGGCTACTGCTGGTTCACGTTAAGCCTCTGTCAACCAGCACCCCCAGGCTCTTCTCTGCCAGGCAGATTTCTAGCCCCTCTTCTCCAAACCTGGAGCGTTGCAGACATTTTTCTGCCCCTCAGGACCTGGCCCTTGGCCTTGTCGACCCTCAAGGTTGCTCTGCATCGGCTGCTAGAAGCACAAAAGTCTTTTCTGAGTGATTGACTGATCTTTTCCAAATTGCAATCCAGAACACTCCAGCCTCCACAAACCTTTCACAGACAGATGCTTTTTCTCTTCCAATATGGAAAGCTGCCGACGTTCAATACTACTAATGCTCCATGAGATGAATTTTCAGCAATGCTGGAGTGCAAGTCCCATGAAAGTCAGAAGGATTTGCATTCCTTTATTATTTCCAGATTTTTTATAATCCTATGGGGTCTTAATACGAAGAAGAAAGGTGCAGCTGGCGAGGAGATGCCTTTTATAGAATCATTGAATGGTTTGGGTTGGAAGGGACTTTAAAGCCCATCCAGTTCCAACCCCCTTGCCCTGGGCAGGGACACCTCCCACTAGACCAGGCTGCTCGACACCCCATCTAACCTGGCCTTGAACACCTCCAGGGATGGGGCAACCTCTACTTCCCTGGGCAACCTGGGCCAGGGCCTCACCACCCTCGTCAGAAAGAATTTCTTCCTAATGTCTAATCTAAATCTTCTCCCTTCCAATTTAAAGCCATTCCCTCTCATCTTGTCGCTCCAGGCCCCTGGAGAAAGGCCCTCCCCAGCTTTCCTTCCTGGAGCTCCTTCAGGTACTGGAAGCTTCTCTGAGGTCTCCCTGGAACCTTCTCTTCTCCAGGCTGAACAACCCCAATTCTCTCAGCCTATCCTCATAGCCGAGGTGCTCCAGCCTTTGGATTATCTCCATGGCTTCCTCTGGACCTGTTCCAATAGTTCCATCTCCTTTGTTGAGGATTCCAGAACTGGACACAGGATTCCAGGTGAGGTCTCACCAGAGCGGAGTAGAGGGGCAGAATCCCCTCCCTCACCCTGCTAGCCACACGTCTTTCCCTGCAGCCCAGGACATGGTTGACCTTCTGGGTTGCGAGCACACGTTGCGGGCTCATGTCAAGCTTCTCATGCACCAGTACCTCAAGTCTTTCTCCTCAAGGCTGCTCTCAATCACATCGTCCCTCAGCCTCTATTGAATCCACAGATTGTCCTGGCCTAGGTGTAGTACCTTTCCCTTGGCCTTGTTGAACTTCACAAGGACCTTTCCTGTTGGATTTTGTGACAGCAAGGATGCAATCTTCTCCCTCTTTGCTGACACAGCCAGCTGCCTGTAACGGAAAAAAAAAAAACGGGTGGCCCCTTTGCTATTAAAATCCTGCATGCAGAAACCAAATGACAGACAAAAATGTTTCTCCATGCTACAGCCAGAATAAGCTTTAAAGAAACCATTGCTGGAAACATACCTTAAGTCCAGCAGACAGTGAAAGCTGGAACATAACTTGTTTGCTTAACTCGGCGCTAGTACAGTAAATGACTTGCATAAGGCAATTTGTTTCCCATTGTTCACAGAGCGAGGATTATACAAACGCTCTATTGTGCTTTCTGGTGGGTTCATGTTCTTAGATGGAGAATTACTTCATGAAAGCCCACAACTCAATTCTTGGGTGGGATTTTCTGGGAAGACTGCGTTGTCGAAGGTGTAGTTTGTTGCCTGCTTTCATTGCAGCTTCATTAAGCTTGGAAAATAGGCTACAATATTATTATTATTATTTATTATCATTAGTGTTTTATCCTTTTTCTTGGTCAGATTGGCAGGTTTATGGCCAAAGAGGGCCTGGTGGGAGCTTTTTCACTGCCTCTGTTGCACAGAGCCATTTATTGTTCAGATTAGGAATTTCAATCAAACGTAGTGGGGAATTCTGGCAATTATTTCAGTCTCTCCTTCCCAAAGACTATGCTACATCATAGAAGCATAGAATGTTTTGGGTTGGAAGGGACATCAAAGCCCATCCAGGTCCAACCAACCTGCCATGGGCAGGGACACCTCCCACTGGATCACGTTGCTCAAAGCCTCATCCAACTTGGCCTTGAACATCTCCAGGTATGGGGCAGCCACCACTTCTCTGGGCAGCCTGAGGCCTCACCACCCTCATCAGGAAGAATTTCTTCCTAATGTCTAACCTCAGTCTTCCCCGTTCCAACTGAAAGCCATTCGCCCTTGTCCTATCACTCCAGGCCCTTGGAAAAAGTCCCTTCCCATCTCTCCTGCAGCCCCTTCAGGTACTCAAAAGCGGCTCAACATCATTCTCTTCACTATCTTTGTGCTTGGAGCTGACGATGTAGGACACCATCAGCGCTATGGAAAGCAGATGTGCTTTATTAATTGCTACAGCAACCTATAAATTATTTATGTTATTCCTGCTCGCAGGTACCCACTGAGGCGAGGCAGCTCATTCACCTTTCTGACTCCAGGACCGCACTGGGACTTCACCCTGGTGAGTAAAACAGCTGATGAGTACATACTGGGAAACAAAAGCAGGGATAGAGAGGTGAAAGTGAAGAAAGAAAATCAACACATTCCTCTCCACCTGACTAGATGCTTCCTCAGTTTCTGAGGCTTCTGACTTTACCTAGAGGGTGCTTTTTGCACACTGGGGTTAAGAGAAGGCAGGATATCCTGGACACTCTGGTTGCTTTAAAACCATCTTTCTGATGTATTTCATAGAATTGTAGAATGATTTGAGTCGGAAGTGGCCTCAAAGCCCATCCAGTTCCACCCCCTTGCCATGGGCAGGGACATCTTCAACTGGACCGGGCTGCTCAAGGCCCCATCCAGCCTTGCCTTGAGCACCTCCAGGGATGGGGCAGCCACAGCTTCCGTAGGCATCCTGAGTTAGTGCCTCACCACTCTTGTCGCAAAGGATTTCTTCCTGATGTCCAATCTAAATCTTCTCCCTTCCAATTTAAAGCCATTCTTCCTCATTTCAGCAGTGCAGCTGACTAAGCTTACTGTTTAATAAATATAGTGTAGAACATGGGGAAGCAATACACATTTTTTTCCTTAAATACAAAAATCTGTATCTTATTTGGTATAGAGACGTTACCTAGAGCAAACACATGGCCTGACTGCCTTTTACTTTCTTCTCTCCATCCTTTAACATTCATTAATTTCACATCCAGAGAGCAGTGGTCAGCGGCTTAATGTCTAGATGGAGATCAGTGACAAGTGGTGACCCTCAGAGGACCCTCAGAGGTCCGTACCGGGACCAGTGCTGTTTAATATTTTCATTGATGATATAAACAGTGAGATCGAGGGCACCGTCAGCAAGTTTGCAGATGACACCAAGCTGAGTGGTGCATTTTTCACACCAGGATGGGATGGCATCCAGGAGGACCTGGACAAGCTGGAGAAGTGGGGCTGTGTGAACTTCATGAGATTCAACAAGGCCAAAGCCAAGGTCCTACGCCTGGGTCTGGGCAATCTACGGTTTCAGTACAGGCTGGGGGGATGCTGGGACTGAAAGTAGCCTGAAGGAGCTACAGGAAAGCTGGGGAGGAACTCTTTATCAGGGAGTGGAGGGGTAGGATGAGGGGGGGTGGCTTTAAATTGGAAGGGGGAAGATTTAGATTAGACATTAGGAACAAATTCTTCATGATGAGAGTGGTGAGGCCCTCACCCAAGTTGCCCCAGGGAAGCTGTGGCTACCCCTTCCCTGGAGATGTTCAAGGCCAGGGTGGATGGGGCCTTGAGCAGCCTGATCCAGTGGGAAGTGTCTCTGCTCGTGGCAGCGGGTGGAACTGGATGATCCTTTCCAACCCACCTCCTTCTATGAGTCTATGATTTAATATCAGCTGGAGCTTGTTCTACGTATGCATTTAGCCAGGCACTTGCTGGCCATGCCTTGAAGGGCAGCCATGTGCAGTCTGAGGCTGCACAAACCCCAGTCCCGTGTGGGAGTGGATGAAACAAAACCGTAAATTTTTATAGATTCTTCTTTTGCTTAATTTTCGAAACTTTCATCTGGTGGCTACAGCTCCATTAAACGCATACATTTGCATATTAGAAAGCCTTACAAATTATATGCTTTCGGATTTACTACTGTTGTGCTCTATCATCACAACATAAAACTGTTTTGATTCAGTTTCAAGGCATTCCTGTTCTCTACGTTTCTTTAATCTGCTTTTATTTGGCAACACACTATTCAGTTCAACTCCCATTTATACCTAGAGTGTTTCGAACATCAGGATATAGACTGCAGAAACTGGTTTTGAAGGACTTCATTGCTTTCCTGCATTCCTGTGTCATGTCCCTCATCAACCCAGTCCACTGCCACTTCTCCCTTCCAGCCCAAGTTGCTTCATTTTGAGCTACAGACAGTGAGAAACCCTGAACTACATCCTTTCCCTGGAGATCCAAGCTTTCCCATGACTAGTTAACAGGTTAGGCTTGGACTGATGCACCCAACGCTGGAAGAGAAACAAGTACGTAAGGGAATGAATAATAATGGAAAGGAAAGAGCTGTGTGGTTCAGCTGCCCAGCAGACAAACCCTTATTGCTTCGTTGGGGACCAGGACTCTGCTTGGAGGCTTTGCCAATGTAATTGGCCTCAAAGATGATGCGAAGGCTGGAGCACCTCTGCTATTAGGCCAGGCTGAGAGAGTTGAGATTGTTCAGCCTGGAGAAGAGAAGGCTCCAGGGAGACTTTGGAGTGGCCTTCCAGTACCTGGAGGGTCTCCAGGAAAGCTGAGGAGGGGCATTTTCTGAGGGTCTGGAGTGATAGGACGAGGCGGAATGGCTTTGAATTCCAAGAGGCAACATTTACATCAGACATTAGGAAGAAATTCTTCATGTTGAGGGTGCTGACGCGCTGGCCCAAGTTGCCCAGCAAAGTCATGGATGCCTCTTCGCTGGAGGTGTTCAAGGCCAGGTTGGATGGGGCCTTGAACAACCTGATCCAATGGGAGGTGTCCCTGCCCATGGCAGTGGGGTTGGAACTGAATGATCTTTAAGGTCCCTTCTAACTCAAACCATTCCACGATCTATTCATGACAGGGTTTGTGCAGCTGTTGGGCCACAACTCTGTAAAATGTACCCTTCCCAAGTCTCAGGGGAAGTGGGTGACTAAGCCAAGCGTCCGTTTCATGCCTGCAGAGGTGGGGCAGGTTTCAAGAGAAGGACTAATTGGTGTTCTGCAGAATTCTAAGAAAAAACTAACCCCATTTGAGTTACAGTCCCCTCTGAATGACTTCTGACTGGAAGCAAGTTTACTAATAATCTGTTTTCCGTTCATCTTTTTCGTGAAAGTGGATTCATTTACGAGAAACAGGCAGTTGATCTTTGTTGACTTAACAGTTCTGCTGCACATTCCTCACCTGAAGCTTTGGTGATGTTTTATGATTTCATGTAAGCAATAAGCAGCAAAAACCGGGCTGATCTCTAAAGAACAAAATAATTAACAGCCTTCCCATACCTGAAGGGACTCCAGGAAAGTGGGGAGGAACTTTTTCCAAGGGCCTGGAGTGGCAGAACGAGGGGGAATGGCTTTCAATTGGAAAGGGGAAAATTTAGATCAGACGTTAGGAAGAAATTCTTCCCGATGAGGGCGGGGAGGCCCTGGCCCAGGTTGTCCAGAGAAGTGGTAGCTGCCCCAACCCTGGAGATGTTCAAGGCCAGGTTGGATGGGGCTTTGCGCAACTTGATTCAGTGGGAGGTGTCCCTGCCCATGGCAGGGGGGTTGGAACGGGGTGAGCTTTAAGTCCCTTCCAACCCAAATCATTCTATGATTCTATAATCCTTGTCCTAGGCAAAAGCTCATAGAAGGAGGGATGAAAAATAAATGATTGGAATTGTTTTCAAATTGAAAACCAGTCCTTTCCTAAAAAGCAGTCCTGGAGCTTTCATCGGAATCTTTGCAATGTCATTAACATTCATGCTCATGGCGTTGCTTAGGTCTCTCTGAAATACAGTCGCACGATATTTAGATTTCCCCTCCTGATTAGCTTTTTTTTATGCTTCTCCTCCACAGTCCCTCTTTGAGAGCCACGATCGGCTCTCACGCTTTTTACAGTTTAATAACTTTCATCAAAGTCACTTTTTCCACATGACTTGAGTTTCGTGAGAAGGTTAAAGTATCGGATCTCTGATCGCCACCGTCTCCGAAATGTGAGAACCCAGCACCGTAGCAGTCGCTTTTCTACCATGTGGCTTTAAACACCCAGAACTGAGCGTCTGAAGAGGCCGTTTTCTTGGAATCTGTTCCCGTTCTGGCACCGCGCAGGAATGAAACAGCTGGCCCTGCAGCAAAATGTCTACGTTTTTTGTGTGAAACTATATTGGGCAAAGGAAATGGGGTGCAGCCAAAGCAACACTTATTGCATAAGTCTAGCCAGTTTCAAAACAAAACTTTGGCCTTCCTTTCGTGTCTGGCCTTCGGTCTGGAGCTGTGTGTTAAAGCCGTTAATATAGAATACCTGACTCCATAAGGAACGAATAATATTCAGACGAAAAAGGCGTGGTGGCTTTGTCTTTATGGCAAGTTTTCTTCTGTTAAATAGATGCTGCCTTCCATCTGGGAAATATAACCCGCAGACCGAAAAGGTGGGGTTATGGCGGTCTTTTATTGCAGGGTTTGATAAATAACCAGCGCTGAATATTTTACTAAAGCTAAAAAAACACAAGTGTCTGCGTTTTGCATGTGTTCTCAAGCCTGCCAAGGGCTGTTCAAAGAGCGTGGAGTGTGCTGGGACATTAATTCCATGTCAGTGCTACAAATGGGGTAAGACAGAATGTCTAAGGTGAGAGCTTTTTCCTCTGTATTTAGCAATTCTGCCACCGAAGAGACTCGCTCAGGAAAAAACTGATTGAAATCCTCTGGGAATTTTGTACCTGAATCCACTCCTCTCGCTGGTTTGAACAGCTGAGGGGAAAACCACAAGAGCAAAACCCAAAGTATAAGAAACAGAGAGCTTCTGTAACACCTAACCACGACCTGTGCTGGTGTAATAGTTAAATGGTGGAGTCAGCGTAAGGAGGACAGGCAAGAAGACAGGCTGGGTGGAGAATGGATTCAGAGCAGCCCTGAGGAGAAGGACTTGGGGTACTGGTAGAGCAGAAGCTCAGTATGAGCCAGCAATGTGCACTCACAGCCCAGAAAGTCAACTGTGTCCTGAGCTGCATCCAAAGCAGTGGGAGCAGCACAATGAGGGAGGGGATTCTGCCCCTCTGCTCCACTCTGGTGAGACCCCACCTCAAGTCCTGCATTCCGTTCTGGAGTCCTCAGCACATGAAGGACATGGAGCTATTCGAATGGGTCCATAGGAGGCCATGAAGACGATCCGAGTACTGGAGGATCTACCACGCAAGGGTAGCCTGAGAGAGTTTGGGTTGTTTAGCCAGGAGAGGAGAAGGCTCCAGGGAGACCTTGTAGCAGCCTTCCAGTACCTGAAGGGGCTACAGGAAAGCTGGGAGAGGCTTTTTATCATGGAGTACAGGAATAGGACAAGGGCGTTTTAAGCTGAACGAGGGGAGATTTAGATAAGATCTTAGGAAAAAATATTTTCCTGTGAGTGGAGAAGCACTGGCACAGGTTGCCTGGGGAAGTCATGGATGCCCACTCCCTGAAAGTGTTCAAGGCCAGGTTGGATGTGGTTTTGAGCAACCCTCATCCAGTGGGAGGTGTCCCTGGCCATGGCAAAGGGGTTGGAACTGGATGGGCTTTAAGGTCCTTTCCAACCCAAACCATTCTATGATTCTATGATCCTGGTCCTAGGCAAAAGCTCATAGAAGGAGTGAGCAAATAGTTTGAGCAAATAGTTTTATTGCGACATTTTGAATACACTTGCAGTGATGACCAACCCCCTATTAAAGCTGAAGAGATTATTAAATTATTAAAGAAAACAGGGCTTACATGTTTGCTGCTGGCGGAAGGTTGAGCTGCTGGACCGGTAGAGCACAAAACTGACATTTGCTGAGGTTGAGAGTTGACTTGGGCAGTAGTTCCCTCAGCAGCTCACCTGGTTCAGTGCCCATTACACTGATAAACAACATTTAGGCCAATATAAAAAACACAAAATGGTTTCTTTTCTTCTTCCTTTGTACTTGATGAAGTGGATGAGGATGAACTTGAGTCATTCTGAAACGTTGAAGAACAAGGGTCAAATGCAGGATGAAAATCAACTCCTTGCTTCATGGGTGACCAAACAGTTTATAGAATCATAGAATGAATTGGGTTAGAAGGGACCTTAAAGCTCATCCAGTTCCAACCCCCCTCCATGGGCAGGGACACCTCCCACTGGACCAGGCTGCTCAAAGCCCCATCCAACCTGGCCACCTCCAGGGATGGGGCATCCATGACTTCTCTTAACAATCTGTTCCTGTGCCTTACCACCTTTATTGGGAAGAATCTCTTCCTAATGTCTAATCAAAATCTTCCCCTTCCAATTTAAAGCAATTTCCCCTCTTCCTATCACTCCAGACCCTTGTAAAATGATCCTCCCCAGCTTTCCTGGAGCCCTTTCAGGTACTGGGAAGCCACTCTAAGGTCTCCCTGGAGCCTTCTCTTCTCCAGGCTGAACAAGCCCAACGCTCTCAGCCTGTCCTCATAGCAGAGGTGCTCCAGCCCTCAGATCATCTTCATGGCCTCCTCTGGACCCATTCTCACAGTTCCATCTCCTTATGTTGGAGATTCCAGAACTGGACCCAATACTCATTCTGTCCTGCTCCTGATATTTCCTGCCTAAGCCTTTACTCACAACTAGAATTACAGGTGTGCAGAGAAACAAGGTTGTAGGCACATAATTTATGGGTATCAGTCAGGTGACAAACCTCACAATACAGCATAAACACACTTTCCACATAGTTTCAACCTTTAGGGTTTTCGAGTTATGACATTTCATAGGGGTGTAGAGTAAGAAAATAAATCTGATTTTTATAAAACCAGAACTTTCTGAAGGTAAATCTGCAGGTAAAGGAATGGCTCTAACTCTCTTTCGTTTCTTACAGAAGAGAAAGCGGCGAGAGAAAGACGATGATGTGGTCAGTCTTTGCAGCCTCGACTTTAAGGTAATCAAAACACGTTTGCTCCTCACTGTTGTGCAATTGGCTATATTGTGGACTGTGTTGCTTTCCAGCTGGGAACGCCGTACTTTCCATGTTTGCATTTCACCATCGACAGTTTAGAGATTCGTACAGCTGTGTTTGCTCTTGTGTGCACCTCTGGGGTGGGCTGAGGCCTGCTAGGGAGATCCATAACGCTGCTCCTGAGCTCCTGTTTAATCATTTGAAACCTAAATATGCCCCAGGCTTAATGCTGGGCTGGAGCGCATCCAGAGAAGGGCAACAGCGCTGGTGAAGGGGCTGGAGAACACGTCTTACAAGAGGCAGCTGAGGGACCTGGGGTTGTTTAGCCTGGAGAAAAGGAGGCTGAGGGGAGACCTTATCACTGTCTACAGCTCCCTGAAAGGAGGTTGTAGTGACGTGCGTGTTGGTCTATTCTCCTAAGTGACATGCAATAGGATGAGTGGAAAAACCCTCAAGTTACACCAGGGCATGTTCAGATTGGACATCAGGAAAGATTTCTTCACCAAAAAGGTTCGCAGGCCCTGGCGGAGGCACAGGGAGGTGGTGGAGTCTCCATCCCTGGAGATGTTCAAAAGACAGGGAGATGAGGTGCTCAGGGGTCTGGATTAGTAGTGGACAGATACAGTTGGACTCCATAATCTCAAAGATCTTTTCCAACCAAACAATTCTATGTTGTGTGAAATAAATGGGTGTAACGTATACTTAGCATGAACATAAGCATTTTCAAGTGCCAGAAGTGAAACTGTACAAAACCCCTTCAAACGTTGCTTTTGTTTGAATTAGTTAGCACATTTTGTTGTATTGCAAACACTGCCTGGGTGGTAAATCGTTCTTAAAGCTATGGATTAAAGTGATTTACAAAAACGAGAGTGGGGAGGTGCAGAGTTGCATATTTTTCCAAGGATTATCCAAGCTTGATTTTCCGAAAGACAAACCTCTTCCCGCTGCCCATCTCACTGTCAGCACTTAGAATCATCGAATGGTTTGGGTTGGAAGGGACCTCAAAGCCCATCCAGTTCCAACCCCCTGCATGGACAGGGACACCTCTCACTGGATAAGGCTGCTCAAGGCCCCATCCACCCTGACCTCGAACACCTCCAGAGATGGGGCAGCCAGAGCCTCCCTGGGCCAGGGCATCCCCATCCTCATTGGGAAGAATTTCTTCCTAAAGTCTAACCTAAATCTTCCCCCTTCCAATTTAAAGCCATCTCCCCTCGTCCTATCACTCCAGGCCTTTCTAAAAAGGCCCTCCCTAATTTCCTGGAGACCCTTCAGGTACTGGAAGCTGCTCTAAGGTCTTCTCTTCTACAGGCTTAACATCTCCAACTCTCTCAGCATATCCTCATAGTAGAGGTGCTCCAACCCTCAGATCATCTCCATGGCCTCCCCTCGACCTGTTCTAACAGTGTCTTATCCTTCTTCTGTTGGGGACTTCAGAACTGGACACAGGAGTCCAGGTGGGGTCTCACCAAAGCAGAGTAGAGGGGCAGAATCCCCTCCCTCGCCCTTCTGGCCACACTTCTTGTGATGCAGCCCAGGATACCATTGGCCTTCTGGATTGCGAGCACACGTTGCCAGCTCATGCCGAGCTTCTCATCAGTCAGCACCCCAAGTCCTTCTCGGAAGGGCTGCTCTCAATCACATCGTCCCCCAGCCTGTACTGAATCCATGGATTTCCCCGATCCAGATGCAGGACCTTGTACTTGACCTTGTTGAACCACATGAGTTTCACACAGCTCCACTTCTCCATCCTGTCCAAGTCACTTAGAATGAATCAGAATCATAGAATGGTTTGGGCTGGAAGGGACCTTAAAGATCATCCAGTTCCAACCCCTTTCTTCCCTTCCCTGTCTTATCCACAGACAGAGGAAGAGAAGCAGGGTTTTTCCTAGGATGTCACCTACTGAGATAAGTGTTAAGTAAGTGGGGTTTACGGTTTATTAGGCTGGAATTAAAAGTAATTTCTTAGTGAGGAATTTCCTGTTTGACCCAATGACCAAGCGCATCCTTTGTCATTGTCCTTCCTTCACGTTTGTGCATATTTATTAGCCTCACTTAATTTGGCTTCTCCTGGATGCTCTCCATGCCTGCTTGTCCTGCCTGACAGGCAGCTCTGGGCTTTGACCTCTCTAGATTAGATCTCCTCTTCCTGATAAGACCAGCCCTGTAATTTCCCAGTAGGCGAGGGATAAGAGCAAAACAGATTATCTGCAGAGAGCAGGGACACACAGCTGATGCCTCTCACTGACTCTGTTTTGAGCTTCCTTTGTTTCTGAGGTCTTGCTGGTTTTCTGATGCAGATGGGAGTGTTATGGGTAGGAAATCTGCCCTCAGGGAAGATGATTTTCTTCTTTTTTAGTTTTTAATTGGGCTAAATTTTTAGTCTTGCATGAGATAGGGGTTTTCCCACAAAGCAATTGCTTCAAGGTGAGGCTAAAGTATCAACAGTGATCCGTGTGCTCGTCTTTTAATAGAAAACTTCCAAGGACAGAAGTAAGATGAGAGGGGATGGTTTTCAGCTGAAAGAAGGGAGGTTGAGATGAAATCTTAGGCAGAAATTGTTTCCTGTGAGGGCGGTGAAGCCCTGGCCCAGGTTGCCCAGAGAAGTGGTGGCTGCCCCACCCCTGGAGGGGTTCAAGGCTATGTTGGATGGGGCTTGGAGCAACCTGATCCAGTGGGAAGTGTCCCTGCCCATGGCAGGAGGGTTGGAACTGGGTGGTCTTTGAGATTCTTTCCAACCCAAACCATTCTGTGATTCTATGAAAAAAGGAAAACCCACTCCTGATTCAGCCAAAGTTCGGCTGGCAGCTTTTCTTTAACCTGACTTGGTCTTTTGGAAGGGTCGGGCTTTCCAGGACATTTTTTGAGGCACGCTCACCAAACATACCCCAGTGTTCCTGTTAAAATGCATACAGTACTGACTGGGGTGTAGTTTTCATCGAATCATAGAATGATTTGGGATGGAAGGGACCTTAAAGCTCATCCAGTTCCACCCCCCTGCCATCTTTCCATCATCTTCCAACACTCCTGGAAGACTAGGGAAATTCTACTGGACTGGAGACTGGACTGATGTTGTGCCCATCTACAAGAAGGGTCGCAGGGAGGATCCAGGGAACTCCAGGCCTGTCAGTCTGACCTCAGTGCCAGGGAAAGTCATGGAACAGGAGATCCTGAGTGCGATCATGAAGCACATGCAAGAGAACCGGGGGATCAGGCCCAGTCAACAGAGGTTCACAAAAGGCAGGTCTTGCCAAACTAACCTGATCGCCTTTTATGACAAAGTGACTCGGCTGCTGGACGAGGGAAAGGCTTTGGATGGATCTTTCTGGACCTCAGTAAAGCCTTTGACACAGTTTCTCCCAGCATTCTGCTATGGAAACTGTCACCTCTGGCCTGGAAAGGCGCACACTCTCCTGGGTGGAAAACTGGCTGGCTGGAGGGCCCAGAGAGTGGTGGGAAATGGGGTTAAATCCAGCTGGAGGCCAGTGACAAGTGGGGTTCCCCAGGGCTCAGTGCTGGGTCCAGCCCTGTTCAGTGTCTTTATCAATGACCTGGATGAAGGCATCGAGGGCTCCCTTAGCAAGTTTGGAGATGACACTAAGCTGGGTGGAAGTGTGGATCTGCTGGAGGGTCTGGAGGCTCCAAAGGGATCTGAACAGGCTGGATCCATGGGCAGAGTCCAATGGCAGGAGGTTTTACACGGCCTAATGGCAGGTCCTGCCCTTGGGGCACAACAACCCTGGGCAGCTACAGACTAGGAGAAGTCTGTCTAGAAGCTGCCTGGAGAAGGACCTGGAGGTGTTGGTTGACAGCGACTGAACATGAGCCAGCAGGGGCCCAGGTGGCCAAGAAGGCCAATGGCATCTTGTCTTGGATAAGAAACAGCGTGGCCAGCAGGTCCAGGGAGATTCTTCTCCCTCTGTACTCAGCACTGGTGAGACTGCTCCTCGAATACTGTGTTCGGTTCTGGGCCCCTCCCCCCCAGAAGGATGTTGTGGCTCTGGAGGAGTGCAGAGAAGAGCAACGAAGCTAGGGAAGGGGCTGGAGAACAAGCCTTATGAGGAGCGGCTGAGAGAGCTGGGGGTGTTTAGCCTGGAGAAGAGGAGGCTGAGGGGAGAGCTCATTGCTCTCTACAACTACCTGAAAGGAGGTTGTGGAGAGGAGGGAGCTGGGCTCTTCTCCCAAGGGACAGGGCACAGGATGAGAGGGAATGGCCACAAGCTCCGCCAGGGAAGATTTAGGCTGGACATTAGGAAAAAAAATTTCACAGAAAGGGTCATTGGGCAGTGGCAGAGGCTGCCCAGGGAGGGGGTTGAGTCTCCTTCCCTGGAGGGGTTTAAGGGACAGGTGGACGAGGTGCTAAGGGACATGGTTTAGTGTTTGATAGGAATGGTTGGACTCAATAATCCGGTGGGTCTCTTCCATCCTGGTTATTCTATGATTCCATGATTCTATGATACTGGAAGGTCGCTCTAAAGTCTCCCCAGAGCCTTCTCTTCTCCAGGCTGAACGACCCCAACTCTCTCAGCCTGTCCTCATATAGCAGGTGCTCCAACCCTCAGATCATCTTTGTGACCTCATCTGAGGGCTTTTTCTAGCTTTTTAATACCAATTCTCAAGGTTAACAGTTTCAAAAGCACCCCAGTTAAGTATTTATAGTCAGATTTTCCATGCTTGTCACCAGGACTTCTCAGTCTCATTGAGCACCTACGCTGCAGTACAGATCGTACTTCACTCTGTTTGGATTTGATGTGGGTGAGCCAAAAGGTTAAAATCTGACTCCCCAAAACAGTGATACATCTGTTTCATTGATGAAATAAGGTCACAAGAGAAGATGAAGCTCATTTAAGGATGTCACATGTAGATCAGCCCATACGTTGTTTATGTTTTATTGCAGATGGGAACTGTTTTTTCAGAGTTTGGCTATGTGAAATGTCGAGCTCCACGGCAGAACAGTTAGTGCAGCTTCCCTCTCTACACCCAGCAAACAAAGCTCAGCTGACACGCTGCTGCTTTGTCGCTGTACTTGTAATAACAGAGGAGTTTTGCCAACGTACTGCGTTCACACTCCCACGAAACATAACTGTGCTGACAAAGCTGCCGTATCGATGGTGATGGCAGGAAGGGCTCCATACAAGCAAGGAGTGTGAATCATAGAATCGCAGAATGGTTTGAGTCGGAAGGGACCTCAAAGCCCAGCCAGTTCCACCTCCCTGCCGTGGGCAGGGACACCTCTCACTATACCAGGTTGCTCAAAGCCCCCTCCAACCTGGCCTTGAACACCTCCAGGGATGGGGCAACCACAATTTCCCTGGACAACCTGGGCCAGGGCCTCACAACCCTCACAGGAAAACATTTCCTGCTAATATCTCATTAAATCTCGCCTTAAATCCATCCCCTCTCATCCTTTCCTAGCACTCCCCGATCAAGAGCCCCTCCCAGCTTTCCTGGAGCCCCTTTCAGTACTGGAAGCTGCTCTAAGGTCTCCCCAGAGCCTTCTCTTCTCCAGGCTGAACAAGCCCAACTCTCTCAGCCTGTCCTTGTATGGGAGGTGCTGCAGCCCTTGGATCACCTTCGTAGCCTCCTCTGGACTCCAACAGCTCCATGTCCTTCATGGAGTTAAACTAGAAAGGTGAAACTAGAGTTGTCCCTTAGAATCCCTGCCTTGGCTCCGTACCCACTGTATGTTTGTACAATAAAGGTAGGGGAAGGGTTTATTTAATTTGGATGTGTACCTGTCTTTCTGAAAAGGCTGAGCTGTTCAAGCCTCGCAGATTTGAGATCATCACGCTGCATACCAGGATGATATGGCAGGGGAGATCACACCAGCCCAGATGGACGGCAGCGCCCCAGCTTTTCCTGTTTATCTTGGCTTGCAAACCTCCCCCTCGCCACCCAGAGTCCTACTCAAAATTGAGCTTGACCTGCACCCTCAGCAGGTTTGCAGATGACACCAAGCTGAGTGGCGAGGCTGACACCCCTGAGGGACAGGATGCCATCCAAAGGGACCTGGACAAGCTGGAGAAGTAGGGCTGTGTGAACCTTATGAGATTCAACAAGGTCAAATGCAAGGTCCTATGCCTAGGTCAGGGCAACCCTCAGTATGTATACAAGGTGAGGATGAAGAGATTGAGAGCAACCCTATGGAGATGGACTAAGAGATCCTGATGGATGAGAAGCTGGACATGAGCTGGCAATGTGTGCTTGCAGCCCAGGAGGCCAACTGTAGCCTGGTCTGCATCACAAGAAGCGTAGCCAGCAGGGCCAGGACGGGGATTCTGCCCCCCTACTCTGCTCTGGTTGAGATCCCACCTGGAGTTCTGTGTCCAGTCCTGGAATCCCCATCAGAGGAAGGATATGGAACTGTTGGAATGGTCCAGAGGAGGGCACAAAGATGATCAAAGGCCTGGAACAACATCCCTGTGAAGAAATGCTGAGAGAGTTGGGGTCATTCAGCCTGGAGAATTGAAGACTCCAAGGAGACCTTATTGCAGACTTTCAATACATAAAAGTGACTTATAAGAACGGTGGTGAAAAACCTTTTAGCAGGGCCTGTTGTGATAGGACAATGGAGAACGGTTCTAAACTAAAAGAGAAGAAGTTTAGACTTGATATTACGAAGAAATTTTTTACACCAAGGGTGGTGAGGCACTGGCCCAAGTTGCCCAGAGAAATCATGGCTGCCCCATCCCTGGAGATGTTCAAGGCCAGGTTGGATGGGGCTTTGAGCAGCCTGGTCCAGTGGCAGGTGTCCCTGCCCATGGTGGGTGGGTTGGAAATGGATGATCTTCAAGGTCCCTTCCAACACAACCCATTATGATTTTACTCTGACAAACAGCCTAAAACCCTCAAAACTACCAAAATACAAGTGGGAATCTACACCCTGGGACCATAGTTTCAGCATCCGTGTCCTTCAACACCGAGCCACCTCTTCTCTTGTGCCAAAACACCCTTTTGGGGGAGAAAGCAGGTATTTTGTTCTTACGTCAGGTCAGAAGCCCTACTCAACCTAAGCTGTTAATAATTGTCAGCGGAAGACAGAAAGGAGAATGAATTGCCATGTAGGGACAGAGATGAGAAACTGAGGACAGGAATTTCTGATGCAGATCTTCCTGCTTAAAAACCGAGTTCTTTTTTGCATTTCGAGTAGGTTTATGACCAATGTTTTGTTAAGGGATCACAATGGAACCGTTCCACGTTACCTCTGGTTATGTAAGGTGTTGAATGATTCACGGCAGGAAGCAGTGGCGAGGTTTTGAATGTGTGTGTACCTCGGTGTTTGTTAGCAACTGCATAAACACCTTGGAGTACTCAACAGGGAAGCGACAACAACGGTGATGGAGTGTTTTACCTGAGGCAAAACAAAGCCAGGCTGAGTAATGTGTAAGCATCACGTCTTGTCTGGATGGTGTTTTCTGTTGGGTATAGGGTGGCCTTGTAAGGCTTCAGAGAGACAGATTTCACTGAGGAAGTGAGATCTTTGAGAGGACCCTTTTTATGACATTTGGTCCTCTAGAAACCTTACTCAACTTTTTAGGACCAATTCTGGGAATGTTACTTAGCCTGAAGAGGAGTTCAGACCAATCACAGAATCATAGAATCACTTGGTTGGCAAAGACTTTTCTGATCATCAAGTTCAACCACACCTGCCCACCACCAAACCAGATCCCTGAGCACTTCATCTCCCCGTCTTTTAAACACTTCCAGGGATGGGGACTCAGCCACCTCCTTGGGCAGCCTCTGCCAGGGCCTGAGAACCCTTCTGGTGAAGAAATTTTCCTGATGTCTAATCTGAACATCCGCCAGTGCAACTTGAAGCCATTTCCTCTCATCCTGTCTTCTGTCATTTGAGAGAAGAGACCAACACCCACCTTGCTACAACCTCCCTTCAGGTAGCTGTAGACAGTCATGAGGTATCCCCTCAATCTCATTTTCTCCAGGCTAAACAACCCCAGGTCCATCATCCACCTCTTATAACCCCTGTTCTCCAGCCCCTTCCCCATCTACGTTCCCTTCTCTGGATGTGCTCCAGCCCCTCAATGTCCTTCTTGGAGTGAGGAACCCAAAACTGAACCCAGGATTCAAGATGAGGTCTTACCAGTGCTGAGTCCAGGGGCACAATCACCCGCCTGCTCCTGCTGGCCACACTGTCTCTAATACAGGCCAGGATGTCATTGGCCTTCTTGGCCACCTGGGCCACTGCTGCCTCATGCTCAGCTGCTGCCGACCTACACCCCCAGGTCATTCTCTACCAGGCAGGAAGAGAACAAGCCCTGGGGTTGTATTAGTGCTGGCAAGAGAGTGACTGTGACAATAAAGCTGGTAGCGCCAGCTAAGGCAGAGAAACACCGAGGGAATTTGATCGCTTAGAAATATAGAGGAGGAGGAGAGAGAATCCTTGTGTCTGCATTCTCACTGGTCCAGATCACTTGAAACCATCAGCGAGTGTCTTTCCATACACAGCAACATCGAGGGCACTCTCAGCATGTTTGCAGGTGACAGCAAGCTGAGTGGTGCAGTTGTCCCACCAGAAGGACTGGATGGCATCTGGAGGGACCCGGACAAGCTGGAGAAGTGGGGCTGTGTGAACCTCATGAGGTTCAACAAGGGCATGGTCAAGGTCCTACACCTTGGTCGGGGCAATACGTGGTTTCAGTAGAGGCTAGGGGACAACATGATTGAGAGCAGTCCTGCCAAGAAGGACTTGGGGTGCTGGTGGATGAGAAGCTTCATATGAGTTGGAGTTGTTCAGCCTGGATACGAAAAGGCTCTGGGGAGGGCTTATAGTGGCCTTACAGTACCTGAACGGGCTACTGGAAAGCTGGGAAGGGGCTCTTTATTAAGGAGTGTAGGGATAGGATGAGGAGAACGGTTTTTACCTTGAAGTGGGGAGATGAGATGAGATCTTAGGAAGGAATGTTTTCTTGTGAGGGTGGTGAGTCCATGTCCCAGGGGTGCCCCAGGGAAGCAGTGGAGGTCGCAACCCTGGAAACACTCAAGACCAAGTTGGAAGGGGCTCTGAGCAACCTGAGTTCAAGATGTCCCTGCTCCTTCAGGGAAGGTGGACTGGGTGACTGTAAAAGTCCCTTACAACCCAAAGCCTTCTAAGATTCTATGTTGAGAGTTCCCACAGGCAGCCTGGCACCTGGTAGGAACAACACAGCCTGCAGACCATCACTAAGTAATGCAAGGAGCTGTAGTGGTAACTCCTTCCTTTAGCGTTTATATCCATGGGCTTTAAAGGAACACCAAAACAAATCCTTCCCTCCTCCCTTCCCCCTCCCAAAGACACAACGGCTCCCGAGGACTTTTATGGCAATTCTGTCAGCATGGCTGATTCATGCGAGAACGTGCCCGTGCATAAGTTACCAATTTGTTTTTGGAAATGGACTTTGATCAAAACGAACATCTCTGGCATCGGCTTCACTGCATAGCTCTGAAAAACATTTGGCATGGGAGGAGGTTGGGAGCTGAAGTCGACTGTAGCTTCTCGCCTCATTACACGGTTGGTAGCATAGATGTTGTGTTTAATAATATCACAAGGTTTGGGTCCACGCTTTCAAGGGCTGCATTCATATTCATAAGATGGAAATTGCTTTCCTGGCCTGATCGCACAAATGTTCACTTCAGAGATGGTGGTTGAGGGAACAAATTGGAGAAGTGGCACTATGTGAACCTTGTGAGGTTCAACAAGGCCAGGGGAAGTCCTACACCTGGGTCGGGCCAGTCCACAGTGTCAATACAGGATGGGGGACAACGTGATTGAGAGCAACCCTGAGGAGAAGGACTTGGGGTGCCGGGGATGAGAAGCTCAACATGAGCCGGCAACGTGCGTCCGTGGCCCACAAGGCCAACCATGTCCTGGGCGGCATCCAAAGAAGCGTGGCCAGCAAGGCATGGGAGAGAATTCTGCCCCTCTCCTCCGCTCTCATGAGACCCGACCTGGAGTCCTTTGTCCAGTTCCAGAATTCCCAACAAAAGAAGGATATGAAACTGTTGGAATGGGTCCAGAAGAGGCCACAAAGATGATCCGAGGGCTGGAGCTCCTCCTGTACAATGACAGGCTGGGAGAGTTGGGCTTGTTCACCCTGGAGAAGAGAAGGCTCCACAGACACCTTATAGTGGCCTTCCAGTACCTGAAGGGGCTCCAGGGAAGCTGGGCAGGGGCTTTTTCCAAGGGCCTGGAGTGGCAGAATGAGGGAGAATGGCTTTAAACTAGAAGCGGGAACACTTAGATCAGACATTAGGAAGAAATTCTTCCTAATGAGGGTGGTGAGGCTCTGGAGCAGATTGCCCAGAGAAGTCATGGAGGCCCCTTCCCTGGAGGTGCTCAAGGACAGGTTGGATGGGGCCTTGAGCAGCCTGGTCCAGTGGGAGGTGTCCCTGCCCATTGCAGGGATGTTAGAACTGGATGGTCTTTAAGGTCCCTTCCAACCCAAACCAGTCTGTCTATATTTCTGTTTTCTACCCATCCTGGCTCACACTGTAGTAGAAACACGTCCACGCTGGGGGTTGAAGGGGCTTTTTTTGTTGTTTTGAACTGTGTATCGGACTTGAATGGCTGCTAATTATAGTGTCCTCCCAACATCTAAAATAAATGCTGGATTCCAGAGCTGCTCATACACTTTTCAGATGACTCTTCATGGGTCATACCCTACTTCTGCTCATTTTCCAGAATATAGCTCTCGATTTGGCTCTGAATATAAATATCTGAGAGCGGAATGTTATAAACAGAGTTCATGGCCAGTAAACAACTTTGTGTACTGCAGAGGTGGTCTGAGCGCCCGGGATCTGTGAACATGGGTGAGAGAAGAGGATTTCATTAGTTATTCCAGTCCTTGAGTGTTCTGCACGTTCTGTTCTCGATAGCACATTAAAAATAGCTGTAAAGCGAGTTTTTAGGTGGATTTTGGTTCCTAGTAACTAGGATTTCAAACCATACATACAAAATGAAAAGGAATATGCTCCGACTGCAATGTATGCTTTCGTTTTCCTCGAGACTTCAAGCCGCCAAAGGGATTAAAATGTCGCAGGTTCTCTCTTTGAAGAAATCGAAGCCAGATGTCAGGAACATTAGAGGCATCCAGGAGCTGGGAAAACTGAGAAACCTGCCTACCAAGGAACACCCCCTGCCTCCGGGCTCTGTTAGTGCACCAACTCGTGTCTTCTCCTCTCCAGCCGAGATCTTTTCTCATCGGCTCTGTCAGCAGCAATCACCGTTCGTGCAGGTTTAGGTAAAGCAACAGCACAGGGTTAAATAAACCTTGTGGGGTTAAATAACCTTGCAAAGTTAAATGTGGGACAAGTGGTGACCCTCAGGGGTCCGTACTGGGACCACTGCTGTTTAATATTTTTATTGATGATAGAGACAACAAGATCAAGGGCACCCTCAGCAAGTTTGCAGATGACACCAAGCTGAGTGGTGCAGTTGTCACACCGGGATGGGATGGCATCCAGAGGGACCTGGACAAGCTGGAGAAATGGGGTTCTGTGAACCTCATGAGGTTCAACAAGGCCAAGTGCAAGGTCCTACACCTTGATCAGGACAGTCCACAGTTTCAATACAGGCTGGGGGATGATGTGATTGAGAGCAGCCCTGCCAAGAAGGACTTGGAGTGCCAGCGGATGAGAAGGTTCACATGAGCCAGTAACGTGTGCTCATGGTCTAGAAGGCCAATGGTTTCCTGGGCTACATCACAAGACGCGTGTCCAGAAGGGCCAGGAAGAGGATTGTGCCCCTCTACTCTGCTCTGGTGAGTCCCCACCTGGAGTCCTGTGTCCAGTTCTGGAATCCTCAACATAAGAAGGACATGGAACTGTTGGAACAGGTCCAGATGAAGCCATGGAGATGATCTGAGGCTGAAGCACCTCTGCTACAAGACAGGCTTGAGAGAATTGGGATTGTTTAGCCTGAAGAAGAGAAGGCTCCACAGCGACATTATAGCGACCTTCCAGTACCTGAAGGGACTCCAGGAAATCTGGGGAGGAACTTTTTACAAGGGCCTGGAGTTATAGGGCAAAGGGCAATGACTTTCAGTTGGAATGGGGAAAATTTAGATTAGACATTAGGAAGAAATTCTTCCCAGTGAGGGTGGGGAGGCCCTGGCCCAGGATGCCCTGAGGAGTGTGGCTGCCCCATCCCTCGAGGTGTTCAAGACCAGCTTGGATGGGGCTTTTACAACCTGGTGGGGTGGGAGGTGTCCCATGGTGCCCATGGAAGCGGGGCTGGAACTGTATGATCTTTAAGGTCCCTTCCAACCTAAACCGTTGTAGGATTCTAAATAAAGCAACTGTGAAGCATCCTGGCCAGTGGCTGGGGCTGGGTAACCTGACCACACCTGAACTATGAGGATCTTAAGGGCAGCATAATGATTCTCTTCCACTAAAGTTTGGCTGAACTTCACAACCCGGGTTTAGCATTATCTGTTTGCTCATTGATTTTCGCTTGACCACTGCCAAGAGAAGAGATGGGATCAGGTCTCTAGTTGTGGCCACTCTGGACACAGGTGCTGGAGGACATTGTCAGCTGTTGGAGGAGCATTCCTGCAGGCCACACTTGGCAACCCCTGGCACGAGCCAGATGCCGTGTGTCGCTTAAACAACCGAGTATTTATAACTGTGAAAACTTACATCAGCCTGGAATCTTTTGCTGGAATTTCGATGCGTGGTTTCTTAGGAATTCATCGTTTGTTAATCTAAAATTTATTTGATGATGCTTTGGGGCTGAAATAACAAAATGCCATGTTGATACCCTTGAAAACATTTTATTTAGTAGCGTCTCTACCCAGAATAACTTCCAGGAGCAAGGAATGTCACAGGTATGAGGCCACCCGGGACGTCCAGTGCACAGCTCTGTGTGACAGCAGCCCTCGCTTCTTCGTGGAAATGAAAACCCAAGCTAAAAATAAGAGTAAAACAATGAGGGCTGGTTGACTCCTCTGTCACTTGAATTCTTCCCGGCTCCCTGATTTGACAGTAGGATAGGAGTCACCGTGGTATTTTGCTCCTAGAAGTGAAAATTCACACTGGAGTGTAAGGGAGGAACGCTATTAATACCCATTGGCTGGAGAGCAGGAAGAACTGGTCTGGTCCCGTCACTCAGCACAGGAACCGGCCGGGCTTCATTCTCATGCACTCGTGGTCTAGAAGGCCAATGGTTTCCTGGGCTGCATCACAAGAAGCATGGCCAGCAGGGCGAGGGAGGGGATTCTGCCCCTCTACTCCTCTCTCGTGAGACCTCATCTGGTGTCCTGTGTCCAGTTCTGGAAACACAGAATCATAGAATAGTTTGGGTTGGAAAGAACCCAAACTAGTTCCAACCCCCTGCCATGGGCAGGGACACCTCCTACTGGGTCAGGCTGCCCAAAGCCCCATCCAACCTGGCCTTGAACACTTCTAGGGATGGGGCAGCCACAACTTCCCTTGGCAACCTGTTCCAGGGCCTCACCACTCTCATCATGAAGAAATTCCGTATGTCTAGTCTAACTCTGCCCCTCTCCAGTTTATCCCCATTGCCCCTCGTCCTATCAGTCCAAACCTTTGTGAACAGTCCCTCCCCACCTTTCTTGTAGCCCCTTTCAGGTACTGGAAGGTCACTATAAGATCTCCTCGAAGACTTCTCCAGGCTGAACAAGGCCAGCTCTCTCAGCCTTTTCTTGTATGGGAGATGCTCCTGCCCTCACAACATCTTTGTGAGCCCCTCTGGACCCATTCCGGCAATGCCATATTCTTCTGTTGGAATCCCCAACACAAGGAGGAGATGGAATTGTTAGTACTTTTCCAGAGAAGGCCATGAAGATGATCCAAGGGCCAAAGCACCTCTGCTATGAGGACAGGCTGAGCGAGTTGGGCTTTTTCAGCCTGGAGAAGAGAAGGCTCCCGAGAGACCTTAGAGCAGCTTCCAGTACCTGAAGGGGCTACAGGAAAGCCAGGGAGGGACTTTTTCCAAGGGTCTAGAGTGATAGGGTGAAGGGGAATGGTTAAATTGAAAGGGGGAAACTGAACCCAG
Source organism: Clamator glandarius (assembly GCA_033459285.1). Lineage (NCBI taxonomy): Eukaryota > Metazoa > Chordata > Aves > Cuculiformes > Cuculidae > Clamator > Clamator glandarius. The sequence continues at coordinate 591,429 of JAUNZM010000577.1, forward strand.
TACCCAGACATAGCAGGCGTACGGAAATCATCCCATCCACTACAGGGGCATCCAGGAACCACTCATCTGGAAGGCTTTTGGTGCTTTAAGATTCGAATTGGTGCATTAAAAAAGGGCATTTGTCCAGAGTGTGTAACCCTTTGCTCAGGCCAAGCCAGGAGGCAGACGGCGAGACCTGTTGCATCAAGCCAGAGCTTGATGTTCCACAGCATGACATCAGCAGGTGCATCAGCTGGGGTTGCATCACCACAGATGAGTTGTCCTCACAGGGCATCACGCAGAAAGTCAGGGAGCTCCCCACCGGTGAATCACGTGCTTCCCCAAGTGCGCGGCAGCAGGTCCCTGCCCCGAGGGCTCGGAAAGGAGAAGGGTATTCAACACTTAGATCACTGAAATGGCTTCATATGTGGACATCACATTCTGGTCCTAACGAGACACCTTTAATTAACCTTAGTGTGCATGACTCTGCTTCACGCCTTCCCTCTCAGCTCCTGGTTGTTCATCCCCTGCTTTTAGTTGACTCTGCATGGCCCGTCTACATCTCACTGAAAAGAGACACGTTCCTGGGGCTGAGAAGCGTTCCTGACTCTTTAGACCAAGCTTAACGAACCTTTGACCTTAGATAGGAGGGAAATAGTCATGTTTGGTACTCCCAAAAAGAAGTCCAAACTCAACAGAAGGTTTACCTGCTCCTCCCCAGAGCCATCATGACTTTCGTTGTCTTAAAAGTGGTTGCCTTCAGTGGCCCAAGAAAGGATTCTGAAAGAGTCACAGTCATAGAATCATGGAATGTCCTGAGTTGGAAGGGACCCACAAGGATCATCCAGTCCAACTCCCGTCCCTGGACAGGACACCCCAACATTCACACTGTGTGTCTGAGGGCGTTGGCCAAATGCTTCTGCAATATTGTCAGGCATGGGGCCGTGACTGTTTCCCTGGGGAGCTGTTCCAGTGCTCCACCACCCTCTAGGTGAAGAACCTTTTCCTAATGTCCAACCTAACCTTCCCTGGCACGTCTTCTCACCATACTCTTGGGTCCTATCATTGGTCACCAGAGAGAGAACAGCATCTGCTCCTTCTCCTTCCCTTGTGAGGAAGCTGCAGATCGCGATGAGGTCTCCCCTCAGTCTCCTCTTCTCCAGGCTGAACAGCCCAGGTGACTTTAGAATCATAGAATCACCAGGTCGGAAGAGATCCACCAGATCATCAAGTCCAACCATTCTTATCAAACACTAGCCGCTCTTCCATCATCCTCAGTTGATCCTTCCAACAAGGGTACAGGAACTCGCTGTATCCTGAGTTTCTGAGAATCCTGCAGTGGATGGTCCTGAACATCCTGGCCGCATGTGACAGAGGTGCAGATCTGCTGAGAGAAGCTTTCCAGGCAGAGAAGCAAACGAAGCACCAAAAAAAAAAAAAACAGAGGAGAGGACAACAGGACTTCCCTTCTGCCCATTCCACCTCACATGCTGTGTTATTCACCAGGGACCAGGGAATTGATTGTCCCCCTGGACTCTGCACGGGTGAGGCCACATCTCGAATCCTGGGTTCAGTTCTGGGCCCCTCACTTCAAGGACAGTGAGGGGCTGCAGCACGTCTAGAGAAGGGCAAGGAAGCTGGTTGGAGAAGGAGTCTTAGGAGGAACGGCTGAGGGACTTGGGGTTGTTTAGCCTGGAGGAAAGGAGGCTGAGGGGCGACCTCATCACTGTCAACAACTCCCTGAAAGGAGGTTGTAGCAAGGTGGGGGTTGGTCTCTTCTCCCAAGTGACAGGTGATAAGATGAGAGGGAATGGCTTCAAATTGCACCAGGGCTGGTTCACCTTGGACACCAGGAAAAATGTCTTCACAGAAAGGGCTCTCCGGCCCTGGCAGAGCCTGCCCAGGGAGGCGGTGGAGTCCCCGTCCCTGGAGGTGTTTAAGAGACGGGGAGATGAGGTGCTCTGGGATCTGGTTTAGCAGTGGACAGGTATGGGTGGACTCTGATCTCAAAGGTCTTTTCTGAGCAAATGATTCTCTGATTAATTTCTCTGAAAAACCCCATTGCAAACCCTCTGTTGTCCCACAGCAGCCATTTGGAGCTGAGGTGCAGCTCATGGGGGCCCTGCGGTGCTCGTGGCCCCCCCACATTTATCCCCTCCGGGAAGGAGGTTGGTCAGGACAGGTAGGAAGCGATGCAGCCGCTCTCCTTTCACCAAATCAACTCAGTTTATTTTTACCAGCACAAGAGATCTTTTCTTTTGGAGATCTGTAGCGGTGCCAGGAATAATAGGACTTGAACAAACAAACAACATCTACAACCCCTTTGGATCTTCAGCCAGGCCTGCTGGGACAGGCTCCCCCTTGGAAGAGGGGGAGAGGCTCAGCCCAGCCCCTGGCTCACCCAGCTGTACCAACACAACCTTTAAAGCCGCGAGCAGACTCAAAAGCACAGGTCTAGACAAGAATTCTCTTTCTTTTTGAGCAAAGAGGGCTGAGGCGGGGAGAAAAACAACTCGTGGTGGCACGGAGAGACGCCATCAGGTGGAGCGTGTCCCACCACTGTGCTTGCCAAGTGGCCATGGGTGGCAGAAAACCCCAGCAAAAGAGGGGGGAAAACCTCAAAAACAAAACATACATTTTGGTTTGTCTCTTTTTGGCGCAAATAGTGACACCCCCCCCATGCTTTTCAAACTGTTTTCCATCATAGGGTGTGATGGAATGGTGCCTCTGACCTTCCATGAGTGCCTGAAATGTGGTGCATTAAAGCAGAACTTCCCCAGGGTCCCGTTTTAGCATAGAACCATGGAATGGGTTGGGTTGGAAGGGACATTAAAGCCCATCCAGTTTCAACCCCACCTCCCATGGGCAGGGACACCTCCCACTGGACCAGGATGCTCGAGGTCCCATCCAACCTGGCCTTGAACACCTCTAGGGGTGGGGCAGCCACCCACTGGGCCAGTGCATCACCACCCTCATCGGGAAGAATTTCTTCCTAATGTCTAGTCTAAAACCTGCCCCTCCAATTTAAAGACATTCCCCTTCATCCTGTCACTCCAGGCCCTTGGGGAAATGGTTATAAGCTGAAATAGGGGAGACTGAGGTGAGATCTTACAAAGAAATTCTTCTCAATGAGGGCAGTGAGGCCCTATCACAGGTTGCCCAGAGAAGTCGACATGAGCTGGCAACGTGCGCTCGCAGCCCAGAAGGCCAACCGTGTCCTGGGCTGCATCAAAAGCAGCGTGGCCAGCAGGGCGAGGGAGGGGATTCTGCCCCTCTGTTCCTCTCTCGGGAGACCTCCTCTGGAGTCCTGTTCCCAGTTCTGGAATCCTCAGCAGAAGAAGGAGATGGAGCTGTTGGAACGGGTCCAGAGGAGGCTACAAGGATGATGAGAGGGCTGGAGCACCTCCCATACGAGGACTCGCTGAGAGAGTTGGGGTTGTTCAGCTTGGAGAAGGCTCCTAGAAGAACTTTTAGCAACCTTGCAGTACCTGAAGGAGCTCCAAGAAAGCTGAGGAGGCACAGTTCGCAGAGGCTTGTGGTGATAAGACGAGGGGCAATGGGGATATACTGAAGAGTGGCAGATTTAGACTGGACAAAAGGAAGGATTTCTTCACGATGAGAGTGGGGAGGCCCTGGAACAGGTTACCCAGAGCAGTGGTGGCTGCCCCATCCCTGGAGGGGTTCAAGGCCAGGTTGGATGGAGCTTTGCGGGGTGGGAGGTGTCCCTGGATGAGCTTTGAGGTCCCTTCCAACCCAAACCATTCCGTGATTCCATGAAACAGGCTGGGAATGGGGTGGCTCGCTTGGGGGCGTGGCCTGTGCGGGGCGTGGCCTGCTCAAGCCCCGCCCCCGCGGTGAGTTCGGGGCGCGGCGCCGCGTTGCTCGCAGAGCCGGGGATGAGCGGGGGCTGAGGAGGCGAGTGCTAGAGCCGGGCTGGTGGCCATGGTAGCCCACGACGAGCTCGGGGGGCTGCTGCCCATCAAAAGGACTATTCGGGTGATCGACGCGCAGAACCAGGCCTTCAGGGAGCCGGAGGTGAGGAAAAAGAGGGGATTTGGAGTGAAAAAGGAGGGGTGCGAGGCGAAAAACGGAGGGGTTTGATGGGAAAACGGGGTTTGAGGAGAAAACAGAGACGTTGGGATTCCTTATCACATCATCTTCCCACTGTCCATGCCTAAAGTGAGGTCTCCAAGCCGGGTTCGTTCCCTGCCGAAAGCCAGTGAGGTGCAGGCACCAATTTAAAACCTCTATATGTTACATATTTTAAACTAAATTCTCAGCCCGTGGAGGAATGGGACTAGGAGCCAAAAGAAAAGCCTGGTGCCTCACCTCATCCTACTTCTCCCAGTGGGATTTCCATTAATTAAACACCTTCATAGCCCCTGGAGGAGCAGAACCAGGAGCCAGAACCCAGTTCAACGCCTCACCCGATCCCCCCTCTTTCCCAGCAGGATTTCCATTCAGAATACACCTTTTTTCCATTTGTTTTTTTTTCCACCGGCAGGATTTTTCCTAACTAAACCGTTTCTTTGCTGCATAAACCAAACAAAAAAACCCATCGGTTTTGGGTGGGGGAGTGGGTTTGTGTGAAGTATTGTTATTTTTATCGGCCGTTGTTATGTAGATGAAAATAATTACATTCCTGGTGGCTGCTTCTGCTGTGACAGGAGGCAAAAATTCAGCAGCCAGGTAGGGACCGGCTGCCCTGGGCAGGGTTTTATTGCCCAGATTAGCAGTGAGATGAGTTAGAGAAGAAAAGAAGGCGGCTCCAGCAGCCCTGGGGCTGGGGGGCTCTGGGTTGAGTCTGCAGCCTCTTCAAATCCTGGCTTTAAAACAGCCAAACTTGGGCAAGCTCATTGTGCAAAAGGGAAACCGGAGGCTGGGAGCAAAATGACACAAAGCAGAGCTTTTAAAGGAAAAGAAATCGTCTCTGATTCTCAAAATGTGTGTTTGCTGTGGGGTATAACCGGCACACTGGGTATAGAATCACCAGGTTGGAAGGGACCCACCGGATCATCGAGTCCAACCATTCCCATCCAGCCCATGTCCCTCAGCACCTCGTCCACCCGTCCCTTAAACCCCTCTAGGGAAGGGGACTCAACCCCCTCCCTGGGCAGCCTCTGCCAGGGACCAATCACCCTTTCCAGGAAAGCTTTTTTCCCAATGTTCAGCCTAAACCTCCCCTGGTGGCGCTTGAGGCCATTCCCTCTCATCCTGTCCCTTGGGAGAAGAGCCCAGCTCCCTCCTCTCCACAACCTCCTCTCAGGGAGTTGCAGAGAGCAATGAGCTCTCCCCTCAGCCTCCTCTTCTCCAGGATAAACACCCCCAGGGCCCTCAGGCTTGTTCTCCAGCCCCTTCCCCAGCTTCATTGCTCTTCTCTGCACTCGCCCCAGAGCCTCAACATCCTTCTGCTGGGGAGGGGCCCAGCACTGACCCCAGGATTCGAGGAGCGGTCTCCCCAGTGCTGAGTCCAGAGGCAGAAGAACCACTCTGGACCTGCTGGTCACGCCGTTTCTGATACAACTGTAGTTCAACTTTGGGTCTGGGCTTGGGCGCTGACTCCAAAGCCAACGCTCCTGCCAGTGCCAGGCACTGGGTTGCTATCAAGAACCACTGCGGTTATCAGCGAGTTTGGGGCCAGATTTCCTCCCCTTGGGTGTGAACAGCCTGGTGTATTTGGGAAAAGCGATTCTTGTAATCTCTGTGCTGATGCCTGGTTGCTCGTTTGGAGGGGAAACAGCCTTTTGCAGAGCAGAGCTTGAGATTCAGTGAGCTCCTTAACCTTCAAGGTAGTCAGGTGGCAATGATTTCTGGCAGGAATTATTCGAGCTGGTGACTAAAATCCCTGGCTTGATAGGAAAATTTTGCTGCACGTGGTTTTTAGATTCGTCACTGTTTGGTGCAGGACCGGCACGTAGGACATTGCACTCGAGTAAGTGATCCTTGTAAAAACCACTAATTATTACCTAACACGGGGGGAAAGGTTGCAGGCGTGCGTGCTTGGAGAGGAACATGTTCACTGCTCCAACGTAGAACCTGGATTTTTTTTTTGTAGTGTGAATGTGAAGAGTTAATCTGTGCTTAAAAAGAGAAGCACTTGGAGAAATTTCCCTGGTGTGAAGTCTTGCCTGCACTGAGGCTCAGATTTAGCTTTTGTGCCTGTGTTTGTGGTATATTTATATTCACTGTTAATAAAGAGTATGAAAGAAGTCTGAGTAGAAGCCAAAGCGCTGCTGAACTTGCGGAGGTTTTAAAGATCTGTCCGTGATGTTTAACACCATGCTTGTTACAGAGACTTCACAGGCCTCATTCTAATCTGGGCTCTCTAAGTAATGCAGCGTGGAGACAGTTTAAGTGGTGTTTGCAAGTCCAGGACTACAAAAAAAGCCCTGAGCCAGAGTTATCCGTCGTATGAACTGTGCCGCGTCTCAGCTTACGCCGTGGCTCGGTTTAACTGTAAGCAGAGTGCGTGACACTGAGCTGAAACACAGATCCTGGAGAAGGTGAAGTTTCTAAGGAGAGGGATTATTTTTTCCCCCTCCCCACTGCCTTCGGATCAAATGGCGTAGTTGGAAGGACACGAAGAAGAAACAGATGCGGGTTTTGGCAGTCGAGCATTCGTGTCTGAGCACACTCAGGACAGAAAGTGGGATTTGTTTTGCTTAAAGAGAGGGGGAAATGGCCTTTGGCTGAGCTGATTTATAGTGTACAGAAGCTTTTCTGTTGTCCAGCAACCCCAGGGGAATCATAGAATGGGTTGGGTTGGAAGGGACCTCAAAGCCCATCCAGTTCCAACCCCCCTGCCATGGGCAGGGACACCTCCCACTGAATCAGGCTGCTCAAAGCCCCATCCAACCTGGCCTTGAACACCTCCAAGGATGGAGCATCTACAGCTTCCCTGGGCAACCTGTGCCAGTGTCTCACCACCCTCATCATGAAGGATACCTTCCTAATGTCTAATCTGAATCTTCCCCTTTCCAATTTAAAGCCATTCACCCTCGTCCTATCACTCCAGGCCCTTGGAAAAAGTACCTCCCCAGCTTTACTGTAGCCCCTTCAGCAACTGGAAAGGGAGAACATCGTGTGTACAGTAAATGCTCTGCTCCTGACAATTGATCCATGTGGAATTCCATCCTCTGCAGAGCAGAGGTGGGCTCCTCTTGCTCTAGAGACCAGCCCTTTTCCCCTCAAGCCTCTCTTTGCCGGTCTCAGTGGGTACGGACTTCACAGAAGTGGCGATTTCTAATCCTAGAGAGCCCCTTCCCACCGCCTGTCCGGAAGAGAGCAGCAGGAATGCCGTCTCCTGCCAGACCTTGTGCCTCAGCCCAGGCACAGATGTGCTGGGAAGGCATTTGCATGTGTCCCCCAGTGTCATAGTGGGTCATTGTCCTCCTGTCTGCAAAGAGCTGACCCTTTTCACAGCGAGCTGTGAAACTGCACGAGCATCCTAAGGCACTGAGGTTCCTTGCTATTTATTTCCAGCGTCCTAAAGTACTGAGGTTCCCTGCTATTCATTTCCAGCATCCTAAGGCACTGAGGTTCCCTGCTATTCATTTCCAGCATCCTAAAGTACTGAGGTTCCCTGCTATTCATTTCCAGCATCCTAAAGTACTGAGGTTCCTTGCTATTCATTTCCAGCATCCTAAAGTACTGAGGTTCCTTGCTATTCATTTCCAGCGTCACGTCTTTCTTTTCCAAGCTATTTATATCTGGCCTTGACAGAGCTGTGTGTGGCTCATGTCTGTCTACTTTCTGCTTACGTCTCTGCAGTTCTTAAGCTCCTCTTGGCTCGTGTCCCTTTATTCTAGTACACTGAGGTATGGCTTTCTAGAAGTAAATTGCCTCTCTTTTTTACTCCACTAAGAAATGTCTGCAGCTAATTAAAGCTTCCTCGTCTGCTTTTGAGCCCAGCCTAACTTCCCAGCCTCCTGCATAATTCTTTTCCTGGCCGACTCTGTCCTGAGGGCAGTGGCTCATGGTTGGCAACGCGAAGAGGTGACTGCAGCGCTCCTGGTGTTATACTTGAAGCCAGCTGAGTCAGGATCCCAGGGTTGAGGTCACTGTCTTACAGCTCTTCCCCATTTCTCTTGCACCCTCCAAGTGCTGAGATCACCCCAATGTTTCAAGCACGGCTTTGAACGCACTTTGTGCTGTGCCAGGAGGTCTTTCTGTTCTGCATCCCTCCTAAATTGTTTCTTTTCATGTTTTCCCCCCTGCAAGTTGAAGGCTGACTGCAGCGTGAGCTAACGTCTTGCTTAACGCCGTGTGTAGGCAGTTACACGGGCCACTCCTCGGGTCGTGTTGCTGAAATCGGATCCTCCACACGTAGCTTTTCTGCTTCCTCAGTCTCGGGACTGGAATTCAGCCTTCTGCGTTCCAATTCCCCTTCTTTGTTTTCAGCATTTGTCACTTCGGTTCCTGCACAGGAGAAGAAAATTTGAGCAACTTTTCTTGCTATCTCAGACTAGAAATGGAGACGGCAGAGAGCTTGACCTAAACAGCTTCTCAGCCTTAACCTTTTGAAACATAGGAGGAAGAATTTGACTCCAATTACCAAAAAATACCCAGTAAAGCTTTGGTAAAATTTTGACAGAGATAAACTCAAAAAAGAAGCTCAATATGAGCCAGCAATGTGCGCACACAGCCCAGAAGGCCAAACGTATCCTGGGCTGCATCACAAGGGTGGCCAGCAGGGTGAGGGAGAGGGTTCTGCCCCTCTTCTCTGTTCTTGTGGGACTCCACTTGGAGTCCTGTGTCCAGTTTTGGAATCCTCAGTATTAGAAGGATAAGGAACTGTTGGAATTGGTCCAGAGGAGGCCACAAAGATGATCTGAGGCCTGGAGCGCCTCCCATATGAGGACAGGCTGAGAGAGTTGGGGTCGTTCAGCCTGGAGAAGAGAAGGGTCCACAGAGACCTTCTAGCAGCCTTCCAGTACCTGAAGGGCTCCTGGAAGCTGGGGAAGGACTTTTTATAGGAGCCTGGAGTGACAGGACAAGGGGGAATGGCTTTAAATTGGAAGGGGGAAGATTTAGATTAGACATTAGGAAGAACTTCTTCCCAATGAGGGTGGTGAGGCACTGGAACAGGTTGTCGAGAGAAGTCATGGCTGCCCCATCCCTGGAGGGGTTCAAGGCCAGGTCGGGTGGAGCTTTGAGCAGCCTGGTCCAGTGGGAGGTGCCCCTGCCCATGGAGCAGGGTTGGAACTGGATGGTCTTTAAGGTCCCTTCTAACCCAACCCATTCTATGATTCTAAGTGCCTGCTTCCATCAGCTCATCTGAACTTCATGCTAATCTTCCTTGTGATGATGAGTCACATCCACCCATCTGCCAGACCTTTAAGAGGACCAGGGCACCTCATCCCACCTTTCTCCTGGCCTTAAGCTCCGAGTCCATCTCCTCCTGGCCTCCCGTTGTGCACAACTCCTGCACAACCCTGTAATACAATATTTTTGATGTAAAATACGTAACGTTGCCAGCATGATTTTAAAAACTGATCTGAGCTTGAGCAGCAGGAGGTTTCCCTGGGTGTTTCCTCTTTCTTGGCAGCATTTTGGTCAGGACAGAATTGCAACTGCTCTGGGCTCCCGGCAGGGATTAGTGGTGTAGAAAAGCAGAAGCTCTATCTTTCAAATTTAAACAACACATAAGAGAAATTATGATGACTTGGTGGGCGTGAGGGGGAGCAGGAGGGGGAGGAAGCTTTGTAAACTGAGGTTTTAAACTTTATCTGCTTCATGTGTGCGTGTCCCTTGCAGGAATGTTCAGCATGTGGTCATTTGCTGTTTGTTAGAATAGCTGCTGAGGCTCTCCAAGGCTCTGACTGCTCCTTTTTCGCTCCAAAGTAAAATTAAAATGGAAAAACACATTCTTCTTACAAAGGAAAACACGATAAAGCAGAGCAGCTCCATCTTTAGATGACAGTCACTTGCCTTGCGAGCTTCAAGCTATTTATGTCCAAGCCTTAACGGTCCCTGCTGGAGCCCTGGTTTGAATTCTGATTGACTTGTATGTCATCTTGCTCTTTAATTGCAGCCTTAAAGTTCAGACAAATATTTACAGCCTCTGCTTTCCTTTTAAGATGAATGACTACTTCAAAACACTCTCTTTGCTGTGTTTCTCGCTCCTTAAGTGGGTTCGTGCTTTTGAAACCTGCCTGAGCAGCTTGAGCAATGAAATGGGAGTCGCAGCCAGTACAAGTTGTTCTCTGCTTTTATTTACAGGAGCCAAGTAATAAGCGGGTTCGGCCTTTAGCGCGGGTGACATCTCTGGCGAACCTGATCTCTCCTGTAAGAAATGGTGCAGTTCGGCGCTTTGGGCAGACGATACAGGTAAAAAGCAGAGCCTTCTGGTCCTGGGAGTGTAGAGACACTGGGGATGTGTTGGCTATATGGGGATAAACTGAGATTTCCAGGTATCACTTGGAAATCTCCTGTCTGATCCACGCAAGGACAGAAAGCTTGCTCGGGGATGAAGAAGAGTTCGGGAGTTCAGGGATGGCTTGTTTGGGTTATTGAGGGTTTAAGCAGTAATAAAAATAAACTGATTCAGATAGGGAGAAACAGTTGATAAACTGTTCCAGTACTTGAGATCCAAGCGCTGGAGCACGTGCACAAATGTGAACTGACCCTGCTGATCTTTCAATATGTTCGAGGAGTGTTGTGGAAGGAACACGATACTCCATGCACGAAGATAAGAGCGCTTCTCCATCAAGGTTTTAGTAATGTTGTTTCAAAGCACGAGAGCAAAGTTCAAGTGGCTCCTGATTAGCCCCGTTCTAGGTGTAAAATTATGATCCTCCTTTATTTACTTCCTCATACCTTGGAAATAGACCCGGGTTTCACCTGACCATCCTCCTCCTAAGCTGGATCAGTGCAGGGAGAGGCGCTTGCCAATCTCTGGGGGCTTTCTCAGCAGCTTGATTAAAGTGTTCCTTTATCTGAGGAAAAGTGTCTGGGTGTGTTTTCCTGCCCTGTACAACAGAGAAGGACAAAGGATTGGGAGGGGTAGGGCTAATACCATAATATTTCTGTATTTCTGAACTGTTTTCTTTACATATGTGTTTTAATGAGTTTCTTTTTTCACTCCCTGTAGTCGTTCACCCTTCGTGGGGACAGCAAGTCTCCCAGCTGTGCCCAGAAGTCATGTAGCAGATCTGCTGCTCCTACTCCTCCCAAAAGAAGAAACAGCGTGCTTTGGTCTGAGATGTTAGACGTCAACATGAAAGAGTCCCTGAGCACCAAAGAAATCAAGCGCCAGGAGGTAGGCTCTCCGTTAAACAGCAGGACTGGGAGAGGGATCTGGGAGCTTGGCTTGGGCTCTTTCCTTGGTGCAGAAAGGATTAATGAGCATCTTTGGGCAACTGTATCTTCCCGTGCGCCTTCATTGCTAAATGGCTGGATTTATTGGTGTTAGGCATGGGAAAAGGTAGGCCTCGCTCTCTCGAGTCACTAGGGAGTTCGTCTCCCCAGGTTGACCCTTCAGAGATGCCAAACTCTTTCCACAGGGGCTCAGCGTTTCTGCAATCCAAGCCCCAGCCGTGCTGGTTGCTTTGCAGCAGACCGAAAGCTGGGTTCCTTGTAAAGCCAGCTGTCTTTCTCTTAAAGCTCTTGACAATTGGTTGAAAGCCAAACACCAAGGCCTTGGCTTGCCTTTTTCCTGTAGCTCTTAGACAAATCTTCTCATGACAACACAGAAGCTGATTAAAGATGCCTGGGATTTGACCTCTGTGGCTTTTTGGGGTTTTGTTTTTTCGTCCTTGCCTGTGTAAAAGCAGTGATTTAAAAGGCGCTAATATTTAATTTGGCTTGTGTGTGAACATCAGAGCTTTCCCGCAGTTGGAAGTAACGTTGCTTTCTCAGAGCTGGGAAAGGCAGCAGATTTATTTGGGGTTGTCATGCCCAGGTGGCATACAGTGATTCAGCTGGCAAAAACTGGTTCCCGCTGCCGACGCAGGATGTACATTATGTGTGCTGAAAGGCTCTTTCAGAGGAAGACGGATTAAAAATGACTCTCAATGCTTTGTCCCTTTCCTCACAGGCCATATATGAAATGTCCAGGGGAGAGCAGGACCTGATCGAAGACCTGAAGCTTGCCAGAAAGGTGAGTGTTTAATTTTGCGGATCGCAGTTAGGAGTTTTCTTTGCACCTGCAAACATGACACGTCAGCTTTGTCGGGCCCGGAACCCACAGTTTGCCAGCTGGCCTGCAAAGGTGACGTGAGCGGTTCTGCTGTACCGGTTTGATTACAACAACCCCAGCCAAAAAAGGCTTGCGCTTTGCAGTCCTGCAGAGCCGGTTGGGGATCCCTCTCCGAGACGAGAACAGTTCCCTTTTCCTTTAAAGGCTTCAGTACCTTCATACAGACATGAATCTTTTAGCAACAGCAATTTTTCTGTTTGTGTTGGCATTGCTTCCTATCTGTCCTGCAGAGGATATGCCCCCTCGTATTTAGCCAGCTTTTGGCCTTGAGAGATGTGAATATATTTTAATACCGATGTTCTTTGACAGGCCTATCATGATCCCATGCTGAAACTCTCCATCATGTCCGAGGAGGAACTCACCCACATATTTGGGGACTTGGATTCTTATATTCCTCTGCATGAAGGTAAAAACAACTGGGACACTTTCACACAATGTGCTGACTAAGAGTTAAACTTTATGCTTTTTCACACTGGGGCATTGTTGCAATTTCTATTTTTGTGTTTCCATTCCAGACTTGTTGGCAAGTTTAGGAGAAGCAACAAAACCAGATGGAACAGTGGAGCAGATCGGGCCCATTCTTGTCAAGTGGGTGAGTACGTAACTTAGAGAGAGCAGGCTAAAAGTGCACTTAAAGACTGTTTAAAGCCAGAAGCCGAAAAGCTCTGGGCTTTTGTGGCCTTGAGCGCAAGATTGAAACGGAAATCGTGGCTACCCTGAAAACAATGGAACTCTGTCAGCCGTAATGGGCCATGATTTCACTCTGGAGACTCTACACTAGTGTGACTGCAATTACTTGCTGATTTATGTTTGAAATGTCTATATCTTCTGGACTGTTTGCCACTGATGTCATTTCAATAATTTTTATCTCTGTTAATCTCAAACATCTGAACTTTGGAGGCATCGGACCAGGATGCCCTTGTTCTCCTAACAAAGGACTCACTCTGCATACAAGATATTCCATTAGCTTTTCTTATTGGTCAGAATATCCCAGCAAGGGGAGTAGAGCTTCCCGAGTTTGACACGTTAATGTGATTTGCTTTTTCTACATGGAATTTGACTCCCGACCATTGTTTTCTTCTGCAGTTGCCACGACTCCATGCCTACAAAGGTTACTGCAGCAATCAACTGGCAGCCAAAGCACTTCTGGATCAGAAGAAGCAGGATCGGAGAGTGCAGGATTTCCTTCAACGCTGCCTCGAGTCTCCTTTTAGCCGCAAGCTAGACCTTTGGAGCTTCTTGGACATTCCTCGAAGTCGGCTGGTCAAGTACCCGTTGCTCCTCAAAGAGATCCTGAGGCACACTCCCAAAGACCATCCCGATATCCAGATTCTGGAAGAAGCTGTAAGTAACAGTGACTTCCTGATCGTTGTTCTGACATAAGCATGTCATTCTGGAGCTCCAGAAAGCTTTCTTAAACCCTCAGCAATTTACTGGGGTGGTTTACTTGGTGGGCACCAATCTGTGACTGTAACCTTTGTGAATGCAAGGAAGAGATCGGTCCACGTGGATTCATAGAACGGTTTGGGTTGGAAGGGATGTTAAAGATCCAGCCCCCTGCCATGGGCAGGGACACCTCCCACTGCACCAGGCTGCTCAAAGCCCCATCTAGCCTGGCCTTGAACACCTCTGGGGAGAAGGCAGCCACAACTTCCTTGGGCAACCTGGGCCAGGGCCTCAACACACTCATCGGGAGGAATCCCTTCCTAATGTCTAATCTAAATCTTCCTCCTTCCAATTTAAAGCCATGCCCCCTCATCCTATCACTCCAGGCACTTGTAAAAAGTCCCTCCACAGCTTTCCTGGAGCCCCTCTCGGAGCTCCAAGGCTGCTAGAAGGTCTCTGTGGACCCTTCTGTTCTCCAGGCTGAACAAACCCAACTCAGCCTGGCCTCCTAGCAGAGGTGCTCCAGCCCTCACATCATCTCCATGGCCTCTTCTGCCCCGATTCCAACAGTCCCATATCCTTCTCGTGTTGGGAATTCTAGAACTGGACACAGGACTCCAGATGGGGCTCCATCTTCTGGAGCTCTTGAACAGCACTTACAGGGAAGATGTTCAAGCAGAGCTTGCTGTTTAATCGCTTGTAAATGTTTTGGTTTATAGATATCTATCATCCAAGGAGTTCTCTCCGACATCAACCTGAAGAAAGGAGAGTCAGAATGCCAATATTACATCGACAAGCTGGAATACCTGGATGAGAAGCAGAAGGACCCAAGGATTGAAGGCAGCAAAGTTTTACTGTGCCATGGGGAGCTGAAGAATAAAAATGGACATGTAAGTCCCTTTTCTTCATGGTAGTCAATTCTCTAGTTTGAAAAGCTTCCCTCAGAGGTAGTTAAAAGTGTTTTTCTGTTATAGCGGGGCCAGGAGCCCTTCCACCCCTCAGGGACAATTAGTTTAGACAATTAGCTACATTTAAAAAGCAGGAGAGAAAGCACCTGATGGCAGCCTGTGTCGCAGGGTGTAAGGGAAAGTTTCCTGCTGACAGCTTTACAATCAACCTTCAGAAGCTGGAAAATAATTAGCACAGAATTACCATAGAAAGTGTGCTTGGAGCCCAGGCTCTCCATCAGAAAGGATTTCCTGCCCGCTGTTTACTTTCAGGTACTCTGACATTCCCCATTATGAGCGCTGGCACACAGCTCGTCCAAACAAAAGCCTTCCTGCAAAAGCCTGTTTAGCTTTGAGATGAACTGCCAGGAGTTTATCTTCCACTGCAGCAGAGCTGGACTCAAGGGTTTGCTGCCTTTTGTCCCGGCTTTCAGGGGTAACCTCAGTTTAAACATGAAATCTTCTCTGTTTTCTTTATTTTTTGGTTGTTTTGGGGGCATTTTTTTTTTAATTTGGCCGTTATGTACAAGTGAAGCATTTTGTATTGTCAGAAAAGACACTGCTTCTAATCATCCATCTGTAAACCATCGTTCACTTTTTAAGGGTCATTAAAGTAATAAAACTGTTGGTGTCGGTGCCAGCGCTGCCAGGGCCCTGCGGTGCTGCCATAAGAGACTTGACATGGGTGCAACTTCACATAACGTGGCCTTGAGTCCCAGAGGGTGTGTGACTACTTTGAATATAACCCTTTGCTCATATTCAAATGTGCTTTCCCTTTCAGAAACTCTATGTCTTCCTCTTCCAAGAAATCCTGGTTTTGACCCGACCGGTCACTCGCAATGAGCGTCAGGCCTACCAAGTGTACAGGCAGCCCATTCCCGTCCAGGAGCTCATCCTCGAAGACTTACAGGACGGCGATGTGAAAATGGGAGGATCCTTCCGAGGAGCTTTTGGCAATGCTGATAAAGGTACGGACCAAACCAGTTCATCTGCATGGGAATCTGCTGGAGAGGAGAAGCGACACCGGGGCACAGATACTTGTGGAGTGAGGTTCTTGGAGGACAGCAGATACGTGATGTGCCCCAACAGCTGCAGTTTTATATTTGGTGGCCATAAACTTCTAGAATTATAGAATGAGTTCAGTTGGAAAGGACCTCAAAACTCATCCAGTTCCAGCCTCCCCTGTCATGAGCAGGGACACCTCCCACCAGACCAGGCTGCTCAAAGCCCCATCCAACCTGGCCTTGAACACCTCCAGGGATGGGGCAGCCACAACTTCTCTGGGCAAGTGGGACAGTGTCTCACCACCCTCATTGGGAAGTTCTTCCTAATGTCTAATCTAAATCTTCCCCCTTCTAATTTAAAGCCATTCCCCCTCATCCTGTCACTCCAGGCCCTTGGAAAAAACCCATCCCCAGCTTTCCTGTAGTCCCTTCAGGTGACTGGAAGGCCACTGTAAGGTTTTCCTAGAGCCTTCTCTTCTCCACGCTGAACAACCCCAACTCTCTCAAGCCTTTCCTCATAGCAGAGGTGCTCCAGCCCTCTCATCATCTCCCCGGCCTCCTCTGGACCTGTTCCAACAGTCCCATCTCCTCTTTCTGTTGAGGATTCTGGAACTAGACACAGAACTCCAGCTGGGGTCTCATGAGAGCTGAGTAGAGGGGCAGAATCCCCTCCCTCACCCTGCTGGTTCCACTGCTTTGGATGGAGCCCAGGATACCGCTGGCCTTCTGGGCTGTGAGCACACGTTGCTGGCTCTTGTTGAGCTTCTTATCAATCAATCAGCACCCCAAGTCCTTCTCTGCAGGGCTGCTCTCATTCACGTTGTCCCCCAACCTGTATTGAAGTCACAGATTTCCCTGACCCAGGTGTAGGACCTTGCACTTAAATGTTTATACTTCGCAGCCAGTGCTCAGTTTATAGAATCATAAACATCTATTCTAGTGTCTCTGGCTTCCAGGGTTTATAGGGGTTTGGTGGCATTTTGGATGTTTTCCCTTGAAGCAGAGCAGGGCAATCCAGGTCTCTTGTTTAGCTATGGAATCTCTAAATATTGAGCTAGGAACTGATCTGCTTTTTCCTATGTTTATCTCCAGCTAAAAATATCTTCCGAGTTCGTTTCCAAGATCCCTCCCCAGGCCAGTCGCACACGCTCCAGGCCAACGACGTCTTCCACAAGCAGCAATGGGTGAACTGCATCCGAACCGCCATCGCTCCCTTCCAGCGACCTCCGGCCGCGACGGAGCTGACGGAGCTGACGGAGCTGAGCGAAGAGTCGGAGGAGAACAACCCCTCCGCGCCCAACGTCAGAGCCCAGAAGAGGCAACCTGCCGCGTCTGGCATCACCGAGATGGAGCTAGACGAAAGCGCATCCGAATGCAGCTCCATCCTGGACTCGGAGGAAGCCAAGGGCCTGAAATCGCACAGAACATCATTCGGGCACAGAAAAACGAGGGAGAAGCAGCTAAGTGGCAAGCGGAAAGAAACGCTGGTGTAAAAGAAGGGCCCGGTGACATCCTGAGGGAGGACTGTTTATTTATAAATAACGTGTACATTTCTCTTTGTAATGTGAGCGTGGTTGGGTCTGCTCTACTGACCAGAACTGGTTTGGGGTTGGGGTTGTCATGGCAGCTATTGATATACAGGTAACACTGCTGAACTGGAGTCTGTTTTTGCAAACACGACCCCTTCGAACCTGGGTTTAACACTGCGTGTTGGCGATTCGGAGCTCTGCCCGTGGCACATTTGAAAAGCGCACTTTGCTTTCTGAAAAATCTTCACGTCCGGCAGTCGAGGTTGGAAAATGTAGGAATTTGGGCTGTTGGCCACTCTTTTCCGAGTGTGGGATCGGCACCAAGAGGCTCAAAACCCAATCGCACGTTTCCTTCTTGTCTCACACAGCGTATGGGTGAGGGGAAAAAGCAGACCCCATGTTCAGCATGTGTTCTCAGTTTCTCTACTGGAATCTTTCACTGAGTGTGTCCTTTGTACATTCCTCATTTTCACTCTTGCAACCTGCCAGGTATTTAAGTTTTTTAGTTGTTTTGTTTCAATTTGTTTGGGGGGTTTGGTTTTCTTTTTGGTTTTGGGTTTTTTTTTCTTTTTTTTACTTTTGTATTTCATTGTTCAGGCTTGGCATTTCTTTCCAAGTACTCCATCCTTGCTCGGAGATGTGCGTGTCTGGAACTCTTTTTCTCACGTCACTCCGCAGTTCCACGGAGCACAGACGAGCCGCAGCGTTCGGAGCCCAGCGGGCTCAGAGGAGACGCTCAGCGTATCCTGTTTTGAGTGGCTCGTGTGCGCTCCGGCCTACTGAAAGAGAACTGCCTCATTCACGGGGATCGGGAAGTTCTAGGAATGTTGTAAAGGGTTTGGGGAGGGAGAGAAGCAGAAGCTAGAGGGGAGTAGCGGGGAGCGCAGGTAGATTTTCTTGTTGCCGTTGCCTTTTGGAAATGAAATGCCTTCCGCAAGGAGGCAGGACTGGAGGCAACCAAGGGGTTCTTGCATGTGATAGAAAGGTAGAGAAGAGAGAGCGTTTGAAGCAGATGAAGTAGAAGGACAGAGAATAGGCATTGTATATTTTTGGAACGGTGACACTGCCAATTCCTAGCGGTCCAGAGATTGGTGTGGGAGATGCCAGCTCGGTAACGGCGCTGCGAAGTGATGCAGGAAGCGATGACAGCTTTGAGCAAAGCCAACAGGTCCTTCCTGTCCTTTGACAGGGTGAGGACAGCGATCCACAGATCTCCAGCCTTGGGCACCTGCAGTTTGTGCTTGAGGGGCCGGTAATTTGTGTGTTGAGGGCCACTGCCTGTCACGTCTGGCCAGTAAAGTTGGAAACGGGAAGAGGGTGTACATAGACACAGCCGCGTGGTTCTCTGTAAATGGATTGTACAGTTTCCAGTGCCAAGTACGATTAAATTCCTGCCAGTCTCTTGCCTGCCTTGTCTCCATCGCTGCTGGGGAGGAACGTGGGCGCTGCGGATCGGGGCGTAACTGCACTTAGAATCATGGAACGGTTTGGGTTGGAAGGGACCTTAAAGATAAACTGGCTCCCCACTCCCTGCTATGGGCAGGGACACCTCCCACCAGCCCAGGCTGCTCAAAGCTTCATCCAAACAGGCCTTGAACACCTCCAGGGATGGGATATCCATGACTGTACTTGGAAAAAGTCCCTCCCCAGCTTTCCCGGAGCCCCTTCAGGTCCTGGAAGGTCACTCTAAGCTCTCCTTGGAGCTTTCCTTTCTCTGAAAAACCCCAGCTCCCTCAGCCTGTCCTCCTGGCAGAGGTGCTCCAGTCCTCTGATGATCTCTGTAGCCTCAACAACGTGAGCTGGACAGGGCTGCAGGAGGGAGCTGTGGCCGTACCCAAACTCCTTTTCTCTGTCACAGTTCTTTGTGCTGCTGGGGAGGGGCAGGACAGGAGCCAGTGGTTTCCAGCTCCATGTGCACCATGGGGCCTGGCAGCTGCTGCCCTTGGCGTGCAACGTGCAGGAGCTGTAAAAAAGGGCCCAGCCACGCGAGTCACCCCAGCGCTTGCATCACTGCCCTCCTTTTCTGGGGGAAAAGGGAGCTGGGGCAGCAACCCTCCTGGCCTCCGAAACCTCCTTGCAAAGGAAAAGAAACCACTTTGCAGAACTGAAAGGCTCCCAGTTACGCAGATGTTTAAAAGTCCTCTCCTGGATGAACCTCAAGCAGAAAGGGGACCCTGCTGGGTAGATTCTCTTCCACCAGGGAGCTGCTGGGTTCTCAGCAGTGTGATGAAACCATCAGGTCTCCACATCCTCCTTGAAAGCTACAGCCTGACCATAGAAGGGGGTGTCTGCAGCTCCTGGTGGTCCCTGCCTTGAGGTGGCCACGTTCCCCTGTGTCCCCAGGTCTCCTGTGTTTGCAGGGAGAAGGCTTAGAGTTGGGCTTTGACCTGTGAAGCTCAGTCTGGAGGACCCTCAGCCATTTCCAAAGCAAGGAAAAGCTGGAATAAAGGCTTTTCCTGAAATAAGAGCTTGATGAGCAGCTGGAGCAGACAGCTCATCCTCGATGCGGAGGAAAACCTGCAGGGAGCCTCCTCATCCACCCGCGCAGCCGGGCTGGGGCTGAGCCTTTGTCTCATCATCTTTAGCCAAAAACTTAATTTCCCTTGAAAAGGAAATTCCCCCCTCCCAACCCCAACTCCTGGTGGTTCCTATCCCCGCTCGGTCCCTCCGGGAGGAATGTGCAGCCCGACCGCAGCCGTCGGCCGCCTGGCCTGGCTTTACTAGACTAAACAAGCTGGGCTTCCCTGGTTTCCTCCCATGTTGAACTCCCAGCGGATCCTGGCCAGCCCTGTCCTCGTCTGCGCTGCGCCAAGACTTCCCAGCGCACGTCTGGGGGGACCCCGGGACACAGACGGATCAAATATCCAAGGGTGCAGGTGGAACTTGGGGCCCCACTGAGCCCTGACGTCCTTGGCCACCCTGGTCTGTGGTGGCTTCTCTTTCCCCGTCGTGGCTGGGGAATGGGAAGATGTTCCTGCCCAGCAGACACGTGGCCAACTCTGCCTTCGGAAGGCGTCTCCCGAGCCCCATATTTACCTTTTGAGATCCAACCAGCTCAAGCGTTACGTGCGGAGAGGAGCCAGCACTGCCCTTCTGTACAGATGAGACTTTCCTGGAGTCGGATCAGAGCGGAGAACAAGCATCTCCCCAGCATCCCTTCCCTAGCCCCCTTCCTCTGCCGTGGTGACATCTGCCATGACAAAAGTGAGACCAGGGTCCCTTCCTTTGGGCTGGAAAAATCATGGAAAGGTTTGGGTTGGAAGGGACATTAAAGCCCACCAGTTCCAACCCCTCTGCCATGGGCTGGGACACCTCCCACCGGATCAGGTTGATCCAAGCCCCATCCAACCTGGCCTTGAACACCTCCAGGGATGGAGCAGCCACCACTTCTCTGGGCAACCTGGGCCTCGGCCTCACCCCCCTCAGAGATAAGAAGTTCTTCCTAAGGAGCTACCCTGCACATCTTGCAGTTTTCCCTTGGCTCTGGAAAACTCCAATGCCTAAAATAAAACACAAGCCACCAAAGCCCAAGTTTTACACCCGACAGCTGTCGTTCCCTGGATATCCAGCAGCTATTGTGGGATCATCTCCAAACTCATCCTCCCCTGCAACTGTTAGAATGGGTCCAGAGGAGACCAAGAAGATGATGCGAGGGCTGGAGCATCTCTGCTGTGAGGACAGGCTGAGAGAGTTGGGGCTGTTCCGCCTGGAGAAGAGAAAGCTCTGGGGAGAACTCAGAGTGGCCTTCCAGGACCAGAAGAAGGAGCTCCCGGAAACCTGGAGAGGGACTTTTTCCAAGGAACTGGAGTGATAGGATGAGGGAGACCAGCTTTAAATTGGAAAGAAGGAGATCTAGATTTAGACCTAGGAAAAAATTCTTCATTATAAGAGTCATGAGGCCCTGGAACAGGTTGCCGAGGGCAGTTGTGGCTGCCCCATCCCTGGAGGTGCTCAAGGCCACGTTGGATGGGATCTTGAGCAGCCTGGTCCAGTGGGAGGTGTCCCTGCTGGAACTGGATGGGTTTTGAGGTCCCTTCCAGCCCAAACCACTCTATGAAATCCTGTTTTACACACTAAACTCCGGTGTCGTTTATGCTGAGCTTTGCAGAGGTTCCTCCCCATCCCCACAGACGCAGCTGGGACCAGACCTGCTGGCCTCGGCATGGCCGGGGGGCCCTACAGAGTTTCTCTTGTTGGAGCAATTTCCCTCTCTGTCTCCAGCTTTCTGTTTTCCATGAATCCTTCAGCCTCCTCCCCTTCCAGCGCCTCGTCTGCAAATGCTCACCCAGACATCGCTGCACACATCTGGGCTTGTGTTACGAGCTGGTTGGGCTCGGGGTGGTCCAGCTGGGTGCTTTCAATCATCTGGTCCATTTTTTTTTAAGCCATTACCTGGGTCAGATCATAGAATCATAGAATCACCAGGTTGGAAAAAACTCACCAGATCATCGAGTCCAACCATTCCTATCAAACACTAACCCGTGTCCCTCAGCACCTCATCCACTCGTCCCTTAAACCCCTCCAGGGAAGGGGACTCGACACCCTCCCTAGGCAGCCTCTGCCAGGGACCAGGAAAATTTTTTTCCTAATGTCCATCCTGAGCCTCCCCTGGTGGCGCTTGAGGCCATTCCCTCTCCTGTCCTGTCCCCTGTTACTTGGGAGAAGAGCCCAGCTCCCTCCTCTCCACAACCTCCTCTCAGGGAGTTGCAGAGAGCAATGAGCTCTCCCCTCAGCCTCCTCTTCTCCAGGATAAACACCCCCAGGGCCCTCAGGCTTCTTCTCCAGCCCCTTCCCCAGCTTCGTTGCTCTTCTCTGCACTCGCTCCAGAGCCTCAACATCCTTCTGCTGGGGAGGAACCAGCACTGACCCCAGGATTCGAGGAGCGGCCTCCCCAGGGCCGAGTCCAGAGGGAGAAGAACCTCCCTGGCCCTGCTGGCCACATCGTTTCTGATCCAAGCCAAGATGCCCTTGGCCTTCTTGGCCACCTGGGCCCCTGCTGGCTTGTGTTCAGTCAGCTGATGATGGGAAATGTGATGGGTGCTGAGCATGGGGAGGTGATGGGTTCTGGCAATGGGTTCTGGCAATGGGTTCTGGTGATCAGGAGATGATGGGGAGGCAGTGGGTGCTGGTGATAGAGAGGTGATGGGGAGGTGATGGGTGCTGGCATTGGGTGCTGATCATGAGGAAGTTGTGGGTGCTGATCATGGGGAGGTGATGGGTGCTTACAATGGGCACTGATCATGAAGAAGTGATGGGTGCTGGATGCTGATCATGAGGAGGTGATAAGTGCTCTTAGAATCACCAGGTGGGAAAAACATCAAGTCCAACCATACCTACCTGGCACTAAACCATATCCTTACGTACCTCATGTACCAGTCTTGTAAATACCTCTAGGGATGGTGAATCAACCACCTCATCTTCTCGTGATGGGTAAGTGATGGGTGCTGGTGATGGGGATGTGATGGGGAGGTGGCAGTTGCTGGAACTGGTGAGGTGGTGGCAAATCCCCCAGCAGCTTCCAGCTTTGCTCAGCACCAAAGGACACACAGGATGGAGCAACCCCATCATCCTTAGCAAAGTGACCCAGGGCTCTCCCACCCAACCCACCTTCAATGAACATGGAACATGAGCCAGCAGGGGCCCAGGTGACCAAGAAGGCCAAGGGCATCTTGGCTTGGATCAGAAACGGCGTGGCCAGCAGGGCCAGGGAGGTTCTTCTCCCTCTGGACTCGGCCCTGGGGAGGCCGCTCCTCGAATCCTGGGGTCAGTGCTGGTTCCTCCCCACCAGAAGGATGTTGAGGCTCTGGAGCGAGTGCAGAGAAGAGCAATGAAGCTGGGGAAGGGGCTGGAGAACAAGCCTGAGGGCCCTGGGGGTGTTTAGCCTGGAGAAGAGGAGGCTGAGGGGAGAGCTCATTGCTCTCTGCAACTCCCTGAGAGGAGGTTGTGGAGAGGAGGGAGCTGGGCTCTTCTCCCAAGGGACAGGGGACAGGACGAGAGGGAATGGCCTCAAGCTCCACCAGGGGAGGCTCAGGATGGGCATTAGGAAAAAATTTTTCCCAGAAAGGGTGATTGGTCCCTGGCAGAGGCTGCCCAGGGAGGGGGCTGATTCACCTTCCCTGGAGGGGTTTAGCGGATGGGTGGAAGAGTCTCTGAGTGACATGGTTCAGTGATTGATGGGAATGGTTGGACCCTATGATCTGGTGAGTTTTTTCCAACCTGGTGATTCTATGATTCCCGAGCTCAAACATCTCCCCCCATTGCTCAAACACCTTATCTCCCAGGCTTCGAAAACACCCAGTATCTGTTGATGTTTGCTTCTCCCAGCTGGATGCCAACCAGCTCCCTCTCCTCTTGAGTCCTTGCTCGACTGCCCGGGGCTCTTTCACTGGAATTTGAATTTGGTCTTATTAAATGTGGAGCAGAAGAGCAAGGGCAGAAAATTAGGCAGGCAATTAGGGAGCAGCTCATTGCACAAGAGGAGCCGCCAGGACCTCCCCTCCCCGAAACGCGCTCACGGGGCCAGCAGTGCCGTGCCTCTCGCCAGACAGGTTCCCAGCACAGCTCAGATGTTCCCTCCCTGCAACTGCGGTTTTTAGGGCCCAATCTTTTCCAGATGAGGTTTTCCTCGAGCTACTGATCCTCTCCCACACTTTGTTCCACCTGGAGGCCCCATTTCCCACGTGTTCCTCTGGTGTCCCCATGGGTCGGCTTCTAGTTTGTGGCCTTCTCTTCAAATCCCACAGGTTTGATTCCTCACTGGGTTAAACTGGGGCAAACTGGTAGCGGTTTCTTGTAGCCCAGAAAGTCAAACTGTCTTCTGCGGTGGGGCCCAGTCATCTGGTCCATTTGCTCCTTGGCCTGGCTGGTGAAGGTCGCTTGGGCTTATAGGAAAGAGAAATGTATGGCTGGAAGAACTGGTAGATGGGGGGTAATGAGAATGTTTAGATGGGTGGACAGAGAGATGGATGGATGGTTGGAGAATTGACTGAATCGTAGAATCATAGAATCATAGGATCACCAGGTTGGAAAAGACCCACCGGATCATCGAGTCCAACCATTCCAATCAAACACTAACCCATGCCCCTCAGCACCTCGTCCACCCGGCCCTTAAACCCCTCCAGGGAAGGGGACTCAACCCCCTCCCTGGGCAGCCTCTGCCAGGGACCAATCACGCTTTCCATGAAATATTTCATGCTGATATTCAGCCTTTCCCTCTCCTGGTGGAGCTTGAGGCCATTCCCTCTTGTCCTGTCCCCTGTCCCTTGGGAGAAGAGCCCAGCTCCCTCCTCTCCACAACCTCCTCTCAGGGAGTTGCAGAGAGCAATGAGCTCTCCCCTCAGCCTCCTCTTCTCCAGGCTAAACACCCCCAGGGCCCTCAGGCTTGTTCTCCATCCCCCTCCCCAGCTTCATTGCTCTTCTCTGGACTTGCTGGCTCATGTTCAGTCGCTGTCAACCAACACCCCCAGGTCCTTCTCCTCCAGGTACTTTCCAGCCAGGCTTCTCCTAGGCTGGAGCTGCCCAGGGTTGTTGTGCCCCAAGGGCAGGACCCACCATTTGGCCTCTTTAACCCTCATCCCGTTGGTCTCAGCCCATGGATCCAGCCTGTTCAGATCCCTTTGGAGCCTCCCGACCCTCCAGCAGATCCACACTTTTTCCCAGCTTAGTGTCATCTCCAAACTTGCTAAGGGTGCGATAGATAGATAGATAGATAGATAGATAGATAGATAGATAGATAGATAGATAGATAGATAGATAGATAGATAGATAAATGATAATGTGGTCAGGTGGATCGATGGACACATGGATGGATGGTTGAGTGTCTGGGTGGATGTTGGGTTTTAGGATGAGCACATGGATGATAATGTGGTTAGACTGATAAACATGAATGAGTGGTTGGTTGAAAGGATGGTGAGATAGATGGATGATAATGTGACTGGATGGATGGACACACGGATGGATGGTTAGGTGGTTGGATGGACAGTTGGGTATATGTATGAATGGACAAAAAGATAAATGGTTGGAGGGATGGATGGAAGGTAGTGAGAATAGATGGGTGGATGGACAGTAGGATGGAGGGGCAGCTGGACAGAGGAACAACCTTCATCATCGGTTTTCTCCGAGCCTTCCTGTACTCCCTGATGTAAGAGATGAGTAGAAATGAAAGCAGGTTATTACAACATGATTAACCCTCACTCAACCGCAGGGTTAACCCCTGACTAACCAGGGCACGGACTCATGACATTGCTCACCTGATGCACCCTCCACCCCACATCAGCCACCCCAAGGCAATGGGGCTGCTCTGGGGGAGCCAGGAAGAGGCATCACGGATGATTCAGGTCTCCGTCAGCTTAGAGCACGTCAGCTCCAGGCAGCTGGGCTCTGCTTGGACCTGCATGAGGGAACCATCCCTCAGCAGGTTTGACACGCTGTCAGCATCACCATCGTGGCCCTGAGGCCAAGACTGGATGGGTTCCCTCTATCCCCCTCCATGAGATGCTTCACACAGCTCCAAAATTGCCTTCAATGAGCCCAAAATAGCGTGTATAACCCCCCTTCCACCAGCGCTCGAAACCACCACTTTGCTGCAAGCCACAGCACGAATCCCTTAATTAAGCCGTTCGTTACCTCCACGAAATGGAGCAAGTGGGACAGCAGCCAAGGTGGCCCAAGGGGGATGGTGGTTGCTCTTCTCCACCCCAAACCCCCCTGTCTGCTCTGGCAGGATCCAACCAACATGTTCCTGTTGATCTCACAGCTCAACATCTCCTGCCTCTCTCAGCTCCTGCCTCCTCCTCCTCCGGGGAGAGGCAGGTTGGAAGGAGGAGGTCCTCTCGCAGCGTGCTGGGGCGTGTGAGTGAGGAGAACCATGGCCGAGCGGCTGTCGGAGGAGAAGATCGCGGAATTCAAAGAGGCTTTTTCCCTTTTTGACCGGGATGGGGACGGTTGCATCACCACCAAGGAGTTGGGCACCGTCATGCGCTCCTTGGGGCAAAACCCCACGGAAGCGGAGCTGCAGGACATGGTAGGGGAGGTGGACGCCGACAACAGTGGCACCATTGACTTCCCCGAGTTCCTCTCGCTGATGGCGAGGAAGATGAGGGACACGGACAGCGAAGAGGAGATCCGGGAGGCGTTCCGTGTCTTTGACAAGGACGGTAACGGCTACATCAGCGTGGCGGAGCTGCGGCACGTCATGACCAACCTGGGAGAGAAGCTGACGGACGAGGAGGTGGATGAGATGATCAAGGAGGCCGATTGCAACAATGACGGCCAGGTCAACTACGAGGAGTTTGTGAGGATGATGACGGAGAAGTGAGCCCCCACCACCCATCTCCAACCCCATCCCACAGGTAACTCGCTAGGATGCGGCTTCACGTCCAACCCCCACGTGCACAGAAAGCCCAGGACCACGGGTGGGGACACCCCACCCATCGCAACGGCCACCCCAGATCTTGCATCTCGCCCCCCATCTCGACCACCTCCTACCCTGCAATTCTTGGTGGTGGTTGGACAAATCGATGTTCGTGATACTCTTTGTAATTTTTCCTTTATTTCTTCATAGGGAACAGAGGTCATGGTGCTCCCCCAGCCCCTCCAGCCCCCACCGCCTTCTCTCCACCATCCCAGGCTGGAAAAATCCTCTTTTATCCCAGCTGGAGAACCACCAGCCAGTGTCCACATCGGGCATGGGCATCCCACATGGCAGGATAGGACTCGGGGTGCAGACACATGAAGGGGTTCCTCCCAACGAGATGCACCTCTCACGCCCATAGAGATGCCGGTGGCCACAGCACCTTCCCCCGGCACCGTGCCGAGTCCAATAAAGAAACGTCCCCCCATGTCCTGGTGCTTCCTTTGGCTTCTCTTTGGGGTCCCTGCTACAAACCAACCCCTCCCAGATCACCAACACCAGGACATCCCTGCCAGGGTCAAGCCCCACATCACCTCCATCCTCTTTACCCTCGTTCTTCTTCTCTGCAGGGTGGAAAAATGCTCCTCATGGCTTCCTGGCTCTGCTTTTAGGGTGACCCCTGGGGTGTCGGAGGTCCTATACTCCCACCCCTAAGCTAAGAGAAGAGTTGGCAGCTGGATTTAGCCCTAATCCTCAACCCAACGATGAGTAAAGTGGGATTGACCTTGCCGAGTCGTAACCCACCTCGTCATGCTCCCTGTGACTCAGTTTCCCCAAAAAGAGGGTGAAACTCGAATGCAGAAGCCCTGCCACCCCAGGCTGGGGTGATTCCCTAAAGGTGAATTCATTCTAATGGGGCTTATTAATGCGCAGTCATTAATGAGCGAGAGGGGAGGTGGTGTGAGTCGGGCACGGCTGGTTTCACGGGTGACATTGGGAATAGTCAAGCCACCCTGCACCTCCAGATCTTTGGAAATCCCAGTTGTTTTCCTGACGCTGGGCAAACTGGGCAGGTGTCTGCACGCCAGCCGGCAGGGCTGAGCACGCCCACACTCGCTCCACCCGGGGCACCCAGAGCCTTCTGGAGGTGCTGCCCTCTTGCTCACACACACAACCTGCCTGGAGCTCCTCACGGAATAGGATCAGAGCAAAGCCCGGCCAAAGAAAGCCCCAGATCAGAGTATCATGGGATGGGTTTGGTTGGAAGGGACCTTCAAGATCATCCAGTTCCAACACCCCTGCCATTGGCAGGGACACCTTTCATCAGACCAGGCTGCTCAAGGTCCCATCCAACCTGGCCTTGAACACCTCCAGGCATGGGATATCTACAACTTCCCTGGGCCAGAGTCTGACCGCCCTCATCGGGAAGAGTTTCTTCCTCTTGTCTAATCTAAATGTTCCCTCTTCCAATTTAAACCCATTCCAAATCATCATATCACTCCAAGCACTTGGATAAAGTCCTTCCACAGCTTTCCTGGAGCCCCTTCAGGTGCTGGAAGCTGCTCTAAGGTCTCCCTGGAGCCTTCTCTTCTCCAGGCTGAACAACCCCAACTCTCTCAGTCTGACCTCGTAGCAGAGGTGCTCCAGCCTTCAGGTCACCTCCACGGCCTCCTCTGGACCCGTTCCAACAGTTCCATCTCCTCCTTCTGTTGGAGATTCCAGAACTGGACACAGGACTCCAGATGAGGTCTCACAAGAGCAGAATAGAGGAGCGAAATCCCCTCTTCCACCCTGCTGGCCACGTTGCTTTGGATGCAGCCCAGGACACGGTTGGTTTCTGGGTGGCGAGCACACGTTCCCAGTTTCTCATCCTCCAGCACCCCAAGTCCTTCTCCTCAGGGCTGCTCTCAATCCCATCATCCCCCAGCCTGGGCTGAAGTCGCATATTGCCCTCACCCAGGTGCAGGACCTTGCACTTGACCTTGTTGAACCTCCTGAGGTTCTCCCAGCCCCACTTCTCCAGCTTGTCCAGGTCCCTCTGGATCCATCTCATCCTTCTGGTGTGACAATTGCACCTCTCAGCTTGCTGTCACCTGCAAACATGCCGAGGGTGCCCTCGATCTCGTTGTCTCTATCATCAATGAAAATATTTAATGAATAAATGAGATCCAGCAAAACCAAAACAAGCGGAAGGGTCACAGCAGGTTTTTGTACCCAAGCTGCTAAAATTAGACCTTCCCAAGAACAGGATTATTTATTAATATTGTGTTTCAGAGCAAAACCATGCCTTGTATTTTTAGGCTTGACCTTTCCTCCTTCTATTCTGGGGTTGTTTAATTAATGGAGTATTTCTTTATGCCACTTATCCTGACGTGTTTTTTCTTAACGATGATCTTTCTTAAATGGGAGGCTGGACCGTGGCCAGAAACACCAGCCCAGCTGGCCCAGAAAAGGAAGTTTATTTGTGCTTTAACAGAGATGTTTGCCCATTTCTCCCCCAGTTTGATGGTCAGGAAGGTTTCCACCAGCATCACTTGGGATGGACAGGAGGAGGAGAGAGGGGAGATCGAGATGAGATCTTAGGAAGAAATGTTCTTCTGCGAGGGCAGTGAGAACCTGGCACAGGCTGCCCAGAGAAGTCGTGTCTCCTCCATCCCTGGAGGTGTTCAAGGCCAGGTTGGATGCGGCTTGGAGCAACCTGATCCAGTGGGAGGTGTCCCTGTCAATGGCAGAAGGGTTGGAACTGGATGGGCTTTGAGGTCCCTTCCAACCCAAACCATTCTATGATTCCCAATTCCAGCTTTCCAGACCCAAATCAAAATAATTGAGCAAGAAATGCACTTGGGACAAGAGAGGTTGAAGGGGAGGTCCATGTAGGGCAGAAAGTGGGGACACGGGGTGGTATGGGAGAAACCAGCCATTCCCATCCCAAAACCTGGTCAGGATTGTCCTCTGCATCCGAGGAGGGAAACTGCAGGATGGGATCGTCTAGAGTGGGACCCGAGTTAGTGGTCCCCTAAGGTGGATGGGTCCTGGAGGATCATCTAGGCTAGGATCTAGAGGATCTCTTCGGATAAGACATAGGGGATAAAGAGAGGACCTGGAGGAGGGTCATCTGGGATGTAACATGGGAGATCATCTAGGATGGGACTTGGGGGAATATCTTGGATAAGTCCTGTGACCGTTCCGCTACTGATGTAATAAAACACAAGTATTTTAGTATTCAGAATTGTTTCTGATGAGGAAACACAGGATCTCCCACGTGAGGCCCTCGCTCAGGATGCCCAGAGAAGTTGTTGTCCCATCCCTGGAGGGGTTCAAGGCCAGGTTGGATGAGGCTTTGATCACCCTGATGCAGTGGGAGGTGTCCCTGCCCACGGCAGGGGGCTGGAACTGGATGGACTTTAAGGTCCCTTCCAACCCAAACTATTCTATAAATCTGTGAATAAATACCGAAACAAAACCCTTCGCGAAAACTTCTTTCCAATATTTAGTTTGGCAGAAAATCATTTTGTTTCTCAGGGGTGTTTTTTAAACTGTTTTAACGAGCTGCTTCTCGCTGATTTTCCACTTGCGGGTTATTTGTGAAAAGGAAAAATTACTGTCTGCAGGAGAACTAGAAAAGAAATAACCACCAGGAATCGCCCCGTGACCAGGCTCAGGGCACGGGACAGGATCACAGAATCATAGAATCACAGAATCAGCAGGTTGGAAAAGACCCACTGGATCATGGAGTCCAACCGTTCCCATCAATCACTAACCCATGTCCCTCAGCACCTCGTCCACCCGGCCCTTAAACCCCTCCAGGGAAGGGGACTCAACCCTCTCCCTGGGCAGCCTCTGCCAGGGACCAATCACCCTTTCCATGAAATATTTCATCCTGATATTCAGCCTTTCCCTCCCCTGGCGGAGCTTGAGGCCATTCCCTCTCCTGTCCTGTCCCCTGTCCCTTGGGAGAAGAGCCCAGCTCCCTCCTCTCCACAACCTCCTCTCAGGGAGTTGGGGGGAGCAATGAGCTCTCCCCTCAGCCTCCTCTCAAGGGTGACCAAGATGATGCTGAATGGAGCCAACTGAATCATAGAATCACTGAGGTTTCCAACGACCTCTAGGATCATCAAGCCCAACCCCACTGTGCCTACTAAACCAGGCCCCAAAGGGCCACCTCTACATGTTTTTTTTAACCCCTCCAGGCATGGAGACTCCACCACTGCCCTGGGCAGCTTCTACCAGGGCTTCACCACTCTTTCAGTAAAGACATTTTTCCTAATATCCAATCTAAACCTCCCCTGGTGCAACTTGAGGCCGTTTCCTCTCCTATCCCTTGTTACTTGGAAGGAGAGACCAACAGCCACCTCTCCACAACCTCCTCTCAGGGAGTTGTAGAGAGCAATGAGCTCTCCCCTCAGCCTCCTCTTCTCCAGGCTAAACACCCCCAGCTCCCAGCCGCTCCTCATAAGACTTCAGATCAAGCACCAAGTGTGAGGTTGGGGTTGAGGTTGCACTGGATGGGGAATTACTTAGGTGCAAAGTGCCTGATGTGGGGACCAGAGTGGTTGGTTTTATCCCCTTTTTTTCTGGCGTTAGACCCTTTGCCCCATGTGAGACTCTGGGTGCCAACCACGATGAGGATGCTCAACAGCACCCAAGGCTCTGGGGCAGCTGGTGACAGGGCTTGTGGGGCTGCGTTTCGTTTCCCCCAACAGGGAAAGGCTCCGGCCTCAAAAACCTACGCTGAATCCCACCAGGTCTGCACCAAAACTGCCCCTGAGAGCAGGGTCAGGGGGAGGACAAGTGGGACAAGAAGAGAGGACAAGTGGGACAGGGAGCTGGAGATGAGTAGGAGAAGAGAGGACAAATGGTACCACGAGGCCAGCAGGACCAGGAGAGGGAAAGAAATGAGATGAGAAGCGGGGAAAAAGTGTGACCGAGGCAGGGGACGTGTGGGATGAGAAGAACCCGGAGAGGGGAAAAAATGCAACCAAAAGGTGGAATAAATGGGACCAGGAGATGGGAACAAGCAAAACCAGGAGAAGGGACAAGAAGGACCGAGAAATGGAGACAAGTTGCACCAGGAGAAGGAATCAGGATACAAGGAGAAGCCTTCAGGCTGGAGCTAAGCAGGAAACAAGCAGGACAAGAAGAGAGAATCAGAATGAGTAGGAGATGGGGCAAACGTGACCAGGAAAGAGGATCAGGACAGGGGTTCCCATGCTCCACAAACGCCAGGCAGGTTGTTGGGGGATGAGATGAGACAAGAGAGTCCCTGGGGCTGCTAGGATGCCCTGGGCCCTGCTGCAAGGACGGAGACTGCTCCCCAGCACCCCCATCTGGCTTCCCCAGCTTTCCCAAGGCTTATTGTAAAGCCCCAAGGGATTTTGTGAAGACGCCTGAGGCTCCTCTTGGGTTCTCCAGGAGCTGCCAGCTGCCATGGCATTTCACAAGGTTTCTCTTCCCTCCTTCAACAGCCAAGGGGTTTCCCAAGTTCAAGTTACCAAAATAAGCCCCTGGGCTCAGCCTCGGGGGCTTTCGAGCGTGAAATACAACCAGGAGCTCAGCTATAGCCGGGTTTCCAGCATCGAAGGGTGGGCAGATGTGGCTCCAGCCCAGCCGGCTGGCGAGGGATTAAACCAGACAAGGTCTTTGCAGGCGCCAGGAGGGTTTTCTGGACATCTCAAGGGATCCTGAGCCCAGCAGGAGTTGGACGAGGACCTACAGCAGCCACGGGGCGGCTAAGGTGGCGATCATCAACCTTCAAGAGACGTAATCTACCGTTGGCATCGCGGGATTTGCCGCTCTCAACCCCAAAAGTCAAGCATCCCTGCAGGGGTTAACTACAGCAGCCGCAACTGGAGCTGCTTCATTTTCCATCCCTGCAGCGCTGGAGCTGTCGGAGGGAGGGCTTTTAATGGGAAATTAATAGCTCCATGACCTCAGCCACCACGCACGCAGCCCCGGAGTCTCAGCCCCACGTAACCACAGCCCGTGGCATCCCAGCCAGGGGAGATTTTGGGGCTTTTTCTCTTTTTTCTCCCCCCCAGAAAAGGCAGGAGGATGGTGCTGTAGCTCAATACATCACTCGAGGAGATAAACAATGAATAAAAAAGCCATCCCCATTTTTGCAGCTTTAAAGCTCGGTGTCTTCTCTTTATAGCTTAAAAAAACCCCACACCTTGATTTCCCACTTCATAAAACTATACGTAGAATCACTAGATTGGAAAAGACCTTTCAGATCATCCAGCCCAACCGTACCTGCCCACCACTAAACCATAACCCTACGCTTGGACCCTAAGCATCTGGATCCATTCCAGCCCCACATCATTCCTTGCAAGAATCACAGAATCACGGAAGAGTTTGAGTGGGAAGGGATCTCAAAAGCCCAGCCAGTTCCAACCCTCTCCCACGAGCAGGGACACCTCCCACTGGACCAGGGGCTCCAAGCTCCATCCAACCTGGCCTTGAACACCTCACGGGATGGAGCAGCCACAGCTTCTCTGGGAAACCTGGGTCAAGTCCTCCCCACCCTCACGGGAAAACATTTCTTCCTAAGATCTCATCTCAACCTCCCCTGGAAGAGAAGCAAAACTAAAAATGAGCCCAGGCAAAGCTAAAAGGAATAAATCACTCTTTTGCAGCCCCTCCAACTCTGTTATTTGCGCTGTTTTCATGGCATCAAGGGAGGCACAACCTGCTCCAAACTCTTCTTCTCCCTCCCAGCCAAGCTGGATTTGCACGGTTTTCCCTCAATTCCCATTTTTCTCCTTCAAAACATAAACATCCCCAGCTGAGATCAGAGGTAATTTGATTACTGGCAGATCTGAGGAATGCAAAAAAGCTTTTTACACTGTGGAGCCTGGAGGTAGGAATTGAAACATCATAGAATCATGGAACGGTTGGAGTTGGAGGGGACCTTAGAGATCATCCAGTTCCAACCCCCTGGAATGGGCAGGGACACCTCCCACTGGATCAAGTTGCTCAAAGCCCCATCCAACCTGGCCTTGAACACCTCCAGGGATGGGGCAGCCACAGCTTCCCTGGAAACCTGGGCCAGGGCTTCACCATCCCCACAGGAGAACATTTCTTGCCAAGACCTCATCTCAATCTTCCTTCTTTCAGCTCAAACCCGTTCCTCCTCATCCTACCCCTGTGCTCCCTGATTTAGAGCCCTTCCCAGCTTTTCTGGAGCCACTTTCCCTACTGGAAGCTGCTCTAAGGTCTCCTCGGAGCCTTCTCTCCAGGCTGAACAACCCCAACTCTCTCAGCCTGTCCTCATATGGAAGGTGCTCCAGCCCTTGGACTATCTTCATGACCTCCTCTGGTATAGCCCACAAGTAATTTCTATTCATTTTTAACCAGGATTAGAGGGGAAAAACCTCCAAAAGAGGTGAAACAGTGCCTGTGTTTGCAAACTTCAGAGCTTTGCTGCAACAAAAGAGCATCTTGGCTCACGGGGACTCACGATGCCTTTGTCGTCCACCCACGCAAAACTGCCTGGGCTTGTTTTGAGGAACAGAATTTCAAAGCTTTTCCAGGATTTGCCTTTCTCCTGTAAAAATGTGGCTGTTGCAGATCCAGCTGGTTAAAGATTTTCCACTCCCTGGGAGGAGCAGCAGCACCGCAGTGGGAAGAGGCTCCCCACAACCCCAGCTGCAAGGAAAGCTGCAAGTTGTGAAGCTGTTCACACTTCCATCACAAATTGGTGCCAATTTTCCCCAAAATACCTTCCCAGAAACCCACAGGCACCTTTTCCCCACCCAAACCATCTCCTGTAGTCCATGAGAAGGTCCTGGTGAGCACAGGGCTGGAAAACATCTCCTAGGGAAGAGAGGGACCTTCGCTTTGTCTCCAAACAGCATCCCCTCCCTCCCAAGTCCTTGTGGATTTCTCCACTCTCAGCACTTCTCCCCAGGTTCCACCAAGATGTGGGAAGCATCCTTGGGAAACAAGGACTAAAATTTTTGAGGGACAGCATCAAATTCCTCCCAATTTCTTTAGGACATTGTTTCCAGCCTTCGTTTTCTTACTGGAGTCAGGATTTCCCCCCCTAAGTTGTCTGAAGGGAAAGAGATGTCCCCACTCCTAGCGCTTCTCCTCAGGTTCCAATAAGACGTTGGAAGCATCCTCGAGAAACAAGGACTAAAATTTGGGATGGTGCTGCTTATTTCCATCATTTCAACATCCTCTATAAACCTGAAAGCCTGTGACTGCTACGAAAACAGACCCATTTTTATAGAATCACGGAATAGTTTGGGTTGGAAGAGACCTCAAGGTCTATCCAGTTCCAATCTCCTGCCATGGGCAGGGGCACCTCCCACTGGATCAGGTTGCTCAGAGCCTCATCCAACCTGGCCTTGAACCCCTCCAGGGATGGGGCAGCCACCACTTCTCTGGGCAACCTTGGCCAGGGCCTCCCCACCCTCATCATAGAAAATTTCTTCTTCATGTCCAGTCTAAACCTTCCCTTTTTGAGTTTAAAACCATTGTCCTGTCACTACAGACCCCGGTGAAAAATCTTTCTCCACCTTTTTTATAAACCTTCTACATATCACAAGGCCACTCTAAGGTCTCCCCAGAACTTTCTCTTCTCCAGGCTGGATAACCTCAACTCTCTCAGCTTGTCCTCAGAGCAGAGGTTCTCCAGCCCTCGCATCATCATCGTGGTGTCCTCTGGACCTGTTCCAACAGTTCCATCTCCTTCTTATCTTCGGGATTCCAGAAGTGGACACAGGGCTCCATGTGGGGGTCTCACAAGAGCGCAGTAGAGGAGGACGATCCCCTCCCTCGCCCAGCTGCTGCCACTGGGATTCAGTCCAGGATACCACTGACCTTCTGGGCTGCAAGCACACCTTGCCACCTTATGATGAGCTTTTCATCCACCAG
The DNA here is from genome assembly GCA_033459285.1 of Clamator glandarius. Classification (NCBI taxonomy): domain Eukaryota; kingdom Metazoa; phylum Chordata; class Aves; order Cuculiformes; family Cuculidae; genus Clamator; species Clamator glandarius. Next base: position 626,702 of record JAUNZM010000577.1, read on the forward strand.
CACCTAGTGCTGGCTTTAAGCTTGAAAATAACAACCTCAGCTGTAAAAACTCCAGTTTCTAAACAACCGGTGCCCTGGCCACCCTTAGGTGAGGGAACAGGACGTTCAGCAGCCTCTCAGACATCCAAGGGTGGACCTCGAGCAAGAGCAAGTCAGCAGAGAACCCTCAACTCCCACTCCAGTGTGTGGGAGAGGCGCCATCTCCTTGCAGCTGCCTGCAAGATCACTTGTTCTCTGAAGAATGGAGGAAGGCGAAGAACCAGGGTTGTGAAAGCTTTTCATAGAATCATAGAATTGCCACGGTTAGGTGCTGAGGGACATGGTTTAGCGTTTGGTAGGAATGGTTGGACTCGATGATCTGGTGGGTCTCTTCCAACCTGGTGATTCTATGATTCTATGAAAAGATCTTTAAGCTCGTCCAGTCTAACCATCAGCCCAACCCCACGGTGCCTACTAAATCACGTCCTGAAGTGCCACATCTACACGTTTTTTGAAAACCTCCAGGGATGGGGACTCCACCACTGCCCTGGGCAGCATCTTCCACTGCTGCCCCGGCTCTTTCAGTAGAGAAATTTCTCCTAATATCCAACCTGAACCTCCTCTGGTGCAACTTGAGGCCATTTCCTCTCATCCTATTGGTTGTTCCTTGGGAGAAGAGACCAACACCCACCTCACTACAACATTCGTTCTGGGAGTTGTAGACAGCGATAAGGTTTCCCCTCAGCCTCCTCTTCTCCAGGCTAAAGCCCAGGTCCCTCAGCCACGACTCATAACTCAAGGTGTTCAGCATCTGGGTTGTTTTTTTTTTTAAATCAAGAGGCAGAACAGACACTTCGTGCTCACGCTTGCTCCAACCGTGATGCAACTACTCATCTCCAGGCACCACCTTCCAGAGGACACTGAGGTCTTTGTTTGTTGCTGCTAAGGTTAGAGCAGTTCCTTTTGTCCAAAGTCCCCTGAAAATATCAATAAATGATTAAAACTCCAACCCTGTTTGCATTCAACAGCTCCCCTCCTCCACTGCACCTTTACACCAAGACTCAGGGAGCTGCAACCAGCAGCACAAACCCTTTGTTCATGCACAGAAGGGAAGGGGGGCTCCTCTCCACCTCATCCCGGGGGATTGCTGGTATTACAAAGAGTTAATTCTTCAGCACCAGGAGGCTCCACACCTTGTTTGTTCTGGACAAACTTCACACAGTTGGAGAAAAGCTCCTATGATGGAGTTCCTTGCTCACAAGCCGATCTTAAGAAGTGCAGCCAGAAGCAACCAGCAGCACGCAGGAGCAAGGCTTGACTGTCCCAGAGGTGGTTTTCACGGATGAAAGCAAAGCCCTGTCCTCACCTGGGCATCTCTGAAGCGGCGGGGCTATTTCAGACACCTCCCATGCTGCTGGACCCATAGCAAAGGTGGTGGAGACACACACAGGAATGAGGAGGTGGCCCAAAAACCTCAGCTGGGTTTGCAGTTTGAGGAGCCCACGAAGAGGATGGGTGAAAGCAGGACAGGGCCTGCTGGTTTGGGTTTAACCATCGAACAGTTTGGGTTGGAAGGGCCCTTAAAGCCCATCCAGTTCCAACCCCCCTGCAACAGGCAGGGACACTTTCCACTAGGTTGGGTTGCTCAAAGGCTCATCCAGCCTGGCCTTGAACACCTTGAACGCAGTACGTGCTGGTTTTTGTTCGTTAGATCCTCCTTCCCTCTGCCTGCATCCCTGGATCAGCTGTTTATCTTTCACTGGAGCTTCTCATGGTTTATGCCAGCAGAATCAAGAAGTCCTAACGAGGACAGAGCCTGGAGAAGAGGAGGCTGAGGGGAGACCTTACTACTCTCTCCAACTCCCTGAAGGGAGGTTGTGGAGAGGAGGGAGCTGAGCTCTTCTCCCAAGTGACAGGGGACAGGACGAGAGGGAATGGCCTCAAGCTCCGCCAGGGGAGATTCAGGCTTGAGATAAGGAAAAAATTCTTCACAGAAAGGGTGGTTAGGCATTGGAACAGTCTGCCCAGGGAGGTGGTTGAGTCACCTTCCCTGGAGGTGTTTAAGGTGAGGGTGGGTGAGGTGCTGAGGGGCATGGTTTAGAGACTGGTGGGAATGGTTGGACTCGACGATCTGGTGGGTCTCTTCCAACCTGGTTGTTCTGTGATTCTATGATGCAGCATCCCTTGGTCACCAGCAGGGTTAGGAAGAAGCAGCTCCAGCAGCATTTCATTAAGGGTTTATTATAGAGCCAGGGAATTATAGACTAATTTAAGGTTGGAAGAAGACCTCCAAGGTCATCAACTCCAACCATCAGCCCAACATCACTAACCTATGTCCTGAAGCGCCATGTCTACATGTTCTTCAAACACCTCCAGGTATGGGGACTTCACCACTGCCCTGGGCAGCCTCTTCCAATGCTTCATCACTCTTTTAGTAAAGAAATCATAGAATCATCAGATGGTTTGTGTTGGAAGGGACCTTGAAGATCATCCAGTTCCACCTCCCTGCCATAGGCAGGGACACCTCCTACTGGATCAGGGGCTCCAAGCCCCATCCAACCTGGCCTTGAACACCTCCAGGGATGGGGCAGCCACAGCTTCCCTGGGAAACCTGTTCCAGTGTCTCCCCAGTCTCATGGTGAAGAAATTCTTCCTTATGTCTAGTCTAAATCTGCTCCTTGCCAGTTTATAGCTGTTCCCCCTCATGCTATCACCAAAAGCCTCTATGAACAGTCCTTCTCCAGCTTTCTTGTAGCCCCTTTCAGATACTAGAAGGTCGCTATAAGATCTCCTTGGAGCCTTCTCTTCTCCAGGCTGAACAAGCCCCACTGTTTAATCCTAATATCCAATCTAAATCTCCCCTGATGCAACTTAAGGTCATTTCCTTACTCTATCACCCTCCGAGCCCAAAAAAATCCCAAACCTCCAGAGTTGGGGCATCCACAGCGTCTCCGGGCAAGTCCTCCCTGGACAGATGGACTCATCAGCAGGACCTCTTAAAAGAGATTGAAAAAGAACAACAACATTTAGGACCTACCAGCGAGATGACTTAAAAGAGAGGAGTAAAATAAAGTCAATGTAAATAGGAAATTGTAATTTTTATTCTTGGTGGTTTGAGGAGTATTTGGTGACATTGGAAATGTGGACATTTTTCATTATTTCACCAGCTTTTTGTTAAAAAAAAGCAGCCTAACAAGGCATTTGGATTTGAATTTGAACCAAAAGGGAAGGGATTCACCCCAGAGTGCCAAAGGGTGCACTTTCCTAACACGTATTTATCTGTAAGGACACGCATGTGGGGCAGAGGAAGCTTTTATTGAAGGATACAAAACAAAACCTTTTTCCTAGCAACCACAGGGACAAATCCCACACTCGACATCTCTAGGGCTTCCCTGAGCTTCTTGGCAATTTCACATTTTGCTGCTTGAAACACAAAACCAAGAACTACAAACCAGACAAAGAGCAGGAGCGCACATTTTCTTCTGTTCATCTCCAGAGGATACGGCACAGCAGGATAAAAAGAACAACAAAGGGACTTGTGGCAGGGGACAAAAAACACAAGACAGTGGTTTGCTGGTCACAATTAAAGTGCATTCAGGTCCACCTCTGCTCTTCAACCCTGGGCTTGTGCTGAGCTCCATCCTGGTGGATACGGGAGCTGGAAGGCAGCAGGGAAGGAATCGAGTGTTCTCTTCACATCATGAAGGACGTTGAGAGCCCCCAGTCAGCTCAAAGCCACATCAGAGCAGTTTTTCTAACCTTGGCTGTCACTCAGAGGAGGAATTTGTTCTCACCACAGCGCTAAGAGCTGCCACGGGGGCATCAGGGAGCTCCATCCCCTCGTGTTCCCGTAGGTCGCTGCCTGCAGACAGCACGTAACGTCTCCTCTGGAAGGCAGATGACGATTTTGGCTCCGCTCACAGAAATGTCACCCTGCAGGTTTAAATCACTCTGGTCACACCTGCTGAGGCCAAAGGATTCGAGCACAACGCTCAGCAGTGCAAAGCTCAGGCCTGCCTCCCGCTGCCAAGCTCTGGAGAGGCTCCAGCATTGAGAGAGAAACTCAGAAGAGGGGAAATAAACTACGAAATCTCAAAATCCAAGGTCTGGATCTGCTGCACTACCCAAGGGAGGTGCCTTCACCATCCTTGAGGCATCACCAGGAAGCAGCTTTTGCCACTTACTGCACCTAAAACCAACCGAGCGGCCACAGCGGCTCAGAGCAAGTGGAAAAAATTATTCTCCGGGACCAGCATGGGGAGGGAAGCATCCTTGGCCACGCAGAGAGACCTGCTTCCTGCTTGGGCTTGAAAACTAGACGTGGTGATACCCTAGAGGAACATTACAGCGAGAGCTGGCTCAGCTGCAGCAAGGACGGGGCATGAAAAGTCAACACTGATGTGGTAGCAGTTAGTCCTCAGCGCTGGTGCCGAGCCAAACCTGCCAACGTTCACGGAAAGCCAGTAACATTAATTAGTCCTGAGCTTGCTGGGGACTTAATCTGCTTCTGGGGACTTAATTAGCCTCCAGCTGGAGCACAGAGGCCTCTCAAGCCTTGTCCCTCACCTTTAGGCAGTCGTCAACTGAGGTTTTAAGAGAGGGTGGACAAGGTGCTGAGGGCATGGTCTAGTGTTCGATAGGAATGGTTGGACTTGATGATCCGGTGGGTCTCTTCCAACCTGATGATTCTATGATTCTAGGTGGGATCCAGCGATCTCACTACAGAAACCAGATGTTCCGCAGCCAAGGGTATCGCCTCTAAATCCCTTTGCAGGCAGCGGAGACAAGTGCTCCCGAGCGTGCTGGATCATCCCAGCATGAGCTTCTAAAACAGGACAGATGAATCACGCTCCAGAAGGATCTATTTCTCTCCACCGACTGCAAAGGGAGCATGATCAGATCATACAGAGGTGCCTTCACGCTAGAGACAAGTAAAATTAGGCAAGGTTAACACTCCTCAAAGAGCCTCGAGCGCAGTAACAGCCTTGGAAATTCCCCCAGGAGAGGTTACAGCTTCAAGCCAGAGCTAAGAATTGCCCATGGAGAAGGGAAGTGCTGCCTCATAAATACTATTTACATCACTTGGCTTAAATTAAAACTCGTGGGGGGAGGTAGAAGAGAAAGAAACTGATACTTCATACTGCGGGAGCTAAAGATATCGTCCTTCCCGGTCACCTTCACCCCGTCAGTTGTAGGACAGGTACTGGATTAATCGCGGAGGAATATTTAGCTTGGCAATCTTCTCCAGCGCTCGTTGTCCCGCGGCTTTCCTCACCGTAACCCTGCAGAGCTGCGACAAGCTCAGAGGCGTTTCTGAAACGAGAAAAGAGGATCCAGAGTTAGGACTGCAGCTCAGCAGAGGCTGATGCTCCTGCGAAGCCTCTCTTATGAGACCTCATCTGCAGGATTGTGTCCAGTTCTGGAATTCTCAACATAAGGAGGAGATGGAGCTGTTGGAACGGGTCCAGAGGAGGCTACAAGGATGATCCGAGGGCTGGAGCACCTCCTGTATGAGGACAGGGTGGGAGAGTTGGGCTTGTTCAGCCTGGAGAGGAGAAGGCTCCGAGGAGACCTTAGAGAGACCTTCCAGTACCTGAAAGGGGCTCCAAAAAAGCTGGGGAGGGACTGTTCACAATGACTTGGAGTGACAGAACGAGGGGAAATGGGTATAAACTGGAGAGGGGCAGAGTTAGACACGATATAAGGAAGATTTTTTCCAAAATGAGAGTGGTGAGACACCGAAACAGGTTTCCCAGGGAAGCTGTGGCTGCCTCATCCCTGGAGTTGTCCAAGGCCAGGTTGGATGGGGCCTTGGGCAGCCTGATCTAGTGGGAGGTGTCCCTGCTCATGACTCATGGGGGGTTGGGACTAGATGATCCTTAAGGTCCCTTCCAACCCAAATTATTCTATGACTCGACAATTCTAAGATGATCTGAGGGCTGGGGCACCTCCCCTAAGAGGACAGGGGTTGTCCAGCCTGGAGAACAGAAGGCTCCAGGGGGACCTTTTAGCAGCCTTCCAGTATTGAAGTTGCCTTGAGAAGTGGCTGCCCCACCCCGGGAGCTGTTCAGGGCCAGGTTGGACAGGACTTTGAGCAACCCGATCCAGCGGGAAGCGCCCCTGCTCATGGCAGGTAGGCTGGAACTGGATGGGCTTTGAGGTCCCATCCAACCACAATCATTCTATGATTCTGTGATTCTATGACAATTGGGATCACCGTATGGAGGGGTCTGTGAATTACTCTTCTAAGGCCCTTTAATGGTAACCAAGACAAAGACTGATTTAAAGCCATCCTCAAACCTCAGTTAGATATCTTCTCTAAAACCCGACAGTGAGCACTGCTAAAGTTTAGCACTTTCCCTGCCCCAGATCAAATGAGTTTTCAAGTGGGCGATTTCCTTGACCTGACTCAACACTTCAAAGCAAAAATATCTGTGCTGACACATGAGTGGGACCTGAATTCAGTGAACACATGACCTAGGCCATCTTACCCATCATCCAACCACAATTACACAGCACCAGCCTGCTTCTGGCTGCCCTACATTTGCTACCAAGAACTCTATTCCTTCACCAGAAGATGATCATAGAATCATGGAATGGTTTGAGTTGGAAAGGACCTTAAAGCCACACAATTCCAACCCTCCTGCCATGGGCAGGGACACCTCCCACTGGATCAGGCTGCCCAAGGCCCCATCCAACCTGGTCTTGAACACCTCCAGGGATGGGCCAGCCACAGCTTCCCTGGAAAACCTGTTCTAAGTGCCTCACCCCCTCATCAGGAAGAATTTCTTCCTAATGTCTAATCTACATCTTCCCTATTCCAATTTAATGCTATTCCCCCTCATCCCATCACAACAGGCCTTTCTTGTAGGCCCCATCTTTCTTGGAGGCCTCATTGTCATGGCCTCATCTGGACTTGCTCCGCTAGGGGAGGTTTAGACTGAACATTAAGAAAAGATTTTTCACAGAAAGGGTGATTGGTCCCTGGCAGAGGCTGCCCAGGGAGGGGGTTGAGTCACCTTCCCTGGAGGGGTTTAAGGGACGAGTGGATGAGACGCTGAGGGACATGGGTTAGTGATTGATGGGAATGGTTGGACTCCATGATCCGGTGGGTCTCTTCCAACCTGGTGATTCTGTGATTCTATGATCTATGTCCTTCCTGGGCTGAGATCAGAGATCTATAAATCAAAGGGGACTGAGACTCATGATCTGGTGCAACGGAGCTTGCAGGCTCCAAATCCCTCGGGCAGGGAATCGTATTTCACTCACTTTCATAGTACTCAAAGCACTTTGCAGTGGGACTGCTGCTCCAGGTGTAATCTGATGGCTTCTTGCCCCGATTGTCCCTCGCGTAAATGTTTCCTCCAAATTCAATCAGCATCTCTACCAGGTCTACATTTTTCACTTTTGCTGCGTGGTGGAGGGCTGTCTCATGAAGTTTAGCGGCGTTCACGTTTGCTCCTGAGGCCAGAAAGAGAAACAAACCCCTTCAGAGAAAGCCTCACTTGACCCAAATGTAAGGATGGCTTGTCTGGAGGAAATAAAATGCTCTTACAACACGTACAAGGCACTAGAAGATCCAAACAAACCAGCACAAACAGGAAACCAAACTGCTGAATAAGTTCTCAGTGCTGGCAATGCATGAGTTGTCTTCTTTGGCTTCAATGTTTTCATCAAATTGCTTGGATGGAAAAGACCTTTGAGATCATAAAGTCCAACCGTACCTGTGCACTAATGAACCAGATCCCTGAGCACCTCATCTCCCCATCTTTTAAACACCTCCAGGGATGGGGACTCCACCACCTCCCTGGGCAGCCTCTGCCAGGGCCTGACAACCCTTCTTGAGGTTTTTCCTAAGAAATTTTTCCTAAGGGCCAACCTGAATCTTTCCTGGCGCAACTTGAGACCATTTTGTCCTGTCACCTGTCACTTGGGAGAAGAGACCAAGACCCACTTCGCTACAACCTCCTTTCAGGGAGTTGTAGACACTGATAAGGTCTCCTCAGCCTCCTTTTCTCCAGGCTAAGCACCCCCAGGTCCCTCAGCCGTTCCTCAGAAGGCTTGTTCTCCAGCCCCTTCACCAGCTTTCCTGCTCTCCTCTGGACCTGCTCCAGGACCTCAAGGTCTTCCTTGCCGAAAGAGGATTTCAGTCCATGTTACCGGGTAATAAGCTGCTAAGTGTGAAGTTCAGAAATGCTTCTGGAATCCAGGCTGTCCAAAGCCAGCAAAGAACCATTCCCAGTCCTGTTCACCTCTCTGAGCTCCCACTCAAGGCAAACAACGTCACCTTTGTTAAGGAGAAATACCCCAGGCCCAGGAGATCTTGCAGCTCATACCATGGCTGGATCAAGTTTTAGTTGCAGATATTTTTGCTAAGAAGGTTTAGGTGGCAGCCAGTCTTTCCAATCCCCCTCAAGCACTTGAATTTACCAGTTGATTTGCTCAGTGGAGGTGAGCAGAACGTCACTGAACTCAAAACAACTGACATTTAGATACGTGTGGCCACACCGAAATCCTTTTATAATCAACAAGGAGAAGCAGGCACTTCTGAATAATTAGAGTCAGGTAATAATTAAGGTGGAAAAGACCTCCAAGATCATCAAGTCCAACCATCAACACACCACCGCTGTGCCTACTAAAACCATGCCCTTGAAACACCACCTCTACACGCTTTTTGAACCCCTCCAGGGATGGAGACTCCACCACTGCCCTGGGCAGCCTCTTCCATAGCTTCACCACTCTTTCCATAAAGAAATTATTCTGAACATCCAATCTAAACCTCCTCTGGCACAACTTCAGGCCATCTCCTCCCTGGAGGTGTTCAAGGCCAGGTTGGATGGAGCTTGGAGCAACGTGATCCAGTGGGAGGTGTCCCATCCATGGAACTGGATGGGCTTTGAGGTCCCTTCCAATCCAACCCATTCCATGATTCTGTGATTGTGCTACCGAGGATGAAGGCCGGTGCACTGGTTGATACCACTTCTGGGAAGAAGTTCGAACTTTGCTCTAGGAGGCTGGAGAGTTCTGAGTTTTATTAAAATCAGAGGATGGGAATGTCATTGGGAACAACTCAGACTGGATACTGACAGGTATACATGGAAAAAAATGCTTAAGCATTAAGCTTAAATATATACTGAATATATATATATGACAATATATAATATATAATGAATCCTGGATGCAGTTTTGGGCTCATCACTACAAGAAAGACCTTGAGGGGCTGGAGCATGTCCAGAGAAGGGGAGTGGAGCTGGGGAAGGGGCTGGAGGACAAGGGTTATGAGGAGTGGCTGAGGGAACTAGGGTTGTTCAGCCTGGAGGAGACTGAGTGGAGACATCATCATTCTCTACAACTCCCTGAAAGGAGGTTGGAACCAGGTGGGTGCTGGTCTCTTCTCCCAAGCGACAGGCGACAGAACAGGGAATGGTCTCAGGTTGCACAAGGGGAGGTTTAGATTGGATATCAGAAAAAAAATTCTCTACTGAAAGATCGGTGAAGGATTGGAAGAAGCTGCCCAGGGCAGTGATGGAGTCCACATCCCTGGAGGAGTTCAAACAGTGTGTAGATGTGGCACTTTTGGACACGGTTTGGTAGGCACCGTGATGTAGGGCTGATGGTTGGACTGGATGAGCTTAGAGGTCTTTTCCAGCCTTAATGATTCTATGATTTGAGCCAGCAGTGTGCCCAGGTGGCCAAGAAGAGATCTTGGCTTGGAGCAGACTCGGCGTGGCCAGCAGGGCCAGGGAGGTTCTTCTCCCTCTGGCCTCGGCCCTAGGGAGGCCGCTCCTCGAATCCTGGGGTCAGTTCTGGGTCCCTCCCCACCAGAAGGATGTTGAGGCTCTGGAGCGAGTGCAGAGAAGAGCAACGAAGCTGGGGAAGGGGCTGGAGAACAAGTCTGAGGGCCCTGGGGGTGTTTAGCCTGGAGAAGAGGAGGCTGAGGGGAGAGCTCATTGCTCTCTCCAACTCCCTGAGAGGAGGTTGTGGAGAGGAGGGAGCTGGGCTCTTCTCCCAAGGGACAGGGGACAGGACGAGAGGGAATGGCCTCAAGCTCCACCAGGGGAGGGTCAGGCTGAACATTAGGAAAAAAATTTTCACAGAAAGGGTCACTGAGCACTGTCAGAGGCTGCCCAGGGAGGGGGTTGAGTCACCTTCCCTGGAGGGGTTTAAGGGCCGGGTGGATGAGGTGCTGAGGGACATGGGTTAGTGATTGATGGGAATGGTTGGACTCGATGATCCGGTGGGTCTCTTCCAACCTGGTGATTCTATGATTCTATGATTTTCTCATGTAAAGGCAAAACTGTTCACCTTTGGCACCTACATTATGCTGTAAATGAATAAGCTCTTCAACAAAAACATCACTGCAGAGCACTGAGGGAAATGCTGGGCACAGACACCAGAGGCTCCTGTCAACCCAGAAACAAACCCCACGGCTGCCGTACCTGCCTTGAGCAGAACCTTCGCGCAGTCCAGATGCTCCCTGGCGCAGGCCACGTGGAGAGGAGTCCCAAAGTGACAGTCATGAGCTTCCAAGTTTGCACCGACGTCGATAAGGAGTTGCACGCACTCTGAGCTACCTTTAGAAAGGGGAGAGGCAAGTGAAAAGGAAGAACGCAGCTCAGATGGGATTAAACAGGACCCAGCTCAAAGGCTGGATTGATAGGCAGAGACCAATGGGATGAGGTCCAACAAGGTCAAGTGCTGAGTCCTGCACTTGGGACACAATAACCCCGTGCAGCTCCAGCCTTGGGGAAGAGTGGCTGGAAAGTTGCTTGGAGAAGAAGGACCTGGGGGCGTTGGTTGATAGCAGCTGAACATGAGCCAGCAGTGGCCCAGGTGGCCAAGAAGGCCAGAGGCATCTTGGCTTGGATCAGAAAAAGTGTGGACAGCAGGTCCAGGGAGGTGATTGTGCCCCTGGACTCAGCACTGGTGAGACCTCATCTCAAATCCTGCGTTCAGTTCTGGGTCCCTCACTCCAAGAAGGACATTGAGGGGGTAAAGCGTGTCCAGAGAAGAGAACGGAGATGGGGAAGGGGCTGGAGAAAAGTGTTACAAGAGGCGGCTGAGGGACCCAGGGTTGTTTAGCCTGGAAAAAAGGAAGCTGAGGGGAGACCTTATCCCTGTCTACAACTCCCTGAAAGGAGGTTGTAGCGAAGTGGGGGTTGGTCTCGTCTTCCAAGTGACAGGCTATAGGATGAGAGAAAAGGCCTCAAGTTGCACCAGGGCAGGTTCACACTGGACATCAGGAAAAATTTCTTCACTACAAGGGTTCTCAGGCCCTGGCAGAGGCTGCCCAGGGAGGTGGTGGAGTCCCCAACCCTGGAGGTGTTTAAAAGGCAGGTAGATGAGGTGCTCAGGGATCTAGTTTAATAGTGGACAGGTAGGGTTGGACTCAATGATCTCAAAGATCTTTTCCAACCTACAGATCCTATGATTCAATGCTGAGATCAGCCTGACCCACAAACACCTTTAATGTCCAGGGTGATGGCTCCAAAGCAGAAATGCTTGTGAGTCAAGACAATGCCCTCGGCCAGCATCAGCAAGCCTTGAAAATGGCTTCAAGAGGCTCACAGCTACGTATTTAATGACCTGGTGGTCAAAAATGTCACCTGTCACAGCCTTCATAGTTGAAGGCAAACTCTGTCCAGGACAAAACCAGTGACAGGGAGGGGAGAGGAGTTATTACAGCTTACGAGGAGGAAACAGAGTCACAAAGTGATTAAGAGGTGTAGTCACGATCATCTAAAGTGGACACCAAACCATAGAATCATTAAGATTGGAAAAGACCTCTAAGATCCTGAAGTCCAACCCAACATTGTCGTGCTGACTAAACCAGCTTCCACATCCTGGCTTTCCAGCGGTTGAGTTCTTGAATGTGTCAGGTCAGGGTTGGAATTACAGGCAAAGACCAGGACGGGTCTCGGGCAGGACCATCTGATGGTCTTGTGCCTTAATCAGAACAACAAATCCCATCTCAGCTTGGATCAGAGGGAGAAGATGCAAATGCTGCTCACAAGAGCTGCACAGAATCATAGAATGGGTTGGGTTGGAAGGGACCTCAAAGCTCATCCAGTTCCAAACCCTCTGTCATGGGCAGGGACACCTCCCACTGGATCAGGCTGCTCAAGGCCCCATCCAACCTGGCCTTGAACACCTCCAGGGATGGAGAAACAACATCTCTGAGCAACCTGTGCCGGGGCCTCACCACTCTCACAGGAAGAATTTCTTCCCAATGTCTGATCTAAACGTTCCCCCTTCCAGTTTAAAGCCATTCCGCCTCGTCCTGTCACTCCAGGCCCTTGGAAAAAGTCTCTCCCCAGCTTTCCTGGAGCCCCTTCAGGTACTGGAAAGTCACTCTAAGGTCTCCCTGGAGCCTTCTCTTCTCCAGGCTGAACAACCCCAACTCTCTCAGCCCTTTCTCCTAGCAGAGGTGCTCCAGTCCTCACATCATCTTCGTGGCCTCCTCTGGACCCGTTCCAACAGTTCCATCTCCTTATGTTGGGGATTCCAGAACTGGACACAGGACGCCAGGTGGGGTCTCATAGAATCACCAGGTTGGAAAAGACCCACTGGATCATGGAGTCCAACCGTTCCAATCAATCACTTACCCATGTGCCTCAGCACCTCGTCCACCCAGCCCTTAAACCCCTCCAGGGAAGGGGACTCAACCCCCTCCCTGGGCAGCCTCTGCCAGGGACCAATCACCCTTTCTGCGAAAAGTTTTTTTCTAATGTCCAGCCTAAATCTCCCGTGGCACAGCTTGCAGCCTTTCCCTCTCATCCTGTCCCCTGTCCCTTGGGAGAAGAGCCCAGCTCCCTCCTCTCCACAACCTCCTCTCAGGGAGTTATAGAGAGCAATGAGCTCTCCCCTCAGCCTCCTCTTCTCCAGGCTAAACACCCCCAGCTCTCTCAGCCGTTCCTCATAAGGCCTGTTCTCCAGCCCCTTCCCCAACTTTAAACAGGGGAGGTTTAGATTGGATATTAGGAGAAATTTTTTTACTGCAAGAGTGGTGAAGCATTGGAAGACACTGCCCAGGGCAGTGGTGGAGTTTCCATCCCTGGAGGGGTTCAAAAAATATGTAGACATGGCACTTTGGGACATAGTTTAGTAGGCATGGTGGGGTTGGGGTGATGGTTGGACTGTGTGAGCTTAGAGGTCTTTTCCAACCTCCATGATTCTATGAACTGCAGGTCCTAATGGTCTGATGAGCAGCAACAGCTTAAGGTCAATTTAAGATACTCGACAGCTGCTTCTGTGGAGAAGACTGGAGGCCAGTTCCAAGTGGTGTCCCCAGGGCTCAGTGCTGGGTCCAGCCCTGGTCAATGTCTTTATCAACGACCTGGATGAAGGCATCGAGGGCACCCTTAGTGAGTTTGGGGATGACACTAGCCTGGGTGGAAGCTGGATCTGCTGGAGGGCAGGGAGGCTCCAAAGGGATCTGAACAGGCTGGATCCATGGGCTGAGACCAATGGGATGAGGGTTAACGAGGCCAAATGCCGGGTCCTGCATTTGGGGCACAACAACCCTGGGCAGCTCCAGACTAGGAGGAGTCTGGCTGGAAACTGCCTGGAGGAGAAGGACCTGGGGGGGTTGGTTGAACAGGAGCCAGCAGGGGCCCAGGGGGCCAAGAAGGCCAAGGGCATCTTGGCTTGGATCAGACACGGCGTGGCCAGCAGGGCCAGGGAGGTTCTTCTCCCTCTGGTCTCAGCCCTGGGGAGGCCGCTCCTCGAATCCTGGGGTCAGTGCTGGGACCCTCCCCACCAGAAGGATGTTGAGGCTCTGGAGCAAGTCCAGAGAAGAGCAACGAAGCTGGGGAAGGGGCTGGAGAACAAGCCTGAGGGCCCTGGGGGTGTTTAGCCTGGAGAAGAGGAGGCTGAGGGGAGAGCTCATTGCTCTCTCCAACTCCCTGAGAGGAGGTTGTGGAGAGGAGGGAGCTGGGCTCTTCTCCCAAGGGACAGGACGAGAGGGAATGGTTATTCTGTGATTCTATGATTCTGTTCTAAGACCACGTGGACTCACCGTTCATGCAGGCTTCGTGGAGAGGAGACGCTGTGTAAAGGGGAGGGTTGACCTTGGCTCCGTGGGACAGCAGCACTTTGACACACTCGATGCTCCCCGAGGCGCAGGCGTCGCAGAGCGGAGTGCTCCCATCAATGTTCCTGGCATCCACCTTCAAGAGAGAGAAAAAGAAATGTTAGGTACCCACAGGCTGCTGCATGGTGGAAGCCTCTGGCCGGTGCTTTCACTTCTTTGAAGTCTAGAAATCGAATCATAGAACCATGGAATGGTTTGAGTTGGAAGGGACCTCAAAGCCCATCCAGCTCTAACCCCCTGCAGTGGGCAGGGACACCTCCAACTGGATCAGGTTGCTCCGAGCTCCATCCAACTTTGCCTTGAACACCTCCAGGGATGGGGGAGCAACGATGTCTCTGGACAACCTGGACCAGGGCCTCCCTACTCTCATCAGGAAGAATTTCTTCCTAATATCTAATGGGAAAACATTTCTTCCTAAGATCTCATCACAATCTCCCCTCTTCCAATTTAAAATTATTCCCCCTCATCCTACCTCCTCGATTCCTGATCAAGAGCCCCTCCCCAGCTTTCCTGGAGCCCATTTCAGGTACTGGAAGCTGCCCTAAGGTCTCCCTGGAGCTTTATCTTCTCCAGGCTGAACAACTACAGCATGTCCTCATATAGGAGGTCTCCAGCCTTCAGATCATCTCCATGGTCTCCTCTAGCTCACTCCAACAGATCCATGTCCTGCCTGTGCTGAGGACTCTGGAACTGAGTGCAGGACTCCAGATGGGGTCTCACCAGAGCAGAATAGAGGGGTAGAATGCCCTCCCTTGACCTGCTGGTCACCTCCTGCTCTGTTGATGGTCAGTGAGGAGAGAGAGAGAGGGAGAGACAGGAATGGTTCCAGGCAGTTTTTTGAGCCTTCCCCAAGCTTAAACACCTTCTGGAGAGCTTCTACTGACTGACAAGAAAGCCTGTGGTGATGAAGAAGAACCTAGAGCTAGACAAGGAGATTAGATCCCAGCAATAACTTCCGACATCACAGAATCATGGAATGGTTTGGTTTGGAAGAGACTTTAAAGATCATCCAGTTCCAACCTTCTGCCATGGGCAGGGACACCTCCCACTGCACGAGGCGGCTCAAAGCCCCATCCACCCCGGCCTTGAACGCCTCCAGGGATGGAGGAGCCACAACTTCTCTAGGCAACCTGTGCCAGTTCCTCACATAGCAACGTGTTCCCAGCTGGATCAGAGCTGGACACACACCTGGGCCCCCGCTGCCAGCAGAAGCTTGACACACTGCGTTTGTCCTCGCAGACTCGCCTCATGCAAGGGGGTGATGGAGTCATAGGTGACCGCGTTGACGCAGGCTCCGCTCTCGATCAGCTGCTGCAGCTGCAGGATTTCTCCTCGCCTGGCCGCTTCATGAACCGGTGTCCGATCGGCCCAGAAGCCTAAAGGGGAAAGAAGAACCAAAAAAGACAATAAATAAAACCATACCTGTGGAGCAAATGGGTGTCCATGCTGGAGAAAAGCAGATGCGGCACACGGGCCAGCAGCTAGAAGAGAGAGCTGGGAACAAGGACCACGTTCCTCACCACACTCCCCACTCAGGACACAATTTTAAATCTGGTCCTTCACCGTTTGTGGGTTCCCCGTTAACCGCTGACATCTCAGGGACCGTTCCTAATGCTGGGTTCCCCAAGAAGAATCACAGAATGGTTTGGGTTGGAAGGGACCTCAAAGCCCAGCCAGTTCCAACCCCCTGCCATGGGCAGGGACACCTCCCACTGGATCAGGCTGATCAAAGCCCTATCCAGCCTGGCCTTGAACACCTCCAGGGATGGGGCAGCCACAGCTTCCTTGGGAAACCTGGGCCAGGGCCTCACCACCCTCATGGGAAAACATTTCTTCCTAAGATCTCATCTCAATCTCCTCTTTCAGCATTTCTGAAAGGCTCGCTCGAAGCTTTATCCAAGCACAAACCCCAGCAGCATCCATCAGATCCAGATTCATCCCAGCGAGCTGTCTAGCACGAGGAGCATTGTCCCTCCTGGCTCCATCTGAAACCACCAGAAACGGGACATGTCCAGAAAGCAACTCAGCCCACCCAAGAACCATCTTCCCAAGAAGTCAATGGAGCTTTGACAACCAAGTTTCTAGTTTTGATGCCTTCACTGAGAATCTACACCTAAATGGGGCAATTGTGGCCTTCACGTGCCATGGATTCTCATGGAATCATAGCATCACTAGGTTGGAAAAGACCTGTGAGATCATCAAACCCCAACCAGATCTCTAAGGTCTAACCAAATGGATCAGGTTGGAAGGGACTCAAAGCCCATCCAGGTCCCTGTCATGGGCAGGGACAACATTCATTGGACCAGGTTGCTCAAAGTCTCATCCAACCCGGCCTTGAACGCCTCCAGCTCCCCAAAACCTCCTCTTTGGATCAAACACACATGGAGGAGCAACGATAATTTCCCACATCCAGAAGCATCCTCACCTTCCTCTTATCCACTTCCTTGGGAGAGGCCACACACTGGCCAAACCAACCTGTCCCCCCCAAACTGCCCTGCTCAACCCCAAACCTTCCTGCCCACCCTCAAACCATCCTCTCCACTCCAAATCATCCTGCTCACCCTCCAAACCATCTCATCAACCTCTAGACAGTCCCGGTCACCCTTAAAATGTCCTGTCTACCCTTAAAATGATCCTGCCCACCTCTAAACCATCCAACACTGTCCTGCTCACCCCTAAACCTCCCTGCTCACCCCCAAACTCTTCTGCTCACCCTTAAAGCCTCTCGCCCACCCGCAAACCATCCTATTCAACCCAAAACCATCCTGACCACCTCCAAACCTTCCTGCCCATCTCTAAACCATCCTATTCATCCTCAAACCAACCTGTGCTTCTTTAAACCATCGTGAGGAACCTCAAAACCTTCTTGCCCATCCCTAAACCACTCTGCCCCGCTCTAAAACATCCTAATCAACCCAAAACTGTCCCGTTCTCCTCCAAATCATCCTGGCCATCTCCAAACCACCCCCAAACTCATTCTGCTCACCCCTAGACCCTCCTGCTCACTCCCAAACCATCCTGGCAACCCCAAACCTTCTAGCCCATCCATCAAACCTTCCTACCCCACTCTAAATCATCCGATTCATCCCAAAACCATCCTGCCCGCCTCCAAATTGTCCTGCTCATCACCAAAGCATCCTGCCCTCCTCTAAGCCCCCCTATCCTCCTTGAAACCATCCTAGTCATCCCCAAACCACCCTGCGCTCCTCCTAAACATCGTGAAGACCCCAAACCTTCCTACCCACCCCCAAGCTCTTCAGACCAGCCCCAAACCTTCCTACCCACTCCCAAACCCTCCAGACCAGCCTCAAACCTTCCTGCTCACCCCAAAACCATCCAGATCAGCCCCAAAACCATCCAGATCAGCCCCCAAACCATCCAGACCAGCCCCCAAACCATCCAGACCAGCCCCAAACCTTCCTGCTCATCCCAAAACCCTCCAAACCAGCCCAGACCCTGCAGACCAGCCCCAGACCTTCCTGCCTACCCCAAAACCATCTAGACCAGCCCCAAACACTCCAGACCAGCCCCAAACCTCCCTGCCCACCCCAAAAGCATCCAGACCAGCCCCAAAAACACCCAGATCAGCCCCAGACCTTCCAGACCAGCCCCAAACCTTCCTGCTCACCCCAAAACCATCCAGACCAGCCCCAAACCTTCCTACTCACCCTAAAACCACCCAGATCAGCCCCAAAACCACCCAGATCAGCCCCAAAACCACCCAGATCAGCCCCAAGCCCTCCAGATCAGCCCCAAACTTTCCTGCTCACCCCAAAACCCTCCAAACCAGCCCCAAACCCTCCAGACCAGCCCCAAACCTTCCTGACCACCCCTAAACCGTCCAGGCCAGCCCCAAAAACATCTTACCCACCCCAAACACCATTCTGCCCACCCCAAAAGAAATCTAGACCACCCTTTCCATCCCAAACCGTCCTGCCCCCCCCGTGCCTCCGGTACCTTCCCCCGCACACACCACTCGCCCCCCACGCACCGATCTCGCCCCGCACGGAGCCGCCGCCCACCGGGCTCTCCATGGCCCGGGGCCACCGGGGCTCCGGCAGCGATGGAGCGGCCGCCGGCCCCGCCTCCCGCCTCCCGGCTCCGGGCTCCGGGCTCCGGGCTCCGGGCTCCGGGCTCCGAGCTCCGCCTCCTCCGCGCTCCGAGCTCCGAGCTCCGCCTCCTCCACCTCCTCCGAGCTCCGCCTCCTCCGCGCTCCGGGCTCCGAGCTCCAAGCTCCGCCTCCTCCACCTCCTCCGCGCTCCGAGCTCCGAGCTCCAAGCTCCGCCTCCTCCACCTCCTCCGAGCTCCGCCTCCTCCAAGCTCCGAGCTCCAAGCTCCGCCTCCTCCACCTCCTCTGAGCTCCGCCTCCTCCGAGCTCCAAGCTCCGCCTCCTCCACCTCCTCCAAGCTCCGCCTCCTCCGAGCTCCAAGCTCCGCCTCCTCCGCCTCCCCCGCTCTCCGGGCTCTGAGCTCCGAGCTCCGCCTCCCCCGCTCTCCGAGCTCTGCGCTCTGAGCTCCGAGTCCGCCACCGCTGACTGCCGGGAGCTGTAGTTCTGGGGGGAGCAGGGACTGGTGTGTGTGGGGAGGGGGTACTGTGAGCACTGGTGCGAGGGGAAGGAGCGCTGGGAGCACTGGGAGGGGTAGTAGGGGTACTGGTTTGTGTTAGGAAGGGGAGTGAGGTTACTGGTGTAGGTGGGGAGGGGGTACTGTGAGAACTGGTGTGGGAGGGGATACTGGAGGCACTGGTGAAAGAGATACTGGGAGCACTGGTGTGAGGGGAAGGCGGTACTGAGGACACTAGTGTATGTGGGGGGGGGATACTGGCGGCACTGGTGCGGAGGAGAGGGGGTACTGGGGGCGCTGGTGTATGTGGGGAGGGAATACAGGGAGTACTGGTGCAGGCAGAGGGGACACTGGGGGTACTGGTGTGTGGGGGGAGGGGATATTGGGAGTACTGGTGCAGGCAGAGGGGACACTGGGGGTACTGGTGTGCATGGGGAGGGCATATTGGGAGTACTGGTGCAGGCAGAGGGGACACTGGGGGTACTGGTGTGCGTGGGGAGGGGATATTGGGAGTACTGGTGCAGGCAGAGGGGACACTGGGGGTACTGGTGTGCATGGGGAGGGGATATTGGGAGTACTGGTGCAGGCAGAGGGGACACTGGGGGTACTGGTGTGTGTGGGGAGGGAGTAGGGGGGTTATTGGTGGGGGTACTGGAGGCAGTGGCATGTGTTGGGAGTAGATACTGGGAGCACTGGTGTACAGGGGAAAGCACTTGGGGGAGTTGGGAGGGGATACTGAGGGAACTGGTGTTTTGGGGGAGGGGATACTGGGAGTACTGGTATATGGGGGGAGTGAGCACTGGGGGCACTGGTGTTTTGGGGGAGTGGGCACTGGGAGGACTGGTGTTTGGGGGGAGGGGGTACTGGTGGCACTGGTCTGATATGTTGAAAATAGCTTTATGATTCCCGGCTGATCCCAGGATTCCAGCCTAGGTTTTGAGGTGGCATCAAAAAGACCTCAAAGCCCATCCAGGTCCAACCCCCTGGCCCTGGGCAGGGACACCTCCCACTGCACCAGGCTGCTCCAAGCCCCATCCAACCCGGCCTTGAACACCTCCAGGGATGGAGCAGCCACAGTTTCCCTGGGCAACCTGGGCCAGCATCTCACCAGCCAAGCCAAGCCAATCTCTCTTGCCACCCAGTCAGTAATGATCTCAAACCTCATTATTTGCTTTCCCCTTGTGTGTTGTCCTTCAGGAGGAAGACACCATTGTTGCCAGGAAGCGCGTTTCCACCTCCCCGTTGACTCATTTCATTGCAAATCTTTTCCTGCTCAGAGTGACCAACACCATCTCATCAAATCACAGAATCATTAGGTTGGAAAAGATCTTTGAGATCATCAAGTCCAGCTGTACCTGTCCACTACTATACCAGATCCCTGAGCACCTCATCTGCTTGTCTTTTAAACACCTCCAGGGACGGGGACTCCACCACCTCCCTGGGCAGCCTCTGCCAGGGCCTGAGAACCCTTTTGGTGAAGAAATTTTTCCTGTTGTCCAAACTGAACCTGCCCTGGAGCAACTTGAGGCCGTTTCTTCTTGTCCCATCACCTGTCACTTGGGAGAAGAGGCCAGCACCCACCTCACTACAACCTCCTTTCAGGGAGTTGTAGAAAGCAATAAGGTCTCCTTTCAGCCTCCTCTTCTCTTGGCTAAACAACCCCACATCCCTCAGCTGCTCCTTTTTAGACTTGTTCTCCAGCCTCTTCACCAGCATCGTTGCTCTTCTACTCTCCAGGCATCATTCATTTCTCTTCTGAACAGGAGAAGAAATAGATCTTCAAATGACTACTTGTCTATTTTAGGCTTGTGAGCACACCAGAACTTTATGACTCATTCTTCTAAAGAAACCAGAATAGAGAATTACCAGAAACTACGTCCCCACCATGGTTAGATCACGGGCTCTCCTCTTGCACAGAATGCACAGGTCGCCACCCAAAAAGGTCATTGGTCACCACAGAGAAGAGATCAGCGCCTGCTACTTCTCCTCCCTTTGTGAGGAAGCTCTAGACTGTGATGAGGTCTCCCCTCAGTCTTCTCCAGGCTGAACAGAAGAAGTGACTTCAAGTCCTACGACTTCCCTGCTAAACCCCTCACCAACTTTGTGACCTCCTCTGGACCCTTGCCAGTAGCTTTAGATCCTTTTTAGTCCTGTGATGCCCAAACCTGCACCCAGTGCTTGAGGTGGAGCAGAGCAGGACGATCTCCTCCCTGGACCAGGTGGCAACACTGTGCTGGATGCACCCCAGGATGTGGTTGCCCTCTTGACTACTAGGGTTCACTGTTGGCTCATGGTCCACCAGAACCCCCAGATCGCTTCCAGCAGGGCTGAAGAATTCCGGTTTTGATACATCAGCAGGGGCTACAAACTGGATCTGGCAAACTGGATCTGGCAAACTGGAAGTGCACTGCTCTGTGGTCAGAGCAGAAGACCACGATCAGTGACTGTAGGACACCAAATGAATGATTCACTCTTCCCAGTGCCTTCAATTTCTCCCTGGGTGGTTGCACTTTGCACTTTCTGCTGCTGTGGATGCGAAGTCTTAGGACCTGCAGCTTTGCTTTGAGTAATAAGTGACTTATTGGAGACCCGTCACATGGTCATCTCATTGATCTTTCTCCTTTTTCCCTTTGTTTGCTGATGGTTCCAGCTAAGGCCGTGACCACCCCAGCACATGAAAACACACCCAATGAGTTCAGCAGAGGTCATGGGGGGGTTGAGCACAGGGACATCCAAACATGCTGTGTAAACAGCAGCAAGTACCGGGAATCAGGGTCTCCATAACTTTATTAGCCCAGCTAGATGACCAAAGGGCACATCTGTGATGCACATCACTATGTAGACCCACCGCTATGAATCATAGAATCACCAGGTTGGAAAAGACTCACAGGATCATTGAGTCCAACCATTCCCATCAATCTCTAACCCATGTCCCTCAGCACCTCGTCTATCCATCCCATAAATCCCTCCAGGGAAGGGGACTCAACCACCTCCCTGTGCAGCCTGTTCCAGGGGCAATCACCCTTTCCATGAAAAATTTTTTCCTAATGTTCATCCAGAACCTCCCCTGGTGGAGCTTGAGGCCATTCCCTCTCATCCTGTCCCCTGTCCCTTGGGAGAAGAGCCCAGCTCCCTCCTCTCCATAACCTCCTTTCAGGTAGTTGGAGAGAGCAATGAGGTCTCCCCTCAGCCTTCTCTTCTCCAAGCTAAACAACCCTGGAGAAGAGGAGGATCTTGTTGCCAGAAGAACCCAAAAGCCCAGGTGGGCTCCCGTCCAAGCATCCACTAGCCAAATACACATTCATGGAATGCAACCGTTGACCCAGCATCCGGCACGCTGTGTTCCCCCTTGGGCAAACCCAGATCATCCTGTTCCCTTCTCTGAAGTCTATTGCAACATCGACTGTTGGCTGCATTCATGATGTCCCCAAGAGGCTGGTGAACCCTAAAAACTATCAATCAGCCACAATTACTAGTCCATGCAGGGTCTGACAATAGTGCAATGAGGCAACTCCGAACCATCAAAAGAGACTTTATGTCCCTTAGAGCAACATTAAAAGGATCTGGAGCAGAGGTGATGTTCTCCTCCATCCTCCCAGTTAGAAGGAGTGGTTTAGGAAGGGGGAGGATTATAGAACATCATAGAATCATAGAATAACCAGGTTGGAAGAGACCCACTGGGTCATCGAGTCCAACCATTCCTATCAAACACTAAACCATGTCCCTCAGCACCTTGTCCACCCGTGCCTTAAACACCTCCAGGGAAAGTGACTCAAGCCCCTCCCTGGGCAGCCTGTTCCAGTACCCAATGACCCTTTCTGTGAAAAATTTTTTCCTAATGTCCAGCCTAAATCTCCCGCGGCGGAGCTTGTGGCCATTCCCTCTCGTCCTGTCTCCTGTCACTTAGGAGAAGAGCCCAGCTCCCTCCTCTCCACAACCTCCTTTCAGGTAGTTGGAGAGAGCAATGAGCTCTCCCCTCAGCCTCCTCTTCTCCAGGCTAAACACCCCCAGCTCTCTCAGCCGCTCCTCATAAGGCCTGTTCTCCAGCCCCTTCCCCAGCTTCGTTGCTCTTCTCTGCACTCGCTCCAGAGCCTCAACATCCTTCTGGTGGGGAGGGGCCCAGAACTGAACCCAGGATTCGAGGAGCGGTCTCACCAGTGCTGAGTCCAGAGGGAGAAGAACCTCCCTGGCCCTGCTGGCCACGCCATGTCTGATCCAAGCCAAGATGCCCTTGGCCTTCTTGGCCCCCTGGGCCCCTGCTGGCTCCTGTTCAACCAACCCCCCCAGGTCCTTCTCCTCCAGGCAGTTTCCAGCCAGACTTCTCCTCGTCTGGAGCTGCTCAGGGTTGTTGTGCCCCAAGTGCAGGACCCGCCATTTGGCCTCGTTAAACCTCGTCCCATTGGTCTCAGCCCATGGATCCAGCCTGTTCAGATCCCTTTGGAGCCTCCTGACCCTCCAGCAGATCAACACTTCCACCCAGCTTAGCGTCATCTGAAAACTTACTAAGGGAGCCCTCGATGCCTTCATCCAGGTCATTGATAAAGACATTGAACAGAATGGACATGAACATGGAGTCGTTTGGGTTGGAAGGCACCTTAAAGCCCATCCAATTCCAACCTCTCCTGGGTGGAAAACTGGTTGGCTGGAGGGCCCAGAGAGTGGTGCTTAATGGGGTTAAATCCAGCTGGAGGCCAGTGACAAGTGGGGTTCCCCAGGGCTCAGTGCTGGGGAACCCCTGTTCAGTGTTTTTATCAATGACCTGGATGAAGGCATCGAGGGCTCCCTTAGTAAGTTAGCTCCCTTATCCCCTCACTGCTGAAGCCCATCCACCCTCAGGCCATGCAATTCCATGTTTTCCACAGAGGAACAACCCCTCTGCTTCTCTGGGTGGGACAGGGCACTTTTTAACACCCTGGAGAAAATCCTGTTTACTAGGGGTGATGGAGCAATCCCATGAAGTGGGGCCTGGAGTCACCTCAGGAGAAGCACGGGTGGCAGTGCGGGGAGGGATGAGTCTAAGGGAGGGAGACACCAAGATAATGGCCATGGGAAGAGGATGAGGAGATGAGGGAAGGGGCCAGGAGGGTTAGAGAAAAATGGGGAAAGGCCCTGAGGTAAGGGAAGAGCCGAAGGAAGGGGCTGAGGGAAGGGGTCCAAGGTGTGGTGGAAGAGGCTGAGAGAAGGCTTTGAGGGAGTGAGGGAAGTTCCAAAGCAAGGGGATGAGGGATGGCACTGATGGGGAAGGACCATGGGGAGGGAAGGGGCTGCATGGAGTGATTGAGGGGATGATGGAAGGGATTGAGGGACTAAGGGAAGGTCCAAACCAAGGGGCTGGGGAAGGACTGAGGCATAAAGCCCAGTGCATGATGTGACGGGCAAGGGAAGGGGCTGAGGGGAAGACTCGGGTGAGGGGTGAATCCAGGTTGTGATGCGAGAGGATGAGGGAAGGGCTTGAGGGGCTGAGGGAAGGCACCGATGGGCAACGACCAAGGTTAAGGAAGGGATCCACTGTGTGAGGTGAGGGGAGAAGGAAGAGGCTGAGGGAAGGGGCTGAAGGACTGAGGAAAGGTCCAAAATCAGAGCCTGAGGGGAGGCGCTGAAGGGAAAGGACCAAGGGAAGGGAAGGGACAGGGAGAAGGGGTTGGGAGAGTGATGGAAGCAGCTGAGAGATGGTCCAAAACAAGAGGCTGAGGAAGGTAGCGAGGCAGAAGGACCAAGGTGAAGGAAGGGGTCCGAGGTGTGATGTGAGGGCTGAGGGAAGCGATTGAGACTGACAAGCAAAGAGAAAGGATTGAGGAACTGAGGGAAGGTCCAAAACAAGGCACTGGGGGAAGGACTGAGGTGAAGGATGGGGCCCAGTGTGTGATGTGGGGGGTGAGGGAAGAGGCTGGGGAACTGAGGGAAGGGACTGAAGGACTGTGGGGATAAGGGAAGGGTCTGAGGGACAGAGGGAAGGGACTGAGGGACAGAGGGAAGGGGTTGAGGGGCTGGAGGACATAGTGAAGGGACTGAGGGACAAGGGAGAAGGGGTTTAGGGACAGAGGGAAGGGGATGAGGGAAAGGTCTGAGGGAAGGGAAAGGACCGAAGGGGCTGGGGGACAGAGGGACGGGGCTGAAGGCCAGAGTGACAGAGTGAAGGGACAGAGGGAAGGGACTGAGGGACAGAGGGAAGGGGATGAGGGGCAGAGGGAAGGGGCTGAGGGACAGAGGGAAGGGGATGAGGGGCAGAGGGAAGGGGATGAGGGACAGAGGGAAGGGACTGAGGGACAGAGGGAAGGGGTTGAGGGGCAGAGGGAAGGGGCTGAGGGGCAGAGGGAAGGGACTGAGGGACAGAGGGAAGGGGTTTAGGGACAGAAGGAAGGGGATGAGGGACAGAAGGAAGGGGATGAGGGACAGAAGGAAGGGGATGAGGGGCAGAGGGAAGGGGCTGAGGGGCAGAGGGAAGGGGTTTAGGGACAGAAGGAAGGGGATGAGGGACAGAAGGAAGGGGATGAGGGACAGAAGGAAGGGGATGAGGGGCAGAGGGAAGGGGCTGAGGGGCAGAGGGAAGGGGTTTAGGGACAGAAGGAAGGGGATGAGGGACAGAAGGAAGGGGATGAGGGACAGAAGGAAGGGGATGAGGGGCAGAGGGAAGGGGCTGAGGGGCAGAGGGAGGGGGTTTAGGGACAGAGGGAAGGGGTTGAGGGGCAGAGGGAAGGGGCTGAGGGGCAGAGGGAAGGGGCTGAGGGGCAGAGGGAAGGGGCTGAGGGACAGAGGAAAGGGGTTTAGGGACAGAGAAAAGGGGTTGAGGGGCAGAGGAAAGGGTTGAGGGGCAGAGGGAAGGGGCTGAGGGGCAGAGGGAAGGGGCTGAGGGACAGAGGAAAGGGGTTTAGGGACAGAGGAAAGGGTTGAGGGGCAGAGGAAAGGGGTTGAGGGGCAGAGGGAAGGGGCCGAGGGAAAGGACAGAGG
The DNA here is from genome assembly GCA_033459285.1 of Clamator glandarius. Taxonomy (NCBI): domain Eukaryota; kingdom Metazoa; phylum Chordata; class Aves; order Cuculiformes; family Cuculidae; genus Clamator; species Clamator glandarius. The sequence continues at coordinate 652,283 of JAUNZM010000577.1, forward strand.
AGGGACAGCGGCAGGCTTGGAGGCGCGGCCTCAGCCCGGGGCGGGGGTAGGAGGGTGGGGCGGGCTCCGCTTTGACCCCGCGGGAAGAGGAAAAGCTGCCGCGGCCGCCACGCTCTCTTTCCGGTTCAGTTTTCACTTTCTCTTTTTTTTTTTTTTTTTTTCCCTTCCCCCCTTCCCCCAAACCTCCACCTCCTCAACTTCAGCCCAGTCTCTCGCCTTCCACGCCCTTTCCACTTCCTGGGGCCGGCGGATGGCGGGGACAGAAGCAGCCTGAGCCCGCCGGCCCCGGGAATCGAACCGGGGTCCCTGCGGAGGGAGCGGCCATGGGCGAGCGGAGCCAGCGGGGTGAGCGGGGCGGGGGGCACCGGGGTAGGGGGGGAACCGGGGGGACCAGGGGGAACCGGGGCGTCGCCGGGTCTGGGGAGTGAGGGGATCGAAGGGTCAGAGCATCAGCGGCTTGTAGAGTCGGAGAGGGGTGGAATCGGAGCATCACGGAGCTGTGGAGTCACGGGATCGTAAAATCATTGAATCACCGAGTTGTGGCATGATGGAATGGTGGAATTGTAGCATCGCAGAGGTGTAGGGTCGTAGAAGCCTTGAATCATGGAATTGTGGAGTTGTAGAATCACAAAATCGTAGAATCATTGAATCACCGAGTTGTGGAATGATAGAATTGTGGAATCGTAGAATCACAGAATTGTAGCATCACAGAGTTGTAGAGTCGTAGAATCATAGAATCGTAGAATCATAGACTCATTGAATCATAGAACCGTTGAATCACGGAATCGTAGAATTGTGGAATCATAGAATCATGGCATTGCGGAGGTGTAGAATCATAGAATCACCGAATCATAGAATCGTAGCATCACAGAGTTTTAGAATCTCAGAATTGGGGAATTGTGGAATCTTAGAATCATAGAACCACCGAATTGTAGAGTCATAGAATTGTAGAAGCACAAAATCATAGAATCATTGGATTGCCTAGTTGTAGAGTCATAGAATCATGGAATTGTAGAATCATAGCATCACAGAGTTGTAGAATCATAGGATCGTAGAATTGCTCAATCATAAAATCATTGAATCACAGAGTTTTAGAATCATAGAATTGTGGAATCATAGAATTGTAGCATCAGAGAGTTGTAAAATCATAGGATTGTAGAATCACCAAACCATAGAATCGTAGCATCACAGAGTTGTAGAATCATAGAATAATTGAATCACCGAGTTGTAGAATGATAGAATTGTGGAATTGTAGAATTGCAGCATCGCAGAGTTGTAGAATCATGGAATGGTAGAGTCATAGCATCATGGAGTTGTAGAGTCACACGATCAGAGATTCACCGAATCATAGAATTGTTGAATCACCAAGTTTAGGCATGGTAGAATCATGGAATCATAGAATCGTAGTATTACGGAGTTGCAGAATCATAGGATCGTAAAATCATAGCATCACAAAGTTATAGAAGCATTGAATCATGGAGTCGTAGAATCATAGAATCATGGAATTGTAGAATCGTAGAATCACCGATTTGTAGAGTCATAGAATTGTAGAATCATTGAATCACTGAACTGTAGAATCATAGAATTGTAGAATCATTGAATCACTGAACTGTAGAATCATAGAATTGTAGAATTGTAGAATTGTAGCATCACAGAGTTGGAGTCATAGGATCATAGAATCACCAACTCATAGAATCATTGAAGCACCAAGCTGTAGAATCAGAATTGTGGAATCTTAGAATTGTAGCATCACCAAACTATAGAGTCACAGAATCATAGCATCATGGAGTTGTAGAATCATAGGATCATTGAATCACCAAATTGTAGAATCATAGAATTGGCCCTATCCAACCTGGCCTTGAATACCTCCAGGGATGGGAGCCTGGAGAAGGCTCTGAGGAGAACTTATAGCTACCTTTCAGTACCTGAAGGGGGCCTATAAGAAAGCTGGGGAGGGACTGTTCACAAAGGCTTGTAGTGATAGGACGAGAGGCAATGGGGATAAACTGGAGAGGGGCAGATTTAGGCTAGACACAAGGAAGAATTTCTGCACCATGAGAGTGGGGAGTCACTGGAACAGATTGCCCAGGGAAGTTGTGGCTGCCTGATCCCTGGAGGTGTTCAAGGCCAGGTTGGATGGAGACTTGGGCAGCCTCATCCAGTGGGAGATGTCCTTGCCCATGGCAGGGGGGTGGAAACTGGATGATCTTTAAGGTCCCTTCCAACCCAAACTATTCTGTGAGTCTATGGGGCATCCACAACTTCTCTAGCCAACCTGTGCCAGGGCCTCCCCACCCTCGTGGGGAAGAATTTCTTTCTAATGTCCAATATAAATCTTCCTTCTTCCAATTTAAAGCCATTGCCCTTCATCCTGTCACTCCAGGCCCTTGGAAAAAGTCCCTCCCCAGCTTTCCTGGAGCCCCCAGTCCTATGATTCAACCTGGAAATGACTGGTGTGCACTGGAAGGGATTTGTTCTGTACAGTGTGTTTTCAAGAAAATATCTGATTTCACAGAAATCATTGTTTTCCATCAGAGAACTCATTCTGTCACAGAGTTCCGTATCTGCTCTGATCAGAAGGGTTAAGTACTTGCCTACGACATGAGACTGTGTTACTCAGCTCTGAAACTGGTTTTACCTACTAGTTTAATCTATTTTTAGTGTTCCTCTTAAGCTGGTGGTTTTGATGATAGCAGAGCTGGCTTGTCTTCATCCAGAAGAAGCGTGGCCAGCAGGGCAAGCGAGGGGATTCTCCCCGTCTACTCTGCTTTTGTGAGACCCCGCCTGGAGTCCTGTGTCCAGTTCTGGAATTCTCAGCACAGGAAAAAGATGGAACAGTTAAACAGGTCCAGAGGGGGCCATGGAGATGATGCGAAGGGAGAGGGACCTCTGCTACGAGGCCAAGCTGAGAGAGTTGGGGTTGTTCAGTCTGGAGAGAAGAGAAGGCTCCAGGGAGACCTTAGAGCAGCTTCCAGTACTGGGAGGAGGCTACAAGAAATCTGGGGAGGAGTGCAGGGACAGAACGAGCAAGAATGGTTTTAAGCTGAATGAGGGGAAATTTAGATGAGATCTTAGGATGAAAAGTTTTGCAGTGAGAGTGGGGAGGCCCTGGCCCAGGTTGCCCAGAGAACTTGTGGCTGCCCCATCCCTGGAGGAGTTCAAGGCCAGGTTGGATGGGGCTTTGAGCCGCCTGGTCCAGTGGGAGGTGTCGCTGCCCAGGGCAGGGGAGTTGGAACTGGATGGGCTTTGAGGTCCCTTCCAACCCATTCCACGTTTCTGATTCTGTGTTAGTCACTCTAGCAACTGCCCCAGGGATTCACTTGGTTAGAATCACTTTGAGACAAGAAAGTGAAACTATTCTTTGGTTTGGAAACTATTTTTGCACAATTTGGCTTTTTTTTTCATGGGTTTTTTGATGGTGAAATCACTACCCACAGTTCCAGAGGGGCATTTGGAGTGATTGTGTGCATGGAAATTGTAGGACTTGGCTTTGGTTCTGGTTTTATTTGAATCTTTAAGCATGTCTTGATAATTTCTGCAGCAAAAGGATCCGAAGAGAGTGTGTGGTTAGAGCTGTGTTGCCGTATTGAGCCGAACAAGAGACAAAGGGTAAGAAAGTCAGTGCTGAAAGGAGAGCATCTGTAGTGAGAGCAGAAGTCATGGGACAAACCATGCCTGGGGAAGTTTTCCGGCTTGCTCAGTGTCATCTTTATCGATGATCTGGATGAGGGGATTGAGTGCAGCCTTTGTAAGTTGACAGATGACACTAAGCTGGGAGGAAGTGTTGATGTGCTTGAGCGTAGGGAGGCTCCAAAGGGATCTGAACAGGCTGCATCCATGGGCTGAGACCAACAGGATGAGGTTCAACAAGGCCAAGTCCTGCACTTGGGACACAACAACCCCATTCAGCGCTTCAGGCTTGGGGAAGAGTGGTTGGAAAGCTGCCTGGAGAAGAAGGTCCTTGGGGATGTTGGTTGACAGCGGCTGAACGTGAGCAAGCAGTGGCCCAGGTGGCCAAGAAGGCCAATGGCATCTTGGCTTGGATCAGAAACAGTGTGGCCAGCAGGTCCAGGGAGGTGATTGTGCCCCTGGACTCGGCATTGGTGAGGCCGCACCTAGAATCCTCTCTTCAGTTTTGAGCCCCTCGCTCCAAGAGGGACATTGAGCGGCTGGAGCACGTCCAGAGAAGGGGAACGGAGGTAGTGAAGGGTCTGGAGAACAAGTCTTAAGAGGAGCAGCTGGGGGACCTGGGATTGTTTAACCTGCAGAAAAAGAGGCTGAGGGGAGACCTTTTCACTGCCCACGACTCCCTGAAAGGAGGTTGTAGCGAGGTGGGAGTTGGCCTCTTCTCTCAAGTGATAGGACGAGAGGGAATGGCCTCAAATTTCCCCAGAGGGGATTCAGATTGGACATCAGGAAAAATATCTTCACCGCAAGTGTTCTCAGTCCCTGGCAGAGGCTGCCCAGGGAGGTGGTGGAGTCCTTATCCCTGGAGGAGTTTAAAAGATGGGGAGATGAGGTGCTGAGGGATCTGGTTTAGTAGTGGACAGGTAGGGTTGGACTCGATGATCTCAAAGATCTTTTCCAATCAAATGATTCTATGATTCTATGAAAGGCAAAAAAGGAGTCAATAACCAGCAGTTTGGTGGAACATAGCTGCGGGATTTCATAGAATCATAGAATAACCAGATTGGAAGAGACCCATCGGATCGAGTCCAACCATTCCTATTTCAGCCGTTTGCCCACTTTTTCCAGCTGCAAACGAGTTGTTTCTTTCTCTTTTTTTCCGAAGGAGGGGGGCTCTGCCTTGGGTGCGTTTTTCACACTGTTGGTGCTGCCTGCGTGTCAGGAGACCTTGGACATCGCTGCAGTGTGTGTGGTTGTCTTGGCAGCACATGGGATGATCCCAGCCTTGGCTTTTTGGGGTAATGGGAGGCAGTAGATGAACTCCAGTTCGCGTGATGGCAAGGGAGGGCTGGATGTTGCTCTGCGGGTGACGTGTGGTTGGTTGGGTTTCAACATGTGGGTTTTGATGTAACGCCTGTGTGAGGGAACCTCAAAACGTAACCTAGCAAAGGGAAACCTCAAAACGTAACCTAGCAAAGGGAAACCTGGCACCAGCGGGATTTTTAGTGTGTTGAGCAAGACTCTACAGCTCTCCTGAAAGGTCAAAGCTCATCAGGTCTGGCTTTCATAGGTCATCAAGCTGCGGTAGCATGGACTTGGCTGGGTGGGTTTGCAATGAAAGAGTTGTCTGTAGTTGTCTCAGTACTAAAACACCTGGTGCGGGATGTGAGAAGAGTCAGTGCAGATGCCTACAGGTGAGTGAATCCACAGGTGGCAACCCTGGAATAGTTGATAGGAGAAGGGAGCTGTGGCAGGACGGAGCTTTAAGGAACATTTGCTGACCTGAAAGGCAGCAAGCATGGCCTGTGCAATGGTTAACGAAGAAAAACCTTTAATAACCACATCCTCAATTACATGAGTGGCTGAGAGGAGCAGGAGGGAGGCTACCAAATCAAAGAAATGTTACCTGGGAAGTTTCTCTGGTGGAGAACTCCTGCTCCGAGTAGGGTTTTCACCAAGAGCAAAGCAGCTGTGATATGAGGACCCCCACCTCTCTGCAACCTGAGGCTGCGTCACCCTCCAGGGGGAAAATATCACCCTCTCGTCCAGTCTGAAGCTCCCAAGGTGCAACTTAGAGAATCATAGAACCATAAAATGCTTTGGGTTGGAAGGAACCTTAAAGCCCATCCAGCTCCAACACCCCATGACACCTTTCTCTGCATCAGGTTGCTCAAGGTCCCATCCAACGTGGCCCTCTCTGGGAAGACCTTAGAGCAGTCTTCCAGTACCTGAAGGGGCTACGAGACAGCTGGGAAGGGACTTTTTCTGAGGCCTGTAGTGAAAGGACGAGGGGGAATGGCTTTAAATTGGAAGGCAGAAGATATGGATTAGACGTTAGGAAGAAATTCTTCATGATGAGGGTGGGGAGGCCCTGGCCCAGGTTGCTCAGGGAAGTCGTGGCTACCCCATCCCTGGGGGTGTTCAAGGCCAGGTTGGATGGGGCTTTGAGCAACCTGGTCCAGTGGGAGGTGTCCCTGCGCATGGCAAGGGGGTTGGAGCTAGGTGGGCTTTGAAGTCTCTTCCAACCCAACCCATTCTATGATTCCGTGCTATGTGGTAGTTGCTCATCCAAGCCGCTCACAGGGCGATGGACACTTTCACTTTTACTTCTTGTTCAGGCACTTTCACTTTCGCCTCCTCGCATTCTGTGCAGAGACCAGCAAAGGTCCTCCGCTCCGGCAAAGCAAACCTGCATGTGTCAGGGTTTTGCATGTGTTTCCATGAGCCCAAACTCTTCCTTAGGGTGGGAAGAGATCGGAAGGAGCCTCTGGAATCTGGAAGGGGAGATGAGGGTCACAGCAAGCTTCTGGGCTTGGTGCTAGGCTCTGCAATTTTCTCATCTCCTGTATTTGTGTATGGCTGCAGCAAGTTCTTTCTTTCCCTTTTGGACTTTCATTTTTACACTGCAGCTGAACTTGCAAGGAGGAACAAATCTTTGAGTCCTCACTTGCGGAATTGCTGGGTTTGTTGCATTTCCAAGAGGTTTGCAGGCTTTTTCTTTAAAGCTTGTGGCTTTTACCTCTGAAAGGAACTGAATATGAAATCACAGAATGGTTTGCGTTGGAGGGGACCTCAAAGCTCACCCAGTTCCAAGCCCCCTGCCATGGGCAGGGACACCTCCCACTGGACCAGGTTGCTCCAAGCCCTATCCAACCTGGCCTTGAACACCTCAAGGGATGGGGCAGCCACAATTTCGCTGGACAACCAGGGCCAGGGCCTCACCACCCTCACAACATCTCATCTCAATCTCCCCTCTTTCAGCTTTAAAACCATTCTCCTCTTCCTATCCCTGCACTCCCTGATCAGGAGCCCCTCCCCAGCTTTCCTGGAGCCTCTTTTAGTACTAGAAGGTCACTATAAGGTCTCCATGGTGCCTTCTCCAGGCTGAACAATCCCAACTCTCTCAGCTTATCCTTGTATGGGAGATGCTCTAGCTCTCAGATCATCTTCATGGCCTCCTCTGGACCATTCCAGAAGTTCCATGTCCTTCCTGTGCTGAGGACAAGAGCTTGGACTGTCCTTCCTCGCTGTTCGGTGGAAACGCGTCTTATGGGAGAAGGTCATTTTCCTTTGGCTGCCCAGTAGGGCAGTTCTGGGCCCCTCCCCACCAGAAGGATGTTGAGGCTCTGGAGCGAGTGCAGAGAAGAGCAATGAAGCTGGGGAAGGGGCTGGAGAACAAGCCTGAGGGCCCTGGAGGTGTTTAGCCTGGAGAAGAGGAGGCTGAGGGGAGAGCTCATTGCTCTCTCCAACTCCCTGAGAGGAGGTTGTGGAGAGGAGGGAGCTGGGCTCTTCTCCCAAGGGACAGGGGACAGGATGACAGGGAATGGCCTCAAGCTCCGCCAGGGGAGGTTGAGGCTGAACATTAGGAAAAAGCTTTTCACGGAAATGGTCATTGTTCCCTGTCAGAGGCTGCCCAGGGAGGGGGTTGAGTCACCTTCCCTGGAGGGGCTTAAGGGACGGGTGGATGAGGTGCTGAGGGACATGGTTTAGTGATTGATGGGAATTGTTGGACTTGATGATCCGATGGGTCTTTTCCAACCTGGTGATTCTATGATTCTGTGATTCTATGACTCCAGAACTGAATGCAGTGCTCCTTACATTAGGTCTAATTTCAGCTTAAAGTAATTTGAGAGGAAAATTTATGATCTTATAACAGCCTTCCAGTATGGAAAGGTGCTACAGGAAGGCTGGGAAAGGGCTCTTGATCAGGAGTTGCAGGGATAGGATGAGAGGGAACAGTTTTAAGCTGAATAGGGGGTGATTGAGATGAGATCTTAAGAAGAAATTCTTCATGATGAATTCTTCCTTCATGGGAAGGCCCTGGCCCAGGTTGTCCAGTGAGTGGTGGCTGCCCCATCCCTGGAGGTGCTCAAGGCAAGGTTGGATGGGGCTTTGAGCAACCTGATCCAGTGGGAAATGTCCCTGCCTGTGGCAAGGGGTTTAGAACTGGATGGGCTTTAGGGTCCCTTGGAGGCTGGCTGATGTCATACCCAGCTACAAGAAGGGTCAGAGGGAGGATCCAGGAAACTCCAGTCCTGTCAGTCTGACCTCGGTGCCAGCGAAAGTCATGGAACAGGTGATCTTGAGTGCTATCATGAAGCACATGCAAGAGAACCAGGTGATCAGGCCCAGTCAACACAGGTTCATGAAAGACAGGTCTTGCCAAACTAACCTGATCGCCTTCTATGGTAAAGTGACTCACCTACTGGACAAGGGAAAGGCTGTGGATGGATCTTCCTGGAAAGCCTTTGACACAGTTTCTCACAACATTCTGCTACAGAAACTGTCACCTCTGGCCTGGACAGGAGAACGATCTCCTGGGTGGAAAACTGGTTGGCTGGAGGGCCCAGAGAGTGGTGGGAAATGGGGTTAAATCCAGCTGGAGGCCAGTTCCAAGTGGTGTCTCCAGGGCTCAGTGCTGTGTCCTGTTCAACATCTTTATCAATGACCTGGATAAAGGTTTTGAGCACACCCTTAGCTAGTTTGCAGATGACACTAGGCTGGGTGGAAGTGTGGATCTGCTGGAGGGTCGGGAGGTGCCAAAGGGATCTGAACAGGCTGGATCCATGGACTGAGACCAACAGGATCAGGTTGCTCAAAGCTCCCTCCAGCCTGGCCTTGAACACCTCCAGGGTGGTGTTTGAAGGGTTTGCTTTTGTGGTATTCAAAAGCATTGTTCACTCCAGACCTGAAGATCTTTATGGAGAAACAGATAATGCTGAGAAACATGCACAGAGATTTTCCCTGTGTGAAGTCATCATCTTGAACACCCTAGAAGAGCAATAATAAAGCACACCCTAAGCAAGTTTGCAGACGACACTAAGCTGGGTGGAAGTGTGGATCTACGGGAGGGTCGGGAGGCGCCAAAGGGATCTGAACAGGCTGGATCCATGAGCTGAGACCAACGCGATGAGGTTTAACGAGGCCAAATTCTGGGTCCTGCACTTGGGGCACAACAACCCTGGGCAGCTCCAGACTAGGAGAAGTCTGGCTGGAAACTGCCTGGAGGAGAAGGACCTGGGGGGGTTGGTTGAACAGGAGCCAGCAGGGGCCCAGGGGGCCAAGAAGGCCAAGGGCATCTTGGCTTGGATCAGACCCGGCGTGGCCAGCAGGGCCAGGGAGGTTCTTCTCCCTCTGGACTCAGCACTGGTGAGACCGCTCCTCGAATCCTGGGGTCAGTGCTGGGCCCCTCCCCACCAGAAGGATGTTGAGGCTCTGGAGCGAGTGCAGAGAAGAGCAACGAAGCTGGGGAAGGGGCTGGAGAACAGGCCTTATGAGGAGCGGCTGAGAGAGCGGAGGTGTTTAACCTGGAGAAGAGGAGGCTGAGGGGAGAGCTCATTGCTCTCTCCAACTACCTGAAAGAAGCTTGTAGGGAGGAAGGGGCTGGTCTCTTCTCCCAAGTGACAGGGGACAGGACAAGAGGGAATGGCCTCAAGCTCCACAAGGGGAGATTTAGGCTGAACATTAGGAAAAAATATATCACAGAAAGGGTGATTGGTCCCTGGCAGAGGCTGCCCAGGGAGGGGGTTGAGTCCCCTTCCCTGGAGGGGTTTAAGGGCCGAGTGGATGAGGTGCTGAGGGGCATGGGTTAGTGATTGATGGGAATGGTTGGAGTCGATGATCCAGTGGGTCTCTTCCAACCTGGTTATTCTGTGATTCTGTGAACTTCTCAATACAGGAGAAAGGTCTGACCTGCTCAAAGTCACTTTACCACCAGGCTTTGTTTATAGCACTTGCTAACAACTTCTTATGTTTGTTTCTGTTGCAAAGGAAGAACGTTATGGACTCATTCCTCCTGCAGGACAGCTGAGCTTCCAGACCAGGACTTGATGGTTGCATGGCTGGAGAGGAGCTGCTGCTCCCGATAGAAGCCAGGGAGCTGCTGCATTGAGATCTGAGCTTGTTAAATAAGCCACGCTCAGCTGCCCCCCAGCTCTACTGAGGTCCCATCCTCACCTGGGGCTGCTCAGATTTAACATCTGCACCTGCTTTTTGCTTTCTTCCTCCAGGTTCTCAGCCGGAATCGGAAGAGTCGAGTTGCCTTTTGCAGAGAGCGGTTTCGGTGCTGCAGCGCTCCTATTTGGACTCTGCATCTCAGGACAATTTTCAGTACAGCCAAGCAGTTTTGGTGGAAAACGATGTTTTTCTAAGTGAGGTAAGGCTGGTGGGGGAGCAGGGAGTTCTAGCAGCTGGTGAGAGGGGGTGGCATTTCTCTCGGAGCTGCAGGTGTCTGCTCTATTGGCAGATCTTCCCTTTGCAGTTCCTGACTGAAGGTAGCCTTGGCTTTCTTGCCCTTCTTCCAATCTCACCAGGAACAAAAGGTCCATTCAGCCAGTGTTTCCAAACATTCAGTTCTTGGGAGAGGCTTTGAGGGCAGGTTGAAATCCTGAGTTGATACCTAGGGGAGACCTTTGATGTTATCAGCACTTCTGCTGACTCATAGCAAGGCAGATTTCCCTGTGGGGTTTCTTCTGTCCTCGCACCTGAGCAAGCACCAGTTTTAACCCTTTCTCCCTCTCTCCAACTGACTGGAATGTGAGGAAACACATTCCTGGAGAAGAGGAGGCTGAGGGGAGAGCTCATTGCTCTCTCCAACTTCCTGAAAGGAGGTTGTGGAGAGGAGGGAGCTGGGCTCTTCTCCCAAGGGACAGGGGACAGGACAAGAGGGAATGGCCTCAAGCTCCACCAGGGGAGGTTTTGGCTGAACATTAGGAAAAAAAGTTTCACGGAAAGGGTCATTGGGCACTGGCTGCCCAGGGAGGGGGTTGAGTCATCTTCCCTGGAGGTGTTCATGGAATGGGTGGATGAGGCACTGAGGAACATGGTTTAGTGTTAAATAGGAATGGTTGGACTCGATGATCTGGTGGGTCTCTTCCAACCTGGTGATTCTATGATTCTATAAAACCACTTTTAAGACGCCTTCATTCCTACAGTCCCATTGGCATGGAAGACGCGTTGTCCCCTCTGGGGATGGGAGGTGACCAGTCTGCTTGTTGTCATGAATGAAATAGAGCTTAGATGTTTTGGCTGCCTAAATCTGAGAGAGTCATGAAGCTGGACAAAAAAAAAAAAAAACTGGGGAAAAAGGTATCAAGTAGAATCATAGGATGGTTTCGGTTGGAAGGGACCTTGAAATCATCCAGTTCCAACCCCCCTCATATGTTGTTATCCCTGCCAGCTCTAAAGCCAAAATAAGCAAAAGCAGTGATGAGATTGTTGTTTTCTTGGCTTCTAACTCAGTTTTTAAAATCCAATCCTTCTACAACTTCTTTTATTAAAGCCCCGAAACGTCTTGGACTCAGACCCACGTCTGCTGGCTCCTGTCATGTTCTCCCTGTCTGCACAGAGAAAGTGCTCTGCTTTAATTATCATAGAATCATTGAATGATTGGGTTGGAAGGGACCCTAAAGATCATCCAGTTCCAGCCCCAGTGCCATGTGCAGGGACACCTCCCACTAGATCAGGCTGCCCATAGCCCCATCCAACCTGGCCTTGAACACCTCCAGGGATGGGGCAGCCACAGCTTCCCTGGGCAACCTGTTCCAGGGCCTCATCACCCTCATTTGGAAGAATTTCTTCCTAACGTCTAAGCCAAGTCTTCTCCTTCCAATTTAAAGACATTCCTGCTCATCCTGTCACTATAGGCCTTTGTAAACAAAATCCCAGCTTTCCTGGAGCCAGTTCAGGTCCTGGAAGGTCACTCTAAGGTCTCCCTGAAGCCTTTTTTTCTCCAAGCTGAACAACCCCAGCTCTCTCAGCCTATCATAGAATCACCAGGTTGGAAAAGAGCCACAGGATCATAGAGTCCTAGTATCCTATCAGATACTAACCCGTACTCGTGTCCCTCAGCGCCTAGTCCACCCATCCCTTAAATCCCTCCAGGGAAGGGGACTCAACCCCCTCCCTGGGCAGCCTCTGCCAGGGACCAATCACCCTTTCCAGGAATTTTTTTTTTCCTAATGTTCAGCCTAAACTTCCCCTGGCGGAGCTTGAGGCCATTCCCTGTCGTCCTGTCCCCTGTCCCTTGGGAGAAGAGCCCAGCTCCCTCCTCTCCACAACCTCCTCTCAGGGAGTTGCAGAGAGCAATGAGCTCTCCCCTCAGCCTCCTCTTCTCCAGGATAAACACCCCCAGGGCCCTCAGGCTTGTTCTCCAGCCCCTTCCCCAGCTTCGTTGCTCTTCTCTGCACTCACTCCAGAGCCTCAACATCCTTCTGGTGGGGAGGAACCAGCACTGACCCCAGGATTTGAGGAGCGGCCTCCCCAGGGCCGAGTCCAGAGGGAGAAGAACCTCCCTGGCCTTGCTGGCCATGCCGTGTCTGATCCAAGCCAAGATGCCCTTTGCCTTCTTGACCACCTGGGCCCCTGCTGGCTCCTGTTCAACCAACCCCCCCAGGTCCTTCTCCTCCAGGCAGCTTTCCAGCCAGACTTCTCCTAGTCTGGAGCTGCTCAGAGTTGTTGTTCCCCCAAGTGCACATGAAACATGTTCTGCTGGAGACAGAGACCAACAGATGCATGGGTCGGGGGCCTGGTGGTGGGACACTGGGTGTACACATGCCTAAGGGAGGGAATGGTGGGTGGACGTGAGCTAGTCCAGCATCATCGAGCTTCTGCAATGGCTGAAATATGTGGGACACACTGTCCTCACGCTGCGTGTTCCCTGTACTGCTCAGCCACTTGCCTGTGGCGCTAACGGACTAGAACAAAGCCGTGTTGTTTCTTCTGCAGCTCAAAGCTTTTGCCCAAGCAAAGGAAGCCGCCGGGTACAGCCAGGAGGAGCTGGAGGAGACTTTTGCCTTTCTCTTGTTTGATAACAAAGAAGAGGTAACCTAAAGTGTTTATTTGGCTTAACAAGTTAGACGCCAAGTGCCTGCATGGCTGCTCTGTCCCACCAAAGCCCAGATTGGTTGATTAAGTGTCCTGGCTCTCTCTACCCCAGCTGCAATTTGTAGAATCATAGAATGGTTTCGGTTGGAAGGGACTTTAAAGATAATCCAGTTTAAACCCTCTGCCATGGGCTGGGACACCTCCCACTGGATCAGGCTGCTCCAAGCCCCATCCAACCTACCCTTGAACACCTCCAGCGATGGGGCATCCATGACTTTTCTGGGCAACCTGGACCAGTGCCTCACCAGCCTCATCAGGAAAAATTTCATCCTGAGGTCTAATTTCATTCTTTCCCTTTCTAATTTAAAGCCATTCCCCCTCATCCTGTCACTCCAGGCCCTCACAAAAAGTCCCTCCCCAAAAGTCAATTACTCTAGGAGAATTTGCTGCCTTCTTTGCCCCTTGCAAGAAGATGTAAGGATTATTCCTTTGTCCAGTGGATTTATAATCAAGTACAGGTGGGTGAAGCCTTTTATGTACGTTTAGAAGAGTAAAGTGCCTTTTTGACAGAAGGCAGGAATTTGTCAGATGGGTTTGTGCAAGTTTACCTTAGTAGTGGACTGAGAGCCCGGCACAGCTATTGGAGAAAGTTATTCCTGCCTACTTTTCATGAGGACGCTTTTGGTTTTGTGAAAACAGTTTGTCTACACATGGATGCTCAGGAAATTTAGTGGAAAATTTACCTTTATTTAACGATGCCGTGGTAAGTCATGGTAGAGATGGTTTTATTCAGAATGAGAGTGGCCTGAATGCAATCCAGTTCTGTTCAGTTTGGATTGAGCTACAGCAAAATAAACCACTTTGTTTGGGACAAAGAATTATCAGGCTTCATTTTCATAGATTCATAGAATCACCAGGTTGGAAGAGACCCACCGGATCATTGAGTCAAACCATTCCCATCAATCACTAAACCATGTCCCTCAGCACCTCGTCCACCCATCCCTTAAACCCCTCCAGGGAAGGTGGGAGAAGAGCCCAGCTCCCTCCTCTCCACAACCTCCTTTCAGGAAGTTGGAGAGAGCAATGAGCTCTCCCCTCAGCCTCCTCCAGGCTAAACACCCCCAGCTCTCTCAGTCGCTCCTCATAAGGCCTGTTCTCCAGCCCCCTCACCAGCTTTGTTGCTCTTCTCTGGACTCGCTCCAGAGCCTCAACATCCTTCTGGTGGTGAGGGACCCAGAACCGAACCCAGGATTCGAGGAGCGGTCTCACCAGTGCCGAGTCCAGAGTGAGAAGAACCTCCCTGGACCTGCCGGTCATGCTGTTTCTGATTCAAGCCAAGATGCCATTGGCCTTCTTGGCCACCTGGGCCAAGATGTTTAAGGTTTAGCATAGTCCAGGTAAAGTGGCTGAGCTCCTCGCACAGTCCTTAAGGAAAAAGGAGCTTGCCAGAGGACTGTTTGACCCAGTTTAATGCCAGCATCTAAAATCCTCAGGATAAATTGCTCTCTGGAAGTGCCTCTGTCCATTGTTTGGAGGAGGAGTTTGGCAAGACACTTGGAATCATTACGGTTGGAAAGGACCTTTAAGATCATCAAGTCCAACCATAAATCTAGTAAATCATATCCTGAAGTCCCACAGCCACACGTTCTTTGAATCCCTCCAGGAATGGGGACTCCACTCCTTTCCTGGGCAGCCTCTTGCAATGCTTCACCACTCTTTCAGTAAAGATTTTTTTCCCAATATCCAATCTAAACCTCCCCTGGCACAACTTGAGGCCATTTCCTCTTGTCTTGTTACTTAGGACAAGAGATCAACACCCACTTTACCACAACCTCCTTTCTGGGAGCTGCAGAGAGCAGTGGGGCCTCCCCTCAGCCTTCTCTTCTCCAGGCTCCAGTTTCCTCAGCTGTTCTTCAGACTTGTTCTCCGACCCTTTCCCCAGCTCCATTCCCCTTCTCCAGATGCACTTTAGCCCCTCAATGTCTTTCTTGGAGTGAGGGCCCCAGAACTGAACCAAGATTTGAGGTGTGGCCTCACCACTGCTGAGTACAGGGGCATGTTGAGGCTCTGGGGCGAGTCCAGAGGAGAGCAGCAAAGCTGGGGAAGGGGCTGGCGAACAAGCCTGAGGACCCTGGGGGTGTTTAGCCTGGAGAAGAGGAGGCTGAGGGGAGACCTCATTGCTCTCTCCAACTCCCTGAGAGGAGGTTGTGGAGAGGAGGGAGCTGGGCTCTTCTCCCAAGGGACAGGGGACAGGACGAGAGGGAATGGCCTCAAGCTCCACCAGGGGAAGCTCAGGCTGAACATTAGGAAAAAATTTTTCACAGAAAGAGTGATTGTTCCCTGTCAGAGGCTGCCCAGGGAGGGAGTTGAGTCCCCTTCCCTGGAGGGGTTTAAGGGATGGGTGGACGAGGTGCTGAGGGGCACGGGTTAGTGTTTGATATGAATGGTTGGACTTGCTGATCTGGTGGGTCTTTTCCAAGCTGGTGGTTCTATGATTCTATGTTCCCTTCTCTACCTCTGTTTTCTTGCCTCTTAGGAGGCAGAAGTTAGGAGAGATGAGTGCCCTGCGTTGCTTATAAAGGGGCAGAGCACAGTTTGTCCAGTTTGTTTGTATTTCTCACCCATAATGAGTTAAAACTCTTTGGTCTTTGCACTCTGTTATAAATCTGCTCAGGGCATGGATTAAATCCAGGTCAGTGAGATGCTCCGAAGTCCGAAAATGTGCTTGTAGAGGAGTGAGCACAAAGAAGGCTGAGAGAGTTGGGATTGTTCAGCCTGGAGAATAGACTCCAGGGAGACCTTAAAGCAGCTTCCAGTAACAAAAGGGGCTCCGGGAAAGCTGGGGAGGGACTTTTTCCAAGGGCCTGAAGTGATAGGATGTGTGGGGATGGCTTTAAATTGGAAAGGAGAAAATTTAGCTGAGACATTAGGAAGAAATTCTTCCTGATGAGGGTGGGGAGGCCCTGGCCCGGGTTGCGCAGAGAAGTCGTGGCTGCCCCATCCCTGGAGATGTTCAAGGCCAGGTTGGATGGGGCTTGGAGCAGCCTGGTCCAGTGGGAGGTGTCCCTGCCCATGGCAGAAGGTTGGAACTGGCTGGGCTTTAAGGTCCCTTCCACCCCAAACCGTTCTACGATTCGTGCCAGGTCCGTTGCATTTACTTTTCCACAGTTCACCCATGCAAATAAAGAAAGCGCAAAGTCCAGCTTTGCGCTTGCAGTGCTGTCTGGAGATGCTGGATTGTTTCCAGTTTTTCCTAAGCCATTGCTTCCATGGAACCTTTTCTAACAACACTTGATAAATACAAGTATTCAGCATCTGAAACAGATTTTCTTACCATTGGTTCTTCCTGCAGAAATTGCGTTCAGTTTTCTTTATCACGCGGGTCTTTTGGGACATGTGTCTGCCTGTCGCAAGCGTTTTGCCAGCTGTTGAGCTACAGAATTCAGTAGCTGTGTCCCTTATATGTGAAAAAAAGAAGGTATACGATGCTTTCCTTCTTTTGTAGGTGAAAGAGGTGTGTCGGGCCGGCCTCCGCGTAAACAGCAGTTCTATTTCCATGCTTGGTGACCCAGCAAAAGGTAAGGGTTCCGTTCAGAGGTCTGAAAGGCCCGTTCTGCTGTCGTGGGGTTTTGTGAAAAGAAAAGCAAAAGGCCAGACAAGTTCCTGGTATTGCGGTGTCCACAGGAACTCCAGTGTTTCTTACATGGGAAACTGCGTTACATAGAATCATGGAATTATAGAATCGTTTGGAAAAGACCTTTGAGATCATTGAGTCCAACCCTACCTGTCCACTACTAAACCAGATCCCTCAACACCTCATCTCCCCATCCTTTAAGCATCTCCAGGAATGGGGACTCCACCACCTCCCTGGGCAGCCTCTGCCAGGGCCTGAGAACCCTTGCAGTGAAGAAATTTTTCCTGATGTCCAATCTGAACCTGTCCTATCACCTGTCACTTGGGAGAAGAGACCGACTCCCGCTTTGCTACAACCTCCTTTCAGAGAGTTGTGGACAGTGAGAAGGTCTCCCCTCAACCTCCTTTTCTCCATGCTAAGCAACCCCAAGTCCCTCAGCTGCCTCCATAAGGTTTGTTCTCCATTCCCCTTCTCTAGATGCTCTCCAGCCCTTCAATGTCCTTGGAGTGAGGGCCATAAGGAGCCAAGGAACATGTGTGGAAGGGTCTGTGCCACCCCATGGATCTGCTGTAATGTTCTTGCGGTGTATGTTCCCCACGTATAAATGCCCCATTGCCTCTTCGTGACTCCAGATTGTGCAGAGTACCTGCCCTGCTTGCAGGCTGACCTAGAAACCCTTCATCAGATCCTGTAAGAGACAAGCCCTTGCTCAGTATGTTTTCATGTAGTGTGAACAAAACTGACCTTAGCTGGGCTACTTCTCCTAGGAGAACCCCAAGTTTACTCCTGTCCTAGAGCTGAAACGTATTTCATTGATAAACATATTTTCATTGATGATATGGACAGCAAGAGTGAGGGCACCCTCAGCGAGTTTGAAGATGACACCAAGCTGAGTGGTGCAGGTGTCACACCAGAAGGACAGGATGGAATCCAGTGGGACCTGGACAAGCTGGAGAAATGGGACTGTGTGAATCTCGTGAGGTTCAATGAGGCCAAGTGCAAGGTCCTGCACCTGAGTCAGGGCAATCCCTGATTTCAGTACACGATGGGGAATGATGTGATTGAGAGCTGCCCTGAGGAGAAGGACTTAAGGTGCTGATCAATATGGAACTTGACACGGTCAGCAACATGTGCTCATAGTCCGGAAGGCCGACTGCGTCCTGGGCTGCATCAGAAGTGTGTCCAGCAGGGCGAGGGAGAGGAGTCTGCCCCTCTACTCTGCTCTTGTGAGACCACAGCTGGAGTCCTGTGTCCAGTTCTGGAATCTCCAACACAAGAAGGCTTCGGAACTGTTGGAACGGGTCCAGAGGAGGACACAAAGATGATCCGAGGACTGGAGCACCTCTCCTATGAGGACAAACTGAGAGAGTTGGGGTTGCTCAACCTGAAGGAGAGAAGGCTCCAGGGAGACCATGTAGCGACCTTCCAGTACCTGAAGGGTCTTCAGGAAAGCTGTGGAGGAACTTTTTCCCAAGTCCTAGGGTGATGGGAATAGGGGGGAATGGCTTTTAAATTGGAAAGAGGAAGATTTAGATTAAGCATTAGGAAGAAATTCTTCCCAGTGAGGGTGATGAGGCCCTGGCCCAGGTTGCCCAGGGAAGCTGTGGCTGCCCCATCCCTGGAGGTGTTCAAGGCCAGGTTGGATGGGGCTTGGAGCAGCCTGGTCTGATGGAGGCGTCCCTGCCCATGACAGAGGGGTTGGAACTGGTTGGGCTTTGAGGTCCCTTCCAACCCAAACCATTCTATGATTCTATGATTTAACGTTGTTCCATACCACTAGTCAAAAAAAAAGAGTCCAAAAGGGTTTCACCCTTTTTACGGCTGCAAACATTGCTCTGCTTTGCAGCTCTGGCTCAGTGAGAGTCCTGTTTACAGACTTGTTTTGCCCATCAGCTCTACTCAACAGATAATTCACATCATAGAGCATTGTTTTCTTTTCACAGGGGTTTATATTTCCAAGTATGCCGACTGCCTTCATCTGAGACCCTGGTATCATGGAAAACGTGGCTATATTGTCATTTGCAAGCTAATTAAGGTAAAATGTGAGTCTTTGTTTTTATGTGTAATGGTTTCAGAAGCTGCTGTATGGTGCCACTCTTTTTTAAGGAAGCGCTGGTGCCCATAACTGGGGTGGGGTGTTTAGTCAGCTCTGTTGGGATTTTTGATTATGGAAAGTAAGATTGGGCTTGGCTGGTGGCCCGGAGCAAGGAAGACGATGTGGAGGACCTTCCAAGTTCCACCACTGAGATCAGAAATTCCCCATTGGATCACCTTTTTCCCTGGATTTGGGTGGTTTGAGGGGGTAACCATTACGCGGCTGAGATGAGAGCCCCGTTCCCTTCCTCCATGGGTGCGTGGGACCTTTCTCCTCTTCCCACCAGCTGCGGTTCTCTGTAGGTGGCACTGAGAACACGTTGTTCTCGTTGGCTCTCCTGAGCAGCGGTGGTTTGTCTGTCGTGCTGAGTTCAAGCCCTTATGTTTGGAAGGATTGAACACACGTAGTCCCCTCACAGTGAGGAATGTGGGGCTGCCAGCAGCGCTGTCTTCAGGGAAAAGGAGGATTCAGGGATCTCAAGTCTCTGTGAACAATTATGTGTAGTCTTTTTTTTTCCTTTTCTCTCTTAATTTGCCGGCACAGGGGAAGGTCAAGGTGGTATCAGGGAATTACACAACCAGCTACACCTGCCCGTCTCCCGGCTACGACTGCCACATGACGGTGAGCAGTGATAACGTCCCATCAAAGACCAGCTACGGCCAGGCCTTCGAGCAGAGCCAGGTACACGTTTGCACGAGGACCGTGCAGATGATGCGAGGGCTGGAGCACCTCTACTATGAGGACAGGCTGAGAGAGTTGGGGTTGTACAGCCTGGAGAAGAAAAGGCTCTGGGGTGACCTTCTAGTCATCTTCCAGTCCCTAAAGGGAATACAGGAAAGTGGGGAGGGACTTTTTAGAATGACCTGGAGTTGGAGGATGAGGGGTAATGGCTTTAGGTTGGAAGGGGAAAGATTTAGATTAGCCTTGTCTCCTGGAAACGAGGAGGCTGAGGAGAGACCTCATTGCTCTCTAAAACTAACTAAAAGGAAGTTGTGGAGAGGAGGGAGCTGGGCTCTTCTCTCAAGGGACAGGGGACAGGACGAGAGGGAATGGCCTCAAGCTCCACCAGGGGAGGTTTAGGCTGAACATCAGGAAAAAAATTTTCACAGAAAGGGTCACTGGTCCCTGGCAGAGGCTGCCCAGGGAGGAGGTTGAGTCCCTTTCCCTGGAGGGGTTTAAGGGATGGGTGGACAAGGTGCTGAGGGACATAGTTTAATGATTGATAGGAATGGTTGGAGTCAATGATCCAGTGGGTCTCTTCCAACCTGGTGATTCTATGATTCTATGACACCAGGAAGGAATTCTTAATGATGAGGGTGATGAGGCGCTGGCCCAGGTTGCTCAAGGAAATTGTGGCTGCTCCATCTCTGGAGGTGTTCAGGGCCAGGTTGGATGGGACTTTGATCAACCTGATCCACTGGGAGGTGTCGCTGCCCATGGCAGGGGGGATGGAGCTGGGTGGACTTTAAGGTCCTTTCCAACTCAAACTGTTCTATGATTCTGTGATTCCTCATGGCTAGACGAGGCGCTCAGGGATGTGCTTTAGTGACAGATAGGAATGATTGGACTCCATGATCCAAGAGGTCTTTTCCAACTTGGTGATTCTATGATTCTGATTCTATGACAGCTCATAGGGGAGCATCACCCTTAGGCAGGTGCCTCTTCGTTCCTCAGTGAGTTTTCTCATCCGTGTTTCCCTTCTCTCCCCAGTATTACGTGTACGAGGTCGCCGACGGCAGCGCTGTGGAGCGGCCCAGGCAGATCTGCCCTTACATCGTCATCGCCTGCCAGTACAAGGAGCGGAAGGAGATGCCCATCTTGGCTATAGAGAACCTGTAAGCAACTCGCTG
The DNA here is from genome assembly GCA_033459285.1 of Clamator glandarius. Classification (NCBI taxonomy): domain Eukaryota; kingdom Metazoa; phylum Chordata; class Aves; order Cuculiformes; family Cuculidae; genus Clamator; species Clamator glandarius. The sequence continues at coordinate 672,813 of JAUNZM010000577.1, forward strand.
TCATTCCAAATCACCCCATCGCTTTTGTAGGCCATTTTCATTTTTGCAATGCTAAATATTCCTCTTTTTCTCCCTTTTCTCTAGACCTGAGCTTGACCACAAAGGTAGGAGCATCTGGTGGTGGGGTTTGTTTTATAAATGTGTCTTTCTCTGTTTGCCCTCCTCGCTTCCTGGGGGTTGATGGGGTCCATCTGTTGGAGAAGGGGAAGAGCATCATTGCTCATAGGTTTCCAACCTGGTGGAAAGGGCTTTAAAATAAAATTGCCTGGGGAGGAGAACCTCAATCCATCCCACTCCTGCCAGTTTATGGCAGTGCAAGCAGTAAATGCCTAGAACCTGGAGAAGGATCCCAGCACCTGAAGAACGGCTGAGAGAGCTGGGGGTGTTTAGCCTAGAAAAGGGGAGGCTGAGGAGAGACCTCATTGCTCTCTACAACTAACTAAAAGGAAGTTGTGGAGAGGAGGGAGCTGGCCTCTTCTGCCAAGGGACAGGGGACAGGATGACAGGGAATGGCCTCAAACTCCACCAGGGGACGTTCAGGCTGAATATTAGGAAAAGATTTTTCACAGAAGGGGTGATTGGGCAGTGGCAGAGGCTGCCCAGAGAGGGTGTTGAGTCCCCTTCCCTGGAGGGGTTTAAGGGACAAGTGGACAAGGTGCTGAGGGACGTGGGTTAGTGATTGATGTGAATGGTTGGACTCGATGATCTGGTGGCTCTCTTCCAACCTGGTGATTCTATAATTCTAAGAGCAACACAAAAGAATTCCAGCCACTCCAGCCAATATATTGGCTTCATCAGGGGCCCAGCTTCAATACAAACACGCATGGCGTGGAGGATAAACAAGAGGAGTGAGAGGTGTGCACATACCTGCAGGGCTGTGATCTTCGTGGCATCACGGAGACATGATGGGACAGTTCCTGTGACTGAAGTGTTGGAATGGAGTGCAGGGATAGGACAAGAGGGAGTGGTTTGAAGCTGGAAGAGGGGAGATTGAGATGAGATCTGAGGAAGAAATGTTTCCCTGGGAGGGTGGGGAGACCCTGACCCAGGTGACCCAGAGAAGTGGTGGCTGCTTTATCCCTGGAGGTGTTCAAGGCCAGGTTGGATGGGGCTTTGAGCAGCCTGATCTAGTGGGAGGTGTCCCAGCCCACAGCAGGGGGGTTGGAACTGGATGATCTTTAAAATCCATTCCAACCTAAACCATTCATATTTCTGCGATTCTCTCCTGCTTTCCCTGAGCATTTCTCTTTTCCCTGTAGGACTGTACTGTCCATGGAGGGGGCAGCTCTCCATCCGGGGCCAGCTTTTGTGCGACATCTCCCTGAGGACTCCATACAGCTCCACAATTCCAGCCCAGCTGTAAGTTGCTCCTTTTTCTTTGTTCTTTCGAATTTGTGGAGTGGGAAGCATTACAGCCGTACTTGCAGATCATTTTGGGATCACCTTTCGGTGTCCATGTGCCAGCAAGAGCCAGATTTGTCTCTCCTTGCCCCATCCCTTCAATGATCAACATCTTGGAGATGAACTAGCCTGCACTATTGTGCAGTTTTTTGGGGTCAGGGAAGGGGTGTTGAGCAGTGTCACAGCAGCAGCTGGATAAGAACGTGAGATCAGGCTGGGAACAGCTATATTTTGTTACCTCTTTTTATTCCAAATCACTTACTCCTTTTCTCCTGGTGAGAATTGGGCTGCAGGTCTGACCAGCATTCTAAAAAAAAATGAGATATTTGAAATCTTTAATAGTCAGGAGTTCACTGGCAGGCAGCAATTTGAAACTGTTTACAAGTAGGATCCTCAAATCAGCAAAGCCCAGAGCAAGTTGCACCGTCTCCACCCTTCTCCAGAGTTGCTTTCTCTGGTCTCACAGTGATGGGGTGAATGGGGATATTTGCTGTGCTCAGTCTTGAAAGCTTTTTACGCTTGTGATCTCGCTGTCTGCTCCTTTACCCTCACAGGCCTCCCAATCTGGATGTTAACCATGTCATGGATTTGTCTGACTTGAAGAAAAAGCTGCCAAAAGCTGTGTTTGGGAAAAGAAATTACATAGAGAATGAAGGTGAGAGCTGCTGGTGTGATGAGTAACGTCTGCTTGTCCCGTAGGTATTCATAGAATCACTTGATTGGAAAAGACCTCTGAGATCATCAAGCCCAACCGTCCCTACCCAGTACTAAACCAGATCCCTGAGCACCTCATCTCCCCATCTTTTAAACCCCTCCAAGGATGGAGATGCCACCACCTCCCTGGGCAGCCTGTTCCAGTGCCCAATGACCCTTTCTGTGAAAAATTTTTTCCTAATATTCAGCCTAAACCTCCTCTGGTAGAGCTTGAGGCCATTCCCTCTCGTCCTGTCCCCTGTCACTTGGGAGAAGAGCCCAGCTCCCTCCTCTCCACAAGCTCCTCTCAGGGAGCTGGAGAGAGCAATGAGATCTCCCCTCAGCCTCCTCTTCTCTAGGCTAAACAACCCCTGCCGTGATCTAATCCTCTTCGCAAAGCAGCCCTTTAATCCTTGAATCATTGAGGTTGGAAAAGACCTCTAAGGTCATCCAGTCCAACCATCAGCCCAATGACTTCTTCAGGCAACCTGTGCCAGTGCCTCACCACTCAGAGGAAAGATGTCATCTCAGTCTACCCTCTTTCAGCTTTGAACCAGTCAAAGGAGGGGTTTAAGAGACGGGTGGATGAGTTGCTGAGGGACATGGTTGAATGATTGGTAGGAATGGTTGGACTCCGTGATCCTATGGGTCTTCTCCAACCTAGTGATTCTGTGCTTCCCCCTCATCCTATCCCTGTGCTCTTTGATCAAGAGTCCCTCCCCAGCCTTCCTGGAGCCCCTTTCCATACTGGAAGCTGCTCTAAGGCGTCCCTGGAGCCTTCTGTTCTCCAGGCTGAACGACCCCAACTCTCCCAGCCTGTCCTCATATGGGAGAGGCTCCAGCCCTCAGATCGTCTTTGTGGCCTCCTCTGTATGAATCTCCCTCTTTCAGCTTAAAACCTTCATGCAAGAAGCACGATTGCAACACCAAATTCTCTGTCTTTTATCTATAGTTTGCTTTCAAGGCATTTACTTCAGTCTGTACGAAGTAGAAATATCGAAGAAGGATCAATATAAAATGGATCAGCTGGTCGAAAATCTAAAGGAAAAGGATTTGGTAAGTGTGTTCAAACGTTATTGTTCTGGGAGGAAAGCAGCGTTTTGAAAGATCTCTTGAAACCTGGTAAAGTTGTTCACGGATTCTGAACTAACACAAAATGGAATGGATTTCCCTGCTTGAAGTGCTATTTTCCTGCTTTGTTATTCTCAAACACATTTTAGTCTTTCTGTGTAGAAACCATTGACTGAAGATCACCCACTGTGAGCTGGGAACGGAGCTTACCCTATTGAGCAGAAGATGTTCAACTAGGCAAACCTCTCCTTTGGCTGTTTTTATACCAGAGGAGATTATTTTATTGTCTACATTAATGATTTTCCTCCTAGCAGAGGTGCTCCAGCCCTCAGGTCATCTTTGTGGCCTCTTCTGGACCTGTTCCAAAAGTTCCATATCCTTCTTCTGTTGGGGATTCCAGAACTGGACACAGGACTGCACTGCAAAGAGTGTGGAGGACAAGGGCTGCAAGGCGATCTTTGATATTAAGAAAGCAGAAACAAAGTCCCTCAATGCTGGAATAATTATTGAAGAAAAAAAATATAGAATCATAGAATGTTTTGGTTTGGAAGGGACCTTAAAGCCCAACTAGTTCCAATCTCCTGCCATGGGCAGGGACACCTCCCACTGCACCAGGCTGCTCCAAGCCCCATCCAACCTGGCCTTGAACACCTCCAGGGATGGAGCAGCCACGACTTCTCTGGGCAACCTGGGCCAGGGCCTCCCCACTCTCATCAGGAAGACGTTCTTCCTAATGTCTAATCTAAATGTTCCTCCTTCCAATTTAAAGCCATTCCTCCTCGTTCTGTCACTCCAGACCCTTGTAAGAAGTCCCTCACCAGTTTTCCTGGAGCCCCTTCACATACTGGAAGCTGCTCTAAGGTCTCCCCAGAGCCTTCTCTTCTCCAGGCTGAAGAAGCCCAACTCTCTCAGCCTGTCCTCATAGCAGAGGTGCTCCAGCCCTCAGATCATCTTCGTGGCCTTCTCTGGACACATACTAACAGTTCTATATCATTCTTCTGTTGGGGATTCCAGAACTGGACACAGGACTCCACATGGCATCTCTTCTCCCTTGCTCTGCTCACCACGTTTCTATTGATGCAGCCCAGGATATGGTTTCTGGGTTTCGTTGAGCTGGATTTACACAGCAGAGATACTGGCTCTTAGCCCACCTGCTCTGCTGGCTTGAGACAAGGAATTACAGTGCTGAACAGCGAATGTTGCACTGAAATTGTTCAGCGTTTCCAAAGCTGTCCTGGAGAGAGGAGGCTGTAGGCGTTAGTCCAACCCTCTGTTATGTCTGAACGTATTGAATGGGACCAGCAAAGCTTGACAGCGCTCGAGGAGCCCTGGGGTTATTCAGTTCCTCTGTGTTTCCTGAAAAGACGTCACTGCTTGTAAGAAAGAGATCCAAATGGATGTCCCACGGAGGGAACGGCAGCCCAAGCCAAGGTCCGCGATGAGGCATCAGCCACAAGAAAAGCTTCCATATGTGCATGTATCTTTTTAGACGTGAGGTCATCCAGCTCCGAGACAGAGTTATGGGAGCCTCTTAGACTCAGCAGATTCTTTTCCCCGTGTTCGTTGGTGCTGAGGCTGCACAGCCTGAACATCACTCAGACTTGTGCCTGGAACAGCCGCTTGTGTTGTGTTAGAAGCTGGTGTCCTGCTTTGTGTTCCCCACTAGGAAAACCACCTCCTTGAGCTGCGGAAAGCAATTCCTGGCTGAGGTGCCCAGGAGCTTCTGAACTTATGACATTAAAATTACTGTAGAATCATAGAATGGTTTGGGTTGGAAGAGACCTTAAAGATCATCCAATTCCAAGCCCTTCCACTGGACCAGGCTGCTCACAGACACATCCAACCTGGCCTTAAACACCTCCAGGAATGGGACAGCTAGGACTTCTCCTGGTAACCTGGGCCAGTGTCTCACCACCCTCATCATGAAGAATTTCTCCCTCATGTCTAATCTAAATCTTTCCCCTTCCATTTTAAAGCCATTCCCGCTTGTCCTCATAAAAGAGGTGCTCCAGCCCTTGGATCATCTTTGTGGCCTCACCTGGACCCGTTCCAACAGCTCCTTATCCTTCTTCTGGTGGGGATTCCAGAATTGGACACAGGACTCCAGCTAGGGTCTCACAAGAGCAGAGTAGAGGGGCAGAATCCCCTCCCTCACCCTGCTGGCCACACTTCTTTGGATGCAGCCCAGGACACAGTTGGCCGCCTGGGTTGCAAGCGCACATTGCCGGCTCATGTTGAGCTTCTCTTATGGTTGGACTCGACGATCCAGTGGGCCTCTTCCAACCTGGTTATTCTGTGATTCTGTGATTCTTCCACCAGCACCCCAAGTCCTTCTCCTCAGGGTGGCTCTCAATCACGTTGTCCCCCCTCCTGTATTGAAACGGCGAATTGCCCCAACCCAGGTGTAGAACCTTGGACTTGGCCTTGTTGACCTCATGAGATTCACACCTAATTAACCTCATTCATTAATTACAACTAGTTTGGCTAAGTGTATTTATCTTGTAAGGATCAGATGGGAGGAATTTGAGCAGTGGATGACGACGTAAACGGAAAGGGTTACAGATCCCAGTTGACCCACGAGGTGTGGACTGGACTGTGTCCTCCTGAACAGAGATTGAGCTGATGGTGTTGGCTCAAGTTAACCAGCAGTCAAGGCTTGTTGGCAGTCACGCTGGGTGATATGAAGTGTGCTAGGTGGGAAGGGAGGGGCTGCTCTAACTTTATTTGTGTTATAGGCAATCATCAAATATTTACAAGATCAAGGAGTCCTTATCCTCCTCACATCTTCTGCCTTGGCACAAGATGATGGTGAGTTGTGGTTACGTGGCAACCAATCTTTGTGCCTAAACACGCTGCTGTATCTTAGAGGTGGAGGGTGTGCGCCCTCAAGCGAATCAAAACCCGTTGTTTTCTTTCATAGGCTTTGACCCCAAGGAGCCCATCAGCCTCCTGGCCCTGTTTCTCTTCACCTCATCCCGGTCGGTGGGTCTGAGAGGTAGGGAGGTTCCCTTTGCTGGCTTTGGTCGCTGTGGTTTGGGGATGGAGCTTCACCAGAGGCTCCTCATGGACTCTTTTCTCTCAAGGAGTTGACTCTGCTCAGAACCACCTGTGGCTTTAGCACAAAGAGGAGAGGAACGTCTCAGCTCTTTAGCTGTGCTGCTTTTTAAGCTGAGCTAGAGCAGATCCCCGTGGCTCTGCCCTTCACTGTACGTCCTTCCCCCTTTTCGAGAGGTTGACGTGAGTGAAAAAGAAGGTAAAACCAAGAAATTTGGCTCCCAATTCCCTTTCCCCCCATCTAGGGAAAGGAAAATGAGAGGAAAGGCTTGTGGGTTGGAAACTAATACTACAGCTTTAATGAAATAATTATAACAAATATGTACAAACATACCGAATCGTGTCCCCACCCCTCAACGTGGACATCTGCAGATGCTGTAGAGGAGGCACAAGGGGAAGGAGGGAACTGGACACAGGAACTGAATTCAGGAACACACGGATCCAGGATCAGGGCAAACACACAGACGAGGTCCTCACTGGACGTTGGCCATCGAAGAAGAGAGTGACACCCACGTGATCCCTCTATTTTATATCGAGTGTGATAGGAATGGTTGGACTCGATGATCCAATGGGTCTCTTCCAACCTGATGATTCTGTGATTCTATATGGGATGGAATTCTCTTGCTGGCCAGGTTGGGGTCACCACCTGTCCTGTCCACGCCTCCCTACAGGTACGACTCTTTTTTGCTTGTGATTTACTGTTCCACCAGCTCGAAGATGACCTTGGATACTGTAGGAATAAGTATGAGCAGTGGCTTTTCTGCATCCTAGTGCCCCGTGTCATCGCTTCTAGAGACAGACACTGACTAAAAACCATGCAGTTCGCTGTCAGAAAACAAAGTAGCTTAGACTCAGCTGAAGTTAGAAAACTGATTCTACTTTAGCTCAAACCACAACATCCCTTTTCAGTTGTTTTTTTCAGCAGCATCCACACCCTGGACTGTATAATGTGTGACTCCTGTGGTGCTTGAATTCTGTCCCTGAAGGTGCTCTGGAGCTGTGCTCAGGGGTTGAGGTGACATGTGGCACTTGCTGGACCCTGCACGATTTGCTAAACAAGCAGGAAACCAACCTGCCCTAAAAAATAAGTGATTTGTTTTCTGCTGAGATAACGAATGAGCAGAATTGTCATTAATCTGCTGGAGGGTAAGGAGGCTCCAAAGGGATCTGAACAGGCTGCATCCACGGGCTGAGACCAACGGGATGAGGTTCAACAAGGCCAAGTGCCGAGTCCTGCGCTTGGAACACAACAACCCCGTGTAGCTCCAGGCTTGGAGAAGAGTGGCTGGAAAGCTGCCTGGAGGAGAAGGACCTGGGGGTGTTGGTTGAACATGAGCCAGCAGTGGCCCAAGAGGCCAATGGCATCTTGGCTTGGATCAGAAACGGCGTGGCCAGGAAAGTGATTGTGCCCCTGGACCTGGCATTGGTGAGACCACACCTCGAATCCTGGATTCAGTTTTGGGCCCCTCACTCTAAGAAGGACATTGAGGTCCTGAAGCGTGTCCAGAGAAGGGGAGCAGAGCTGGTGAAGGGTCTGGAACACAAGTCTTAAAAGGAGCAGCTGGGGGACCTGGGGTTGTTTAGCCTGGAGAAGAGGAGGCTGAGGGGAGACCTCATTGCTCTCTCCCACTGCCTGAGAGGAGGTTGTGGAGAGGAAGGAGCTGGGCTCTTCTCCCAAGGGACAGGGGACAGGACGACAGGGAATGGCCTCAAGCTCCACCAGGGGAGGTTTAGGCTAAACATTAGGAAAAAATTTTTCGCAGAAAGGGTGATTGGTCCCTGGCAGAGGCTGCCCAGGGAGGGGATTGAGTCACCTTCCCTGGAGGGGTTTAAGGGACAGGTGGACGAGGTGCTCAAGGACATGGTTTATTGATCAATGGGAATGGTTGGACTCAATGATCCAGTGGGTCTTTTCCAACCTGGTGATTCTATGATTCTATGTAGCCAGTTAGCAGGAAGGTTTGGGGCTGTAGCAGATGTTGCCTGTGGCTGGTGTTGATGCTAAAGACGACGTGAAGCTTGGGCAGGCAGAGAGCAGCTGGTGCCAAAGTGGAGAGGCAGGGGGAGAGAAGAACATTGAGCAAAACCCTCCACATTGTTATGAGTCATGATCTGAACATTGACGGCTTCCAGATGTTTTCTCTCTGGTGCCAGCAGGACTCATGCACGTGCTGTCCTGTGTTACCATGGTCCCCTGCATCCAAGACCTCTTTTTCCTGGGATTATAAACCCTTTAGGGCTTCTCCTTTCAGTGGAGATAAGTGGGAACCGTGCAGAGGTTTGGGGTTGGAAAGGGTCGGTCACTGAAAACAGAGAGGGAGACGCAAAGAGAAAAGGGAGGGGAAGGACGGATGCATTTGGAAACGCTCAGCTCATGCTGAGCTCGAAGCATGAATAATGTTTTCCGTTTCGAAACAAGCAGCCTCTGAACGGGTTCCCTTCCTGTCCAGACAATCCGTCGGGAGGAATGTAGGGCAGGCAGAACGAGCCCCTGTGCAGCTGTGCTGCGGCGTCCCTGAGCCAGCAGCGAGGCCAGCGACTGGAAGACGGCTCCTTTGGGGTGCCTGGGCTTGTCAGGAACAAAGACCAGCGTTGCCCATGCAAAGTAGGGCAAACACGCAAGGAAAATCACAAATCACTCAGCTAGGAGGGGAGGAGAAAGGCCTCTGCATCACTGGGAAGTGATCTTGGCTTGTATCAAAAACAGTTTGGCCAGCAGGACCTGGGAAGTGATTGTGCCCCTGGACTTAGTGAGGCCACACCACGAATCCTGGGTTCAGTTTTGGACCCTTCACTCCAAGAAGGACATTGAGGGGCTGGAGCGTGTCCAGAGAAGGGGAAGAGTGCTGGAGAAGAGGCTGGAGAACAAGTCTTAAGAGGAGCAGCTGGGGGACCTGGGATTGTTTGGCCCTAAGGGACCTTAAAGATCATCCACTTCCACGCCCCTGCCATGGGTAGAGACGCCTCTCACTGGACCAGGCTGATCAAAGACCCATCCAACCAGGTCTTGAGCACCTCCAGGGATGGGGCAGCCATGGCTTCTCTGGGCAACCTGGGTCAGGGTCTCACCACCCTACTCATCCTACTACTCCATGCACTTCTAAGAAGCCCCCTCGCCAGCTTTCCTGGTACCTCCAGGTACTGGAAGGCTGCTTTAAGGTCTTTGCTTAGTCTTCTCTTCTCCAGGCTGAACAACCCAAATTCTCTCAACCCCTCCTCATGGCAGAGGTGCTCCAGCCCTTGGATCATCTTTGTGGCCTCACCTGGACCCTTTCCAACAGTTCCATATCCTTTGTGCATTGAGGATTCCAGAATTGGACACAGGACTCCAGATGAGGTCTCACAAGAGAGGAATAGAGGGGCAGAATCCCCTCCCTCGCCCTGCTGGTCACGTTCTATGGATGCAGCCCAGGATACGGTTGGTTTCTGGGCTGTGAGCGCACGTTGCCAGCTCATGTTGACCTTCTCATCCACCAGCACCCCAAGTCCTTCTCCTCAGGGCTGCTCTCAATCACATCATCCCCCAGCCTGGACTGAAACCACAGGTTGCCCAAACCCAGATGTAGGACCTTGCACTTCGCCTTGTTGAACCTCATGAGATTCACACAGCCCCCACTTCTCCAGCTGAAGGAGACAACAGGACTTGCTGGAGTGAAGCGATTTAGACCACTGTGTGTGCGATCTTGCCCTGTAATTTCTACAGCTGCAGTCTTTCATCTTCTTTTCATCCACTTTTGACTCCCATGTACAATTCTTTACCTTCAGCATCCGTCAAACCAGGACATTGCCCTTGGGGCTGGCTTTTTGTAGGTTGGCTTCTGGGGCTTCTTCATGGCTTTCCCGTTCTCAGCATCTAACAGGGGGTTGATTTAGGGAATGTAATCCTTTTTCAATATGAATAAAATGCTGTGATTTTCCTTCAGCAGCTGAAAAGCATGATCCAAAAGATAGAAGAGAAGATGGTGACATCTCATTAAAAATAGCCTCTGTTTTGCCTGGACTTCGCTATGCCTTGCAGAAAGCCACCAGTTCTTCGTGGGACGATGCATCCAGTGCCAGCAATCAGATCAAACAGCACTTCCAGGAGTACACAAAGCTTGGTCAACACCCACAGCCCATCTCTGACCAAACCAACCAAGATCCCCTTTCTGCTCTCTCACCAATCGAGGATAAAGGTCCTAATCCCACCCAAAAGTGCTCCGAGCAGACCTTCTCCCAGCTGCAGCGTTACCTCTCCGATCCCAGCAGCTACACTCTGGAAGTGTCGTCTGCCTTAGCGTCCTTGACTGGTGCTGTTCGGTCTCCTTGCTGCGATCCAGAAGCTGATCAGAAAGCGGACACCTCTCCAGCTGTGCCACCAGATCCTTTTCCTCCCAACGCAGGAGCAGAAATAGAAGTCAAAAGTGAAAACCAAGAGTCCACCATGAGGCCAGACCAGAGTGAAGAAGAAGAACCCACACAAGATGTCAACGCAACCAGCAAGCTGTGGGTGCAGCCAAGCAGGAGGAAATCCAGCCAAGCTGTTGTCACCAGCACCAGAGGGAAGTGGTCACCCCTCAAGATGCAAATGCATCCTTTGGGGGACGGTGGCAGGAACAGGAAAGCAACCAAGAAGAAGAAAATCAACATCACTTTCTCTTTTCCTAAAAAGCCAACGCTCACGGCCAGTTCCAACGAGCCCATGCTCAAATTGGCGCATTTGCAGTTCCCACACAGAAGGAAAAGAGGTAAGTGTTCTATAAACAGAACTGGCTTCCTCCAGCTTCTCCAGGTTGTCCGAGATACTCAGGTTCACTAGGAGCCATGTCCCCTCGCCACCCCCTGGGGGCCCAGAGCAAGGAGGCCGTTCCTGAGAGCATCCAGATAGGTCTGTGGTGATGCCACAAGCTCCGTCCGTCAGGGGAGGTTTAGGCTGAATATTAGGAAAAAATATTTCCCAGAAAGGGTGATTGGTCCCTGGCAGAGGCTGCCCAGGGAGGGGGTTGAGTCCCCTTCCCTGGAGGGGCTTAAGGGATGGGTGGACGAGGTGCTGAGGGACATGGGTTAGTGATTGATGGGAATGGTTGGACTCGATGATCTGGTGGGTCTCTTCCAACCTGGTGATTCTATGATTCTATGATTATCACAGAACCATAGAGTCATGGAATGGTTTGGGTTGGAAGAGACCTTAAAGATCATCCAGTTCCAACCCCACTGCCATGGGCAGGGACACCTCCCACCAGACCAGGCTGCTCAAGGCCCCACCCAAACTTGCCTTGAACCCCTCCAGGGACAGAGCAGCCACAACTTCACTGGGCAACCTGGGCCAGGGCCTCCCCACCCTCAGCGGGAAGAATTTCTTCTTAATGTCTAATCTAAATCTTCCCCCTTCCAATTTAAAGCCACTCCCCCTTGTCCTATCACCCCAGGCCCCTGGAAAAAGCTGCAGCTTTCCTGGAGCCCCTTCAGATACTGGAAGGTTGCTACATGGTCTCCCTGGAGCCTTCTCTTCTCCAGGCTGAACAACCCAGCTCTCTCAGCCTGTCCTCATAGCAGAGGTGCTCCAGCACTAGGATCATCTCCATGGCCTCCTCTGAACCCGTTCCAACATTTCCATCTTCTCCTTATGATGGGAGGATATTAGAGTGATCTTTCCCCAGAGAACCCTTATTCCAGGTCAGGAAAGCAGGCTTTGAGCTTAAGAATTGATGCTTAATTGCTTATAAATCACTTGCATCAGTAACAAACCCATTTGTAGGATCAAATGCATAAATCAAGTCATTAAAGACTACTCTGCTGCTGCTGCTCCCTTCTGGAGCAGTCCTGCTATGTTCCCTAACTCGATATTTTGCAGTTACTCCTTTTAAATCTGAATAGATCGCAAAGTAAAAGCAAACGCCCTCCCTTCTCCTCATCCCAGGTGCAGAGGTCCTGTCTGCAGAATTTGTGCACAGAACCCAGTCTGAACCAGTCAAGAAGGAAACCTCAGCTCCCAACGATCCTGGCGTGGAAACAAAGAGACTAAAGACACCCAAGGATCCAGAGATGGAAAAGATTCCTGTTACTGAGACCATCTCTAAGCCAGTGAAAAGTAAGATGTTAAGAAGTGTGGCCAGCAGCCCATCAAAACCTCAAACCATAAAGCAAATGGAAAGCGGTAAGAGCGCTGGTCCTTGTGGGAATCTTTCCCTTCAAAGCTGAGCCACCGAACGTCACAACCAGAGAATGAATCATTGAATAGTTTGTGTTGGAAGGGACCTCAAAGCCCATCCAGCTCCACCCCCTGCCATGAACAGGGACACCTCCCACTGGACCAGGCTGCTCAAAGCCCCCTCCAACCTGGCCTTGGACACCTCCAGGGATGGGGCAGCCACGATGTCTCTGGACAACCTGGGCCAGGGCCTCCCACACCCTCATGGGAAGAATTTCTTCCTCATGTCTAATCTAAATCTTCCTCCTTCCAATTTAAAGCTATTCCCCCTGTTCCTGTCACTCCAGGCCCTTGTAACAAGTCCCTCCCCAGCTTTCCTGGAGCTCCTTCAGGTACTGGAAGCTGCTCTAAGATCTCCCTGGAGCCTTCTCTTCTCCAGGCTGAAGAAGCCCAAGTCACTCAGCCTGTCCTCATAGCAGACGTTTTCTCAAGTTGTGTTTAAGTAGCCAAACTAACCCATGCAAGGGAAATGTTCCCTCTGGATCCCGTGCCTCTTCTTTCTGACAATAATCCCCATTCCTGAAGTCGCGTAGATCTCACCTCTCCATCCCTTTTAAGCAGTCAAGGAGGTGGTTTTGTAGCAGGATCGTGGAGATGTTTGGGTTTTAAGTGTGTGCAAATTCCATATTGGAGGGAGACCTTTCTCCTGCCAAACTGGAAGCTGCTTTGAACCCCTTCTTGAGGCAGAGCCTTCATTTATTCCCGATCTGTGTTTTCCTCACACAGAGTGGAAGGAGCCATGTTCTGTCCTCCCAAGCAAAGTTTCTTCCCAGCATCATGGGAGAGAGAGCCAAACAAGTGAGATTTACCCCGGCGGGGTTGCTGATCTCAGTTCCAATCCGAAGAGAATCGACTACGAGTCCCACGCCTTGAACCTCCTGGCTGATCTGGCTCTGGCTTCTTGTATTCCTTCGTTTCTGGACAGCGGGATGATCCCTGTGTCCTGCAGCCCCTCCAGCGACTCTGCGAAGGAGCAGCAGCAGAGCCAGCACAAGAATAAGTACTTGCGTGTTGCTTCCGACCACGAATACCACAAAGTAGACAAGCTTGCAAAGGGAGCCACCTCTCCTAGCAAAGCAACCCCTGACCAGAAGCTTCCTCCTGCCGAAAAACCAGACTCGAATGACTTGACCGCTGTTCCCAGGGAGACAAACCCTGGAATCTTCAGCAGGAAGAATACCCTGAGCCCCAGCCTTTCAAAATCCCAGATGTTGCCTCCAAGAGAAACTCAAGAAGCTACCGAGGTGAACAGACACTCCTTCATCTCTGCTGAGCACTCCTACGCCTCACAGATGCCCGAGCACTCCAAGAGACACACGTATCCCCGAGGTACCCCTTACCCTGGACCAGCAACTTCCAGAAATGGAACCAGGAACGCGCAAGCAGGCCCCTTGGTTGGGAAAGTCCTACCTTTCTGCCGCCAGCAGAACAGCCCCCACCACCAGCGCTTCTTGGAGGCCGTGGCGAGGAGGCGCAGGAGGAGCCTGCTCGCCCCGAGGCTGAAGGAGGACTTCGCCAAGTCCCACACAGTCAACGTCTGTGGCAAGTCCGTGAAGGTGACGTGCCGTTGGGATGCAGAATATCTCTTCAACTTGGACAGCAAGTACACCAAGGATGCCCTGGAGAAAACCGTCATCCGTGCCCTTCATGGGTAAGTCAGGCTGGAAGGCCTTTGCGTGGAGCGTCTCTTGCTGGTTGTCCGGAGCACTTTTGGAAGGGCTCTTTTTTTTTTGCTTTGCGTGATCATAGAATCATGGAATGGTTTGAGTTGGAAGAGACCTTAAAGCCCATCCAGTTCCACCCCCTGCCATGGGCAGGGACACCTCCCACTGGATCAGGTTACTCCAAGCTCCATCCAACCTGGCCTTGAACACCTCCAGGGATGGGGCAGCCACAACTTCCTTGGGCAACCTGGGCCAGGGCCTCCTCACCCTTGTTGGGAAGAATTTCTTCTTAATGTCTAATCTAAATCTTCCCCCTTCCAATTTGCAGCCATTCCCCCTCATCCTATCACTCCAGGTCTTTGGGAAAAGTCCCTCTGCAGCTTTTCTGGAGACTCTTCAGGTACTGGAAGCAGCTCGAAGGTCTTCCCAGAGCCTTCTCTACTCCAGGCTGAACAACCCCAACTCTCTCAGCCTGTCCTCATAGCAGAGGTGGCTCCAGCCCTCGCATCGTCTCTGTAGCTTCCTCTGGACCCATTCCAAGAGTTCCATCTCCTTCTTCTGTTGGGGATTCCAGAACTGGACACAGGACTCCAGGTGGGGTCTCACGAGAATCTCCATCACCTTGCTGGCCATACTTCTTTTGATGCAGCTCAGGACACGTTTGGCTTTCTGGACTGTGAGCGCACATTATGTCGGCTCATGTCGAGCTTCTCATCCGTCAGCACCCACCAGGAATCACAGAATCATTAAGGTTGGAAAAGACCTATGAGATCATCATCTCCAGCCATCCACCAGACATGCCTGGTTTTGCTGTGTTAAAGCTTGTGTGTCTTCCATGTGGAGAGGACTTGGGGATGCTGGTGAGTGACACTGGACACCAGCTGACAATGTGCGCTCGCAGCCCAGAAAGCCAGTCGTGTCCTGGGCTGCATCCAAAGAAGCGTGACCAGCAGGGCGAGGGGGAGGATTCTCCCCCTCTACTCTGCACTGGTGGGACCCCACCAGGAGCCCTGCATCCAGTTCTGGGATCCCCAGCACAGAAAGATCTGTTGCAGTGAGTCCAGAGGAAGCCACAAAGGTGATCTGAGGGCTGGAACACCTCCCATCCGAGGACAGGCTGGGAGAGTTGGGGTTGTTCAGCCTGGAGAAGAGAAGGCTCCAGGGAGACCTTAGACCTTCCAGTACCTGAAGGGGCCCCAGGAAAGCTAGAGAGGGACTATTCCCAAAGGCTTGTGGTGGTAGGATGAGGGACAATGAGGATAAACTGGAGAGGATCAGATTTAGACTGGACATAAAGAAGAATTTCTTCACCGTGAGAGTGGTGAGGCCCTGAAACAAGTTGCCCAGGGAAGCTGTGGCTGCCCCATCCCTGGAGGTGTTCAAGGCCAGGCTAGATGAGGCTTTGAGCAACCTGAGCCAGTGGGAGGTGTCCCTGCCCATGACAGGGGTTGGAACTAGATGGGCTTTGATGTCCCTTACAACCCAACCATTCTATGATTCTATGAGGTGAGTTACTTGTGCTGGTCAACTGGAAGGAGGACGAAGATTATTTCAGGCTGTGTTTGCTTCTCCTTACAGGCCCTGGGACCCTGATCTGCCCGATGATGTGGAAGAGATGAAGCTGATACTTCACATGTGGGTAGCTCTCTTCTACAGCAAACCCAGCAAACTCCTGAGCAGCACGAGAAAGGTGGTGGAGCACAGCAACCCCGAGAAATACGTCTCAATAAACAGCTCTGGCGACATTCTTGAGCTGAGCGATGATGGGGAAGACTGTTTTGGGTTGGAAACTTGCCCTGCAGACTCTCGATCAGACCCTGACCAGCTTCCCAGCAGCTCTCTGGATCGTAGCACACGTTGCGAGGGTTCTTTCCACCCAGAAGAAAGCCCTGCGGACTCTCAGACCGATGCTGATGGGTCTCCAGGTGTTGTCGATAGCACCGTATCATCTTCTTCCGGGGAGCTGCCCTGTGGGGAGGAGGAACCTTCCTCCACAAGCTGTCCCGAGAGCGTTTCCCTCGCTGAAGGTGCTGATGAGAGCCTGGTTGGGAAAGACAGACAGACAGCGGTTGTTCCTGAGGACCGTGATGTCTCAACCATCACTGCGGTAAGAGCTTGGGGTTTGGATGATGGGAACCCTTGTGCACTTGGAGGAGTAGGATCTTCCCAGAGGACTGGTGTAGATGTCCGTGTTGGATGTTTTAGAGCCAGGTGGTGGGGTTCTTCAAACCAGGACAGGGAAACGTTCCCCAGCACTGACCTGCCCTGGTTGACTGCTCAGAATCTTCATGAAATTGAAGCTCTGAAGCCTCAGTCTGGGTTTGGAAATCCTGTTGGACTGAGCTGGCATCCCCAGGCTCTGGCACAAGCCGTATCTAACTCTATAAGGGAGCAGAACCTCAACATGGATGGTCTCCAAGAGGGAAGAATCCCACATAAATAGAGTGATTAAAGTGGTAACCTCAGCATCTGCTCCTGGCTTCAGCTGTTTGAGCTCAGGTGAGGCCTCAAACTACTTGACTGGAGGAGAGGAATCAAAAACCACACCTCAAATCCTGGTTCAGTTTTGGGCCCCTTCCTACAAGAAAGACATTGAGGAGCTGGAGCACGTCCAGAGAAGGGCAACGAAGCTGGGGAACGAGGGTTGTGAGAGGTGGCTGAGGGACCTGGGGTTGTTTAGCCTGGAGAAAAGGAGGCTGAGGAGAGACCTTATCAGTGTCTACAACTCTCTGAAAGGAGGTTGTAGTGAGATGGGTGTTGGTCTCTTCTCCCAGGTGAAAGGCGTCAGGATGAAAGGAAGTGGCCTCAAGTTGCACCAGGGCAGGTTCACATTGAACACCACGAAAATTTTCCTCACCAGAAGGGTTCCTAGGCCTCAGCAGAAGCTGCCCAGGGAGGTGGTGGAGTCCCCATCCCTGGAGGTGTTTAAAAGATGGAGATATGAGGTGCTCAGGGATCTGGTTTAGTAGCGGACAGGTACGGTTGGACTCGGTGACCTCAAAGGTCTTTCCCAAGTGAACAATCCTATGATTCTATGACTTATTTTAGAGTCAAACTCAACCTGATCTCCCCAGCTTCTGTTGGGATGGTTGTACTCATGAAGCCTGAGCATCTAAAATACTCATGTTCTGCATGAGTGTCTCAGCTCCTGCATTTTCCTCCTTTGAAGATTAACCTCGGGGTTGTGTCATTTCAGGAGGAGCCACCCAAGGAGGGACTGCTGGACACTACAACCAACTCCAGCCCTTTTGATGAGCTTGGTGATGCCAGCAAGCCCCCAGCTGCGTCAGGCGAAGAAAATCCAAGCAGCCAAGACCCAACTTCCAGTACAGCTCCCTGGAACGATGCTCCACGTGGATGTGTAGAGCAGCAGGAGAGCGGGTGGGCAGCAGCAGCAGGGAATGGCCCCGGCCCTCCTGAGGACAAGGAGAACATGAGAGATGCTGGACACTGTATGGAGTTTGAGGACAGCAGCCAGGCCACCAGTGACGGACCACAATGTGCCTGTGATTTGATGCCATTAGAAGCTCATCCCAAAAGCACAAAGCCTGGTGGAGCCAGTGAGGAAGAGAGGGAATCACAAAGCCCAGAAAAAGAGGAGGGAGAGGTGGTGGAGATAGAGAAAGAGGACGTAAAATATGAAAGTCCAGGCCCAGGGGCTGTTGATTTAGCGTTTTCTGATAGTGATGCCAACATGGAGCATGAACTTAGCGAGCAGGAGGCAGCGAATTCAGCACATCCAAGGGACTTTAGTGTTCCTGGAGAGGACCCTATACCCAGCCCTGCTGCCTTAGTATCCCCAGGCCCAGACAGATCAACATCAGCGCTGCCAGATGGCGCCAAAACTGGCCCTCAAGAGCTTCCAGCTGAGATGGCACCAAGCCTGGACACGTTGCGAGAGCCCCACAAGGCTCTGGCCACCCCAAATGCAGAGACAACCAGACCTGGTTTGACACACGCGGCCAGTCCGGCTGATGTGGGGTCGCCCCGTGGCTGTGGGTCAGCGCTGCTGTTAGCATCTGATCCGAGTCTTGTCCGTAGGGCGCAGCCAGAGAGCTTTCCAGGCAGCGTGGGACCTGCTGGAGAGACGCTAGGGGACAGCTTGGAGCAGAAAAACAAGGAAGGGGACGGCTTGGAGCAGAAAGACAAGAAGCGGGTGCCCTCTGCAGAAAGGTGGGTGCTTGCTGGGAGCGAAGCTGCTGGCACAGCTGACCTAACCTCGTCCCCTGGCTCCAGCTCCATCCACCAGACGTCTCTTGATGGAGCAACAGATCCTGCAGCTCCTCCAGAGGCTCAGGAGGCCATGGAAAGCGTCGGGTCTCCGTCACAGAGTGACCTTCCCCAAAGGTGTGGAGGCAATGTTTGCGCTGACCTCACTTTGCTGAGCGCTGGGGGATCAAAGCAAGAAGGAAAGAAGGTTTCGGTGGAAAAAGAGTGTGGTAGCTCTTCTGCCAACCGCATAGATGTGCTGGATGAGTCCTGGGGAGCAAGCGATGGCCAGGGCTTCGCCTTTGACTGTAGAGCCTTAGCAGGTGCCTCTGAAGGTGGGGAGAGCGATGACGTGTGCCTCAGCGCAGAGAAGTCCCCCAAGAGTGACAAAGAGGGCACAGTGGTGGCAGCTAATGCAACACAGGAGCCAGAGACCTCTCTCCATCACCTACTGGAATCAAAAAAGTCCCCCAGGGGTGACAAAGCAGGCACAGTGATGGTGGCTAACGCAGCGCAGGAGCCAGAGACCTCTCTCCATCACCTCCTGGAATCAGAGAAGTCCCCCAAGGGTGACAAAGCAGACACAGTGATGGTGGCTAATGCAACACAGGAGCCTGAGACCTCTCTCCATCACCTCCTGGAATCAGAGAAGTCACCCAAGGGTGATAAAACGGACACAGTGATGGTGGCTAACGCAGCGCAGGAGCCAGAGAGCTTTCTCCATCATCTTCTGGAATCAGAGAAGTCACCCAAGGGTGACAAAGCGGACACAGTGATGGTGGCTAGTGCAACACAGGAACCAGAGACCTCTCTCCCTCACCTCCTGGAATCAAAAAAGTCCCCCAGGGGAAACAAAGCAAGCACAGTGATGGTGGCTAACGCAGCGCAGGGGCCAGAGACCTCTCTCCATCATCTTCTGGAATCAGAGAAGTCACCCAAGAGTGACAAAGCGGACACAGTGATGGTGGCTAACGCAACACAGGAACCAGAGACCTCTCTCCATCACCACCTGGAATCAGAGCCTTCCTCCTTGGTGAGCGAGGGGATGTCAGCCGAGAAGGAGCACCCCAAGCAGCAGCAGAGCTCCCCAAATGGATGGTCCCCACCTGCCTGTGTGGGCTTGGCTCCTTCGTCTCCCCCAGAGCAGGACCTTGTCCCCTGTGGCAGAGACACAGACGCCCACTATCTGTTGTTAGAGCGAAGCGAGCAGGGGACGATGTCGTGCCAACACGTAAAGCCCTGCGAGTTGGTGGCTGCTGAGGAGGTGAGTGTGGCTGCTGAGAGCCCAGATGGCTCCTTAAAGCCCAGATGTGCAGAAGAGGTGAAAAAAGACACAGTTCCGTGCCACCCCAAGTGGGCAGAGAGCTCTCCCGTGGGTGTGTTCGTGCCAAAGGACCTGGGATCAGTGCCTCCTCCTCTGCATGGTCACAAAGCAGGTCTGTGCAGCACTGAGCCGGGTTCAGGTCTTGGTGTGCACACCGAGGAACTCTCTCCTGGCATGAGTCCGGCTCCAGATGGTTCCTCACACTCCTGCTGCATGGGCACCACCTGCCCCAGGTGTGCCAGCCCTGAGGGCCAAGCAGGGGATGTGACAGGGAGCCGCCAGGAGGAACTCATCCTGCTTGAGGATTTGGAGAGTAGAAGCAGCATCTCTCTTGCCAGTCCTGCATCTTTTTCACCTGAGGAGACTTTCGTGCCGCTGTACAAGCCTCAATCTTGGCACGAGGCTGAGGGATCCGACACGTTTGCTGACCTGCATGGTGCCAGCAGGGAGGTGGAAGAGAGAGAAAACTCCACTTTCCCCTTCCTGATGGTGCCATTCCACGTGCACAGAGGGTTCCCTGGAGAAAACTCGGAGCTTAGTGTTGCTGAGGGTGCTTCAACTGTGCTCCCGCGGGCAGAGCAGCTCCCCAGCAGAGACAGGCACATGGGCTTGACCTTTGAAGATCCGTTTGAATCGTTCTCTGGCGACTCAGACCAGGAGTATTTTGGAAGGACTTCCCAGTCCCAGGGTTCCTACAGCACAAGATCCATGGATGCTGCAGACACAAGGACTACATGCGCCTCGTCCTCCACGAGCTCAGAGCACGCGGAGTGGGGCAGCGAGGACTGGGGGTCGCAAGGCTGGACACAGGCTGAGCGCCACTGGCCCATCGGCCTGGGGGGAGCCAGCAGGGGGTACGTTCCACCCTATGTCAGTTTTAGAGACAGCCAGGGGTTCACCAAGGACTATCAGAACTTCGTGGTCACCAAAATGTACAGGGAAATGATGGGAAAATTGCAGCCTTCGAAGAGGCGCAGTCACTGCGGGGGGCGGTCTCCTTTGTTAAGGTCACTGCTGGGGACTTGGAGGGGTTTTGAGGAACTCACTCAGCACACTTTGGACATGGAGTATCTCCGTTTCCATTATAAGCTAAAAGAAATCCTAAGGAGTGGGAAGCCACCCTTTTCTACCTCCGAAAGCATCTTTCCAAAAGACTTTTCTCCTCGGGTGATGTCTGAGGCGTTGCCTGTGCGAGAAGCTCCCGTCCCGCTCTCCCCGCGGAGCAGGAGCCCTTTGCAGGTGACAATCCTGCCCTCGGCCACGAGGCAGAGCAGGTTCAGCTGGTGTGAGGACCCGTGTCCCCCGTGGCACAACACCCTCTGTGGGGAGAGGAGCGGGGCAAGATCGCGAACCAAGAGCCAAGGCCGCACGGCTCCTTTCCACCTCAGCAAGCTCCGCTATGATAATAAGCTAAAAGATTCCCAGGGGGACATCGGTGGCATCCTCGATGAATATGCCGAGTTCCACAGGGTGATGCTGAGCAGGGTGGATGTGAGGAGTGAGGGTGGAGGGCCCGTCCCGGTGCGCAAAGAGGCCACGAGCGAGAAGCCGTGTGCATCGCTTCCTGGGAGGATGGGAGCCTTCGAGGAGATGATCACGGAGCTGTGCGACACTCTGCGTTCCTGCCTGCGCAGCCTGACCGAGGAGGCCTGCGGGCACGTCGGCATGTTCTACCTGGTGGAGACGGGCAAGGACCCTTTCTTCTCAAGAGTGAAGGTAATCATAGAATCACCAGGTTGGAAGAGACGCACCGGATCATCGAGTCCAACCATTCCCATCAATCACTAACCCATGTCCCTCAGCACCTCATCCACCCGTCCCTTAAACCCCTCCAGGGAAGGGGACTCAACCCCCTCCCTGGGCAGCCTCTGACAGGGACCAATCACCCTTTCTGGGAAAATTTTTTTCCTGACATTCAGCCTTGGCGGAGCTTGAGGCCATTCCCTGTCGTCCTGTCCCCTGTCCCTTGGGAGAAGAGCCCAGCACCCTCCTCTCCACAACCTCCTTTCAGGGAACTGGAGAGAGCAATGAGGTCTCCCCTCAGCCTCCTCTTCACCAGGATAAACACCCCCAGCTCTCTCAGCTGCTCCTCTTGTTCTCCAGCCCCCTCACCAGTCTTTCCCCCTGCACTCGCTCCAGAGCCTCAACATCCTTCTGGTGGGGAGGGGCCCAGAACTGACCCCAGGATTCGAGGAGCGGTCTCCCCAGGGTCGAGTACAGAGGGAGAAGAACCTCCCTGGCCCTGCTGGCCACGCCGGGGCTGATCCAAGCCAAGATGCCCTTGGCCTTCTTGGCCCCCTGGGCCCCTGCTGGCTCCTGTTCAACCAACCCCCCCAGGTCCTTCTCCTCCAGGCAGTTTCCAGCCAGACTTTCCTAGTCTGGAGCTGCCCAGGGTTGTTGTGCTCCAAGTGCAGGACCCGCCGTTTGGCCTCGTTAACTCTCATCCCGTTGGTCTCAGCCCATGGATCCAGTCTGTTCAGATCCCTTTGGAGCCTCCCTACCTTCCAGCAGATCCAGCTTCCACCCAGCTCAGTGTCATCTGCAAACTTGCTAAGGTGGTGCTGCCCTGGACAAGGATGGGTGGCCCTGGGGTGGGAGCTGAAGGCAGCAGGAGCAGGCATTCAAAACTGTTCCCCTTTGTCCTCTCCCTGCACTCCGTGATCAAGAGTCCCTCCACAGCTTTTCTGGAGCCCCTTCAGGTCCTGGAAGCTGCTCTAAGGTCTCCCTGGACCCTTCTCTTCTCCATATTGAACAACCCCAACTCTCTCACCCTGTCCTCATAGCAGAGATGCTCCAGCCCTTCAACAGAGCGAGGCCCTCTCTCCTTGTCCCCAGACACATCTATGCCAGGAGAGCAGCACCGCTGTCACAAAGACCCTCTCTGTACAAACCTTCTTATGCCATTTCTATTTCAGACTTTGCTGAGGAAAGACGGCCACATGGAGGTAGAACCTCAGAGCTTCTGTGAAGTGGAACGGCCAGACACCGACAGGCTGCTTGTCGTGATCAGGAACGAGGACATCTCCTCACACATCCACCACGTAAGGCCTGAGTCTGTCCTTTCTTTACCAATAAACAGAGCTATTTTTGGTCCTCAGGATCCATTTTAAAGGGGTTTAAATTTAACGCGAGGTACGGATGGAGATTTAATGTCAGTCGCTGCAGATGTGCTGATCTCTGCACTGAAAGCTTCATGAAGAGCGGTTAAAAATAAGTATCTCTAAGCCGTGAAGCCAAACGGTTCTGCTTTTCATAGAATCATAGAATAGTTTGGGTTGGAAGGGACCGTAAAGATCATCCAGTCTACTAGATCAGGCTGCCCAAGCCCCATTCAACCTGGCCTTGAACAGCCCCAGGGACAGGGCATCAACAACTTCCTTGGGCAACCTGTTCCAGGGCCTCACCACCATCATGGTGAAGAATCGTAGTGTGTCCTGGGTTGGACGGGGACCACAAGGATCATCAAGTCCAATTTCTGTCCCTGCACAGGTCAATCCCAGCATTCACACCATGTGGCTGAGAGTACTGGCCAAACTCTTCTGGAATATTGTCCAGCTTGGCGCTGTGGCAACCAGTGCTCCACAACCTCTGGGTGAAGAACCTTTTCCTAACCTAACCCTCCCCTGGCACGTCTTCCTGCTATTCCCTCGGGTCAGAGGGAACAGATCAGGGAGGTTCTTCTCCCTCTGGACTCGGCCCTGGGGAGGCCGCTCCTCGAATCCTGGGGTCAGTGCTGGGCCCCTCCCCACCAGAAGGATGTTGAGGCTCTGGAGCGAGTGCAGAGAAGAGCAACAAAGCTGGGGAAGGGGCTGGAGAACAAGCCTGAGGGCCCTGGGGGTGTTTATCCTGGAGAAGAGGAGGCTGAGGGGAGAGCTCATTGCTCTCTGCAACTCCCTGAGAGGAGGTTGTGGAGAGGAGGGAGCTGGGCTCTTCTCCCAAGGGACAGGGGACAGGACGAGAGGGAATGGCCTCAAGCTCCACCAGGGGAGGTTTCGGCTGAACATTGGGAAAAAAATTTTCCCAGAAAGGGTGATTGGTCCCTGGCAGAGGCTGCCCAGGGAGGGGGTTGAGTCCCCTTCCCTGGAGGGGTTTAAGGGATGGGTGGATGAGGCACTGAGGGACATGGGTTAGTGTTTAATAGGAATGATTGGACTCGATGATCCGGTGGGTCTCTTCCAACCTGGTGATTCTATGATTCTATGAATAACGTGGTGTAGCCAAGGTCAAAGGAGCGAGGCTGGGTTCATCTCGTGTGATGGAGCTGTTCAGCCAGGCTTTGGCTCGTGGGTTCCAGTGAATATCACAGGAGCTGATCTGCCTGTAGCTCCCCATGTTGACTTCCATGGCTTCAGGGTTGGGCTCTGGACACACAATCATGGAGGCACTGCAGTCAGAGGCCAGGCTTGGCTCCTCAGGTCTTCCAGGAGTGAAGATGAATTCCAGAGAGCTGCAAACGCTGTTGAGACGTGGCAGTGTCCACACCACCATCTTTGCCTTGAACAGATCCCATGTTTGCTGAAGTTAAAGCACTGTCCAAACGTGGTGTTTGCTGGAGTGGACAGCCCTGAAGATCTAACGGGTCACACGTACCAGGAGCTGTTTCATGCTGGTGGCTTTGTGGTGTCGGACAACGAGCTGTTGGAAACGGTAACACTGGGTGAGTCTCACTGCGACCTCTCACTTGGGTGCAAACACGGCGTCGCTCTCTGCCTTGTCTGGTGGCTTGCAAACACCTTCCAAAGAACTTCCCATCAACGTCCTCGGTTCCTGCTTTAGTGGAGTGATTCTTCCCATCTAGTTGACCTTTTAGATCCTGTTTGGATAGTGAATCCAGATCAGGGCTCCCAAAACCAGAAACCAAATTTGGGAGTCTCCATATTTGGAGATGTTCAGATCCCACCTAGACAAAGTCCTGAGGAGCTTCAAGTGGTCCAACCTGGAGCAAGGGTTGGGCTGGAGACCTCCAGGCACTCATTCTGTGTTCCATTACCCTCTTGCTGTCTCTCCAGGCCAACTGAGAGAGGTGGTGAAAGTGCTGGAGAAGCTGAACAGAAGTGGGAGGTGGAAGTGGCTCCTTCACTACAAGGAAAGCAAGAAGCTCAGAGGAGACAGCAGGTATCAGCTCCACGGTGGCAGCTCCCTCATCCCTGCTCTCCTTGGGGGAGGGTGGTGTCCCATTGCACAGGGAAGATGATCCAAGGGCTGGAGCACCTCCCATACAAGGACAAACTGAGAGAGTTGAGGTTGTTCAGCCTGGAGAAGAGAAGGCTCCAGGGAGACCTTAGAGCAGCTTCCAGTGCTAGAAAAGTGCTACAGGAAAGCCGGGGAGGGGCTCTTGATCAGGGAGTGCAGGGGTAGGACAAGGGGAATGGTTTTAAGCTGGAAGAGGGAGATTGAAAATGAGATCTTGAGAAGTTTTCCTGTGGTGGTGGCCAAGGTTGCCCTGAGAAGTCATGGAAGCCCCATCCCTGGAGGTGTTCAGGCCAGGTTGGATGGAGCTTCAAGCAACTTGATCCAGTGGGAGGTGTCCCTGCCCATGGCAGCGGGGTGGAACTGGATGGACTTCGAGGTCCCTTCCAACCCAAACCATTCTGTGATTCTATACATGTACACTCAGGGCAGGGACGCAGGGCAGGTTGGGTGCCTCTGGTTGGGTTTTGGCCTCTTCCAAGATGATTTTGAAGTTTTTTTTGTTTAAATAAGAACTTCTTATCAGTGAGAGAGCATCTGTCTCGATTCTGGAATCGTTGGAGGTCGATAACAACTAAAGCGTGGTAGATGGTTTTATACCTAAATGGGACGGAGCGGCAGGACATGGGACCTGGTAGGGACCAGATGGGCTGAACGTGTCTTTCACGTGATACCAAGTGAGGCAGCTGCTTCATGGTCCCCACTGTGTCCCCATAAGGCAGTTTTTCCCTCTTTTTAGCAGAGACACCCACTAGGACACCTTAAACCCCGCAAAGGGCTTAAGGAGAAAGACAAATTCCATTTCAGGAGCTGCATGCTCCAAAAGCTGCCTCTGAAAACAGCTCCATTCCCTCTCCCTTGCCGTAGCTCCTGCGGGGACCTGGGGATGCT
This sequence comes from Clamator glandarius, assembly GCA_033459285.1. Lineage (NCBI taxonomy): Eukaryota > Metazoa > Chordata > Aves > Cuculiformes > Cuculidae > Clamator > Clamator glandarius. The sequence goes on from JAUNZM010000577.1 coordinate 698,500, forward strand.
TTCCTGGCCCTCCATCTCTTCGCTGTTTCTTTTTCTATCTCATCATGCATGGAGCGAAGGGAAGAGGATCCCAGATTCCCCTCCACGCTCCGCCTTTACCAGGACAGCACAGGGTGATCGTTCTGAAGGCCTGGCTTTCAGTGCTTGAGTGGCAAAACATTGGAGAATCACAGAATCACAGAATCACCAGGTTGGAAGAGACCCACTGGATCGTCGAGTTCAACCATTCCCACCAATCCCTAAATCATGCCCCTAAGTACCTCATCCACCCTCACCTTAAACACCTCCAGGGACGGTGACTCAACCACCTCGCTGGGCAGACCGTTCCAATGCCTAATCACCCTCTCCCTGAAGAATTTTTTCCTTATCTCAAGGCTAAATCTCCCCTGGTGGAGCTTGAGGCCATTCCCTGTCGTCCTGTCCCCTGTCCCTTGGGAGAAGAGCCCAGCTCCCTCCTCTCCACAACCTCCCTTCAGGTAGTTGTAGAGAGTAATAAGGTCTCCCCTCAGCCTCCTCTTCTCCAGGCTAAACACCCCCAGCTCTCCCAGTCGCTCCTCATAAGATCTGTTCTCCAGCCCCTTCCCCAGCTTCGTTGCTCTTCTCTGGACTCGCTCCAGAGCCTCAACATCCTTCTTGTGGTGAGGGGCCCAGAACTGAACACAGTACTCGAGGTGCGGTCTCACCAGTGCCAAGTACAGAGGGAGAAGAACCTCCCTGGCCCTGCTGGTCACACCGTTTCTGATACAAGCCAAGATGCCATTGGCCTTCTTGGCCACCTGGGCCACTGCTGAAGCTCAAGGATGGGGCTTTCATCGCAGTCTGTGAGATGAGGAGCAGATGGTGCCGTGGGGAAAGCATTTTGTGCTCCACCAGCAGCTCTCACGTCGCGTCGCTTGACTTCATTGTGGTGGGATAACGAGCTGTGGGCTGTTGGAGTGGCCTGGAGCAAGGTGTCCTTCCATGGTCCACGGGACAACGCTTGCTCCCACCATCTCCATTTAGTGCAGGGTAGCAAGCGTAAAGGAACCATGAGGCTGGAAGGAACACACGTGGGGGAAAGGCCGATTCCATCCTCCCTGGGAGGTGAGAGAGGGGTGAAGCCCCTCTCCGCACCACCTTGCGGCTCCATCTCCTCCCTCTGCCAGCAGGGTGGACACCACCGCCCGCAAGAAGGACTTGATCCTCAAATCGTGCCAAGGAGCCGATCTCATCGAGGTGCTGTGCTACCACGCCTGCGACGCCGGCTCATCCTCCAAATCCGAGTACGTCAGGTGCCTGTTGGAGCTGCAGGTTCAGCACGTCAGCGCCAGGTTCGCTGTGTATCTCACAGGTAAGGACACGGTCTGGGCGCTGCCCTGGGTGGGTGTTCTCAGCTCCACGGGCAGAGGAAGCAGTGGAGAAGGGCCAAGAAACACCCTGTTCACTCCCATTTCTGCTGAAACCACGGACAAGGCATGAGCTGATTCCTTGAGCTGATATATAGCAGCCTTCCAGTACGGAAAAGGGCTCCAGGAAAGCTGGAGAAGGGCTCCTGATCAGGGAGTGCAGGGATAGGACAAGGGGAAAGGGTTCTAAGCTGAAAGAGGGGAGATTGAGATGAGATCTTAGGAAGAAATGTTTTCCTGTGAGGGTGATGGGACCCTGGCCCAGATTGCCCAGAGAACTTGTGGCTGCCCCATCCCTGGAGGGGTTCAGGGCCAGGTTGGATGGGGCTGGGAGCAGCCTGATCGAGTTGGGGGTGTCCCTGCCCATGGTGGGGGGGTTGGAATTGGATGATCTTTAAGATCTCTTCCAACCCAAACCATTCCATGAATCTGTGACTCTTCCAACACAGAAACCCTCCCAGGGCAGCACCACATAGCTCTTACACCTTTGTGTGGCAGATGGAGGGTGGCAGGTACCCATGAGTGTGTAATGAGGCAGTTTGAAAGCTTTGTTACAGGCCATCAACCGCGTCCTCGTCACTCCTGCTGTTTCCATCACGCCCTTGCAGGGCCAGGGAGGTTCTTCTCCCTCTGGCCTCGGCCCTGGGGAGGCCGCTCCTCGAATCCTGGGGTCAGTGCTGGGCCCCTCCCCACCAGAAGGATGTTGAGGCTCTGGAGCGAGTGCAGAGAAGAGCAACGAAGCTGGGGAAGGGGCTGGAGAACAAGCCTGAGGGCCCTGGGGGTGTTTATCCTGGAGAAAAGGAGGCTGAGGGGAGAGCTCATTGCTCTCTGCAACTCCCTGAGAGGAGGTTGTGGAGAGGAGGGAGCTGGGCTCTTCTCCCAAGGGACAGGGGACAGGACGAGAGGGAATGGCCTCAAGCTCCACCAGGGGAGGCTCAGGATGGACAGCAGGAGGAAATATTTCCCGGGAAGGGTGGTTGGTCCCTGGCAGAGGCTGCCCAGGGAGGGGGTTGAGTCCCCTTCCCTGGAGGGGTTTAAGGGCCGGGTGGACGAGGTGCTGAGGGACATGGGTTAGTGATTGATGGGAATGGTTGGACTCCATGATCCGGTGGGTCTCTTCCAACCTGGTGATTCTATGATTCTGTTATCCCACTGACACAATTATTTAGGCTGGAAAAGACCTTTAAGATCATCGAGTCCAAACCTTGCTATGAGCAGCCTGCTCCAGTGGGAGGTTGGAACTGGAAGGGCTTTGAGGTCCATTCCAACCCGTTCCATATTTCATTTCCCGTCAGCGCAGGGAAAAGCAAAACAAATGGATTTCTGGATCTCTGGAAAGTTCTGGCAGGTTTTTGAGCCTGCAGATGCCTCGCTCTTTATTCCGGCCTTGCTGAGCTGAGGCTGCTCGCACAGCAGCACAGTTAATCTGCTCACATTTCACAAAGAGATTACTGGCTGTGGGATCTGGGGAGGTTTTCCATAGGTTTCGGAACAACCTTGTTGGCCGATTTGAATCATGGTGCTGCTCCTTCCTTGTGCAGAAAAGCCCAGCGCCAGCAGGGAGGTCCTTGAAAGCAAAGGAATCCTCGTGGTGGACGTCAACACCTTCCTTGGGACGATGCAGAAAGCGGCTGCTCCGTTTAGAAGAAGCTACTGGTAAGGGGTTGGAGCTCGGGATTGACCCCTTCTCCCCAAAAAAGTTTGGGAGCAGCTCCTGGCTTCCCCAGGAGCTGCTGCAGGGGCTGCTCCAGCACTGCTGAGACATGGGGCCGAGTCCTGAAGCCGTGGCCAGCAGGGAGAGCAGAGCTGGCTACGGGAAACACGCCTGCACTTCCCCTGGGGAAGCTCTGGGAGACATCGGAGCAGGAGCAAAGCAGGAACCTGTGTCCCAAACAAAGATGATGCGAGGGCTGGAGGACGGGCTGAGAGAGTTGGGCTTGTTCAGCCTGGAGAAGGCTCCAAGGAGACCTTCTAGCAGCCTTCTAGGACATGAAGGGGCTCCAGGAAAGCTGAGGAGGGACTTGTTAACAAGAGCCTGGACTGATGGGACGAGGGGGAATGGCTTTAAATTGGAAGGGGAACTGGATGGGCTTTGAGGTCCCTCCCAACGCAAACCGTTCCATGATTCCATGGTCTCTTGTCTTTGCAGGTGACAAAGCGAAGCCACCGCACGGCTGCTCCCCAGGCCCCGGGGCGCTGGTTTGGGTGTCCTGCTCCTCTGCAGGACGGCCCCGACATTCCAGTGGGGTTTGGGCACTGCACACGGGAGCTGCACAGAGAGAGAAGTTGCCTCCGATGCTTGTAAATACGAATTATTTAACGATGGCTCATGCCAATCCTCCTGGGATTTCCTCGCTGTGGTCGCATAGAGGAGAGAGGTTATTTTAACATTACATGGTTTTAAATTATTGGAGCCTTTGTAAGGGATGGTGAAAAAAAAATATGAAAAAATACGTTCAAAAAAACTGTTTACATGAATTCAGGAGCAGCAGGAGTGCAGGATAATGTGGTTCCTGCATGGCAGTTGCTGGGAATAGAAGTTAAATGAGTGCTGGGACCCACGTCCTCCTGCAAGCTGCTCCTCTTCCCTCTTGGTACCATTTCCAGCACCCGGGAGCCTTGTAAATAGCCGAGTGCTGGGATGCAAGAACAAAAAAGCTGTTATTTATCGTAGCTGAACTACACTCCAGAAAGAAAACGCTGTATTGAAGCCATTTGTAAGATTCCCTGCGTATTGATGTGGCGGACAGCGTTGTCCTCTGTTTTAATAAAGGGACACAAGACATTCTGTACAGGAGTTTGATTAATAAAACCTAAAAGCTTCCGTTTCTCATGCTGCTGCTCTCCTGAGGAGGGATTCCCGCTCGGCAGAGCCTCTCCCTGCTGCAGGACCGGACCCAGCGTCCCCAGCTCACACATCAAATCAGTTCTGGTCTGCATCAATCCCAGCTTGGAAGCCCGAATGGAGAGGGATCAGAGAATCACCAGGTTGGAAAAGCCCCACGGGATCATTGAGTCCAACTATTCCAATCAGGAAGGAGCGAGCCAGATGGGTGCGTGAAGACTCAGGGCTGCAGGCTAAACTCTCTCTTCATTCCCAGGTGGAGAGGCGGATGGAGAGTGGGAGGAGTAACCCAGGAATGGGAGCGTTGAGGGGCAGGAGCTGGTGTTGCTCCTGCATTAGGGTCTCCCCATTTCATGGAGGACGTCCAGAGGGGGCAACGGAGCTGGGGAAGGGGCTGGAGAACAAGGGTTATGAGAGGAGGCTGAGGGACCTGGGGTTGTTTAGCCTGGAGAACAGGAGGCTGAGAGGAGACTTTCTCTCTGTCTACAACTCCCTGAATGGAGGTTGTTACGAGGTGGGGGGTTGGTCTCGTCTCCCAAGTGACACGTGATAGAACGAGAAGAAACGGCCTCAAGTAGCACCAGGGCAGGTTCAGATTGGACATCAGGATAAATTTCTTCACTGCAAGGGTTCTCAGGCCCTGGCAGAAGCTGCCCAGGGAGGTGGTGGAGTCCCCATCCCTGGAGGGGTTTAAAAGATGGGGAGATGAGGTGCTCAGGGATCTGGTTTTAGTCATGGAAGGAACAGTTGGACTCCAGTCTCAAAGGTCTTTTCCAACTGAGCAATTCTATGATTCTGTTCCTCACCTCTGGAAAGGCTCAGCGCGGTCCCACCAAGCACTGAGAGAGGTCAAGGCAAGGGAGAGCGGCTTCCCCCGCCCCTGGCTCCCAGCAGGCCCTGAAACAGGAAGGTGGTTCCTGGAACGTGAGTGCAGGGGGAGGAAGTGCCAAAAGCCCCTGAGCCCAAGAGGGAAGGGGCAGCGCAGCCAGGGTTAGCGCAGCCCCACCGGCTGAAGGGATGTGGTTAAAGATCCAGTTCCTCTTTGAGGGGTCAGAGGAGCCCTTCACTACCAACCAAACCAGCCACCTGCAGCAGCTGAAAGCTGCCTTGGGGAGAAGGACCTGGGGTGTTGGTTGAATAGGAGCCAGCAGGGGCCCAGGGGGCCGAGAAGGCCAAGGGCATCTTGGCTTGGAGCAGACCCGGCGTGGCCAGCAGGGCCAGGGAGGTTCTTCTCCCTCTGGACTCGGCCCTGGGGAGGCCGCTCCTCGAATCCTGGGGTCAGTGCTGGTTCCTCCCCACCAGAAGGATGTTGAGGCTCTGGAGCGAGTGCAGAGAAGAGCAACGAAGCTGGGGAAGGGGCTGGAGAAGAAGCCTGAGGGCCCTGGGGGTGTTTATCCTGGAGAAGAGGAGGCTGAGGGGAGAGCTCATTGCTCTCTGCAACTCCCTGAGAGGAGGTTGTGGAGAGGAGGGAGCTGGGCTCTTCTCCCAAGGGACAAGGGACAGGACGAGAGGGAATGGCCTCAAGCTCCACCAGGGGAGGCTCAGGATGGACAGCAGGATGAAATATTTCCCGGGAAGGGTGATTGGTCCCTGGCAGAGGCTGCCCAGGGAGGGGGTTGAGTCCCCTTCCCTGGAGGGGTTTTAAAAGACGACATGAGGTGCTCAGGGATCTGGTTTAGTAGTGGACAGGGATGGTTGGATTTGATCTCAAAGATCTTTTCCAACCAACTGCTTCCCAGCCCAGAGCAGCGCTAGGAGCAGCTGGAGCCGGGCAGCAGAAACTGCTTTCCTCAGCTCCCCTTTTAAAGCCTGACGGGCTGAGATCCACAAGATCTCGGAAAAGAGCTGAAGTGAATCAGACCAGAGCACAGGACTGTGTTTTTCCAGAATTTGGCTTTACTTCGCAGTACAGAAATCATGTGGAGCCTTCGAGGAGAAGCACAGGCTCTGTCATACCGATACCGCAGCGCCGTTTGGTCCATCCGAGAAGCCGCGAGGCTACAGAAAATACTTCCACATCTTGCCTGCATCTGTAATTTGTTCTCTCGATTTTTATTCAGATTAAAACACAAAGGAGCCTTGCGGCACAGCTGTGTCCCAACTGCTGTAAACAGGTTTAGAAGCTTAAGTGGAGGTTAAGTCCTGTGCCCAGAACTAAAGCCAACATTCGCTGCTACAATAGACGTGGGCTTTTGTCCAGAATACAACTTGCCACAGAGTTAAGATTGATGGGAAGAGGCTTTAGGGATGCTGTCCACAATAATGGAGTGCTCGGTTTCTAATCTCCCTGGCTGGCGGGGGGTTGAGTGACAACCGTCACGGCTACTTTAGCTCACCAGAAGCACATAATTCGTGAAGGATGTTTTACAAATGAGTTAAACCACACGGGCAGACACGGCTGGCAATGAGTTATTTCAAATCGGCACCAAGGTCTACGTCTGCGAAAAGAAAAAAAAAAAAAACCAGGCTCGGTCTGCGTTTCCCTTCCCGGGTTAGTTCAGGAAATCAGACGGGGGGCGCCAGATTCTGGACAGCAGCCCTACTAGAATGAAAGAATTAAACACATGATATCCAAAAGGGGAACATTACCAGTGCAGGACTCTTCGAATCTCTCAGAGATGGGATTACAAAAGCAGGCCTTACAATATTGAATTTCATACAGTGTTCATTAAGTTCCTTATATATTCATATTAGCCGATTTCATTTTTCTCCTAATTAGATGCTCATTACTGCTGCTCCTCCTCCCCGTAGATATCGTTTTTCTTGCGTTTCATCTCCTCGAAGTCGAACTCTGATCCCATCATCCTCTTGTAAATATCTTTGATGTCATCGCACGTCGTCTCGAAGTGAGTGGTGGCGTCGTAAGTGCGAGAAATGAAGATCTGGAAGGAGAAGGAGGAGTTGAGCGCCAGGTTTCACCCCTCGTCCCCCTAAGAACACGAGCTCGGCCATTACCAACCTGGCTCTCGGTCCCCAGGTCAGTGGGTGCAAACAGGTCACTGATGCTGACGAACCTGGAAGGAGGAGGAAAAAAAAAAAGCGCTTCAGAACCCAGAGTTTCAATACAGGCTGGGAGACACTGATTGAGAACAGCCCTGAGGAGAAGGACTTGGGGTGCTGGTGGGTGAGAAGCTGCACATGAGCCGGCAACGTGTGCTCATAGCCCAGAAACCAACCGTGTCCTGGGCTGCATCCAAAGCAGCGCGGCCAGCAGAGCGAGGGAGGGGATTCTGCCCCTCTGCTCTGCTCTCGTAAGACCCCACCTGGAACCCTGTGTCCAGTTCTGGAATCCCCAACAGAAGGAGATGAAACTCTTGGAATGGCTCCAGAGGAGGCCACGGAGATGATGTGAGGGCTGGAGCACCTCTGCTATGAGGACAGGCTGAGAGAGCTGGGGTTGTTCAGCCTGGAGAAAGCTCTCCAGAGACCTTCTAGTGGCTCCAGGAAAACTAGGGACTTTTCCCAAGGGCCTGGAGTGATAGGATGAAGGGGAATGGCTTTAAATTGGAAGGGGGAAGATTTAGATTAGACATTAGGAAGAAATTCTTCCTGATGAGGGTGGGGAGGCCCTGGCCCAGAGGAGTCATGGCTGCCCCATCCCTGGAGGTGCTCAAGGCCAGGTTGGATGGGGCCTTGAACAACCTGGTCCAGTGGGAGGTGTCCCTGCCCATGGCAGGGGAGGAACTGGCTGGGCTTTGAGGTCACTTCCAACCCAAACCATTCCATGATTCTATGACTGGATTGGGAGCAAGGGAGGAAGAACAGCTTAATTAAAACGGCGCTGCTCTGCGCAGTGTGTAGGCAGTCAGGGTCCAGAGGGAATTCAGAGTTCCAACACTTCTGCGAAGGCAAACAGCCTCCAACCCGGAGAGGTGAGGAGATGGGAGGGGGGCTCCTCGAGGCCTTACTTCTGTTCGATGGGCTCCAAGAGGTCCAAAGCCGGTTTGATCTCCTTCTCCGGGTCCGCGGTCTCCACAGTAGTGCTGGCAATGGCGATGTACTTGCCCTGTGCCGCCACGTTGTGCGCGGAGGAGATCATGCAGACGTAGATATCTGGGGAAGAACAGGACGGTGCAGGTCAGTGAACACCAGGCCTGCTCATCCCTAAAGCCTCCTCCAGCTCACATGTTCCTCTCCCTGCTCCCCTGACACTTCCCACCTTGTTTAAAGCCACATCATCAACGAGCTCTGTCCTTGCTGTGCGTGCTCCCAGGCTCCTGGCGGATGGGCCCAAGCACAAGCACCCTGAAATTCAGCTTCCTGTGGCTGTGACATCTCCCAAAAGCCAGCGGGTTCCCCACCAGCCAGATCATCGCTCATTTAAGAGCAAGGAAGTACTTCCCCTCCTTCTCTCAGCCCTTATCCCCTCACAGAGAACCTCCCTGCTCCTTGCCCACTTCTCCCAGCTCCGGCACTTCCTTCAGCAGGTTCCTCACTCGGCTTTCCGGCCACATGAACCTTGGCCTCTCCCACCTTCCCCAGCGCTGCCCTGTACTCAAACAGCCTCGCAGGGACACAAAGGATCTCCGGACATGAAGGATCTCCGGACACAAAGTCTGTGGCAGAAGCAGCACTAAGTGCGTCTTGATTCCATTCTCACTGGACAAGGGGACCAAGTGCCCCTTCAGTGAGGCTGGAGGGACATCAAGTGGGAGGGAGTGATGATCTGCTGGGCAGGAGGATCTACAGGGAGTGATGATCTGCTGGGCAGGAGGATCTATCAGGCTGGATCCGTGGATGGAGGGCAGGAGGATCTGCAGAGCGATCGGGACAGGCTGGATCCATGAGCCAAGGCCAAGGGGAGGGGGTTCAACCAGGCTCAGCACTGGGTCCCACACTTTGGTCACACCAACCCCATGCAAGGGTTCCAGGCTTGGGGAAGAGCGGCTGGAAAGCTGCCCAGTAGAAAAGGCCTTGGGGGTGTTGGTTGGCAGTGGTTGAACAGGAGCCAGCAGGGGCCCAGGTGGCCAAGAAGGCCAAGGGCATCTTGGCTTGGAGCAGAAACGGCATGACCAGCAGGGCCAGGGAGGTTCTTCTCCCTCTGTACTCAGCCCTGGGGAGGCCGCTCCTCGAATCCTGGGGTCAGTTCTGGGCCCCTCCCCACCAGAAGGATGTTGAGGCTCTGGAGCGAGTGCAGAGAAGAGCAACGAAGCTGGGGAAGGGGCTGGAGAACAAGTCTTACAAGGAGCAGCTGAAAGATCTGGAGATGTTTAGTCTGGAGAAGAGGAGGCTGAGGGGAGACCTCATCACTCTCTGCAGCTCCTGGAAAGGAGGTTGGAGCCAGGCAGGGGTCAGGCTCTTCTCCCAAGTAACAGGCAATAGGACGAGAAGAAATGGCCTCACGTTGCACCAAGGGGGGTTTAGACTGGGTATCAGGAAAATTTTCTCTACTGAAAGAGTGGTGAAGGCCTGGCAGAGGCTGCCCAGGGCAGTGGTGGAGTCGGCATCCCTGGAGCTGTTTAAAATCTGCATGGATGTGGCACTTAGGGTCACGGTTCACAGGGCTGGCAGTGCCAGGTTTACAGTTGAGACTCCATGATCTGAAAATCCATGACACCATGATTTTCCACTATAAACAATTCCACAACTCTGACTACCAAGCGCGTTTGGTACAAGGCTGTTCAGGAGCCCCCCAACCTCAACCTCAGTGTGAAGAGAGCCCCCCCTCCTCTCCACACACCTGATTTTCGGTTGACCTGGTTCTGTGGAATGATGATCTGGCATGAGTTGGCGTCATTTGTATTCTTGATGGGGTGGCTCAAGATGCAGATTACCCGAATCACTTGGCCAACCTTCGTTACGCGGTCCGAGACGTAGCTGGGGTCGCAGATGAGCTGTTTGCAGCGAGCAACCTGCAGGGACAGACAAAGCTCGGGTGACCACCTCGTGGAGATACAGAACCAGCCAGTTTGGAAGAAAACAAATTGGGGTTTTGAGGTGGCTGTGCCAGCAGTGGGTCCTTATTTCAGTGCCAGCAGGACACCTCAGCTCAGACAAGGCAAGACTCCTGAAGGACTACGCAGAGCTGCGTGATCAATCCTACCTCCTTGGGTCACTCAGTGCACAGCTGAGCTCTAAGCACCACAGAACTCAGTCCTTACAGTCTAGGATCACCACTTGATAGACTCGCAGAATGTTGTGGGTTGCAAAGGACCTTAAAGCCCATCCAGCTTAAACAACCTCCCACGGGCAGGGAAACCTCCCACTCGATCAGGTCACTCCAAGCCCCATCCAACCGGCCTTCAACACCTGCAGGGGAAGGGCAGCCACAACTTCTCTGGGTAACCCAGGCCAGGGCTTCACCACCCTCATCTGGCTGAATTTCTTCCTAAAATTTCATCTCAATCTCTCATCTTTTAGCTTAAAACTATTCCCCCTCATTCTACTCCTCCACTATGATCCAAAGCCCCTCGCCTCCAGCTTTCCTGGAGCCCCTTTCAGTACTGAAAGCTGCTCTAAGGTTTCCTCACAGCCTTCTCTTCCTTAGGCTGAACAGCTCCAACTCTCTCAGCCTGTTCTCATATGGAAGATGCTCCAGCCCTAAAATCATCAGCTCCCACCATACCTGTCCACATGTAATTCATATCCCTAAGCACTTAATTACCTGGCCTTTTAAATATGTCCAGGGATGGGGACTCGACCACCTCCCTGGGCAACCTCTGCCAGGGCTTGAGAGCCCTTTCTGTGAAGAACTTTTCCCTGATGGCCAATCTGAACCTGCTCTGGTGAAACCTGAGGCCATTTCCTCTCATCGTATCACCTGTCACTCAGGAGAAGAGATCAGCACCCACTTTGTTACAACCTCCTTTTAGGGAGTTGTAGACAGTGATAAGGTTTCCTCTCAGCCTCCTTTTCTCCAGGCTGAACAACCCCAGATCCCTCATCCGCTCCACAAAAGTCTTGTTCTCCAGCCCCTTCACCAGCTTCATTCCCTTCTCTGGATGCGCTTTAGCTCCTCGAGGTCTTTCTGATAGTGAGGGGCCAAAACTCAACTCAGGATTCAAGGTGCAGCCTCACCAGCATTGAGTACAAAGACACAATCACTTCCCTGCTCCTGCCGGCCACACCGTGGCTGATCCAAGCCAAAATGCCATTGGCCTTCTTGGCCACCCAGGCCACTGCTGGCTCACGTTCAGCCGCCCCTCAACCAACACCCCTTGGTCTTTCTCTGCCAGGCAGCTTTCCAGCCGCTCTTCCCCAACCCTGGAGTGCTGCATAGGGGTTTTGTGTCCCAGAGGAGATCCATGACCTCCTTTGGACTCGCTCCAACAGATTCCTGTCCTTCCTGTGGGGATTTCATAGAATCACCTGGTTGGAAGAGACCCACTGGATCACTGAGTCCAACCATTCCCATCAATCTCTAACCCGTGTCCCTCAGCACCTCGTCCACCCGGCCCTTAAACCCCTCCAGGGAAGGGGACTCAACCCCCTCCCTGGGCAGCCTCTGCCAGGGACCAACCACCCTTCCCGGGAAATATTTCCTCCTGCTGTCCATCCTGAGCCTCCCCTGGCGGAGCTTGAGGCCATTCCCTCTCGTCCTGTCCCCTGTCCCTTGGGAGAAGAGCCCAGCTCCCTCCTCTCCACAACCTCCTCTCAGGGAGTTGCAGAGAGCAATGAGCTCTCCCCTCAGCCTCCTCTTCTCCAGGATAAACACCCCCAGGGCCCTCAGGCTTCTTCTCCAGCCCCTTCCCCAGCTTCGTTGCTCTTCTCTGCACTTGCTCCAGAGCCTCAACATCCTTCTGGTGGGGAGGGGCCCAGCACTGACCCCAGGATTCAAGGAGTCAATTTGAAGCCTCCAGGGAGCCTGACCTTGGGCACATCTGCCTGTTGCATGGATTATCACTCGCACTGGTATGGTTGGACTCGATGATCCAGTGGGTCTTTTCCAACCTAGTGATTCTGTGACACAACCTATCCTCCCCCAGAGGGACAAATTACCCTACCAGGAAGTTCAAAACCGTTCTGCGAAGCGATCACTCCAGCTGGGAGCATGTATAGTTTCTGAGAAACTCGCATTACCCTTGCTGGCTTTATAACACAACCCGATCCAGTGGGAGGTGTCCCTGCCCATAGCCTGGGAGTTGGAACTGGATGATCTTTAAGGTCCCTTCCAACCCAAACCATTACGTGGTTCTATGAATCTATACTGCCAGGTTAAGATAAAGCTGCAGAAAGGCTGCAGCTCCTTTCTGGTTCAGCATGATTTACTCAAAAAGAACCTTCCACCCCATGGATATGATCTCATTCCCACTCCTGGAGCAGGACTGCTGCGTCATACTCCTCACCATGAAAACACAGACAAGAGTTGGCACAGGGAAAACTGGCACCAGCCACGTGGTTCTGCTCCACGGGCTCTAATAGGAGGTTTCTTACTACATTTGATCACATCCTGACCAGCAGCAACGATTCTCAGAGGCACGAGGTGGGGTGGGGATTAAGGAAGGAACTGGAAGGCACCGTACCTCCCCTTCAGACTTCACGCCAACCACTTTGCCATTTTCTATCACGATCTCCTCGATGGGCTTGTTCAGCATGTAGGTACCTCCGTAAATAGCACTTAGCCTGCAAGAGGGAAGCCGCTTCAGCATCTTCCACAGGTGCGCATTTCGTTTTTAACAGCCCTCCCAGTCCCTCCTTTCTGTTCCACTTGGACAAAACCCAAAATCTGACTGAAAACTCCTCAAAATCCGCTGCTTAGCCATCTATGCGGTGGATGCTGCTCTTTCTGCAAGGCCTCCAATCAATTACACACAGCCAGAAAGAATCTGCTTGGTGCAACCCAAACATTCTGACAGTGCAAGTGCTGGGAGCTCCTCCAGGTCAGCAAATCTGACTTCTTGGATAAAGACGCCGCTAATAGCATCTCTGAGCAAACCCAGAATGACCACCGCTAACAGGAACTGCAGTCCTGAAAGAAGGAATCTCACGTGGAGCAATCACTTCTTGGTGAAGACAGTGAGAGAACTATGAACCATCAGAGTATTTTTACGCAGCGTCGTGTTCTGGAAGCCCAAGCGCTGACCCCACATCTGATCCACCCCCACTGGAACCCCCAGCCAAATTCTCACCTTGCAAATCCCTGGGGCAGCTCGCCAAGGCCGTAGAGGGGATAAAGGTACGGGCTTTTCCCATATCTAGCCAGCGACTCGCTGTAGAGCTTAATCCTGTTGATTGTTTCTTGGCAGGGTTGATCTAGATAGCTGGAGAGGGCAGTTCAATCGTTGTCAGCGTCAAAAACTGAGACTTGCAGCGGAATACACCCAGAAAGCAACACACTGACTTCCCATGAAGCCTCCTTCCCCACCCTCTGGCTCCTCCTGGCAAGCATTTCCCTGGAAGTTCCCTTTTAGAAGCACTTTGTGTCACGAGGGGGTTTAGTCAGGAAGGAGAAGCTTCATTAACCCCACAAAATTCAAACATCCCACCAGCAGAGGACCCAGTGTTTTAAGATCCACGTGGCACCCAAGGACAGAGCTCCTGCCCTCGACCCTTGTGAGAGAACCAGCACTTACTCGTCAGTCCTGTAGAGCGCGAGGGCATGGCCCGTGAAGTCTATAACGTCCTGCCCCAGGTCAAACTTCTTATAGACGTCGCGCATGGTGGTTTTCTTGGGATCGACACCTTCAAAAGTCTTGGGGTCGTTCTCATCGAAGTTGGCAACGTACACTAGGAATTTCCTGAACCGGCGTTTCTCAAACAAGCCCATTAAGCCTAAAACCAAGGTATTATTGTCAGAACACAGAGCTATTAAATGGCTTTTCCATTGCCACGGAGTATCAGAAGCAGGTAAGAGTGTTTAAAACATCAAGAACAAGTAGTTCAGCCTTCAGGGCTAACCAAGGTGCTCTGCTCAAGTGGGAGACACCAACATTGGCCAAACGGTCCACACCGGCAGCTGTCCTGGTGCTCTGGACATCACAGGGTGGCACGGCCAACTCCTTCCAAGCTGCGGCTGGAGGACAAACTCCTACGCTCTGCTCCCAGCTCAGGGAAAGCCTGGAGAGCAGCTTCCACTTGGCCGGGTTTATCACCTGGGCTGAGCTTCCCTAAGCACAGACCTGCGTTTGGCATCTACCAGACTTCCCATCGAAGTAAGAGGTGCTGAGCTCTCTTGCAGCCTTGTCAAGGAAGCAGAGAGTGCGGCAGGGGTCAGAATTCCAAACACAAGATTGGATGAGGCACCATTTACACGTTTTGATCAGAGAAGCAAGACTGGAAACAAAATCAGAGACAACACCAAAGGCACCTCCTACTTCTGCCTCTTAAAAGATCACTTGGGAGACAGCAACGTGGCCAAACTGAAGGAATGGCCGATCACTGCAAGAAGGCTCTGATGTGCAAACAAACCGCATATTGGAGTCGTATTTGCAGGAGTTGCTTCATCACAAGGCATTTCAGAGATGCTACTAATTCTATCCCACATCTGAGGCTCCTGAACTGCCCTCTGCAAGCTCCTGATGTATCTCTGTTAGGAATTATCAGTAGTTCTATCCGGAGGGACATTTAAGAAGACAATTAAGATTTTAACGAGGTGCCACATGTTGGATTTACTCATTCTAATTTGCCTGCTGACAAACGTAACAAGACTTTACAAGCCCCTTCAACCAGAAAGACCCAACTTTAAATCTTTCTGGGAGAGCTGGGAGCGGAATCCCCAAACAGAACCTCTTTAAGAATCATAGAATCACCATAGAATCACCAGGTTGGAAGAGACCCACCGGATCATCAAGTCCAACCATTCCTATCAAACACTAAACCATGAAGAAGTAACATCTTGTCACATTCCCACCAGACAAGCCGCAGAACAGGCAGCTTGGTCAGCTCCATCTAAAAGCTCCAAGAAAACAGTAACGCAAGGCCCAGGAAGCCCAAGACTCAACTGCAAGTGGCATTTGAAATCACATGAGCTGCAGAAGAATCCTAGGCTAAGCAGAGGTTGTTGCTGAGAGCCTACACACAGCACCACGTGAGGAGCATCAGGATTTCTTTCTGGCACGAGCACCTGATATACGTGGATGACAGGGACCCATCTCCCCTTTCCTTAGCTGTGGTAGCCTCAGGAGGAAACGAAGTAAGGTGCAACTACTCACTGGATGCCAAAGCTTCTGCCTCAGTAGAAGGAACTTTGTAGATCTTCCCTCCCTTGTAGACGAAGCTCCCCTCGATCACCTTGAAGTCCAAGTAGCGAGTAACTTCTGTATAGAGCAGCATCTTTACCAATTGACCTGGAAAGGAGGTTTGGCACAAGTCAACTGGCTGCTCTGAAGCCAGAAGCCACAAGGAGAGCGCTTCTCACCAGGCAGACAGCTCTTCGCGAGCAGACAAGGCTCCAGGAAGACCTTAGAGCGGCCTTCTCGTACCTAAAGGGGCCTACAGGAAAGCTGGGGGCTCTTGATCAGGGACTGCAGGGATAGGATGAGGGGGAACAGTCTGAAGCTGAAAGAGAAGAAATTGAGATGAGCTATTAGGAAGAAATTCTTCACTCTGAGGATGATGAGGCACTGGCACAGGGTACCCAGAGAAGTCACGGCTGCCCCATCCCTGGAGGTGTTCAGGGCCAGGTTGGATGAGGCTTTGAGCAGCCTGATCCAGCGGAAGGTGTCCCTGCCTGTAGGGTTGGAACTGGATGATCTTTAAAGTCCCTTCCAACCCAAACCATTCCATGATTCTGTGACTCTTCCAACACAGAAACCTTCCCAGGGCAGCACCACATAGCTCTTACACCTCTGTGTAGAGACGGAGGGTGGCAGGTACCCGTGAGCGTGTAATGAGGCAGTTTGAAGGCTTTGTTACAGGCCATCAACCGCATCCTTGTCACTCCTGCTGTTTCCATCATGCCCTTGCATAAAAGCCATCGTGTGGCACCTTATCCCACTGACACCAGAGAAACCACAGAATCATTTAGGTTGGAAAAGACCTTTAAGATCATCAGCTCCAAACCTTGACTGGAATCAAAGCAAGTCTTCCCCTGCACTAGCCCTGAGCAAGGTGGGCGCTACAAAATCTATCTGCCTCCTTGCGCTCCAAGGACAGGATTCCAGCAGCACGTCGTTGGTAGTTGGCAAAATGAGTTGTCCTTCAACTGGTTGGCATCAGTAACCACTTTATTGACAGTGGATTTGGTCCACAAGACCTGTTCCAGTACTGGAACATGGATTAAAGAATGCGGATTTGCAGCATCAATAAGGGATGACAGAGTCTGCAAGCCATAAAATGGGAACAAAGAGGATTAACAGTCACATGGAATCAACTGTTTCTTCCTAAGCCGTGGAGGAACAACAATGCACAATTCATGGCGCTAACTCTGGAGAGAAACACAAACACTTTGGGAAAAAATGAATGTTAGAAAAGTGGATGTCCAGATCTTCCAAACATGGTGATGCCGCGCTCCAAGCCGGAGCCACCTTCCAAGATTCACAGAATCAAAGAATCACCAGGTAGGAAGAGACGCACTGGATCATGGAGTCCAACCATTCTCATCAATCACTAACCCATGTCCCTCAGCGCCTCGTCCACCCAGCCCTTAAACCCCTCCAGGGAAGGGGACTCAACCCCCTCCCTGGGCAGCCTCTGACAGGGAACAATGACCATTTCCAAGAAAAATTTTTTCCTAATGTTCAGCCGAAACCTCCCTTGGTGGAGCTTGAGGCCATTCCCTCTCGTCCTGTCCCCTGTCCCTTGGGAGAAGAGCCCAGCTCCCTCCTCTCCACAACCTCCTCTCAGGGAGTTGGAGAGAGCAATGAGCTCTCCCCTCAGCCTCCTCTTCTCCAGGCTAAACACCCCCAGGGCCCTCAGGGTTCTTCTCCAGCCCCTTTCCCAGCTTTGTTGCTCTTCTCTGCACTCGCTCCAGAGCCTCAACATCCTTCTGCTGGGGAGGGGCCCAGAACTGACCCCAGGATTCGAGGAACGGTCTCCCCAGGGCCAAGTCCAGAGGGAGAAGAACCTCCCTGGCCCTGCTGGCCATGCTGGGTCTGATCCAAGCCAAGATGCCCTTGGCCTTCTTGGCCCCCTGGGCCACTGCTGGCTCCTGTTCAACCAACCCTCCCAGGTCCTTCTCCTGCAGGCAGATTTCCAGCCAGACTACTCCTAGTTTGGAGCTGCCCAGGGTTGTTGTGCCCCAAATGCAGACCACCCTGACTGCCCCTGAGGGAGCTCTTGGATTTTGCTTCCACAGGTCATGGAGAGCCAGACAAAGGGCTATTTACTTGATTACAGCACTAAGCATAAACCCAGGCAGCGCTTACAAGGTAGACTGGGGATGTCGGAATCACTTACCATTAGCCATAAGGAATTTTGGAATGAGGTCCACATTCCAGTCCCTTCCTCGCCCCATGGATTCTGGTGGAGTTCCTGGTAAGTTAAACCTTTTGTAGAGCTTTGGAGAGAATACAGAACTTGTTATGGCACAGGAAACAGCTACGGGAATGATTTCTCCCACACGAAGACACACACTCCACCTCCACATCTCCCCAGCTGAACACAAGCTCTTCAGAGCAAGATTTTGGCCAGCATTTGAGCACCCGTTTGATTTGCGATGCAATGCACAAAGCACACCCAGTAAATTCTCACAGTAAGAATTGAGTAGCTTTGTTCTGCTCATCCAATCGCTCTTTCCCCAAGGCTTAAAAGCTTGGGAATTTATGACCGGCTGAACAGAAATACTGTTTAACATTGCTAAAGGTAACCCGATCAAAACACCTTGTAGAGGGGAGCTCCTCTACACACTTAAATCAAACGCTCCAGGATAAATATTTAACCCAGTTAGATGGCAAGGAGAGCAGTGATTTCTTGATATCCAATTAATCAGCCTCACTAACAGCTCTAGAAGCTTCACTCTTGCAAATTGTAAGCAAAGGAGGTGGCGTCTGTCAAGACGGAAGTGCTTGCAGGCCAAGGACCAAGCGCAGCCTTGAGGCACAGATTCGTTAGGCCGTAACCATTTAGATGATGAGTTTTCCCATCACGCTTCTCCCCTGCTGGTGTGGAAGCGTCACAAAGCTTCCTTACTCAAAGGAAGCCCTTAAGAATAATTACTTGGAATCCACCCCTAGGAGAGCTCGAAATGAAGCCTTCGTTTTTTGGTGGGGGAGAAGAAAACAGGTGGGCACCCACCCCATACTTACATCCTCCAGGGGTGTAATGGATGCGCTTTCCCCTCCGTAGTAAGAGTTACGGTCCATGTGAAGGACTTTCTTTCCGTTCACTGACATGATTCCGGAGAGGATGCATTCCTGAGAAGAGGAAACAAGAAAGAATGCGAGGGCCACGTTAGCTGTGTTTGAGCCGCCTCCTATCTTTCCAAACGATGCTCCCAGAGCATGTTCTGACAGCCACCTGTGTGCCCAGACTCGGAGACACACGCAGTGTCCTTCACAAACACAGCAGTTACTTCTCTCCAGAATGAAGATACGCATGCCGAAAGCCTTTATTGAGATGGATTAACCCCTTATGAGGTTTGTTCCTTCCTCTGTGCAGCCAACCAAGATATTTTAACTCCACATCTACTGCCCATCAGGGCTCCCCTGAGGATATTTCTGGGAAGTCCATGCATTTGGACTTCCTAAATTGCCAGCTACAGGTGTTCTCAAAGAGGCAGCATCCTCCTTTATGGATGACACTGGGAGTATAAAACCTTGCCTAAAAGACTCCAGGAAGTCTCCCCAAAACCTCAGGCTTTGATAAGGGAGACACGCAAGAGCTACTCTTAGAGGGCAGGGGTAGCACAAAGGAAAAATCAAGCCATTTGGGAGCTTTATCATCTCAGCAGACACTTTGCTATCCTTGCCACATACCCACCACAATTACATCCACTGCGATCGCCTGAAGCAGCCAATCAGCTGCTCTGTCTGAGCACCACACCATGAGGCTGAGACTAATCGCAGGGGTCACAAGTTAAGAGTTTGCAGAACCAGCCAAGGACTTGCCCGGTTAAATCCCCACTAAAGCACCACTTCGCAGGAATCTCGGTCACCGGCTCTGGCGTTCACAAGCCAGAGAGCTTAACAAAAACTTAAACACTTGCACGCTTAGGGCTGCTTATCACAGAGGTTTTACTGGTCTTTACCACTCAGCTCTCTTCAAAAGCTGATTCCCATCCACAACGAGTTTGCGTTCACCATCAGCATTATCTAAATTTGTAGATTCCAGCCTGTAGATCCCAGGATGTGGATTTGTAGATCCACATCCCACATTCCCTTTCATCCAGCTGCAGAGTGATGCCTCTGCTGCACATCAGCTCACCCATGAGCGGAGGAGCCGTTCATTCAAGGAAAGCAGCAGCCTGGCCTTCCTGGCAGAGATCTGCATCTCTATGAGATCCTTCACGTTTACTCTACGTGTCTCGTGCCGTGGAGCATTCAGGACTCGTGTGTGTCACCTCCTCCCTGCTGTGGAGTTCAGGAGGCAAACAATATAGAATCACAGAGTCATAGAATCATCAGGTTGGAAAAGACCCATCGGATCATCAAGTCCAACCATTCCCATCAATCGCTAACCCATGTCCCTCAGCACCTCGTCCACCCGGCCCTTAAAACCCTCCAGGGAAGGGGACTCAACCCCCTCCCTGGTCAGCCGCTGCCACGGACCAGTCACCCTTTCCATGAAAAATTTTTTTCCTGCTGTCCAGCCTGAGCCTCCCCTGGTGGAGCTTGAGGCCATTCCCTCTCGTCCTGTCCCCTGTCACTTGGGAGAAGAGGCCAGCTTCCTCCTCTCCACAACCTCCTTTTAGCAATGCTGCCCACTACAGGTACTGGTGAACGCACCCAGCTAAACCACAGTCTCCCACCACATATTGTTTATAGAATCATAGAATGGTTGGAATTGGAAGGGGTCTTAAAACCCATCTAGTTCCAACCCCCTGTCATGGGCAGGGACACTTCCCACTGGATCACGTTGCTCAAAGCCTCATCCAACCTGGCCTTCAACACCTCCAGGGATGGGGCAGCCACAACTTCTCTGGGCAGCCCATGTCCAGGCCTCACCATCGTCACAGGAAAACATTTCTTCCCAAGATCTCATCTCAGTCTCCCCTCTTCCAGCTCAAATTCATTCCGCCTTGTCCAATTCCTGCACTCCCTGATCGAGAGACCTTCTCCATTTTTCCTGTAGGCCCTCATTACCCCTTAAGCGAATTGCAAATCCTAACTCCATTAAATCACAGAATTCTTTAAGCTGGAGAAGACGTTTAAGGTCATCAAGTCCAATCAAAATCTTGGTGTTGAGGAAGCTTTTAAACCCATCTTCACCTTCAACAAAGGCCAAAAAATGGTAAAGGCAGCTTGCGGGAGGGGTTACTTGGTTTCAAAGTGTCTCAACATCTGCAGGTGCGTGGACGTCTGCCAGGGATCACTGGCATCAGGACTTGCTGTTCCTGAACTTCCAGGTGGCAATGAGCAAGCCTTCCCTGCTAGAAGAGCAAGGAGCTGCTGGCCAGCCTACTGCCCACCCAGATGCCACGAGAAGCCGGCCATGGTCCTGGAAAGCAAAGCCAGCACAAGTAAACGGCAAGAATGGGCTGCTTGCTGAGTTTAAGCCCTGAAGTTGGGGGTGATTTCACAGCTTCATGATTGTCACATGGATCGTGAACAAAGTGAGCCACAGGGCTTCCCACAAATCCTCTCTACAAGCCATCAGCTGCCCCTTCCAGCACTGCAGCATCCTCCACAGACTCCAGACCTTTCACAGCCTAAAAGGCCTCTCTGCTTTTTCCAGTCAGGCTAAAGCCAGCAGAGACCCCTACAGCCAACACAGCTGCACTAAACCTTGTGTTAAGACACTCCTCAAAAGCTGTGTGAGCCCTACAGCGCTGAAGAACCGCAGGAGTGAAAGTACATGAGGCTTTTATGGTGATGTTAATGATTTACCACATGCAACGTGGGACAAACACACCAGGAGCACCGCTACAGAATCACGGAATCATTAAAGCTGGGAAAGACCTCTAAGATCATCCAGTCCAAGTGTCAGCCTGCCACCACTATGCCTACTAAACCATGTCCCAAAGTGCCACATTTATACAGTTTTTGAACCCCTTCAGGGATGGTGACTCCACCACTTCCCTAGGCAGCTTCTTCTAATACTCACCAATGGGATCTCCTGACTTACACTGAACCAGAGCTCCACACCTGGGCTCTGGTTTGACCCTTTCCTCTAGCCTGCAGCTTTATTCCCTCAGATCACCTTCCAAAACCCTGGCTCGCCAGCTCTGCCAGATGGTGGTGCAGGATTGACAACGTCCACGCTGGAGCTGAGTCACAGGGAAGCCAACCAGGATTTCCAAACAAGATAAATATCAACAGGAGGAACGGAGTAACAGCAAAAGCTGCAGAAGCGACATTCTTCATTCCAGATGTCAGCTGATTTCCTTCCTCCATTTAGCGGCACTTCAAAGCATTTCTTGCTCTATTTTCTCATTCATCACAACCCAGAAAGCCCGTATCCATTCAACAGGTTGCCTGCCCAAAACCAGGAGTCGGGGTAACTCAGGGGTATCAGTGTTTCCCTGCTTGCTTAAGATCACGCCCCTAGAATGAACGCAGGAACCAGCAGATCTAAGAGGTCTTCAGTATCTTTTCAATCACGTTTCAGATCCATTAAACACCAGTACAAGGATCAAGGCGGAGGTAGGACGATACTGTTTTATCCACGGCTCATGTAACAGACTCATTCCATTACTCAGGCTCCTGCAGAGCCCCGAAGTGTTCAAATCCTGCGTAGGCCTTTCACCATCGTTTCCCTTTGCGGCCGATGAGGCAACGGCACAGAGATAAAACACAGGAGACGCACAATGGATTTATCCTCCCAGCTCAGCAATTCCTTTTGCCGGCTGAGCGCAGGCCAAACCCATCTGCAGGGCACTAGGTTGCATCTAGGAACCGCCTGATGTGTCATTATGTCGTCTGGGTCAGGGAACGAGGAAAACAAACAGCCCAGACCGATAAGGGGTGGGCTGGAAAAGAGTTTGGACTGCAAATAAAAAAAGGGGAAGAATCAGAGTTCAAATCTGCGGCTTTGCAACTGTATTGTAAACAGCCACCCTTGGTAAAACTGAGCAGCTGCTGAGAGCAAAAACAGCAGCAAGACACAGCACGGAATGCTCCAGGGATCCAGCCGGGGTGGAATACAATCTCCAGGCAAATTACAGTCACGCTGCGCTACTCTAATCCACTGCTTCAGTCAGTTCGGGTTACACCGGCCTTCCAAGAGCTCGCATTGCGTTGCTGAATGAATGACAGAGCAAGTCTTCCAGCGATCGATGTCTGCAGCACCCCTCGGCTGCTCCGAACAGCCAAGGAACACAGGAGCAGGGAGAAAAACCCACAAGAAAACATGGAAACAGCATGTTGGACCATGAGAAAACAGACTCAGGGGTAACTTGGAGGTATCGGTGTTTCCATGTTTGCTTAAGACCATCAGCTCTTCCCTTGCCTGCATGAAGTGGTCAGGAATAGACCTTCCGCACGCAGATGCCTTTGAGAATCGAGGGAATCAAGTAGGTTTACATGGATATTCTCCAACTAGGGCGGCAGTTCAGAAAGGCTCAGGCAGACAGGGAACCTGAGCCAGTGGGGATCCATTTAACCACGCTGAGAGGAGGATTCCACACAAACCTCCTTTCGTTTTTGGGAGCAGGCTATGCCACCTCCAGCGTACGTGGGCTACATCGACTGCACTGGACTCCAAGGAGCAGGACTCAACATTCTGCTTAGTCGTGTGATAGGCAGAAGCCTTTACTCACTGCATCCCCTGCTACCAGAGGACGACACAAGGGATGGCGACGCTCTGCTTGGTCCTCACTGTCATTTTGACTTTTATTTAGGCCCTTCAATCAGCAAGGCTTGAGCTGACATAACGAAATATATCTTGAACTCAGAAGTCTGGCTGCTCGGCTCCTACAGAAAGTGAATCTGCCTCTTTGCGAGGGATTTATACAGGTTTAAGGTGGTGAGGCAGCTGGCAAGTAAGAAGCTTTAGTTCAGTGCACAGGTGCCTGCAAGGAGTGAAAACCCAGAAGGGACACAGTGTTCATCTGCGAGGGCTCAATGGGACAGTTTAATTACACCCAACATTCACGTTCAATACCTCAGGTTGGTCAGAGGACAGAAAACAGGTAATAAATGCCTGTCAGAGGGCACAACATCCCACTCCCAGGTGTCGTCGCAGCAAACAAGCACCGAGTCCTTTCCAGATCAATGTAAATGAAAGGGAAGTGAAAAGACAAGTCATAAAATCGAAACACAAGGTGTTCTACAGCCCGCTATCATCACAACAGATCAAAACCAGGTTTGTGCAGTAGGCCTGAAGAAAGATGCTGCCTCATCTGCAACGTACAATGCATCTCGCAAGCCTGAGCCAAGCATCTTAAAGCTATTAAGGCTTAAGCAACTCCCGAGAGGCCGTTCCCACCAGTGGCTCTAGGACGCAGTACCTGAAAGACCTACCAGCTCTCGTGCCAGGGCAGGCAAACCCACTCTGTCTGCCCTGCAGTGCCTGGAACTTCACCACCGCTCAAGGCAGAGAGGGACTGGGAGGAACACGGCGCTCCAGAACAAGCGCTGGGAAGTTAAGGGTACCTTGTGTAAGTCGTATCAGCAGTAATTCAGGATTAAAGATACTCTGGGATTATTTTTACAATATCTTTACAAGCTTGACACCGCAACAGGGTCTCCTGTTTGCATACCTAAGGGAAAAAAAGTATTTTTTGTGCCAGTGATCCCAATCCTAAAGCCACTCAAGCTCCTCATTACTGCCTGAAGAAGAGATCAGGGATGTGATTGAGAGCAGCCCTACAGAGAAGGACTCAGTGGATGAGAAGCTGGACACAAGCTGGCAATGGGCACTCACAGCCCAGACTGTATCCTGGGCTGCATCCAAAGAAGCGCAGCCAGCAGGGCGAGGGAGGGGACTCTGCCCCTCTATTCTGCTCTCGTGAGACCCCACCTGGCGTCCTCTGTCCACTTCTGGAATCTCCAACAGTAGAAAGACATGGAGCTGTTGGAACAGGTCCAGTGGAGGTCACGAAGATGATGTGAGGGCTGGAGCATCTCTGCTCTGAGGACAGGCTGAGAGAGTTGGGGTTGTTCAGCCTGGAGAAGAGAAGGCTCCAGGGAGACCTTAGAACAACCTTCCAGTACCTGAAAGGGCTCCAGGAGAGCTGAGGAGGGACTTTTTCCAAGAGCCTGGAGTGACGGAAAGAGGGGAAATGGCTTTAAATCGGAAGGGGAAGATTTAGATCAAACGTTAGGAAGAAATTATTCCCGATGAGGGTGGTGAGGCACTTCTCACAGAAGTCATGGCTGCCCCATCCATAGAGGTGTCCTTGCCCACGGCACGGAGTTAGAACTGGATGGGCTTTGAGGTGCCTTCCAACCCATCCCATTCCATGATTCTGTGACCAGCACCCAAAATATTCACGCGATGCTTTCAGATCCATCCAAAGTAGAATCACACAGAGACTCCTGTGGCCCTGCAAACCTGACCAGACTGACCGCTGCCAGAGATGTGTTAGTGGCTCTTCTACAAAGGCTGTGACGCTTATTTTTTCCTCTTTCAACCACCAACTGAACTTTCACTGGGGAAAAGAGAAAGAAAAAGCCCTCCAGGGCAGCACTACCCCTCCCAGATGGGCTGGATTACAGCTCTTTCATGGGCTTTGTAAAAATCTGAACAACAGATGCTGGGACGAGTCAAGAGGTAACACTGATGGGACAAGACGCAAGAGGGCATGACCCAAGAAGCAGCCTGGCAAAGGGCTCGGGGCTCGAGTACCTCAACCAACAACCAAGAGCCCTTCATCTCATTTTCTTCCAGCAGCATCAAGATTGGGATGTGGTGTGCAAGTCTGGCCTTTCCAAGAGGTGAGACAAACTCATTCATCTACAACAGGAGCTGCGTGAGACTCAAACCCATCTCTGCAAGAGCCAGAGTGAAGGGAAGGCTGGTTGAAAGCATCACCTGAAGCTTTGTGACAGCTCAGGGCTCTTAAGAAAAGGAAAGCGCCAACTGAACAAGTTTCCCCACAGCATTTTCCAGCTTCTTTTCCTCTGCCAGCACTGCTACCAGACCAAAGTCAGAGCAGCAGTCTTCAAACTCCCAGTTCGATGCATCATCTGCCTGCAGAGTCCTGCAGCCCAGCCTGAACCAGGCTCTGCTCCGACACTGCTCGCCACCCAGAACGGCTGAGCCAACAATATGTGTTTTAGGACTGGGAACGG
Organism: Clamator glandarius; assembly: GCA_033459285.1. Lineage (NCBI taxonomy): Eukaryota > Metazoa > Chordata > Aves > Cuculiformes > Cuculidae > Clamator > Clamator glandarius. The sequence continues at coordinate 723,939 of JAUNZM010000577.1, forward strand.
CCCAGCTGCACCAAGTTTCCATTCACTCACTTTTCTGCACGAGCTGCTCAAGTGGAGATGAAGTCCATTCCATTCTAATTGGTATTTCAGAGGGAAATTCTGCAGAGCAGAAGCAAAATGAGCCCTCCTGTGTGCTCCTAGGCTCTGGAGTTTGGTCAGCACACCTTAAAAATGGCTGTAATTTATTCCTTTTAACTCAACTGCTGATCATTAGCATCAGCTCTTCTAAAAAGTGATTGCACAAGAGGCCTTTTGTCCAATTTACACTGGCGTTTGTCAGTTTGGGATTAAGCTCGGTGCTTACCAACTTGATACCAGCTCACTCTAAAGCATAAATTAACATTTTAATGGAGCTCTGGATGTATCGGAGGCCCCTTCACTAGGAGCTCATTATATTTCACCTCCCCAGAAAGTCCATTTCCCTGCTTTGCTGAGCCAGACACAGGTTTTAGGACAAAACTGCAGCTTTCCCTATCAAAGGGAAGAAGCTTTTGCCTCCTGAAGTCATTCCTGCAACCTCAAAGGAAGAAAAGGAACGAAAGCAACCACAGAAGCTGGTTTTACCCTACAGCAGCAGCTGGGAAGACGCTCCCATACGTTTTCTTTGTGCTACATCCTGATTCTGTTCCCATAAACGCTGGGAGGATGGCATGGAGAAAACAGATTTGTGTCCGCAGATGCGACGCTTTTGCTTCTGTGCAGCCCCTGTCAATTCCCAGCACCAAAACCACAGTGGGAAGCACACGCATTTCTATTTACAATTACCACGTATTTCTATTTACAATTACCACCCTTAGGGGAAGTGGGGGGGGAAATCCCTCACGGCCAACCCCAAAGATGCCTCGTTAATGGGGAGAGAAGACAACGGGAGGAAACACAAGCAGGAAAGGCTCTTTACCAGCGAGCAAAACCGTCTCTCCACCATATTGGATTTTCTTCTCTCTTTTTCAAACAATGCCTCTTATTTTTAACTCGCAATCCACTGTTCCAGCCCCTCCTAAACCCCCAGTGGATAAGCTAGCGGTGGCCCCAGGCATCTCGCCGGCTTGAAGGAAGGTAGGAACAAGAAGAAATCCCCACGGGCGGCAACGCTGCCATGTTTTTCACCCCCCTAGCAGCCCGCAGCGCAGCCTGCATCCTCCACAATAGGACAAAGCCCTCACACGGCTCATCCCTGTCCCTCCGCCGCACCCTCCGAGTGCCATCAGCTGTCAGGTTTCCTCAGGGATGGCCAAGATGAAGCGACAACGCACAAGTGGATTTTTTTTTTTTTTTTTTTTTTTAGGGGGGGAGGTGGAGGGGCATCAAATAAATTTGACAGGCGTGCAGGGCTCGCCTGCCTTCCCATCCCCCTCCTGCTGCAGTCAGGGCTGGATGGAGAGCCGAAGGCTGCAAAGGCGGAGCGGGGAGAGGCGGGGTAGGGGGGGGGGGATAGCCAGGTTCTGCCTCCACCCCTATGCCAGGCTCAGCAGACGTGGCCACCTCGGGTGCGGGGGGTGAAAGGAGAAATATCTCGATTCAAAAAAAAAATTAAAATATCAGGCAATACAATCCCCGTTAGCGTTTTATTGTCTGGCAGCCCCACACCCTCCCTCTGCTGAACAACTGCATTCCCCGGGGCTTCCTGGGAGCTGGGCCCAGCCCCAAGGGGGATCCAGGGAGGAAAAACCAGCGCATTCAAACATGGGGGGCTATCGTGGGAAAAGTGAACCCACCCCGGGGGCTGCTGGCGAGGGGGAAGAAGGGCTCAGATCCAAGCCAGGGGGGTGATTAGTGATGATAATTAGAAGAGAGACAGGGGATGGGATAAGGAGGACCAGAAGCCAGGCACCTTGCGGAGATTAGTGAGGGGGGGGCTGTGATAATTAAACGGAGGATGGGACAGGGGGACCAGAATCCAGGCCCGCGGGGTGATGGGGGGGGGGGGCTGTGATAAGTAGGTGACAGATGAGGGATGGGATGAGGGGGACCAGAATGCAGGCACCCTAGAGGGATACTGGAGGGGGAAGAGGAACGCAGGCACCCAGACAGAGCTGTGGGGGGGGTACTACGGGGTTAAGGTGACAGATGAAGGACCATGGAGGGTGTTGAGGGTGAAAATCCAGTGTAAGATTGGAGAAAGGGACCCCAGCAGCCAGGGGGAGAAGCCAAGACCTGGGTACCAAAAGAAGGGAAAAGGAGGGGTTGCAGACCCTCAGCATCTCACCCCCAAGGCTGAGGGGAGGGGGAATCAAGAGAGGAGAGATAGGGAAGCAGGATCAGCAGCTGTATGAGGGATTGGGAAAGGGATCCCAGCATCCAGGGGAAGGAGCTGGGACTTGGGTGGGGGAAAGGTGAGGACACAGACCCTCAGCATCCCAGTCTGAGGTTGAGCGGAGTGGGAGGAAAAGCATCAGAGGAGCAGGATCAGCATCTGTGTGAGGGATGGGGAAGGGCCCCTGGCATCCAGAGGAGGCAGCCAGGACCCAGGAATCCAAGGCAGGGAGGGTAGGGAGGGTGCAGACCCCCAACAATCCCAGTCCAGGGCTGGGAGCAGTGGGAATCAACAAGGGTGAGATGGAGGACCAGAAGCAGTACCTGGGTGAAGGATGGGAAAGGGACCCTGGCATCCAGGGGAAACAGGACCCAGGTGCCTGAGGCTGGGGAGGTAGGAAGGGTGCAGACCCCCAGCGTCTCAGAGGTGGGGGGAATCACCAGGGGAGATGGGGGTTGGATTAGCAGCGATGTGAGGGGTGGAAAAAGGATCCTGGCATCCAGGGGAGCCAGGACCTGGCTGCCTGGAGAGTGCAGAGAGGGGCACAACCCCCCAGCTTCCCAGTCTGGGGTTGAGTGGAGGGGGGGAAATCATCAGGGGAGTGGAATCAGCAGCCATGTGAGGGATGGGGAAGGGATCCTGGCATCTAGGGAAGGGAGCCAGGACTCAGGAACCCCAGGCAGGCTGAGTATAGGGGGTGCTGACCCCCAGCATCCCAGAGTGGTAGGGAATCATAAAGGGAGAGATGGGGGAGCAAGATTAGCATCCGTGTGAGGAATGGGGAAGGGACCAGGACACAGGAACTCCAGGCAGGGTGGGTATAGAGGGTGCTGACCCCCAGCATCCATCCGGGGGCTGGGAGAGGGAGAAGAAAATCAGTAATGGAGAGATGGAGGGGTGGGATCAGCAGGTGGGAGGAGGGATGGGGGAGGGATGGAGAAGGGATCACGGCATTGAGGGGAACCAGGACACAAGTGGGGAAAGTGGAGGGGGCACAGACCCCCAGCATCACATCCCAGGGCTGGGAGTGGGGGAAGAAAATCATCAAGGAAGAGATGGGGTGAAAAGAAAATCATCAAGGGAGAGATGGAGGGGGGAAGAAAATCATCAAGGGAGAGATAGGGAGGAAAGACAATCATCAAGGGAGAGATGAGGGGGAAAGAAAATCGTCAAGGGAGAGATGGGGGGGGGGGGTGGAGGGGAAAGAGAATTATAAATGGAGAGATGGGAACGGAGGAATCAGCCCCTGTGTGAGGGACAGGGAAGGTATCCTGGCATCCAGGGTAACCAGGACCCGGGTAGGCGAAGAGGAGGGGGCATAGAAACCCAGGCAGGGGTTGTAGGGAGGGCGCAGACCCCCAGCATCCCAGAGTGGGGAAGGGAGGAATCATAAAGGGAGAGATGGGGGAGTGGGATCAGCATCTGTGTGAGGGACCAGGACGCAGGAACCCCAGGCAGGGGGAAATATAGAGCGTGGTGACCCCCAGCATCCATCCCAGGGCTGGGAAGGGGGGCAGAAAATCAGTAAGGGAGAAATGGAGGGCGGTATAAGCAGCTGTGTGAGGGATGGGGGGGCGGGAATAGGGAAGGGATCTTGGCATCCACAGGAACCAGGACCTGGGTAGGGAAAGGGGAGGGGGCACAGAGCCCCAGCAACCCATCCCAGGGCTGGGAGGCGGGGGCCAAAAATCAACACGGGAGAGATGGAAGAGCACGATTAGCACCCGCGTGAGGGGCGGAGAGGGTCCAGGCTCGAGCAAGGCCTGGAGGCAGGGACGGGGGGGGGGGGGTGCAGGGCGGCGGCCGCTCGCTGCGAGGCCCAAGGCCCCGTCTGGAAGGCTCCTCCTCACCGTGAGGCCGGTGCCCAGCACGATCACGTCGTACTCCTCATTCATGGCGGCGCAGGAACCGTTTCTGCGGGGAGGCGTGTGGTTTCCTCTCTCTCTCACCGCTGGGCTGGGGCGAGCTGGGTGCTAGCGGGAGCGGCAGAAAATGGAGCCGCGCCGTGAGGAGACCGCGCCGGGAGGGGGCGGGGCCACGCGCGTGTCAATCAAACCCCGGCTCGGAGTGCTATTGGCCGCGAGTAGTGAAGGGGCGTGGCCACAAGAGTGTCAATCAATCTCCGGCTCGGTCTGCTATTGGCTGAGCGCCGAGAGGGGGCGGGGGCCAAGCGCCTGTCAATCAACGCCCGGCGCCGCTCGCTACTACCAGCCGATGGGGCGGGGCCAAGCGCCTGTCAATCATCACTAGAGCTGGCGGGCTATTGGCTGACTGCCACGATGGGCGGGGTAATAGCATGTCAATCAAGGACAAAGGCGGAGCGCTATTGGCGCGTCGCCGCTCGCTAGTAACAGCCGAGGGGGCGGGGGCCTCGCAGCTGCCAATCAATGCCAAGGGCGGGGCGCTATTGGCTAAACGCCGTTAGAGGCGGGGTCAAGCGCTTGTCAATCAATACACGGCGCCACTTGCTATTGGCTCCCCGTTGCTAGGGGGCGGGCCTTGCCCCCGTGGTGAGGCGGGACGGGCCGCGCATGCGCAGTGCGGGTTTGGGCAGCGCGAAGGGCGTCCTCAATGGGGGTTGCCCTGGGGGGGTGAGGGCGTTGTACTGAGACCCCTGTCGAACAAGCCCATAGACTGCAAAAATGAGCTCAGAGAACCTAATAACGGGCACAGAGACCCCTAAAATGGTCCGAGGGACCCCCAAAGCAAGCTGAGAGACCCCCAAAACGGGTGCAGACACCTCCAAAAAGGGCTCAGACCCTACAAAATGGCACAGTGATCCCCAAAATGGGTGCAGACACCCCCAAAGTGGGGTTAGGGACCCTCAAAAATGGCACAGTGACCCCCAAAATAGGTGCAGACACCCCCCAAAAGGGCCTGGAGACCTAAAAATGGCATAGGGATGCCCAAAATGTGCACATACTCCCCTCAAAATGGCACAGAGACCCCAAAATATGTGCAGACTCCCCCACAAAAATTAGCTTAGAAACCACCAAAAATGGGACAGAGACCCCAAAAATGCATGGACAACCCCCAAACAAGGTCAGAGCCCCAAAATGTGCCCAGAGTACTGAAAATAATTCCAGAGATCTCCCAAAAGGGCGCAGAGACACTGAAAAACCGGCACAGAGACCCCCAAAAACAGCAAAACCCCCCCAAAATGGGCAGGGACTGCAATTAAGGGCACAGTGACTGCCAAAATGAGCCCCGAGAGCCCAAAAAAGGGCACAGAGACCCCCAAAATGGTTGCAGACACCCCCAGAATGGGGTCAGACCCCCAGAAATGTGCCCAGAGACACTGAAAACGGGCACAGAGACCCCCAAAATGGGCACAGAGACCTCAAAACCAGTAAAGAAATCCCCAAGACATTGGCATGGACGGCACTGGTCCCAACCCAAATTAGGAGCAGCAGCCTTCAAGCTCCCAGTTTGATGCATCATCTGCCTGCAGAGTCCTGCAGCCCAGCCCGAACCAGGCTCTGCTCCGACACTGCTCGCCACCCAGAATGGTTGAACCACCAACGGTTCCCAGTTCTGGAATCTCCGACAGAAGAAGGAGATGGATCTGTTGGTGCGAGTCCAGCGGAGGCTACAAAGACGATCTGAGGGCTGGAGAACCTCTGCTGCGAGGACAGGCTGAGAGAGTTGGGGTTGTTCACAGAATCACTGGGTTGGAAGAGACCCACTGGATCATCGAGTCCAACCGTTCCCATCAATCTCTAACCCATGTCCCTCAGCACCTTGTCCACCCGTCCCTTAAACCCCTCCAGGGAAGGTAACTCAACCCCCACCCTGGGCAGCCTCTGACAGGGACCAATCACCCTTTCAATGAAATAGTTTTTCCTGATGTCCAGCCTGAGCCTCCCCTGGTGGAGCTTGAGGCCATTCCCTCTCGTCCTGTCCCGTCCCTTGGGAGAAGAGCCCAACTCCCTCCTCTCCACAAACTCCTCTCAGGGACTTGGAGAGAGCAATGAGGTCTCCCCTCAGCCTCCTCTTCTCCAGGCTAAAAACACCCCCAGGTCTCTCAGTGCTCCTGGAGTCTGGAGAAGGATCCAGGGAGACCTTAGAGCGGCCTTCTAGTATCTGAAGGGGCTCCAGGGAAGCTGGGATGGGGCTCTTGCTCAGGAAGTGCAGGAATAGGACAAGAGGGATCGGTTTTAAGCTGAAAGAGGGGAGATTGAGATGAGATATTGGGAAGAAATGTTCTCCTGTGAGGGTGGGGAGGCCCTGGACCAGGTTGCCCAGAGAAGCTGTGGCTGCCCCATCCCTGGAGGTGTTGAAGGCCAGGTTGGATGGGGCTGGGAGCAGCCTGATCTGGTGGGACCATCCAGCATCCCTTGCCACAAGGCTGGTGTTTTCCCCCTGCATCCCACAGACCACAGGGAAGTGCTTTGTTAATTACAACAAGAAACTATGCTAATTACGGCATATTTCTGCTTCACAAATGCAAGGTTTCACTTCTCACATGCAGCACCATTCACATTTCCCTCTTTTCACCCCAAAACACAGGAACATTAGCATTTCCTCTCATTCTGGGTGCAGGAAATCCCCTCATCCGTGTCACAACCGCAGAGCAGCACCGACGCAATGGGGCCAGAGAGATTTTTGGGGGAAGATTTGACCTTTTTTTTTGCATTTAAGAGGGTTTTTTTCATCCTCGCTGCTACCCAGTCTTCACCACCCACTGCTTCCTTGAAGCGAGGCAGGAATTTCCAACCTCTGCTCTGGTTTTAAAGCCCTGTGGATCTGCATTCCGGGGAAGAGGAGTGAATCGGGGAGGGAAAACCTATGGCAAAGCTGCTTATGCACCTCGGGGTGGCTGGTGGGGATTAGACACGCTCAGGGCTTAAGGCATCTTAATTTGGTTGCGTCCCTGCCATCCACCAGGACGCACAATGTGGAGGGGTGGGTGCCAGGGCCCAATGGAGAACCAGGCAAAGCTCCATCCCGTCGTCAAAAACACAAAAGCTGGGAGTGTTTAGCCTGGAGAAGAGGAGGCTGAGGGGAGACCTCATTGCTCTCTCCAACTCCCTGAGAGGAGGTTGTGGAGAGGAGGGAGCTGGGCTCTTCTCCCAAGGGACAGGGGACAGGACAGAGGGAATGGCCTCAAGCTCTGCCAGGGGAGATTTAGGCTTGAGATAAGGAAAAAATTCTTCACGGGAAAGGGTCGTTAGGCATTGGAACAGTCTGCCCAGGGAGGTGGTTGACTTGCCTTCCCTGGAGGTGTTTAAGGTGAGGGTGGATGAGGTACTTAGAGGCATGATTTAGAGATTGGTGGCAATGGTTGGACTCGACGATCCAGTGGGTCTCTTCCAACCGGGTTATTCTATGATTCTGTTCTATGAATGACCTGAGTTGGAAGGGCCTGACAAGGATCAGCGAGTCCAACTTCTGGTCCTGTACGGGACAACCTCAACGTTCACACCGTGTGGCTGGGGATGTTGGCTAAATGCTTCTGGAATACTGTCAGGCTTGGTGCCGTGACTGCTTCTCTTGGGAGCTCTTCCACCACTCTCGGGGTGAAGAACCTCAGCTAATATCCAACCTAACCCTCATCTTCCTGCCATTCTCTCAGGTCCTATCATTGGTCACCAGAGAGAGATCAACACCTGCTTCTCCTCCCTGTGTGAGGACGTTATAAACTGCAATGAGGTCCTTAGTGTCCTCTTCTCTAGGCTGACCAGACCAAGTGCCTTCAACCGCTCTTCACACGACTTCCCCTCTAGACCCTTGACCAACTTTGTGGCCTCATCTGGCCACCATTCAGTAGCTTTAGATTCTTTAAATCCTGTGGTGCCGCAAACTGCACACAACACTCACGGTGGGGCCACACCAGCGTGGAGTACAGGGAGTGGTGACTTGGATGGCAATCAGAGCAGCTCCTTTTAAATGGTTTTAATTTTTGGAGGAGCAAAAGCCGAAGAGACAATCATGTCTCCATGGCCTTGGGATATTGGACCTGGCAGCCTCAAATGAAGGCAGCTCCCTATTTTTCCTGCTCTTTATGGAAACGGCTGGTACCAAACTCATCCACACCCAGGTAAGGAAAAATATCATAGAATCATGGAATGGTTTGGGTGGGAAGGGACCTCAAAGCCCATTCAGTTCCAACCCCCTGCATGGGCAGGGACACCTCCCACTGGATCAGGCTGCTCCAGGCCCCATCCAACCTGGCCTTGAACACCTCCAGGGGTGGGGCAGCCACCATTTCTATAGGCAACCTGTATCAATGTTTTTAATCTAAAAGAGGAGAAGTTCAGATTAGATCTTAGGAAGAAATATTACATGCTGAGGGGGGTGAGGCTTTGGCACAGGTTGCCAGAGCGGCAGTAGATGTCCCATCTCTGGAAACATTCAAGGTTAGGTTGGATGGGGCTCTGAGCAACCTGATCGAGTTGAAGATGTCCCTGCTCACCACAGGGTGGTTGGATTGGATGACCTTCACGGTCCCTTCCAACCCAAACCATCCTACGATTCTATGATTTACAGGGTTGCAGTATTGCTGTGACCAGGGCTGCATTTATGGAAGGATTCAGGATCTTTAATGGAATAAAGCCACTTCCTCGCCTGCCCAGGGGCTGACACGACTCCCACCACCCTGTGCTGTTAGTGCCTTCCAGTGACAATCCCTTTTTTTTCTCCCTAATGGAGAAGAATCTTCTTCATAGATGGAGAAACAAGGCACAGGAAGAGTGGGAAAAGTAGGTGTTGGAGGCTTATGTGCTGGGTTCAGCTTTGGGTCCCTCACTACCACACTGAGGGGCTGGAGTGTGTTCAGAGAAGGAAACGAAGCTGGGGGAGAGTTTAGAGCACAAGCCTTATAAGAGGTGGCCGAGGGACCCGAGGTTGTTTATTCTTGAGAAAAGGAGACAAAGGGGAGGCCTTATCGCTCTCTACAATTATCTGAAAGGAGGTTGTAGCGAGGTGGGTGCTGGTCTCTTCTCCCAAATGACAAGCAATAGGAGGAGGGGAAATGGTCTCACATTGCACCAGGGGAGGTTCAGATTAGATATCAGGAAAAATTTCATCACCGAAAGGGTTCTCAGGCCCTGGCAGAGGCTGCCCAGGGAGGTGGTGGAGTCCCTGTCCCTGCAGGTGTTTAAAAGACAAGGAGATGAAGTGCTCAAGGCATCTGGTTTAGTAGTGAACAGCTACAGTTGGGCTTGATAGTCTCAAAGATCTTTTCCAACCACGCGATTCTATGATTCTGTGATATGCGGAGGAGTCTTGAGATGCTCCAAGCGCTGCGCCTCCCCCTCTTTCAAGCCCCCTTTCGCAGCCCCCCAAGTTATTTTTGTGAGCATGCTGCCTCTTCTTGAGCAACACGAGCTGGAAGAGGGGAGCAGGCCCTAACCCTGCCATAAAGCATGTTGAATTCAGGAGAAGAGTGGTGTCACTCTAGTTTAGGGTTCTTGTGGTAAATGCTGCTCCACAGGGTGGGAATTTCTCGCTCAAACAGAGCTCAGCATCGTCTTAAACCCACCCAGCAGCGTGTCAGACTGCAACATGAGCACCATGGCTTGAGCAGAGCGAATCCCAAGCGTGCTCACTCACTTGCAGGCCTGACTTTTATCACTGGCTACCACCAAAACCACAGAAACCCATTGTTTTTTACATCTTGACGTGACATAAAGACATGGGCGGGCCACGTTTCTACATAAAACCAGATGTATAATTCCAGATGGACGCAAATAAACCAAACAGCCACAGCAGCTCTTACAGAATCACAGAATGGTTTTTGTTGGAAAAGACCTTTGAGATCACTGAGTCTGAACAGCAATCCAGCCCTGCAAAGCCTGTCATGAGACCATGTCCCCATGTATGACACCTCCTTGTCTTTTAAACACTTCCAGGGACGGGGACTCGGCCACCTACCTGGGAAGCCTCTTCCAATGCGTGACAACCCTTTCAGTAAAGAAATTCCTCCTAATATCCAACCTGAATCCATTCCCCTTGTCCTGTCACTGGCTGCCAGGGAGAAGAGACCAACACCCACCTCCTTTCAGGTAATTGTAGAGAGCGATAAGGCCTCCCCTCAGTCTCCTTTTCTCTGGAATAAACAACCCCGGGTCCCTCAGCTGCCTCTTATAAGGCTTGTGCTCTAAACCCTCCCCAAGCTTCATTCCCTTCTCTGGACGCGCTCCAGCCCCTCAATGTCTTTCTTGTAGAGAGGGGCCCAAAACTGAACCCAGGATTCAAGGTGTGGTCTCACCAATGCCGATTCCAGGGGCACAATCACTTCCCTGTTCCCACTGGCCACTCCAAGATGCTGCCGGCCTTCTTGGCCACCTGGGCCACTGCTGGCTCGTGTTCAGCTGACTATCAGTCAACACCCCCCAGGTCCTTCTCCTCCAGGCAGCTTTCCAGCCGCTCCTCTCCAAACCTGCAGCGTTGCACGGGGTTGTTGTGATCCAAGTGCATGACTGAGCACTTGGCCCTGTTGAACCTCATGCAATTGGCCTCGGCCCATGGATCCAGCCTGTCCAGGTCCCTCTTGTACCTTTACCTGTATTCCAGGCTGTTGGAGACATATTGGCTACATTAAATATTAAAGTATTTCCCTGTATACTTCAAAGAGCAGGATTTGTTTTCAAGTTCCTTGGTGGTGAGAGATACCAAGCAAGTCTGGAATAACAAACACCACTTTTTGAGCCTGATTCAAAGACCCTTGATGTCACTGCAAGGTAGAAGCCTTTGTATTGATTTCAGGAGGCTTTGGGATCAGGCTTGGGCCACAAAAAGGAAGGAAGAAGTTGATGCAGCCTGAAGAGTCCTCATGCCTGTCCTCTGCAGCTCAAATTCAATGAAGGAAGAGTCACCAACCCACTTAGACTGTACCACATTCAGCCTCTCTCAGGAGCTACCAAAAGAGAGGCCACTTAAAGCAGCTGAAGATATTAATGGAGACCAAGGGTTATAAAAATGAAGGATCCATGTGCATCTTCTCCTTCAGAATGTCCCGACAGAAACATTCCAGCAAAAGCTACACAGGCTCCAGCAGGTTCAAGCCACGCAGGTCCCCACAGGTCATCGAACAATGCTCTTCCTTGGTTGATTTATCCTTCAACGAGCTGCAGCCTCAGCTCGTTTGGATGTGCTGGGTGCTGCACATAAAGAGGTGGAGTTCAGCCCTGAAATTTGGAAGTGAAAGAAAAGTAGCCATGAATTTACAAGGATGGGGTCAGGAAGGTGAGAGCCCAGACTCATTATGTCCATTATTTTATGAGATAATTCTCTTTAAAATATGTTTCCCCCTACACATATTCCCAAGTGTGAAGTTTGGTTTCTCTACTCAATCCTTGGGCAAAATTTCATCATTTTAAACAGGTGTTTGACTAAATCTGTAGTTATTAAGTGATAATCAGAGAATTATAGAATCACCAGGTTGGAAGAGACCCACTGGAACATGGAGTCCAACCATTCCCATCAATCACTAACCCATGTCCCTCAGCACCTCATCCACCCGTCCCTTAAACTCCTCCAGGGAAGGGGACTCAACCCCCTCCCTGGGCAGCCTCTGCCAGGGACCACCCTTCCCGGGAAATATTTCCTCCTGCTGTCCATCCTGAGCCTCCCCTGGTGGAGCCTGAGGCCATTCCTTCTCGTCCTGTCCCCTGTCCCTTGGGAGAAGAGCCCAGCTCCCTCATCTCCACAACCTCCTTTCAGGGAGTTGGAGAGAGCAATGATAACTAACGTACCACGCTGAACTGACGTCGGTTTTTTAGTTCACATTTCGTCTCACGTGCTGATATTCATTTCCCGGAACACCTGGATGACATCTGGCTTCCTTGCGAGCTGCCGTGCCAGCAGGCCTGTGCCATCCGGAGTGTCCTGCAGCCCGACACGGAGCAAGAGCCTTGCGGCATCCGCCTGCTGCCCAGCGCAGGCCACGTGCAGGGCTGTGGAGGAGATAAGAAATCAAGACAGGAGCTGAGATTGCCCAGCAGGATCAATTGGTGGTGCTGGTCGATGAGAAGCTTGACATGAGCTGGCAACGTGTGCTCGTAGCCCACAAGGCCAACCGTATCCTGGGCTGCATCCAAAGAACGTGGCCAGCAGGGTGAGGGAGGGGGATTCTGCCCTCTATTCCTCTCTTGTGAGACCTCAGCTGGAGTCCTGTGTCCAGGTCTGGAATCCTCAATGAAAGAAGGAGATGGAGCTGTTGGAATGGGGCCAGAGGAGGCTACAAAGATGATGTGAGGGCTGGAGCACCTCTGCTATGAGGACAGGCTGAGAGAGTTGGGGTTGTTCAGCCTGGAGAAGAAAAGGCTCTGAGGACACCTTCTAGCAGCTTTCCAGTACCTGAAGGGGCTCCAGGAAAGCTGGAGAGGGACTGTTCACAAAGGTTTGGAGTGATAGGATGAGGGGCAATGCCTGGTTTTTAGCCTGGAGAAGACGAGGCTGAGGCGTGACCTCATTGCTTTCTACAACTGCCTGAGAGGAGGTTTTACCAAGGTGGGTGCTGATCGTTTATGATCATCTTTGTAGCCTCCTCTGGTCTTGTTCCAACAGCTCCATCTCCTTCTTCTGTTGAGGATTCCAGAACAGGACACAGGACTCCAGCTGAGGTCTCACAAGAGAGGAACAGAGGGGCAGAATCCCCATGGATAACACAGGCAGAAACAGAGGGTGGACGAGAAGTCCCCCAAAGGGTGCAAAGGTGCTGGGAACAGAGCAGCTGACGGGCTCGAGGAGCCACCACAAATGTCCCCTGCTTGGATGAGATCAGTAGAGCTCGAATTAATCACTGAGGGGGTGGAGGGCGAGACCAAGAGGTACAAGACTGTTCACGCTCGCCGCTGAAGCGTGTTATTAAGCAAACCTGAAGACTGGGGAAGTTGCCAATCTTGGCAGTGGCTGAAACCATTTATAGATACTTTTTTTTTTTTTTTTTGAGAGAGATGTTGATGCAAGAGTCGCCTCACACATTCATGTTGAGAATGTCACCTCACTGCCATTACTATAGCGGCTATATTTATGTTCAAGCTCTCTCCTATGCCATTCTGAGGGAGTTTGATAAGGAATTGAAGCATAAGAGGTTGTGTAATCGTCATATTCGTCTGCTCACCCCACACGTTTCAAATTGGCTCATTTCAACCAAATTTGATGGTGAGGCGGCAGCAGCGATGATGTTAAGCTCCTGAGTTTCATGCAAAATAAGCAACTGGGTAAAGAGAAACACTAATTAGCATCTCTGTTCTTCCCCCAAGGGAAAGGCTCCAGTGCAGGCTCCACCACGCTGTTAGAGACCAGAAAGTCCAGCAGGAAGGGAGCCAGTGAATGAAAAAAGACGCAGGTTGTGCTGCTCCAAGAGCTATTTGCATCCGTGCACCTGGTATCGTCTTCCACGCTCCACTGAGCAGCTGCAGTGCAGGCAGCCCTGGAAATTGGGCTCCTGTTATTAAAAAGGACTCTCATTGTCACGATATCATAGGATGGTTTGGGTTGAAAAGGGACCTTAAAGATCATCCAGTTCCAACCTCCTCTCCCATGGGCAGGGACACCTCTCACCAGGCTTCTCAAAGTTCCATCCAACCTGGTCTTGAACCCCTCCAAGGATGGGGCAGCCACAACTTCTCTGGGCAACCTGGGCCACCCTCATCAGAAAGAATTTCTTCCTAATGTCTAATCTAAAGCTTCTCCCTTCCAATTTAAAGCAATTCCCCCTCGTCCTATCACTCCAGGGCCTCGGAAAAAGTCCCTCCCCAGCCTTCCTGGACCCGTTTTCACTACTGGAAAGCTGCTAGAAGGTCCCCCCAGAGCCTTCTCTTCTCCAGGCTGAACAAGCCCAACTCTCTCAGCCTGTCCTCCTAGTAGAGGTTCTCCAGCCCTCGCATCATCTTCGTGGCCTCCTCTGGACCCATTCCAACAGCTCCATCTCCTTCTTATGTTGGGGATTCCAGACCTGGACTCAGGACTCCAGGTGGGGTCTCACAAGAGTGATCTAGAGGAGCAGAATCCCGTCCCTCACCCTGCTGGCCGCGCTTCTTTGGATGTAGCCCAGGACACGCTCAGCATAGCTTGGCAGCCTTACCAGAACGGTTCTTCCCATCCTTCGCATGGACATCAGCACCGAGGGACAGCAGCGTCTGGATGGTGTGCACGTGTCCTTCCTGCAGTGGTGAGCACGAGGACATGGGTTATTTACTCAGAAGCAGCTCTGCACAATTTCTCACCTTTGCATTTAGAATAATAGAATCGCTTTCTTCAAAAAGATCTTTAAGACCATCATTCCAACTGTACCTGTCTGCTACTAAACCAGATCCCTCAGCACCTCATCTCCTTGTGTTTTAAGCCCCTCCAGGGATGGGGACTCCACCACCTCCCTGGGCAGCCTCTGCCAGGGCCTGAGAACGCTTCTGGTAAAGAAATTTTTCCTGATGTCCAATCTGAACCTTCCCTGGTGCAGCTTGAGACCATTTCCTCTTGTCCTGTCCCCTGTCACCTGGGAGAACAGACCAACACCCACTTTGCTACAACCTCCTTCCAGGGAGTTGTAGACAGCGATAAGGTCTGTTTAGCTGAAATAACTCAGGCCTAGAAAGAAAGGAGGCTTCAAGCAATCTATCCTAATTGCGCTGGGCACCTGGAAGGGGCACACAGGCAGATACACTCTGTCACGGTCAAATCCAGAGGTACTAGGAGCTGCTCCAGGCTCCAGAGGACCTTAGAGCAGCTGGAAATCAGTGTCAGCTGCCTCTGGCAGTGCAGGTTGGGTCCATCATCAAGGGAATTCCCAGACACGCTGCCATTATCCTACAGGAATCGCTTGGAGATGTTCCTGGGCTGGAGGCCAGTTCCAAGTGGTGTCCCCAGGTCTCAGTGCTGGGACCAGGCCTGTTCAATGTCTTTATCAAAGACCTGGATGAAGGCTTTGAGCGTACCCTTAGCAAGTTTGCAGATGACACTAAGCTGGGGGGAAGTTTCAATCTGCTGGAGGGTTGGGAGGCTCCAAAGGGACTGAACAGGCTGGATCCATGGACTGAGACCAAAGGGATGAGGTTTAACGAGGCCAAATGGCGGGTCCTGCGTTTGAGGCACAACAACCCTGGGCAGCTCCAGACTAGGAGAAGTCTGGCTGGAAACTGCCTGGAGGAGAAGGTCCTGGGAGTGGCCAGCAGGGCTAGGGAGGTTCTTCTCCCTCTGGACTCAGCCCTGGGGAGACCGCTCCTCGAATCCTGGGGTCAGTTCTGGGCCCATCACCACAAGAAGGATGTTGAGGCTCTGGAGCGAGTGCAGAGAAGAGCAACGAAGCTGGGGAAGGGGATGGAGAACAAGCCTGAGGGCCCTGGGGGTGTTTAGCCTGGAGGAGGCTGAGGGGAGAGCTCATTGCTCTCTGCAACTCCCTGAGAGGAGCTTGTGGAGAGGAGGGAGCTGGGCTCTTCTCCCAAGGGACAGGACGAGAGGGAATGGCCTCAAGCTCCACCAGGGGAGGTTTAGTTTGGACATTAGGAAAAACTATTTATGGAAAGAGTCATTGAGCAGTGGCAGAGGCTGCCCAGGGAAGGGGTTGAGTCCCCTTCCCTGGAGGGGTTTAAGGGACGGGTGGACGAGGTGCTGAGGGACACGGGTTAGTGATTGATGGGAATGGTTGCACTCGATGATCCAGTGGGTCCTTTCCAACCTAGTGATTCTGTCATTCTTTGATTCTGAGATTCTGGGCACCTTCTCCAGCCCTGCCGCTGGCAGTCCGTGAGAGGAGTCAGAGTTTGGCCCTCAGTCAGTGTGTCTGCACGTCCCTGCCAGCAATTTAGACCCAGGGTGTGAAAGACGTAGCAAGAGGCATCCCAGGAGCATAACTGTGTCTGCAAATACTAAACACGATGTTTTACAATCAAAAGCGTTCAGTTAAGACCAACAGGGCTTAAAATTAAAACCATGCTTGCTTTTAGAATTATAGAATCACAGAATGGCTTGAGTTGGAAGGGACCTCAAAGCCATTTCCACCCCCTACGATGGGCAGGGACACCTCCCGCTGGATCAGGTTTCTCCCATCCAACCTGGCCTAGAACACCTCCAAGGATGGGGCAGCCACCACTGTTCTGGGCAACCACAACCTTCACAGGAAAACATTTCTTCCTGATTTCTTCCTTTTAGACACCTTTAGATCCCACAGGGTCTTCCTGGTCATGGTGAACAGGTCCAGCTTGCACCGTTGGACCCTGAGCTGTGAGGAATCTGGAGGACACTCCCAGCACAGCTTCGCCTTCACCAGTGGCTGCAGAGGAATTACTGCACGAACATCCCGTGACTTACGACTGGGTGATACAACCTAAAGATGTTTCTTAATTGCTAATTAGTGCACTAATTTGTCAGCCAATCTTGCCTTTTCCTCTGTGTTCCTTGCTTACAAACAAGGAACTCAATTAATTTGCTTCAGCTGTCCACAGAGCTGTCAGACCCTAGAATCACAGAATAATTAAAGTTAGAAAAGATCATCCAGTTCAACACAACTGTGTCTACTAATCCATTTCCCAAAGTGCCATGGCCACACCACTTTTGAACATCTCCAGGGACGAGGACTCCACCACTGCCCTGGGCAGCCTCTGACAGTGCTTCAACACTCTTCCAGTAAATAATTTTTTCCCAATAACCAACCCAAACCTGCCTTGGAGCAACTTGAGGCCATTTTGTCTCATCCAACACCCACCTGGCTCCAGGCTCCTTTCCAGGAGCTGCAGAAGATGATGAGATCCCTCTCAGCCTTCTCTTCTCCATTACAAACAGCTCAAGTTCACTCAGCCGCTCCCAGAACCCCTGGGCTCCTGATCCTTCCCCAGCTCTGTTCCTCTTCTCCAGATTTGATCTAGCCCCTCAAGTTCTTTCTTGGAGTGAAGGGCCCAAAACTGAACCCAGGATTTGAGGTGCAGCCTCATCAGCGCTGAGTCCCGGGGGACGATCCCTTCTCTTCTCCTGCTGGCCTCACCACGGCTGATCTAAGCCAGGAGGCTGTTTGCCTTCTTGGCCACCTGGGCCACTGCTGGCTCCTGTTCAACCACTGCCAAGCAACACCCCCAAGTCCTTTTCTGCCGGGCAGCGTTCCAGCCGCTCTTCCCCAAGGCTGGAACCCTTGCATGGGGTTTCTGTGACCAAAGTGTAGGACCCAGCACTCGGCTTGTTGAACCCCATCCTGCTGGCCTCGGCCCTTGACTTCCCTCCCATAACAGCACCTGGCTATTTGTATGAAGGACTTGTTCAATACAGGATTGGAGGAGAAGAACCTGGGGTCCTGATTGAGGGGAAGCTCAACATGAGCCGGCAACACGCACTCCTGACCCAGAAGGTCAAAAGGGTCCTGGGCTGCATCAGAAGCGTGGCCAGCAGAGTGAGGGAAGAGATGCTGCTCCTCTGTTCTGCTCTTGTGAGACCCCACCTGGAATCCTGAGTCCCGTTCTGGAATCCCCAGCAACAGGCTTTCAAACTGTTGGAATGGGTCCAGAGGAGGCCATGGAGATGATCCTAGGGTTGGAGCACCTCTGCTGTGAGGACAGGCTGACAGCGTTGGGGTTGTTCAGCCTGGAGAAGAGAAGGCTCTGGGGAGACCTTAGAGCAGGTTCCAGTACCTGAAGGGGCTCTAGGAAAGCTGGGAAGGGACTTTTTATCAGGGAGTGCTGGGATAGGATGATGGGGAGTGGCTTTAAATTGGAAGGGGGAAGATTTAGATTAGACGTTAGGAAGAAATTCTTCCTGATAAGGGTGGTAAGGCCCTGGCCCAGGTTGCCTAAGGAAGTTGTGGCTGCCTCATCCCTGGACGTGTTCAAGATCAGGTTGGATGGAGCTTGGAGCAGCCTGGTCTGGCGGGAGTTGTCCCTGACCATGGCAGGGGGGTTGGAACTGGATGATCTTTCAGGTCCATTCCAACCCAAACTATTCTGTGATTCTAAGTGTTAGCAAAATCCTGGTGTTTTCCCACTTAAAGTTCCACAGGGATCTGAAGCAGCACTCATGGAGCTGTAGTTCAGCTCAGAGAGCAGAATTTGTTGCTGATCTCAACTGTTGTGCCTGTGGTACCCTCGGGCCTCCGGCATTTCCTAAAGGATCACTCCCATATTTCCCTGGCTCCGCCAGGGGAGATTTAGGCTTGAGATTAGGAAAAAGTTCTTCACGGAGAGGGTGATTAGGCATTGGAACAGTCTGCCCAGGGAGGTGGTTGAGTCACCGTCCCTGGAGGTGTTTAAGGTGAGGGTAGACGAGGTGCTTAGGAGCATGATTTAGGGATTGGTGGGAATGGTTGGACTCGACGATCCGGTGGGTCTCTTCCAACCTGGTTATTCTGTGATTCATAGAATCATAGAAGAACCAGGTTTGAAGAGACCCACCGGATCATGGAGTCCAACCATTCCCATCAATCACTAACCCATGTCCCTCAGCACCTCGTCCACACGTCCCTTAAATCCCTCCAGGGAAGGGGATTCAACCCCCTCCCTGGGCAGCCTCTGACAGGGACCAATGACCCTTTCCAGGAAATATTTCTTCCTGATGTTCATCCTGAACCTCCCCTGGTGGAGCTTGAGGCCATTCCCTCTCGTCCTGTCCCCTGTCCCTTGGGAGAAGAGCCCAGCTCCCTCCTCTCCACAACCTCCTCTCAGGGAGTTGCAGAGAGCAATGAGCTCTCCCCTCAGCCTCCTCTTCTCCAGGATAAACACCCCCAGGGCCCTCAGGCTTCTTCTCCAGCCCCTTCCCCAGCTTCGTTGCTCTTCTCTGCACTCGCTCCAGAGCCTCAACATCCTTCTGGTGGGGAGGAACCAGCACTGACCCCAGGATTCGAGGAGCGGTCTCACCAGTGCCAAGTATTTGTAATGCTCAATGAGAAGATTCACAACCCACTGTGCAATCCAGCCCCCGCCTCCCTCCTCTCTACACAAGCTTCTCCATAAATAAACCCTCTCTCCCTAAATAACGCCTGATTTTGTAATTACTCCTTCAAGGCAATGAATTAAGTCTTTGTCGTGCAGCATGAGAACGACAGGCCCTTATTTTTATCCCCCACCGCCCACTCTTTTCCCCTCAGGATCGTACGGCTCAGTAGCATCTTCCTCCCTGCTCGAGGCTCCCATCTCCCTCTACACAAACAGACACAGAGCCAGGAACCATTTTCACTTCCACAGCCTTGGCAGCAAATCGAGTTCCGAGCGTAATTTGATTTTCACGTATTTATAAACGCAAAGGAATAAGAAAAGAAGAAGAAGAAAACCCATCAGCCGAACAAACGATGCTGTAAATATGAAGTGACACGGAGCCTCGGGAAGGAAGACAAACCCATCAAATTGCTCCCCAATCAGCCGCTTGCCAAGACGGAGCTGGGATCTTCTCCAAGGTGCATTATATTCCCCGACAGCCTTGCTGTTAAACGTACCCTTGGCAACCAAAGAGCTTTCAATGTGGTTTCTTGGAGCACGAGGAAGGGAAGGTGGGAGAAAAGCCTCCTTTGTGGGAGCTGGCAAAGGCCACGGATGGGTCCTGCTGGAGTAGAACTGTTGCCAGTGCTCCCAGTCCAAGTCATTGATGCTTTTGCAGGAGCAGGGAGCTGGGAGGCTGCTTTGCTCCTGCTGCAAGTCTAGACAAAGCTCTGAGTGGTGTCCGCACAGCTGTCAGATCCTTGAGTCACCAAATCATTGAGGTTGGAAAAGAGCTCTAAGATCATCCAGTCCAACTGTCAGCCTGAGCTGAGCAGGGATCCAAGCAGGGATCTCAGCAGGGATCCCAGCAATTATCCGAGCAGGGATCCAAGTAATTATCTGAGCAGGGATCCAAGCAGGGACCTGAGCAAGGATCTAAGTAATTATCTGAGCAGGGATCTGAGCAGGGACCTGAGCAGGGATCCGAGCAGGGATCTGAGCAATTATCTGAGCAGGGATCTAAGTAATTATGCAAGCAGGGATCCAAGCAGGGACCTGAGCAGGGATCCAAGTAATTATCTGAGCAGGGATCCAAGCAGGGATTCAAGCAGGGATCTAAGTAATTATCTGAGCAGGGATCCAAGCAGGGATTCAAGCAGGGATCTAAGTAATTATCTGAGCAGGGATCCAAGCAGGGATCTAAGTAATTATCTGAGCAGGGATCCAAGCAGGGACCTGAGCAGGGATCTAAGTAATTATCTGAGCAGGGATCTAAGTAATTATGCGAGCAGGGATCCGAGCAGGGACCTAAGCAGGGATCTAAGTAATTATCTGAGCAGGGATCCAAGCAGGGATCTGAGTAGGGACCTTCCCTTGCCACCAGCTGCCAGTACGCTGCAGACCAACAGCATCAAGAGGAAGGGAGGCAGCAGAGTCCCAGGAGGGATCCTGGCCAGCGATAAGGCTTTTGGGATCTCCTCTGTGCTCCCAGAGAGTGTTGCAGGACCCACAGCCCACCAGGTGCTGCTTCCAGCAGAGCCCTAAGATGGGAGGAGGACAAAGCTCCAACAACTCTCACTGCCAGGAATTCAAAACAGCGAAGGACACAGATAAGCACCCAGGCGCTCCCTCCACCTTTCCACCTCTCCTTTCTCACGTCTGGGCAGGGCGGAATCTGTCCCATTGGGAAAACCCAGTTACTGTTTTACAACACATCAGCCATTCCTTGTCCAGGGATGAAGAAAAGCAGAAAAAAGAAAAAGTGGTCAAGCACTACCCACAGAATCATGGAATGGTTTAGGTTGAAAAGGACCTCAAAGTCCATCCAGTTCCAACCCCCCTGCCATGGGCAGGGACACCTCTCACTGGATCAGGCTGCTCCAAGCCCCATCCAACCTGGCCTTGGACACCTCCAGGAATCGTGCAGCCACCGCTTCCCTGGGTAACCTGGGCCAGGGCCTCCCCACTCTCCCAGGAGGACATTTCTTCCAAAGATCTCATTTCAATTTCCTATCTTTGAGCTTCAAACCATTCCCCCTTGTCCTACCCCTGCACTCCCTGATCAAGAGTCCCTCTGCAGCCCCTTCAGGTACTGGAAGCTGCTCTAAGGTCTCACTGGAACCTTCTCTTCTCCAGGCTGAACAACCCCAACTCTCTCAGCCTGTCCTCCTATGGGAGGTGCTCCAGCCCTGGGATCATCTTCATAGCCTCCTCTGGACTTGATCCAACAGCTCCATGTCCTTCCTGTGTAGAGGACTCCAGAACTGAATGCAGGACATCAGGTGAGGTCCCACAAGAAAGAATCCCCTCCTTTGCCCTGCTGGTCCCACTGCTTTGGAGGCAGCTCAGGATACAGTTGGCTTTCTGGCCTGCAAGCACACATCGCTGCCTCACATTGAGCGCTGGTGGAGAGACAAATGAGTTGAGCTTCACTATCCCCTCAGCCAGGCAGGAGGGCCCAGTAAGTCATTGGGGCAGAAGGGTGGAGAACAGAGCAACTCTGATACCCACCACCACTCTCTGGAGAGCTGGACACCTTTTATCATAGAATCATAGAATCACCAGGTTGGAAGAGACCCACTGGATCGTCAAATCCAACCATTCCCATCAAACACTAAACCATGTCCTTAGCGCCTCGTCCACCCATCCCTTAAACACCTCCAGGGAAGGTGACTCAAGAAGCTTGAGTCCCTGCTCAGATAATTACTTGGATCCCTGCTTGGATTTCTGCTTGGATCCCTGCTTGGATCCCTACTTAGATCCCTGCTCAGGTCTCTGCTTGGATAATTGCTTGGATCCCTCCCCACCAGAAGGATGTTGAGGCTCTGGAGCGAGTCCAGAGAAGAGCACCAGAGCTGAGGAAGGGGTTGGAGAACAAGCCTGAGGGCCCAGGGGGTGTTTAGCCTGGAGAAGAGGAGGCTGAGGGGAGAGCTCATTGCTCTCTCCAACTCCCTGAGAGAAGGTTGTCGAGAGGAGGGAGCTGGGCTCTTCTCCCAAGGGACAGGGGACAGGACAAGAGGGAATGGCCTCAAGCTCCACCAGGGGAGGTTTAGCCTGAACATTAGGAAAAAATTTTTCACAGAAAGGGTGACTGGTCCCTGTCAGAGGCTGCCCAGGGAGGGGGTTGAGTCCCCTTCCCTGGAGGGGTTTAAGGGACGGGTGGACGAGGTGCTGAGGGACATGAGTTAGTGATTGATGGGAATGGTTGGACTCAATGACCCGGTGGGTCTCTTCCAACCTGGTGATTCTATGATTCCCCATCATCCTCCATCCAAGGCAAACATCTAAACCTGCTCGTTTCAGACACCTGCCTGTAGGACACCAACTGGTAAAAGACTTTGCAGAGGAAGCCAAGGAACAGGGACAAACCTTGGCTGCGTAGTGTAGCGCTGTGAGCTGAAGGCTCGTCGTTCTCTCGTTTACATCAACATTCAGCTCAGAAATGAGGAACTGGATGGCTTCATCCTGGGCTGTGATGGCTGCTCGGTGCAGAGGCTGAGCTCCCAGTGCATCCACAGCTGTAGGACACGCCTGGAATGGGGGAGAAGGAAAAGGAAAGCAATGAACAGCCTGGTCAAACTTTCACAGACAATCATCAGCTAGAGCAGAATTGGGTCTTCCAGCAACGGCCATGGTGATGCCAATGACCATGTGGGATGTCACCAGCAGTTGGTGGCACCACAATCTGCACACCAGATCCAAGTCTCTGTTGAGGTTGATTAGAAATAAGCAAAACTGGGACCAAAAAGGAATGAATAACCTCTCTTGTCTTCTGGAGCAGATATGATTGGTTTCTAATCTTTAAACTGGCAAGAATAGGTTACCCAGAGAAGCCAGGAGTTGTTCAAGGCCAGGCTGGATGGGGCTTTGAGCAGCCTGGTGTGGTGGGAGGTGCCCCTGACCATGGCGGGGAGGTTGGAACTGGATGGGCTTTGAAGTCCCTTCCAACCCAAACCCTGGTTTAGTGTTTGATAGGAATGGTTGGACTCGATGATCCGGTGGGTCTCTTCCAACCTGGTGATTCTATGATTCTGAAAACAATCTTTGTGTTGGTGGAGAAAGATTCAGACGCAGGCAGAGGAGGGGAGGTGGGTGGTTGACCTTATGAGCTGTCTACTGTGAGTCTCTTCGTGTGAACCACAAAGACATAAAACCAGGAAGGGTAACGAAAGTAATAACGCAGCACACTCATCTTCAGGGATACAACCCACATTCTTGCAGCCTAGGGGGCCTGACTCATGGTTTTATAAAACCTAGAAGGTAGCAACAGTGCCATTAGTGCTCCCAGTGCTGCATCACGGCCGTGAGCCAGGGCACCACGAGGAAATTAAATCAACCAATCCATCTTTGCTGTCTGAAATGCTGAGACTAAAAACACAGGCAAACTTCACAAATGTTTTATCCTCTAAGGCCAGAGGAGCGACAAGCACAAGAACCGCCAGAGTTTCATCAGCTTCATTGTAAGAAATTTCTTCCTTGTATCTAGTCTACATCTCCCCTCCCTTAGTTTAAAACCACTGTGACAGGACAAGGAGCAACAGGCCTTGATATAAAATGTCTTTCCTGTAGCTCCTTTCCTTACCCGACGGCTGCTCTGAGGTCTCCCTGGAGCCTTCTCTTCTCCAGTCTGAACCACCTCAACTCTCTCAGACTGTAAACCATACAGGAGGTGCCTTCAGCTCATCTTTGTGGCCTCCTCTGGACTCCCTCCAACAGATCCACATTCTTCTTGTGCTCATTTTGCTCATCTCCTGGGTCATTCGTCTTTTTTTTCCAGTTTGCTTCTTTACAGGTTGGGAATTTGCTTCTTTACAATTTGGAAGTTTACTTCTTTACAATTTAGTTTCAGAGAACGTGTGGATTGCTTCTCTTGGCAGTTCTAGGTCAGGTCCTGGAGGAGGCAGGTAAGATTCTTAGCACCTACCTGGTGTTTTTCCAGGAGTAGCCGGGCAATGTTGACGTGTCCGTTCTGGAGAGCGTCCATAAAGGGAGTGACTCCACATTTGTCTCTGCTGTCAGGTTTGTATTGGCACCTGGGAGAGAAGACAAAAGCCACGTTAGGATTGTTGCCAGCTCTGAAATCCTTATCGCAGCAGTTGCTTTTGCATCGGTGGGGTAGGAGACTCCGCAGATAGGATTGGAAAAGGCAGATATAAAGCCTGCCCACAGGCCATGCAGAAACCTTCCTTAGTGCTTTATGGCTTGGGGTTTTGAGTCAAAGATCTGGTGCTCAGCTGGTGCAGGAAAGCCAAGACTCCACAGACTGTTTATATTTCTCTTGCTGTCCAAACAGAGGATCTCTGGAAGAGGTAAGGTGGAAAGTTGGGGCCAGCAGGACAAGGGAGGGGATTCTCCTGCTCTACTTGGGTCTGATGAGACCTCACCTGGAGCCCCGTGTTCAGCTCTGCAATCCTCAGCACAGGAAGGACATGGATCTGTTGGAGTGAGTCCAGAGGAGACCACAAAAATTATCTGAGGGCTGAAGCACCTCTGCTATGAGGACAGGAGGAGAGAGTAGGGCTTCTTCAGCCTGGAGAAGAGAAGGCTCTGGGGAGACCTTACAGCAGCTTGCAGTACGTGAAAGGGCTACAGGAAAGATAAGAAGGGACTTTTTCCAAAGGCCTCAAGGCATTGAGCACACTCTTAGAAAGTTTGCAGAAGATACTAAGCTGAGTGGCAGCGTCGATCTGCTGGAGGGTCGGGAGGCTCCAAAGGGATCTGAACAGGCTGGATCCATGGGCAGAGACCAACGGGATGAGATTTAACGAGGCCACATGGCGGGTCCTGCACTTGGGGCACAACAACCCTGGGCAGCTCCAGACTAGGAGAAGCCTGAATGGAAACTGCCTGGAGGAGAAGGACCTGGGGGGGTTGGTTGAACAGGAGCCAGCAGGGGCCCAGGGGGCCAAGAAGGCCAAGGGCATCTTGGCTTGGAGCAGACACGGTGTGGCCAGCAGGGCCAGGGAGGTTCTTCTCCCTCTGGACTCGGCCCTGGGGAGGCCGCTCCTCGAATCCTGGGGTCAGTTCTGGGCCCCTCCCCACCAGAAGGATGTTGAGGCTCTGGAGCGAGTGCAGAGAAGAGCAACGAAGCTGGGGAAGGGGCTGGAGAACAAGCCTGAGGGCCCTGGGGTTGTTTAGCCTGGAGAAGAGGAGGCTGAGGAGAGACCTCATTGCTCTCTCCAACCACCTAAATGGAGGTTGTGGAGAGGAGGGAGCTGGGCTCTTCTCCAAAGGGACAGGACAAGAGGGAATGGCCTCAAGCTCTGCCGGTGAGGTTTAGGCTGAACTTTAGGAAAAAATTCTTCACAGAAAGGGTGATTGGTCCCTGTCAGAGGCTGCCTAGGGAGGGGATTGAGTCCCCTTCCCTGGAGGGGTTTAAGGGACGGGTGGACGAGGTGCTCAGGGACATGGGTTAGTGGTTGATGGGAATGGTCGGACTTGGTGGGTTTCTTCCAACCTGGTGATCCTATAATTCCGTGCAAGCCTTGCTCGAATCACAGGGCTATGGGAAGGAATTGTCATGGCTGGGATGGGAGCTGCGACACCTAGGGAAAGCTGCTCCAGTTCTGGTAGCAGGCAGTGCTGCTCAGGAAGGTACCAGGGTCAGGATGACAGGGCATTGGCTTATTTAAAGCCATTTCACAGCAGCCTCCCGAGAGCTGCAACCTGAAAATAAAGCCTAGAAGCTGAGCCCAACCTAAAGGAGCTGCACCCCGACCCAAGCTGTTTTGTTGTTGTCGTGTGGCCTCGGACACATCAGAGCGACGGGAATGAATCAGCACAGAAAAAGAGCCGAGTTACATAAGCGAGGCTTATGTCATAGCGAAGTCAGAGCCCATTGAGCCAGCGTCCTTGTCTCAAAGGGCTATAACGGGCCATGAAAAACCTGGAGGAAACAGAGACAACCTTGCGATCGCACGCAGGGCAGCTGAGCTTCCCAAACTGCATAAATGCTCTTTGTGTCCGGGTGGCTGGAGCGAGCCTGGGGCTGGAGGAGAGGTTGGGGAGAGCGAGGAGGCAGAGATAGCGTGTGTGATTTCGCTTGGAGCTGGGAGGAAGCCTGCTTACCGCTCCAGGAGCAGCTCCACAGCATCAAAGGAACCATGCATTGCTGTGAGAGAGAGAAGAAGCGCAGGGTTAATTTCTGCTTTCATGTCACCATCCACCTCTGGTGAAATATAATCAGGTTTCTGACCCTCCTGGGTTCATCATGATGCAGGAAAGGGTTCCAGGAGGCTTTAAATATAAAGGTTTTGATTTTTTCTTTTGTAATTAAAACATTCTCTCCCGATCTCAAGCATTCCCTTCCCCATACCTGATAGGAAATCACCAGATAAAACAGGTAAAAAGGCACGTATCCAGGCACCGTTTGCCACTACCTGCAAAACACGCGTGTAAGATTCTACCTGCAATTAAAGTGACACTTTCTTGCAAGTATTTGTTAATCCCTGAAGTGAAATCTGTGAGAAGCCAAAGGAGCACAAAGCAGGGAGGCAGCGAAGAGCTGGATGGCATTTCCAACCCTCCTCAGCCACTCAGGAACACCCATCACTCCCATCTCATCATCCTAATGAAACATCCTCACCCAGACAGCGCCTCAGAGGGAAAAACAACAACAGTGGGGGAGGAATCAAATGCCACGCACTGAAATATTCACTCTCTTTTTATTTAACCTTCGCAGCTGCACAAGAGTCGCTCTTTGAGAGCTCAACCAGGGGTCCCATCCTCCCCGATCCTGGTCATTTGCCTCTGTTGCCCCTTTCTCACTCGAGCTGATGTAAAGAGAGCCAAAGCCACGCTGCGAAAAGGCTTTTTGAAATGGAGGCTTTAAAAAAACCCAAGCTCTGAGAAGACAAACCACCCCAAGCAACACAGTTACATCCTTTAACAGCAAGAAAGCTGCAGCACTCACATCCACTGTTGCACTCCGCTTCCTCTAATTACATCTCCCCCTGCTTTCTTGCCGCAGGCTACGGATACAAGAAGCAGCAAAGCTTGAGGAATCAACCCCAAGGGAGAAAATTACCCATCATCTAGCCAGGGATAACTGTGCCAGGAAGCCAGCTGGACCGGTCACGGGGTAATGTGCTCATATCCACACCCTTGGGATGGAAACTCATTGAGAAAGCGGTTCTTCTGGACATGATTTCCCTGGGCAGCTCCAGCATCGTCTCCAGCTCCTTGCCTGAGCCCCCACCTCATGAGCTGATGGGGATGCTGGCAACGGTACCCACCAAGCAGCCACCTCCAGCATCGTTTGGTTTAAAATTAAACTGGAGGCAAAGGTGGTTAAAGATTCCCATACGAGGGAATAGGAACAGATCTCCCAACCCAGGACAGGCTGAGCCAGTTGGAGTTGTTCAGCCTGGAGAAGGCTCCAAGGAGATCTTATAGCAACTGTCCAGTACGTGAAGGGGCTACAAGAAAGCTGGGGAGGGGCTGTTCAAAAAGGCTTGTGGTGATGGGACGAGGGGCACTGGAGATAAACTGGAGAGGGGAAGAGTTAGACTGGACATAAGGAAGAATTTTGTCACCATGAGAGTGGTGAGACTCTGGAGCAGGTTCCCCAGGGAAGTCGTGGCTGCCCCATCCCTGGAGGTGTTCGAGGCCAGGTTGGATGGGACACTTTGAGGGACCTGATCCCATGGGAGGTGTCCCTGCCCACGGAAGAGGGATTGGAACTGGCTGATATTTAAGGTTCCTTCCAACCCAAATCCTTCTACGATGCTTCTAGGACTTCTCTGATGATGGCTTGCACCAGGCAGAACTTGGAGGTGATCAAAGTTCTGGGGTGCTGGTGGATGAGAAGCTCAACATGAGTCAGCAATAGGTGCTTTCAGCCCAGAAGGCCACCCGGGTCCCGAGCTGCATTAAAAGCAGCGTGGCCAGCAGGGCGAGGGAGGGGATTCTGCCTCTCTGCTCTGCTCTCATGAGACCCCACCTGGAGTCCCGCGTCCACTTCTGGAATCCCCAACAGAAGAATGAGATGGAGCTGTTGGAACGAGTCCAGAGGAGGCTGCGAAGAGGATGCGAAGGCTGGAGCACCTCTGCTCTGAGGACAGGCTGAGAGAGTTGGGGTTGTTTAGCCTGGAGAAGAGAAGGCTCTGGGGAGGCCTTATAGTGACCTTCCAGTACCTCTCCAGGAAAGCTGGAGAGGGACTTGTTACAAGAGCCTGGACTGATGGGACGAGGAGGGATGACTTTAAATTGGAAAGGGAAGATTTAGATTAGGCATTAGGAAGAAAATCTTCCTGATGAGGCCCCGGCTCAGGTTGCCCAGAGAAGTCATGGCTGTGTCCCAGCCCGTAGTAGGGAGGAGGAACTGGATGGGCTTTGAGATCCTTTCCAACCCATTCTCTGCGAGGGAAGGGCTGAAAGGGTGCCTGTGATCCCAGTCCTCCAGTCCAGACACAAAAACTCAAGGCCTAGGATAGAGCAGTGACAGGAGGATTCACAAATAAATGAGGATCTGCCATTTCTCATTCAACCAACCTGCTCCCCGCTGCCCAGCTTGAAGCATCAACAGCTCATGAGCAATTCCTCATTCCCAGGTCAAGGACGGAGGCGCAGCTGGTGCCCCTGGGCCGGGAATGTCACCACTGATGAGCAGAACGTGGCAGACGGTGACTTACTGACGGCTGGAGAAACAAGGGAACGACAGCCAGGAAGCAACACACCCAAGAGATTAATTACAGCACTGCAGGGGTCTCCTCCGATACTTCGGGTATTTCCGGAGAGTCGATCCCTATTAAATTCTTCGGGAAATGAGTGTAGGCAGCTGCAGCTTTGAGCGGTGGCTCTCCACGCTCTTCTCTCCTGTGGCGACACTGCTGAGCCCTGGGATAAAAAACCTGCTTAGGGATGGGGCACGTGTCCGATTCAAGTCAGTCACCACCCTCAGGCCCTGAGCCTGCCCCACAACATCATCCCAACCTTCTCTTCCCCATCCTAGAGGTCAGGGAGAAGGGATTTAAGCTCTAGGAAGACACAGACTTTACCTGTTCTCCCTGCTTACACAGGTCTGTGGGCAATCAGGCTCTCGAAGGGACAATGAGACATGGTGGGACAAAGATATCATAGAATCATCGAATGGTTTGGTTTGGAAAGGACCTCAAAGCCCATCCAGTTCCACACGCCTTGCCACTAGCAGGGACACCTCCCACTGGACCAGGCTGCTCCAAGCCCCATCCAACCTGGTCTTGAACACCTCCAGGGCTGGGGCAGCCACAACCTCCCTGGGCAACCTGGGCCAGGGCCTCACCACTTTCATCCTGAAGAATTTCTCCCTAACATCTAATGCAAATCTTCTCCCTTCCAATTTAAAGCCATTCTCCCTCATCCTATCACTCCAGGCCCTTGGGAAAAGTTCCCCCCCCCGAGCTTTCTTGTAGCCTTTACAGGTGCTTGAAGCTGCTGTTAGGTCTCCCTGGAGCCTTCTCTTCTCTAGGATGAACACCTCCAACTGTCTCAGCCTGTCCTCGGATGGGAGGTGCTGCAGCCCTGGGATCGTCTTCGTAGCCTCCTCTGGACCCGTTCCAACAGTTCCATCTCCTTCCTATGTTGAGGATTCCAAAACTAGGCGCAGGACTCCAGCTGGGCTCTCACAAGAGCGGAGCAGAGGAGGAGAATCCCTTCCCTCACCCTGCTGGCCACGCTTCTTTGGATGCTCCCTAGGACCCGGGTGGCCTTCTCGGCTGAAAGCACATGTTGCTGGCTCATGTCGAGCTTCTCATCCACCAGCACCCCAACTCCTTCCCGTCACGGCTGCTCTCAATAACATCATCCCCCAGTCTGTATTGAAAGCACAGACCCTCCAACCTCACAAACTCCATCTCTGGTACATCCTTAAGCCTAATTCTTGCTGTTTACTTATCTATAAGCAATTAAAACGAGTCTGTCTCATGGTGGAACCCTGCATATATACAGCAGAGAGCTGTCAGCAGTGAGGCTTAGACAAGTGAACTCCCATCAACGCCCACCATTAGCCTCTTTTCATTTCATTTCAATAATTTAGTATTTAACTGTGTTCCTGTGCTTTTGTGTCATGAGAGGTCATGCTTTGCTCCTTCAAATTAAACAAGAACTCAAACAGCAGCCCCTTTCTGTTCTCTGCTGTCATCACAACCCAGTCTTCTCTTCCAAATCATCTGGTGGCAACATAACCCTCTTACCTGCTGTGTGCAGAGGTGTTCGCTTTGTTGTGCTCTCTGTGTCCCAGCTGCCTGGGGACACATCCAGCAGATACTGGAGGACCTGGGGATGGCCCTCCCGGCTCGCGATATGGAAGCAATTCCAGCCATCCTTGTTCTTCAGCAGCGGGTTGGCTCCATGCTCCACAAGAAGTGTGATCACCTCCAAGTTCTGCCTGGTGCAAGCCATCATCAGGGGAGTCCTAGAAGAATCAGAGAAGAATTTGGTTGGAAGGGACCTTAAAGATCAGCCAGTTCCAGTCCCTCTTCCATGGGCAGGGATATCTCCCACTGGATCAGGTCCCACAAAGTCCCATCCAACCTGGCCTCGAACACCTCCAGGGATGGGGCAGCCACGACTTCCCTGGGCAACCTGCTCCAGTGTCTCACCATGCTCACAGGAAAATCTTTCTTCCTACGATCTCATCTCAATCTCACTTCTTTCAGCTTAAAAGAAAGACGAGGCAAATATAATGACCACAGAGACAGCGCCATACGAGCCTGGTGGCTTTTCTCCTAATGTCTGAGCTCAAAAGGTGACTTAAAATTGTCTGGAGCACCACTAATAAACCACAGTAGCTCAGTGCCTGATGTGAAGAGTGAAGAAAAACAATGTATTAAACCCACTCTGGGGTAGTAGGAAACTTTGCTGGCCAGAGGCTAAGATCTCCTCCAAGCTGAGGGCTGAAGCTGTCATCTCACCTGCATTCAGGGTCACCACGTGCTGCATATGGACTCAGGAGATTTTTTAGCACTGGAGGCTGAAGGAGTTGGGGTTGTTCAGCCTGGAAAAGAGAAGGCTCCAGGGAGACCTTAGAGCAGCTCCCAGTACTGAAAGGGGCTCCAGGAAAGCTGGGGAGGGGCTTTTTATCAGGGAGTGAAGGTTGAAGACAAGCGGGAACAATTTTAAACTGAAAGAGGAGAGATTTAAGATGAGATCTTAAGGAATGTTCTTCTTTGAGGTCGGTGAGGCCCTGTCCCAGGTTGCCCAAGGAAGTTGTGGCTGCCCCATCCCTGGAGATGCTCAAGGCCAGGTTGGATGGAGCCCTGAGCAGCCTGATCCAGTGGGAGGTGTCCCTGCCCGTGGCAGGGGGTGGAACTGGATGGGGCTTTAAGGTCCCTCTCAAACCATTCCATGATTCTACGAACTCCGCATCTCCTGCCAGTACATCACATCGCCAATGTGGAGCTGCTGGCCTGAGAGTTTCGTGTTCCTGGAAACCACCTTTGATATTTAAAACTGCTTTTACAAGCTTCCCAGAGGAAAAGCATCCTCTCCATCCTACAATTTCCTTGCATATACTGTGACTCCTCAAAAGCCAGTGGGTGCATCTTGGCAAATAAACCTTGCAAACAACCTATCCCACCCTATTTTCGACCCCGTACCCGGCAACAGCCACATCTTCACACCTATAATGTACGTGCTGCAGATTAACAACCACTTTTCTTAAGTGACAGGCGACAGGGCGAGAGGAAATGGCCTCAAGCTGAACCAGGGCAGGTTTGGATTGGACTTCAGGAAAAAATTTCTTCACTGAAAAGATTCTCAGGCCCTGGCAGAGGCTGCCCAGGGAGATGGTAGAGTCCTCATCCCTGGAGGGGTTTAAAAGATGGGGAGATGAGGTGCTCAGAGATCCAGTTCAGCAGTGGACAGGTACGGTTGGACTTGACCTCAAAGGTCTTTTCCGACCAAATAATTCTATGATATCTCCACTCCTGCTGGGCTGCAGACAAGGTTCACCACCGAGTTTCTCCTCCCTGGTGGCCTGCTCCCTCCTTGCCCATCCTTCCTCAATGAGGACAGCTGTGGTGGCTGGATCTGCAGTTCCTTGGGAGGAGCGAGCCCAGAGCTATCAGGAAGTCGGCATTAGAATCATAGAATCACCAGGTTGGAAAAGACCCACCCAACCATTCCCATCAATCACTAACCCATGTCCCTCAGCACCTCGTCCACCTGGCCCTTAAACCCCTCCAGGGAAGGGAACTCAACCCCCTCCCTGGGCAGCCTCTGACAGGGAACAATGACACTTGTTGTAAAAAAATTTTTCCTAATGTCCAGTCTAAACCTCCCCTGGTGGAGCTTGAGGCCATTCCCTCTCAGCCTGTCCCCTGTCCCTTGGGAGAAGAGCCCAGCTCCCTCCTCTCCACAACCTCCTCTCAGGGAGTTGCAGAGAGCAATGAGCTCTCCCCTCAGCCTCCTCTTCTCCAGGCTAAACACCCCCAGGGCCCTCAGGCTTGTTCTCCAGCCCCTTCCCCAGCTTCGTTGCTCTTCTCTGCACTCGCTCCAGAGCCTCAACATCCTTCTGGTGGGGAGGGGCCCAGCACTGACCCCAGGATTCGAGGAGTGGCCTCCCCAGGGCCGAGGCCAGAGGGAGAAGAACCTCCCTAGCCCTGCTGGCCACGCTGTTTCTGATACAAGCCAAGATGCCCTTGGCCTTCTTGGCCACCTCGGCCACTGCTGGCTCCTGTTCAACCAACCCCCCCAGGTCCTTCTCCTCCAGGCACTTTCCAGCCAGGCTTCTCCTAGTCTGGAGCTGCCCAGGGTTGTTGTGCCCCAAGTGCAGGACCCGCCATTTGGCCTCGTTAAACCTCATGCCGTTGGTCCCAGCCCATCCTTCTTGTGATGAGGGCCCCAGAATTGAACCCAGGATTCAAGGAGCAGTCTTAGCAGTGCCGAGAAAGCTAAGAGGTCGCTTGCAAAGTAACTCAGGCTGATGAACCTCAGACTTTGCCCATGTTTGGCTTTCCCTGAGAGGCTCAATTCTCCGATATCACCAGCACTAGCCCCTGTCTTCCTTCATTACCTCATTAGATAACAATAATAACTTGGGATCTGGAGTACAGGGGTTCTGGGAGTGGCTGAGGGCCCCGGGGCTGGTCAGTCTGGAGAAAAGGAGGCTGAGGGGAGACTCCATTGCTCTCTGTAGCTCTCAGAAAGAAGGTTGTAGTGAGGTGGGGGTTGGTCTCTTCTCCCAAGGAACAAGACAAGATGAAATGGCCTCAAGTTGCAGCAGAGGAGGTTTAGATTGGATATTAGGAAAAAATTCTTTACAGAAAGGGTTGTGAACCACTGGCTGGTGGAGTCCCCATCCTTGAAGGGATTTAAAAGCTGTGCACATGTGGTGCTTAAGGAAATGGTTTAGTGGTGGAGATGGCAGCATCATCTTTATGGTTGGACTTGATTTTAGAATCTCTTTTCAACCAAAATGATTCTGTGACTCTATGAATACTTCAACTGCTGCAAGTTGGGGCTGCAGTCTCCGTTTTATCTGTCTATAAACTTCACCCAGTCATCAAACGCTGAGTGCACACACAGATCAGACGGAAACCTTTAAGCTTTCCCATCAGAGATGAGCACTTCTCCAGCAAGGAGAGGGCTTATCTGCTCTGCACCAACCCACAGGCACCAGCTGGGAGACAAAAACAACCAAACCATTCCTCGTTTAGGAAAAGCTGCAGCACAAACACTTCCCACTGCAGAAGAAATAAGGATTCGTGGGCTTAAACCGCAGGAAGAGAGATTTGGCATAGAATCACAGAACAATTTGGGTCGGAAGGGACCTTAAAGATCACCCAGTTCCATCGCCCGGCCATGTGCAGGGACACCTCCCACTGGATCAGGCTGCTCCAAGCCCCATCCAACCTGGTCTTGAACCCCTCCAGGGATGGGGCAGCCACAGCTTCCCTGGGCAACCTGTTCCAGGGCCTCCTCACCTTCACAGCAAAACATTTCTTCCTAAGGTCTCATCTCTATCTCTCCTCTTTCAGCTTCAAACCATTCCCCCTCATCCTAACCCTGCACTCGCTGATCAAAAGCCACTCCCCAGCTTTCCTGGAGCTCCTTCAAGTACTGGAAGCTGCTCTGAGGTCTGCTCCAAGCCTTCTCTGCTCCAGGCTGAACAATCCCAACTCTCTCAGCCTGTCCTTGTATGGGAGGTTCTCCAGGACTCAGATCATCTCTGTGGCCTCCTCTGGACTTGCTCCAATATGTCCACATCCTCCCTGTGCCGAGGGCTCGAGATGAACGCAGGGAGCCAGGTGAGGTCTTACGAGAGCACAGCAGACGAGAAAAATTCCCCCTCTTGACTTCAGGACAAATGCTCCAGTTTTGAGGATGGACAAGGACAAGAAAATAGCCCTGAGAAGGGCCTTATGAGGAACGGCTGAGAGAGCTGGGGGGGTTTATCCTGGAGAAGAGGAGGCTGAGGGGAGAGCTCATTGCTCTCTCCAACTCCCTGAGAGGAGGTTGTGGAGAGGAGGGAGCTGGGCTCTTCTCCCAAGGGACAGGACGAGAGGGAATGGCCTCAAGCTCCACCAGGGGAGGTTCAGGCTGAACATTAGGAAAAAAATTTCCCAGAAAGGGGGATTGGTCCCTGTTAGAGGCTGCCCAGGGAGGGGGTTGAGTCCCCTTCCCTGGAGGGGTTTAAGGGACAGGTGGACAAGGCGCTGAGGGACATGGTTTAGTGTCTGATAGGAATGGTTGGATTTGATGATCTGGTGGGTCTCTTCCAACCTGGTGATTCTATTATTTTATGAGATCTCTAGCGATGGAGATTTTTAAGAGGAGACTGGACGCGCATATGCTGGAGAGGCTGGGGTAGAGCTGAGCTTGGTGCTGTGTTTCCTGCAGCTCCGTTCCTGTACGGCGCCGCAGAGCAGCATGTATTTTCAATTTAAATGAGGCTTTGTGTGAGGGCTGGGACGTGTGCTAGCAAACACGGAGCTCCCCGGTTTTAATCAGTGGATGGAAGGCTTGTGCGGACCAGACTCACACACGCATCTGTACACAGCTCACGAGATCCCTGCCTCCCTCTGCTCCCCCTGATGTCAGTACGGCGGTGGCACAGCCTCGAATTATGAGGACTGGGATGCTGCCTTTGTATTTGCATTAGTTTAGCTTCAAAAAGTCACCTCTGGCCTTTCATTTGTGGGCTGGGGGGGGACTCTATGCTTTCTTCTACAAGGTCATACACTGAAATCTCCCTCTCCAAGAGGAGAATTTGACACCAGCTAGGCCTGCTGCCTGTCTGAGGATTAGACCTTGGATGTTATTCCCTAGTCTCTCATCATTTGCTTACGTGTTACCCACGTGGCAGGCAAACAAAAGCTCTGAAGAAACAAGTTCCTTCCTGGGTTGTTGAGGCTGTATCAGTGGCAAATCTGACCTAAGAGGCTCCATTTGCTGGGGGAAAACGGGAGGAAAACTCGTTTTTTTATCTTCTTATTACAGTTCCTGAGGACCAGGACACAAAAATGTGAATCTGTGTCACTGATTCACATCAAACAGGGGAACTGGGAAGAAGAAATAGCTGTGGATGAAAGCTTTTAAGCTGCACCTGTTAGTGAAACAATGACTTACACCTTCTATGATAAACAGGGGAAAAAAAAAAAAATCAGTGATCGGGGTGGAATTTAGCCAGGCTAACCATATCCTGGGCTGCATCCAAAGCTGTGGGACCAGCAGGGGGAGGCAGGGGATTCTGCCTCTCTGCTCTGCTCTCAGGAGATCCCACCTGGAGCCCTGTGTTGAGTTCCGGAGCCCTCGGCACAGGAAGGACACGGGTCTGTTGGAGAAAGTCCAGAGGAGAGCATGGAGATGATGTGAGGGCTGGAGCACCTCCCGTACGAGGACAGGTTGAGAGAGCTGGGGTTGTCCAGCCTGGAGAAGAGAAGGCTGCAGGGAGACCTTAGAGAACCTTCCAGTACCTGAAGGTGCTGCAGGAAAGCTGGGGAGGGACTCCTTATCAGAGGGTGCAGGGACAGGATGAGGAGCAACAGTTTTAAACAGGAAGGGAGAAGATTCAGACTAGATGAAAGGAAGAAATGTTTTCCTGTGAGGGTGGCGAGAGGCCCTGGCACAGGTTCCCTAGAGAAGTCATGGATGCTCCATCACTGGAGGTGTTGATGACCACACAGGATGAGGCTTTGAGCAACCTGACCCAGTGGGAGGTGTCACTGCCCCATGGCAGGGGGATTGGACTGGATAGGCTTTAAAAGTCCCTTCTAACCCAACCCAATCCACCCTGTGACTCTAAATCACAGCTCCTGCGGTCACGTTCCCACCTTCTGTATCCAAACCTCTCCTGGCTGTCACTCTGACCCAGGGCAAAGCAAGCCAGTGACCTACCAGTCTGCCTTCTTCAAACAGTCCACGCTCGCGCCTCTCTCCAGGAGGTAGGAGACACATTCCTTGTGTCCCATGGAGGCTGCTTCATGGAGGGGCCTCTTGTAGTCGCTATTGAATGCCTCAATGTCCATCCCCAGCTCCTCCACCAGGTAGGCGAGGACATCCCGGTGTCCGTACCGGGCAGCGTAGTGCAGCAGCGTCTCCTCCAGGCGTCCATAGCGCTGGCTCCGCACCGATGGCCCCATCATGTTGTTCCGTTGTAGCTCATCCCGGAGTAGATCCAGCCGGCCCTCCTGCACCAGCCGGAGGAGCAGCCGTGGGCTCTCCCCCTCTACCATGGCTCCAGGGCTGCAAGGAAGAGGCAAAAATCATAGAATCACTAGGTTGGAAGAGACCCACCGGATCATGGAGTCCAACCATTCCCATCAATCACTAACCCATGTCCCTCAGCACCTCGTCCACTCGTCCCTTAAACCCCTCCAGGGAAGGGGACTCAACCCCCTCCCTGGGCAGCCTCTGACAGAGAACAATCAACCTTTCCGTGAAAAAATTTTTCCTAATGTTCAGCCTGATCCTCCCCTGGTGGAGCTTGAGGCCATTCCCTCTCGTCCTGTCCCCTGTCCCTTGGGAGAAGAGCCCAGCTCCCTCCTTCTCCACAACCTCCTCTCAGGGAGTTGCAGAGAGCAATGAGCTCTCCCCTCAGCCTCCTCTTCTCCAGAATAAACCCCCCCCAGGGCCCTCAGGCTTCTTCTCCAGCCCCTTCCCCAGCTTCGTTGCTCTTCTCTGCACTCGCTCCAGAGCCTCAACATCCTTCTGCTGGGGAGGAACCAGCACTGACCCCAGGATTCGAGGAGCGGCCTCCCCAGGGCCGAGTCCAGAGGGAGAAGAACCTCCCTGGCCCTGCTGGCCATGCCGGGTCTGATCCAAGCCAAGATGCCCTTGGCCTTCTTGGCCACCTGGGCCCCTGCTGGCTCCTGTTCAACCAACCCCCCCAGGTCCTTCTCCTCCAGGCACTTTCCAGCCAGACTTTTCCTAGGCTGGAGCTGCTCAGGGTTGTTGTGCCCCAAGGGCAGGACCCACCATTTGGCCTTGTTAACCCTCATCCAGTTGGTCTCAGCCCATGGATCCAGCCTGTTCAGATCCCTTTGGAGCCTCCCGACCCTCCAGCAGATCCAGCTCCCACCCAGCTCGGTTTCATCCGCAAACTTGCTCAGGGTGCCCTCGAAGCCCGGGCAGCCAACCAGGATGAGGATTATGGGTTCAAAATGTGCAAATACAACAGCTGCTCCCTTAGTTGGAAATAACACAAATTAGCTTTGGCATCACAAAAAGCAGAACCTGCCCTCTCCCTCCAGAAATTCCCTTTTCCTTCAGCAAACCCACAAATCGGTCTCTCCCTCAGGCTAACCAAAAACTGGCCTCCCCTACAGGAAAGACAGAAATTTCCTCTCCCCTTTGGAAATCCAGGAACCAGCCTCTCTCAGTAAAAACAGAAATATCCTTTACCCTTAGGAAAATCAAGAGCTGGTCTCTCTTCCCATAAAACACTACATTATATTTCCTTTAGGAAAACCAGGATCTAACCTCTCCCTTTGCGGGGAAAAAAAAAAAAACCACCAAAAAATATAAATTTCCCTTTCCCTTGGGAACTGGAGGAACCAGGCGTTCCCAGTGGAAAACCAGAAATTCCCTTATCCCTTAGGAAAACCAGAACTTTCCTTAGAAATCCAGTGGGAGGTGTCCCTGCCCACAGCAGCGGAGTTGGAACTGGCTGGGCTTTGAGGTCCCTTCCAACCCAACCCGCTGCTTCCCACTGGAAAGAAAAGGAAATCTCCTTTTCCTGCAGGAAAAGCAGAAACCGAGCTCTCTCTCTGGAAAAAAACTGAAATTTCCAAGCGAAAAGGAAGTCCTTGAGGAAGACCACGAAGGGGCCTCTCCGTCAGGAAAATCAGAAATTCCCTTTTCCATCAGGAAAACCAGAAACCAGACTTTGCCTCCACAAATTCAGAAATTCCCTTCTTCTCAGGGAAAAAAAAAAAACAAACACAGAAACAAGATTGTCGTTCTGCTAATCCAGAAATTCCTTTTCCTTCAGGAGAACCAGCAACCTGCCTCCTTCTCATGAAAACCAGAAATTCCCTTACCCTCAGGAAAACTAGAAACCTAGCTCCTTTTCAGGAAAAAAAGGCATTCCCTTTTCCACCAGGAGAAGAAGGAGCGTGACTCTTCCCCCAGAAAGCTAGTAATTTCCTTTTCCCCTTGGAACCATCAGAATCTGGCTCCTCCTTCAGGAAAAGCAGAAATTTCCTTTTCCCTTAGGAAAAACCCAGCAATTCCTTGTTCCCTTGGAAACCAAACAATTCACCTTTTCCTTCAGGAACCCCAGCAACTCCCATTTTCCCTTAGGTAAAACCAAGCAACTCCCTTTTCCTTCGGGAACCCCAGCAATTCTCCCTTTCCTTCAGGAACATCAGGAATTCCCTTTTCCTACGGGAACCCCAGCAACTCCGTTTGCCTTCAGGAACATCAGGGAATCCTTTTCCTTCAGGAACCCCAGCAATTCTCACTTTCCTTCAGGAACATCAGGGAATCCTTTTCCTTCGGGAACCTCAGCAACTCCCATTTTCCTTCGGGAACCCCAGCAACTCCCTTTTCCATCAGGAACCCCAGCAACTCCCTTTTCCTTCGGGAACCTCAGCAATTACTTTTTCCATCAGGAACCCCTGTAATTCCCTGTTCCTTTAGGCAACCCAGTCATTCCTTTTTCTCTTAGGAACCTCAGGAATTCCCTTTTCCTTCAGCAACCCCAGCAATGCCCTGTTCCCCTGGAAACCGAACAATTCCTCTTTTTCTCCAGGAACGCCAGTAACTCCCCTTTTCTTTCAGGAACCCCAGCAACTCCTTTTTCGCCCTGGAACCTCGGGTTGCCCCCTAGGCCCAGCCGTGTCCCCTCCTCTCACGTCGCCCCCACCGGGGCGACTCCAAACCCACCCGCGCTTTGCTGGGGCCGCGTGACGTCACGCGCGGCGCCGCCGTGTGACGTCACGGTGCGACGGGAAGCGCGCCGTCCCGCTAAGCCCCGCCCACTAGGACCCGGAAGCGCCTCGCCACTGGGTAGCTCTCCCTCTAGGCCGCGCCCGTCAATACCCGGAAGCGCCTCCCTACTGGGTAGCGCCGCGTCTCCTCCCGCTCCGCGTGCTCTGATTGGTCTATATGGCGGGAGGGGGCGTGGCCAGGGGAGCGCGCGGAGAGCGGGGTGAGCACGTGGGGGGGGCTTGGGGTAGAGAACGGACCTCCCCCCATAGAAATAGGGGGGCTGGGAATGGAGGAGCAGGTGGGCTTGGAATGAGGGGGGATTGGGGTAGAGAAGGGACCCCCCCCAATACAGAGAGAAGGGATTGGGAAGCGGGGGAGCCTTTAAAATGGGGGAGGGCTTTATAATGGAGGAGGAGCCTTGGGAATGGAGGGGAGGGGGCGTCATGGGATAGAGAAGGGACTTTCCCCCTGAAAATGCTGGGGGAGCCTTTGGAACGGGGTGAGGGCTTGGTAACATGGAGGGGCTTTGATAGTGTAGGAGGAGGGAAAACGAGGGGGCTTGGGGTAGAGAAGGGACCCCCCCAGTACAAAAAGAAGGGGGTTGGGAAGGGTGGGAGCCCTTGGAATGAGGGGTGGGCTTCGTAATGGAGGGGGAGCCTTGGGAATTGGGGGGGGGGGCTTTGTAATGGAAGGGGAGCCTTGGGAATGGGGGGGGGGAGGCTTTGGATACAGAAGGGACCCCCAAATGCAAAGAAAAGGTTTTTGGGAAGGGGGGGAGCCTTTGGAATGGGAGGAGGGCTTGGTAACATAGGGGGGGCATTGATAGTGGGAGGGGATTGGAAATGGGAGGGAGGGAAAACAAGAAGGGGCTTGGGGTACAGAAGGGACCCCCCCAGTGCAATTGGAGGGGGGCAGGGAATGGAAGAGGGGGAGGCTTGAAATGGGGGGGGAGCTTTAGGGTAGAGAAGGGACCCCCCCTCAGGGCAAAGAGAAGGGAGTTAGAAAGGGGAGGAAGCATTTGGAACGGGGAGAGGGCTTGGTAACGGGGTTGGGGGGGGCTTTGATAATGATGGGAGAAGGTTGATGGGGGGGGGGCTTGGTGATGGGGGTCTTGGTAATGAGTGAGACCTTGGTGATGGAGGGGCCCTTGATGCTGGGGGGCTGTTCTGGGTGCTGGGGGAGCTTCTTAAGGGGTGGGGGCTTAGTCGTGGGGTGATTTTGATAACAGGAAGGGGACACCCTTGGCAATGGAGGAGCTTGTTCTGGGCACTGAGGGGGCTTGGTGGTGGGTGGGGGGGTTGATAATGAGGCAGAGGATTGATAATGGGGACCTTTAGCAATGGGGGGGGGGGGCTTGGGAATGAGGGGAGGGCCCTAGGAATGAGGGGGGTGGGGGTTGATAACGCGAGGGGCCCCTGGTAGTGGCGGGGCCTTCAAAATGGAGGGTGAGCTTTGATAATGAGGTATCCTTGGCCATGGAGGGGGCCTTTAGC
Organism: Clamator glandarius; assembly: GCA_033459285.1. Lineage (NCBI taxonomy): Eukaryota > Metazoa > Chordata > Aves > Cuculiformes > Cuculidae > Clamator > Clamator glandarius. The sequence continues at coordinate 764,876 of JAUNZM010000577.1, forward strand.
CATACTGGGGGAATAAACCCCTTGGTGATGGATGCAGAAGGTTGGGGGTCAGAGTTGATACTGGGGGGGCTGTTCTGGATCAGTTTAAGGGGGGCTGGGCTGCTGGGGGTCTCCCTGGTTGGGTGTCATGGTGGGGAGCACAAGGCTGGTGGGTCCATGTGGGAAGAGGGGTTGGTGTAGGGGACAGGCAGCTCCAAACTTCTCCTTCCAAGAAACTTGTTGTCCCCACAGAGCTTCCCTTGCCCTCCCCGTGGCCTCCACAGCTGGAGTGTCTCCTCGGGGGACGCGCTCCGTTCTTCATCGCGTTCCCCATGTGATCAAAGTCGTCAATGAGATGGATGCCCCGGCATTTGCTCATGGAAAACCTTGGGAAATGGGAGAAAAGATGAATGCAGGTGAGGTCTGAGTGGCTTATCTTCTCACAGTGGTTTATCTGGAGTTGAACCCTCGTCCTGGCTGTCCTGGCACGAGGGGATTTTGCTGCCCTGGGATGGAGGAGCAGAGGTTTTGCTCCTAATCCTCCGTCCATACTCGTGTGAGACCGTTCTGTGTCCAACAGCTCCAGGAGCCAGGGAATCATCAAATGGTTTGGGTTCGAAAGGACCTTAAAAATCATCCAGTCCCCTCTCCCTGTCAGGAGCAGGGACACCTCCCACTTGATCTGGTTGCTCAAAGGCCCATCCACCCTGGTCTTGCACACTGCCAGGGATGGGGCAGCCGCCACTGCCCTGAGCAACCTGGGCCAGGGCCTCCCCACCCTCGTCAGGAAGAATTTCTTCCTAATGTCTAATCTAAATCCTCCTCCTTCCAATTTAAAGCCTTCCCCCTCATCCTATCACTCCAGGCCTCTGTAAAAGTCCCTCCTCAGCTTTCCTGAAGCCACTTCATGTCCTGGAAGGCTGCTAGGTCTCTGTGGTGCCTTCTCTTCTCCAGGCTGAACAACCCCAACTCTCTCAGCTTGTCCCCTTAACAGAGGTTCCCCAGCCCTCAGGTCATCTTCGTGGCCTCCTGTGGACCCGTTCCAACAGCTCCATCTCCTTCTTCTGTTGAGGATTCCAGAACACGACACAGGACTCCAGGTGGGGTCTCACGAGAGCAGAATAGAGGGGCAGAGCCCCCTCCCTTGCCCTGCTGGCCACACTTCTGCTGTTGCAGCCCACGACATGGTTGGCCTTCTGGGTTGTTAGCACACATTGGTGGCTCATGTCAAGCTTCTCATCGATCAGAACGGGCACAGAGCTTGTACCTCAACTCTCATGTTTGCTGGGACTGTGTACTTAAGCAAATTGACGTATTTCAATCATTTGTGCTGTTTAGTCCAAAAATTCTCCTTCATTTCAAGTGAAAATTACCATTTTTAAGTTGAACCTTAGAATGGAGTCATGGAATCATTTAGGTTGGAAGACACCTGGAACTGGGTGATCTTTGGGGTCCCTTCCAACCCAAACTATTCTATGATTCTGTGTTAGGAAACAACCTCCCTGAGTCCAGTTATAAACCTAACATAGAATCATAGAATCGAATCACCGGGTTGGAAGAGACCCACCAGATCATTGAGTCCAACCATTCCTATCAGTCACTAAACCATGTCCCTCAGCGCCTCGTCCACCCGTCCCGTAAACAGCATTCCAGGATTGTCATATGTTGTTTTTTTTCTTCCGCTTCCCTCGTTTGCTGTGTTTTGAGGAACACTGGACCTTCCAGGACCTGAAGTGGCTGCAAGAAAGCTGGGGAGGGACTGTTCCCAAAGGCTTGTGGTGATGGGACGAAGGGCTATGGGGATAAACTGGAGAGGGGAAGATTTAGACTAGACATAAGGAGGAATTTCTTCACCATGATAGTGGTGAGACCCTGGAACAGGTTGTCCAAGGAAATTGTGGCTGCCCCATCCCTGGAGGGGTTCAAGGCCAGGTTGGATGGGGCTTGGAGCCCCTGATCCAGTAGGAGGTGTCCCTGCCTATGGCAGGGAGGTGGAACTGGATGATCTTCAAGGTCCCTTCCAACCCAAACTATTCTATGATTTGGTGTTAGGAAACAACCTCCTTGAGGAGCTCAGCGGGTGCTTTTAACGCTGCGCTGTGGTACTTCTCTAAATGTGATGAAGGAGTTAATCCTCTGCTGGACAGTGTCATGATAAAGTAAAAGTGAAACCTCCGAGTGGTATTTGTCCATAGTTCTCCAGTGCTGTGGGTTGCGTTTTCGTCCCGTCTATAGAAGAACGGATCTCCCACAGGTTTTAAGTAAGGTTTTCCTCAAACACCTCTTCAGATAAGTTTGGGTTTCTTTGTAAATGTCCTCCTCGTGGGAAAGGGCTCTGCAGCAAGTGGCTTCTCTCTCCTCCTTAGAGGAGGAACCCAGCGTGGATCTGGTAGGGAGAGGCTCCGGTTTGCGTGTTAGAATGGTAGCACTGAGCTTCCCTTTGTGAGCCTCTCGGGGTGAGCCGTGCGGTTGATAGCCTCCGCAAGCTTCCAGGGAACTCCAGGCCTGTCAGTCTGACCTCAGTGCCAGGGAAAGTCATGGAGCAGGAGATCTTGGGTGCGATCATGAAGCCCATGCAGGAGAACCGGGGGATCAGGCCCAGTCAACACGGGTTCACAAAAGGCAGGTCTTGCCAAACTAACCTGATCGCCTTCTATGACAAAGTGACTCGGCTGCTGGACGAGGGAAAGGCTGTGGATGGATCTTCCTGGACCTCAATAAAGCCTTTGACACAGTTTCTCCCAGCATTCTGCTACGGAAACTGTCACCTCTGGCCTGGCCAGGCTCACACTCTCCTGGGTGGAAAACTGGCTGGCTGGAGGGCCCAGAGAGTGGTGGGAGATGGGGTTAAATCCAGCTGGAGGCCAGTGACAAGTGGGGTTCCCCAGGGCTCAGTGCTGGGTCCAGCCCTGTTCAGTGTCTTTATCAACGACCTGGGTGAAGGCATCGAGGGCACCCTGAGCAAGTTTGGAGATGACACTAAGCTGGGTGGGAGCTGGATCTGCTGGAGGGTCGGGAGGCTCCAAAGGGATCTGAACAGGCTGGATCCCTGGGCAGAGACCAACGGGATGGGGTTTAACACAGCCAAATGGTGGGTCCTGCCCTTGGGGCACAACAACCCTGGGCAGCTCCAGACTAGGAGGAGTCTGGCTGGAAAGTGCCTGGAGGAGAAGGACCTGGGGGGGTTGGTTGACAGCGACTGAACATGAGCCAGCAGTGGCCCAGGTGGCCAAGAAGGCCAGTGGCATCCTGGCTTGGAGCAGACCCGGCGTGGCCAGCAGGGCCAGGGAGGTTCTTCTCCCTCTGGACTCGGCCCTGGGGAGGCCGCTCCTCGAATCCTGGGGTCAGTGCTGGGCCCCTCCCCACCAGAAGGATGTTGAGGCTCTGGAGCGAGTGCAGAGAAGAGCAACGAAGCTGGGGAAGGGGCTGGAGAAGAAGCCTGAGGGCCCTGGGGGTGTTTATCCTGCAGAAGAGGAGGCTGAGAGGAGAGCTCATTGCTCTCTGCAACTCCCTGAGAGGAGGTTGTGGAGAGGAGGGAGCTGGGCTCTTCTCCCAAGAGACAGGGGACAGGACGAGAGGGAATGGCCTCAAGGTCTGCCAGGGGAGTTTTAGACTGGACATCAGGAAATATATTTCCTGGAAAGGGTGATTGGTCCCTGTCAGAGGCTGCCCAGGGAGGGGGTTGAGTCCCCTTCCCTGGAGAGATTTAAGGGACAGGTGGACGAGGCGCTGAGGGACATGGGTTAGTGATTGATGGGAATGGTTGGATTCGGTTATCCAGTGTTTTTTTTCCAACCTAGTGGTTCTGTAATTCTGCAGAACTTTAGTGGTTTCTCTTTTTACGTCACCCTTTTTCGTTTTGAAGCCTCAAACGGCTTTAGGAATGGGGACCTGGGGTGAAGTTGCTGTTGCGGTGACTGCATTGCCCACCTTGGCATCTCACAGAGTGTTGTGTAAGCTTCTGCTCTGATTTATTCAGAGGAGCTCCTGGCTGAAACCCTGGAATTGTCCTAGAAAGCTTCTGAAAAGAAACCACATTGTTGCTGTCGTCAGGGCACCATCGTGGGACCAGTGCTGTTCAATATTTTCATTGATGGCGTAGACAGCGAGCTCAAGGGCACCCTCAGCAAGTTTGCTGGTGACACCAAGCTGAGTGGTGCAGTTGCCACACCAGAAGGATGGGATGTCATTCAGAGAGACCTGGGCAAGCTGGAGAAGCGGGGCTGGGAGAACCTCATGAAATTCAACAAGGGCAAAGTCCTACACCTGGGTCAGGGCAATCCCCAATTTCAATGCAGGCTGGGGGACGGTGTGATTAAGAGCAGCCCTGAGAAGGACTTGGGGTGCTGAGGGAGGAGAAGCTTGATATGAGCCATCAATACATGCTCACAGCCCAGAAGGCCAACCCTGTCCTGGGCTGCATCAGAAGAAGTGTGGGCAGCAGGGCAAGGAAGGGGGTTCTCCCTCTCTGCTCTGTTCTCTTGAGACCCCAGCTGGAGTCCCGTGCCCTGTTCTGGATTCCCCAACACAAGAAGGAGATGGAACTATTGGAATGGGTCCTGAGCAGGCTATGGAGATGATCTGAGAGCTGGAGCACCTCCCATACGAGAACAGACTGGGAGAGTTGGGGTTGTTCAGCCTGGAGAAGAGAAGGCTCCAGGGAGACCTTTGAGTGACCTTCCAGTACTGAAACGGACTGCGTGAAAGCTGGGAAGGGACTTTTATCAGGGAGTGCAGGACTAGGATGGAGGTGATGATTTTAAGGTGAAAACACCTTAAAACCCCTGTTTGAATGGAGACTGAGATGAGATCTTAGGAAGAAATGTTTTGCTGTGAGTGTGATGAGGCCCTGGCCCAGGTTTCCCAGGGAAGCTGTGGCTGCCCCATCCCTGGACGGGTTCAAGGCCAGGTTGGATGGGGCTCTGAGCAACCTGATCCAGTGGGAGGTGTCCCTGCCCATGGCAGGGGGGTTGGAACTGGATGGTCTTTAAGGTCCCTTCCAACCAAAACATTCCATGATTCTGTGGTTTAATATTGCTGCTCACTAACGGCTCGGTTTTGGGGTCTTTTTTTATTGGCATGTTGGCAAAGCAGTGAAGCGATTTAAAAAAACGCACCTCACAGCCTCCGACTGCGAAGCTCTGGCACGTAGCCCAGAAGGTTCGTCCTCCCTGACGCAGCCGTTGAATCAAAGAAGAAGCAGAGAAGATGTAAACAGGGGCCTCCATCCCACCCACTGGACACGGAGACGTCCAGGAGGTACGTGTTGATCGCCAGTAATTTGAAGCGGAGAGGAAAATGCTGATATGGTCTGGAGCAAAGGGGTGTTGGGTAATTTATTGTTGATCTTGTAGTGATGGAACAGTGATGCAGGAGAGGGCCTTCAGGAGAGCTGGGATCATAGAATCACCAGGTTGGAAGAGACCCACTGGATCGTCGAGTCCAACCATTCCCACCAATCCCTAAACCATGCGCCTAAGCACCTCACCCACCCTCACCTTAAACACCTCCAGGGACGGCGAGTCAACCACCTCCCTGGGCAGACTGGGATGGGGCTCTTGGTGTGGGAGCGTGGGGATTGGACGGGTGAGAAGGATTTGAAGCTGAAAGAGGAGAGATTGAGATGAGATCTTAGGAAGAAATGTTTTCCTGTGAGGCTGTGGAGGCCCTGGCCCAGGTTGCCCAGGGAAGCGGTGGCTGCCCCATCCCTGGAGGTGTTCAAGGCCAAGTTGGATGGGGCTTGGAGCAGCCTGATCCAGTGAGAGGTGTCCCTGCTGGCCCTGGATGGGCTTTAAGGTCATTTTCAACCCAAACCGTTCCATGATTCCACAGTTCTGTCAGTGCTGGTAGGTTTAGTCTCTCAGAGAAGGCAGAGGCTGCTCAGAGCAGTCTCTTGCCATGTTTTGGTTTCCTTGATGTTCTCCATGACATTGCAGCCAGGAAAGGAGGGAGCTGGGCTCTTCTCCCAAGGGACAGGGCACAGGACAAGAGGGAATGGCCTCAAGATCCACCAGAGGGGGGTCAGGCTGAACTTCAGGAAGAAATATTTCCCAGAAAGGGTGATTGGTCTCTGGCAGAGGCTGCCCAGGGATGGGGTGGAGTCACCTCCCCTGGAGGGGTTTAAGGGACGGGTGGACGAGGTGCTGAGGGACATGGGTTAGTGATTGATGGGAATGGTTGGGCTCCATGATCCGGTGGGTCTCTTCCAACCCGGTGATTCTATGATTCTATGAAATATCTGGCAAGAAATTACTGTTTATCCTCTGACAGGTGTTGATCTGTCTTACCCTCTGCTAGAGGCTTGGTGCTCGTGGTGGAGAGCAGTAGTTGAACCTTGAAGCTTTTCTAAAATTTAGCAAGATTCTATGATTCTAAGCTTCTCATTCACTGGGTTATGAACAATAAATAACTGCTGGGAGCCCAACCTCAGTCTGGGGCAACTCAGAATCTCGTGCTTTGTCTGCTTTCTCTTTCTCTTCCTTCATCTGGTGGAAGTATCTCTAATGAACTTCATCTTTTCGGTTTAACGCACGCCTGTTGTTTTATGTTAGCCAAAGATTGTTGATCTGAGAGTTGTGGACTTGGATGCAGACCACAGCTTTTTCTAGAAACCAGTGGAGGAGGTGTCAGATGTACCTTCAGAGTGTCCAGATTAGGTGGACACCACAAAAAGGTGAATGTTGGTTACTTGGGCTTCCAAAGAAGCGGGACCAGCAGGTCGAGGAGGAGGATTCTGCCCCTCTGCTCCGCTCTCTTGAGAAGCCACCTGGAGTCCTGTGTCCAGTTCTGGAAACCCCAACAGAAGAAGGAGATGGAGCTGTTGGAATGGATCCAGAGGACGATGAGAAAAATGATCTGAAGGCTGGAGCTAGGAGGATGGGCTGAGAGAGCTGAGGTTGTTCAGGCTGGAGAAGGCTCTGGGGAGACCTGAAGTGGGCTCCAGGAAAGCTGGGGAGGGGCTCTTGATCAGGGAGGGAGTGCAGGGATAGGACAAAAAGGAATGGTTTGAAGCTGAAAGAAGGAAGATTGAGATGTGATTTTAAGAAGAAATAGTTTAATGTGAGAGTGGAGAAGCCCTGGCCCAGTTTTCCCAGGGAAGTGGTGGCTGCCCCGTCCCTGGAGGTTTTCAAGGCCAGGTTGGATGGGGCTTGGAGCAACCTGATCCAGTGGGAACCCTGTGGAAGTATCTACCACCTCACACCACCTCTGGGCTGTTTGCTCTTGTTCATTCAACTCGTGCTCTTCCTCTTCTCACAGGCCGAGGATGGCAGAAGAACATCACAGATTACTTCAGGATCTCTCAGACACAACAAGTAGGTGCCGGTGGCCTGAAGACCAGTGGAATCAAAGAAGAGCTACTGGATCGCATCTTTGCTGAACCTGATAGTTCCTTCAGCACCGGGATGGAGACGAGCGGTGATTCTCGCTCTTTTCTGAAGGATGAGGATCTTGTGCCACCTCGCAGGAAAAGCTCCAGGAAACGACATTTGACTACTGCGGGTGTTTGCAAGCAAGAGCACGATTTGTGGGGTGAACCTGAGAAGAAGCCAGTCGTGGTTCACCCAGGGCGCATCCAGATCAAGCAGGAACTCGATGATATGGATATTGAACCCATCCCTGATGCCCACTATGGACTCCTGGGGACTCGGAACTGGGAAGTGCCTCAGGGGAGCATTGAGGAGCTACCAGTTGAAGTCCTGAGGCACATCTTTGCTTTCCTACCTGTGACAGACCTGTACCAGAACCTGAGCCTGGTGTGTCACTGCTGGAGAGAGATTGTCATTGATCCTCTGGTAAGGACTGCTGTGACATGGATTTCAGCCTCTTCTGTCACGATCTCGTGGCTGCATGTGTTGTTCTAGGAGCATCCATGCTGTGTCTGTCTCTCTTTGTTCCTTTAAATCTCTTTATTGTTCCCCAATACCCCCATCCTTTTTTATCGGGTTATTTTTTTGGTCTTCAGGCCTACAGTGGCATAGAATCATAGAATATTTTGGGTTGAAGAGACCTTCAAGACCATCTAGTTCTAACCCCCCTGCCATGGGCAGGGACACCTCCCAATGGATCAGGCTGCCCAAGCCCCATCCAACCTGGCCTTGAACCCCTCCAGGGATGGGGCAGCCACAACTTCCCTGGGAAACCTGTTCCAGGGCTTCACCTGGAAAAAGGAAATTCCTCCTTATGTTTAGTCTAACTCTGCCCCTCTCCAGTTTATCCCCATTGCCCCTCATCCTATCACTCCAAGCCTTTGTCAACAGTCCCTCCCCAGTTTTCTTGGAGCCCCTTCAGGTACTGCAAGGTTGCTCTAAAGTCTCCTTGGAGCCTTCTTTTCTCCAGGCTGAACAACCCCAACTCAGCCTGTCCTCGGATGGGAGGTTCTCCAGCCCTCGCATCATCCTTGGAGCCTCCTCTGGAGACTATGAGCCAGCAACGTGTGCTTGCAGACCAGAAGGCCAACCAGATCCTGGGCTGCATCCAAAGCAGCGCAGCCAGCAGGGCGAGGGAGAGAATTGTGCCCCTCTATTCCTCTTTTGTGAGACCTCATCTGGAGTATTGTGTCCAGTTCCAGAATCCTCAACAGAAGAAGGAGATGGAGCTGTTGGAACGGGTCCAGAGGAGGCTACAAGGTTAATGCGAGGACTGGAGCACCTCCCGTATGAGGACAGGCTGAGGGTGTTGGGGTTGTTCAGCCTGGAGAAGAAAAGCCTCTGAGGAGATCTTATGGTGACCTTCCAGTACCTGAAGGGCCTCCAAGAAAGTTGGGGAGGGACTTTTCACAAAGGTTTGGAGTGATAGGACGAGGGGCAATGGGGATAAACTGGAGAGGGGCAGAGTTAGACTGGACATGAGGAGGAAGATTTAGATTAGAAATTAGGAAGTAATTCTTCACAATGGGGGTGATGAGACCCCGGAACAGGTTGCCCAGGGAAGTTGTGGCTGCCCCATCCCTCGAGGTGTTCAAGGCCAGGTTGGATGGGGCTTGGACAGCCTGATCCAGTGGGAGATGTTTCTGCCCATGGCAGAGGGGTTGGAACTGGATGATCTTTAAGGTCCTTTCCAACTCAAACTATTCCATGATTCTAATACCCTCTTGTTTTGAATGCTTTGGCTGATGAACCAACATCACCCTATTACCATCAGCCTAGAAAAACAGCCTTTTATGGACGTGTTTGCAAGCTATGAGGAGCAAGTCTTTCTCTCTTTCCTCTGTTACTCTTTCCTTCCCCATCTCCTCCTAGGTACCTGTGTCTATCGAGCCACAGGGACTTTTTTGAGCTCCATACTCGTTAGCTTGTTGCCAGAAGAAACCTACTTTCCAGTATTATGAGATGAAGGATGATGTGCTTCCCATTCTAGTTCATTCCTTGGAAGAAGCTCTATCATCGGTACCTCATGAAGGAGGATGGAGCCCTGCGCAGAGTTGATCAGGTCTTGCAGGACTTCGCCATAAAGAAGGAGCAGGAAGGATGCGTGTTGGGGCTGATCAGGTGAGTTCTCTTCACCACTTGACTTTATACCTGTAGATCCTCAGACTTTCCTTCTTTTGGCTCTTCTTCCATTTCGTCCTGTGACCGGCAAAGAGAGAAATGAGTTTGTCTTCAACAGGTGGGAGACATAGAGAAAGATGAGGAAGGAGGAATTGTTTTAACAGGAGAAATCACCAGTAGGGTTATAGAAATGGATAAAAAACTTTCCACTTCCTTGTTATGCTTGGAGCAGAGATCATAGAATCACAAAAGCATTTAGGGTGGAAAAGACGTTTAAGACCATTGAGTCCAACCATTAATTCACACTGCCAACTCCACTGCTAAACCATGTCCCTAAGCTCCACATCCACAAGGCTTTAAATCCCTCTAGGGATGAACAGGCTGGATCCATGGGCTGAGACCAATAGGATGAGGGTTAACGAGGCCAAATGGCAGGTCCTGCCCTTGGGGCACAACAACCCTGGGCAGCTCCAGACTAGGAGAAATCTGACTGGAAACTGCCTGGAGGAGAAGGACCTGGGGGTGTTAGTTGGACATGAGCCAGCAGTGGCCCAGGTGGCCAAGAAGGCCAAGGGCATCTTGGCTTGGAGCAGACCCGGTGTGGCCAGCAGGGCCAGGGAGGTTCTTCTCCCTCTGGCCTTGGCCCTGGGGAGGCCGCTCCTCGAATCCTGGGGTCAGTGCTGGTTCCTCCCCACCAGAAGGATGTTGAGGCTCTGGAGCGAGTGCAGAGAAGAGCAACAAAGCTGGGGAAGGGGCTGGAGAAGAAGCCCGAGGGCCCTGGGGGTGTTTATCCTGGAGAAGAGGAGGCTGAAGGGAGAGCTCATTGCTCTCTCCAACTCCCTGAGAGGAGGTTGTGGAGAGGAGGGAGCTGGGCTCTTCTCCCAAGGGACAGGGGACAGGACGAGAGGGAATGGCCTCAAGCTCCACCAGAGGAGGTTTAGACTGGACATTAGGAAAAATTTTTTTACAACAGGTGTCATTAGTCCCTGGCAGAGGCTGCCCACGGAGGGGGTTGAGTCCCCTTCCCTGAAGGGTTTTAAGGGCCGGGTGGATTAGGTGCTGAGGGACATGGGTTAGTGATTGATGGGAATGGTTGGACTCGATGATCCAGTGGGTCTTTTTCAACCTGGTGATTCCATGATTCTATGATTCTCCTCGGCAAATAAACTCATAGAAATTTGGGTTTGAAAGGACCTTTAAGGTCATCCAGTTCCAACTCCCCTGCCCTGGGCAGGGCCCATACTCACTTGCTAGAGCTCTTTTGCAAATGCTACTGTTCCCGTTCTCTGCAGGTGTGTGTCTGCCATACCCACTGCCAACAAGGTGGATCCCAATGTGGTTCTCCAGTGTTTGAAGAGTCATCACCTCTTTCCAAAAGCCGAAGTCTGCATCACCAACAAACTGCCGCATTTACAGTGCAGGACAGGGGTATGTTTAATGGATATTAACTGGTTTAGTTAACTACTGCTGCTGCTTCGAGGTCGCTCCCTTCAGATCATATAATCGCAGAATCACCATGTTGGAAGAGACCAACTGGATCATCGAGTCCAACCATTCCCATCAATCTCTAATTCGTGTCTCTCAGCACCTCGTCCACCCGGCCCTTTAACCCCTCCAGGGAAGAGGACTCAGACCCCTCCCTGGGCAGCCTCTGACAGGGACCAGTCACCCTTCCCAGGAAATATTTCATCCTGCTGTCCATCCTGAGCCTTCCCTGGTGGAGCTTGAGGCCATTCCCTCTCGTCCTGTCCCCTGTCCCTTGGGAGAAGAGCCCATCTCCCTGCTCTCCACAACCTCCTCTCAGGGAGTTGCAGAGAGCAACGAGCTCTCCCCTCAGCCTCCTCTTCTCCAGGCTAAACACCCCCAGGGCCCTCAGACTTGTTCTCCAGCCCCTTCCCCAGCTTCGTTGCTCTTCTCTGCACTCGCTCCAGAGCCCCAACGTCCTTCTGGTGGGGAGGGGCCCAGATGTTCAAGTCCAGGTTAAATGGGCCTTGGGCACCCTAATCTAGTGGGATGGCCCTGCCCATGGCAGGTGGGTGGAACTGGATGATCTTTATGATCTCTTCCAACCCAAATTATTCTATGATTCTATATCTGTCCTCCTGAATCTAAAGTTTTCCCTTTGGAGCACCTATAGGCTTAACCTTCTTGCTCTTCTTGTTGCCTCTTCTAGACTGAGAACGTGTGGGCTGTCATTGCAGTCATGGTACTTTTCTCTGACGGCGTCAGCGACATCCAAAACTTGATGGTGTGTCTCCAGAGACCTTGTTGCAATCTCTCTGTGGTGGATGTGACCGAGAGGCTTTACTGCATCGCCACGCTGCTCTATGCGATGAGGGACAGGAACATTGCGATCACCAACAGGTAACGACTGCAGGAGACGCTTCCCGCTTGCCTACCTCTTCCTAGGCACGGAGATATGGAATATCGATTTTAGGTTCCTCACTCCAAGAAGGACATTGAGGGGCTGGAGCACGTCCTGAGAAGGGAACGGAGCTGGGGAAGAGGCTGGAGAACAAGGGTTATGAGAGGCAGCTGAGGAACCTGGAGTTGTTTAGTGTGGAGAAAAGGAGACAGAGAGGAGACCTCATCGCTGTCTACAATTGCCTCAAAGGAGGTTGTAGCGAGGTGGGGGTTGGTCTCTTCTCTCAAGTGACAGGTGATAAAATGAGAAGAAATGGCCTCAAGTTGCACCAGGGCAGGTTCAGATTAAATATCAGGAAATATTTCTTCACTGCAAGGGTTCTCAGGCCCTGGCAGAGGCTGCCCAGGGGAGTGGTGGAGTCCTCATCCCTGGAGGTGTTTAAAAGACAGGGAGATGAAGTGCTCAGGGATCTGGTTTAGTAGTGGGCAGGTGGGGTTGGACACCATGATCTCAAAGGTCTTTTCAAACCAAACGCTTCTGTGATTCCATGAAGTATTCATGACATTGGCCATCTCTTAGGTGGCTACAGACATTTAATTTTTTATTGATAATTTCACAATGCCAATTTCTTTTTTTCCCTCTCTACTAGGATCCATTACAATGTTTTCTACTGCCTCTATCTGATGGAGAACGCTTCCGTAACTACGCAGACAGTGGAAGAGGAAACAGTGGCATCGTGCTATAGACAAGACTTATGGGCCAGGTAATGCAATTTTAGGCAATCGTGCGCAAGGCCTCAGCAGGGGGCTGAACCTGGCAGGGGGAGCTAACGTTTCATAGAATCACTAGTTTGGAAAAGACCTCCAGGATCATCGAGTCCAACCATTCCTATCCGCAAGTAAACCATGTCCCTGAGCACCTCGTCTATCCGTCTTTTAAATACCTCCAGGGAAGGTGACTCCACCACCTCCCTGCGCAGCCTCTGCCAGGGCCAAATGACCCTTTCTGTGAAAAATATTTTCCTGGTGACAAGCCTGAACCTCCCCTGGTGGAGCTTGAGGCCATTCCCTCTCGTCCTGTCCCTTGGGAGAAGAGCCCAGCTCCCTCCTCTCCACAACCTCCTCTCAGGGAGTTGCAGAGAGCAATGAGCTCTCCCCTCAGCCTCCTCTGAACGATGTGATTGAGAACAGACCTGAGGAGAAGGACTTGGGGTGCTGGTGGATGAAAAGCTTGATATGAGCCGGCAATGTGTGCTTGCAACCCAGAAACCAACCGTGTCCTGGGCTGCATCCAAAGCAGCGCGGCCAGCAGGGTGAGGGAGGGGATTCTGCCCCTCTGTCCCTCTCTTGGGAGACCTCCTCTGGAGTCCTGTGTCCAGTTCTGGAACATAAGAAGGGGATGAAACTGTTGGAACAGGTCCAGAGGAGGCTACGAAGATGATGCGAAGGCTGGAGCACCTTCCATGCAAGGACAGAGTTGGAGAAGAGAAGGCTTCAAGGAGACCTCATAGTGACCTTCCAGTACTTGTAGGGGCTTTAGAAAAAGCTGTAAAGGGGCTTTTTCCAAGGGTCTGGAGGAATGGGACGAGGAAGAATGGCTTTAAATTGAAATGGGGAAGATTTAGATTAGACGTTAGGAAGAAATTCTTCACGATGAGAGTGGGGAAGCCCTGGCCCAGGTTGCCCAGGGAAGCTGTGGCTGCCCCATCCCTGGAGGTGTTCAAGGCCAGGTTGGATGGGGCCTTGGGCAACCTGATGCAGTGGGAGGTGTCCCTGCCCGTGGCAGGGGGGTTGAAACTCGATGATCTTTAAGGTCCCTTCCAACCGAAATCATTGTGTGATAAAGACCCAAATCAAGGCTTTTCACCCTCCAGATGATGTTGGGGACCCCGTGCAAAGGGGTGGGTCACCCTATTGGCTGATTGCGGGTTATGAATCATAGAATCGTAGAGTCACCTGGTTGGAAAACACCCACCAGATCATCGAGTCCAACCATTCCTATCAAACACTAAACCATGTCCCTCAGTGCCTCGTCTACCCGTCCCTGAAACACAATTGCAGTTGCACTTCAGGCAGAAGCCCTGAATGACTTTCATCATGTTAATCAAAGCTTTTGGCTCCTTGGAGAGTTGAGGATGATCAACCTGTCCTCCATGCTGAGAAATAGGAGAGCAATTTAAAGTACAGGCTCTCAAAATACAACAAATCACCCCAAACCCACGACGCTGTTTGTTTTCAATAAGCCAAAGGGCTCAGGGGGGCCAAATTCATTTTGGCTTCAAGCCCTTGAGAAGACCTTTTCTGGTGGAACCTTCCTCAAGATTTAACTTCTTTTACTGTCTCCGATCTTTCCTTATTCCCTGCTTTTCTCATTTACAAGATAACGAGGTTGCCCCAGTGCTGCTTGTGGGATGGGATAAATCACCCCTTGGTCTCCTTGTTTGATTAACGTGGGAGGATTTATTTTCTTCATTCCTTTCACTCTGCTTTTGTTTCTTGTTTTTAGCAGCTGCCCCAAAGTAAAACTGACCCATGAGCAGCAAAGGATTTTGAATCACAAAATTGAGCCTGGTCAAAGGGTGAAAATCATGGCGTTTGCAGGTAAGAGCCAGAAACGATGCATTTATTCTTACAACATAACCTTCAAGTTTTATAGAACCGTAGAATAGTTTGGGGTGGAAGGGAGCTTAAAGACCATCCAGTTCCAACCCTCTGCCATGGGCTGGGACACGTCCCTCTGGATCAGGAGCTCCAAGCCCCATCCAACCTGGCCTTGAACATCTCCAGGGATGGGGCAGCCACAATTTCACTGGACAACCTCTTCCAGGGTCTCACCACTCTCATTGTGAAGAAATTCCTCCTCGAGTCAAGTCCAAATCTGCCCCTCTCAGTTTATCCCCATTGCCTCTCATCCTATCACTCCAAGGTTTTGTGATCAGTCCCTCTCCAGCTTTCTTGGAGCCCCTTCAGCTTCTGGAAGGTCACTCTAAGGTCTCCTTTTTTTTTGGCTCCTTCCCTCCCTGCTGCTTGTGTCCAAGGAGCTCTGTGGATGCCAGGAAACCACCTTGCTTTTAATTAGGACTAAAAATCAGAGCTTTTACAGAGAAATTTGGAGCGGGAAGCGTGGTGGGGGTCCCTCCCATGCTGGATAAACGTCTTATTGGGGCACGATGCCAAAACCGAGGATTTGGGCACTGTTGCTGACAGCCCAGAGCAGCCTATTGAGAACCCGGGAGAGGAGAAACATCTCTTCAAGGCCAGGTCGGATGGTTTCTTGGGCAGCCTGATCTAGTGGGGTGTCCTTGCCCGTGGCAGGAGGGTTGAACTGGATGACCTTTAAGGTCCCCTTCCAACCCAAACTGTTCTACGATTCTATGATTCTCTCCGTTTGTTGCTTTGTCGTGTGCGGAGCCTTTTTCGCAGTGTTTTCTGCAGGCCACTAGACGGAGTCGCTCTTACTTCTTTACATTTAGCTTCTCTGTAGGAGCAGCAGAAGCCAAGAAATCTTCTACAGTTGCGATTGGTCCTCCAGGAGTGAAGCAACGGAGCCACGGGCTGTGGCCAAGGCTGTCCTGCAGCAAATGGGAGTGAAGGAGAGCAGCAGTAGTCGTAGATCTTACAAGGAAATGAGCTCATGAATCATTTGAAAGAGCAATTTTAATGTTTCGTTTACCAAGCTGGCTTTCAAGAGAACCAGCACCTTCACTGTGCTCAGAATTTCAGCGTATTGGGTCACCATATGAGGATAATATGTCCTCAGCTCTGAGGACAGGCTGGGAGAGCTGGGGTTGTTCCGCCTGAAGAAGAGAAGGCTCCAAGGAGACCTTAGAGCAGCTTCCAGTACCTGAGGGGGCTCCAAGAAAGCTGGGAAGGGACTTTTTAGAAGGGCCTGGATGAGAAGAAATGGCTTGAAATTGGAAGAGGGGAGCTTTAGATTAAACATTAGGAAGAAATTGGTCCTGATGAGGATGGGGAGGCCCTGGCCCAGGTTGCCCAGGGAAGCTGTGGCTGCCCCGTCCCTGGAGGTGTTCAAGGCCAGACTGTAGTTTTCCAAAGCTACTCTGCTCCACAGCTTCTACTGGTACCAACTGCAGCAGTGAATTCGTTCCCGTTAGCTGCAAATAGTCCTGCTGCACAGCTGGAACAGCAGGAGGGGGAAGGTAAAACTGCTGAGAGATGATAGAATCATAGAATCATCAAGTTAGAAGAGACCCACCAGACCATCGAGTCCAACCATTCCCATCAATCACTAACCCATGTCCCTCAGCACCTCGTCCACCCGGCCCTTAAACCCCTCCAGGGAAGGGGACTCAACCCCCTCCCTGGGCAGCCTCTGACAGGGACCAATCACCCTTTCTGTGAAATTCTTTTTTCCTAATGTCTATCCTGAGCCTCCCCTGGTGGAGCTTGAGGCCATTCCCTCTCCTCCCGTCCCCTGTCCCTTGGGAGAAGAGCCCAGCTCCCTCCTCTCCACAACCTCCTCTCAGGGAGTTGCAGAGAGCAATGAGCTCTCCCCTCAGCCTCCTCTTCTCCAGGCTAAACACCCCCAGGGCCCTCAGGCTTGTTCTCCAGCCCCTTCCCCAGCTTCGTTGCTCTTCTCTGTACTCGCTCCAGAGCCTCAACATCCTTCTGGTGGGGAGGAACCAGCACTGACCCCAGGATTCGAGGAGCGGCCGCCCCAGGGCCGAGTCCAGAGGGAGAAGAACCTCCCTGGCCCTGCTGGCCACGCCGTGTCTGCTCCAAGCCAAGATGCCCTTGGCCTTCTTGGCCCCCTGGGCCCCTGCTGGCTCCTGTTCAACCAACCCCCCCAGGTCCCTCTCCTCCAGGCAGTTTCCAGCCAGGCTTCTCCTAGTCTGGAGCTGCCCAGGGTTGTTGTGCCCCAAGGGCAGGATCCGGCATTTGGCCTCATTAACCCTCATCCTGTTGGTCTCAGCCCATGGATCCAGCCTGTTCCGATCCCTTTGGAGCCTCCAGACCCTCCAGCAGATCCAGCTCCCACCCAGCTCAGTGTCATGTGCAAACTTGCTCAGGGTGCACTCGATGCCTTCATCCAGGTCATTGATAAAAACATTGAACAGGGCCGGACCTGTGCCGATACCTTCATTCCTGACGTTCCTGTGTTTTGTTTCCTTTCTTCTGTTCCTCAGGTACAGGGAAGACCTCAACCTTGGTCAAGTATGCAGAGAAGTTTGCTGATATGAACTTCCTCTATGTGGCATTTAACAAAGCTGTTGTGGAGAGAGGGAAAAGCGTCTTCCCCAGGAATGTAACCTGCAAGACTTTCCATTCGTTAGCGTTTGGAAGTGTCGGCAAACAGTGAGTGGGGATTTTAGACGTCTTCCTTGAAGGCCACTGGAGCAGGGAAAACAACGTGTCAAGAAAGGGAGGTTTGGTTTTGAAGTAAAGTTCCAGGAGCTGAGGAAGAAAAATGAATAGGGGAAATCATAGAATCATGGAATGGTTTGGGTTGAAAGGAACCTTAAAGTCCATCCAGTTCCAACCCACCTGTCATGGGCAGGGACGTCTCCCACTGGGTCAGATTGCTCAAAGCTCCATCCCACCTGGCCTTGAACACCTCCAGGGATGGAGCATCCGTGACTTCTCTGGGCAACCTGGGCCATTGTCTCACCATCCTCATCGTGAAGAATTTCTTCCTAATGTCTGATCTAAAGCTCCCCCTTCCAATTTAAAGTCACTCTCCTTCGTGCTATTGCTCCAGGCCCTTGTAAAATGTCCCTCCCCAGCTTTCCTGGAGCCCCTTCAGGTACTAGAAGCTGCTTTAAGGTCTCCTTGGAGCCTTCTCTTCTCCAGGCTGAACAACCCTAAATCTCAGCCTGTCCTCGTATGGGAAGTGCTCCAGCCCTCGCATCATATTTGTAGCCCTCTGCTTGGCTTTGAACACAGTCTGTAATTACAGGAATGAGTGATGGGAATATCTCTCTGCTTCACCTTTTCATCTATGAAATCTATAAAATGAACTAGTTTGTGCTTCCACCAGGTCCAGAGGAGGCTACAAGGATGATGCGAGGGCTGGAGCACCTCCCGTACAAGGACAGGCTGAGAGAGTTGGGGTTGTTCAACCTGGAGAAGAGAAGGCTCCAAGGAGGCCTCAGAGTGACCTTCCAGTAGCTGAAAGGGGCTCCAAGAATGCTGGGGAGGAACTGTTGACAAAGGCTTGGAGTGATAGGACAAGGGGCAATGGGGATAAACTGGAGAGGGGCAGATTTAGGCTTGATATAAGGAAGAATTTCTTCATGATGAGAGTGGTGAGACCCTGGAACAGGTTTCCCAGGGAAGCTGTGGCTGTCCCATCCCTGGAGATGTTCAAAGCCAGGTTGGATGGGGCTTGGAGCAACTTTATCCAGTAGGAGGTGTCCCTGCCCATGGCAGGGGGGTTGGAACTGGGTGATCTTTAAGGTCCCTTCCAACCCCAACTATTCCATAATTCTAAAAATGTGCAGGTTTCAGAGATATTCCATTAGCAGGTCAAAGCGGGTGCATAGAACCTCTGCAAGTGTTAGATTGCAAGAGAAGCAAAAACGAGGTTTCACGTGTGTTTCAATGTCTCTCTCTTATTTTTTTTTATTATCTGTGGCACAGCTATAAACAAAAAGGCAAGCTCAACTTCTCCAAGATGTCAGTTTATTCCATCAGTTCCCTCATCCAGAACCATGAGGGACAATCGTTGTTTATAAGAGGAAAAACAGTCTCACAGACCCTTGAAAGCTTTTTTGCCTCGTCAGATGAAGAGATCTGTGAAGAGCACACTCCGATTTGGTTCAAAAATACTCATGGCGAGACAAAACTTGTCAGTCGAGAAGAAAAGAAAGTGAGTATCGGAGATGAAGCAAAACTTGGGCTCCAGGCTTTGGGGAAAACACTTTCATAGTTCATAGTTTCCCTGCAAGAGCAAGAGAGAAGAGATTGAGAGGCTTTGGGTTGTTCAGCCTGGAGAAGAGAAGGCTCCAAGGAGACCTTATAGTGACCTTCCAGTCCCTGAAGGGGCTCCAGTAAAGCTGGGGAGGGGCTCTTGATCAGGGAGGGCAGAGATAGGACGAGGGGGAACGGTTTTAAAGCTGAAAGAGGGGAGATAGAGATGAGATCGTAGGAGGAAAAGGTTTGTTGTGAGATTGATGAGACCCTGGCCCAGGTTGCCCAGGGAAGTCATGGCTGCCCCATCCCTAGAGGTGTTCAAGGTCAAGTTGAATGGGCTTGGAGCAACCTTATCCAGTAGGAGGTGTCCCTGTTCCTGGCAGGGAGGTTAGAATTGGATGGATTTCAAAGTTCCTTCCAACCCAAACTATTCTACGATTCTTTTGTGCCACCACCAGTTAAGGACTTCTCCTCAACAAAACCTTTTCCAAATGCATCCTCCTGAGAAGCACGTACCCTTGGCTCAGCTAGTAGGGCTGTAGAACACAAAACCCTCTAATTCCTGCACGTTAACACCGACTTTGTGTTTACTTCATCTTCTCTTGATACCTTGCAAGGTACTTCGAGGTATTTTGAGGCTGTCAATTCATTCCCTGCCAGGGTTGGAAGGGTCCGCAAAACCCATCCAGTTCCAAGCTCCCTGTCACGAGCAGGGACACCTCCCACTGGATTCAGGTTGCTCAAAGCCCCGTCCAGCCTGGCCTTGAACACCTCCAGGGATGGGGCAGCCACAACGTCTCTGAGCAACCTGGACGGGGGCCTCCCCACCCTCATCATGAAGAATTTCTTCCTAATGTCTAATCTAAATCCTCCCCCTTCCAATTGAAAGGCGTTCCCTCTCATACTATCACTCCAGGCCCTTGGGAAAAGTCCCTCCCCAGCTTTCTTGTAGCCCTTTCAGGAACTGGAGGAGGTTATTCAGCAGGGCCAGGGAGGTTCTTCTCCCTCCGGACTCAGCCCTGGGGAGGCCGCTCCTCGAATCCTGGGGTCAGTGCTGGGCCCCTCCCCAGCAGAAGGATGTTGAGGCTCTGGAGCGAGTGCAGAGAAGAGCAACGAAGCTGGGGAAGGGGCTGGAGAAGAAGCCTGAGGGCCCTGGGGGTGTTTATCCTGGAGAAGAGGAGGCTGAGGGGAGAGCTCATTGCTCTCTCCAACTCCCTGAGAGGAGGTTGTGGAGAGGAGGGAGCTGGGCTCTTCTCCCAAGGGACAGGGGACAGGACGAGAGGGAACGGCCTCAAGCTCCACCAGGGGAGGATAACAGGCAAAAACTTTTCACGGAAAAGGTCATTGGTCCCTGGCAGAGGCTGCCCAGGGTGGTGGTGGAGTCACTGGAGGGGTTTAAAAGACAGATGGATGAGGTGCTGAGGGACGTGGTTTAGTAGTTGATAAGAATGGTTGCACTGGATGATCCTGCATCTTTTCCAACCTAGTGATTCTGTGATTCCGTGGAAGGCCGCTCAAAGATCTCCCCAGAAGAGAAGAGAAGCAGGAGAAAGGCTTCAGAGAAGGCCTGTTTCGCCTGGTTGGGTTTTCTGCTCAAAGCGATCTATCCACACCCTTCCGTTTTCTCTTTCTAGATCAATGTGGAAGAGGCAAAAGAGATATGGCGCAACATGAAGAAGCTGGACGGAGACATAGAGAAGAAATACAAGATGACTTGTGATGGTAAAGCATAAAATTCCTGTACTCCTGCTCTCACCAGGGAGCTCAAAACACGTCTGAAGACTGGAAATTGGTTCATTTTTCCTCTTTAGCCTGAGGAGGTGGTGGAACTATTTCCTCTTGCTTCTTAGGATGTGTGCAGATAGTGCCAGAGGTGGCTCATACTGGAGAAAACGTTCTTTCTTGTCATTTGCTTTGTGCTTTAAGAGCTTTGTAGCTGTCGGGGTAGCTGCTGTGGGATTGGCTTCTTCATCCTTCATAGACCTAAGGCAGACGGAGCCACATCTGGGAGCGACAGAGACGTTTGCACCCCCTCCATGCAAATTCTGAGCGAGAATCACAGGACAGTTTGGGTTGGAAGGGATCTTAAAATCCACTTCCAACCCCCTGCCATGGGCAGGGACACCTCCCACTGGATCAGGCTGCTCCAAGCCCCATCCAACCTAGCCTTGAACATCTCCAGGGAGGTGACATCCGTAGCTTCTCTGAGGACCCTGTGCCAGGGCCTCATCACCTTCATTGGCAAGAATTTCTTCCTTATGTCTAATCTAAATCTTCCCCCTTCCAATTTAAAGCCATTCCCTCTCATTCTGTCACTCCAGGCCTTTGAAAAAAGTCCCTCCCCAGCTTTCCTGGAGCCCCTTCAGGTCCATTCTTAAGGTCTCTGTGGAGCCTTCTCTTCCCCAGGCTGAACAACCTCAACTCTCTCAGCCTGTCCTCATAGCTCCAGCTTTCAGATCATTTTCTTTACCCTCCTCTGGACCTGTTCCAACAGCTCCCTCTCCTTCCTCTGTTGAAGATTCCAGAACTGGACACAGGACTCCAGGTGGGGTCTCACAAGAGTAGAGTAGGGGGACACCCTCACCCTGCTCTCCACGCTTCTTCTGCTGCAGCCCAGGAGATGGTTGGCCTTGAAGAACTAGGGTCAGAAACTTTTAAAAAAGGACTTGTTTTAAAAATCGTGGTATTTTAAGCTGATTTACCTTCTCGTGGACATGCCTTGTTCTTTCTCTCAGGATATTTGAAGCTCTGGCAGCTCAGCAAACCTCGGCTCTCGGGATATGATGCCATTTTTGTCGATGAAGCTCAGGACTGCACGCCAGGTGAGCAGGACCAGGAGATGGAGCCATTCTTGAGTCATGGAGCAGGAAGCTGCTGGCAGGCTTTGCTGGGGATGTAGAATCATAGAATAGTTTGGGTTGGAAGGGGCCTTAAAGACCATCTGGTTCCAACCCCCTGGCCATGGGCAGGGCCACCTCCCACCAAACCAGGCTGCTCCAAGCCCCATCCAACCTGGCCTTGAACACCTCCAGGGAGGTGACATCCATAGCTTCTCTGAGGAACCTGTTCCAGTGCCTCATCACCCTCATTGTGAAGAATTTCTTAATGTCTAATCTAAATTTTCCCCCTTCCAATTTGAAGCCATTCCCCCTCATCCTATCACTCCAGGCCCTTGGAAAAGTCCCTCCCCAGCTTTCCTGGAGCCCCTTCAGGTACTTGAAGGCTGCTAGAAGGTCTCCCTGGAGCCTTCTCCAGGCTGAACAGCCCCAACTCTCAGCCTGTCCTCCTAGCAGAGGAGCTCCAGCCCTCACCTCATCTTTGTGGCCTCTCTAGGCCGTCTCCCACCTGTCCTCACTGGAGGGCCTGGTCTTGTGAGCGTTTAGCTGCCCACATGACAGCAGTTGCTTTGCCAGCATCACTGATCCTCAGGGAGGCTTGATTGAAGTGGCCTGAAGAACATCCTGAGGTGGCCGCTGTGGCATGTTGGTGTCACTGGGAATGGGTGGTGGATAAGTGCTCGGCTCACACTTCTGGAACTAAGATTCTGTGCAGCTCAAGTCCAGGTGGAACTGTGAAAATAGCAGGAGGATCTTTGTAGAGCTTCTAATCAGCTGCTTCCCTTTGCTTCTCCCCAGCTTGGTGTCTCCTGCACCTGCATTGACCTCTTAAATGCTGGGAGGCAGCAGGCAAGACGTGGCGTACGGTTTGCTCTTGGTTTATGAGCAGCTTCTCTCTTAATGCTCTGATGTTCTCCTGCAGCCATCGTGGATATTGTCCTGTCACAGACGTGTGGCATAATCCTCGTAGGAGACCCTCACCAGCAGATCTACACCTTCCGAGGTGCTGTCAACACCCTCTACTCGGTGCCTCACACCCATGTCTACTACCTCACCCAGGTAAGATGGGGTTCTGCTGCTCTCCTTCCTCAGACAGATCCAAGGAAGTGGAAAATGCTTCCTGTCTTCTCCAGAAAACCAGACTTACTCATTATAAGAAGGAGATGGAGCTGTTGGAACAGGTCCAGAGGAGGCTACAAGGATGATCTGAGGGCTGGAGCACCTCCCGTATGAGGACAGGCTGAGAGAGTTGGAGTTGTTCAGCCTGGAGAAGAGAAGGGTCTAAGAAGACCTCAAAGCCCATCCAGTACCAACCTTCTGCCATGGCTGAGGACACCTCCTACTGGATCAGGTTGCTCTAAGCCCCATCCAACCTGGCCTTGAACACCTCCAGGGATGGACCATCCACTTCTCTGAATGACCTTTTCCAGTGCAACATCGCAATTCCATCTCACAGCAGAATTCCTGTCACCTTAGGTGCATGAGTAACCAAGCTTTTAGGAATAGTTTGTGGGGGTTTGGGTGTTTTTTCCAAGGGAAACTTTTCCC
The DNA here is from genome assembly GCA_033459285.1 of Clamator glandarius. NCBI lineage: Eukaryota > Metazoa > Chordata > Aves > Cuculiformes > Cuculidae > Clamator > Clamator glandarius. The sequence continues at coordinate 787,965 of JAUNZM010000577.1, forward strand.
AGAAGGTTTGGGGATCACATAGTTCCATAGCTAACGATACTTTTGTGGGTTTTAACAAGTTTCTCTTCTTTTCCTGCTGTTTTCCTTCATGATTTCCACGTAGAGTTTCAGATTTGGACCTGAAATCGCTTACGTTGGAGCAACCATTCTGGATGTCTGCAAGAGGATCAGGAATAAGACGTTAGTGGGTGGAAACCAGAAGGGTGAGTTGTGTTGAGGAATCACTCAGCTCTGTCAGCTCAGTCTGATAACTGAGAGTGAAAAAGCTGCTGCATAATTAAGTATCCGGGATTAATCCTGATTTATGGAGATCTCTGGTTTTTAGATTCCAGCCCTGCCTAACTGGAAACTTCTTTGTGCAGGTGATGTAAGAGGCACCATGGGAGGGAAGATAACATTGTTATCACGAAGCAATTTTAACGTGTTTGAGGATGCCGTGAAGCTTACCGGGAGAGAGAGACCGATTAAAATACACGTGATCGGGGTAAGGAGAAATCGCTACCATGTTTTTCACGTCCCAACCTCAAGTCTTCGTACCTGTTAGCACTTGTCGTGGTGACACCTGCGAGCGTCTCAAAAAAGGAGTGGCTGATCCATCGCCTGCAGCACCCAGGCTTCCAACTGATAGTCCTGGAGAAAGCAGCGATCTGGTGTGGTTGGGGAAGGGTTAGTTGGAGCAGATGCTCCTCAAACTGGATCGTTGGGCTGAGACCAACGGCATGAGGTTTAACGAGGCCAAATGCCGGATCCTGCCCTTGGGGCACAACAACCCTGGGCAGCTCCAGACTAGGAGAAGTCTGACTGGAAACTGCCTGGAGGAGAAGGACCTGGGGGGGTTGGTTGAACAGGAGCCAGCAGGGGCCCAGGGGGCCAAGAAGGCCAAGGGCATCTTGGCTTGGAGCAGACCCGGCGTGGCCAGCAGGGCCAGGGAGGTTCTTCTCCCTCTGGCCTCGGCCCTGGGGAGGCCGCTCCTCGAATCCTGGGGTCAGTGCTGGTTCCTCCCCACCAGAAGGATGTTGAGGCTCTGGAGCGAGTGCAGAGAAGAGCAACGAAGCTGGGGAAGGGGCTGGAGAAGAAGCCTGAGGGCCCTGGGGGTGTTTATCCTGGAGAAGAGGAGGCTGAGGGGAGAGCTCATTGCTCTCTCCAACTCCCTGAGAGGAGATTGTGGAGAGGAGGGAGCTGGGCTCTTCTTCCCAGGGACAGAGGGGACAGGACGAGAGGGAATGGCCTCAAGCTCCACCATTTTATGGAAAGTGTGATTGTTCCCTGTCAGAGGCTGCCCAGGGAGGGGGTTGAGTCCCCTTCCCTGGAGGGGTTTAAGGGACGGGTGGACGAGGTGCTGAGGGACATGGGTTAGTGATTGATGGGAATAGTTGGACTCCATGCTCTGGTTGGGTCTCTTCCTACCAAGTGATTCTATGATTCTTAACCTGCAGAGGGGAGGCTTCCAGTGTGGCCAGTAGGAGCCGGGAAGGGATTGTCCCCATGGAGTTGGCGTTGGTGAGGCCACATCTCAAATCCTGGGTTCAGTTTCGGGCCCCTCACTCCAAGAAGGACCTTGAGGGGCTGGAGAATGTCCATAAAAGGGCAACAGAGCTGGGGAAGGGGCTGGAGAGCAAGGGTTAAGAAAGGCAGCTGAGGGACCCAGGGTTTTTTACCCTGGAGAAAAGGAGACTGAAAGGAGACCTTATCACTGTCTACAACTGCCTGAAAGGAATTTGTAGCGAGGTGGGTATTGATCTCTTCTCCCAAAGAACAAGTGATTAAAGGAGAAGAAATAGCCTCAAGTTGCACCAGGGCAGGTTCAGATTGGACATCAGGAGGAACTTCTTCACTGCAAGGGTTCTCAGGCCCTGGCAGAGGCTGCCCAGAGAGGTGGTGGAGTCCCCATCTCTGGAGGGGTTTAAAAGACAGGGAGGTGCTCAGGGTTCTGGTTTAGCAGTGGACAGATATGTTTGGACTCCATGATCTCAAAGGTCTTTAACGACCAAGCGATTCTATGATTGTCCCTTTTTAGGCTCATCTATCCCTTTTCTCCTGAGGGAGTAAATATTTATCAAGCTCTCTTGAGAGGCGAAGACAGTGGTGACCTTTGAGCTTCTGGATGCCACAGAGAGCTGTGCTCTGCTCCTTCCTGATTTCCAAACTTGTGATGGTCTCATCATTTCTGTCCCTGGAGGTGTTCAAGGCCAGGTTGGATGGGGCTTGGAGCAGCCTAATCCAGTGGGAGGTGTCCCTGCACAGGGTTGGAACTGGATGGTCTTTAAGGTCCCTTCCAACACAAACCATTCTATGATTCTATGAATTGACATGCTTGACTCACAGGAAGGTTTTAATGAAGCTCCGCATCACAAAAACCTCAGAGGAATCATTGGTCTTCAAGCTCTGAATCCAATGATTTAATTTGAGATCTTGTTCTGAACCCAGCAAAGCTGAAACCCAAAGACAACAAACAGTTGTCTTAGTGCTGATTGTGTTTGTGGACAAGCCTGGGCTTTTGAATTTTAGGCTGATTTTAAGTTCCTAATCTCTTTTTCACCAGAAAAATGCAGATTACAATGCAGTGAGGGTTTGAACTGGGCCTTTTCATGTGCCTTGGGTTGTGTTGTGGCTCCAAAGATTTTGAGAAACCAGCTCCACGTAGTATCATGGGAGGGTTTGAGTTGGAAGAGACCTCAAAGATCATCTAATTCCCACCCTCCTGCCATGGGCAGGGACACCTCCCACTGGATCAGGCTGCTCCAAGCCCCATCCAACCTGGCCTTGAACACCTCCAGTGATGGGGCAGCCACCACTTCCCTGGGCAACCTGTGCCAGGGCCTCACCACTCTCATAATGAAGAAATTCCTCCTTATGTCCAGTCTAAATCTGCCTCTCTCCAGTTTAAAGCCGTTCCCTCTCATCCTGTACCTCCAAGCCTATATAAAAAGCCCTCATCTTTCCTGGAGCCCCTTCACGTACTGAAAGGTCACTATGAGGTCTCCTTGGAGCCTTCTCCTCTCCAGGCTGAACAACCCCAGCTCTCTCAGCCTGTCCTCGGATAGGAGGTTCTCCAGCCCTTGCATCATGTTCATGGACTCCTCTGGACTTGCTCCAATAGGTTCACGTCCTCCTACCTTATCTGGAAACTCTAGATGGCGCGTCCGCTCCTGTACATTAAGATAAATTGTTTGTTTTAGGGGCTTGCCCGTTTTGGCCTGAGCAAAATTCATGATATTTGGAAACTCAGTCGACCTGCGGATGAACGGAAGAAAGGTGAGTCCATCCTCCTCCTCCTCTCTATGAGACATCTTCCCTGCAGCAGTGTAGATGCTTTGGTTCTTGCTGTGGTGATGGGAAGCAACGTGACACCAATTTGGGTGGGAATGTTGATCTGCTCGAAGGCAAGGAGGCTCTGCAGGGGGATCTGGCCAGGTTGGATCCATGGATGGAGGGCAGGAAGGCTCTGCAGAGGGATCTGGCCAGGCTGGATCCATGGATGGAGGGCAGGAAGGCTCTGCAGAGGGATCTGGCCAGGCTGGATTCATGGATGGAGGGCAGGAAGGCTCTGCAGAGGGATCTGGCCAGGTTGGATTCATGGATGGAGGGCAGGAAGGCTCTGCAGAGGGATCTGGCCAGGTTGGATCCATGGATGGAGGGCAGGAAAGCTCTGCAGGGGGATCTGGCCAGGTTGGATCCATGGATGGAGGGCAGGAAGGCTCTGCAGAGGGATCTGGCCAGGCTGGATCCATGGATGGAGGGCAGGAAGGCTCTGCAGGGGGATCTGGCCAGGCTGGATCCATGGATGGAGGGCAGGAAGGCTCTGCAGAGGGATCTGGCCAGGCTGGATCCATGGATGGAGGGCAGGAAGGCTCTGCAGGGGGATCTGGCCAGACTGGATCCATGGATGGAGGACAGGAAGGCTCTGCAGAGGGATCTGGCCAGGTTGGATCCATGGATGGAGGGCAGGAAGGCTCTGCAGAGGGATCTGGCCAGGTTGGATCCATGGATGGAGGGCAGGAAGGCTCTGCAGAGGGATCTGGCCAGGCTGCATCCATGGATGGAGGGCAGAAAAGGAAGGGATCGTGCCCCTGTACTTGGCACTGGTGAGTCCATGCCTAGAATCCTCTGTTCGGTTCTGGGTCCCTCACTCCAAGAAAGACTGGAGTGGAGCATCTCTGGGGAAGGGTCTGGAGCTCAGGGGTTCTAGGAGCAGCTGAGGGCACTTGGGGATATTTTGCCTGGAGAAGAAGAGGCTGAGAGGAGACTTCATCACTCCCTGCAGCTCCTGGAAAGGAGATTGGAGCCAGGTGGGGATCAGGCTCTGCTCCCAAGGAACAAGCGATAGGATAGGAGGAAATGGGCACAAACTGGAACAAAAGAAGTTCCACCTCAACATGATGAAACCTCTTACCTAGGAGGATGATGAAGCACTGGAACCAGCTGCCCAAGGAGGGTGTGGAGTTTCCTTCTCTGGAGATATTCCAGCCCACTTGGACATGTCCCTGTACGGGCTGCTGGAGGTGACTTCAGGTTGTGCCGGGGTGGGGTTAGATTGGATAGTAGGAAACATCATAGAATCACCAGGTTGGAAAACACCCACTGGATCATCAAGTCCAACCATTCCCATCAAGCACTAAACCATGTCCCTCAGCGCCTTGTCCACCTGTTTTTTAAACATCTCCAAGGATGGTGACTCAACCCCCTCCCTGGGCAGCCTCTGCCACTGCCCAATGACCCTTTCTGTGAAGAATTTTTTCCTAATGTCCAGCCTGACCATCCCCTGGTGGAGCTTGAGGCCATTCCCTCTCGTCCTGTCCCTTGGGAGAAGAGCCCAGCTCCCTCCTCTCCACAATCTCCTTTAAATTCCTCGCCAAAAGGGTTGCCAAGCACTGGCAGAGGTTGCCCAGGTTGGTAGTGGAGTCCCCGTCTCTGGAGGGATGTAAAAGCCATGTGGATGTGGTGTCTAGGGTCACAGGTTAGGGGTGGAGTTGACAGTGTTGGGTTAGTGGTTGGACTTCATGATCTTGAAGGTCTTTTCCAGCCTAAAAAAAAATCTGTGGTTCTGTGTAACACCCTGTGCGTTCAGTTTTCTATTTCATAGAATCATAGAATAGTTTGGGTTGGAAGGAACCTTAAAAACCATCCAGTTCCAAACCCCTGCAGGGACACCTCCCACTGGATCAGGGTGATCAAAGCCCCATCCAACCTGGCCTTGAACATCTCCAGTGATGGGGCAGCCACAACTTCCCTGGGCAACCTGTTCCAGGGCCTCCCCACCCTCATGCTGAAGAAATTCTTCTTTATGTCCAATCTAACTCTGCCCCTCTCCAGTTTATCCCCATTGCCCCTCGTCCCATCCCCACAAGCCTTTGGGAACAGCTCCTCCCCAGCTTTCCTGGAGCCCCTTCAGCTACTGGAAGCTGCTCTAGGGTCTCCTCGGAGCCTTCTCTTCTCCAGGCTGAACAACCCCAACTCTCTCACCCTGTCCTCGTACAGGAGGTTCTCCAGCCCTCGTATCATCCTTGGAGCCTCCTCTGGACCCGTTCCAACATTTCCTCACTCAGTTCTCTGTTCCAGACTAATTTCTCAATGGTTGTGCCATGGGCTGGGCTCTTTTGGCTTCTTCCATGACTGGTGTTAACACCAGAAACACCGAAACTTCATCGTACAGCTCTCCCCAGCTTTCTTCTGCCTTATTATGAGTGTGAGAGCCCTGTAAATGCATAGGTTTGGACTTTTCCCATGTTTTCTGATTTGACTTCATCATCTAAAGTTTTTCCTGGTTTGGTTGAGTCTGTTTTTCAATCCTGGTGTGTCGAATCCATCATCACGTTCTTGTTCCTCCCTGGTGCGTATCATTTAGAAAAGAAGTAATGAAATTGAGTTGTGTTTTGGCAGCCGAAGGCAGATATTGTTATATATGAGGCGCATGAAGGATTTATTGAACTGCTAGGAATAATTGATTATCTGGGTGTTGGTTCTGGTATTTTGGAAGATGAGCTGCCAGGAGAACTCCTTGCTGTTTGCATAAAATGAGAGAAAAAAACAGGTTGGAAGAGCTCTGGGGTTATCTCTGCCCTCAGCTCCTGCTTCACCTGCTCAAAAGTCACAGTGTCTTTTCCTTTCACTTGGCGAATGTCTCTGGGGATAAAGGTTGAGCAGACTTCCTGGGAAATGCGGTGTAGACATGAGTGAGCTCAAGGAGTGTTCATCAGTGGCTCTCTCCAGAGCTCCATGAACTTCCTCACCCTTCCCAGTGCCCCAGCTCTGGGTCTCAAAGCGATGCTGCTCTGTGAAACTGCCCCCTCTGATGAGAACCATAGAATCATAGAATCACCAGGTTGGAAGAGACCCACCAGAGCATCGTGTCCAACCATTCCCATCAATCACTAACCCATGTCCCTCAGCACCTTGTCCACCCGTCCCTTAAAACCCTCCAGGGAAGGGGACTCGACCCCCTCCCTGGGCAGCCTCTGACAGGGACCAATCACTCTTTCCGGGAAATACTTTTTCCTGCTGTCCATCCTGATCCTCCCCTGGTGGAGCTTGAGGCCATTCCCTCTCGTCCTGTCCCCTGTCCCTTGGGAGAAGAGCCCAGCTCCCTCCTCTCCACAACCTCCTCTCAGGGAGTTGGAGAGAGCAATGAGCTCTCCCCTCAGCCTCCTCTTCTCCAGGATAAACACCCCCAGGGCCCTCAGGCTTGTTCTCCAGCCCCTTCCCCAGCTTCGTTGCTCTTCTCTGCACTCGCTCCAGAGCCTCAACATCCTTCTGCTGGGGAGGAACCAGCACTGACCCCAGGATTCGAGGAGCTATCTCCCCAGGGCCGAGTCCAGAGGGAGAAGAACCTCCCTGGCCCTACTGGCCACGCCGTTTCTGATCCAAGCCAAGATGCCCTTGGCCTTCTTGGTCCCCTGGGCCCCTGCTGGCTCCTGTTCAACTAACAGCCCCCAGGTCCTTCTCCTCCAGGCACTTTCCAGCCAGACTTCTCCTCGTCTGGAGCTGCCCAGGGTTGTTGTGCCCCAAGGGCAGGATCCGGCATTTGGCCTCGTTAAACCTCATGCCATTGGTCTCAGCCCATGGATCCAGCCTGTTCCGATCCCTTTGGAGCCTCCTGACCCTCCAGCAGATCCAGCTTCTACCCAGCTCAGTGTCATCTCTAAACTTAGGCTCAAAGCCTTTGTCTAGGTCATTTATAAAGACATTGAACAGGGCTCCACCCAGCACGTTGAGCTTTGATGGTGTTTAATGCCAGGAGAGAGGAAATCCTGAGCAAAACCCGAGCTCCTGCACCCTGCAGCTCCATCCGCTGCCCTGCACTTGCCTCCATAGAATGGTTAAGGGTTGAAAAGTCCTTTAACCTCCTTCAATCCAACCATCAACTCAACACCACCGTCCCTGCTAAACCATGTCCTGAAGCACCATAACCACACACTTTATGAACCCCTCCAGGGATGGAGACTCCACCACTTCCCTGGGCAGCCTCTTCCACTGCTTCACCACACTTTCAGTAAAGAAATATTTTTCTAATATCCAATCTAAACCCCCTCTGGTGCAACCTGAGGTTGTCTCCGTTCATCCTATTGCTTCTTACTTGAGAGAAGAGACCAACACCCAGCTCACTACACCCTCTTTTCAGGTAGTTGTAGAGCGATGCGGTCTCGCCTGAGCCTTATCTTCTCCAGGCTAAACAATCCCAGTTTTCTCTGTTACTCCTCATAAGCCTGGTTCTCCAGACTCTTCACCAGTTTTGTTTCCCTCCTCTTCCCCAATCCTTGCTCTGAAATTTCATTAGAACTAACAAATCCCGTTGTACGTGTCTGTCAAATCAACTCACGTCATCTGCTCCTTGCTTTTCAGCAAACCTTGTTATAAATGATCCCTTCATCCAAAAATGGGAAGAAACTGAGGGCTTCCTTGGTTTAAGGGAATACGCCGAGCGCATCGATGACAAAGAACTGGAAACGAAGATTGCGATAGTGGAGAAATACAAAGAGCGTGTCCCCGAGCTGGTGCAGAGGATTGAGCACAGCCACGTGTCCCAAGAAGCTGCGGCAGGTAAGGCCAAGCTGCTTCTTTGGTAGAGGAGCAAATTCAGGTCTCCTTTTCCATCCAGCTTCAGTGTTAAATCCACTTTCATAGAATAACCAGGTTCGAAGAGACCCATCAGATCACTGAGTCCAACCATTCCTATCAAACACTAACCCATGTCCCTCAGCACCTTGTCCACTCGTCCCTTAAACCCCTCCAGGGAAGGGGACTCAACCCCTTCCCTGGGAAGCCTGTTCTACCTCCTCTGAGGGAGTTGGAGAGAGCAATGAGGTCTTCCCTCAGCCTCCTCTTCTCCAGGCTAAACACCCCCAGGGCCCTCAGGCTTGTTCTCCAGCCCCTTCCCCAGCTTCGTTGCTCTTCTCTGCACTCGCTCCAGAGCCTCAACATCCTTCTGGTGGGGAGGGGCCCAGCACTGACCCCAGGATTCGAGGAGCGGCCTCCCCAGGGCCGAGTCCCAGAGGGAGAAGAACCTCCCTGGCCCTGCTGGCCACGCCGTGTCTGCTCCAAGCCAAGATGCCCTTGGCCTTCTTGGCCCCCTGGGCCCCTGCTGGCTCCTGTTCAACCAACCCCCCCAGGTCCTTCTCCTCCAGGCACTTTCCAGCCAGGCTTCTCCTAGTCTGGAGCTGCCCAGGGTTGTTGTGCCCCAAGGGCAGGACCCGGCATTTGGCCTTGTTAACCCTCATCCCGTTGGTCTCAGCCCATGGATCCAGCCTGTTCAGATCCCTTTGGAGCCTCCAGACCCTCCAGCAGATCCAGCTCCCACCCAGCTTAGTGTCATCTCCAAACTTGCTCAGGGTGCCCTCGATGCCTTCATCCAGGTCGTTGATAAAGACACTGAACAGGGCTGGACCCAGCTCTGAGCCCTGGGGAACCCCACTTGTCACTGGCCTCCAGCTGGATTTAACCCCGTTTCCCACCACTCTCTGGGCCCTCCAGCCAACCAGTTTTCCACCCAGGAGAGTGTGCGCCTGGCCAGGCCAGAGGTGACAGTTTCCGTAGCAGAATGCTGGGAGAAACTGTGTCAAAGGCTTTATTGAGGTCCAGGAAGATCCATCCACAGCCTTTCCCTCGTCCAGCAGCCGAGTCACTTTGTCATAGAAGGCGATCAGGTTAGTTTGGCAAGACCTGCCTTTTGTGAACCCCTGTTGACTGGGCCTGATCCCCTGGTTCTCTTGCATGTGCTTCATGATCGCACTCAAGATCTCCTGTTCCATGACTTTCCCTGGCACTGAGGTCAGACTGACAGGCCTGGAGTGCCCTGGATCCTCCCTGCGACCCTTCTTGTAGATGGGCACAACATCAGCTTCCAGTCCAGTGGAACTTCCCCAGTCTTCCAGGGCTGTTGGAAGATGATGGAAAGGGGTTTGGCCAGCACATCCGCCAGCTCCTTCAATACCCTCAGGTGAATCCCATCCAGCCCCATAGACTTGTGGGTATCTGGTCGGGCTCTGACCACCTCCTCTTGGACGATGGGAGCCTCATGTTGCTCCTCTAGCTCTGGGGTTTGTACAGAAAGGGAACAACTTTCTTTACAATTAAAGACTGAGGCAAAGAAGGCACTAAGTACCTCAGCCTTTTCCTCATCCCCTGTCACCATTGTTCCTTCTGCTTCCAATAGGGACTGTATGGTCTCCCTAGTCCTCCTTCTATTATTTATATATTTATAGAAAGATTTTCTGTTATCTTTCACCGACTTTGCCAATCTGATTTCTAGTTGAGCCTTTGCCCTTCTGATTTTTTCTCTACACAATCTCACTCCCCTCCTGTAGTCCACCCACGAGCCCTGTCCCCTCTTCCAGAGCCCATAAACATTTCTCTTCTTGATATCACTCAAGATCTCCCCGTTCAGCCAAGCTGTTTTTTTCCCCTGCCAGCTTTTTTTCTGGCACATGGGGATGGCTTTCTCCTGAGCCACTAGGATCTCCTTTCTGAAGAGCTCCCAGCCCTCATGGGCTCCCTTGCTCTTAAGCACTGTCTCCCATGAGACTTTGCCAACCAGTCTTCTGAAGAGTTCAAAGTCTGCCCTCTGGAAATTTAATGCTACTGTCCTGCTAACCACCCTCTTCACTTCTCCTAGAACAGAAAATCCCATCATCTCATGATCGCTTAGTCCTAGGCGTCCTCCTACTGCCACACCCCCCACGAGGCCTTCTCTGTTCACCAGCAGCAGGTCCAGGAGGGCACCTTCCCTTGCTGGTTCGTTCACCAGCTGTGCTAGGAAGTTGTCTCCCACGCACTCCAGGAACCTCCTAGACTGATTCCTTTCTGCTCTATTGTACTTCCAGCAGATATCAGGAAGATTGAAGTCTCCCACGAGAACGATAGGCGTTGATCTAGAGATTAACCCCAGCTGTTTATAGAAGAGCTCATCAGCTGCTTCTCCTTGGCTAGGTGGCCTGGAACAGACTCTCATCACAAAATCTACCTTCTTATGCGCTCCTCTGATTTTAACCCACAGGCACTCAACCTCCTCATCACCACAATCCATCTCAACATTGTCCAAGTCCTCCCTTACAAAGAGGGCTACTCCGCATCCTCTCCTTCCCTTCCTATCCCTCCCGAAGAGTTTGTACCCACCATATCTGTACTCCATTTATATGAGTCATCCCATCATATGTCCATGATGGCAACGACATCATAGGCTCCTTGCCCTACGACAGCTTCCAGCTCTTCCTTTTTATTCCCCGTGATGCGTGCATTGGTGTAAATGCACTTCATCCGAGCTGCCAAGCCATCAGCCCTCTTAGAGGGAGCAGAGTTCCTTCCCAATTGCCTGGTAACTGGAGTAGCTTGTACCGGAGCGCCCGTATCTCCCTTACCACCCCCAGGTGTGTTCACCCCCACTTTCTGTGTGGTGATGTACTGGGGGTCCTCTCCAGCACACCCTCTCCGAATCGCTACTGCCCCACATCCAGGCTCGCTCCTGTCTAGCCTGGTCTCAACCCCCTCCCCCTTCACATCTAGTTTAAAGCTCGGTTTATGAGCCTAGCTAGGTTTTTAGCAAGGTCTTTAGCCCCTCTAGGAGACCCACGTGTCCCATCCTTAACAACAAAGTCTAGGAGTGTGTGAGCCACCCCATGATCAAAGAAGCTGAAGCCCCTTTCCTCACACCAGGCTCGGAGCCAGGCATTAATCTTCGTGGCCTCCTCTGGACCAACAGCTCCATCTCCTTCTTACATTGAGGATTCCAGAACTGGACTCGGGACTCCAGATGAGGTCTCACAGGAGAGGAACAGAGGAGCAGAATCGCCTCCCTCACCCTGCTGGCCACGCTTCTTCTGATGCAGCCCAGGACATGGTTGACCTGGGCTTCGAGTTCACCTTTACCCTGCTTTTCAGGATTCCAGTTGCCCTTTGCTGACTCTAATTCAGAGAGGGGACAAAGCAATCAAGTAAAAAATTCACCAAATAACGAGGGTTCCTGTTTGGGGCTGGGGCTCAGGCCACTGACCACCAAGCATTTTCCTTGGCAGGGACGTTGCATTCAGCAGTTTTGATTCTCGGCAGAGGCACTTGGCTTGTGATTTGTCTTTGGGCAGAAGTGAAACGAATGCAAAAGGAAATCGTTTCTTTTGACTCTGTGCCTGGTGAAATTAAAAATAGCTTTACGGCTGCTGTGACTGATCTCTTTTCCTTCTCGTTCTCAATGCGTTCTGGTTACAGATTACCTGATAGGTACCGTCCATCAAGCCAAAGGGCTGGAGTTTGACACCGTGCTGATTGCTGATGACTTTGTGAATGTACCTTGTCTTGGTGGCGACCAGAGAAGAACCAACTTCATTGTCGGTAAGAGAATGGCTGCGTCTGATACCAACCTGAGCTGGAAGTGGGAAAGCAAAATGTGCTGCCAGCGCTTGTCATAGAATCACCAGGTTGGAAAGGACCCACTGGATGATCAAGTCCAACCATTCCCATCAGTCACTAACCCATGTTCCTCAGCACCTCGTCCACGCGTCCCTTAAACCCCTCCAGGGAAGGGGACTCAACCCCCTCCCTGGGCAGCCTCTGCCAGGGACCAATGACCTTTTCCATAAAATACCTTTTTCCTGATGTCCAGCCTGACCCTCTCCTGGTGGAGCTTGAGGCCATTCCCTCTCGTCCTGTCCCCTGTCCCTTGGGAGAAGAGCCTAGCTCCCTCCTCTCCACAACCTCCTCTCAGGGAGTTGGAGAGAGCAATGAGCTCTCCCCTCAGCCTCCTCTTCTCCAGGATAAACACCCCCAGGGCCCTCAGGCTTGTTCTCCAGCCCCTTCCCCAGCTTCGTTGCTCTTCTCTGCACTCGCTCCAGAGCCTCAACATCCTTCTTGGGGTGAGGGGCCCACAACTGAACAGTTTCCTTCCCAATGAGATGGGGGCAGGAGTATATTCTTGCAGTCAAGCCTGCAGCCTTCTCACAACAAAAACCAACTCTAGAATTAGGCAAGACCCTGTTTGGCTTAGTCCATGCTACATTTTGTGCTTTGGAATCATAGAATCGCTTGGTTGGAAAAAACCTTTGAGATCATTGAGTCCAATCATACCTCTCCACTTCTAAACCAGATCCCTGAAGATCTTATCTACCCGTTTTTACACCCCTCCAGGGACGGTGACTCCATGACCTCCCTGTGCCTCTGCCAGGACCTGAGAACCCTTTCAGTGACGAGATTTTTCCTGATGTCCAACCTGAACCTCTCCTGACACAACTTGAGGCCGTTTCTTCTCGGCTTATCACCCATCACTTGGGAGAAGAGACCAAGCCCCACCTCACTACAACCTCCTTTCAGGGAGTTGTGGACAATAATAAGGTCTCCTTTTGGAGCTGGTCTCTTCCCAGTGAGCAGAGAGGAGCCTGCAGAGTGAATCTAGCAATGGAGAAACTCCTCCAGTGCCAATTTGTGCCTGGGAGGTAGGAAAACACAGCAAGCTCCTTCAGGCATGTAGAGTCCTGCCTTTGCCTGGAAGGGAGAACGTGGAATGAGGCAGGAGCCGCCCGTGGTTTCAGAAGTGATTGACAAACACAAGAGAGTGCGGCTCTGCAGGTTCCTGCTCGTCCAGCAGAGCACAGAGCGTCCTTCCAGAAGCCTCAGAAGAATAGCAGAGCTGTTCTTTCTTGTTTTCTGAAGCTATTGATGGTTGTTCCTCTGACCTAGGAATGTATCCCGAGGATGAATGGAACCTGCTCTATGTTGCAGTGACGCGCGCAAAGAAGCATTTACTAATGTCCAAGTCCCTGGAGCACCTTCTAGCATTGGCTGGGGTAAGTGAAGAAGTGAAGTCTTTCCAAAGTAAGCAAATCAGGACAATTCAGGGCCCTGAGAGCTGCACTTAGAATCGCTTGGTTGGAAAAGACCTTGGAGATCGTAGAGTCCAATCGTACCTGTCCACAACTAAACCAGATCCTTGAGCACAACATCTGAGCATCTTTTAAACATCTCCAGGGATGGGGACTCCACTACCTCCCTGGGCAGCCTCTGCCAGGGCTTGAGAACACTTTCTGTGAAGAACTTTTTTCCTGATGTCCAATCTGAACCTGCCCTGATGTGACTTGAGGTCATTTCTTCTCATCCAATCACTTGTCACTTGTCCTCCCCTCGCTACTACCTCCTTTCGGGAGGTGATGAGGTCTCCCTTCAACCTTCTTTTTTCCTAGACCTCAGGAAAAATTTCTTCACCAAAAGGGTTCTCAGGCCCTGGCAGAGGCTGCCCAGGGAGGTGGTGGAGTCCCCATCCCTGGAGGTGTTTAAAAGATGGGTGGATGAGGTGCTCAGGGATCTCGTTTAGTAGTGGACAGGTACGGTTGGACTTGATCTCAAGTCTCTTCAAACCAAGCATTTTTATGATTGTCAAAGTTCACCAAGATCCTAGAATTCCTGCTGAGCGTAAGCTGAGCTCTGGAATAGCTGAGCTCACATTTTTTCCTCAATTCATGCTGTTCTGTACCATGATTTCAGAAGGAGGACACAAGGTTACAGCATTTATTTTCCACAGTCCTTGCATTTGGGTGTTGTCGGCCACAGATCCTGACTTCTTATCTCAAAGCCAACATGTAGGTTCCCTTTTCTCTGTGGTTGCCAGCTCTTACTTCACTTCCTTTGGAAGTGCTGATGGATGAGAAGCTTGACATGAGCCAGAAATATGTGCTAACAGCCGAGAAACCAACCGTGTCCTGGGTCACATCCAAAGAAGCGTGGCAAGCAGGGCGAGGGAGGGGATTCTGCCCCTCTGCTCTGCCCTCATGAGAAACCTCTGGAGTCCTGGGTTCAGTTCTGGAATCCCAGACACAAGGGGATGGAACTGTTGCAGTGGGTCAAGAGGAGGCGATGGAGATGGTGCGAGGGCTGGAGCACCTCTACTATGAGGACAGGCTGAGAGAGTTGGGGTTGTTCAGCCTGGAGAAGAGAACGCTCCGAGGAGACCTTAGAGAGACCTTCCAGTACCTGCAGGGGCTCCAGGAAAGCTGGGGAGGGACTGTTCACAAAGGTTTGTGGTGATGGGATGAGGGGCAATGGGGGACAAACTGGAGAGGGGCAGATTTAGACTGGACATAAGGAAGAATTTCTTCACTATCAAGGTGGTGAGACCCTGGAGCAGGTTGCCCAGGGAAGTTGTGGCTGCCCCATCCCTGGAGATGTTCAAAACCAGGTTGGATGGGGCTTTGATCACCCTGATCCAGTGGGAGGTGTCCCTGCCCATGGCAGGGGGGTTGGAGCTGGATGATCTTTATTGTCCCTTCCAACCCAACCCATTCAATGATTCCTTGCTCGTGAGCTGCTGCCTTCTGCTCTATTTCTGATTTCACCAGAACTCTGGGATTCACTTCTTTTTTTTTTAATCCAAGTTGCTCATCACTTTCCAGACGGTTAAAAAAAAATGCTGAAACAACCTGTTATGGCATCTAAGCCCCCTCTGAGCTGTGTTGTTCCCTTTTTTCTTATTTCTTAGGAGTGTTTCCTTCGAGTGGAGCTGATGAGTGAGGCTGCGAAGGACGGGGCTGCCCTTCTTTGTTCTGTGCCACAGTGTACGGGAACAGCACAATCCCAGCTGGTTGTGAAGAAGCTGCCTTTGACTCACGTACGTCCCTTCCCTGGGGCTCTGGGATCACATTGCCCTGTTCAGTGTCTTCATCAATGAACTGGATGAAGGCATCGTGTGCACCCTTTGCGAGTTTGCGGATGACACTAAGCTGGGTGGAAGCTGGATCTGCTGGAGGGTCGGGAAGCTCCAGAGGGATCCGAACAGGCTGGATCCATGGGCTGAGACCAACGGGATGAGGGTTAACGAGGCCAAACGGCGGGTCCTGCCCTTAGGGCACAACAACCCTGGGCAGCTCCAGACTAGGAGAAGTCTGGCTGGAAACTGTCCGGAGGAGAAGGACCTGGAGGTGTTGGTTGAGCAAGAGCCAGCAGGGGCCCAGGTGGCCAAGAAGGCAAAGGGCATCTTGGCTTTGATCAGACCCGGCATGGCCAGCAGGGCCAGGGAGGTTCTTCTCCCTCTGGCCTCGGCCCTGGGGAGGCCGCTCCTCGAATCCTGGGGTCAGTGCTGGTTCCTCCCCAGCAGAAGGATGTTGAGGCTCTGGAGCGAGTGCAGAGAAGAGCAACGAAGCTGGGGAAGGGGCTGGAGAACAAGCCTGAGGGCCCTGGGGGTGTTTATCCTGGAGAAGAGGAGGCTGAGGGGAGAGCTCATTGCTCTCTCCAACTCCCTGAGAGGAGGTTGTGGAGAGGAGGGAGCTGGGCTCTTCTCCCAAGGGACAGGGGACAGGACGAGAGGGAACGGCCTCAAGCTCCACCAGGGGAGGTTTTGGCTGGACATTAGGAAAAAATTCTTCCTGGAAAGGGTGATTGTTCTCTGTCAGAGGCTGCCCAGGGAGGGGGTTGATTCACCTTCCCTGGAGGGAAATCAACCCTGTGATTGGTGGATGAGGTGCTGAGGGACATGGTTTAGTGACTGATGGGAATGGTTGGACTCGATGATCCAGCGGGTCTTTTCCAACCTGTTGATTCTATGATTCTATGTTTATGAATCAAGAGCCTTCATAGAACAGTTTGGGTTGGAAGGGACCTTAAAGCTCATCCAGTTCCAACCCCTGAGGTGCTCCAGGCCAGGCTGGGTGAGGCGTTGAGCAGCCTGGTCCAGTGGGAGGTATCCCTGCTCACGGCAGGGGCTGGAACTGGATGATCTTTAAACTCCCTTCCAACACAAACCATTCTATGATTCCATGATTCTCTGATTTTTGGTTGTTGCAGCTGTTGAACCAGCTGCCTCAGAAGGTTTTTCCTTGCAAGGGAGGTGGCAGGAGATGCTTTGGGTGCATCATTGCTCCTTGCCCTTGACGGGAGGCGGTTGTGTCTGAGGTTGGAAGCCTTCCTTCCGCCTTCTTCTTCTCTCAGATCTCCTCTTTTCCCCCACAGGGCAATGGCAGCCAGGATGGGGGTGGCTACCTTTGCCACGCTTGCACGCAGAAGCACTTTGGCTCCTTGGCACCGCTCACCTTTATCCCAGCACTCTAGGAACAACCCATCCAGCTCTAACGAAGCCCTCTAAGGTCCCTACTCAGTGCCCTGGAGGCATCATGGTTGTGGGACAAAGCCCTAGCCCCAAAATCATGTGCGTATTGGAGCAGAATTTCAAACCAGCTCCAAGAAGAACCTTCCAGGCTTTCTGCAAGGAGGTGTGAGACCTTTTCTCCAGCCCTGCCTTGCCCTCCAGGAGCTGCTCAGCGTGGTCTTCATCTCTGCATGGAAGAAGAGGCGCTGCATAAACTGTAGTGGCCAGGACGGCTGCTTTTTTTGAGCACGACCAAACTGCTGGGACATCCCTGCCTATTCCATCATGTCCTACCTCGGTGAAGTCCCTGTGATCCATGAGAAGAAGAAGAAATGCACCACGGAAAGTACCCAAAGAAACACTTTATTCCAAGAAAATGGACTTTTTCCTGGAGTCTTTCAATGGGGAGCATTTCACTTTCAGCTGGGGGAAGAAGTCCTTCATCTCTCCCAGCTGAATTCATTTTCCATACTTGCAGCCGAGGGATTTTCCCAGACTCTTGATTCCCTTCTCCCTGCAGGAAACCGCAAGTGAAGAATATGCAGCTCCTGAAGAACTGCTTTGGTTTGGTTTCAGTCACTCAGAGCCAACCTGGAGAGTGTTTTTATCACAGAAAAAGCATTAATGCTTCCTTTTTTCTCCTTCCCTTCTGTTAAGAACTCATCCCAGCTTGCACTTGTTGACCAACCATCTCAGTAGCACTGGTCCAAGCGGCGTGGTGGTCTCGTAAATGAGATGGTGGCTCATGCTCTCCGTTTGAAGGCACCGCAGCTCGTTGTGCCAGAGCCCAGGTCATGCAGAGACCAAAAGTGAAAGGGATTTTTGAAGAGCTCTTGGACACGAGCCCGGAGCCATGAGCCATTCCTGCAGGAGGAAGCTCACGCATCCTAGTTTATTGAAAGGTGGCTACTTTCGCTTTCAAAGCACCAAGTCCAGAAAGGTTTTCCCTGTTCTGCTCACCTAAGTGCTGGTAAAAGTTCATCCAAGTCCTGGATGTCGGGTGTAACCACAAAGCTCAGAGTGGATGTTGGACCCGGCACCTCCAGCGATTCCCACCCAGCCTCACGTGTTTTCCACCTGTCTCATGCTACGTTGAGGAGACTCAGTGCCACCACCAGAGGGTTTGGTCCGTCCCCCATCCAAAGCACAGCTTCCTCCAGCTCTTGATGGTCCAGATCAGTGGCGCAAACAGGAGAACAGCAGTGAGCAGAGGATGGTGTTCTCCTCACCATCGCGTGTAGGTTATTTTATATAATATTGACATGTTCGTGCACAAAACGGCGTCGATAACAAAGGGAAAACACCCAAAGGGAAGTATTTCCTAGGCTGTTCTTGCCTTCAGTCCTTGGTAGTGAAGTCATTTCTGCTCCCTGGTGCTGGTGGGCACCTGGGGTCGGTGCCGAAAGTCCTTCCGGAGGATCCCTGAGCTGCAGAAGACCAGATCCTGCAACCACAGCAGAACAGCACCGGCACCGTTCCCTGTCGTTCTGAGTTCACCAGCTGAAAGAGAGCAGGAAGGGGATGAGGACGTGGTGGAGAGACGCTCGGCCAGGTTTCTCTCTCTCTCTCTCTGCCGTGAGCACTGCTGCTTTCTGGGTTCAGGACAATTTTAGGGTGAAACAGCTCAAAGGAAGGAGCTGGGGTCCAGCTGAGCCACCTCTGGTCTTGCTTCCAACCAGGGAATGGGTGTTTCTTGCAGCTTCATCCGCAGACCCCAAATACTGTGGGACGCAGCCCCTAGCCTGCTCCCCATTGACCACCAGCACCCACAGGACCATGTCCTCCGATCTCTGGACTCCTGACAGGACACCCACTGCCTCCAGGCCACCCTGGGGTGCTCACAGAGCTCACCCACCTCCCGTCGAGCCCCGCAATGAGATACCTACCCACCTTTGGGTGCTGGAGTAGTTTCATCCATGGGAGTCACTTGTTCAGGCTGGGAAGAGCAACCACGTGTCCCTGGGATGAGCTTGCTCCACATGGCTGAGGACCACGACGCGCTCTTCTACGCGCTGCTGCTGCCGCTGCTCAGGGAAGCATCCAGCTTCCCATCCAAGCCCTGAGCATCCTCCGGGCTGGCAGCTGCACTGAGTTGCCAGGTGGTGGGACGTTCAGCCCGTGGGGGAGTCGCTGGATGGCAACATCTCCTCGTTCTCAGTGGCCGAAGCCACCATGGGGATGGCCGTCACTGCAAAGTCTGGCCTCGTGTGCCTGCGGAAGGGAGAGGAGCATCCACAGAGCTTTCCTCAGCTTTGAGAGAGTGAGGAGAACTCATCCCCAAGGTGGAAAGATCTCGAGGGGCTCAACACACTTACATTTTCATCCTCCAGCAGCAGCAGGCCACGATACCAGCGACCACCACCACCAGCAGCCCTGCAGGAGAGACAACGATGAGCTCCACAAAATGCTAAGAACGTTTTGTGCACGTTCTCAAGGTGCCCTCCTCGCCCCAAGAAGAAAGTCGAGTGCTGCATCCTTCCTCCTTTGGAAGGACGCAGCACTTTCTCCTCCAAGGAAGGAAGGATGCAGCATCTCAACTGCACCAAAAAACTCCTCCAGCCCCCAGAAGGGCTTTTAAGGTAAAAAAATTAAAGAAAATAAGCCCCTGCTTGCCAAAATAAGGGGTGTTTGGTTTTTTTTTTTCTCAGCTTACCAATGGAAGAGGCCACGATCTGGATGGAAACTGGAAAAAAATAGAGAAATGGAGATTTTGAGCCGCCAAGCCAGGAAAGAGGGGGATGCCGGGGGGGGACCTCATTAAAAGGGGGTTGAAAAGAAGGGGAAAATGTATTGGAAAAGTAAACCCTGGAATAGTTTGAGCTGGAAGAGAATTCAGAGCCCATCCAGTTCTAATACCCAGTCATGGGCAGGGACACCTCCCACTGGATCAGGGGCTCCAAGCCCCATCCAACCTGGCCTTGAACCCCTCCAGGGATGGGGCAGCCCCAGCTTCCCTGGACAACCTCTGCCAGGGCCTCCCCCCCTTACAGGAAAGCTTTTATTCCTAAGATCTCATCTTGCTTTCCTCTCCTTCAACTTAAAACCATCCTCCTCATCCTCTCCCTGATCAAGAGCTCCTCCTCAGCTTTCCTGGAGCCCTTTCGAGTACTGGAAGCTGCTCTAAGGTCTCCTCAGTGCCTTCTCCAAGCTGAATAACCCCAACTCTCTCAGCCTGTCCTCCTACAGGAGGTTCTGCAGCCCTCAGATCACCTCCGTGGCCTCCTCTGGCCTCGCTCTAGCAAATCCATGCCCTTCCTGGGCTTTGTTGGCTGAAACCCACCCCAGTGGTGGGTTATCTCAACCTGACCTGCAGCGTGGTCCATGGGGACTGGGGGCAAGGGGGTTGTCCCCTCTCCCACTGTGGATGTCTCCAGTGGTGGGGACATCTCCAACAGCGTAGACGTCATCTCAGGTGATGACCCATCACCTGCCGGTGGCAGGTGGGACCTGCTGGCAGTTTCTGGCAACTTGGGCCTCGGTGCTGGAGAGGGAGTGGAGCTCGAGCTGGCATCGGTGGTTCCTGCTGGGGAAAATAGTGTAAAACCTTTTAATTTAAAAGAAAAAAAAAAATAATGGAAAGGGTCATCAGGCACTGGAACCAGCTGCCCAGGGAGGTGGAGGTGTCACCTGCCCTGGAGGTGTTTAAGGGATGGGTGGATGAGGTGCTGAGGGACATGGGTTAGTGATTGATGGGAATGGTTGGACTCGATGATCCGGTGGGTCTCCTCCAACCTGGTGATTCTATGATTCCTCACCTCTTTGCGTCGTCCTTGTGGTGTGCGGTGCCTTCGGGAGCTCAGGGCTGGGCGTCACTGGAGGTAGAGCTGGATCTCCTTCAGGAAGACACAAGAGAAAGAACATCAACCGTAGCGCCCATGCCTCCCCGCCTTCTCCTCCATCGTGTCAGCGACGGAGACGTCCCTCCCTCATCCCAGATGTTCAACGAGGGCTTACGGATACATTGGAGCGTGGTGTCGGTCCACTGGGGCTTGGTGGAGCCGTGGTGGGCGACGCACTGGATGAGGCTGGAGGTCCCGGCTTTGCGTTTGAAGCCCGGGTTGCAGGTGTAACGCAGGCGGGTGTTGAGCAGCGTGTTGTTGCCCACGTCGATGTGAGCGTTGGGCACGGCCTTGGGGTGGCTGCATCGTGCTAGGGGGGGTAAAATAAAAAAAAAAAAAAAGATGGAGATCCCAGTGGGGAGATCAGGCACCTTCTGACCCCAACTCACTGTGCTGAATGGCACCCAAGGGGGTCAAAGCCTGGAGACATGGGGCTGTGAGAACCTCATGAGGTTCAACAAGGCCAAGGGCAAGGTCCTGCACCTAGGTCAGGGTAATCCATGGTTTCCATCCAGGCTGGGGGATGATGTGATTTGGAGCAGCCCTGAGGAGAAGGACTTGGGGGGCTGGGGGAGGAGAAGCTCGACATGAGCCATCAACATGCGTTCACAGCCCAGAAGGGCAACAATGTCCTGGGCTGCATCCAAAGAACGTGGCCAGCAGGGTGAGGGAGGGGATCCTGCCCCTCTGTTCCTCTCTCGTGAGACCCCATCTGGAGTCCTGTGTCCTGTTCTGGAATCCCCAACAGAAGAAGGAGCTGTTGGAACAGGTCCAGAGGAGACCACAAAGATGATCTGAGGGCTGGAGAACCTCCCGTACGAGGACAGGCTGAGAGAGTTGGGGTTGTTCAGCCTGGAGAGGAGAAGGCTCCAGGGAGACCTTAGAGCAGCTTCCAGTACTGGAGGGGCTACAGGGAAGCTGGAGAGGGATGATTTACAAGGGCCTGGAGTGACAGGACGATGGGGAGTGGCTTTAAATTGGAAGGGGAAGATCTAGATTAGACATTAGGAAGAAATTCTTCCCAATGAGAGTGGGGAGGCCCTGGAACAGGTTGCCCAGGGAATCTGTGGCTGCCCCATCCCTGGAGGTGCTCAAGGTCAGGTTGGATGGAGCTTGAGAAGCCTGGTCCAGTGGGAGGTGGGGGTTGGAACTGGATGATCTTTATGGTGTCTTCTGACTCAAACCTTTCCATCATGCAGCTGAGAGAGCTGGGGGTGTTTAGCCTGGAGAAGAGGAGGCTGAGGGGAGAGCTCATTGCTCTCTCCAACTCCCTGAGAGGAGGTTGTGGAGAGGAGGGAGCTGGGCTCTTCTCCCAAGGGACAGGGGACAGGACGAGAGGGAATGGCCTCAAGCTCCACCAGGGGAGGTTTAGGCTGAACATTAGGAAAAAATTCTTCCTGGAAAGGGTGATTATTCCCTGGCAGAGGCTGCCCAGGGAGGGGGTTGAGTCCCCTTCCCTGAAGGGGTTTAAGGGACGGGTGGATGAGGTGCTGAGGGACACGGGTTAGTGATTGATGGGAATGGTTGGACTCAATGACCTGGTGGGTCTTTTCCAACCTGGTGATTCTATGACTCTATGATCGTTCTATGATTCCACGCAGTCATGCCAGGGGGCGGGGTGAGAACAGGGGATGGGTGCATGGCTGAGGTGGAGCAACGTGCAGCCAGGATGTGATGTGTGGATGGTTGGAGCGATGTGTGATGAAGCAACACGTTGCTGAGGTGAAGCAACGCATGGCTGCACATGTCTCGTGGCCAGGATGTCATTCATGATGCAGCGATACGTGGTTGGGATGGAGCGATCCGTGGCCAGGATGCGTTGAGCATGGTTTAGTGTTTGATGGGAATGGTTGGACTCGATGATCCAGTGGGTCTCTTCCAACCTGGTGATTCTATGAGCGGCCAGGATGGAGCAATGTGTGGTCAGGCTGCCGTGCACGGCTGGGGCACAGTGCTGCAAGGTCAAGGTGGAGCAACGCCCAGCTGGGTCGTGAGGAATGATTGCCGATCTTCTCCAGTCTCCTGAGACCCCACCTGGAGTCCTGTGTTCAGTTCTGGAATCCTCAACATAAGAAGGAGATGGAGCTGTTGGAACAGGTCCAGAGGAGACCACAAAGATGATGTAAAGGCTGGAGCATCTCCCGTACGAGGACAGGCTGAGAGAGTTGGGGTTGTTCAGCCTGGAGAAGAGAAGGCTCCAGGGAGACCTTAGAGCAGCTTCCAGTACTGAAAGGGCTAAAGGAAAGCTGGGGAGGAGCTTTTTAGAAGGGCCCCCTGGAGTGATCGGACGAGGGGGAGTGGCTTTAAATTGGATGGGGGGAAGATTTAGATTAGTCATTGGGAAGAAATTCTTCACCAGCAGGGTCAGGAGGCCCTGGAACAGGTTGCCTGGGGAAGCTGTGGTTGCCCCATCGCTGGAGGTGTTCAAGGGCAGGTTGGATGGGGCTTGGAGCAACCTGATCCAGTGGGAGGTGTCCCTGCACAGGGTTGGAACTGGATGATCTTTAAGGTCCCTTCGAACCCAAACCATTCTATGATTCTATGAACAGCTGGGATGGAGCAATAGAGAGCCAGGATGTCACAGATGGTGAGGACGGAGCAATGCATGGTGAGGATGGAACGATGCACAAGAGGGATGGGAACGTGCTGGTGATGGGGACGGGAGCACAAGAGGGATGGGAACGTGCTGGTGATGGGGACGGGAGCGCAAGAGGGATGGGAATGTGCTGGTGATGGGGATGGGAGCACAAGAGGGATGGGAACGTGCTGGTGATGGGGACGGGAGCACAAGAGGGATGGGAACGTGCTGGTGATGGAGACGGGAGCGCAAGAGGGATGGGAACGTGCTGGTGATGGGGACGGGAGCACAAGAGGGATGGGAATGTGCTGGTGATGGGGATGGGAGCACAAGAGGGATGGGAACGTGCTGGTGATGGGGATGGGAGCACAAGAGGGATGGGAACGTGCTGGTGATGGGGACGGGAGCACAAGAGGGATGGGAACGTGTTGGTGATGGGGACGGGAGCACAAGAGGGATGGGAATGTGCTCGTGATGGGGATGGGATCACAAGAGGGATGGGAACGTGCTGGTGATGGGGATGGGAGCACAAGAGGGATGGGAATGTGCTCGTGATGGGGATGGGATCACAAGAGGGATGGGAACGTGCTGGTGATGGGGACAAGAGCCCTCTGGTGACAGGACTGTGATGGCAGTGGGGACCACAATGGAGATAGGAGCACAATGGGAACAGGAGCACGATGGTGAAGGGGCCAGGAGCACAATATGTTCCTCCAGGCATCCAAAACACCCACCGATAAAGCCTCCTTAATGGTAAAAGTCTCCTGCCCCAATTTGTTATCCATCCCTAGAACATCTCAAGGGGGTCTGTTCCTTTTTTCCATGCTGGGATGGGGCTGTACTGTGTCCTCTGGCTGGGACACCCCAAAAGAGCAGCAGCTGCTGTGCCTGGAGAGCTGAGTGAAGTGCCGTGCGCCCAACGCATCTATTCTCAGCCCCTGCTGGGAAAATTTCAGGGAGTGTTTGGAGGAAATGCCATTTTGCAACATAATGTCTGAAGTGACTCCCATAAAATGAATTAATAAAAAGATCTTCCAGTGCCAGAACAAACCACAGCCGTGTCTGCAAAGGGAGCGCAGCAGAATGTCCAGCTGCCAGCAACAAAAATATCCAGGGAAAACAGGGAACAGAGAGTCCTGTTTATGCTGTTCAGATTTAAAACTGATCTCCTCATTTGGAGTCCTGCGTCCAGTTCTGGAATCCTCAACACAAGAAGGAGATGGAGCTGTTGGAACGGGTCCAGAGGAGGGTGAATAAAATGATCTGAGGGCTGGAGCACCTCCCGTGCGAGGACAGGCTGAGAGAGTTGGGGTTGTTCAGCCTGGAGAAGAGAAGGCTCCGAGGAGACCTTAGAGCAGCTTCCAGTGCCTGAAGGGGCTCCAGGAAAGCTGGGGAGGGGCTGTTCACAAAGGCTTGTGGGGATGGGACGAGGGGCAATGGGGATAAACTGGAGAGGGGTGGATATAGACTGGAGATAAAGAGGAATTTCTTCACGATGAAGGTGATGAGGTTTCCCAGGGAAGCAGTGGCTGCCCCATCCCTGGAGATGTTCAAGGTCTGGTTGGATGGGGCTTTGATCATCCTGATCTGATCCAGTGGGAGGTGTCCCAGCCCATGGCAGAGGGTTGAAACTGGATGATCTATAAGGTCCTTTCCAACCCAAACTATTCTATGATTCTACGATTCCTCATCTGAATCCCACCAAAGCAATTTTATGCCAGTGAATTTGACCATAAAATAAACTCTTCTCCCGAAGATCTCAGAATCTCCACTCCCCAGAATCACAGTCTTGGCATCTTGCACCATTGCTGCACACATTCCAGTTCATTTCCCAAGGGGAAAATGGAGAGGAAATAATAGAATCATAGAATTTTTGGGGTTGGAAGGGACCTTAGAGCCCATCCAGTTCCACCCCTGCCATGGGCAGGGACACCTCCCACTGGATCAGGTTGCTCAAAGCCTCATCCAACCTGGCCTTGAACCCCTCCAGGGATGGAGGATTCCGATTTCTAGAGCTGCTACAGCATCGGAGATACGTGGCCAGGATTTAGGGTTCCTTTTATACCTTGGTAGAGGAGTGGAAATTGTGTAAAAGATGGATGGATGGATGGATGGATGGATGGATGGATGGATGGATGGATGGATGGATGGATGGATGGATGGATGCATGGATGGATGGATGCATGGATGGATGCATGGATGGATGGGAGAGCTGGGACTGTGATAAAGCCCAGGCTTCCAAGGAAAGAGATCTACAGGAATTACAAGCCTCTCCCTCTCTTATTTCAAGACCAGATTGGATGGGGCTTTGGGTAACCTGATCTAGAGGAATGTCCCTTCCCTTGGCAGGGGGTTGGAACTGGATGATCTTTAAGGTCCCTTCCAGCTCTTAACTATTCTATGATTATCTGTTGTTTTCTTGAAGCAGAATGACAAAATTCTCTGGGGCTGAGCACCACCAGGGACTTTTACACTGAACAAAACATTTGGTTTGCATTTTCCTGTTCAATTCCGGGAAAAGCTCGCAGTACTCTCTGAGAACTGCCAAAAGCATCTTGACTTTGTTCCCTTTTTGCTTTGCTGGTTGAGTTTGCATAGAATAATAGAATCATCAGGTTGGAAAAGACCTCTGAGATCATAGAACCCAACCATACCTATCTGCCACTAAATTATATCCTTAAGTACCTCATCACCCGTCTTTTAAAAACCTCTACGGATGGGGACTCCACCACCTCCCTGGGCAGCCTCTGCCAGGGCCTGATGACCCTTTCAGTGAAATATTTTTCCCTAATTTCCAATCTAAACTTCCTGTGGGAACACAGGGAGTGGTGTGGCTACCCCAGGGTGCAGAGTGGCCACCTTGATGGGATGCATGGGGCATGAAGAGAGAGGGGTGGGCACGCAGGGAGGAGCGTGGGCACCCCAGAAAGCTGAGTGAGCACCCCAGGGACAGCGTGGGCACCCTGAGAAGCAGCATGTGTTCCCCCAGGTCAGGCATGGGCACCTCAGAAAGATGCATGGGGCACATAAAAGAGAGGGGTGGGAACATAGGGAGTGGTGTGGCCACCCCAGGGTGCAGTGTGGCCACCTTGAGGGGTGCATGGGGCACCTAGAGAGAGGGGTAGGCATGCAGGGAGCAGCGTGGGCACCCTGGGGTGCAGTGTGGCACCTCTAGGGTGCATGGGACACCTAGAGAGACGTGTGGGAACACAGGGAGTGGTGTAGCCACCCCAGGGTGCAGTGTGGCCAACCCAGGGTGCAGAGTGGCCACCTTGATGGGATGCATGGGGCATGAAGAGAGACGGGTGGGCATGCAGGGAGGAGCGTGGGCACCCCAGAAAGCTGGGTGAGCACCCCAGGGACAGCATGGGCACCCTGAGAAGCAGCGTGGGTGCCCCAGGGACAGGCGTGGACACCTCAAGGGGTTCATGGGGCACCTATAGAGAGGGTTGAGCATGCAGGGAGAGGCGTGGGGCACCTTGGGGTGCAGCGTAGGCACTGCAGAGGGGTGCATAGGTCACCTAGAGAGTGTGGTGTGGGCACCCCAGGGTGCAGCCTGGTCACCTGAGGGGTGCGTGGGGCACCTAGAGAGAGGGGTGGGCATGCAGGGAGCAGCGTGGGCATCCTGGGGTGCAGTGTGGGCACCTCGAGGGGTGCGTGGGGCACCTAGAGAGAGAGGCGGGCATGCAGGGAGCAGCGTGGGCATCCTGGGGTGCAGTGTGGGCACCTCGAGGGGTGCATGGGACACCTAGAGAGAGGGGCGGGCATGCAGGGAGTGGTGTGAGCGCCCTATGGAAGAGCTCGGGCACCCCGGGAAGCCGAGCAAGCACCCCAGGGACGAAGCGCGCACCCTGAGAAGCCCTCGGGCGCCCCGGGGAAGGCGTGGGCTCTCCGGGCAGCCCGCGGGAGCCCCGCTTACCGGTGTCGGCGTTGGCCCCGGGCAGCAGGAGGGCGAGGGCAGCGCAGAGCAGAGGCAGCGGCGGCCGCTCCATGGGGCCGGGGGCTCCGCGCTGACACGGACATTCCCAGCGTGGCCGGAGCCGCCGCTTTCCCCGTTTCGCTTTCGCTTTCGATCCTCGGAACGGGAGGCAGGGAGGGAGGCGGCGCCCCGCGGGGATGGGGACACCGGGAGGGACGGGATGCGGTACCCGGGGGGATGCAGCTCCCCGGGGGGATGCGGTACCCGGGGGGATGCGGTACCTGGAGGGATGCGGTACCTGGGGGGATGTGGTACCCGGGGGGATGCGGTACCCGGCGGGATGCGGTACCCGGGGGATGCGGTACCTGGAGGGATGCGGTACCTGGCGGGGATGCGGTACCCGGGGGGATGCGGTACCCGGGGGGATGCGGTACCTGGAGGGATGCGGTACCCGGGGGGATGCGGTACCCGGGGGGATGCGGTACCCGGAGGGATGCGGTACCCGGGGGGATGCGGTACCTGGAGGGATGCGGTACCTGGAGGGATGCGGTACCCGGGGGGATGCGGTACCTGGAGGGATGCGGTACCCGGGGGGATGCGGTACCCGGGGGGATGCGGTACCTGGAGGGATGCGGTACCCGGGGGGATGCGGTACCCGGGGGGATGCGGTACCCGGAGGGATGCGGTACCCGGGAGGATGCGGTACCCGGGGGGATGCGGTACCTGGAGGGATGCGGTACCCGGGGGGATGCGGTACCCGGGGGGATGCGGTACCCGGGGGGATGCGGTACCCGGCGGGGATGCGGTACCCGGCGGGATGCGGTACCCGGGGGGATGTGGTACCCGGAGGGATTTGGTGCCCGCAGGGGGAGGCGGTGTCTTGAGGGATTAAGTACCTGGAGGGATGCGGTACCCGGGGCGGGATGTGGTATCCGGAGGGATGCAGTACCTAGAGGGATTCGGTACCTGGGGAGGGATGCTGTACCCAGGGAGATTCGGGAGCCAGGGAATGATGTGGTACTCAGCGAGGGATGCGTGACCTGGAGGGATGCGGTATCCAGAGGGATGCAGTGCCTGGAGGGATTTGGTACCCAGGGAGGGATGCGGTACCCACAGGGATGCGATACCTGGAGGAATGTGATACCCAGAGGGGATGCGATACCTGGAGGGATACGGTACCCGGAGGGATTTGGTACCCAGGGAGGGATACAGTACCCAGGGAGATTCGGTAGCCAGGGAAAGATGTGGTACTCAGTGAGGGATGCATGACCTGGAGGGATGCGGTATCCAGAGGGATGCAGTACCTGGAGGGATGCAGTACCTGAAGGGGATGTGGTACCTGGAGGGATTCGATACCCGGAGAAATGCGATACCTGAGGGATGCTGTACCCGGAGAGATGCGGTACCTGGGAAGGGATGCGGTACCCAGGGAGATGAGGTACCCAGGGAGAGATACGGTACCCAGGGGGATTTGGTACCCCTGGGGATGCGGTACCCAAAGGGATGTGGTACCAGGAGGGATGCAGTACCCGAGGAGAGATGTGATACCCGCAGGGATGCGGTACCTGGAGGGATTTGGTACCCAGAGAGATGCGATACTTAGAGGGATCCAGTACCTGGAGGGATTTGGTACCCGGTGAGGGATGTAGTATTTGGACGGATGCGGTATCCAAAGGGATGCAGTACCCGGAGGGGTATGTGGTACCCGGGGAGATTTGGTACCCAGGGAGAGATGTGGTACTCAGGGAGGGATGTGTAACCTGGAGGGATTTGGTATCCAGAGGGATGCGGTACCTGGAGGATGCGGTACCAAGGGGGAGATGCAGTACCCAGGGAGGGATGCAGTACCTGGAGGGATTTGGTACCCAAGGGGTGGATACGGTACTGATACGGGGCTAGGTGAAGTACTAACAGGATAACCATTGTTGAACAGCTAGAGATAAACACAAAGAAAGGACAAACACTTACAGGTAAACAGAATAGTAATAATTTAACCGAAGCAACTGACCCTTAAAGAACAGCAGAATAGAAGCTGCTCACACTTAGAGAATATACAGGATGACAGTTGTTTAGCTAAAGCAACATATTTCTATAAGCCTTTATGTAGGAAGGGGATCTGTTGCTAGATTTCTCATAAGCAGGGCAAGTCATCTGGATCTGTGATAAGAGTGGAAAACAACACGGATAAGGATGGCAAGGATCCGGAGAACACGAGCGCAGATTGAAGTTAAAGAATGTTAAGACAATCAACTTCTTCCCTGAGGAGACACTGCACAGGCACAAACAGGAAGAATCTTCTCAAACTCATTATAATAAGAAGTGAGGAAAGGTTATGAATATGTATAGGCTTTTTTTGGAATATAAATTTACTGTATAAAGCCAAGACAAGTTGCCACGATAAGCACACAGGTTGTTTTGGAGAAATAATTCTCCCATGCATCTCAGTGCTGAATAAATATATCTACTTTATAACTTTATAAGTTATAGAGTCTTGATTCTGCGTGTCAGCACTACTCGGGGAGATTCGGTATCCGGAGAGGGATGCAACACCCAGAGGGGATGTGCTACCTGAGGAGGGGATGCACAATCCAGACACTTTGGTATCCACGGGAATGTTGTACCTGGAGAAGGATGCGGTACCCCAGCGGGCGTGGTACCTGGGGAAGGATGCAGTACTCCAGGAGGGATGCGGTACCCAGGGAATCATAGAATCACCAGATTGGAAAAGACCCACTGGATCATTGAGTCCAACCATTCCCATCAATCACTTACCCATGGCCCTCAGCACCTCGTCCACCCGTCTCTTAAACCCCTCCAGGGAAGGGGAATTAACCCCCTCCCTGGGCAGCCTCTGACAGGGACCAATCACCCTTTTTGTGAAAAATTTTTTCCTGATGTTCACTCTAAACCTCCCCTGGTGGAGCTTGAGGCCATTCCCTCCTGTCCTGTCCCCTGTCCCTTGGGAGAAGAGCCCAGCTCCCTCCTCTCCACAACCTCCTTTCTGGGAGTTGGAGAGAGCAATGAGCTCTCCCCTCAGCCTCCTCTTCTCCAGGCTAAACACCCCCAGGGCCCTCAGGCTTGTTCTCCTGCCCCTTCCCCAGCTTCGTTGCTCTTCTCTGCACTCGCTCCAGAGCCTCAACATCCTTCTGGTGGGGAGGGGCCCAGCACTGAACCACCTGCTGCACCAGATAGACCACAGCAAGGTGATAATCGAGATTTCCAGGGCTCAGTGCTTAAATTGCACTTTCTTTATTCCATGTACTCTGGACAGGTTGTGATTTCACCTGATGGGCATTATGAGAAGCAGTCAGCAGTTTAGAGTCCACAGCTTATGCAATAAGGAGCTGAGGGTAGTACAGGGATCTGGTAAAGAAAATGCAGCCCGTGAAGGCTTTGTCCTTCTTCTCCAAGCATTCCTTCAAAAGCCACATGGAACCTGATCATGTCAGAACTTTCTGGGTGAGGATTTTTGTAATCATAGAATGGTTTGGGTTGGAAGGGACCTTCTGCCCCTCTGCTCCACTCTTGTGAGACCCCATCTAGATTCCTATGTCCAGTTCTGGAATCTTCAACATGAGAAGGAGATGGAGCTGTTGGAACGGATCCAGAGGAGGCTACAAAGATGATCCAGGGGCTGGAGCACCTCCCATATGAGGACAGGCTGAAAGAGTTGGGGATTGTTCAGTGTGGAGAGGAGAAGGCTCCAAAAAGATCTTATAGTGACCTTTCAGTACCTGAGGGGGCTCCAAGAAATCTGGGGAGGGGCTGTTCACAAAGGCTTGTGGTGATAGGACAAGGGGCAACGAGGATAAACTGGAGAGGGGCAGAGTTAGACTGGACATAAGGAGGAATTTCTTCATGATGAGAGTGGGGAGGCCCTGGAATAGGTTTTCCAGGGAAGTGGTGGATGCTCCATCTCTGGAGGTGTTGAAGGCATAGTTGGATGGGGCTTTGGACAGGCTGATCTAGTGGGAGGTGGGAACTGGATGAGCTTTGAGGTCCTTCCAACCCAAACTATTCTATGATTCTATGATTTAACAAAATGAAGTAGCTGATGTTTTAAGAGAGACAGAATCTTTTAGAGGTTCATAGAATTGTTTAGGTTGGAAAAGACCTGTAAGAGCATTGAGTCCAACCTTACATTTAAGTGTTTAATGAATTAACACCAATAGCAAAGTCTAATAAATAAGCGTTTTGTTGCTGAAGCTACAGTAGCCTCCAGAAAAGTACCACCACACTTTCATAGTCATAGAATCACTAGGTTGGAAAAGAGCTTTGAGATCTTCAAGCCCAACCATATCTGTCCACTACTACCAGATCCCTAAGCACCTTATTTCTTTGTCTTTTAAACACCTCCAGGGATGGGGACTCCACCACCTCCCTGGGCAGCTTCTGCCAGGGCCTGAGAACCTCTGCGGTGAAGAAATCTTTCCTTATGTCCAATCTGAACCTCTCCTGGTGCAATTTGAGGCCATTCCCTCTCATTCTATCACCTGGAAGAAGAGACCGGCAGCCACCTTACTACAACCTCCTTTCAGGGAGTTGTAGACAGCGATAAGGTCTCCCCTCAGCCTCCTTTTCTCCAGACTAAACCATCCCAGTTCCTCCAGCTGCTCCTGGCAAGACTTGTTCTCCAGCCCCTTCACCAGGGACGCTTGGGATTTTAGGATGGGGATCAAGACACACTGTGATCCAACGTACTGGATTTTCCCCTGTGAACAGGAGAGGGTACACATTGCAGCATGTGTTCTCAGTCCTGCGATGCCGAAGGGCAAATAAGATGTCCTCTATCCACCCTCAGAGACCAAGAAGCCTTGTTTCTTCATGTTTATGTTGCTCGGAAGAGTAAACCAAACACCTTCTGTTGTAACACTGGTCCGAGCGGATAGAACTTTCGCCTACAGAAAATTGCACAAAATTACATGAAAACAAGCACAGAATCAGCACTTTTGGACAAATTGATCATACTTGAACAATACTTCAAACTTTCAACTGAAAGAATGCAGCTTGTTCAGAGATTATCTTTGCTGGATTGGAGTGAAAAGCAGAATCAGAAATACTAAGAAATACTCCATCTAGAGTCCCGTCTCCAGTTCTGGAATCCTCAACAGAAGAAGGAGATGGAGCGGTTGGAACAGGTCCAGAGGAGCCTACAAAGACGATCAGAGGGCTGGAGCACCTCCCATATGAGAAGAGGCAGAGAATTGGGGTTGTTCAGCCTGGAGAAGAGAAGGCTCCAGGGGGACCTTACAGCGACTCAAGCAGTTATAAAAAACGGTGTTTGAGATTCTCACTCACGCTGTTTATTTTGCCACAGTGCCAATCATTTTTCACAGTTTACAAATATAACTCAAGAAAGTTCTCTGGACTGGAGACGTCTCAGAACAGCCAAAAATGCTAAGGACAAAATATGGGAAAGGAAAAACGGATGCTTGAAATGGCTCTGACATTCATGCCAGTGGTTTAGATTGTTTTCTCCTCATTCATTTCAAAACTCTAGGGAAAAAGACACTGAATTAATAATCTGAGAAGTTGGTCTCAGCAGCTCATGAAAGAACCGTGGCTAAGAATAAATACCACCTCAGCATTTCATAAAATCAGAATCATTTAAGCTCGAAAAGACCTTTGAGATCATCTGTCAGCCCAACCCTACTAAACTATGTCCCACTGTGCCATGTCCACATGCTTTTTGAACCCCTCCAGGGACGGGGACTCCACCACTGCCCTGGGAAGCCTCTGCCCATGCTTCACGGGTTTTCCGTGAGGTTAGATTTCCTAATACCCAATCTAAACCTCCTCTGGCGCAACTTGAGGACATTTCCACTTGTTCTATTCCTTGTTACTTGGAAGAAGAGACCAGCACCCATCTCATTCCAACCTTTCAGCCTCCTCTTCTCCAGGCTAAACAGCCCTAGGTCTGTTCTGACCCTTTTTTTGAGCAAAGGCACCTCATCTCCCCCTTCTTGTTCTCTCCTGAAAGGAGGTTGTAGCGAGGTAGGGGTTGGTCTCTTCTCCCAAGTAACAAGGGAATGAGAGGAAACGGCCTCAACTTGTGCCAGGGGTGGATTAGGTTGGATATTAGGAAAAAATTCTTTATGGAAAGAGTGGTGAAGCGCTGGAAGAAGCTGCCCAGGACAGTGGTGGAGTCTTCATCCCTGGAGGGGTTCAAGAAGCATGTGGACATGGCACTTTGGGACATGGTTTGGTTGGCGCAGTGGTGTTGGGCTGATGGTTGGACTGGATGAGCTTGGAGACCTTTTCCAACCTTAACGACTCCGTGATTCAGTGATTCTGAAGGGAGATGGCGGGTGAGCTCTGGGGGGTGAAATCTAGGGGGTTATTTTTGCCGAGGGGCTCAGTTTGTCTGCCTGTCAGTCAGTCTGTCTGTCAGTCAGTCCACCTGTCACTCTGCCTGTCCAACAGCCAGTCTGCCTGTCAGTCAGTCAGTCTGTCTGTCTCTCAGTCTGTTAGTCTCCATCTGCCTTTCAGTCTGTCTGTCTCTCTGTCATTATGTCAGTCTGTATCTCTGTCTCTCAGTCTCTCTGTCAGTCAGTGTGTCAACCTGTCAGTCAGTCAGTCTGTCACTCTGAATCTCCAACAGCCAGTCTGCCTGTCAGTCAGTCTGTCTGTCTGCCTGTCTCTGTCTCCTTGTCTGTCTGTCTTTCAGTCTGTTCATCTCTCAGTCTGTCTCTGTCTCCCTGTCTGTCCCTCAGTTCATCCCTCTGTCCTTCAGTTCATCTCTGCCTGCCTCTCAGTCTGTCTGTCCACCTCCCTGTCTGTCCCTCAGCTCATCTGTCTGTGCCTCTGTCTGTCAGTCAGTCATTCTGTCTGTCTATAAGTTTATCTGTCCGTCTGCCCATCCCTCATTCATTCCCTACAGCCTGAGCACCACCACAACCTCCCCACCCCAAGATGGCGGCGCGGCCCCTTTAACACCTGCTCCACCCCCGCCCCTCAACCCGCGAGGTGGGGGCGTGGCTTATGGATGACAGACACCCCAACAACCAATCATATATAGTACTGTTATAAGGTGGGCGTGGCTTATATATGGGCGTGTCTTGCACAGGCGGAAGCCACCCAGCAGCCCTAGGGGAGGGCGGGGACGATTGACAGCACTATGGACCAATAATATGTCAAAAAAGCGAATGGGGGCGTGGCGTACTCAGGCGGAAGTCGTTTGAGAATGATTGACAGCCGATCGGACCAATCAGATGCCAGATAGTACGGGGGCGGGGCTTCCGGCGGGGCCTCGTGAGGCGGGGCGGCGGGAACGGAGGGGACCAGGCGGCGGCGACATGATCAAGAAGTTTGACAAGAAGGACGAGGAGTCCGGTACTGGTGGTGGGGAGGGACTCGGGGGCGGGGGAGAACGGAGGGGAGCCACTGTGGCGAGCGATCGTGAGGCGCTCGGTGCGCGCCGCGGCCTGAAACGGCCTGAGGGGGTGGGGAGATCGGTCTGCGAAGGGGGAAGTCGCCGAGGAAGCCGTTCCCGTCGCCGAGGAAGCCGTTCCCGTCACCTCGGTGTCCCTCACCCCCCTCTCGGTGTCCCTCGCCCCCCTCTCGGTGTCCCCCTCCACCCTCGGTACTCCCCCGCTCCCTTCCCGGTGTCCCCGCTCCTCTCTCTGTGCCCCCCTCACCCCCCGGTGTTCCCGTCCCTCTCCCGGTGTCCCTTGCCTCCCTCTCGGTGTCCCCTGGTCTCCCTCTCGGTGTCCCCAACTACTTCCCGGTCCTCCCCTGCTTCTTCCCTGGGCCTCCTGCCTCCCTCTCGGTTCTTCCCCCACTTGCTGCTTCCTTCTGGTGTCCTTGCCTCCCTCTGAGCTTCTCCCTCTCTCAGAATGATCTGAGGCCACCGTGCGAGGCAATTGGTTCCCCAGTCTTCAAGAAATTACGTTCAGGTTGCTCATAGTGGCTGCTGCCGTCTTGGATTCTCCGCTAATGCAGCTTGGAGGAGGTAACCAGCTCCCCAGTCCTCAAGAAGTTAAACTCTCCTTGAATGGAGTGGCTGCTGCCGTCTTAGATTCTCTGTTGCTTGGAGAAGGGAACCGGATCCCCAGTCTTCAAGATATTAAGTTCAAATTGCCCGTAGTCGCTGCTGCCATCTTGGATTCTCTGCTGACGCTGTTTGGAGTTCTCCTGAGCCACAAGGTGTACCTGGTTGGGTTTTGTTTTCCTTCTTGTTTTCCTTCTTGGGATATGAGAACTGAAGAATGAATTGGATTCTCTGCTGACGCTGCTTGGAGTTCTCCTGAGCCACAAGATGTACCCTGTTGGGTTTTGTTTTCATTGTTGTTTTTCTTCTTGGGATATGAGAACTGAAGAACGAAAGGACTGAAAATGAAAAGTGACTGATGAAGGAAAAGGATCAGAAGCAGCAGTGAGGGATTGGAGGGATTTACGTGTCTCTAACGGTGGCTCTGAGGGGTGAATTGGGATGTTGCTCTCTGTACGCTGCTGACAGAGAAGTTTTATCTCCAAGATGTTCGTTACTCCCAGTGGCTGGATCTGGATTGTTAAAATGCTGAGGAAGTTATGGGTTGGAGATAGACTGGAGTTGATGATTTTGTGATGTGCAGCAGCCCGACTGGCTTCAGTTTGCCGAGTAGCCTGTGCTGGATGAGGCTTTGTAAAACCTGCCACGGGCAGGGAAACCTCCCACTGAAGCACAGAATCACCAGGTTGGAAGAGACCCACCGGATCATCAAGTCCAACCATTCCTATCATGTCCATGTCCCTCAGCACCTCGTCCACTCGTCTCTTAAACCCCTCCAGGGAAGGTGAATTAACCACCTCCCTGGGCAGCCTCTACCAGGGACCAATCACCCATTCCGTGAAACATTTTTTCCTAATGTCCAGCCTAAATCTCCCCTGGCGGAGCTTGTGGCCATTCCCTCTCGTCCTGTCCCCTGTCCCTTGGGAGAAGAGCCCAGCTCCCTCCTCTCCACAACCTCCTCTCAGGGAGTTGGAGAGATCAATGAGCTCTCCCCTCAGCCTCCTCTTCTCCAGGCTAAACACCCCCAGGGCCCTCAGGCTTCTTCTCCAGCCCCTTCCCCAGCTTCGTTGCTCTTCTCTGCACTCGCTCCAGAAGCCTCAACATCTTTCTTGTGGTGAGGGGCCCAGAACTGAACACAGGATTCGAGGAGCGATCTCACCAGTGCTGAGTCCAGAGGGAGAAGAACATTCCTGGCCCTGCTGGCCACGCCATTTCTGATTGAAGCCAAGATGCCCTTGGTCTTCTTGGCCCCCTGGGCCCCTGCTGGCTCATGTTCAGTCACTGTCAACCAACCCCCCCAGGTCCTTCTCCTCCAGGCAGTTTCCAGCCAGACTTCTCCTAGTCTGGAGCTGCTCAGGGTTGTTGTGCCCCAAGTGCAGGACCCGGCATTTAGCCTTGTTAAACCTCATGCCATTGGACTCTGACCAGTGGTCCAGCCTGTTCAGATCCCTTTGGAGCCTCCCGACCCTCCAGCAGATCCACACTTCCACCCAGCTCAGTGTCATTTCCGAACTTGCTCAGGGAGCACTCGATGCCTTCATTCAGGTCGTTGATGAAGACATTGAACAGGGCTGGACCCAGGACTGAGCCCTGGGGAACCCCACTTGTCACTGGCCTCCAGCTGGATTTAACCCCGTTTCCCACCACTCTCTGGGTCCTCCATCCAGCCAGTTTTCCACCCAGGAGAGTGTGCGCCTGGCCAGGCCAGAGGTGACAGTTTCCGTAGCAGAATGCTGGGAGAAACTATGTCAAAGGCTTTACTGAGGTCCAGAAAGATACGTCCACAGCCTTTAAAAGGCCAAGTTGCTCCAAGCTCCATCCAACCCGGCCTTCAACCCCTCCAGGGATGGGGCAGCCACTGCTTTTCAGGGCAGCCTGTGGCAGGGCCTCCCCACCCTCACAGGAAAACATTTCTCCTTAAGTTCTCATCTCAATCTCCCCTCTTTCAGCTTAAAACTGCTCCCCCTTGTTCTATCCCTGCACTTCCTTATAAAGACCCCTTCCCAGCTTTCCTTTTAAACAACTTTCTTCTTCTTCACCTTCCAGCTGTGTTGAAAGCGCCTCTCCCTTTTTTTTCCCTGTAACTCTGAATATACAAATTAAGACAAAACTGCTGCTGGAGAACATCAGGTATTTCGAGAAGAGCATCTCTCTACCACTGAGGCGGTTTTGTAAAATTTAGTGGCTATTCCTGCATGTTCCTGCATTTCCTTAACCAAGAGGTCTCTTTTCTTCCTCAGGTAGTGGCTCTAATCCTTTCCAGCATTTGGAGAAGAGCGCTGTGCTTCAGGAGGTATGGAAAATCACGGGATAATACTGTTTAACTCTTTTTTTTTATTTCAGGAAGGAGTTCAAGGAAGTTCTAGAGTGCAGCTCACAGAAATGCAAATGGCTAAATCTGTACAGTTAATGTAACATCACAGGGTATTTAAATGCTTGTGGAGTTGCTCCGTGAGGGGTTTATGTGTGGTAATTAGGTTACACCTGGCTTCTGCCTTCCCTGCGGACACGCAGGATCTGCACGTGCTCCTTCTGAGGACCTGACCTGCTGGTTTTCCTGTGTTCCTTCAACATGCCACGTAACGGGTTTTCCTGCTTCTCTTTGTGTGCTCCAAGATTGATGGCAAGTGGTGAGGTGAACACGTAGTTAAATAGCGAGGAATTTTGGTGAATTGAAAGAACTAGAAGTAGGAACTTAATAATTTAAATTTTGTGTTCCTATAGACTAGCGTTAAGAAGAGTTTGAGCTACCGATGCTGTGGAAAGAATTGTTGTGCTTCTCTTTTCAAAATTTTTTTGCCACTTCCAGCTGGTAAAACGAGTCATTGTGCTTTGTTCAGGTTGCTGCTGATCCAGCGTGAGCTGAGTGACAAGAATGTGTCCTCTGGGACACGTTTTAGAGTGAAAAAAGTTCTAAGCTACTTGGTTGAAAACAAAACTTCACTTTTTATGCTGAAAGAGAAATGATTATAGTTAGTTATAGTTAATGATACAGTATATGTTGTGTTTTCAGGCACGTATCTTTAATGAGACACCTATAAATCCACGAAGATGCCTGCACATCCTCACCAAGATCCTTTACTTACTGAACCAGGTAACTGTTTGCGTGTCTTCTAGCCGGAATGAATATTCCTGAAGCGATTTCCGATCGTATTCAGTGTGAAAGTTATAACTGTCCCTGCCAGGTCTGGGAGGTAGCTTTAAGGAGAGAAAAACCAGAGTGTTTACGCTGTAGTGTTGTCTTCTCTCTTCCAATTTTGCCGCTGAGGTGAGCGAGATGGTGTCACTGAAGGTTTTCTCTCAGTGCCAAGCGAGAGCTGCCCTTTGATCTGCGTTCACTGCGGCTCTGGGCAATTAAAACGCTGCTTGTGTTTGCTGAGCCGAGTTAGGAATAACGGAGGTGAGGTTAGAACGTGGGTGAGGAAGTGATGGAGTGGTGGGTTTTTTGGGGTTTGGGGAGAAATTAGAAGCATGATGAGAAAGGGATCTGAACAGGCTGGACTGCTGGGCTGAGACCAACGGCATGAGGTTTAACACGGCCAAATGCCGGGTCCTGCACTTGGGGCACAACAACCCTGAGCAGAGGTACAGACTAGGAGAAGCCTGGCTGGAAACTGCCTGGAGGAGAAGGACCTGGGGGTGCTGGTTGACAGCAACTGAACATGAGCTAGCAGGGGCCCAGGTGGCCAAGAAGGCAAATGGCATCTTGGCTTGTATCAGAAACGGCGTAACCAGCAGGTCCAGGGAGGTTCTTCTCTCTCTGTACTCGGCACTGGTGAGACCGCACCTTGAGTCCTGTGTTCAGTTCTGGGCCCCTCCCCACCAGAAGGATGTTGAGGCTCTGGAGCGAGTGCAGAGAAGAGCAACAAAGCTGGGGAAGGGGCTGGAGAATAAGAGGAGCGTCTGAGAGAGCTGGTGGTGTTTAGCCTGGAGAAGAGGAGGGATTACTCTCTACAACTACCTGAAGGGAGGTTGTGGAGAGGAGGGAGCTGGCCTCTTCTGCTAAGGGACAGGGGACAGGATGAGAGGGAATGGCCTCAAGCTCTGCCAGGGGAGATTTAGGCTTGAGATAAGGAAAAAATTCTTCACAGAGAAGGTGGTTAGGCATTGGAACAGTCTGCCCAGGGAGGTGGTTAACTCGCGTTCCCTGGAGGTGTTTAAGGTGAGGGTGGATGAGGTACTTAGGGGCATGGTTTAGAGATTGGTGGGAATGGTTGGACTCGACGATCCAGTGGGTCTCTTCCAACCTGGTTGTTCTGTGATTCGAATGTCCACATAGATCAGGTTTACTGTATGTCCGGTATTTAACGCTGAGTTCCGATCAGTGAGGACGAACCTACGCTGTCATCTTAGAGTTTTTAAGATTGGAGAAGAGCTCTAAGATCATCCAGTCCAACCATCAGCCCAGCCCCACCGTGCCTACTAAACCATGTCCCAAAGTGCCACATCTCCATGTTTTTTGAACCTCTCCAGGGATGGAAACTCCACCACAGCCCTGAGCAGCCTCTTTCAGTGCCTCACCACTCTTTTAGTAAAGACGTTTTTTGTAATATCCAATTTAAACCTCCCTTGATTGCTAAGTAGATCCCTTTTAAGCAAGGGGATGCACTCCCTAGGGGACACAAGGTGAGGAGGGGGACTACTTCTCACATGAGAAGAAGTCTTGAAATAGAAGGTTCTTCATAGAGCCCAGAGGAGGCTACAAGAATGATCTGAGGGCTGGAGCACTGCCCATATGAGGACAGGCTGAAAGAGTTGGACTTTTTCAGTCTGGAGAAGAGAAGGCTTCAAGGAGACCTTAGAGCGACCTTCTAGTACCTGAAGGGGCTACAAGGAAGCTGGGGAGGGACTGTTTGCACAGGCTTGGAGTGATAGGATGAGGAGCAAAGGGTATAAACTAGAGAGGGGCAGAGTTAGACTAGATGTAAGGAAGAATTTCTTCATGATGAGAGTGGTGAGGCCCTGGCCCAGGTTGCCCAGGGAAGCTGTGGCTGCCCCGTCCCTGGAGGTGTTCAAGGCCAGGTTGGATGGGCCTTGGGCAGCCTGATCCAGTGGGAGATGTCCTTGCCCATGACAGGAGGTTGGAACTGGATGATCTTTAAGGTCCCTTCCAACCCAAACTATTCCATGATTCTGTGTGTGAGTAGATATTATGAGTGGGGGCTGAAAGGAGGAGGCAGTGGATAATAACGCTGTGTTTTCTCTTGCTGCTTTTATGCTCTTTTTAGGGTGAACATTTTGGAACCACTGAAGCCACAGAAGCTTTTTTTGCGATGACCAGATTGTTTCAGTCTAACGATGTAAGTACCTCGTGTTTACCGCTTGCTGCCTTCCTGGTTTTGTCTGGATTTACAGTAATTACAAAACACTTGGATACTGGGTTGTGGGCGGAAGGTGAGACGCTCCAGGGAACAAGCCCTGTACACAAAGTACTTGGATACAACTCATGGTTTGGAAACAAATGACTGAATAAGAATGTCTGGTTGCTTCTTCAGGTTGGTTTTGGTGGTGGGGTTTGTTTTCTGAGTAGAATTCCAATTATTATGACCGTGAATAAAACCAGAAAGCTTAATAGCCATTCAGGATCATTTTGTGACTCTTACACTTGCAAATCAATCCTTGTCTGCTTAACTCAAAATAGAATTTAAAAGCTGCCTGTAGATTGAATCCTGAATTCCCTAGAACTATTCCTGAATCAGCACGGAGTCAAGGAATGAGAACATCCTAAAATTGCTGGATTAAACGTTGGACTTTGCCCACTGTGAAGTCCTTTTCAGCAAAGCGTAAGAACTGAGAGGAGCGTGCGTCGTGTTATGGCTCTTGTTAACGTTTGTTAAAAGTGAACTAATGCATCAGGTTTTTAGGGATTTGGCTGAGAGAGGTGCAACTATTTAAAGATGGAATGAGAATTCTGGAGTGTTTGAGACCTTTCTTGTATCCACATTTCAGAAATTAGTGGTTTTCTTAAACACAAAGCTGCCATTTGCTATCAAAGAATTTAAGTGTTGGTGCCCTTTGCATGTTTCTGCTTTTCAATAACAAATAGATCAGAGGAAGTTGGTTTTAAAGCTTTTAATTGAAAATTGGGAGGTTTCCGCATGCAGACGGGATGTTGTTGCATCTTTCATAATTAGCAGGTGGATTTATTTTAGTGTAATCTCTTTTATATATATATATTTATTTATATATATATATATATATATATATAAAATATATATTATTTCTTCATGATGAGGGTGGGGAGGCCCTGGCCAAGGTTGCCCAGAGAGGTCGTGGCTGCCCCATCCCTGGAGGTGCTCAAGGCCAAGTTGGATGGAGCTTTGAGCAGCCTGGTCCAGTGGGAGGTGTCCCAGCCATGGCAGGGGTGGAACTAGATGAGTTTTGAAGTCCCTTCTGACCCAAACCATTCTATGACTCTATGCTTATTCTTCTCCTGCTTTGTTTGCTGGGTCCAGTCCCGTTCAGTGTCTTTATCAATGGCCCTTAGCAAGTTTGCAGACAGCACTAAGCTGGGAGGAATTGTGGATCTGCTGAAGGGCAGGGAGGCTCCAAAGGGATCTGAACAGGCTGGATCACTGGGCTGAGACCAATGGGACGAGGTTTAACGAGGCCAAATGCTGGGTCCTGCACTTGGGGCACAACAACCCTGGGCAGCTCCAGACGAGGAGAAGTCTGGCTGGAAACTGCCTGGAGGAGAAGGACCTGGGGGGGTTGGTTGGACAGGAGCCAGCAGGGGCCCAGGTGGCCAAGGAGGTCAATAGCATCTTGGCTTGGAGCGGAAACGGTGTGGCCAGCAGGGCCAGGGAGGTTCTTCTCCCTCTGGACTCGGTCCTGGGGAGGCCGCTCCTCGAATCCTGGGGTCAGTGCTGGGCCCCTCCCCAGCAGAAGGATGTTGAGGCTCTGGAGCGAGTGCAGAGAAGAGCAACGAAGCTGGGGAAGGGGCTGGAGAAGAAGCCTGAGGGCCCTGGGGGTGTTTAGCCTGGAGAAGAGGAGGCTGAGGGGAGAGCTCGTTGCTCTCTCCAACTCCCTGAGAGGAGGTTGTGGAGAGGAGGGAGCTGGGCTCTTCTCCCAAGGGACAGGGGACAGGACGAGAGGTCTGAGAGTGCTTCAAACTGCACTGGGGAGGTTCAGACAGGATATCAGGAAAAACTTTTCCATAGCTGGGTCATCAGGCCCTGGCAGGGGCTGCCCAGGGAGCTGGTGGAGTCCCCATCCCTGGAGGGGTTTAAAAGATGAGTAGACTGGGTGCTGAGGGACATGGTTTAGTGGCAGATATGAATGGTTGGACTCAAGAGGTCTTTTCCAAGCTGGTCATTCTGTGATTCTGTGACAGGGAGTGAGGCTGTTATCCAGTTATCAAACATGGTTTTACCTGTGTGATTGTTCCTTTGTATCGATGTGAGGAAGAGGGTGTTCTATCTAAAAGTTTATTTAACATTTAAGCTTAAATACTTAACTTTTAAAACCTCTAGGAATTGTTTATTCATGATTACCATTGGGTTTAATGCTCTTCTCCATCACTTTTACAGCAAACCCTGAGAAGAATGTGTTACCTCACTATCAAAGAGATGGCCAATATTTCTGAGGATGTCATCATCGTCACGAGCAGGTAGAGAAACATGCAGAAAACACCATGTCAGAGCACTGAAATGAGCTGCTGCACCTAGAAAGCTCCTTGGCAGAGAAGGATCTGAGGGTGTTGTTTGAGAGCGGCTGAACATGAACCAGCAGTGGCCCAGGTGGCCAAGAAGGCCAATGGCACCTTAGCTTGGATCACAAACCAGTTTGGCCAGTGGGAGCAGGGAAGTGATTGTGCCCTGGGTGCACGTTTGGGTCCTTCACTCCAAGAAGGACATTGTGGGGCTGGAGAACGTCCATAGGAAGGCAACGGAGCTGGGGAAGGGGCTGGAGGACAAGGGTTATGAGAGGCAGCTGAGGGACCTGGGGTTGTTTAGCCTGGAGAATAGGAGGCTGAGGGGAGATCTTATCACTGTCTACAACTCCCTGAGAGGAGGTTCTAGCGAGGTGGGTGTTGGTCTCTTCTCCCAAGAAACGAGTGTTGAGGGGACGAAAGGAAAGGGCCTCAAGTTGCTCCAGGGCAGGTTCAGATTGGACATCAAGAAAAATTTCTTCACCGAAAGGGTTCTCAGGCCTTGGCAGAGGCTGCCCAGGGAGGTGGGTGAGTCCCCATCCCAGATCTTTAAAAGACAGAGAAATAAGGTGCTCAGGGATCTGGTTTAGATGTGGACATGTACGGTTGGACTCAATGATCTTGAAGGTCTTTTCCCACCAAGCGATTCTATGATTTGATGAAAAACGGAGCAAAAATCCATTTGGTTGCCAGCTGGACTGTTTGT
This sequence comes from Clamator glandarius, assembly GCA_033459285.1. Lineage (NCBI taxonomy): Eukaryota > Metazoa > Chordata > Aves > Cuculiformes > Cuculidae > Clamator > Clamator glandarius. The sequence goes on from JAUNZM010000577.1 coordinate 831,200, forward strand.
TTGACTGCAGAATAGACATTAGACTTGTTGCGAGAGCTAAAATTGGATCTGTAGTATGTGCTAAACGATTCCGTTTGATTTTTTTAAAACTACTCCACGAACTGAACCAAAATTTAATGTGATGGAAAGATCTCCACCCCTAAGAAGTTGAATGACTGAGCTGAATAAATCAGCCTTATGGCCATGCGATATTATTGACTGTGCATTCTGTGGTGGTCTGTATTTCCACAGAATCTGATGTTAATTTTCAAACAGCTTGTCATTAAGAAGTCCCTGGCCCAGGCTGTCCAGGAGATTTGTAGCTGCCTCATCCCTTGAGGTATCCAAGGCCAGGTTGGATGGGGCCTTGAGAAACCTGATCCAGTGGGAGGTGTCCCTGCCCATGGCAGGGGGGTTGGAACTGGATGATTTTAAGGTCCCTTCCAACCCAAACTATTCTGTGGTTCTATGATATTAAAGAAGCACTAACGAGGTTGTATTTGATCATTTTAGTTTGACCAAGGACATGACAGGGAAGGAGGATGTGTACCGAGGCCCGGCCATCAGAGCGCTCTGCAGGATCACAGATGTGAGTATAAATTAGTATTTGTGGGAGGAATAATGAGTACATTTACAACAGAAAAAATGGGTTTTCAAGGAATGTTCTTACAGCAGCAATGTAACTGCTGCTTCAGATGTGGATGGGAGACAACGTGATTGAGAGGAGCTCTGAGGAGAAGGACTTGGGTGCTGATTGATGAGAAGCTTGACATGAGCCAGCAATATGTGCTCACAGGCCAGAAGGCCAGCAGTGTCCTGGGCTGCATCCAGAGAACGTGGCCAGCAGGGCGAGGGAGGGGATTCTGCCCCTCTACTCTGCTTTTGTGAGACCCCAGCTGGAGTCCTGTGTCCAATTCTGGAATCCCCACCAGAAGCAGGAGATGGAGCTGTTGGAATGGGTCCAGAGGAGGCCACGAAGATGATGTGAGGACTGGAGCAGTTCCCGTAGGAGAACAGGCTGAGAGAGTTGAGGTTGTTCAGCCTGGAGAAGAGAAGACTCCGAGGAGACTTTAGAGCGACCTTCCAGTACCTGAAGGGTCTCCAGGAAAGCTGGGGAGGGACTTTTTCCAAGGGCCTGGAGTGTTGGGATGAGGGGGAATGGCTTTAAATTGGAAGGGGGAGGATTTAGATTAGACATTAGGAAGAAATTCTTCCCCGATGAAGGTGGTGAGACCCTGTCGCAGGTTGCCCAGGGAAGCTGTGGCTGCCCCCACCATAGAGATGTTCAAGGCCAGGTTGGATGGGGCTTGAGCAGCCTGGTCAGATGGACGTGTCCCTAACCATGACAGGTGTATTGGAAATGGATGTTCTTTAAGGTCCCTTCCATCCCAAGACTGTTCTATGATTCTTCATGATTATGTGATTCAGGGAGCGCTGCTCTGATGTAAGGAACTCTGTGGAGCTGCGGTACTGCAAAATGGAGCCAGAAGGCAGGAGCGTTAGAGCTCTGGTTTCTGATCTGAGGTTGCTTTGCTGTAGAATTTGAACGCTGAACCATCAGGAGTGGCCAGCTGATATTCATATCTCCCTTGCCAGATATATATGCATTCCAGGTCTTTTCTAAGAGCCTTTTGAATCATAGAACTACCAGGTTGGAAAAGACCTCTTAGATCATGGAGTCCAACCATTCCCATCAATCACTAAACCATGTCCATCAGCACCTTGTCCACCCGTCTTTTAAATACCTCCAGGAATATTGACTCCACCACCTCCCTGGGCAGCCCCTGCCAGGGCCTAATGACCCTTTCTGACAAAAAAATTTTCCTAATGTTCAGCCTGACCCTCCCCTGGTGGAGCTTGAGGCCATTCCCTCTCGTCCTGTCCCTTGGGAGAAGAGCCCAGCTCCCTCCTCTCCACAACCTCCTCTCAGGGAGTTGGAGAGAGCAATGAGCTCTCCCCTCAGCCTCCTCTTCTCCAGGATAAACACCCCCAGGGCTCTCAGGCTTGTTCTCCAGCCCCTTCTCCAGCTTCGTTGCTCTTCTCTGCACTCGCTCCAGAGCCCCAACATCCTTCTGGTGGGCAGGAACCAGACTGACCCCAGGATTCGAGGTGCGGTCTCAGCAGGGCCGAGTCCAGAGGGAGAAGATCCTCCCTGGCCCTGCTGGCCATGCTGGGTCTGATCCAAGCCATGATGCCCTTGGCCTTCTTGGCCACCTGGGCCCCTGCTGGCTCCTGTTCAACCAACCCCCCCAGGTCCTTCTCCTCCAGGCAGCTTAAGGTCATTGACAAAAACATTGAACAGGGGTGGACCCAGCACTGAGCCCTGGGAATATGCTGTGCAGATTTTTTGACCTGGTGCTGCTTTTAAGCTTTTCCTCTAATGCGTCAACTCTTTTCTTTTTCCCTTCCATAGGGTACGATGTTACAAGCCATCGAGAGATACATGAAACAGGCCATTGTGGACAGAGTCCCCAGCGTGTCTAGTTCTGCCCTGGTGTCTTCCTCAGTAAGTAAAGCAGTGAATTATTGGAAATCTGTGCCTTGTGTTGTGCTGGGAAGCCTGGTCCCAGTTGGGACTACAACCACAACAAATGGCATCGAAAGCATTGAATTAATGTGAAGTGAATTGAATCTTAGAATCATAGAATCACCAGGTTGGAAGAGACCCACCGGATCATTGAGTCCAACCATTCCCTTCAGTCTCTAACCCGTGTCCCTCAGCGCCTCGTCCACCCATCCCTTAAACCCCTCCAGGGAAGGGGACTCAACCCCCTCCCTGGGCAGCCTCTGCCAGGGACCAATCACTCTTTCCGGGAAATACTTTTTCCTGCTGTCCATCCTAAACCTCCCCTGGTGGAGCTTGAGGCCCTTCCCTCTTGTCCTGTCCCCTGTCCCTTGGGAGAAGAGCCCAGCTCCCTCCTCTCCACAATCTCCTCTCAGGGAGTTGGAGAGAGCAATGAGGTCTCCCCTCAGCCTCCTCTTCTCCAGGCTAAACACCCCCAGGGCCCTCAGCCGTTCCTCAGAAGGCGTATTCTCCAGCCCCTTCGCCACCTTCGTTGCTCTTCTCTGGAAGAAGGCCAATGTTATCCTGGAGTGTTTTAAGAAGAGTGTGGCCAGCAGGGCGAAGAAGGTTCTCCTCCCCCTCTTCTCTGCCCTAGCGAGGCTACATCTCGAGTTCTTTCTTCCATTTCTGGGCTCCTCAGTTCAAGAAAGACAAGGCTCTACTGGAGAGAGTCCAGTGGAGGCCACAGACATGATTAAGAGACAGGAACATCTCTTTTCTCAGTAAAGGTTGAGGGACCTGGGTCTCCTTAGCCTGGGAAAGACTGAGAGGGTACTTGATCAAAGCTTAAAAGTATCTAAAGGGTGGTTGTCAGTGGTCAGACTTGAGCGGTGCGCAGCAACAGGACAACGGGATAAACTGGAGCACAGGAAGATCCATTTGAACATGAGGAAAAAACTTCTTTACTTTGAGGGTGACAGAGCACTGGAACAGGCTGCCCAGAGAGGTTGTGGAATCTCCTTCTCTGGAGATATTCAGAACTCGCCTGGATGCGTTCCTGTGCCTCCTGCTCTAAGGAACCTGCTTTAGCAGGGGGGCTGGACTGGATGAGTCCAGAAGGCCCTTCCAACCCCTACTATTCTGTGGAAATAAAGAAGAAAAGCAATGGAGTTTGCTTTCTGTCGAGCACTCTCTGCTGCTTGATCTCCTTCCTCACAAGAGGAGGAGGAGGAGCAGGCGCTGATCTCTTCTCTCTGGTGACCAGTGATAGAATTCAAGGGAACAGCAGGAAGATGCCAGGGGTGGGTTAGTTTGGATATTAGGCAAAGGTTCTTCACTCCAAGGGTGATGGAGGACTGGAACAGCTCCTCAGGGAATCAGTCACGACACCAAGCCTGACAATATTCCAGAAGCATTTGGACAATTCGGACACACGGTGTGAACGTTGGGGTTGTCCTGCGCAGGGATAGCAGTTGAACTTGATGATCCTTGTGGGTTCCTTCCAACTCAGGTCATTCTATGATTCCTTAAACTTCTCTTGCCCCAGGGTACACCCACTCTTCAGTGTAAAGTGTTCGATCGCCTCTCTCTGTTAGTGCAGAACATGAATTTCTTCAGGGAAGGACCTTCTCTGTTTTCAAAAGTCAAGCACAGCTGATGATGTGGATGTGCTTATCGGTTTGGTGAGGACAAGAAGAAACAACCTATTTCTGCGCTGTGGAAGAACTAACATTGATGACTGTGAAGGGGCAGACAATAAAACATTGATTTGTAGGTACACAGGATAAAGAGAGTGGCTGCAGTGGTAAATGGAGAAGGCAGAGCAGGAAATAAGAGGTCTGGCTGATGAGGTGGAGTAGAGGACCCTGAGTGTGGAAATAAAGCCGTGTCAATACCGACAACTAAATTCTTCCTGTGGGATTAAGCGTAGGCAGGTGTATTGTCCTCGTGTTGTCTACTGTCCTCTTTGAATATCAGCAAAAACTCTCCAAGTTACTTTTCTCTTTATTGAAACAAGTATATCCATACAAACTGTATATTTGAGAGTTAATCCTTGTTACCTGTAGTATCATAGAGCCATAGAATCGCTTGGTTGGAAAAAACCTTTGAGATCATCAAGTTCAACCGTACCTGTCCACTACTAAACCAGATCCCCGAGCACCTCATCTCCCCATCTTTGAAACTCGTCCAAGGATGAGGACTCCAACACCTCCCTGGGCAGCCTCTGCCAGGGCCTGAAAATCCTTTAGGTGGAGAAATTTTTCGTGATGTCCAATCTGAACCTGCCCTGGAGCAACTTGAGGCCGTTTCCTCTTGCCCTATCACCTCTCACTTGGGAGAAGAGACCAGCACTCACCTCACTCCAACCTTTTTTCAGGGAGTTGTAGACAATGATAAAAGCCTTTAAGAACTGCAAACAAGGTTCATAGTACCTCACTGTGCTGATATTAGTTTGTCTACAGTCTCAATTTGTGTTTTTTTCCAGCATATGATGAAGATCAGTTACGATGTAGTCAAACGGTGGATCAACGAAGCTCAAGAAGCAGCTTCAAGTGACAACGTCATGGTACAGGTAAGTTTGAGGGTGGTTACCCCATGAAGCTCGAAACGCTACAGGGTTTTAATGGTGTTCTGCGAGTACGGTAAACTTAGAAAAAGTAACTAGTTTATGCTTTTTTCCCGTATTCTTTTAAAAACAAGACCTGTGAAATGAGGGAAGTGACCGTTGAAAATCATGAGTTCCAACTTGATCCCAGTGTAAGACTCTTAATTAAGGGTCTTTGGTGCTGCCCCCGGCCCTTTCCCTTCCAGCCTGGGATGCTGCTTTTTCTGTTGCATGAGAGCTTTGAATCTGAGATTTCAAAAAGCTTAAGAAATTACTTTAGGGCCTCCCAGAACACCAGAATCTCTCATTTTGGCCTTCGCAAAGTTTACCTGTTGCTCCAGGACCACAGCGATTAGCCAGGATATCAGTAAAATATCCATATTAGCAAAACCTTCACACAAATATTCCAAACAGCTGCAGAAAGGAAAAGGTTCTGTACATTCAGGCAGCGTTACAGAAATGGAGCTTTAAAATCAGCTTTGTTCTTGCCCCGTTAGCAGCCTCATTAATTAAGCCTTGATGGGAATCAGTCTTATGCCAAAAAAACCCTCAAAACAACCTGGCAGGCAGCTAGAAATATCACTTTGTACTTCGAGCGTAAATTCCTTGAGGGTTTTTTTTAAGGTCAGCTGTCATTTAAAGCCCTTGGGATATCCTGGATATTGAGCTTATTCAAAATGCAAATGTTACTGTGCAGAGTAATTGAGCAAGCTGAAGCCTTTGAAGTTCTGATATTTAATGGGGAAAAAAAGGAGTAAACTAAATTTGTGGCTCTTTTGATCCTCGGAAATATCTTGAGGCTGTCTTATAGTAGACAGGAACTGGAAGGAAATAGAGCAGATCTTTGTAGCTTATCTAGAAACGTGGATTGTTTGAGGTTAGAGGGTGTTTCTGCCAGGAAAAAACTGTTCCTAGCCTTCTTTTTATATCTTAGAGTCTGGCTTTTCCTTCTGGAGTTTGTGTTGAGGACGTGTTTCTCGTTTCCTAGTACCACGCGTTGGGGCTGCTTTATCACCTTAGGAAAAACGATCGCCTGGCGGTGTCCAAGATGTTGAATAAGTTCACTAAATCTGGACTGAAATCGCAGTTTGCGTACTGCATGCTGATCCGAATCGCAAGCAAACTCTTGAGGGAGTCTGAGGAGGGGTGAGTGAGAGGTGGCAGTCATGTGGTGAGCTTTGGATTCTTGTTTTGTCTCCATTCCACCAGAATTTACCTGGGTGGAGGGTTCAAACTGCAGAATAATCTTTGGAGAAGTTTTGTACTTTGTCTCTTAGTTGCATTTCAAGTGCAGTAAAGATCTAGAATCGTAGAACATTTAAGGTTGGTAAAGACCTCTAAGATCATCAAGTCCAACTGTCCACTCTTTCAGTAAAGAAATATTTCCTAGGATCCAATCTAAACCTCGTTTGGCACAACTTGAGGCCTTTTCCTCTCGTCGTATCGCTTGTTGCTTGGAAAAAGTAACCGATGTGGTGGGAATGTAAATAACAGGAGCTCCCTTATTAATCAGACCTCACCTGAGAAGTTCCCCTCCTGATGAAATTCTTTTATCAATGGAAATTCTTCTTAGTAGTGTGTGATACATGATTAATAATGAAGTGAGTATTTCTGGAGTGCAGCATTTCAAGCTTAGAGAAAATCATAGAATCACAGAAGGTCGCTATAAGGTCTCCCTGGAGCCTTCTCTTCTCCAGACTGAAAAATCTCAACTCTCTCAGCCTGTTCTCAGAGCAGAGGTGCTCCAGCTCTCTGATCATCTTGTTGGCCTCCTCTGGACCCAACCCAACAGCTCCATATCCTTTTTTTTCGCTGGGGATTCCAGAACTGGTCACAGGACTCCAGGTGGGGCCTTAAAAGGGCAAGATAGTATTAAGATAAATACAACAATGGTAAACAGAAAGCTTAGACCTTAAATATTAGAGTTGAGCTGTATTGCAGTATAGGAAACATGAAAGCCAGTGTTTTAGCTCTATTTTCCGTCAAGTTCCCAGGCGTGTTAGTGGTTTGTACTTAGTAGTTGGACTCGGTGGGTCTTTTCCAACCTTGTGATTCTCTAATTCAGCATCACGCTATGAAATTTCTCCTGTTTGCAGCCATGAAAGTCCTCTGTTTGACTTCATCGAGAGCTGCCTGCGGAATAAGCATGAAATGGTTATCTATGAAGCTGCTTCTGCCATCATCCACCTCCCAAACTGCACAGCCAGGGAGTTGGCGCCAGCAGTTTCAGGTTGGTCGGAGTCCTTCGTGCCACCGATGCAGCCGAAAAGGGTGGTAAAGCCCCTCAGAGACAGTGCAGAGAACTCTAATACTGGAACGAGACCTACATTTTCTGATTGTTCCCACATTAGGGGACTTTTGGCTCCCTTTTTTGGGTCCCAGATGCACTGATTGATCATAGAATTGGTTGGGTTGGAAGATCATCCAGTTCCAACCTCCTGCCATGGGCAGGGACACCTCCCGCTGGATCAGGCTGCTCCAGGCCGCATCCAGCTTGGCCTTGAACCTCTCCAGGGATGGAGCAGCCACAACTTCCCTGGGCAACCCGTGCCAGGGCCTCACCGCTCTCGGTAACATTTTGTTGTGAGTTACATCTCTTGATTGTTTTCTTCCTTTATTTTCAGTGCTGCAGCTTTTCTGTAGTTCTCCCAAACCCGTTTTGCGATACGCAGCTGTACGGACACTTAATAAAGTGAGTGTTTCCACAACCTTTAAACAAGCACAACTCTGAGCATCAGAGAAAGCCAAATTTCAGTGCCTGATGGTGGTACCGCAAAAAGCGTGAAAAGATGTTCGGGAAGGAAGTAAGCGGAGAATCATAGAATGCTTTGGCTTGGAAGATCATCCAGTTCCAACCTCCTGCTGTGGGCAGGGACGCCTCCCACTGGATCAGGTTGCTCAGAGCCTCGTCCAACCTGGCCTTGAACACCTCCAGGGATGGGGCAGCCATGGCTTCTCTGAGCAGCCTGGGCCAGGGCCTCTCCACCCTCACAGGAAAACATTTTGTCTTAATATCTCATCTAAATCTCCCCTCTTTTAGCTTAAAACTGTTCCCTCTCATCCTATCCCTGCACTCCCCGATAAAGAGCCCCTCCCCAGCTTTCCCTAATATTCAGATTTTGAAGCTTCACACCACAACAGCAGCAGTTTGTGACTTTTGAACCCATAACTTAGAGTTCATTATAAACGCTGAAACAAAAGAATTGAGCTTTGTTTGCACCCTGCCAGCAGTTGTCTGATGTGGCTTTAATCGCAGTCCTCGTGGGACGCAGCAATGCTTGAAAAAGAAAGGGGTTTCATGTAACGCTTTGAATCGTAGCATGTTGTGGCTGCCATATCATTTGGAATTGAATTCTTTCCAGGTGGCCATGAAGCATCCGTCTGCGGTCACTGCCTGCAACCTGGACCTGGAAAACCTCATCACCGACTCGAACCGCAGCATCGCTACCCTCGCCATCACCACCCTGCTGAAGACGGGCAGTGAGAGCAGCGTGGACAGGCTCATGAAGCAGATCTCTTCCTTCGTGTCAGAAATATCGGATGAGTTTAAGGTGTGGCATTGGAGGCCTCTGCTCTTTCCAGCTGCAGGTTTTTCTCCCGTTCTTGTTTTTATGAAGCTTTTCCCACTCCTGCAGGGTTCAGTAACTTAGTCTGATAGAGCAAAGCCAGCTTGAAGGTGTTTTCCTCTGCTTTCCAACTCAAATATACCGTCTCATTTCCTTCTACCACTCCAAGGAAGGGCAAAAGTTGTTTGGTGGATTCCTGGCTCCTATGCAAAACCTTGTACAACCTTCTGGTTGCCTTTTTGGAGAAGAGGAGCGCTCTTAACTGCTTTGACTGAGTATTTTATCACTTCAATCTGATACACAGTCAAGAAATAGTGTGAACTGTAAATTTCTACCCCATTGGTCAAGTTTAGCTGCTATGAACTCTGCTGATAATTTGGTTAAGGGTGATAGTTCACTTCATAGAATCGTTTGATTTCAAAAGACCTTTGAGATCATCAAGTCCAGCTGTACCTGTCCACTACTAAACCAGATCCGTGAGCACCTCATCTGCTTGTCTTTTAAACACCTCCAGAGATGGAGACTCCACCACCTCCCTGGGCAGCCTCTGCCCGGGCCTGAGAACCCTTTTGGTGAAGAATTCTCTAATCTGAACCTCCCCTGGCTCAACTTGAGGCCATTTCCTCTCGTCCCGTTGCCTTGTACCCATTCCTTATATTTTTACCTAACCCTTTTATACTAAGGAGTTTCCTTGAGGAGCATGTCACATCTCTAAGTAGTCAATATCATAGAATCATAGAATGGTTTGGGTTGGAAAGGACCTTAAAGATCATCCAGTTCCAACTGGGACATCTCCCACTGGCCCAGACTGCTCAAGGCCCATCCAGCCTGGCCTTGAACACCTCCAGGGATGGGGCAGCCACAATATCCACTAGCGTAGAGCGGTCTTAAGTTCCTCTTGTTATAAGAAAAGGAAATAAGTATTAAATAAGTTGGAAATTGCAAAGGGTTTTAGTGACAAAATGTAACCAGGTAAGTTAGAATTAGGTCAGGCTCATTACTGGGCAAAGGGAGTGAAAAGAAGCCTTAGAATTCATGTATTCCATCCTAAATTATCAGCTCTCGAGCAGAGCCAGGCCTTGCAATGTGTCAGCACAAGGCTGTAAACACACTTAAGCTGAGAATCCACCACCTGATTTTTATCCTTCTTGTACATGCATTTAACCTATCAAGGTGACGACTCGAGATAATGAGAAACCTGTGTTTTTCATAGAAAAATAAATGCACGTGACTGACGTTTTTCTCTTTTTTTTTTTTTTTTTTTTTTTTGCAGGTGGTGGTAGTACAGGCCATCAGCGCGTTGTGCCAGAAATACCCTCGGAAACACAGCGTCATGATGACCTTCCTCTCCAATATGCTCAGGGACGATGTATGTGTGAAGCTTCCTTTGTGTAGTTACGTAGTTTGTGTAGTTGTGTAGTTGCTAAGGGACGTGGTTTAGTATTTGATAGAAATGGTTTGACTCAATGATCCGGTGGGACTTTTCCAACCTGGTGGTTCTATGATTCTGTGGTTGGCAGGTAGCTCTGATAGATGGTATGAAGGGTCTTTTCTGTGTGATGTCAGTGGGTACATAGCAGTCGTGGGCCTTGATTGATTGCTGAGACCTTGCTTATCTCGTAGAATCATAGAATCATTAAGATTGGAAAAGACATCTAAGCTCATCCAGTCCAACCATCAGCTCGACACGACTGTGCCTGCTAAACCATGTCCCAAAGCACCACGGCCACATGGGTTTTGAATCCCCTCCAGGGATGGAGACTCCCACCACTTCCCTGGGCAGCTTCTTCCACTGCTTCACCACTCTTTCAGTAAACAAATCTTTTTCTAATATCCAATCTAAACCTCCTCTGGTGCAATCTGAGGTCGTTTCATTTCATCCTGTCACTTCTTACTTGAGAGAAGAGACCAACACCCAGCTCACCACAACCTCCTTTCAGGTAGTTCCAGAGAGTGATAAGGTCTCCCCTCAGCCTCCTCTTCTCCAGATTAAACAGCCCCAGGTCATAGAATCATAGAATCACCATGTTGGAAGAGACCCACCGGATCACTGAGTCCAACCATTCCCATCAATCACTAACCCACGTCCCTCAGCACCTCGTCCACCCGGCCCTTAAACCCCTCCAGGGAAGGGGACTCAACCCCCTCCCTGGGCAGCCTCTGACAGGGACCAATCACCCTTTCCAGGAAGAATTTTTTCCTAATGTCCAGCCTAAACCTCCCCTGGTGGAGCTTGAGGCCATTCCCTCTCATCCTGTCCCCTGTCCCTGGGGAGAAGAGCCCAGCTCCCTCCTCTCCACAACCTCCTCTCAGGGAGTTGGAGAGAGCAATGAGCTCTCCCCTCAGCCTCCTCTTCTCCAGGATAAACACCCCCAGGGCCCTCAGGCTTGTTCTCCAGCCCCTTCCCCAGCTTCGTTGCTCTTCTCTGCACTCGCTCCAGAGCCTCAACATCCTTCTGGTGGGGAGGAACCAGCACTGACCCCAGGATTCGAGACCACCAGTGCTGAGTCCAGAGGGAGAAGAACCTCCCTGGCCCTGCTGGCCACACCGTTTCTGATCCAAGCCAAGATGCCACTGGCCTTCTTGGCCACCTGGGCCACTGCTGGCTCACGTTCAACCAGCACCCCGAGGTCCTTCTCCAGGCAGCTTTCCAGCCAGACTTCTCCTAGTCTGTAGCACTGCATAGGGTTGTTGTGCCCTTGGCTGCTTTTCATAACTCTTATTCTCCAGCTCCTTCCCCAGCTCTGTTGCCCTTCTCGACACTCTCCAGCCTCTCAGCTTTGTTCTTGGAGTGATGGGCCCAAAACTGAACACGTTGTGTCCAACCTCTGTGAAATATGCTTATGAATTAGAGCTGGCAAATCAAAAACGAGTCTGAAAAGATGTCCAGATGAGATCTCTTAGTGGGTTTGGGAGGGAAGGGGAGGACCGTGACAGTCACCCTGCATGTCTTCTTTTTTCTTTTTATGTCCAAATGCTTGTTTTTCTAATGAGAAGAAGAGATTGAAGCGTGAGGGGAATTGAGCAGCACTGCGATCTGAACTCTTGCCTGCTGGGTCATTGTCCTTGGTTTTCCTTTCCCAGGGTGGCTTTGAGTACAAACGAGCCATTGTGGACTGTATAATCAGCATCATCGAGGAGAATCCCGAGAGTAAGGAATCGGGCTTGGCTCACCTCTGCGAGTTCATCGAAGACTGTGAACACACTGTCCTGGCCACGAAGATCCTGCACCTACTGGGGAAAGAAGGGCCAAGGACTCCGTCCCCGTCCAAGTACATCCGCTTCATATTTAACAGGGTGGTGTTGGAGAACGAGGCTGTGAGGGCAGGTAAGTTCAGCTCAAATGCTCAGTGATTTTGCGGCTGAGCTCTGCTGGAAGTCTGCAGCTGGTCTCTCCACAAGCGCTGTGAAGAGCTAGGGCTGGTGTCAGCTGCGAGGCTGGTTTCTATCCTGCAGTGTCTTTGAACTCCTTGTATTTGCTGTGCTACAGACTAGGAGAAGTCTGGCTGGAAAGCTGCCTGGAGGAGAAGGACCTGGGGGTGTTGGTTGAACAGGAGCCAACAGTGGCCCAGGTGGCCAAGAAGGTCAAGGGCATCTTGGCTTAGATCAGAAACGGCGTGGCCAGCAGGGCCAGGGAGGTTCTTCTCCCTCTGGACTTGTCCCTGGGGAGACCGCCCCTCGAATCCTGGGGTCAGTTCTGGGCCCCTCCCCACCAGAAGGATATTGAGGCTCTGGAGCGAGTGCAGAGAAGAGCAACGAAGCTGGGGAAGGGGCTGGAGAAGAAGCCCGAGGGCCCTTCGGGTGTTTAGCCTGGAGAAGAGGAGGCTGAGGGGAGAGCTCATTGCTCTCTCCAACTCCCTGAGAGGAGATTGTGGAGAGGAGGGTGCTGGGCTCTTCTCCCCAGGGACAGGGGACAGGACGAGAGGGAATGGCCTCAAGCTCTGCCAGGGAAGGATCAGACTGGACATTAGGAAAAACATTTTTCCCGGGAAGGGTGATTGGTCCCTGGTCGAGGCTGCCCAGGGAGGGGGTTGAGTCCCCTTCCCCGGAGGTGTTTAAGGCACAGGTGGGCGAGGTGCTGAGGGACATGGGTTAGTGATTGATGGGAATGGTTGGACTCAGTGATCTGATGGGTCTCTTCCATCCTGGTGATTCTATGATTCTATACCATCTCAATACCAGCACTTTATCCTTCTGCTTTGCAGAACATAAGTGATAGATTAGCTTCTGGCCCCTTTGAATGCCTTCTAGAAGTCAGGAGGAGATGCTGCAGCTCCCCGTTTTGTGTAATTGCTATAGACTGTCATCTCTTCCCATGATAATCTCACCCCCAAAAGATAAGAATTCCTCCTTGGAAGTGCATTGAGACTGATCCTTCCTTCCTGCAGAGACTTTACAACAAGCCCTTTGAGCATTCAGCTATTTCTCCCTCTTGGGATTCAGCACTGGGGAGGTATCAAGGTGGTCTTGATCTCCTGCGTGTTGGAAGACACAGCTGGAATGGAAGAAGTAAAATGAACCAATGACTCAACCCCCTCCCTGGGAAGCCTTTTCCAGTGCCCAATGACCCTTTCCGTGAAATATTTTTTCCTAATGTCCAGCCTGGCCCTCCTCCAGTGGAGCTTGAGGCCATTCCCTCTCGTCCTGTCCCCTGTCCCTTGGGAGAAGAGCCCAGCTCCCTCCTCTCCACAACCTCCTTTCAACTTTCTTAAACTCATCTTGTTCTGTTACTCCCTGACATGAAACTATTGCCACTTGAAAATAGACAGATAGTTTATTCTTTCTGAAAGACTAGAAGATGTGGAAGCGGAAAGCTTTGTAATTGGAACCTCGGGACAACAGGGCATGTGGAGCTTTGGGTCATGAATCTAGGAATGGGTTTGCGTGCAAGCTTGAGCTTGCGGACATAAAGGTTTGTGTAACTCTGACATCTCCCTGGTTTCTTTTCCAGCTGCTGTAAGTGCGCTAGCGAAGTTTGGTGCCCAGAATGAGAATCTGCTTCCGAGCATCCTGGTGCTTTTGCAGAGGTGAGTATCATAGAATAACCAGGTTGGAAGAGACCCACGGGATCATGGAGTCCAACCATTCCCATCAATCACTAACCCATGTCCCTCAGCACCTCGTCCACCTGTCCCTTAAACCCCTCCAGGGAAGGGGACTCAACCCCCTCCCTGGGCAGCCTCTGACAGGGACCAATCACCCTTTCAAGGAAATATTTCATCCTGCTGTCCATCCTGAGCCTCCCCTGGTGGAGCTTGAGGCCATTCCCTCTCGTCCTGTTCCCTGTCCCTGGGGAGAAGAGCCCAGCTCCCTCCTCTCCACAAGCTCCTCTCAGGGAGTTGGAGAGAGCAATGAGCTCTCCCCTCAGCCTCCTCTTCTCGAGGCTAAACACCCCCAGCTCTCTCAGCTGCTCCTCGTAAGGCTGTGCATGTGCTGAGCTTGTGGGTGATGCTGGGTGGCCTGGGTCCACGGAAGAAGCGAAGTCAACCCACGTCAGAGCGTGCGTTGGGGTGGTCACTATGTCCTGCTAGAGGAGTTGGAAGATGACTGTCCTCCATCCTTTCTTCCTGGTTTGAAGGAGCGTAGCTTGGCTGGAGAGGAGCAAATGTCGTAAGTTATGAAAGCATCTGATAGTCATCCACTCTGAGAATGTTCCTCGGCGAGGAACAAATCACAGATCCGTAGAAGATTCAGGTCCCTTCCACTCGGGACAACCCCCAAGCAAGTCACAGAATTGTTTGGGGTGGAGAGAATCTTAAAGATCATCCAGTTCCATCCCCTGCCTTGGGACACCTCCCACTGGATCAGGTTGCTCAAAGCCCCATCCAACCTGGCCTTGAAAACCTCTCGGGATGGGACATCTACGATGTCTCTGGGCAATTTGGGCCAGGGCCTCTACACCCTCATTGTGAAGAATTTCATAGAATCACAGAATAGTTTGGGTTGGAAGGGAACTTAAAGATCATCCAGTTCCAACCCCCCTGCCATGGGCAGGGACACCTCCAACTGAATCAGGTTTCTCAAGGCCCCATCCAGCCTGGCCTTGAACATCTCCAGGGATGGGGCAGCCTCAGCTTCCCTAGGCAAACTGGGCCAGGGCCTCACCACCCTCATGGTGAAGAAATTCCTCCTGATGTCCAGTCTAACTCTGCCCCTCTCCAGTTTATACCCATTGCCCTCTTCCGTGATCCAACATCTCCTTTAATCTTGGCTTTTTAATGTGAAGCTTGTGCATGAACTTCAAGTTAAACTTCTAAAGCTGTGTTCTATGAACTTTTTATTGTATAATACGAAGAACCCTTGAGGGTGCTCAGAGTGTCATTGCAGTATCGAGTCCAAGCTGGTCAGTGTCACATTCAATGATTCTGTTTGTGAGGTGGCTGAGGGCCCTGGGGTTGTTTAGCCTGGAGAAGAGGAAGCTGAGGGGAGACCTTATCACTGTCTATGACTCCCTGAAAGGAGATTGTGAAGAGGAGGGAGCTGGGCTCTTCTCCCAAATGAGAGGTGGCAGGATGAAAGGAAATGGCCTCAAGTTGCACCACGGCAGGTTCAGATTGAACATCAGGAAAAGTTTCTTCACTAAAGGGTTTCCAGGCCCTGCAGAGGCTGCCCAGGGAGGTGGTGGAGTCCCCATCCCTGGAGGGGTTTAAAAGGCAGGTTGATGAGGTGCTCAGGGATCTGGTTTATTCATGGACAGGTAGGGTTGGACTCGATTATCTCAACACTCTTTTCCAACCAAATGATTCTGTTTCTGTGCTTAGCTCGGCTCTCATGGTGTCCTGAGCTGGCTGACTGCTGTCCTCTTGTTCCCCAAACCAGGTGCATGATGGACAGCGATGATGAAGTTCGGGACAGAGCAACGTTCTACTTGAATGTGCTGCAGCAGAGACAGATCGCGCTGAACGCAGCTTATATTTTTAATGGTCAGTGACAGAAAAGTCTGAGCTGTTACCTCCACGTTCTGTATTCTGGGGGGGCTTTGTTGCTGTAAGAATAGTATTCTGGAACAGAACTTGGATTGGAATAACCAGAAAGGACAGAACTACCAAGTAAAATATGGGAAGGATTGTCTAGAGAACTGAGCAGGGGTTGGGCTTTTGTCATCATTGCCTTTGCCTTCGCTTGGGACAATTTTCTTAATCTTTGCTCTGTTCCTTACTATACAAAATAAGGACGATATATCTTGTTGCTGAGGTCTTTTATAACCAACATCTTGGTTATAAAAATGTTTTATGGTCTGTGGTTGGAAGTCAAACAGAGTATTTAATATGTAAGACGACTCTAAGATGACTTTTCTGGACTGAACGGACTGGAGGACTCTCTAGAATAGCAACTCCCTGTGTCATTTTAAGAGCAGGGCTTTTATCCAGTCCATTATCTCAAAATACTTAGTGTGTTTTGAGATGTGTAAACTAGATTCCTTGCAACAGCTTTTGTCTGCAGCCTGAGCCAACAGGCTATGGAGAAGACCTCTTGCAATAATCTTCCTTGTTTGTATCTCAAGAGGGAGGTAACTGAGACGCAGATAAGTTTTTTCAGATTTGCGTCTTGTAGCTTTTGATGCTCCGGGCAATCCAAAACCTGCTCTGTTCATCTATGAACCCGAAGGCCTCTGAGTTCCTGCTATCAAAGGTGACATTGTCTGCTTGTGCTTCTGCTTTGCAGGGCTGACCGTCTCTGTTCCTGGGATGGAGAAGGCCCTACATCAATATACCCTGGAGCCTTCTGATAAACCTTTTGACATGAAAACAGTTCCACTGGCTACGGCACCGATCTTTGAACAGAAAGCAGGTAACGCTTGGGCCTTCATTGACGTAGCTGGAGGCAAAGCTGGGAGCATTCAGGTTGCCAAAATGATCCTTGATGTCTGAAATTGGCCAAGAAGGCCAGTGGCATCTTGGCTTGGAACAGACATGGCGTTGCCATCAGTTCAGGGAGGTTCTTCTCCCTCTGGCCTCGGCCCTGGGGAGGCCACTCCTCGAATCCTGGGGTCAGTGCTGGTTCCTCCCCACCAGAAGGATGTTGAGGCTCTGGAGCGAGTGCAGAGAAGAGCAACGAAGCTGGGGAAGGGGCTGGAGAAGAAGCCTGAGGGCCCTGGGGGTGTTTATCCTGGAGAAGAGGAGGCTGAGGGGAGAGCTCGTTGCTCTCTGCAACTCCCTGAGAGGAGGTTGTGGAGAGGAGGGAGCTGGGCTCTTCTCCCAAGGGACAGGGGACAGGACGAGAGGGAATGGCCTCGAGCTCCACCAGGGGAGGCTCAGGATGGACAGCAGGATGAAATATTTCCTGGAAAGGGTGATTGGTCCCTGTCAGAGGCTGCCCAGGGAGGGGGTTGAGTCCCCTTCCCTGGAGGGGTTTAAGGGACGAGTGGACGAGGTGCTGATGGACATGGGTTAGTGTTTGATAGGAATGGTTGGACTCGATGATCCCGTGGGTCTCTTCCAACCTGTTATTCTATGATTCTATGAAATAGGATGAGACCAGAGGTGGCTCAGCTGAGTACCCTACCAGTTATGGGGTCAGAGGCTTTGCAGAAGCAAGCCTGCCTCATCTCCCTGGATAAAAGAAGACGGCACCTCTTCCAAAGAAATAGGGATTGGCAAGAATGTCATTATTCATTCTGCTAATCTTGTTATCTGAGAGGAGTGTTACATCATTTGAATTGATTCATTAGTTCATTGTCATCATGAAATAAGCACATTCTAGAATTTTAGAATCACAGAATACTTTGGGTTGGAAGGGACCTTGAAGATCATCCAGTTCCAACCCCCCTGCCACGGGCAGGGACGCCTCCCACTGGATCAGGCTGCCCAAGGCCCCATCCAGTGTGGCCTTGAACACCTCCAGGGATGGGGCAGCCATAACTTCCCTGGGAAACCTGTTCCAGCACATCCCCTCTCTCATAGTGAAGAATTTTTCCCCACCCCTTCTTCTTCCAGCTTTTTTTTCTGGCTGTTCTGGACTAGAATGTGGTTTATTTGTCGTTACTCAAACACATCTCTTGTTCACAGAATCACAGAATAACCAGGTTGGAAGAGACCCACTGGATCATCGAGTCCAACCATTCCTATCAAACACTAAACCATGTCCCTCAGAACCTCAGTTCTCTCTTTACAGTCCAACATTACCTAGCAGGAAACATTGCAGTGTGTTTGAATCATAGAATAGGACCATAGATTTATTGAGGTTCAGAAAGACCTCTAAGATCATTGAACCGAACCATCAGCCCAACATCACTGTGCCTACTAAACCATGTTACAAAGTGCCGTGTCTACATGGTTTTTGAACCCCTCCAGGCATGGAGACTCCACCACTGCCCTGGGCAGCTTCTGCCAGTGCTTCACCACCAAGGAATTTTAACTAATACCCGATCTAAACCTCCCCTGGTGCAACCTAAGGTGGTTACCTCTTGTTCTATCCCGTGTTCCTTAGGACAAGAAGCCATTGGCTTCAGCCTCCTTTCCAGGAGCTGCAGAGAGCGATGAGGTCTCCCCTCAGCCTTCTCTTCTCCAGACTAAACAGCCCCATGTCTCTCAGCCACTCCCAGAACCCTTGTTCTCCAACCTCTTCCCCAGCTCTGTTTCCTTCTCCAAACACTCTCCAGCCCCTCAAGGTCTTTCTTGGAGTGAGGGGCCCAAAATTGAACCCAGAATTCAAGGTGCGGCCTCACCAGCACTGAGACCAGGGGGACAATCCCTTCCCTACTCCTGGCCACCCCATGGCTGATCCAACCCAGCTTGCCCGTGACCTTCTTGGCCACCTGGGCCGCTGCTGGCTCATGTTCAGCTGCTCTAGACTAGCACCCCTAGGCCCTTTTCTGCTGGGCAGCTTTCCAGCTGCCCTTCCCCAAGCCTGGAGCGCTGCACGGAGCTGTGGTGGATCCAGGCTGCAGAACTGGTTTGTAGCAGAATGTGTGAAACGCTACAGGCAAAGGAATTTTTAGTGGAGACGCAAAGTCATTTTAAACTCCTGCGCGGTGTAGTTGATGGCACAACATGTTTGCTTCTCTCTTCACAGAGATTGCCCTCGTTACCAACAAGCCTGAGAAAGTTGCTCCTTCACGTCAGGATATATTCCAAGGTATGGGACAACATCTCTGGGCTTGAAGTGTTGGGAGGTGGATCGCCATGGGTTACAAAATCATAGAATCATTTGTGCTGAAAGGAATATTTAAAGCTCATCCAGTTCCAACCCCCCTGCCATGGGCTGGGACATCTCCCACTGGATCAGGTTGCTCCAAGCCCATCCAAGCTGGCCTTGAACACCTCCAGGCATGGGAGGTTTGACCTCCAGGTCAGACAGTACCAAGGAACGAGCCTGTCCCTAAGTGTCATCTCCTTTCCGTGCAGAACAACTGGCAGCCATTCCAGAGTTTAAGAGCTTGGGCCCGTTATTCAAGTCTTCAGAACCAGTGCAGCTCACAGAAGCAGAAACGGAGTATTTTGTTCGTTGTATTAAACACGTATTCACAAATCACATAGTTTTCCAGGTAAGTTACATGCTTTTGCCAGGGTGCAATAGGAGTTGGCCCTTTGTCATGCTGGATGTAGTATAAATAGTGTTGTCACTGTGCCCTGGAGAGGGCAACTTCTCTCTTAAGGGACTTGCAAGGTAGAGTTAAGAGGGTGGTTGCTGCTTGCCTCAAGAAAAAAAGGATCGGGATTATGGAATCATAGAATCATAGGTTGGAAGAGACCTTAGAGATCATCAACTCCAACCATTCGTGTCTGCTACTAAGTCACGTCCCCAAGCACCTCATCTATCCACTTTTTAAACCCTTCCAGGGAAGGTGACTCAACCCCCTCCCTGGGCAGCCTCTGCCAGGGACCAGTCACCCTTGCCGGGAAGTATTCCATCCTGCTGTCCATCCTGAGCCTCCCCTGGTGGAGCTTGAGGCCATTCCCTCTCGTCCTGTCCCCTGTCCCTTGGGAGAAGAGCCCAGCTCCCTCCTCTCCACAACCTCCTCTCAGGGAGTTGGAGAGAGCAATGAGCTCTCCCCTCAGCCTCCTCTTCTCCAGGCTAAACACCCCCAGGGCCCTCAGGCTTGTTCTCCAGCCCCTTCCCCAGCTTCGTTGCTCTTCTCTGCACTCGCTCCAGAGCCTCAACATCCTTCTGGTGGGGAGGGGCCCAGAACTGGCCCCAGGATTTGAGCTGTGGCCTGACTAGCAGTGAGTACAGGGGGAGAATCACCTCCATGCTCCTGCTGGCCACGCCGTTTTTGATCCAAGCCAAGATGCCATTCGCCTTCTTGGCCACCTGAGCACAATTTGACTCATGTTCAGTCGACTCTCAACTAACACCCCCAGGTCCTTCTCCTCCAGGCAGCTTTCCAGCCACTCTTCCCCAAGCTTGGAGCTGCTCGGGGTTGTTGTGTCCCACGTGCAGGACTCAGCGCTTGGCCTTGTCGAGCCTCATCCTATTGGCCTCACCCATCCATCCAGCCTGTTCAGATCCCTCTGTAGAGCCTCTTCGCCCTCCAACAGATCAGCGCTTCCTCCCAGTTTAGTGTCATCTGCCAACTTGCTGAGGGTGCACTCGATGCCCTCATCCAAGTCGTTAATAAAGATCTAGAACAGGACTGTATGCAGCACTGAGCCTGCAATCCTGTCTGTTAAAGCGTTCTGGTCAAATTGGAGAGACAAACTGTTTAGTGGGAGCGTCAGGCTTGATCAAAGATGCAAAATCATAGAATTGTAGAATAGTTTGGGTTGGAAGAGACCTGAAAGATCATCTAATTCCAACCGCCCTGCCATGGGAAGGGACACCTCCCACTAAATCAGGATGCTCAAAGCCCCATCCAACTTGGCCTTGAACACCTCCAGGGATGGAGCAGCCACAGCTTCCCTGGGAAACCTGTTCCAGGGCCTCACCACTCTCATTATGAAGAAATTCCTCCTCATGTCCCGACTAACTCTGCCCCTCTCCAGTTTATCCCCATTGCCCCTCGTCCTATCACCACAATCCTTTGTGAACAGTCCCTCCCCAGCTTTCTTGGAGCCGCTTCAAGTACTGGAAGATCGCACTCGAGTTCTCCTCGGAGCCTTCTCTTCTCCCAGCTTTAAAAACCCCAACTCTCTCAGCCTGTCCTGTCCCTGATTAGAAATGTTTCTTCTCTGTTGAAGCCCTTTTTGATTTATTCTTCTGCAGTTTGATTGCACGAACACGTTAAACGATCAGCTCTTGGAGAGAGTCACCGTGCAGATGGAGCCGTCGGACGCCTACGACGTCATCTGCTGCGTCCCAGCGCCCAGCCTGGCTTATAACCAGCCCGGCATGAGTTACACCCTCGTCCGGATTCCCCAAGATGATCCCACTGCAGGTACCCGGCGGGAGGGAGCAGTTCTGTGCCCCAAATCCCTCAAACTGAGTTTTTTGAAAGTAAATAACAAAGTTGTTAGGATCTGGGATTTAGCAAGTGCAGACGCAAGTTCTAGAAGCGTTTCTTATGGGTCACACATCCTGGTTTTTATGTAGAATCTGTGTTTGTGCAAACTAATCTGGAGAGTTTTTAACTCATCAGTGGTATTGGATGATTAAAAATGGAATTGAGAAGATTGGAGAGCGTGCAGGTCATGCAGAAAAAGGCATTTCGTATCTTGAGTCAATGAAAAGAGCACAGTTCAAAACAAGGATGTTTCTTGGGAGCAATCAGGAAAATACAAGTAGGAGGAACAAAAGATTGGTAATAAATAAATATCTGGCTGATGCCTGTTTTCCTTTCTTTAGACAATTAGAATTATAGAACGGCTTGGGTTGGAAGGGACCTCGAAGCTCATCCAAAGCTGTAAGCAGAGACACCTCCCACCAGACCAGGCTGCCCAAGGTCCCAACCAACCTGGCCTTCAACACCTTCAGGGATGGGGCAGCCACAGCTTCCCTGGACAACCTGTTCCAGGGCCTCCCCACCCTCACGGGGAAGAATTTCTTCTTAATGTCTAATCTAAATCTTCCCCCTTCTAATTTAAAGCCGTTCCCCCTCGTCCTATCACTCTAGACCCTTAGAAAAAGTCCCTCTCCAGCTTTCCTGGAGCCCCTGCAGGAACTAGAGGGCCACTCTAAAGTCACCGTGGAGCCTTCTTTTCTCCAGGCTGAACAACCCAAAGTCTCTCAGCCTGTCCTCATAGTAGAGCTGCTCCAGCCCTCAGATCATCTTTGGCCTCATCTCGACCTGTTCCAACAGCTCCATCTCCTTCTTGTGTTGAGGATTCCAGAACTGAGCACAGGACTCCAGGTGGGGTCTCATGAGAGCTGGCACTTGGGGTGCTGGGGGATGAGAAGCTCAACATGAGGCACAACGTGCGCTTGCAGCCCAGAAACCACCTGTGTCCTGGGCTGCATCCAAAGAACGTGGCCAGCAAGGCAAGGGAGGAGATTCTGCCCTTCTGCTCCGCTCTTGGGAGACCTCAGCTGGAGGATTGTGTCCAGTTCTGGAATCCTCAATATGAGAAGGAGATGGAGATGTTGGAATGAGTCCAGAGGAGGCTACAAGGATTGTCAGAGGGGCTTGAGTGCCCCTGTACGAGGACAGGCTGGGAGAGTTGGGGTTGTTCAGCCTGGAGAAGAGAAGGCTCCAAGGAGACCTTAGAACGACCTTCCAGGACCTGAAAGGGGCTACAAGAAAGCTGGGGAGGGGCTGTTCACAAAGGCTTGTGGTGACAGGATAAGGGGGAATGGGGATAAACTGGAGAGGGGCAGAGTTAGACTGGACACAAGGAAGAATTTCTTCATGATGAGGGTAGTGAGACCCTGGAACAGGTTGTCCAGGGACATTGTGGCAGCCCCGTCCCTGGAGGTGTTGAAGGCCAGGTTGGATGGAGCCTTGGGTAACCTGATCTAGTGGGAGGTGTTGGCCAGGGGGTTGGAACTGGATGATCTTTAAGGTCCCTTCCAACCCGAACTACCCTCCTGGGCACAGCTAATCCACCTGCTTTCCAGTCTGTTTTTGGGAAGTGAGGCCTCAAGCGCAATAAGCAGCACCACTAACCTCTACGGGTATTTTCTCTCCTCCGCAGTTGCCTGCACTTTCAGCTGCACGATGAAGTTCACTGTTCGAGACTGTGACCCGAACACGGGCGTGCCAGAAGACGACGGCTATGACGATGAGTATGTGGTGAGTCCAGGACCGTTGTGGGCTGGCTCTAATTCTGAATAAGTGTGGTGGTTGGGTTGATGGTTTCCTTCTGGATCTGAAGGAAGCAGGAGAGAACAGGACGCCTGCCTGAAATGGCATTTTCATAGTACAGCAACTTGGAACTGTAGCAGATGGCCAAGAAGGCCAGTGGCATCTTAGCTTGGATCAGACACGGCGTGGCCATCAGGCCAGGAAGATTCTTTTCCCTCTGGCCTCGGCCCTGGGGAGACCACTCCTTGAATCCTGGGGTCAGTTCTGGGCCCCACCCCACCAGAAGGATGTTGAGGCTCTGGAGCGAGTGCAGAGAAGAGCAACGAAGCTGGGGAAGGGGCTGGAGAACAAGCCTGAAGGCCCTGGGGGTGTTTAGCCTGGAGAAGAGGAGGCTGAGGGGAGAGCTCATTGCTCTCTGCAACTCCCTGAGAGGAGGTTGTGGAGAGGAGGGAGCTGGGCTCTTCTCCCAAGGGACGGGGGACAGGACGAGAGGGAATGGCCTCAAGCTCCACAAGGGAGGGTCAGGATGGACAGCAGGATGAAATATTTCCCGGGAAGGGTGATTGGTCCCTGTCAGAGGCTGCCCAGGGAGGGGGTTGAGTCCCCTTCCCTGGAGGGGTTTAAGGGACGGGTGGATGAGGTGCTGAGGGACGTGGGTTAGTGATTGATGGGAACAGTTGGACTCCATGATCCAGTGGGTCTCTTCCAACCTGGTGATTCTATGATTCTATGAATGACCACCATAAATACTGGGTTTCCTCTCTCCTTTTTAGATGCTATTGTCACATGTTTCTGAAATTCAAGCCAGACATGCCAGAGTAGTCTGGGCAAAATGCTATTTTCTCTCTTTTTCTTTCCTTTTTTTTTTTTAAGATCAGAATAATTTCTGTAACTGGCAGCTGAAAATCTCCCTTGCTTTTCTCTCAGCTGGAAGATTTGGAGGTGACCGTATCTGATCACATCCAGAAGGTTTTAAAGCCAAACTTCGCAGCTGCGTGGGAAGAAGTGGGAGATAACTTTGAGAAAGAAGAAACCTTTGCGCTCAGTTCAATTAAAACCCTTGACGGTGAGATGCTCTCTCATTTATTGGTGACCCACCTAGTTAATCTGCCTTGCTGGAGATATAATTACCGTGGCAGGAGGAGAATTTGGTGCCTTCCAATGTGACATCGTGACTTCATGTTGCAGTTTTGTGATGGGATTATAGTGAGTGGAAACTTGGCAGCTCGAGGGGGTTGGTTGAAGGGAGGGGTGGGCGCATCCTTTGGCTTTTAAGCAAGAGAAGGGATATTGCAAGGTGGGTGTGTTGAGCTATAACTGAGATAATCCAGAGAATTCAGACCAGCAGGGTGAGGGAGGGGGTTCTGCCCCTCTGCTCTTCTCCGGTGAGACCCCACCTGGAGTCCTGAGTCCTGGAATGCAGGGATAGGACGAGGAGGGGAATGATTTTAGGCTTAAAGAGAGGAGATTTAGATGAGATCTTGGGAAGAAAGGTTTCCCCTGAGGGTGGGGGAGGCCCTGGCCCAGGTTTCCTAGACAAATCGTTGCTGCCCCATTCCTGGAGATGTTGAAGGCCAGGTTGGATGGGGCTTGGAGCAACCTGAGGTGTCCCTGCCTGTGGCAGGGGATTTGGAACTGGATGAGCTTTGAGGTCCCTTCCAACTCAAACCGTTCGGTGATTCTATAATGAACGGAAATGGTTAAACCGCATGGGTGCTTAGAGAACATTCTTCAATTTCAAACTAGTTCTCACAGCAAGCTTGGCACCAACTCAGAGGTAATTTTCTCCTTCCATCTCTGAATGCAGAGGCTGTCAATAACATCATTAAGTTCCTGGGCATGCAGCCCTGCGAGAGATCAGATAAAGTGCCGGAGAATAAAAACTCTCACACGCTCTACTTAGCTGGTAAGTATTCATGCAGCTGAACTCGATGCTTCCATATTGCTTCCAACCCAAACCATTCTGTGATCCTGTGTCCCCGCAGATTTTTACTAAATGAAAGGAAAAAGGGATTTTAGACTCTGCTCTTGTTTAGAGAGGTTTTCTCTAGAAGAAGCTGAGGCAAACTGAACGCAGCTGGGACCAATTTGGAGCCCGTTCTTGCTGCTGGGCTGGGCTTCGTGGCTCTCCGAACGTAGATATCCGACCTTGGGGAATGGTAGAATCATAGAATCACTAGGTTGGAAAGGACCCACTGGATCATCGAGTTCAACCATTCCTATCAATCACTAAGCCATGGTAGTGAATTTTTGGAATGAAGGACGCAGACACCTAACTGAATTCCCGTTGTTATCTCAGACAGGGGTTTGACCGTCTTGTTTTCAAGTTCCTGTCACTGCAGGCACATCCTGAATTGACCTACAAGAAAGGAGAGGGACTGTTCATAAAGGCTTGTGGTGATAGGACAAGGGGGAACGGGGATAAACTGGCAAGGGCCAGATTTAGGCTTGATATAAGGAAGAATTTCTTCACTGTGAGGGTGGTGAGACCCTGAAACACAGAAGTTGTGGCTGCCCCATCCCTGGAGATGTTCAAAGCCAGGTTGGATGGGGCTTGGAGCAACCTGATCCAGTGGGAAGTGTCCCTGCCCATGCCAGGGGGGTTGGAACTGGATGATCTTTAAGATCCCTTCCAACCCAAACCATTCTGTGATTATCCACAACTTGTTTGGTGACCGAGCTCAAAGCTTTGGGCATCCCCTGGAGGTTCTTTGTGAAACTTCAGTGATTAAAGCAAAACCACAATGCACACGGCACATCGTAATCCGACAGAAAGGTTGGATCTCGGTTTATTTCAGGCAGGGAATTCGTAATTCCAGCTCTGTCTGTGTAGGGATGGAAATGGACTTGGAGGGATGAGGAGGTGGGCCTGGAGGTGGCTCATCCCACAGCCTGAATTGCCTTCAGGAGCACCACTTCCAGGCTCTCAAGGAGCAGCGTACGAGGGCTTTTCCTTCCTTCTGGAGGTATTTAAAAGACAGGTTGACGAGGCACTCAGGGATGTGGTGTAGTGGCTGAGAGGAATGGTTGGACTCGATGATCTGAAAGGTCTTTTCCAACCTGTTGATTCTATGATTCACTGCAAGGGTGCTGAGCCCATGGGCTCTGCCTTCCCAGCAGGATTATGGTTTATGTTGCCTTCTCAAACCAGAAATGAGCTCCAGCTGCCCACTTTTTGGTTTCTACCTATTTAAATCAGCACTGGCTGACTCTGTTTAATCCATAATCTTCAGTTTTGGCCTCAAGAGCTTAAGGGATTTGGTGGGTCTGGTATATTTTAGTCATTTCCCCCCCTCTCTACAACTGCCTGTAGCCTGAATCTGTCTCACGTTCCCTAAGCTGTTGCTCTGGGGTCGCTGAGCCTCTCTCAGAATAACTTTTTGAGTGTTTCTTTGTCTCTAGGTGTGTACAGAGGCGGCTGTGACGTCCTCGTCAGGTCCAGGCTCGCTCTAGCAGACGGTGTCACCATGCAGGTGACAGTTCGGAGCAAGGAAGAAACGCCTGGAGACGTCATCCTGGCTTCCGTAGGCTGAGCCTTCCAGCTCTTCGACTGCGGTGGAAACCTCTGCAAGCACTGGTTGGTTATTTCCTGGGTAGCGAGAGCCTCTCTGTCCTTCTGCATGTAGTTTTTACTCGATTTGGTAACTATTTTTTATGCTGTTGCAGTAGGGGCTGGTCCTGAGCCTCGCCCGTGTCCCTTCCCTCGCTGTCACTCACACATCCTCATCTAACTTATTGCGTCTTGCGGTAAAGCAGGGAAGAGAAAGGATGCAGCCGGTGGTGAGAACATGGAATCGAGCTTTTGTCAAAACGGATTTTTATTAACAGAAAATAAACACTCGTCCAGGTGGTTGGAGTTCTTCTGAATTGCTGTTAATAAAATAGAAATTTCTTGTTCTAATTCTGACTGCTTCAGTAGAGAAAAAGGAGCCCCTCGGGGCTGTTTGCTCAGCAGAAGCCACTTACTCCTCCAAGGTTGCTATTAAATTTCAAACGGCAGCAGCTAAAAACCACACGCAACCGGTACTTTTACAGTTCCTTGAGGATTGTCTCTGTTCCACGCAGAAAAATCAACGTACCTTCACTATCAAGGTATATTCCACTCTCTGAGCCTTAAACAATACAGTTCAGCCTTTTCCTGGGCTCAAAGATGTGAAATATCCTGTATCAAAAGCGAGGAAGAGGGGAGAGAAGAGAGACTTTGTGATGATTTTCTTGTGAGGGAAGTCCTGTGTTTCCTCTGCTGATGAACCAGAGTTGCTTTAGATGTCAGGTGGTGTTTTTAGAGTTGTCGGGTCAGGCTGAGGAAGGCGGGAAGGAAGGAAGGAGGTTTAGAACTTGCCTTTTGGGTAACTGGCTATGAAAAAGAGATTTCTGAAAATCCTACTCCTGGGTCAGGGTAATCTGTGGTTTTGGTATGGGCTGGGGGATGGTGTGATGGCAGCAGCCCTGAGGAGAAGGACTTGGGGTGCTGGGGGAGGAGAAGCTTGATAGGAGCTGGGAATGGAGCTCACAGCCCAGAAACACCCTCGTGTCCTGGGCTGCATCCAAAGAACGTGGCCAGGGAGGGAGGGGATTGTCCCCTCTGCTCCTCTCTGGGTGACCTCAGCTGGAGGGTTGGGGCCAGGGCTGGAATCCTCAGCAGAAGGAGATGGAGCTGTTGGAACGGGGCCAGAGGAGGCTCTAAGGTTGATGTGAGGCCTGGAGAACCTCCTGTCCGAGGACAGGCTGGGAGAGTTGGGGTTGTGAGGCCTGGAGAGGAGAAGGCTCTGAGGAGACCTTAGAGAGACCTTCTAGTAGCTGAAGGGGCTCCAGGAAAGCTGGGGAGGGACTGTTCCCAAAGGCTTGAGGTGATAGGATGAGGGGCAGAGTTAGACTGGACATGAGGAGGAATTTCTTCATGATGAGTGGCGAGACCCTGGAACAGGTTTCCCAGGGAAGTTGTGGCTGCTCCATCCCTGGAGGGGTTCAAGGATAGGTTGGATGGGGTTTAGATCACCCTAATCCAGTGGGATGTGTCCCTGCCCAGGGCAGGGGGGTTGGAACTGGACGGATCTTTAAGGTTCCTTCCAACCCAAACTATTCTATGAAAACATAATTATGGAGCCTAAATGCCCCTTTGTGCTTAGAGAGCATCATTTCCCACTTGGGGGATTAGAAATTCAGCTCTCGTGATATATTTAATCTTGGCAAACCTAATATTAAATTCTTCAGCCCTGACAAGCTGGTTAAGCTTTGTAACACCTGGCAGCTTAAATGAATCTCTCCAATTGCCCAGAAACCTGAAAACCAGATCAACATCCATCTCGGGAATACGTGCATCAGCCCTTGGCTGCAGCAGGAAAGGCCAATAAGGACTTTTGGACTGATGCATGTGTTCTGCCTCCTCTCAGATGCCTCTTCTCCCTCAAGCCCTTCTGGCCCTAAATTTGGCTTGGAGAAGAGTGGCTGGAGAGCTGCCTGGAGAAGGACCTGGGGTGTTGGTTGAACAGGAGCCAGCGGTGGCCCAGGTGGCCAAGAAGGCCAAGGGCATCTTGGCTTGGAGCAGAAACAGTGTGACCAGCAGGGCCAGGGAGGTTCTTCTCCCTCTGGCCTCGGCCCTGGGGAGGCCGCTCCTCGAATCCTGGGGTCAGTGCTGGATCCTCCCCACCAGAAGGATGTTGAGGCTCTGGAGCGAGTGCAGAGAAGGGCAACGAAGCTGGGGAAGAGTTAGGAGCACAAGCCTCGTGAGGAGCTGCTGAGGGAGCTGGGGTTGTTTAGCCTGGAGAAAAGGAGGCTGAGGGGAGACCTCATTGCTCTCTCCACCTCCCTGAGAGGAGGTTGTGGAGAGGTGGGAGTTGGTCTTTTCTCCCTGGTGGCCAGTGACAGGACAAGGGGAAAGGGCCTCAAGATGCACCAGGGGAGGTTTAGGTTGAATATTAGGAGGAATTTCTTTACTGGAAGGATTCTTAAGCACTGTCAGAGGCTGCCCAGGGACGTGGTTGAGTCCCCATCCCTGGAGGGGTTTAAAAGATGAGGAGATGTCATATTTGGGGACATGGTCTGGCAGGCTTAGCAGGGCTGGATCGATGGTTGGACTTGATGATGTTAGAGGTCTTTTCCAACCAAAATCATTGCATGATTTTGTTCTGTAACACAGCGAGAGGCCAGTCAGGAAGCAAAGTGAGTGCAGGGTGGCTTAAACATCCTGCAACTCTACTTTAGGTGTCAGCTTTGTCCACGCCTCCTCACAGACTCCTCTTTTTACAGTGGTTCTAACCGCATCAATCAGCAGTTTGGCAGCCAAAGATCAGGGTGTCAAGTGCAAATTGTTAGATCTGGAGGTAAAAATCAAGGTTTCTTCCTGCTCCCAAAGCCTGATTCATCACCAGAGCACGAGAACCAAGCTGCAGCGGCTCAGAAGGAGTTGATGAAGTTGAGATATGCATTCAGGAAGCCCGTTGGATCCTCCAGCTGTGGATAGTGGCTGATGTGATCATCCAGCACGGACACCGTGGACATGGGAAGCACTTTCCTGTTGGAAGAACGCAGCAAGGATTTAGCACGGGAGCTGCAGCTCAGCCCGCAACCAGCCAGACGCCACCGCTGAGGAGGACAGAACCTCTTTGCACAGCTGGGATTCTGCCCAGAACATGGTTTTGGCACAAAAAAAAGCCCCGTAGCAGCCTCAGTCGACCACAATTCCAAGTGCTAAAGAGAGAACGCTACCTCAGTCGATAAATCTTGCTGCTGTCTGAGGGGGTTTTCAAATACGTGATTGATTCGACTGAAAATTGTGACTTTGATGCCTAAAATGGGGAAGCAATTTCCAGACTGCACACGGCTCTGAGTGAATCTCCTGGCTGTGCAGGTTCCAGGTGGGAATTAAAACCAGGCTCGATGCAATAAGAATGGAAGGAAAGGGCTGAGACTAAAATCTCCCTCAAAATAAACCCCTGATCGCCTGTTCCCGCTTTGCAGGGGGATTGATGTATTAGGACGAGAGGGAACGGCCTCAAGCTCCACCAGGGGAGGTTCAGTCTTGATATCAGGAAAAAAATTCTTCATGGAAAGGGTGATTGGTCCCTGGCAGAGGCTGCCCAGGGAGGGGGTTGAGTCCCCTGGAGGGGTTTAAGGGACGGGTGGACGAGGTGCTGAGGGACGTGGGTTAGTGACTGATGGGAATGGTTGAACGCGATGATCCATTGGGTCTCTTCCAACCTGGTGATTCTATGACTTACTTGTAAAGCTGAAGAAACTCTGGGTGTGGATTCACAGGGTCCAGGGGCCCATAGATGAGATGCACTGCAAGAGAGAAGCACAAATAGAGCTTTTGTACCCATGGACAACCCTAAACTAAGCCAAGGAAGACTGTCGCAGACACGTTCCTCCTCAGCATGGAAGAAGGATCTGGACACACTGGACCTATAGGCTGAGGTTAATCGGACGAGGTTCAACAAGGCCAAGGGCCTGGTCCTGCAGGTGGGACACAACAACCCTGTGCAGCTCCAGGCTTGGGGAAGAGCGGCTGGGGTGGAAAAGGATGTGGGGGGCTGATCGACAGGAGCTGAACATGAGCCAGTGGTGGCCCAAGTGGCCAAGAAGGCCAACAGCATCTTGGCTTGGATCAGCCGTGGGGTGGCAAGGAAGGGATCGTCCCCTGGACTCAGCATCACATCTGGGTTGAGTTTTGGGCCCCTCACCAAGACCTTAAGGGGCTGGAGCGTGTCTGGAGAAGGGAACGGAGCTGGGGAAGGGGTTGGAGAACAGGGGTTGTGAGAGCGGCTGAAGGACCTGGGGCTATTTAATCTGGAGAAGAGGAGACTGAGGGGAGACCTCAACATTCTCTGCAGCTCCTGGAAAGGAAGTTGGAGCCAGGTACGGGTTGAGCTCTGCTCCCAAGGAACAAGTGATATGACAAGAGGAAATGGCCTCAAGTTGTGCCAGGGGTGGTTTAGATGAGATATTGGGAAAAATTTCTTTACTGACAAGAGTGATGAAGCCCTGGTAGAGGCTGGCCAGGGCAGTCGTGGACTCTCCATGCCTGGAGGGGTTCAAAAAACATGTAGATGTAGCACTTTGGGACATGGTTTAGTAGGCACGGTTGGACTTGGTTATTGAGATCTTTTCCAGCTTTAATGATTCTGTGATTCCTGCTACTGAAAAGGCTTTTGCTTCTGGGATCAAGTTCAGACTCCAGCCGTCCTGCAAACAAACCTTTCCTTGGCTGCTTGCACCTTCTCCTGAGCTTGAAAGCACCATAGCAGGGGATGGAACTGGATGAGCTCTGAGGTCCCTTCCAACCCAAACCGTTTTATGGTTCTAAGTTTGTGATGCTACCCTCTGCACAAACTGGATTTGAGCCACATAAGCCTTATTAGAATAACGAGAGGCTCCAGCAATTAGTGGAAGGAGGTAGCACAGGCCCCAGTGCCTGCAGGTGACAGGGGCGATTCCCAATCTCCCAACCAGTAAATCGAGGAAAATGGATTCCTACTTACATGGGACAGAGGTGGACATCAAAGCCCCAACCCAACGGTCTCTGTGCTTCTTTCTCTGGTTTATATACTGCAAAATACTGTAGAGAAACCTGTTGTTAAGCAGCGGATGCCCATGAGACAAGGTTTGAATCCTTCACAGCTGAGATGGAATCAAATTCAGGTCCTCTGTTCCCAGTCAATGGGTTGTAAAAGGGGGAATCATGGATGTCCCATCCCTGGAAGTGTTCAAGGGCAGGTTGGATGGAGCTTTGAGCAACCTGCTCCAGTGGGCGGTGTCCCTGCCCATGGCAGAGGGGTGGGAACTGGATGATCTTTAAGGTTCCTTCCACCCCAAACCATTCTGTGACTTGCTTGGGGGTTGTCCCGAGTGGAAGGAGAGAGGATTTTGCACCCTGGGGAAGAAGGATGCGCACAAGCCCCACAGAACAAGGATGTTGAACTCACAACCAGGAACCCGAGCTCCTTCCAGAAGTTGCAAACTGGAGAAAACCAGATTTAGCTCCAGTTGTTAGCAAAACCCCACAGATTCAAGCCCCTAATTTCCAAAGAAAACAACCCACCTTACACATCTCCCAGTGTTGTTCTTCTCCCAGTGTGTGCAGGCTCTGCTCATTCTGACTCCAGATTTTATTTCCCTGCCTTGCCTCATCCTAGCAAGAATCCCTGCTCCTACATCACAACCCAGCTCTTTTTTTTGGGGGGTGCAGTGATGATCCCAGACAACAACAGAAGCGGCTGGAGGCTCTGGGGAGCCCTGACCGAGGTTTGGTTTGCTCAGAGCTGTGGCTTTGCCTTCAAACAGAGGGAGGCTGTGGGTGTAAAATTAAACTGGTGCAAGAAATTAATGGTGACCTACCTGTCAACAACGAGATTGCCGTCGTTGGTCCGCACTGCTGTCCACATGTCCCAGTACTCGGCCTGCGAAGGCTGCGTGTAGGGCCCGAAGACTGACCTAAGCCTGGAAGAGGAAGAGTTCAGAGCAGCACGGCAGGAGCCGTGTCGGTGTAAGGCTCAAGAACTACCCAAAGGCAAAAACCAGTTGTAGAATCATAGAATCGTTAGGTTGGAAAAGACCTTTGAGATCATCCGAGTCCAACCGTATCTGTCTACAAATAAACCAGATCTCTGAGCACCTCATCTCCCCGTCTTTTAAAGATCTCCAGGGATGGGGATTCTACCACCTCCCTGGGCAGCTTCTGCCAGTCCTTGATAACCCTTTAGGTGAAGAAATTTTTCCTGAGGTCCAATCTGAATGTGCCCTGGAGCAACTTGAGGCCGTTTCCTCTCGTCCTATCGCCTGTCACTTGGGAGAAGAGACCAACACCCACCCCGCTGCAACCTCCTTTCAGGGAGTTGTAGACAGTGATAAGGTCTCCCCTCAGCCTCCTCTTCTCCAGGCTAAACAACCTCATGTCTCTCAGCTGCTTCTCATAACACTTGTTCTCCAGCCCTTTCACCAGCTTCATTCCCCTTCTCAGGGAATCACAGAACAGTTTGGGTTGGAAAGGACATCGAAGCCCATCCAGTTCCAACCCCTCTGCCATGGGCAGGGACCAGGTTGCTCAAAGCCTTGACCAGTTGAGCGCTTCCAGTTTCCACTCTGAGATCCAAGGGAGCCAACACAGCACTGTGAATCATCACCGTAAGGCACCCAGGTTTGGACTTTTTGGAGAAAAAAAGGAGATTTGCAACCGTTGATAGAATTATCTATCTGATTGTGGGCCACGTGCAGAGTGTGATCAGGGGTTTCATTGCCTCTGTCACACGTGCAAGTCCAGGACTCTTGGAAGAAAAGGATTTCAGTGTAGACTGAAAAGCCCTGTGGTTTATTATTCGGCTTTGCCAGCCTGGAGGATCAAGGCCACTCAAATCCAGGGGCAAATCACAAAATTGCTTGGTTGGGAAAGACCTTTGAGGCCATTGAGTCCAACCGTACGTGTCCACCACCAAACCAGATCCCCGAGCACCTCATCTCCCTGTGTTTTAAACACCTCCAGGGATGGGGACTCCACCACCTCCCTGGACAACCTCGGCCAGGGAACAAGAAATCACCTGCCAAACACTCACAACATTAATTCCTACGTCACCACCTCTGCTTGGCTCCCCCTCCCCTGTCCCGACTCTGTCCAGCAGCACAGAGACCCCACTCACCCTCTGGAGAAGAAAAAGAAGTTCATCAGCCGCGTGATGATGGGGGACAGCAACCCCCCATCCTTGAGGATCTTGGGCAGAAGGAAAAAAAGGAAACAGCACCACTTGGTATCGCACAGATGGGTAAATCCTGCCTCCAACGAGGGCTTTTCCCCTCAGCTCCTTGTATCGCAGCAGTTTCCCGGCTCAGCCCTGACCCTCAGTATTAAATCCTAGAATGGTTTGGGTTGGAAGGGACCTCAAAGCCCATCCAGTTCCACACCCCCTGCCATGGGCAGGGACACCTCCCACTGGATCAGGTTGCTCCAAGCCCCTTCCAACCTGGCCTTGGACACCTCCAGGGAGGGGACATCCACAACTTCCCTGGGCAACCTGGGCCAGGGCCTCCACACCCTCACAAATAAACATTTCATCCTAAGATCTCATCTCAATCACCAAGCATAAAACTTTTCTGCCTCATCCTATCCCTGCATTCCCTGATCAAGAGCGCCTCCCAGCTTTCCTGGAGCCCCTTCAGGTACTGGAAGCCGCTCTAAGGTCTCCCCAGAGTCTTCTCCCGGATGAATATCCCCAACACTCTCAGCCTGTCCTCATAGCAGAGGTTCTCCAGCCCTCGGATCATCTCCGTGGCAAATCGGTATGAATGGAGAGGGGAGAAGCTCACCTTCTGGATGAACCGGGGGTAGTGCGTCTCGGGGAAGATCCCTGGAAGGATGTCAGAGAACAGAGTTAGAATCATAGAATAGTTTGGCTTGGAAGGGACCTTGAAGATCATCCAATTCCAACCCCCCTGCCATGGGCAGGGACACCTCAGGCTGCCCAGAGCCCATCCAACCTGGCCTCGAACACCTCCAGGGATGGGGCAGCCACATCTTCCCTGGGAAACCTGTTGCCAGGGCCTCCCTACTCTTATAATGAAGAAATTCCTCCTCATGTCCAGTCTAAATCTGCCCCTCTCCAGTTTATCCCCATTGCTCCTCATCCTATCACCACAAACCATTGTGAACAGCCCCACCCCAGCTTTCTTGTAGCCCCCTCAGGTACTGGAAGCTGCTCTAAGGTCTCCTTGGAGCCTTCTCTTCTCTAGGCTGAACAACCCCAACTCTCCCAGCCTGTCCTCATACAGGAGGTTCTCCAGCCCTCGCATCATCCTTGTAGCCTCCTCTGGACCCATTCCAACAGCTCCATCTTCTTCTGCTGAGGATTCCAGAACTGGACACGACTCCAGATAGGGTCTCACAAGAGAGGAACAGAGGGGCAGAATCTCCTCCCTCACCCTGCTGGCCACGTTCTTTGGATACAGCCCAGGACACGATTGGCAGCTCATGTCGAGCTTCTCCTCCCCCAGCCCCCCAAGTCCTTCTCCTCAGGGCTGCTCTCAATCACATCACCCCATCCTGGATTGAAACTGCGGATTGCTCTGACTCAAGTGTAGGACTTTGCCCTTGGCCTTGTTGAACTTCCTGAGGTTCTCCCAGCTCCACTTCTCCAGCCTGTCCAGGTCCCTCTGGACGCCAACCCATTCTGCTGGTGTGACAACTGCACCACTCAGCTTGGTGTCATCTACAAACTTGCTGAGGGTGCCCTCGATCTCATTGTCTCTATCATCGATGCCCCTCAGGGACACTTTGGGAGGTTGAAACTGCAGATTGCCCCAATTAATTGCAGAGATGTAACACTACAAGTGCTTCGCTCCGTGTCTTGCAGTCTCTTCCTTCTTTGCAGTGCCACCACGGACTGGTGCACCCTTAATTACATCCCCTTAATTACTTGGGCTTCAGGTGGTGCTTTCTCTTGGGTAACAGAGGTGGGAAGGTCATCCACCTCATGGATTCCCACCCTGCCCCGTGGATTCCTGTCCCACCATACTGGACAAATCTTACCTCCGTTGGATAAACAGAGGCTGTTGATCAAGATGCTTCCAGTTTTATTGTGCTCGTACCTGGGGACAGAAGAGAAGAAGGTGAAACACAATAAGATCTTGAGGTCTCAAGAAGTGACTGACCAGCAGGTCAAATGAACAGTGTGAGACCATCTCTGCTCCTCTGTTGTCCTCAGTTCAATAAGAGGAGCTCAGAAGGGAACTTGAGAATCCTTCATAGAATCATAGAATCACCAGGTTGAAAAAGACCCACCGGATCATCGAGTCCAACCATTCCCATCACTCGCTAACCCGTGTCCCTCAGTACCTCATCCACCCGGCCCTTAAGCCCCTCCAGGGAAGGGGACTCAACCCCCTCCCTGGGCAGCCTCTGCCAGGGACCAATCACCCTTGCCATGAAAAATCGACTTTTCCTGCTGTCCATCCTGAGCCTCCCCTGGTGGAGCTTGAGGCCATTCCCTCTCGTCCTGTCCCCTGTCCCTTGGGAGAAGAGCCCAGCTCCCTCCTCTCCACAACCTCCTCTCAGGGAGTTGCAGAGAGCAATGAGCTCTCCCCTCAGCCTCCTCTTCTCCAGGCTAAACACCCCCAGGGCCCTCAGGCTTGTTCTCCAGCCCCTTCCCCAGCTTCATTGCTCTTCTCTGCACTCGCTCCAGAGCCTCAACATCCTTCTGGTGGGGAGGGGCCCAGCACTGACCCCAGGATTCGAGGAGCGGTCTCCCCAGGGCCGAGTCCAGAGGGAGAAGAACCTCCCTGGCCCTGCTGGCCACACTGGGTCTGATCCAAGCCAAGATGCCCTTGGCCTTCTTGGTCCCCTGGGCCCCTGCTGGCTCCTGTTCAACCAACCCCCCCAGGTCCTTCTCCTCCAGGCAGTTTCCAGACAGATTTCTCCTAGTCTGGAGCTGCCCAGGGTTGTTTTGCCCCAAGTGCAGGACCCGCCATTTGGCCTCGTTAACCCTCATCCCGTTGGTCTCAGCCCATGGATCCAGCCTGTTCAGATCCCTTTGGAGCCTCCCAACCCTCCAGCAGATCCACACTTCCACCCAGCTTAGTGTCGTCTGCAAACTTCCTCAGGGTGCCCTCGATGCTTCATCCAGGTCATTGATAAAGACATTGAACAGGGCTGGACCCAGCACTGAGCCCTGGGGAACCCCACTTGTCACTGGCCTCCAGCTGGATTTAACTCCATTTTCCACCACTCTCTGGGCCCTCCAGCCAAACAGTTTTCCCCCCAAATTTTCAGCCGGGAATTGATGGATGAGAGCCTCAGATCTGCTTCAGATGTGCCTTGAGGCCTCCCAGCCTTTGTTACAGCTTTAAGTACAAGGGAAAGGGGGTTCCTTGCTACGTCCTCCCACTTATCTGCTGGAAATCATCTTGATAGGGACAACAAAGAGCAGCCAGAGCATCGGCGCAGCAGTGACCTGTGGAGCAGCTCCTGTGCGACCGTATCCCCGTAATCGTGGGACAGGAGATTAATCCTCTGGCGGCGGAGACCGAGGTGACGCACCAGCCCCTCGACGATGCTGGCTTGCTCAAAGATGGAGTAGCGGTGGGGCCTCTGCAAAGCAAAGCAGGAGAGGAACCGCAGTGAAGGCCTGAGCCATTGTGAACCCACGAACTCCAGAATAAAGAGCATCTTGGCCTAGATCACAAACAGCGTGGCCAGCAGGAGAGGGAAAGGATGTTGTGGCTCTGGAGCGAGTCCAGAGAAGAGCAACGAAGCTGGTGAAGGGGCTGGAGAACAAATCTTATGAGGAGCAACTGGGAGAGCTGGGGGTGTTTAGCCTGGAGAAGAGGAGGCTGAGGGGAGTCCTCATTGCTCTCTACAACTACCTGGAGGGAGGTTGTGGAGAGGAAGGAGCTGGCCTCTTCTCCGAAGTGACAGGGGACAGGACAAGAGGGAATGGCCTCAAGCTCCGCCAGGGGAGATTTAGGCTTGAGATTAGGAAAAAATTCTTCACGGAGAGGGTGGTTAGGCATTGGAATGGTCTGCCAAGGGAGGTGGTTGAGTCACCGTCCCTGGAGGTGTTTAAGGTTAGGGTGGATGAGGTACTTAGGAGCATGATTTAGGGATTGGTGGGAATGGTTGGACTCGATGATCCAGTGGGTCTCTTCCAACCTGGTTATTCTGTGATTCTGTGTGATTCTGTGATTTTGTGCCCCTGGTCGCGGCACTGGTGAGGCCACACCTCAAAGCCTGGGTTCAGTTTTGGGTCTGTCACTCCGAGAAGGACATTGAGGAGCTGGAGTGCATCCAAAGAAGGTCAACAAAGCTAGTGAAGGGGCTGGAGAACAAGTCTGAGGGACCTGGGGTTGTTTAGCCTGGAGGAGGCTGAGGGGAGACGAGCAGTTTGCAACCCCAGACCGAGCAATTGGGATCTCCTGCACCAGAGCTGTGTCCACAAGGCCACAGGAGCACTGCTTATGCTCCAAAGGGGTCAAGGTGTGCTTTGGAGTAACCTCCAACCCAACTAAAGTCAAGACAGTGACAGAGCTGAGCCCCACCATGTCCCTTCCCCATCCCTTTTGCTGTTACAATGTCTTATTCCTTTTCCAGATGTAAATGGGAGAAGAAACTGGACTGGAAATGGCTAATTTTTTGGGTACTGGCACAGCAGAAAAACCTCTGGGTCAAAAGCAACTGCAGAAATCCCTTTCCCAGGCGACTTACAGGTTTGTCGCTGAAACCGAATCCTACGAAATCCAGAGCTATCACTCGGTGAAACCGCTGGGTCAGACCTTCCCAGATCTGGAAAGAGGAGAAATGGATAAAAAAAAAAAGTGGCTGAGGGAGTGCAGAGAGGAAGGGTCTGCGGTGATCCACGAGCAGGGACAGCCAAGGTCCCCTCCGCTCCTCCAGACAGCACCTTCCAGCTCCAAGAATCACGGAATGGTTTGGGTTGGAAGGGATCATCCAGTTCCAACCCCCCTGCCATGGGCAGAGACATCTCCCGCTAGATCAGGCTGCCCAAGACCCCATCCAACCTGGCCTTGAACATCTCCAGGGATGGGGCAGCCACAACTTCCCTGGGAAACCTGTTGCCAGGGCCTCACCGCTCTCATGGTGAAGAAACTCCTCCTTATGTCCAAGTCTAAATCTGCCCCTCTCCAGTTTATCCCCACTGCCCCTCATCCTATCACCACAAGCCCTTGTAAAAAGCCCTTCCCCAGCTTTCTTGTAGCCCCCTCAGGTACTGGAAGGTCGCTATAAGATCTCCTTGGAGCCTTCTCCTCTCCAGGCTGAACAAACCCCAACTCTCTCAGCCTGTCCTCATATGGGAGGTTCTCCAGCCCTCGCATCATTCTTGTAGCCTCTTCTGGACCCATTCCAACAGCTCCATCTCCTTCTTATGTTGGGAATTCCAGAACTGGACACAGGACTCTATGTGGGGTCTCTCCAGAGAGGAGCAGAGGGGCAGGATCCCCACCCTCCCTGCTGGCCATGTTCTCTGGATGCAGCCCAGGACATGGACAGTTTCTGGGCTGCGAGCGCACATTGACGGCTCATGTCGGGCTTCTCATTGACCAGCACCCCAAGTCCTTCTCCTCAGGGCTCCTCCCAATCACACCATCCCCCAGCCTGATGCTCTGACCCAAGTGTAGGACTTTGCCCTTGACCTTGTTGAACCTCCTGAGGTTCTCCCAGCCCCACTTCTCCAGCCTGTCTAGGTCCCTCTGGACGCCAACCCATTCTGCTGGTGTGACAACTGCACCACTCAGCTTGGTTTCATCTGCAAACTCGATGACGGTGCCCTCGATCTCATTGTCTCTATCATCGATGCCCTTCAGGGACACTTTGGGATGTTAGAATTTCCCAATAAACAGCAAAACCACCCCCCAAAAAGCCAATATTTGTGGGGTTTCTCCTGCATGTGGGAAAGGGTGATGTGAAATGAGCTTGGATCCTGTGCAAGAGGTCGGGAGAAGAACAGACTTGACATCCTGGAGCAGAATCTCCTCTGGAGGGTCCTAACCCTCCATCTGCTGCTTCCCAGGAGGGTGAAACCATGGACCTTGTTGATTGCATCCAACCTCCCCGTGCTCTCCTCCCCTCACCTTGCACCAGTCGTAGCTGGAGGTCGGGAAGCCGTGCAGGAGGACAACGATGTCGGAGCTGCCAACTGCACCGGTTGAATCTGAGGAGGGAATGAAGAGCCTCAGGGTCAGCTTTTCCTCTCCCAGTTTCCTTCTCCATCAGACAAATGTTGCTCTCTGCCCTGCTGGGAGCCCAACCAGCAGCATGGGGTCACCTCTCCCCCTGCTCTCCCAAAGCCAAGCACGGCTTTGACACACCCTGCAGCTTCCTGGTGTTCACGTGGCTTCAGAAACCCGGCCAGATGAGCCACCGTGGCCACCAGTGCTGCCTACTTGATGCAAACCAGGGCTTTTCTCAGCTCAAATTAATTGCAGCAGCCTCCAAGTTGCCACAATGGGTAACGACTCCTCCATCTAAAAGGGTTTTCCATCTCTTTTCCTTGCTGTGACTCATTGGAGGTTCTCAGGTTCCCTCCTTG
The DNA here is from genome assembly GCA_033459285.1 of Clamator glandarius. Taxonomy (NCBI): domain Eukaryota; kingdom Metazoa; phylum Chordata; class Aves; order Cuculiformes; family Cuculidae; genus Clamator; species Clamator glandarius. The sequence continues at coordinate 870,999 of JAUNZM010000577.1, forward strand.
TCAACGCCAAGGTGCTGCCAATGCTGCACAAGAACCAACCTTTGTGGCTTTACCCAATTAAAATGTTTCGATAACGAACAGCCACACTGAGCATGGACCCACACAAAGCTGTTTGGTTTTGGGAGAGATTTGCCACCACCCAGCCTGGCCCTGGGGATGTCCTGGTGCCACTAAGAGGAGCAGAACCCCCAGTCCCACTCCCCACCAGGATAGATTTGGTGTCCTGAGCCCTCAGGACAGCCCCATCACCTCTGTAGAAGATGTTCTGGTTCTTGTAGGTGAAGTAGCCTCCAGAGGACCTCCAGGAGAGAAGAGCTGGGGAGAGCTTGGGGGGCGGGATGTGCAGGTAGACGGCGAGGAGGGGCACGCTCAGCAGCCCCACCTGCACCCACCACTCCTTCATCCTGCAGGAGAGAGCGAGGCGCCTGCCTACTGGGGTTTGCTCCATGACCACCATGTCCCCACAACCCACCTCCACATCCCCATAACCCCTCTATCCCCATAAACTGCTCCCATCGCCCCATAACCCCCATCACGTTCCCATAACCCATCCTCACATCGCCCTAACCCACCTTCACGTTCCCCTATCCCACCTCCATGTCCTCATAACCCACTATCACGTCCCCATAACCTACTCCCATGTCCCCATAACCCACCTTCATATCCCCATAACCCACCTCCATGTCCCCATAACCCACCATCATGTCCCCATAACCCACCTTCATATCTCCATAACCCACCTCCACGTCCCCATAACCCACCTTCCTGTCCCCATAACCCACCATCACATCCCCATAACCTACCTTCATATCGCCATAACCCACCTCCATGTCCACACAACCCACCTTCATATCCCTATAACCCACCATCACGTCCCCATAACCCACTCCCATGTCCCCATATCCCACCTTCCTGTCCCCATAACCCACCATCATGTCCCCATATCCCACCTCCATGTCCCCATAACCCACCTTCATATCCCCATAACTCACCATCACATCCCCATAACCCACGACCATGTCCACCTAACCCGCTACCATGTCCCCATAGCCCCCATGTCCCCTCAAGCCACCACCTTGTCCCTACAGCCCCCACATCCCCATAACTTCGCAAGTCCCTTAGGTGGCAGGTCCATGACAGAAGGTGGTCTCTGATGTAAAAATTAGGGGTCTGAGGAGGAGCATGGGTCCCATAGAGGGCCTGAGTGATGGATGTGGCCCCTGTAGGAGGTCTAAGGGGGAGTGTGGCCCCACAGGATGTTTGAGAAGGGACGTGGATGCCACAGGGGGCCCAAGGAGGGGACATGGGTCCCACCAGGGTCTGGCAGGGGCCCATAGAGGATCTGTGGGGTGATATCGTGGCACCATTGAGGGGCTGAGTGGGACGTGGCTCCTGTTTGGAGTTTGAGGGATGAATGTGGCCTCCATAAAAGGTCCAAGGGGGGACGTGGACCCCACTGGGGATCTGAGGGCCATATGGGACCCACTAAGGGTCAAAGAGGGGGCTCCGTAGGGGGGGGATGAATGGGATATGGATCCCGTTTGTGGTCTGAGGGATGGATGTGGCCTCCATGAGGGGTCTGAGGGGGGACATGGACCCCACTGGGGGTCTGAGAGGGACAAAGGTCCTAATTGTGGTCTGAGGGATGGAAGTGGCCCCCACTAGGGGTCTGAGGGGGGACATAGGACCCACTGGGAGTCAGAGGGGGGACACAGTCCCATGGAAGCTGAGGGGTTTGTGACCCCAGTGGGGGTCTGATGGGGGACATGACCCTGTTGGGAGGGTCTGAGGGATGGAAGTGGCCCCCATAAGGAGTCTGAGGGAGGACACGGGTGCCATTGGAGGTCCAAGGGAGTATGTGGGACCCACTGGAGGTCTGGTAGGGGGCACATGGCCCCATAGGAGGAGCTGAGTGGGACAAGGGTCCCATTTGTGGTCTGAGGGATGGATGTGGCCCCCATAAGGGGTTCAAGGGTAGACATGGACCCATAGGTGGGGGTGCTGAATGGGATGTGGATCCCCATGAGGGGTCTGAGATGGGACATGGGACTCACTGGGAGTCAGAGGGGGGGACATAGCCCTGTTGAGGGGGGTCTGACGGATGGAAGTGGCCCCCATAAGGAGTCTGAGGGGGTACATGGACCCCGCTGAGGGCTGGGGTCAAAGGGAAGGTGAGGGCGGGCCAGGGGCCCTCCATTAGCCCCGCCTCCTCTCAAAGCCCCACCCTCTCCTTCCCGCCCACACTCAAACCCCGCCCCTTCCCCTTCCCGCCCTGCCAAGGCCACGCCCCTCCCATTCCCGCCCACGTTCAAAACCCCGCCCCCTCCCAGCCGCGGCCAATCACAGCCCCGCCACAGCCCCAGCCCACGCCCCTCCCCTCGTGAGAGGCCACGCCCACCTCCCCGCCCACCCCTTGCGCCTCGGTCGGGGGCCGCGCGCGCGCCTCACCTGGCTCAGAGGCTCCCGCCGCGCGCGCGCGCGCTGAGAAGGAGCCGGAGGGCGGGGCCAGCGCCGCTCCCCGGCCCCGCCTCCGCGCATGCGCAGCCCTACGACTCTTTCGGGCCCCGCCCCTCCCTGCTCGTGGAGCGGCGGCGTCCGTCTCCCCCCGCGTTGCCCGGCAACGGCCGGAGCGCTCCGATTGGACGAGGCCGCCAAGGGGCGCCCAATGGGAGCGCGGCCATCGCCTCTCCCCACCCCCTTCTCGCGCATGCGCAGCGTGATTGAACCGGCGCCCGGCGGGGCGGGGCCGGAGCTGCGCATGCGCCGTGCGGGACGCGCAGCACGCTCGCCGCGTGCGGAGCCGCGGCGTCCCCTCCGCGTTGCCAGGCAACGGACGGAGCGCTCTGATTGGCTGGGCCCGCGACTTTCGGCCAATGGGAGCGGCGGTTGCTGCGGCGCCCGGGCCGGGGGGGGGTGAGCCGGAAGCGCTCGGGGAGCGAAGAGCGGCGGGAAGATGTCGAGCAGGAGGACGCTCGGGGATCCAGAGGTGGCGTGAGGGGCCCCTTCCCAGCGCTGCCGGAGTCCCGCGGGGAGAAGGGGGCGAGCTCCGGGAGCGGGATGGGCCCGGGGCAAGGGAGGAGGGGGTGAGGGGAACCGGGGAGGCGGGGCGGTCGGGGGAAATCGGGCTGAGGGGTGGGGAACCGGGCTGAGGGGGAAAGGGAACCAGGCTGGGGAGGGTGGGGAGAGGGGAACCGGGCTGAGATGCGGGGGGAGCTCGGGGAACGGTCAGGCTTGGGTGCTCGGGAGCCCGGGGTGGGGAGCAGAGAGGGTGCTCGGGGTCTTGGAGAACCGGGTTGAGGAGTGTGGCGGAGGGGGACGGACTCGGTGATCCGGGCTGGGTAGCGGAGGGGGGGGCCTGGGGGGCTCGAGGAACCGGGAGGGGGTGCGGAGGGGGGAGCTCGGTAACCGGGGATGAGGGAGTGAGGGGAACGAGGGGGCTCGAGGAACGGGAGGGGTGTCTTGGAGAACCGGGCTGGAGATTGGAAAGGGGGGACTTGGGGGCTCGGGAACCCTGGATGGGAAGCAGAGGCGGGGGTGGGGGGGGGGGGGAGGCGAGGGTAAAGGGGCTGGGAAGCGGAGAGGTGGGGCTTGAGGGCGAGAGAAACCGGGCTGGGGTGCCGAGAGAGCTCAGGGAGCGGGGGGGGAGTGAGGGGAACCGGGATGGGGAGTGGGTAGAGGGGAGCTTGGAGAATAGGAAGGGGGAGCGAGGGGAACTGGGCTGGGGAGCGGAGGTGGGGGGGGGGCTCAGGGAACTAGGATGAGGAGCCAGGGGGGAGCTTGGGGAATGGGGGGATGCTCAGAGAACTAGCCTGAGGAGCAGAGGGGGAGCTCAGGGAAACCGAAAAAACTGGGGGGCTTGGGATGCTGGGCTGGGGAGCGGAGACGAGGAGCTCAGGGAAGAGGGGGGTTCAGAGAACCAGGTTGGGTAGTGGAGAGGTGGGGCTTGGAGAACCAGGGTTGGGGGGCTTGGAGAACCGAGGTGGAGAGCGGAGAACGGGGCTGGGGGCTTGGGGAACCGAGCTAGGGAGCAGGGGGAGCAAGGAGAACCGGTCTGGGGAGGTGAGAAAGGGGGTTCAGGAACCCAGGATGGGGAGTGAGGGGAATGAGGGGACTCAGAGAACCAGGCTAGGGACCAAGGAGGGAGTTTGAGGAACAGGGTGGGCTCGGGAACCAGGCTGGGGAGCAGAGTGAGTGTCTTGGGGACTGGGGCCAGAGAGAGGTGGCCCTGGGTGGGGACAGTGAGGGGGAAGAGGATGGGAGGCTTGGGAACCTGCCCTGGAGAGGTGGAGCTCAGAGGCCCGGGCTGGGGAGCAGAGGAGGGAGCTCTGGCAGCCAGGTCGAGGAAGGGGAAGGGATCTTGAGACCCCAGTTTGGGGAGTCGAGGAGCTCAGGGAGCAAAGCAAGGGTGCAGTGGGGAATCGGGGACCTGGGCTGAGGTGTGGAGGTAGGATTCAGGAACCAGAGCCATGGAGTGGGAGCTGGGGGACTCAGGGAGCTGAACAGGGAAATTGAGGATCCAGACTGGGAAGTGGGGGTTCTTAGGGGTCTGGGGAGCGGGAGGGAGTCGGGAACCCAGGCTGAGAAGCAGGGACGGTCCCAGGTGGCCCATGGGATGCAGGGTCCCCAGCAGCAGGGGTGTTCCTGGGTGCTGCAGGGTACGGGGATCAGTTAATTAGAGGCTGAGGAGGGTTGCTGGAGTCAGGTGAGCTGTAGCTTGGGAGAGAAGGGGAGAGAAACTCTTTCTGGGGCTTCAAAGCAGTGGTTTGCCGGGGTTTAATATTGAGTTGGAGATTCAGAGGTTTTTCCCTTAGCCTGAGAGAGGAGATGTCTTAACTGGTGCCTGTGGTCTGGCTCCTCTTTTTGCGCTCTTTGATTGCCTCTTCTGTTAACGGGCCTTTGCTTTTAAAGCAAATAAATGGCTGTATATTGAGTTCTCCTTATCTTTTCTCTTCAAAAAGTACTTAACCAGGCGCATCCCGCAGAATCCCAAATACCAGCATATCAAAACCCGCCTCGATACCGGTAAGTGCAATTGTAGGGTAAAATAAACAAATGGAGGTGTAAGAGTACAAAAAATTTGTATTGAGTGTCTTAAATTTGATGCTAGTTAGGCTGCACCTCAAATCCTAGGTTCAGTTTTGGGCTCTTCACTCCAAGAAAGACCTTGAGGGCCTGGAGTACGTCCAGAGAAGGGAACAGAGCTGGGAAAGGGGCTGGAGCCCAGGGGTTCTGGGAGCAGCTGAGGGACCTGGGGCTGTTTAGCCTGGAGAAGAGGAGGCTGAGGGGAGACCTCATTGCTCTCTCCAGCTGCCTGAGAGGCTGGAGCCAGGTGGGAGGTGGCTTCTGCTCCCAAGGAACAATTGATGGGATGAGCGGAAACGGTCTCAAGTTGCACCAGGGGAGGTTTAGATGGCATATTAAGAAAAACGTCTTTACTGAAGAAGTGCTGAAGCACTGGAAAAGTTTGCCCGGAGCAGTGGTGGAATCTCCATCCCTGGATGGGTTCAAGAAACACGTGGTCGTGGCACTTTGGGACGTGGTTTGTTCGGCACGGTGGAGTTGGGCTGATGGTTGGACTGGGTGATCGTACAAGTCTTTTCCATCCTTTACGATTCTATGACTGCAGCTTCGTTAGGGGGATGACCACAAATAAACAGATGTTGTAATGTACCAAGTGTTAGGTAGCAACATTCTGAAGGTGATGGCTTTGTTCTCCAAAGCAGTAGCAAAACAACTTATAGCTTTGAGTAGAGAGGGAACCTGTAAATAGGAACGGTGCAGTGAGGCTTGTTTTGGGGAATTTCACCTTTCTAACCATCAGGCTGTGGATATTTTCGTGTCCGTTAGTGAATATCCTGTAAAATAAAGACCAGATACGCTCTGTAGAGGAACTGAAACAGCGCTGCGGGTGCCTGCAAACCATCTGAGCTCCTTGTCATCAACATTGAGGGTGACTTTCCCTCTGCAGTATGGAAGCTTTAAGCTACAGAGCGCTGCCCGTTCCTGGAGGCAGCTTGGGTCCAACAAGTCCTTGACTGATTTTGCTCTTTAGCTTTTGAGGGAAAATCGTGATATTTTTGATTTATGGCTTTTCTTTTTTTTGTTATAGGAAGCAGTTTGTCAAAATACATGGAAAAGCTGGAAGAGATCAAAAGAAGTGAGTATCCGGAGAGGAGCAGAACGTGACTTGCAGTGGGTTAGTTCAAAACTGGAAGAGCATGGAGGGGCAGGGTTGAATCCCAGCCCCTCCCTTTGCCTGGAAATCTCAACTCTGGTGATTCCTGCAGCCGTTTACAGGAATTAACTGTAGAAACAAGCAGTGGTAGGACACCTTGATTCTCTTCTGGGCACCTTTTTCTCTCTCCTGTGTCTTTTTTTTCTCTCTCTTGCGATGCTTTTACAAATTGACCTTAAGAAAGCAGGTGGGCAGGTCTAGGAGTCTTTCCAGATACTTCCTTGTGGATGTTTTCTTATTCAATGGAAACTAGACAAGAATTTTCTGGACTAAGTAAATAAGACCAGACTCATCTGGGAAGACTCGGAGTGCTCTTAGAGTCACGGAACGGTCTGGGTTGGAAGGGACCTCAAAGCCCATCCAGTTCCAACACCTTCCACTGGATCTGGTTGCTCCAAGCCCCATCCAACCTGGCCTTGAGCACCTCCAAGGATGGAGCAGCCAGTTTCTCTGGGCAACCTGGGCTAAGGCCTCCTCACCCTCTCAGAAAAACATTTCTTCTTAGCCTTTAGTTTGGTTTTAGGTAACAAAATGATGGAACTCGAGATCTTGTACCTGTTTATTACTTTAGGTACTTAGGTTTCTATCGGAAAACTTTGATAGAAAGAGATCAGCTCGCTCCCGTGTAACTCATCAGTTTTCTGGTAAACAAAGTTCTTCTTGTAAAAACACAAACGTTTTGAAGGCTTTGGGTCATTCAGACCAATGAAAGCCAAAGTGATTTTTATTTCAGCCTGTTTTCCCACTGAAAATAAACTTTTTTTTTAAAGTCTTGCCAATAAAACTAATGTTTTACTACTTTATTTCCAGCTACTGCCAGGATTATTTTCACAGAAGAGAGCCAGGAAAGCTATTTAACCCAGAAGTTGCATTTATCAATGTGAGAGTTCCCTGTTAATGAGGATTAATTAGGATTTTGAATGTTTGGTTTTAGCTCTTAGATGAAGGCAGTAAAGAGGTTTGAGATGGTAATGTTCTAATTATAAGGGAGGTCACTAATCTGTCGCATAAAGATATTTGCTGGACTTTGTTGCACAATCATCCTTTGTTGCTGGATTGTTTGTTGGGGTTTTTTAAACCCTGTAGGTCTTTGGAAAATCAAGAGAGACATGACCTTGCTTTCCAAAACCCCGTGACTAAGATTTCAGTCCTCAATGTTGCGTTGCCATTGTTTTTTATCCCCGCTGAAAATCTTGTCGTATGGATCTGCTTGGTTTTCAGTCTCTGCTCTGTATCTGGCTTCGTTTCCCGTCGGTCTTTTTGTTTAATCGTGGTTCTGGAGCCCAGTCGAAACGTTCTCATTATATTTAGGCTGAATAGACACCTTGTGTTCCCAGGCAGCTTGGAAGCTTCTCCCCCCTTGATTTCTCATGGATAGATGACACCGTTTGGACACGACGTTACAGACCCAGGACAGTCAACTCTCTGTCTCTTGTGTAATGTGAGAGAGTGGAACTTAACATCGCGAGCTCGCAGTGGAATCAAAAATGATGAGAGAGCTGGAACCAGAATGATTTGTTCTGTGCGGGATTGACTTGAAGAAAGGCACCAACTCTCTGGTGTCGCTTCACTCGTTTCCGAAGCCCCGAGGAGCCCGTCCTTGAGTATCCAATACTTACAGCTTCAGACCAGTTCGCTGAAGTGAAAAATGTCTGAAAATCCGAATGGACCTTCCAGGACGGAACCGGGTACGTCGTGTCGCTTCTGTAATCGAAAGCAGCACTTCTGAACTCTGAAACTGCTGGGAGGTTCCTTCAAGCCTCTGCTCCGGGTCGACCTTTGCAATAATGATGGGTTTGTCTTTTTTTTTTTTTTCTAGTCCAGAGAAATAATTTGGGCTGGTAAAGGCAAGATTTAGGTGGTAAAAGCTTGTTCTGGGATAAACAATCCTTGCTTGATGTGAGTGGAAACGTCCAGCAGCCTTTTTGCAGGAGCACTTTGTCAGTGGTTCTGCTTTGTCAGGGTTTAGGTGTGCGTCCAGCACTTTGTGAGCTTTGCTGCTTTTGTTTGTCCTTCTAAATTAGGTTTATTTCTTGCCCTTCACATGACCGAAGGGCTCTTTTTGTCCCCACTGTGGAACTTCAGTCATTCGGACGTGGTCTACATGTGAATTTTGTGTTGGACAGGTCAAGGGGGCTGTATAAAAGATGATTATTGCTGTTATTGATGAGCTTTAAAGGACAACTTCAGCAACCTGAGCTTGAAGCTTGAAATCAGGTGGTTTTGCAAGAACTTCGAGGGTGATTTCCTTATGAATTGACATCCTGAAATCCAGTTTATGCGTCGTCTTATGCTTCATACCTGCCATTTGGAAGCTGCAGTGCTCTGGGGTGTTATGGGTGAGCTCCTTTTCTCTACGGGAAGTTGTTGAGTAGCAAATAGGTGCTTGCTTTGCAGCTTAATATACGTTATATAAGGCAGGATGTTGAATTTGGGAACTCTGCTTGCTCTGAATGCTGAAAATTAATTGTCTTCCCTCCACACGAAGCAGATTTAAGAGGGAAGGGATAGGAATAAAAACCTGCAGAGGGGAAAATTCATAATTCCTCTTTTTTTTTCTGTCCCACTACCATAATGTATACAGGGAGAACCTTGTCGGAACAGAACGTCTGTCAGGAAGTGCGTGAGATCTCAGCTTCCAGCGTTCGTGTGGCTCCTTCTCTAAACGTCAGCTTGAGAGTTTCCATGAGCTAATTTTGTGGTTATTTTCTCTGCGGCCGTTACGGGAATGTGGATTGGAGCCCTTCCTCTTCCCTCGCTTAAACTGTGGAGCAGATGGTTTTAGAGGATTTAGGATTGCTTAACTGGCAGGATTTGATAAAGGTTCTTCATTGTTAGCCCTCTTAACTGAGCAGCTGGAGAGAGCCCGGTCTGGAATATCCTCCAACAATCACTAAAACCATTAGAGAAATGCAAAGGAGTTTTCTTCTTATAGAAATTGGTGACTTCAGAGGTGGAGCCTGGTAAGGGAGGAGGAGGAGAAGGAGAGGGAATGGCCTCCAGCTCCACACGGGGAGGTTCAGGCTGGATATTACGAAAAAATTTTTCATGGAAAGGGTCATTGGGCACTGGAACAGGCTGCCCAGGGAGGTGGTTGAGTCACCTCTGGAGGGGTTTACAGGACAGGTGGACGAGGTGCTGAGGGGCGTGGGTTTAGTGATTGATAGGAATGGTTGGACTCAATAATCTGGTGGGTCTCTTCCAACCTGTGTTTCTGTGTTTCTGTGAAAAGAAAGGAGGAACAATTTTGTTTTAGGGAGCTGAGATTTAACGTGGCTTCAAGAGCTGTGAGCACAGCTCTCTTACCACAGCAGTGCCCGACACGGCAGGAATTTTATTCATTTTTGCTTTTCCCTGTGTAGGATTGATCTTTTTTTTTCACCCCCATCTCTGCAGTTTTCTTTCTATCTGTAAATTTCCCAAAAGACAAGGCTTCCATTGCCTCCTGTTGGAGACTGTTTGATATCGAGATGTTCCTACTGATACTCGTCTTAGCTTCTCTCTCCTACTACATACGCCTTTTGTTTCACACAAGAAAGCGTCTCTCTTCCTGGTGTTCACGCATCTCGAGTATCTGTGTGCAATCAGACTTCAATCCTTGTCATTACTTAGCACCGTTAATCTCCGCTCCGGTTGGTTGCAGTCGTTCCAACACGATTTTCTTGCTGCCTAAGCTTTGTCTTCAGGCTTAAAGCCCAATTAGTGCCGTCTCTCCGCAGCAATTACGTGTGTTTTGAGCAGCAGGTTGGCACGGATGCCGGCTTGATTTTACCTTAAGCACCTTCTGTTGCTTATCCCTTCCTTTAGATATCAGTATTGGCAGATTATAGGAATCGGAATCAGTAAGGTAAGAAAACCTGGAGTGTTTCAATCGTGAAATTAAACCATAGAAGCGCAGAATGGTTTGGGTTGGAAGGGACTTTAAAGCCCATCCAGTTCCAACCCCCCTGCCATGGGCAGGGACACCTCCCACTGGATCAAGCTCCTCAAGGTCCCATCCAACCCAGCCATGAACGTCTCCAGGGATGGGGCAGCCACAGCTTCTCTGGGCAACCCTGGTCAGGGCCTCCCCACCCTCATTTTGAAGAGGTTTCTGAGTTTCATAATATCTAATCTAAACCTTCCCCCTTCCAATTTAAAGCCATTCCCACTCATCCCGTCACTCCAAGCCTTTGTGAACAGTCCCTCCCCAGATTTCTTGTATTCCCCTCATGTCCTGGAAGGTTGCTCTAAGGTCTTCTTGGAGCCTTCTCCAGGCTGAACAACCCCAACTCTCTCAGCCTGTCCTCCTGGCAGAGGTGCTCCACCTCTCACATCATCTTTGTGGCCTCCTCTGGACCTTTTCCAACAGTTCCATCTCTTTCTCCTGTTGGGGATTCCAGCACTGGACCCACAACTACAGGTGGAGTCTCACCAGAGCAGAGCAGAGGGGCAGAATCTCCTCCCTCGCCCTGCTGGCCTCGCTTCTTTTGATGCAGCTGAGGATACGTTTGGCCTTCTGAGCTACGAGCACGTATTGCCAGCTCACGTTGAGCTTCTTATCAATCAAAACAAATATATACATTTAGCAAAGGCCATCTGAGACGCAGTGCCCCTGTGCTCAGAGTCTGCTGTAACTTGCACAGATTAGATCAGGTCAATTAAATCTTCTGTTTTAAGAGGCTGTGACCATGAAAGGCTTCAGAGAACAGCAGGCAAGGTGAGAAATTCATGGAGCTGCTTCCTTCCTCCAGTGAGCACCAAAATCACAAAATAATACAGATTTGAGTCAAAAGCGACTAAATCTCTTTGCTGGATTCATAGCTGGACAAAGTCTCTCTTTCTAACCAGTTTTACTTTTCACAAAGCCTTCAGGTTTGCTGCTCCGATCCCTCGGCGTGAGCTACGAGCCCAGAAATCCAGAACAACCTTGGAGATGAGAATCTACAAGAATAGCTGGGACTAAGCCTGTTATTTTTGAAAGGCGGGCAATAACTCCGAATTCACGTTGTCCTCTTCTCTTTTGTTTTTGAAGATTACAGATACAAAAAGGATGAGCTGTTTAAAAGACTGAAAGTGACTACTTTGGCCCAGTTGGTATGTATAATTCTCTCTCTGGCCTCTGAAACTCATTATCCTTAACGAACAGTGGTTTTCCTTTCTAAAGCTGTCTATGCAGTCGTGTAGCCTTCGTGTTTAATTCTTTTCCGTTACCTTCTTCATGTCGTCAGAGACTTCCCGTCCCAAAACCAACCCCTCCAGGCCAACCTTTTTGAAGCATTCAAATGCTTTTGGTTATAAAAAAAAATGAAGTTTGCAGTGACTCTGCCTTTGAAATTTGTTCCCCGTTTTTAATTTCCTTTAACTTAAGAGGATCTTCAAGCCTCTTACTACTTCACGTAGCCCTTTTCTTTTGGATTGAAATCCTAGCTCACTGAGCTTTGTGTCAAGTAGCCCAAGCCCCTCCCTAATAGTGGTTTTAACAGAAGAGGTGACTTCAAGGCTTTGTGCCTTGAAAATCTGATAAATAAATAAAGAGCTGTGTTGCTTATGTGTTGGTTCAAAAAAGTCGGTAAGAACTAGAGGAAGACAAACTTTGTCCTGAGAAGTGGGGGATCGTGAAGATGGTCTGAGGGCTGGAGCTCCTCTGCTATGAGGACAGGCTGAGAGAGTTGGGGTTGCTCAGCCTGGAGAAGAGAAGGCTCCAGGGAGACCTTAGGGGAGACCTAAATGTGCTTGAGGAAAGCCAGGAGGGGCTCTTTATCAGGGAGAATGAGGGAAGATTGAGAGGAGATTTTAGGAAGAGATGTTTTCCTGTGAGAGTGGGGAGGCCCTGGCCCAGGTTTCCCAGAGAAGTTGTGGTTGCCCCATCCCTGGAGATGTTCAAGGCCAGGTTGGATGGGGCTTGGAGCAACCGGATCCAGTAGGAGGTGGCTGGGTGGTTGTACTGGATGATCTTTAAAGTCCCTTCCAACCCAAAGCATTGAATGATTAGAGAAGGAGAGGGAAGGTTGAACTTGCAGATATCAGAGTGGATTTCAGCGGAATCATACAATTAGTTCCCCTGGATTAAGACCCATCCCATGACCTTTTTTGGTGTGATGAGCTCATTTAAAGTGTGAATATCTCTGGTCTGTGCTCCCACGTGAATGAATCATTTGTGATTTTAGCCAGTGTAGTGAATGCTCTGAAATTTTCCAGCTGTAGACAGTGACTGAGCCTCATAAATACCAGAAAGCATTGAGGTATTGGATATTGTCTTCTGCTGACACCGGGCCGTGCTGATCGAGGTATCTGCTTGCTTTTGTTTCTTGCAGGTCATCCAGGTTGCCTCTCTAGCTGATGAAGCCTTAGAAGTGACAAATGAGGAGATTCACAAGCTGGAAGGTAACAATATTTAGTGTAAGCACAAAGCCAAAGAGCTGTAGAGCCCTGTCACGTGGTGAACTGTGTCCTGACAGACAGAGCTGACTGTTCAGCAGGACTTTTCATCGGGAGGAAAAAAAAATAACCCGTGGCCTGCAGCCATTCTACTTTGAGGACAAGGACTCCGCTAAAACAGAGCATGCACATAAGAAAGGCCTCGTGCTGGCAAGTTTCTTGTAGTAATTCAGTAAATATGAGGCATCAAACATTAGTTTTCATTCTTAAAATGAGATCTTGAGCTCTTAATCACATGGCTCGTTATTATTTTTAATACAAGATCCTCAGTAAGTCATTCCTATAAGAGGATGAAGACAAGGCCGTCTTTGAGAGGCGCTTGCTGCTAAGAATAGAAGCTGGGCTTAAAACCTGTTTCTTCATTTCCTGCAGGATTTTAACTCTTCCTACCCTGTTCTCTCCCAGATGGTGAATCTGCTGCTCCAGATGCTGACGCTGAACTCCCAGCAGGGACAAATGGGAAAGGGAGCCCCGATGGGACACAAAGCCCAGTCCTGGTCATAAACGACACGGGAGCAGGGGAATCGTATCGGTCCACGCTGCAGAGGTGCCTGATAATACACAATTTTCTTCCTCTCTTAGCAGATAATTCTCCAGGCTGGAGAAGTGGGGCTGTGAGAACCTCAGGAGGTTTAACAAGGCTAAGTGCGAGATCTTACACCTGGGTCAGGACAATCCCCAATTTCAGTACCTGATGGGGAACGCGGCGATTGAGGGCTGCCCTGCAGAGAAGGACTTGGGGTGCTGGTTGATGAGAAGCTTGACATGAGCCAGCAGTGTGCGCTCGCAGCCCAGAAGGCCAAACGTGTCCCAAGCTGCATCATAAGAAGCGTGGTCAGAAGGTTGAGGGAAGTGATTCTGCCCCTCTGTTCCTCTCTTGTGAGACCTCATCTAGAGGATTGTGCCCAGTTCTGGAATCCTCAACATGAGAAGGAGATGGAGCTGTTGGAACGAGGCCAGAGGAGGCTGCAAGGATGATTTGAGGGCTGAAGCACCTCCCATAGGAGGACAGGCTGAGAGAATTGGGGTTGTTCAGCCTGGGGAAGAGAAGGCTCCGAGGAGACCTTCCAGTACCTGAAGGGGCTCCAGGAAAGCTGGGAAGGAACTGTTCACAAAGGCTTGTGGGGATAGGACGAGGGGCAATGGGGATAAACTGGCGAGAGACAGAGTTAGACTGGACATAATGAGGAATTTCTTCACCATGAGAGCGATGAGGCCCTGGAAGAGGTTTCCTAGGGAAGTTGTGGCTGCCCCATCCCTGGAGATGTTCAAGGCCAGGTTGGATGGAGCTTGGGCAGCCTGATCCAGTGGGAGGTGTCCCTGCCCATGCAGGAGGGTTGAAACTAGATGATGTTTAAGCTCCCTTTGAACCCAAACTGTTCTATGATTCTATGATAATTATTTTTATCCAGATAGTTACTTAATTTACCGAGTGGCTTTATATTTCTCATTAAAGCCTGACTTTGCAGGTCTGGGAATGTGAGGAGAGAGAGGGTTGGCAGATTTTCCTGCCTGAATGAGTTTGGTTTGAGGCTGTAACCCAACACTGCGGCCGCCTGCTGATTGTCTGAATGGCTGGCAAGGAAATATGTTGGTGGGAGCTGATCGCATCCGTAGGTTCAAGAATCTGTTATAAACGGCTCAGGTAAACTCATTAATGTGCTTTCCTGATGATCTTAATGGATTGTCCTGAGAATTAGAGTCGAGTTTCCAAACCCAGCACATCACTAACCAAGGTCAGAGGTATCAGGAAGATGCTGTAACAGGGAGCTTTGTCTCAATTTGAATCATTTCTTCACCGTGGAAGTGATGAGGCCCTGGCACAGGTTGTCCAGGGAGGCTGTGGCTGCCTCATCCCTGGAGGTGTTCAAGGCCAGGTTGGATGGAGCCTTGAGCAGCCTGATCCAGTTGGAGGTGTCCCTGCCCATGGCAGGGGGTTGGAATTAGACGTTCTTTAAGATCCTTTCCAACCCAAACTATTCTATGATTCTAAAGCCCTTCCTTTGCTGTACCTGTGCAAACATTAACGAAAGATTCGAGTCACTAGCCTGATGGGTTTGCCTATCACTACAGGCCTTTTTAAGAAGTTCCTCTCTAGCTTCCTTGTAGGCCCCCTGGCAGTTATTTACTCTGACATGCTGAGATCTCAACCTTGGCAGCATCTCAGAATTATTCTCCCTCACCTCACTTAGGACATTGAATAAAATTCATGGACCTGACTGATCCAGGAGAGTGTAGAACATTCGCATAGCAGAGCTGTACTCTCATTTGTTTTTATCGATATAAGAAAGTAAACAATTTCTTACGATATGCCGGCTAGCATGAAAGAGACTCTCTTTGTTTTTCTGTGGTGTCTGGCAGTACAGGAACATAAATGGGTATTGGAACAGCTGATGGAGAAGTGCTGACCTGGAGAAGAGGTACAGAATGTTCAGAGTGAGAGCTCACACCATAACCTCCTCTTTCCTCTTCTAGCGTGATAAGTGGTGTTGGTGAAATGGATATAGAAAAGGACACTCCAAAGAAAGCAGATGCTCCGACTAAAGAAATGCCTTATCCCGACTGCCCCTTCCTGCTGTTGGACGTGCGAGACCGAGATGCGTATGACCAGTGTCACATTGTTGGAGGTAAGGAGGCCGGAATCCCACAGCAACCCAGTATCCATTGGGATCGTAGATTTAGCTCCATGTGTGTCATATTCTGGCTGGTTTCATTTTTTTCCCTCAAGGTGTTGGTTGACAGCTGACCGAACATGAGCCAGCAGTGGCCCAGGTGGCCAAGAAGGCCAGTGGCATCTTGGCTTGTATCAGAAATGGCGTGGCCAGCAGGGCCAGGGAGGTTCTTCTCCCTCTGGCCTCGGCCCTGGGGAGGCTGCTCCTCGAATCCTGGGGTCAGTGCTGGGCCCCTCCCCACCAGAAGGATGTTGAGGCTCTGGAGCGAGTGCAGAGAAGAGCAACGAAGCTGGGGAAGGGGCTGGAGAACAAGCCTGAGGGCCCTGGGGGTGTTTATCCTGGAGAAGAGGAGGCTGAGGGGAGAGCTCATTGCTCTCTGCAACTCCCTGAGAGGAGGTTGTGGAGAGGAGGGAGCTGGGCTCTTCTCCCAAGGGACAGGGGACAGGACGAGAGGGAATGGCCTCAAGCTCCACCAGGGGAGGCTCAGGATGGGCAGCAGGATGAAATATTTCCCGGGAAGTGTGATTGGTCCCTGGCAGAGGCTGCCCAGGGAGGGGGTTGAGTCCCCTTCCCTGGAGGGGTTTAAGGGCCGGGTGGACGAGGTGCTGATGGACATGGGTTAGTGATTGATGGGAATGGTTGGACTCGATGATCCGGTGGGTCTCTTCCAACCTGGTAATTCTATGATTCTATGATCGTATTGCTTGGTAGAAGATACCAACACCCACTGGCAACAGTCTCCTTTGAGGCAGTTGCAGAGGTTGATAAAGTCTCCCCTCAGCCTTTTGTTCTCCAGACTAAACAATCCCAGTTCTCTCAGCTGCTCCTCATAAGACTTGTTCTCCAGACCCTTCTCCATCTTGGTTGCCCTCCTCGATGCACTCCAGCCCCTCAACGTCTTTTTTGTTGCGAGTGGCCCAAAACTAAAATCAGGATTTTACATTGTGGCCTCCCCAGCGCTAAATCCAGGTGCACAATCGCTTCTCTGCTGCTGGCCACGCTCTGGTTGACCCAAGCCAAGATGTTGTTGGCCCTCTTAGCTACTTTTCCTGGAAAAGGGATGAGAGGATTGAGCTGATGTTAATCTCTTTTTCTGTGGGTTTTCAGGTCTATTGAATTCTAACAAGTCTGTGTTGTTTGGATTCCAGGCTGGGTGATGGTTGCTTTTGAACTGCTGTATGATTTTTCTCTCTTTTTTCCCCCCCTCCTCTGCAGCTTATTCCTACCCTATCGCAACGTTGTCTAGGACCATGAACCCCTACACCAATAATATTCTGGAATACGTATCCTTTATGTATAAAGTGCTGGAATAAGGAAAAAACCCAGATAAACAGGGTGAATGTTGGTGTGAGCTTCCCAAAACAATTTGGGCTCAAGCAGCCACTGTGACCAGGACAATATTTAACCAACAAAATCTGGGTATTTCAAGGAGGGGAAGGTCTTTTACGCTGGCTGTGATGACCTGGTGGGGCTCTGCTGCCACCATCGGATGCTGGATTCTTGTTCCTCAAGGCTGCGATGCCTTTTGATTCTGGTGGGAGCTACCTGGATTTGGCTTTCCTTGGAATTTTGGCTGCTGGAAGGCAAAGCTGTGCTAGTTAGGCACATGTCGCTCGTTATTGCTGGAGCGCTTGGCTTCTTGAAAGCTGTGTAATCAGATCTTTGGATTCCTCTTGGCACCTTGCCGGGGATTGACTTTTCTTTGAAGGAAAGAGAAAGGATTATTAGGTAGGATTAGGCTGATCATTTCCTGGGTTGCAGGGGAGAGGGGATTTTGTAAATGAAAATGCTTCTATTGACTGTTCCTAACCTTCAAAACAGTGGTGGGTGCTTCCTGCAGGTCACGACGAGGCTGTGTCCTTCACAGCTGGCAACCCCCAGCTACTGCAAAATCCATTTTAAAGCATGAGTGAAGGGAAAGCGTTCCTGCCTGGTACTCACAAACTGAATAGGGAGCCTCTCAGTCTCCAGTCTCATTTGTGTCTCTTTTTTTAATTCTAAAAGACATTAATGGTCCCCATTAAGTTTACAAATAAGCCCTTAACTCATCTATCAGAAAAACGCTCACGGGAAAATTATTATTGTGTATGACAACGATGAAAGGTTAGCCAGCCAGGCTGCGACCACCATGTGCGAGAGGGGCTTTGAGAACTTGTTCATGTTATCTGGAGGTAAGCAGGGATGGGCAGGACTCCCTGAGATCCCAGGAAAGCATATTGAGAGCAGGGAGCAAGGTTTGGATGTGCTGGAGGTCGGAAAGAGCTGGATGTTCAGCTTTGCCGAGTGTTTTATTTAAATCACTGGTCCCATCTTAGCTTGTGGTCACTGGTAACGTGTCATCTCTGTGCCTGTAGGCCTGAAGGTCCTTGCCCAGAAGATCCCAGAAGGTCTGGTCACCGGCTCGATCCCCGCGTCGTACCAAGTGGCAGCTCCCGGTGGATCTGCTCGAAAAAAGATCTCTCCCAAAGCGCCACCTGCACGTGCTGAGAATAAATGGAGATATTCTGCAGATGATCTACAGAAGATAAAGTACTACCTGGAAGAGAACATTTCTTCAGATGCTGCCAGTAAGGCTCCTGAACAAATGCTGCAGCTCCTTTCTTTAGCTCTTGAGGCTGCCCAGCAACAGTTCTCTGCTTTGCTATCTTCTCTTCATGAGGGGGCTGCGAGAGGGAGAGTTTCTTCTAAACTATCTGAGAAGAAGGTCGAGGGAGGGTGATTCTGCCCTTTACTTGGCTCTTGCCAGACCGCACCTGGAGCCCCGTGTTCAGTTCTGGAGTCCCCAGCACAGGAAGGACATGGATCTGTTGGAATGAGTCCAGAGGACGTCATGGAGATGATCTGAGCATCTCCCATATGAGGACAGGCTGAGAAAATTAAGTTTGTTCAACCTGGAGAAGAGAAGGCTCCAGGGAGACCTTAGAGCAGCTTCCAGTGCTGGAAGGGGTAGCAGGAGAGCTGGGGAGGGACTTTTGAATCGGGAGGGCAGGGGTAGGATGAGGGGCTGCTGTGGTTCAGCTGGAGGAGTCGAGACTTCACTCTTAGCAAGTCTGTAGATGACACTAAGCTGTGTGGAAGCTGGATCTGCTATAGGGCAGGGAAGCTCCAAAGGGATCTGAACAGGCTGGATCCATGGGCTGAGACCAATGGGATGAGGTTTAACAAGTCCAAAGGCCACGTCCTGCCCTTGGGGCACAACAACCCTGAGCAGCTCCAGACTAGGAGAAGCCTGGCTGGAAACTGCCTGGAGGACCTGGGGGGGTTGGTTGAACAGGAGCCAGCAGGGGCCCAGGGGGCCAAGAAGGCCAAGGGCATCTTGGCTTGGAGCAGACACGGCGTGGCCAGCAGGGCCAGGGAGGTTCTTCTCCGTCTGGACTCGGCCCTGGGGAGACTGCACCTCGAATCCTGGGGTCAGTTCTGGGCCCCTCACCACAAGAAGGATGTTGAGGCTCTGGAGCGAGTGCAGAGAAGAGCAACGAAGCTGGGGAAGGGGCTGGAGAACAAGGATTCCGAGGAGTGGCTGAGAGAGCTGGGGGTATTTAGACTGGAGAGGAGGAGGCTGAGGGGAGAGCTAATTGCTCTTTCCAACTCCCTGAGAGGAGGTTGTGGAGAGGAGGGAGCTGGGCTCTTCTCCCAAGTGACAGGGGACAGGACAAGAGGGAAGGGCCTCAAGCTCCACCAAGGGAGGACTTGCCCAGGGAGGGGGTTGAGTCCCCTTCCCTGGAGGGGTTTAAGGGACGGGTGGACGAGGTGCTGAGGGACATGGGTTAGTTATTTGTGGGAATGGGTGGACTCGATGAAGCTGAAAGAGGGGAGATTAAGATGAGACCTTAGGAAGAAATGTTCTCCTGTGAGAGTGGTGAGGCCCTGGCCTAGGTTGTCCAGAGAAATTGTGGCTGCCCCATCCTTGGAGGTGCTCAAGGCCAGGTTGGATGGGGCTTGGAGCAACCTGGTCCAGCGCGAGGTGTGTTTGGAACTGGCTGGGCTTTAAGGTCCCTTTCAACCCAAACCATTCTACGGTGATTCACCAAAACCTGTGCTATGCTGATCCCAGAGGACTAAATCTTATATGGTAGCTACACGCTGGGGAAATCCTGGGCCTGCTGATGGCAGGCAAATACCATTGTGCTCCGTATATTTAGTTTTTTATGGTGACCTGGAGGGATTTCAAACGCTTGGGCCTGTACAGCTAGATATAGAACACCTAGAATCTGCCCCAGTTTGGATCACAACAGAACCCCCTGCTGAATTATTGACGGGTCAGAATCCTAACAGTGAGAGCTGGAGAGGCAGCAACAGGACATCTGCTTATCCTCGTGCTCTGTCACCCACACAGCTTCTGATCTTTTTTCTGAGAAGCTTGACATGGGCTGGCAATGTGCGCTTGGAGCCCAGAAGGTCAACGGTGTCCTGGGCTGCATCCAAAGAATGTGGCCAGCAGGGCAAGGGAGGGGATTGTCCCCTCTGCTCCTCTCTGGTGAGACCTCAGCTGGAGGGTTGAGTCCAGGGCTGGAATCCTCAGCAGAAGAAGGAGATGGAGCTGTTGGAACAGGGGCCAGAGGAGGCTACAACGATGATGCGAGGGCTGGAGAACCTCCCGTGCGAGGACAGGCTGGGAGAGTTGGGGTTGTTCAGCCTGGAGAAGAGAAGGCTCCAAGGAGACCATAGAGGGACCTTCCAATACTTGAAGGGGCTCCAGGAAAGCTGAGAAGGGGCTGTTCCCAAAGGCTTGTGGGGATAGGATGAGGGACAATGGGGATAAACTGGAGAGGGGCAGAATTAGATGGGACATAAGGAAGAATTTCTTCACCATGAGGGAGGTTTCCTAGGGAATTTGTGGCAGCCCCATCCCTGGAGGTGTTCAAGGCCAGGTTGGATGGGCCTGGGGCACCCTGATCCAGTGGGAGGTGTCCTTGCCCATGACAGGCGTTTGGAACTGGATGATCTGTAAGATCCCTTCCAACCCAAACTATTCTACGATTCTTCCACAGGTTCTTTCAGCCGCGCCTCTTCAGGCCGCGATTCCAAGGCGTCAGCAGTCAGGAGCAGCTCCAGTCTTCCCAGCACCGCTGGCAGCACTGGATCCCTCACCGCCCGCTCGCTCAGCAGGAGCAGCCTCCAGAACAGGCCATGGAAATAAGTCAACGGTGTCTTCTCCTAGTGATTAAATTAATGCCCAGGTTCTGAGAACCCCGAGCAGTGCAGCCCCGTTGTCGTTTTAGATAATCGGCAGAGAAAAGCAGCGGCTGTTTATAAACAGCAGCTCGCGTGAGGCCGGGGAAGTGGAACGATTGACGTTTCATAGAAGCAGGGACAGTATCGCCTTGGTAAGGCTGATTTTTAGGTGCAGCATCGGGACAGAGTCGATACCGCTGATTTTATAGGGGAGGGAGGAAACCGCTAGGAAAGCCCGTGACCAGTAGAAACAGTTGAAGCTTGTAGTTCAGACGAGTGGATTTGTGTCTGTAATAAACACTCTCCCTGTGCTGTGCCTGGTACCACAGACTCTGCGAACATCAGAACCCGTGAGGGACCATCTGTGAGCAAAGACTTTGGTGTGTAGCAGACACACAGACGTTCAGCTACTTGCCAAAGCTTTGGAGAGAGGATTCCCAAAGTTTGGGTGGGTGTTTTAAATTATGTTAAAGAACGCAAGTATTAGTAATAAAGCTGGTTTTGGAAATAACACCCGGTGTGGCGCGGCAACCTGAGAGCTGTGATTGCTCACGGACAGTTTGTGTTCTGTATTTTACCTTGTGCAGCACTCCAGGCTTGGGGAAGAGTTTGCAAAGCTGCCTGGTAGAGAAAGACCCGAGGGTACTGGTTGGCAGCAGCTGAATATGAGCCACCAGTGGCCCAGGTGGCCAAGAAGGCCAGGAGCATCTTGGCTTGGATCAGAAACAGCCTGGCCAGCAGGAGCAGGGAAGGGATTGTGCCCTTGTACTTGGTATTGGTGAGGCTACACCTCGAATCCTGGGTTTGGTTTTGAGCCACTCTCTCCAAGAAGGACATTGAGAGGCTGGAGCACGTCCAGAGAAGTCCGATGGAGCTGGAGAAGGGGCTGGAGAGCAAGGGTTATGAGAGGTGGATGAGGGGAGACCTTGCTGTCTACAACTCCCTGAAAGGAGGTTGTAGTGAGGTGGGAGTTGGCCTCTTCTTCCAAGTGCCGTATGATAGAAGGAGATGAAACTGCCTCAAGTTGCACCAGGGCAGGTTCAGATTGGACATCAGGAAACATTTCTTCGCTGCAAGGATTCTCAGGCCCTGGCAGAGGCCGCCCAGGGAGGTGGTGGAGTCTCCATCCCAGGTGTTTAAAAGATGGGGAGATGAGGTGCTCAGGGATGTGGTTTAGTAGTGGACAAGTACAGTTGGACTCTGTAACCTCAAAAGTCTTTTCCAACCAAGCGATTCAATAGATCTATAGTTTTTAAAGGTGAGCTGGAGGACAAAATAACTGGTTGACTGTGGTCCACTAGTTTGCTCCTTTTCCAGCTTGTCAGGGCACTGGAGCTGCAGAAAACGATGCATGTGGAGGAACCTGTAGCTTTCCTGCTGCCTTTCCAAACCTCTTGTAGCCTGATGTGAGTCAAGGTTAGAAGGCAGAACATCATCTGATGATCCTGTGGGTCTTTTCCAACCTAGTGATTCTGTGTCACCATCCCTGGAGGTGTTTAAAAGACAGGTGGATGAGGTGCTGAGGGACGTGGTTTAGTGGTTCATAGGAATGGTTGGACTTCATGATCCAGCGGGTCCTTTCCAACCTAGAGATTCTGTGATCATTTTGCTTTGTAAAATGCTGTGATCGTTCTTTAGTGAAGAGGCAAAGAGCTGGACTAGCTTCTTTACAATTAGAGTGACTGAAGGAAAATCATCTGCTCTCTCACCAGGGTCCCTAAATCTAGCAGGGAACATGATCCTGATGAAACGGGTCCAGAAAAGGCCACAAAGATGATCTGAAGGCTGGAGAACTTCTGCTATTAGAGCAGGTTAACAGGTGGGGTTGTTCAGCCTGGAGAAGAGAAGGCTTCAAGGAGACCTTAGCGCAGCTTCCAGTACTGAAAGGGACTCCAGAAAAGCTGAGGAGGGACTTTTTCCAACAACAAGGGGCAATGGCTTTAGACTGGAAGGGTGAAGATTGAGATTAAACATTAGGAAGAAAGTCTTTACGATCAAAGTGATGAGACCCTGGCCCAGGTTTCCCAGGGAAGTTGTGGCTGCCCCATCCCTGGAGATGTTCAAGTCTAGGTAGGATGGGGCCTTGGGTGCCTGATCTAGTGGGAGGTGTCCCTGCCCATGGCAGGGGGGTTGAAACTAGATGATCTTTAAGGTTCCTTCCAACCCAAACTATTCTATGATTCTATGAAATAACACGGGATGGTTGAGTCTTTCCTTTCAGCTGGAGCTGTGACACCTAACGAAAAGCATGGAACAGATCCTGGGAGTTGGCAGGGGCTTGGCTTCCCCTTTCCACGGAATCACATGAGTGAGGAGGGACCATCCAGCACGGCAAGTTGATGTTTAACGTCAAAACCACCCAGAATAAATCTCACTAAACAAATTTCCTTCAATCCCGGAGCTGCCCTGGTCCCCTTGGACTGCTCTGGTGTCCAAGCTCTGCTTGTTCAGTAAGTGATTGAACCTCTTCCTCTTCCATCCTCTGCAAGAGCAGAGGGGAAACAAGTGCCTTCTCTTTGTGTCCCACTGTTTTCGTGTCCTTTTAATCCCCTTTTTGGCGATTTATCGGCGCTATTTATCAGTTGCAGCTGTGACACCCACAGCAGCGCCGAGTCCAGCTCCCAACAACCTTGTCACCATGAGTTGGAAAAAGTAGGAGACAACAAAAGGCATTTCTTGTCCTCTTCTACATTTATTTATTTATTTATTTCCTTTCTCCCCGCAGCTGCTTCATCTGCCACTCAGCCCTCGTTCGTGGTTAGTAGGGATGGTCCAGCGCGTGCACCATGATGACCTTCAGAGCCAACCACGTCTCCTGGGCTGTTGGGACGATCTGTGCGGCAGGGAGGAGGAATCCGTAGCGTCCCGTGTCTCGCAGCTCAAAGGTGAAGGAGTATTTAATGCCCTGGTTGTACGTCCAGTCGATGGTTCCTCCGCTTGCTTGATCTGAGCGGGGAGGAGCAACGAGAGGGATGCAAAACGTTGGTTGCTCTGCATCGTGTGGTGGTTGTTTCATAACACAAGGAGATGGAGCTGTTGGAACGGGTCTAGGGGAGGCTACAAGGACGATCAGAGGGCTGGAACACCTCCCACGAGAGGACAGGCTGAGAGAGCTGGGGTTGTTCAGCCTGGAGAAAGCTCTGGGGAGATCTTATAGTGACTTTTCTGTATCTGAAGGGGCTCCAAGAAAGCTGGGGAGAGTCTGTTCACAAAGGCTTGTGGTGATGGGACAAAAGCCGATGGGGATAAACTGGAGAGGGGCAGATTTAGACTGGACATAAGGATGAATTTCCTTATTATGAGAGTGACGAGGACCTGAGAGAGGTTTCCCAGGGACATTGTGGCTGCCCCATCCCTGGAGGTGTTCAAGACCAGGTTGGATGGGGCCTTGGGCAACCTGATCTAGTGGGAGGTGTCCCTGCCCATGGCATGGGGTTGGAATTAGATGATCTTTCAGGTCCCTCCCAACCCGTTCTATGATTGTATAATTCATGGGACCTTTTGTCTACGTTGAGGTACAAATGATGATTTTGAGAGGGGAGGAACCACTACGGCCCCCCTGTTACTTACAGATGGTGGTGAAGATGCTGCCATACTTGTACTTGGTGCCATACAGAGAAGACAGAGCTGCAACCGCCTTCTCGGCGATCTCATGCTGGGAACACACAACAGAGAGAAAGATGAGGCAGAGGTGGGGAAAGCCTGAGAGACACAGCCCACAGGGGAGGTTTTTCACTTATGTCGGAGGCAAAAAAGGATGCCAAAGCTCAGCAGCTTTGGCCTGAGGGAGTCCAAGAAGCCAGGGCTTCTTCCCAGCTTGACAGTGCCTGATGGAAGCTACTCCTTGGAGCAGGAGAGCAGCCTCACGTCATCCCAACCTGCTTCAAACCTCTGCATCAGCCCTACCAGTTCCTCCTTGTCAGGCACTGGGGTGCTGGTGTAGCCGTAGGGGTAGAGCAGGAGCTGGGAGTAGCTGTGGATGGAGATGAAAGCCTTGATGTTGCCGTGGCTCTTCACAAAGTCCACGATGGCCTTGACCTCAGGCTCGGAGTTGGCGTAGGGCCCATGGTAGGTCTCCGAGCAGGGGTTTCTGCTGGCCCCAGACCCTGTGAAGGACAGTGAAAACACAGTGTTGTTGGCTTTGGTGGCAGTTGAGTTTCTTAGTCAGAAGAGCAAAGAGCCTTTTCCATTTTCATGCCCAGGTTCTTTTCCCACCCTTCATCTGCCTGGTGGGCAGCAGGAACTGCTCCTGGGGTTCCTCCTAGATGTTTGTATGATGCCTTTCATTTATGGTCCTCACTGTGCTGGTCACCAGAGGACACCAAAACCCTCATGGAGCCCAAACCCATCTTTCTGCCACCAAGAGCCAATCCTGTTCCTTCCCCAGGAGACATCAGTGGATCTTCCTGAAGCAGAAATGGCCTCAGAGCCTCCGCCTGGAAGGTGAGAAGCCCCTGCAGGGCGGATGGGAGAGCTCTGACCTCCAAAACCTGCATCCCAGTTGCGGTTGGGGTCCACACCGACACAAAGGGAGCCCGAGCTCTTGGACCTGGTCTTGCGCCACATGCGATTCTGGAAGGGCAAAGCCATCTCAGCTGGTGTCCAGGGCCAGAGTTCCACCAGCCTTGAGGGGCTAACAGGTCATGGTGGTCCCCTTCCCATCCCGTGGAAATGTGGAGAAGGAGGCTTGGACCTTTCAGGGAGCTCCACATGCTGCACCCCAATCCTCCTCAGCCCCATCCAGCACGGCAGTAGAAGCCAGGGAGAGGAAAACTGGAGTGATACCGTGGTTTGGGTGAAGGCAAAGCCATCTGGGTTGGTGACAATCTCTAGGTAGATGTCCATCTCGTCCAGGATGGAAGCCAGATCATTGTCATTCTCATGATCCTCGACGATCTAGAGAGGATGGCAGTGTGAGGTTCACTGGTGCTGCTGAAGCATTGTCCTCTCTGTGGGGTCAGCCAAGACCTTGGGGCCCCTTCAGGAGTGTTTGACGTGTCTGGGAGGTGCCCCTACCTTCTTGGCAAACCAGACCCCGCTGGCCTGCGTCACCCATTCGCGGGAGTGGATGCCGGTGTCAATCCAGATGGCCTTGCGGTTCGTCCCTCCTTTGCTGAACTGGAGGAGCAGAGAAGGGCTGGTTGGCTTTGTCCTTTTTTTTCTCCTCATTCTGGTCACCCCAGGAACCCCAAAAGCCTCACCTTGAGCACGTAGATGGGGCGGTTCTCCGTTGAGCGACCAATCTCCAGCTTGCTGACCAGGTTGGGGTTTTCAGCCACCAGCAGGTCCATGAAGGCGTAGATCTGAGGGAGAGGAACAAAGGTGTCATGGAATCATAGAATCATAGAATCACTATGTTGGAAAGGACCCACTGGATCATCAAGTCCAACCATTCCCATCAATCACTAAACCATGTTCCTCAGTGCCTCATCCACCCATCCCTTAAACACCTCCAGGGAAGGCGACTCAACCCCGTCCCTGGGCAGCCTGTACCAGTGCCCAATGACCCTTTCCGTGACATATTTTTCCCTGATGTTCCTTTGCTCTTGGTGCGTTCCCCATTTTAGCAAAAGCCACGGCATTTCTGGGACAGGGAGAAGCGAGGGAGAAGCCGGGTTTGAGTTGGAAGCGACCTTAAAGATCATCTAATTCCAACACCTCACAGGTGACCAGGCTGCTCAAGGCTGCATCAAACTTGGCCTTGAACACATCCAGAGATGGGGCCACCACAGCTTCTTGGGCAACCTCTTCCAGTGCCTCCCCACCCTCATTGGGAAGATTTTCCTCCTTATGTCTAGTCTAAATCTTCCCTTCGTCACGCCCTGTTCATTTCCAGCCCTTGCTGCATGTGGAGTAGAGGACTTCGCAAGAGCAATTCCTGGATGCGATTGTCCTCCCCCAATGCCCCAAATCTTGTGCCTTCTCACCTCATCCAGGGTGTGGTAGGAGGAGTAGTCAAAGGTGCTGACGGAGAGCGGCAGGCGGCTGCGGCTTCTCCGGAGCATCTCCATCTTCTCGTGGTCCACCAGCGCCTGGGGGACATGGGGCAAGATGAGACCTTGCCCTCTGCCCCGCTGAGGCTCTGTCTCTCACTGTCTCTGCTGACCTGCACGTCCTCGATCATGATGGAATAGGAGATGCCGTTGGCCTCCAGGTGGGCTTTGAGGGGCTGCAGGCTGGGGAAGGGCACGCGGACATCGACCGGGTACCCGAGGGCACGAGGTGCCAGCCAGAAGTCCAGCTGGAGGGGGAGAAAACATCACCGGAGGAGGTATCAGATCCAGTCTTGGGCTGCTCCCCCCAACACCAGCTTCTTGCTCTTCACCAGCTGGTCTCCATCGTCCCACATCCAGCCCCATCCCTGCATGATCTCGGGGATGCAAAGGAAGGGATGTGGGCTGGAGGGTTTCCATACATTCCACCCCTGTACCTGTAGCTCCTCGAGGTCCTGTAGCTCCTGTACCTTCTGCAGCTCCTCATCGTTGCCGGGGATGATGCGCAGCACCTGGTGCCTGTGGGATCAGGAGGTGCTGGAGGGTGTGGGGCCAAGTTCCCACCTCCATGGATCCAGCTTAACCCTCACCCCATCCGGAGGATTTACCGAGCCTCTTCCTGGGGGTGTCTATGTCCCCTTGGAGCTGAACCAACTCCATCTGCCCCGACCCATCCCACCATCTCCCTCCCAACCACCCCCTGCCAGCCAAACCTCCTACCCAACAAAAGACTCGGTGCCAGCGGCCGCTGCCACCAGGGCAGCCAGCAGCACGAGGGTCCTCATTGTCAGCCGAAAGAGCTCGTCCTGTGTCCCAACAGCACCCCAGGGCTTCTTAAATCCCATCAGGATAGTGGCCTCCAGCCCACCCACCCCAGCTGTCACCTTTCCCAGGGCGGTGGGAAGGCTCCAGCTGGCCCCAGCCAAGGTTGGACACCGTAACCTTGCCGTCCCTCCTCTGTGGTGTTCCCAGTGCTGGCCAAACCTGTCCTGGGAACCAGCCAGGGCCGTCGGTTGAGTTGGGTGAGAGGCGTGGAGGTGACAAAATCCCACCGCCCACAGCAGTGGTTGGATCTCAGAGCTGCAGGGAGAGGGAAAAGGGGTCAAAATTGGGTCAAGGAGGTGGATTTTAGCATGAAGGACTCAGCAGGGGACCTAAATCATGGCCACGTTGAGGGTGGTGAGGAAATTGGTTTAAAGTTTGGTGCAGGGTAGAGGTTGGAGTGGGTGAAGGTCATTCTTGGTGGAAAAAAAATAGAAGAGCAAATCCCTGGAAGCACTTTGCACTCAGCAATGTCCCTGCTGTGCCTGGTGTCCTCTCTCTCAGCCCCCAGGAATGGGGTGATGGAGCAATGCTGCTCGCTTGGTTCTGGAGTCCTCAACTCAGGAAGGACATGGAGGTGTTGGAGTGAGTCTAGAGGAGGCCACGGAGATGGTCTGAGGGCTAAGAGAGTTGGGGTTGTTCAGCTTGGTGAAGAGAAGGCTCCAGAGAGAACTTAGAGCAGCTTCCAGTAGTGAAAGGGGCTTCAGGAACGCTGGGAGAGGCTCTTGATCGTGGAGAGCAGGGATAGGATGAAGGGGGAAGGATGAAGCTGAAAGAGAGGAGATTGAGATGAGATTGTAGGAAGAAATGTTTTGCTGTGAGGGTGATGAGGCCCTGGCCCAGGTTGTCCTGGAGAAGCTGTGGCTGCCCGATCCCTGGAAACATTCAAGATCACGTTGGATGAGGCTTTGATCCACCTGATCCAGTGGGAGGTGGAACTGGGTGAGCTTTACAGTCCCTTCCAGCCCAAACCATTCTTAGAAAACCTCACAGACTTGGGTATGGTTGCCCAAAACCCACACATCCCCTCCCAGATCCTTCAGGGCTGTAGGCACCAAAGGATGGAGGCTTGTGAGGCCAAAGCAACGAATAAACACTCACAGGACTGGGGATCCTTTTTCACCATGAAATCATAGAATCATAGAATCACCAGGTTGGAAGAGACCCACGGGATCATGGAGTCCAACCATTTCCATCAATCTCTAACCCGTGCCCCTCAGCACCTCGACCACCCATCCCTTAAACCCCTCCAGGGAAGGGGACTCAACCCCCTCCCTGGGCAGCCTCTGCCAGGGACCAATCACGCTTCCCGGGAAATATTTCATCCTGCTGTCCATCCTGAGCCTCCCCTGGTGGAGCTTGAGGCCATTCCCTCTCGTCCTGTCCCCTGTCCCTTGGGAGAAGAGCCCAGCTCCCTCCTCTCCACAACCTCCTCTCAGGGAGTTGCAGAGAGCAATGAGCTCTCCCCTCAGCCTCCTCTTCTCCAGGATAAACACCCCCAGGGCCCTCAGGCTTCTTCTCCAGCCCCTTCCCCAGCTTCGTTGCTCTTCTCTGCACTCGCTCCAGAGCCTCAACATCCTTCTGGTGGGGAGGGGCCCAGCACTGACCCCAGGATTCGAGGAGCGGCCTCCCCAGGGCCGAGGCCAGAGGGAGAAGAACCTCCCTGGCCCTGCTGGCCACGCTGGGTCTGCTCCAAGCCAAGATGCCCTTGGCCTTCTTGGCCACCTGGGCCCCTGCTGGCTCCTGTTCAACCAACCCCCCCAGGTCCTTCCCCTCCAGAGAGTTTCCAGCCAGACTTCTTCTAGGCTGGAGCACTGCAATCTAGCAGGAAAAATTAAAAGTGTCAGCCTTAAAGCATGAAGAGCCTCCAGGATCATTTATTGAGATGAGGGGATGCCATGGGAGGCATCATGCTCAGTACGGATGCTCCAGGACGTGGACCATGATGTCCAGCAGCGCCGGCCAGGTCTCGGTAGCGGTGGGGATGATCTGGCTGCTGGGCAAGAGGAAACCATAGCGCCCAGTGTCCCTCAGCTCGAAGGTGAAGGAATATTTCACCCCGTTGTCGTAGGCCCAGTCGACGGTGGTGCCGTCGGCCTTGTCTGCAGGGAGAGGAAGGGAGATGGGACCTCCACACGGAATGTTCCTGGTAGACGCGGAGCCACAGGGAGGGGAAGGGAAGGGACACTTACAGATGGTGTCCACGATGCTGCCGTAGGTGTATTTTGTCCCATAAACAGCGGCCAAGTCGCTCACCGCCTTTTTAGCCAGTTCATTCTGCAAGGGAGAGCTCCAAAGTGGTGAATCACAGAATCATAGAATCACCAGGTTGGTAAGAGACCCACTGGCTCATCGAGTCCAACCGTTCCTGTCAAAGACTTGGTGGCCAAGTCTTTAGGGCAGTAGAAACCCCAGGGTAGCAGGTTTTAGAGCCCAGCATCTTTTCCCACCCCCCGTGCTCTTGCTTTTCCCCAAAACACCCTTAAATTTTGGTGGATATCAGCTAGATCCTTCAACTGCCCTTCCACCAAGAATCAGGTGATGGGCTTCAATGAGCAGGTTGCATCTAACGAGAGGAGCAGGGAGGGTTCTGGGACGATCCGACCTGACTCCTGCGGCAAGGCTGGTGCTCACAGCCCCATGTCTACATTTTGGGGCCATCTCACCAGTTCCTGGTGGTCAGGAGCAGGTGCTGTCTTGTAGCCGTAGGGATAAAGCAGCATCTGGGAGTAGCTGTGGATGGAGATGACAGATTTCACGTTCCCGTGCCCGAGGATGAAGTCCACAATGGCTTTCACTTCTCTCTCGGAGTGGGCGTAAGGACCGTGATAGGTCTCAGAGCAGGGGTTGCTACTGGAGCCAGAGCCTGGGACGTGGCAGAGGAGGCACCACGATGAGAGATGACCTGGGGACACATTTCTAGCCCCCAGGTTTCTCCCGTCTAGCAGGAGGCTTTGATGCTTTGAGGCATGAGCAATGTGGGGACCTGCTGGCCCAGCTCTCACCTCCAAAACCCGCGTCCCAGTTTCGGTTGGGGTCCACGCCAACACAGAGGGAGCCAGTGTTGATGGACCTCGTCTTGCGCCACATGCGGTTCTAGGAGCATTTGGGGGCAAGACCATGATAGAGATGTGAATCCCCCGCTGCTTGGGGGACAGATCATAGAATCGTAGAATCACAGAATCACCAGGTTGGAAGAGACCCACCGGATCATGGAGTCCAACCATTCCCATCAATCTCTAACCCATGTCCCTCACCACCTCGTCCACCGGTTCCTTAAACCTCTCCAGGGAAGGGGACTCAACCCCCTCCCTGGGCAGCCTCTGCCAGGGACCAATCACGCTTCCTGGGAAATATTTCATGGTAATGTTCATCCTGAGCCTCCCCTGGTGGAGCTTGAGGCCATTCCCTCTCGTCCTGTCCCCTGTTGCTTGGGAGAAGAGCCCAGCTCCCTCCTCTCCACAACCTCCTCTCAGGGAGTTGGAGAGAGCAATGAGCTCTCCCCTCAGCCTCCTCTTCTCCAGGCTAAACACCCCCAGGGCCCTCAGGCTTGTTCTCCAGCCCCTTCCCCAGCTTTGTTGCTCTTCTCTGGACATGCTCCAGCCCATGCATCTCCACCTGGAAAACGTGGAAGAATGCCTCCACCCCCTCACTGTCCCACATGGGGTTGTCCCTCCCCACCCCAAAAACCCCACCGCTCTCCATGGTTGCTGGAGACAAGTGCTGGGACAAGTCCCCCCTCAATGTCCCTGCACTCACAGAGCTGTGGGTGAAAGCAAAGCCATCAGGGTTGGTGACAATCTCGAAGAAGATGTCCATGCTGTCCAGGATGGCGGTGACAGATGGATCCTGGCCGTACTCCTTGGCGATCTGCATGGAAGGGGAGCGGGAGCTGCCTTGGAGAGACCCTCAGGGATGAGGGGTGCGACCAGGTGGCACCACAAGAGATGTGAAATAAGGCTTGAGGTAAGAATTGGGGTCCCTGGTTACCTTGTTGGCTGTCCAGATGCCGGTGGCCTGGGTGATCCATTCCCGGGAGTGGATGCCAGTGTCCAGCCAGATGGCTGGTCGATTCGATCCACCGGTGCTGAACTATATGGAGAAAGAGGATTTTTCAACCCTGTGACCTCCCAAGGCTGGTGAGGGTGAGGGAGCTGCTGGTACCCACCTTGAGCACATACAGGGGTCTGTTCTCGTAGCTATTCCCAATCTGGATCTTGCTAACGAGGCCGGGATGATCATCTACCAGTGTGTCCATCCAGTTGTAGATCTGAAAGAAGGAGCTGCTGGGTCACAAAGCTCACCCTGGCTTTCCCTTTGGTTTTTAGGGTATCCAGGACCAGAAGAAACACATAGAGCTCCCCTGGAGAAGATCTAGTTCTGAAGATCTGATGCTTCCCTGGAGAAGAGCTCTGTGAGAGCAGGGAGGTGCCCATTGCAAAGGCTTTTGTAAGACCAAAACGAACAGGAGCCTGGGGTGAAGCTCTGAGATACCCCAACACCATCACAGAGCCTCCATCACCACCCAGTGGGCTCCAAGCGCAGGGTTTTACCCCCAAAATCAAGTTAAACGCATCTTCCAGTGAGGTGGGGAGGTGCCGGGAGAGGCCACGTGGAGGGAGGCCACGTGGAGAGATACCCAGTCCCCTGGTTCGGCTAAAGCCTCTACCCAAGAAGGAGAAGCATGTTCCAAGGGGTCTTGCTGCCACCACAAACACGACTCCATGGATGCAAACATGGCACAAGCTGAGCGTGACCCCAGAAATATGAAGCAAATGCTCTGAAGAGCAAAATACCTCATCTATTGTGTGGTAGGAGGCAAAATCAAATGTGCTGGTGCTTCTCTCTAGCCTCCTGGACTTCATCATGGTTCTCTTTTCCTCATCCAATAATTCCTGTTTAAAAGAGGGGGGAAAAAACCAACACCAAATCCGTTGGAGGGAGCAGGGGTTAGTTTCTCCTCATGATTTCCAGCTGTTTGAACGTTGTCTTGGGTCTGAACTGCAGGAGCTCATCCTGCTCCCCACTGCAGCTCTCACCTGCACGTCCTCGATCATGATGCTGTAGGAAATGCTGTTGGACTCCAGGAAGATTTTGACCGCTTGGAGGCTGGAGAAAGGCACCCGCAGGTCAGCTGGGTGGCCGGGGGTGGTGGGATCACGCCAAAAGTCAACCTGGTGTGATGGAGAGAGCTGGTCCCCGTCCAGTGCTGGTGCTGAGATCCCCAGCACCAAAAGGGGCCTCATAGGAGCGTCCCATCAAAGATCCTTAGAGGGGCCATTGAGTACTTAAAGGGGGCCTAGAGGAAAGCTGGGGAGGGGCTCTTGACCAAAGATGGCAGGGAGAGGTTGAGGGGGAACGAGTTTAAGCTGAAAGAGGTGAGATTGAGATGAGATCTTAGGAAGAACAACATGAGGTTTGACGAGGCCAAGTGGTGGGTCCTGCCCTTGGGGCACAACAACCCTGGGCAGCTCCAGACTAGGAGACGTCTGGCTGGAAGGGTGCCTGGAGGAGAAGGACCTGGGGGGGTTGGTTGAACAGGAGCCAGCAGGGGCCCAGGAAGGCCAAGAAGGCCAAGGGCATCTTGGCTTGGATCAGAAACGCTCTTTAATTTTGAGAGGTATCTCCTCATAGAATCACCAGGTTGTAAAGATCCCCCAGATCATGGAGTCCAACCATTCCCATCAATCACTAACCCATGTCCCTCAGCACCTCATCCACCCATCCCTTAAACCCCCTCTGCCAGTGCTCAACGACTCTTTCAGTGAAAATTTTTTTCCTAATGTCAAGTCAAAACATCCCCTGGTGGAGCTTGAGGCCATTCCCGTAATGTTCCTGCTTCATCTGAAATGGAAGGGTTCAAGGTGGCCAAAGCTCAATATTGTATTCATGTAGCTGTAAATTACAAATATCCAGAATGGGAAGGGAAATTGGACGTGAGGTTGAAAGAGGGAGACCTGGATTTCACCAGCGTCTCTGTTCTTCACTGAGGGATGTTGGGGCCCCGTCACAGCTCACCTGCAGCTCTGCCTGCTCTCCGAGCGTCCTGAGCAGAGCGAGCTGCTCCTCATTGCTGGCCGTGACGCGGAGGACCTGGTCCCTGCAAGGAGGCAGAACCATCAGCACGTGCCGGAGGAGGGAAGGAGCGGAGCCTCCAAAACTCCCGTGTCCCCATCATGGGCTGGGGAGAGTCTACACGGGTTTGGTGGGTTGAAAAGTGCAGCAATTGTTGGAGGTTTGGTGTTGAGGGTGGGAAAACACAGGTTCAGAACAGCCACGATGGGAAAAAGAGCAGGTGTTGGAGAGCCTACAGGGGTCTCCGTCCTTCTTTTGATCGTGAGAGCTCCCAAAATATCAGGAAAGGGTTAACATACAGATGTGTTCTATATCTATCGATATACCAGGTATTTCCTAGCACAGCTTCTGCTCCAGCCTG
Source organism: Clamator glandarius (assembly GCA_033459285.1). Lineage (NCBI taxonomy): Eukaryota > Metazoa > Chordata > Aves > Cuculiformes > Cuculidae > Clamator > Clamator glandarius. The sequence goes on from JAUNZM010000577.1 coordinate 904,752, forward strand.
ACTGGGCTCCCCCGGGGACAGATAGAGCCTCCAGCCAAGAAGGAAACGCTCTTCTTCCCCCATCAACAAGGTTTCCCCACCTCAGCTCGATCCTTCCCACGGCAAAGCTCAGCGTGATGCTCTCAGGATCCAGCATCCCCTAATTTCTACCCTCCAGAGCAGCCAGGAGTGTGCTCAAAACCTCCTTCCAAAGCTGGGGTTGAAAGTGCATCTTTCCCGGTTTCCAGGTGCCAAAAGCTGATGGGATTTCCCTCTTTTGGGATGTCACCCTTCTCATTGACCCCAAAGGAGGGTGGATGGGCTCGGGTGTCCCTCTCTCTCCCCCATCCCCAACCAGGGTGTCCCTCACCCCCTGCTTTCAGCAGGACTCACCCCACGAAGAGCTTCTCGCTGCCGGCGGCCGCCACGAGGGCAACGAAGGCCAGGAGGATCTTCATGGTGCGTGGGCACAGATGATCCTCAGCCCCTGAGGGCATATTCAGCCCCCCTATATAGCGCTCCGGGGGCACTCATGGACCTTCTCAGCAAGGCCACATCTGCTGTCCCCGTGGAGCCAGCAGCAACGAAGAGATAAGCCAGGAACGGCTCCCGGGAGCCCAAATGTTTGCTTTCTTTGGCGAAGTCGATAAAAGAGCAGCCAAATCAGGGAGGATCCGATAACGTCTTCCTCGGTGGTTGGGGAGGACGTGTGGCTGTGCACCCAGCTCGGTGTGAGTAGGTGACATGGTCACCCTCCCCACCCAACCCGCGGGCGTGGGACGGTGGGGTTGGAGGATCTCAGAGCACGCAAAGCCACGGTGCTTTGTTTCCATTAATTTCTTTATTGCAACTTATTATTAGTAAGCCAAGTATAATTACGAGCAGTAAAACGAGTGTGTATTACCAGCTACTACAATATTAATAGCAGGAAGGCAAGCAAATAAACATATAGATATATATTTATGATTAATTACTTATCTATGCACATTTAAATGGATAAAAACCTCAATATATATCATTCAATTCATTACCGGCGCCGTTCATCAAACCCATCCCAGCTGATGATGGATGAATCCTCACTTCAAAGACGATGGATGTCACGGAGTCCCCGGCGAAGGTCCGGGCGGTCGTATAAGGATGTTGAAGGTGAGAAAGAGGAGATAGTTTTGAGTAGAAAGTGAGTTATTTTTCTGTCTTTTGTGTCAATATGATTCTATGATTCTATGATATGTGAGAGGGGGCAGGACGGCGGCTCCTGGAGCAGCGGTTGCTGACTTCTGCTGCCTTGGAAGGTCAGTTTGTTATAGTGGTTTCTTTGTTCCGCAGGTTATAGCGGCGGCTTTGTTCTGCGGGTTATAGCAGCGTCTTTGTTGTGCCCCTTTCTACCAAAGCCACCTGCCCCCGCTTGACAAGGATGCTCCAGGTTCCTGGGCCGCATTCCCAGGTTGGCAGACGTCATCTCATCCATCTTTTTAGCAGACAGAGAGTCATAAAATCATAGACTCATAGACTCATAGAATCATAGACTCACAGAATAGTTTGGGTTGGAAGGGACCTTAAACTCATCCAGTTCCACCCCTGCCATAGGCAGGGACACCTCCCACTAGATCAGGTTGCTCAAAGCCCCATCCAACCTGGCCTTGAACACCTCCAGGGATGGGGCAGCAACAGCTTCTCTGGGAAACCTGTTCCAGTGCTTCATTCCCCTCACTGTGAAGAAATTCCTCCTGATGTCCAGTCTAACTCTGCCCCCTCCAGTTTATTCCCATTCCCCTTCATCCAATCACTCCAAGTCTTTGTGAACAACCTCTCCCCAGTTTTCTTGGAGCCCCTTCTGGTACTAGAAGGTCACTGTAAGATCTTCTTGTAGCCTTCTCTTCTCCAGGCTGAACAACCCCAACTCTCTCAGCCTGTCCTCATACAGGAGGTTCTCCAGCCCTTGTATCATCCTTGTAGCCTCCTCTGGGCCTGTTCCAACAGCTCCATTCCAGAACTGGTCCCAATCCTCCAGATGAAGTCTCCCAAGAGAGGAATAGAGGGGCAGAATCACTTCCCTAGACCTGCTGGCCACGTTCTTTTGATGTAGCCCAGGACACCGTTGGCCTTCTGGGTTGCGCGTGCACGTTGCTGGCTCATGTTGAGCTTCTCATCAGCCCGGTCATACTTCTGGGTGTGCCGCAGGGAATGTGTCATGGTCAGAGATCCCTCAGAGCTTCATAATGGGGATCCAGTGATGCTGGTGAGCAGGTGCTGCCAGGGTAGAGATCTTCCTTGAGGCAGGATCACGGGACACTGAGGTGGGAAGGGACCACAGGAGATCTGTATCTGACCTTCTGGATGAAGCAAGGCTGACTCTAGGGGTAGACGATGTCCCTCCATGTTGAGTTTTGGAGTCCCCCAAGGATAATGGCTGCATGGCTTCTCTAGGCAACGTGTCCCACTGCTGGTATCTCCTCCTGGTTCTCCAGCCCCTTCCCCAGCTTCGTTGCTCTTCTCTGCACTCGCTCCAGAGCCTCAACATCCTTCTGGTGGGGAGGAACCAGAACTGACCCCAGGATTCCAGGAGCGGCCTCCCCAGGGCCGAGGCCAGAGGGAGAAGAACCTCCCTGGCCCTGCTGGCCACGCCGGGTCTGCTCCAAGCCAAGATGCCCTTGGCCTTCTTGGCCCCCTGTGCCCCTGTGGGCTCCTGTTCAACCAACCCCCCCAGGTCCTTCTCCTCCAGGCAGTTTCCAGCCAGACTTCTCCTAGGCTGGAGCTGCCCAGGGTTGTTGTGCCCCAAGGGCAGGACCCACCATTTGGCCTCGTTAACCCTCATCCCGTTGGTCTCAGCCCATGGATCCAGCCTGTCCAGATCCATTTTTTTTGCTTGGAGGTGAAAAACTTGGCTCCATTTTCTTCATAACCTCCTTGTTAGATCCTCCCACCCCAAAGCTCTCTGATTTCTAGGCCAAAGCAGCCCATCTCCCTCAGCATCCCATCATGGGACACGTCCTTCTCTTCCTCCTGGTGGCCTCCATTGGTCTAGCTCCAGGTTTCTTTGGTGCCAAGGGTCCAAAAATTTGGATGCCGTTGCCATCAAGCCCCATCAAGCTTACAAGAAGAGGTCCCAGGTGGCCTCATGACTGGGATGATTGGAATAAGCTTCAAAGCCAGGGTGAGGCCAGAGGGTCCTTGGGCTCCACAGGTCCCGTCTGACCCAACATTTTCCCTGCTGTGCCAGGTGTGTTTGCTCTCCTGCCAAGCTCGGGGAGGAGTGAGTAACTCACCAGCTGCTGGGGGGATCGCAGGGCATCAAGATAAACCTGTTGGACTCGACAATCGCTGCAAGAGCAGCAGAGATTGCTAATCGCCGCTCCTGCGGTGGTTCCCGTGCACGGCCCTGATCTCTTTGCTCTTAATCCCCAAGAAATTAGGAAGTTGAACCACAGAACAAGGTGGGAAGGCTCTTGAGAACCTGCAAACTTGTCAGACTGGATGAGAGTAGGTGTTCTCCCACCTCCATCCTCCCTCTAACCACGTCCACCAGGTGAATCTAGGAGGAAGAAAAGAGGCTAGATAAATACATGGGGACATTAGGCCAGGAGAACTCCTTTCCAGCAGTGGTTGGTGGTCTGAGGCTCATTAAAGGGAATTAAACTCCTTTCATAGGTCTCAAAGCCTGGATTATGCTGCCTGACGTCAGATCCTCTGCACCAGCCTGTTCTGTTTCCAGAACTGAGCTCTGTTAGAGCTCCAGGTTTACCAGAACAGTGACGCGGAGCTGTTGTGCCCAAATGGTTGGACTCGATGATCCAGTGGGTCTTTTCCAACCTGGTGATTCTATGATTCTACGATTCTATGAAACCAGAACTCCTTCCCTGTCCTCTCTCAAGAACATCTGGACGCTACCGGAGCAGGGCGTAAGCGCGTGTCCTCCCTGCGGCTACACTGCAGTAGTGAAGCAATTAATTCCTAGGTGATTAATTTCTAGTTCATCATCTCTGAAGACTTCACACCACCTTCAACCCACACCTTTTGTGTTTGGTAACAGCGGTGGAGGTGCAGACAGCGCAAGGCAGGACAGTTTGCAGTGGTCATGAGCGATGGGATGAGCACGTCCTTCTCTCCCAACACACCCTCTTGATCTTAGGTTCCATCACTCCTCAGCCTCCACGCTGACATGAGTCCCTCAGCTGACTCGTGGTGTATCAGGGTGGGAAAAGGCTACTCTCTTTGTTCCACTGGAGATCCCTCTGAAATCTCCAACCAGGTCTTGCATTTGGGTCACAGCAATCCCAAGCACAAATCCAGGCTGGGTGGAGAATGGATTGGGAGCAGCCTTGAGGAGAAGGACTTGAAGTGCAGGTGGATGAGAAGCTCCACGTAAGCCGGCAACGTGCGCTCACAGCCCAGAAACCACCCATGTCCAGGGCTGCATCCAAAGAAATGGGACCAGCAGGGTAAGGGATCATAGAATCATAGAATCACCAGGTTGGAAGAGACCCACCAGATCATCGAGTCCAACCATTCCTATCAAACACTAAAAAAAAAAAAGTACACTAGCACTGTAAAAAGTAAATGAGAAGGCTCATCCTACTTAGTCTGAATTCAGTAGTTTCAGACGTCAGTGATAAGAGAAAAATGAAATCTTATTGATAGCTACAGAGGCCTCCAAAGGAGATGGTTTCAGCCATTGGCTGTTGTACATGTGGCTGCTCATTTGAGTAAATCAACCAGCACAGTTTACGGAAAGAAATGCAGAACTTGAAATTCAAACTGGATCAAAACCCATATCATGATTCAGCCATATTTAAACCCTGGAAGTGGAGTTAAAAGTGTTGATCACAGAATGGGATTCTACCCCTCTGCTCCACTCTGGTGAGACCTCACGTCAAGTCCTACATTCAGTTCTGGAGTCCTCAGCAAATGAAGGACATGGAAAGAGTCCAGAGGATGCCACGGAGATGATCCAAGGACTGGAGCCCCTCTGCTATGAGGACAGGCTGAGAGAGTTGGGCTTGTTCAGCCTGGAGAGGACTCCAGGAAGACCTTCTAGCAACCTTCCAGTCCTTAAAGGGATCCTGCAGGGAAGCTGGGGAGGGGCTCTTGACCAGGGATTGCAGGGATAGGATGAGGGGGAATGGTTTTAACCTGAAAGAGCAGAGATTCAGATGAGATCTTGGGAAGAAATTGTTTCCTCTGAGAGTGGTGAAGCATTGCTGCAGGTTGCCCAGAGAAGCTCTGGCTGCCCCATCCCTGGAGGTGTTCAAGGTCAGGTTGGATGGGACCTTGGGCAGCCTAGTCCAGTGGGAGGTGTCCAGGGGGTTGGAACTGGATGGGCTTTGAGGTCCCTTCCAACCCAAACCTGTCTATGATTCTATTTTATGATCTCAATAGCTTCACCAGTGGGTGCATTATCCATTCTCCTCTTACCTCTCTTAGAATCATAGAATCACCAGGTTGGAAGAGATCCACCGGATCCTCGAGTCCAACCATTTGTATCAAACACTAAACCATCTCCCTCTTCATACTATGTCTCCTTGAAGTGGACCTCAACCAAATTCTCCAATGTGAGGTCCCACCTTCTGAGGGACCTACCATGCATGCAGTGAAGAAGACAAGCACAAAGCATCTCTTAGAACCAGACACACATTTCTGTAGGAGAAATGCTTGTGGGGTTTTTATTCAGCCAGATGCCACAGCTGTCTCAAACGCATCAAGGGAAGAGAATTTCTGAGCTTGCTGCCACAGCAGGATGATTCCCACCCCAGCTTTTAGTATGGATTGTCTCGCACGTGCTCCATGATTGTTTTCAGACCCAACCAGGTCTCCTCTGCTGTTGGGATAATTTGGTTGGCTGGCAGGAGGAAGCCGTAGTGACCCGTGTCTCGCAGCTCAAAGGCGAAAGAGTATTTGATGCCGTAATCGTAGCTCCAGTCGATGCTGCCTCCACTGGCCTGGTCTGAAAGAGAAAGGGGGAAGAGTTGGAGGGGTGAACAGAGGGTTGATCTGAATTAGAATCGTAGAATGGGTTGGGTTGGAAGGGACCTCAAGGACCATCCAGTTCCAACCCCCCTGCCATGGGCAGGGACACCTCCCACTGGATCAGGCTGCTCAAGGCTCATCCAACCTGGCCTTGAACACCTTGAATTTCTTCCTAATGTCTAATCTAAATCTTCCCTTTCCAATTTAATGCCAGTCCTCCTCTCTCCAGGTCCTTGGTAAACGTCCCTCCCCAGCTTTCCTGGAGCCCCTTATGGTACTGGAAGCTGCTTTAAGGTCTCCCCAGAGCCTTCTCTTCTCTAGGCTGAACAGTCCCAACTAGCTCAGCCTGTCCTCACAGCAGAGGTGCTTCAGCCCTTGCATCATCTCCGTGGCCTCCTCTGGACCCGTTCCAACAGTTCCGCATCCTTCTTCTGTTGGGGATTCCAGAACTGGACACATGGACTCCACGTCAGGTCTCATGAGAGCAGAGCAGAAGGGCAGAATCCCCTCCTTTGCCCTGTTGGCCACACTTCTCCTGATGTCCTGATACAGCCCGGGAATCATTAAGATTGGAAAAGACCTCTAAGATCATCCAGTCACCCCAACCCCACTGTGCCTACTAAACCATGTCCCAAAGTGCCACATCTACATGCTTTTTGAACCCCTCTGGGGGTGGAGACCCCACCACTGCCCTGGGCAGCCTCTTCCACTGCTTCACCGCTCTTTCAGTGAAGATTTTTTTTCTACTATCCAACCTAAACCTCCCCCAGGACAACTTGAGGCCATTTCTTCTCATCCTACTGCTTGTTACTTGAGTGAAGAGTTCTGCTGCCCTACTTTTTATATTTGTGAGAGACCTGTTTGGGGCTTTTCTGTGAACCTCAGCTCTGGTATTTGACTGGTGGTGCCACCGTATAGAACCATCGTTGCTTCCAAGAGGGAGAGAACTTGGGGAGGGACAAGGACTGTTGCCCTGGGACATCCCATAAAAGCTCAGACAAGCAAAATACTCACAGATGGTAGTGCAAATGCTCCCCACTTTAAAGGTGGTTCCATACAAGGAGTGGATGGAACTGGCAGCAGCTTTTCCCACAGCATCCTGCAGAGGAGAAGGTGAAGAGCGAGTGAGAAAGCAGCTACCCTTTAATGAAACTAAATCTTATGATTTCACCAGCCTGAACCTTAGTGAATTCTCCATAGTCTTCCACAATCCCCTTAATCTTTCACACGCCTCGAAAAACTAAAATCATAGATTCATGGAATCGTTTGTGTTGGAAGGGACCTTAAAGATCATCCAGTTCCAACCTTCTGCCACGGGCAGGAGCATCTTCCATTGGATCAAGTTGCTTAAAGCCCCATCCAACACTTTCACACCCCTCGAAAAACCAAAATCATAGAATCATGGAATCGTTTGGGTTGGAAGGGATCTTAAAGATCATCCAGTTCCAACCTTCTGCCATGGGCAGGAACATCTTCCATTGGATCAGGTTGCTCAAAGCCTCATCCAACCTGGCCTTGAGTCAATCCATGTCTTAATCACGCACACCTTCCACAGTATCTTTGGGAGGTGACACCGTAGGTGGATTAAATCACAGCAGGTTCTAGAGCTGATCGTTGTGTTTCATCTCATGAACCTTCTCTTGACGAGACAGTTGAAGAGAGAGTGCAAAATCCAAAGGCAGCTGAAGATCTTATGATACTCAATGGTCAGTGTTGTTCTCACTTCATCTACATAACGAGTGATTGTGGAGAAAACAGAGCCAGGCCCTTCTTGGAGGTGTCGGACAAATAGGTAAGGGGCGACAAACAAGTTGTCACAAAGGGTATTTTAGGTATTTAGGCTTTTAGGTATTAGGGAAAAAGAAAAACCCCATGACAGTGGGGAAACTTTGGGAAAGGCTTGAAGAACCTATGGGATCTGTTGTTAGAAATACCAAAACCATTAAGCAAAATTCAGCTGGGAAAGGCCCTCAGCAACCCAATCCAACCTTGCAGTCGGTTCTGCCTTCAAAACCTGCCTGCTTGTTGGTCTGGAGACCTGCAGGGGTCCTCCCCACTTAAATTGTGAGATCCATATTACTTCAAAGACATCATGGAAGGTTGGAAAAGACCTCTAAGATCAAGTCCAACCAACAACCCAACACCACCGTACCGACTAAACCGTGTCATGGCAGATGTGACGCTGTCATTACAGAGGAAAGAAGGAAACACGGATGAGAAAAGAGGGCTGAGAAGGGGTGGAAGTGGCATGGGCTTTCATATCATAGAATCATAGAATCATCAGGTTGGAAAAGGCCCATCGGATCATCGAGTCCAACCATTCCCATCAATCTCTAACCCGTGTCCCTCAGCACCTCGTCCACACGTCCCTTAAACCCCTCCAGGGAAGGGGACACAACCCCCTCCCTGGGCAGCCTCTGACAGGGACCAACCACCCTTTCATGAAATATTTCATCCTGATGTTCAGCTTAAACCTCCCCTGGTGGAGCTTGAGGCCAATCCCTCTCGTCCTGTCCCCTGTCCCTTGGGAGAAGAGCCCAGCTCCCTCCTCTCCACAACCTCCTCTCAGGGAGTTGCAGAGAGCAATGAGCTCTCCCCTCAGCCTCCTCTTCTCCAGGCTGAACACCCCCAGGGCCCTCAGGCTTCTTCTCCAGTCCCTTCCCCAGCTTCATTGCTCTTCTCTGCACTCGCTCCAGAGCCTCAACATCCTTCTGGTGGGGAGGAACCAGCACTGACCCCAGGATTCCAGGAGCGGCCTCCCCAGGGCCGAGGCCAGAGGCAGAAGAACCTCCCTGGCCCTGCTGGCCACGCCAGGGCTGCTCCAAGCCAAGATGCCCTTGGCCTTCTTGGCCCCCTGGGCCCCTGTTGGCTCCTGTTCAACCAACCCCCCCAGGTCCTTCTCCTCCAGGCAGTTTCCAGCCACACTCCTCCTAGGCTGGAGCTGCCCAGGGTTGTTGTGCCCCAAGCGCTGTTGTTTTATGGCAAAGACTTTCTCATTGCACTGGGTTTTGTTTGTCTCTCACATATGATTGTGGGTTTGGACGGTAGATTTTTGCCTCTTGGTTTTATTTTGACATCTCATTGTAACTCTCGAGTGTAGAAAACCAGACAGAACAGAGAAAACTAAAGCCGAATTACGATGTCTCACCAGCTCGGCGTAGTCCGCGGGTTCAGCGCATTTATAGCCGTAAGGATACATCAGGAGCTGAAAGTAACTGTGGAGGGTGAGGAAGGCCCGGACGTTTCCATGATTCTTAATAAAGTCAACAATGGATCTAACTTCCACCTCTGAGTTAGCGCTGGGCCCACGGTAAGAGTTGGAACAGGGGTTACTGCTGGCTCCAGGGCCTGTTGAGAGGACAAAGGGAAACCTGTAAGAATTGACATTTGTGAAAGGTCAAAGCAAACCAACACAAAGCTGGGCTTCCCATTGCTTGCTGGCCAAGGGAGGTGATTGTCCTGCCCCCACCTGGAGTATTGGGTGCAGTTTTGGGCACCGCAGGATAAAAAGGATCTAAAGCTGCTGGAGAGAAGGTCAAGAGAAGTTATTTTGCCCCTCTGTTCCTCTCTTGTGAGACCTCATCTGGAGTTCTGTGTCCCGTTCTGGAATGCTCAATGTAAGAAGGAGGTGGAGCTGTTGGAACGGGGCCAGAGGAGGCTCCAAGGATGATGGGAGGGCTGGAGAACCTCCCGTACGAGGACAAGCTGAGAGAGTTGGGGGTTTTCAGCATGGAGAAGAGAAGGCTCCAAGGAGACCTTAGAGAGACCTTCCAGTAGCTGAAGGGGCTCAAGGAAAGTTGGGGAGGGACTTTTTTCAAGGGCCTGGAGTGACAGAACAAGGGAGAATGGGGATAAACTGGAGAGGGGCAGAGTTAGACTGGACATCAGGAGGAATTTCTTCAACGTGAGGATAGTGAGACCCTAGAATAAGTTACCAAGAGAGGTCGTGGATGCTCCATCTCTGGAGGTTTTTAAGGCCAGATTGGATGGGTCCTTGGGTAACCTGATCTAGTGGGGTGTCCCTGCTTGTGGCAGGGCGGGTGGAACTAGATGATCTTTAAGCTCCCTTCCAACCCAAACTATTCTGTGAGAGTGGCCAGAGGAGGCCACAAATTTGCTGAAGGGTTTAGAGGGGAAGCCCTATGAAGAGTGGGTGAAGTCACTTGTTGTGTTCAGCATGAAGGAGACTGAAAGGAGACCTCATCACAGTCTACAACATCTTCACAAGGGGATGGGGAGCAGGTGCTGAGCTCTTCTTTCTGGTGACCTGAGGGAACAGCAGGAAGATGCCAGGGGAGGGTTGGGTCGGGTATTAGGAAAAGGTTCTTCACTCAGAGGGTGGTGGAGCTCTGGAACAGCTCCTCAGGGAAGCAGTCAAGGTGTCAAGCCTAAAATATTTGACCAACACTCTCAGACACAAGGTGTGAATGTTGGGGTTGTCCTGTGCAGGGACAGGAGCTGGACTTGATCCTTGTGGGTCCTTTCCAACTGAGAACATGCTATGATTCTATCATTCTATGATTCCCTAGGACTAGATCTTCAGGCAAGTCTAGAAGTGCTGAGAAATGCTCAAAGAGCAGCGACAGAGCACGAATACTCAAGGGACAAACTTCTAGGTGGTAGAGCTTACTACCTTCATTTTGCGTTCACTAGCAATTAGTAAATTTAATATGTTTAAGTGAATTTAATAAGTTGTCTTCGCAAAAGACAGCGACCATCCAGTTTGACCATTTCCTTAAAGGCAATTGAGCCGGGATAACAGGATCTGGGAACACAAAAAGGAATTTTCCTCTTAGTGGCCACTAGAATCCAGGAATTTTCTTCTTACCTCCGAAACCTGCATCCCAGTTGCGGTTTGGATCAACTCCGATACACAGACTGCCTTGATTCTTGGAGCGCGTCTTCCGCCACATGCGATTCTAAAAGAAACACAACCCGTGACTGTGAAAAGGAGCAGCTCTCAGTCCTTCTGTTAAAGCTGCCACCCAGAAATTGTTGCTGCCCACCAGGAAATGAATCTAGGCACTAACAGAAGGCTTGAACTTCTAGGGCTATGAAGATGATGCGAAGGCTGGAGTATCTCTGCATTGGGGACACGCTGAGAGAGTTGGAGTTGTTCAGCCTGGAGAAGAGAAGGCTCTGGGAAGATCTCAGAGCAGCTTCCAGTGCCTGAAGAGGCAACAGGAAAGCTGGGGAAGGACTTTTTACCAGGACCTGGAGTGACAGGGTGAGGGGGAATGGCTTTAAATTGGAAGGGGGAAGATTTAGGTTAGATGTTATGAAGATATTCTTCACCATGGTGAGTGGTGAGTCCCAGGAACAGGTTGCCCAGGGAAGCTGTGGCTGCCCCGTCCCTGGAGGTGCTCAAGGCCAGGTTGGATGGGGCTTGGAGTAACCTGATCCAGTTGAAGGTGTCTGTGCCCATGGCAAGGGATGGTTAGAACTAAACGATTGTAGAACCATAGAACAGTTTGGGTTGGAAGGGAACTTAAAGATCATCCGGTTCCAACCCCCCGGCCATGGGCAGGGAAACCTCCCACTGGTCCAGACTGCTCAAAGCCCCATCCAACCTGGCCTTGAACACCTCCAGGGATGGGGCAGTCACAACTTCTCTGCGCCACCTGTTCCAGTGCCTCACCACTCTCACAGTGAAGAAATTCCTCCTGATCATCAGGGTCTCTTCCAACCCAAACCATTCTAAAATTCCATGAAAAAAAATGAACTTTGAGAGCCTATTCCCCTCGCTTTTATTGTTCACTTGGAAGAGTGTGATGGCTTTCAAAATCAGTTTAGGCACAGAGCATGCTCGCTCACCTTGGTGTGTGTGAACACGTATCCATCGGGGTTTGCGACTGGAAGCAGGAAAATGTCCATTTTACTCAGCAGAGAGGTGATGGATGGATCCTTCCCATAGTCTGATGCAATCTAAGCAGAGACAACATGACTCACCATGAAGTATAAGCACGTTTCTTTCATAGAATCATAGAATCACCAGGTTGGAAAAGACCCACCAGATCATCGAGTCCAACCATTCCCATCAATCACTAATCTGTGTCCCTCAGCACCTCGTCCACCCATCCCTCAATCTCCTCTCTGGGCAGCCTCTGCCAGGGACCAATCACCCTGATGTCCATCCTGAGCCTCCCCTGGTGGAGCTTGAGGCCATTCCCTCTTGTCCTGTCCCCTGTCCCTTGGGAGAAGAGCCCAGCTCCCTCCTCTCCACAACCTCCTCTCAGGGAGTTGCAGAGAGCAATGAGCTCTCCCCTCAGCCTCCTCTTCTCCAGGCTAAACACCCCCAGGGCCCTCAGGCTTGTTCTCCAGCCCCTTCCCCAGCTTCGTTGCTCTTCTCTGCACTCGCTCCAGAGCCTCAACATCCTTCTTGTGGGGAGGAGCCCAGATGTTTCCCTCATATTTATGCTCTAAAAGTTCAGTACAGTGGGTTTGGGGGCAGGCAAACAAGAAACATTAGTTATCATAGAATCATAGAATCATAGAATCATGGACTAGTTTGGATTGGAAAGGACCTTAAAGATCATCTACTTCCAACTCCAATTATCTACTGGCCATAACTGTTCCTTGTAAGACGTGGAGCCTGGAGAGAACAATGAATCTGATTATCTGTTTTATTCCAAAGACAAGAAGGTCTTGTATGGGGGCAACAAAATTTTCACCTTCCCGTCCCCAGAGAACAGGTCGTCAGGTGCAAAGATAGAGGTGGATTAATCAGGCTGGGAATACATAACTGCACTGCACTTCTCTGGTGGCCTCATCGTTTTCAGCAGAATTTAAATGCTCGTTTATATAGAATCATAGAATAGTTTGGGTTGGAAGGGACCTTCAAGGTCATCCAGTTCCAACCTCCCTGCCATGGGCAGGGACACCTCCCACGGGATCAGGCTGCCCAAGCCTCCATCCAACCTGGCCTTGAACACCCCCAGGGATGGGGCAGCCACAGCTTCCCTGGGCAACCTGTTCCATGGCCTCACCGCCCTTACTGTGAATGTTGGGTCTGTCCTGTGCAGAGACAGGAGTTGGACTTGATGATCCTTGTGAGTCCCCTCCAGCTCAAGACATTCTATGATTCTACTTCTAAACAGTCAGACGTGTTCCCAAGAGAAAAAAAGACTCAATCCCTGCTGAAATGACCTTTTGAGCCATCCACATTGCGCTTGCTTGGGTTACCCACTCTCGGGAATGGATCCCGGCATCCAACCAGATCGCAGGACGGTGGCTTCCTCCGGTGCTGAACTGTCAAACAAAGCAGAAAGTGTTAAAACTCTCACTGACACCTTTGAGTCAAGAACACCTTGGGGTGCTTTAGACTGAATTGTATCTATAGTGCATGTAGACAGGCTGAGAGAGTTGGGGTTGTTCAGCCTGGAGAAGAGAAGGCTCCAGGGAGACCTTAGAGCAGCTTCCAGGACCTGAAGGGGCTCCAGGAAAGATAGGGAAGGGCTCTTGATCAGGGAGCGCAGGGGTAGGACGAGGAGGAAGTGTTTGAAGCTGAAATAGGGGAGATGGAGATGAGTTATTAGGAAGAAATATTTTCCTGTGAGGGTGGGGAGGCCCTGGAACAGGTTTCCCAGGGAAGTTGTGGCTGCCCCATCCGTGGAGGTGTTCAAGGCCAGGTTGGATGGGGCTTGGATCACCCTGGTCCAGTGGGAGGTGTCCCTGCCCATGGCAGGAGGTTGCAACTGGATGGGCTTTGCTTTAAGGTCCCTTCTGACCTTTCTATGATTTCTACGATACGCACACGTCCTGTGAGCTGTGTCCTACCTTGAGCACATACAAAGGTCGCTTCTCGTAGGATTCCCCAATCTGGATCTTACTGACAATGTTGCTGAACTCAGATGCAAGATTATCCAGTTGTGCGTAAATCTGCAACGAAAAGCTGCGATGACACCACATTTCATTTCCATAAAGCACTGCCCAGATCTGTTCTAGAACGTGACTAACCTGCTCTTCTCTCCTTTGCCTTCATTACTGTGACCTCTTCAAAGCCCCATCTCACCTTAGAGCGTAGTCAGTGCTGTTCCTGACATCACATAGTAGAAGGAAGCACCACTATATCATCTAAATCCACTTTTTTGAGGTTCAAACCCCTCTTTATGAACTTCTGGTAGTAAAACCACCTTACCCTCTGCTCTTTTTGATGGCTACTGGCTTCCTATATTTCCTTTCTTCAAGATTCATTTGTTTCTCACTATCTTCTGAGGGTCAGAAGGAAGGGGTTTGCCAGAGCTCTGCAGAAGACTTTATGAAAGAGTAGAATCAACTCTTGGTTGTTACAAATTCACTCTCTGGTTGGAACTGGATGGGCTTTGAGGTTCCTTCCAACCCAAACCATTCTGTGATTCTATGATTCTAGGATTCTAGGACTCCAGGATTCTAGGATTCTAGGATTCTAGGATTCTAGGATTCTAGGACTGGGCAGCCTGATCTAGTGGAAGGTGTCCCTTCCCATCACAGGGGAGTTGGAACGAGATGATCCAAGGTCCCTTCCAACCCAAATCATTTTATGTTTCCAGCAATCTGTCCTGGAAAGAATTGGCTCATTGTGTTGACCACAAAATTGATCCATTTAACAATGAAACCATGTGCTGAAGGAAACCGGAAAGATATTTTAGCTCCTAATCTAGGATGTTGGATTGAAGAAACCATGAGAAGAGGCAAGAAAAGAGAATCCTCTTCTCCCAAAGCTGAGGTACTCACCTCATCTAAAGGATGGTAAGCTCCATAGTTGAAGGTGTTTCTGGTGCGCTCCCTTTGTTGATCGCAGGCCATATCTTCCTTTTCTTTATCCAACACAACCTAAAAGAAGACTTCCAAATGCTGAGAAAAGCCTGATCATTTTGGAAACTCCTGACCAAACACTTATCTCAAAAAACGAAATGGTGCGCTGCGTACCGGCTCCAAACTTCAAGCAACTACGGAGCAAATATAGAACAGTTTGGGTTGGAAGGGACCTTAAAGATCATCGAGTTCCAATTTCCCAGGCCATGGGCAGGGACATCCCACTAGATCAGGCTACCCAGGGCCTCATCCAACCTGGCCTTAAAAACCTCAAGAGATGGAGCATCCACAGCCTCTCTTGGTAACTTATTCCAGTGTCTCACTGCTCTCATAGCGAATGAGAGTATGAGAATCATCTTTGAGGTCCCTTCCAATTCAAGCCGTTCTATGATTCTATGAAGAAATGTTGAATAGGTGCCCAAGGGAGTGACTTTTACCTCACGCGGACTTGCTGATCGCTTCTGGGTTACAGTGCTGAGTTGCTCTTAACACGGTCTACCGAATGTAAACTTGAATGCTGTGATTCAAGCAGCTTCCAGCACTGAAAGGAGCTCCAGGAAAGCTGGGGAGGGGGGTTTGATCAGGGAGTGCAGGGATAGGATGAATGGGAATGTTTTTTGTCTGAAAGAGGGGAGATTGAGATGAGATCTTCAGAAGAAACTTTTTCCTGTGAGGGTGGAAGAGGCTCTGGAACAGGTTGCCCATAAAAGTGGTGGCTGCCCCATCCCTCGAGGTATTGGAAGCCAGGCTGGATGGGGCTTTGATCACCCTGATCCAGTGGGAGGTGTCCCTGCCCATGGCAGGAGGGTTGGAACTGGATGGGCTTTGAGGTTCCTTCCAACCCAAACCATTCTATGATTCTATGATTCTATGATTCTATGATTCTATGATTCTAGGATTTTAGGATTCTAGGATTCTAGGATTCTATGACTGGGCAGCTGGATCTAGTGGGAGGTGTCCCTGCCCATCACAGAGGAGCTGGAACGAGATGATCCAAGGTCCCTTCCCACCCAAACTATTCCACCATTCTATGCTTCCATTAAATTGGAATATAAATGAGTCCATGAATGAATGAATGAGGCCGAATTGTGAATCACTGTTTGTTTCCAGAGGCTGAGAGGAGACCTCATTGCTCTCTCCAACTCCCTGCGAGGAGGTTGTGGAGAGGAGGGAGCTGGGCTCTTCTCCCAAGGGACAGGGGACAGGATGAGAGGGAATGGCCTCAAGCTCCACCAGGGGAGGCTCAGGATGGACAGCAGGATGAAATATTTCCCGGGAAGGGTCGTTGGTCCCTGGCAGAGGCTGCCCAGGGAGGGGGTTGAGTCCCCTTCCCTGGAGGGGTTTAAGGGACGTGTGGACGAGGTGCTGAGGGACATGGGTTAGTGTTTGATAGGAATGGTTGGACTCCATGATCCGGTGGGTCTTTTCCAACCTGGTGATTCTATGATATAAACCCCAGCCATGTGCCAACAGCATTACCTACCTGCAGATCTTCAATCAGGATGGAGTACTCAATCCCACAGGACTCCAGGAAGGCTTTGACTGCTTGGACACTGTTAGCGGGGATTCGCACATCCACAGGGAGTGAAGGGGTGGAGGGATTTCTCCAGAAGTCAAGCTGAAAAGAGAAAGGAAAATGGATTTGGTTTGGGGAAGAAATTCTGCAAAGAGCTCTTATAAAGCTTTAGAAATGCTGATTTCTCCCAGATTGAACAACTCTTGCAGTAATTGTGTCTCATCAGGCTTACAGCACGATCCCTTCTTTATAGAATCATAGAATCACCAGGTTGGGAAAGACCCATCGGATCATGGAGTCCAACCATTCCCATCAATCACTAACCCATGTCCCTTAAACCCCTCCAATGAAGGTGACTCGATCCCCTCCCTGGGCAGCCTCGGCCAGGGACCAATCACCCTTAGCCTGGCCTCACAACGACCTTGTATCATTGAATGAAGATCCACAGGAGGCTAAAGTCAGCTTCGTCACTGATTTTAGAGCTTCAGTTACATAAGCAAGAGGAGATTTTAGTCTTCTGCCATGAGGGTGCTTGACCACAGTGGCTGAACGTGAGCCAGCAGTGGCCCAGGTGGCCAAGAAGGCCAACAGCCTCCTGGCTTGGATCAGACACGGGGTGGCCAGCAGGAGCAGGGAAGAGATTGTCCTTCTGGACTTGGTGCTGGGGAGGCTGCATCTAGAATCCTGGGTTCAGTTTTGGGCCCCTCACTCCAAGAAAGACCTTGATGGGCTGGAAAGCGTTCATAGAAGGGAAGGATCTGGGGAAGGGTCTGAAACCCAGGGGCCCTCGGAGCAGCTGAGGGACCTGAGTCTGTTTAGTCTGGAGAAGAAGAGGCTGAAGGGAGATGTCATCGCTCTCTACAACTCCCAGAAAGGACTTTGTGGTGAGGTGGGTTTTGGTCTCTTCTCCCAAGTAACAAGCGATGGGATGAGAGGAGACAGACTCAAACACAAGTTGTGTCAGGAGAGATTTAGATTGGACAGTTGGAAAAGCTTCTTCACTGGCGGAGGGTGCCCAGGGCGGTGGTGGAATCTCCAGCCCTGGAGGTGTTTAAAAACCTTGTAGATGTGTCACTTCAGGACATGGTTCCAGTACCTGAAGGGGCTACAAGAAAGCTGGGGAGGGACTGTTCGCAAAGGCAAATGTGATGCAAAGTCCTATTTTAGTAAGTCTTACGACAATCCAAAATGTTAGAAAACAATTTCATGGTAGTAACATACCTCGAGGTGTTCCAGTGATTCCAAAAGCTGCAACTTCTTAACCTCCTCCTCATTTTTTGTCTTGATTCGGAGAACCTGGTGCCTGCAGTAGAATCATAGAATTGTTAAGATTGGAAAAGGTCTCCAAGGTCATCCAGTCAACCATCAATGCAAAAGCACCATGCCCACTAAATCACATCCCAAAGCAACACATCTAAAATCATTTTCAACACCTCCAGGGATGGAGACTACACCAATTCCCTGGGCAGCCTCTTCCAATGTTGAACCGCTCTTTCAGAGAAGAAATTTTTCCCGATGGCCAGTCTGAACCTCCCCTGGTTCTCGAGGACATTTCCTCTCATCCCATCCCTTGTTACTTGGGAGAAGAGACCAACACCCACCTCGCTACAACCTCCTTTCCAGGAGCTGCAGAGAGCAATGAGATCTCCTCTCAGCCTCCTCTTCTCCAGACTAAACAACCCTCAGCTGCTCCTCATCCCACTTGTGCCCCAAATGCAATAAGACTTCAGAAACAGTCTCAAAAAGGGGTCTGGATGAAGTAGCTCATTAGTGAGATCAAGAATTTGATTTTTTTTTTAACTTTCATGCTACCAGTCAATACAGATTCCCTCGATATCATTGATTTAGTGTCACCCAAGGGTTCAAAAACAACTTTCAGGGCTAGGCTGCTGCAAGTGCAGACTAGTAACTGGTTTAATGGCCATATTTAAGATTTCATCAGAAACTAGACATCAGGTGGATGAGTTTTTAACTGCTTACAAGGATTGGTTTTGCATCTATAGGTTATATTTTTTTGTCAAGGATTTGCAGAAAAATATTCTGATTGAGTTTGCAGTCGATCAAATGCTTGGGGAGCACTCTGCAACAAAGCAAACTAAACGATAATGCAGGATTCATAGAATCATTTGGTTGCAAAAGATCTTTGAGTTCATCAAGTCCAACTGTCCCTGTCCACTACTAAACCAGATCCCTGAGCACCTCATCTCCCCACCCTTTAAATGGATGAGGACATGGGGACTCCACCGCCTCCCTGGGCAGCCTCTTCCATTGCTTGAGAACCTTTTTGGTGAAGACATTTTTCTTGATGTCCAATCTGAGCCTGCCCTGGTGCAACTCGAGGCCATTCCCTCTCATCCCATTCCTTTTTACTTGGGAGAAGAGACCAGCACCCACCTCTCTACAACCTCCTTTCCAGGAGCTGCAGAGAGCAATGAGGTCTCCCCTCAGCCTCCTCTTCTCCAGGCTCAAGAACCCCAATTTCTTCAGCCACCTCTCATACCCTTGTTCTCCAGCCCCTTTGCCAGCTTTGTTGCCCTTCTCTGGGTGAGCTCCAGCGCCTCAATGTCCTGTTTCATTCCATCTTTCTTCATTCAGACAGCTGATAAACTTCCCTGTGTTGTCAGAAGCTGATAGCATCAAATGGTGGCTTGCACAATTCCACATGGAATGAATCACAGTCTGGAATCACCTCATTCTACTGGTTACAGAGGTAAATTCAGCGATGAACTTCGACTACGCGTGGTACAGGACATGGTGATAACGATGTAAGGGTAGGAGCTGTTGGAACAGGGGCCAGAGGAGGCTCCAAGGATGATGCGAGGGCTGGAGAACCTCCCATCGGAGGACAGGCTGGGAGAGTTGGGGTTGTTCAGCCTGGAGAGGAGAAGGCTCCAAGGAGACCTTAATGCAGCTTCCAGTACCTGAAGGGGCTACAGGAAAGCTGGGGAGGGACTGTTCCCAAAGGCTTGTGGTGACGGGACGAGGAGCAATGGGGATAAACTGGAGAGGGGCAGATTTAGGCTAGACATAAGGAAGATTTTCTTCATTATGAGGGTGATGAGGCACTAGAAGAGGTTGCCTAGGAAAGCGGTGGCTGCCCCATCCCTGGAGGTGTTCAAGACCAGGTTGGATGGGGCTTTGATCAGCCTGGTCCAGCGGGAGGTGTCCTTGTCCATGGCAGGGGGGTTGGAACTGGATGGGCTTTTGGGTCCCTTCCAACTCAAACTATTCTATGATTCTACTCTAATGTAAGGTCTCTGGAATGGTTTTTAGATCGCTAAAAGCATATTTCCCACCCAAATACAGAGTGTTTCAGGCTGCTTGGTGAAACAGCTACAAACAAACAGCATCACGAGGAGAGGCTGATGAGCTCAGGCTTGTTTAGACTGATCTCATCACAGCCTGCAGGAAATCTGGGGTGAGGTTCCTTATCAGGAAGTGCAGTGATAGGACAGGAGGGAACGATTTGGAGCTGAAAGAGGGGAGAATTAGATTAGAGATTAGGAAGAAATGTTTTCCTGTGAGGATGGGGAGGCCCTGGCACAGCTTGACCACAGAATTGGTAGCTGCCCCATCCCTGGAGGGGTTCAAGGCCAGGTTGGATGGGCTAGGAGCCCCTGATCCCATAGGAGGTGCCCCTGCCCATGGCAGGGGGGTTGGAACTGGATGATCTTGAAGGTTCCTTCCAACCCAAACCATTCTATGATTCTATGATTTTATGATTTTATGATTTTATGATTCTATGATCCTATGATCCTATGATTCTATGATTCTATGATCCTATGATCCTATGATTCTATGATTCTATGATCCTATGATCCTATGATCCTATGATCCTATGATTCTATGATCCTATGATCCTATGATTCTATTCTACGATTCTAACTACAGTGGAAGAAGATAAATTTTCAACGCACTGTACAGACAATGGTTGGAAATAAGAATTCAAATGGCTTCAAAATGTGAGGATTAAGCATTTAAAGAGAAATAAGGAACTTCAAATGCCGAGAGAAACTAGTGACCTGTCTCATCTGAAGGTAGATTCTGATATACTTTGTGCCAGACCTGCTCTGTCAAGCTGACCACTCGAGTTCTGCAGAGAAGCTCAGCTCTAGATCAAGGCTTGAGAATCTTTTCTAGGCACAATCAAAGCCAAACCGAAGCCTTGGGTGAACGTGAACTTAGGAAGTCAGCGCCGCAGTGAGACTCTTCTCCTTAGAAACCCCAAATGAACTTAGAGAAGGATTCCTTCAAACACCGGAGTACGAAAGCTGCAGGACAAGTCAGTCAAAAAAAGCAAAGAATGTGCCCCAGGCAGGTTTTGTAAAGTGAAGATCATGAAAAACAACTGGAAAACGTGGCCTTAAAAGATCTCCCACAAAATGACAACTCACCCGACAAAAGTTTCCAGGCACAAGGAAGCCCCGAAGAGGGCACTGAAGATCAAAATCAGCTTCATGGTTGATCCGGAGTTCAACTCAGCCTGGCAAAGGTGAATTTATACAGGAATTGTTAAGAAACCCTTTTTTTCCGATAACACGCATCTGTGTTCCATGTGACTACGTTCTCAGATTTATCAGCGCTTTCAAGGCAACCAAGAGATTAGGAGGCTGATTCCACTCCCCAAAAATAGTATTTTCCACTTCCACGTTGAAACCTGTAAGATGGAAACTGTTTTCAAAGCTTTGCTGACAAAGCTGCTTGGTGTCCTTCTACACATTCTTCTACACAGAGGAAGACAGAGTCAAACTGAACATCATCCCAGTTTTCAATGGGGTGAGGAGCTCCACCAGTTGCCTCTCCCACTATAAAAATGACATTGAGGTCCTCAAGTGTGTCCAGAGAAGAGCAACAAAGCTGCTGAAGGGCTGGAGAACAAGTCTGAGGGACCTGGAGTTGTTCAGCCTGGAGAAGAGGAGGCTGAAAGGAGACCTCATCACTGCCTACAACTCCCTGAAAAGAGGTTGTAGTGAGGTGGGTGTTGGTCTCTTCACCCAAATAAGACGTGATAGGACAAGAGGGCATGACCTTAGGCTGGATCAGGGGAGGTTCAGATGGGACATTAGGAAAATCTTCTTCAACGAAAGGGTTCTCAAGCATCTGGCTTATGTCTATAAGCGCGTAACTTGTATATAAGAGGGGATTTATAGCATGGGCTTGGCCTAGGCTATGAGAGAGAACTTGGTGTGTAGCAGGGAGGACCCAGAGCCTGCATGCTGTCACCACAGCAATTATCATAGAATAATCAGGCTGGAAGAGACTCACCAGATCATCGAGTCCAACCATTCCCATCAATCACTAACCCATGTCCCTCAGCACCTCATCTACCCGGCCCTTAAACCCCTCCAGGGAAGGGGACTCAACCCCCTCCCTGGGCAGCCTCTAACAGGGACCAATCACCCTTTCCAGGAAGAATTTTTTCCTAATGGTCATCCTGAGCCTCCCCTGGTGGAGCTTGAGGCCATTCCATCTCGTCCTGTCCCCTGTCCCTTGGGAGAAGAGCCCAGCTCCCTCCTCTCCACAACCTCCTCTCAGGGAGTTGGAGAGAGCAATGAGCTCTCCCCTCAGCCTCCTCTTCTCCAGGCTAAACAAGAAATAATCACTTGAATTGAATATTTTTGCTGGAGTGAGATCTTGCTGCCACCTGTGTCTTTGTAGCAAGGCCACTAGAAACCTACAGCAGGAGAAAAGCCCATAACCAAGAATCATAGAATCATTAGGTTGGAAAAGACCTTTGAGATTATCAACTCCAACCATCCCTGTCCACTACTAAATCGTATCCCCATGCACCTCATCTCCCTTCCTTTTAAACACCTCCAGGATGGGGACTCCACCACCTGCCTAGGCAGCTTGTTGCAGTGCTTGAGAACCCTTTCAGTGAAGACGTTTTTCCTTAGGAAAGGAGGTCTGACAATTCCCAGAGGTTCTCAGCCATCACGCTCTCAACATTTGTCGGCACCTTCCTAGGGAGCCTCCCTCTACAGCTTGGACAGGAGCTTCTTGGGTTCACAGCAGACTCCAGGCACGTCTTTTATAAGGACAGGTCTTGTGTTTTGGGGAACAAAAGGAGCCTCAGGCAGGGATTCTGCCTGCTTTGACATACAGGAATTAGTCATCCTGCAATTCCTGTAACTTGGAGGCACAGTGAGGAGGAGAACACACACTCTGCAGGGTGTTAAGGATGTTCCTGCGAGTCCTCGGGTCTTTGAGGTTGAACATAACCCAGTCTTTGGGAAACAAGATCTCCACTCCCCTCAACATAAACCGTTCAACTTAAGTTTATCTCTGGTGGGCAGGGGGGTTGGAACTAGATGATCTTTGAGGTCCCTTCCAACCCAAACTCTTCTATGATTCCATGATCTTAAGAGATGGAAACCATCACGAGGGTGATAGGACGAGGGGCAGATTTAGACTAGACATAAGGAACAATTTCTTCACTATGAAGGTGGTGAAGCCCTGGAAGAGGTTGCCCAGGGATGTTGTGGCTGTTCCATCCCTGGAGGTGTTCAAGGACAGGTTGGAAGCCAAACTATTCTGTGATTCTGTGAGACTTCCCTGCTTCTGGCACTACAATAATTCTGGTGGAAACCAAATCCCACCTGTAGCTTATGGCCTTCACTTTTCTACAAAGCACCGACAGGCTCGCTCTTTGAAAACAGGAAGGAAGGATTTAATTAAGAGCAAAATTATAGCTTGCTTCATTACTCACGCTCCATCCTGCAGGGATTTACAGGCTGCCAAGAGATCCTGCCAAACATGATGTCAGGGTCTAGGGCACGTCAGCAACTCCGAGTGCCCTGACCAGCCTCACCTGAGGCCTCCACCCGTTGCAGTTAAGGAATTGCGTTTAACCTCAAACCTTTGAACCCACTCCCAATCCCTGCTGAAGGCTTCCCTAGAGAATCCCGCAGCACTGTGACCTCCTCCTGTAGTCATGAGATCCTGGAGGGTCTGGAGATCATAGAATCATAAAATCATAGAATGGTTTGGATTGGAAGTGACGTTAAATACCATCCAGTTCCATGGGCAGGGACATTTCCCACAGGATCAGGTTGCTCAAAGCCTTAAGCTAGGATCAGTCCATGAACCACAGCCTCAAACAGGACCTGTTGAGGCTCTGGAGCGAGTCCAGAGAAAAGCAACGAAGCTGGGGAAGGGGTTGGAGAACAAGCCTGAGGGCCCTGGGGGTGTTTAGCCTGGAGAAGAGGAGGCTGAGGGGAGAGCTCATTGCTCTCTCCAACTCCCTGAGAGGAGGTTGTGGAGAGGGGGGAGCTGGGCTCTTCTCCCAAGGGACAGGGGACAGGACGAGAGGGAATGGCCTCAAGCTCCACCAGGGGAGGCTCAGGATGGACAGCAGGATGAAATATTTCCTGGAAAGGGTGATTGGTCCCTGTTAGAGGCTGCCCAGGGAGGGGGTTGAGTCCCCTTCCCTGGAGGGGTTTGAGGGCTGGGTGGACGAGGTGCTGAGGGACATGGGTTAGTGATTGATGGGAATGGTTGGACTCCATGATCCAGTGGGTCTTTTCCAACCTGGATTCTATGATTCGATGATTCACAGAGTAAGTCCTATGGGCAAAGCCCTTCACAGGCTGAAGCACCTGAGCAAATTCGGGAGCTGCCGGAGCAGGGATGAACCACTCCAGCAAGCCAGAAGCCGAAGATGACAGCAAGGCAGGGATAGAGAGCTCACCACAAGCAGCACAGCCCACGGGACCCAAACTAGAGGAGCAGAGCAGGTCGGATGGCACTGACCAGGGGCGACCACATCCAGGTCTTCAGCTGAGTGATGCAACAGGTCCACAGCCAGGATGTCAAGAACGACGAGTCCACCGTGCACTCACTGCAGCTCAAACAAGGGCCAAACCAAACGGCCTTGGCTTAAAGGCAGCTCTGGCGTCAAGGGGTGGAGGGTGTGTGCTCTACACAAGCTCAATGGGGACAATTAGTGCTCTCGGGGCCCTGACACACCAATGTGGGCAGGGACAGATGCTCTGCACGGTCCTAAGAGGCTGTGGTATCACATAACCTTCCCTGGAGGTGTTGTCACCTTCCCTGGAGGTGTTTAAGGCACGGATGGACGAGGTGCTGAGGGATGTGGTTTAGTGTTTGATAGGAATGGTTGGACTCGATGATCCTGTGGGTCTCTTCCAACCTGGTGATTCTATGATTCTGTGATTCTATAACGAATCACAAAAACCTGAGTGACACATTAAATGAACTTCATCTATCCAAGCTTCGTCTTGTTGCTAATAATTGCAATATCGACCTAAAATTTGCCTGTGTTGTCATTGATGGAGGGATAGAACGGATATGACCCCCCCCTGCCAACTAGAAAGGTCTTCAAAGTCATCAGATTTAGTCATAGAAACATAGAATAGTTTGGGTTGGAAGGGACCTTAAAGGTCATCCAGTTCCAATCCCTCCCTGGGGGAGTCAGTCCTTTCCTGTTGGTGTCTCCTGTCTAAAAAAGGTTCTTGCAACCAAGATACCACATGACAGTCTCTTCAGTCACACGGGAAGGGTGAAAAAGGCCATGGTTTGTGGTCCTCTTTGTCTCCCATCCTCTCAAAATAAGTATTCGGCGATTCAGAAGGAATTGGGAAGAAATGACCCATGCTGGACCGAGGCTTCCTTGTGCTCCTGGTTCCTCACTTGTCCCCTCTGCCCTCTCCCCATCGATTCTTCATCACCTCCTGCTCTCCCACAGGGTCCTGGGCATTTTATAGATTGATCTTTGAGCCAACCTATAACTCTAAATGGTCTGATTTACCTTTTTGAACTGCTTTCTTCTGAACAGAATTGTGCATCTTGGACTTTTTGGAGGATCTGGTTCAGGAAAATCCCAAGCACATCCTAGGCTGGATGGAGAATGGGTTGGGAGCAGCCCTGAGGAGAAGGACTTGAGGTGCAGCTGGATGAGAAGCTCAACGTGAGCCGGCAACGTGCGTTCACAGCCCGGAAACCACCCGCGTCCTGGGCTGCATCCAAAGAAATGGGACCAGCAGGGCAAGGGACTGGATAGAGGACTCCAGGTGAGGTCTCATGAGAGCAGAGAAGAGGCTTTGAGTTTGAGGACATCTGGATGAACTGGGAATAACAAGAAGAGGATGGGAAGGGCACTGGGAGGGATGCAATCAGTCACCTAAACATGGAGATTAAAGACCGGTTCCAAGAGTGACATCATCCCATGAGATAGTTAGAGGTAATAACAGCTTCTGAGGTTGTGAAAGGCTTCTAGGCCGGGAAGTTTTGTGTGAGGACCATGAGGACTTTCTTCTAAGGGCCAAAAGATGTCAGCAGCAAACACAGAATGAAATTCAGCAAGGCCAAGGGCAAGGTCCTACACCTGGGTCAGGGCAATCCACAGTTTCAGTCGAGGATGGGGATGATGAGATTGGGAGCAGCCCTGAGAAGGACTTGGGGGGCTGGGGGAGGAGAAACTCAACATGAGCCACAACATGCGCTCGTAGCCCAGAAACCCCCCGTGTCCTGGGCTGCATCCAGAGAACGTGGGCAGCAGGGAGGGAGGGGGTTGTCCCCTCTGCTCCTCTCGGGGAGACCTCATCTGGAGGGTTGGGGCCAGGGCTGGAATCCTCAGCAGGAGAAGGAGATGGAGCTGTTGGAATGAATCCAGAGGAGGCTCCAAGGATGATGGGAGGGCTGGAGAACCTCCCGTGCGAGGACAGGCTGAGAGAGTTGGGGTTGTTCAACCTGGAGAGGAGAAGGCTCCGAGAAGACCTTAGAGAGACCTTCCAGTACCTGAAAGGGCTCCAGGAAGGCTGGGGAGGGACTTTTTACAAAGACATGGAATGATAGGATGAGAAGGAATAGCTTTAAACTGGAGAGGGGCAGAGTTAGACTGGACATGAGGAGGAATTTCTTCACCATGAGGGTGGGGAGGCCCTTGATTAAAAGACGAGTGGATGAGTTGCTGAGCGACACGGTTTAGTGATTGATGGGAATGGTTGGACTCGATGATCCGGTGGGTCTCTTCCAACCTGGTGATTCCGATTCCCCTCGGGCTGCAGTACCGCGTTATGACCACATGGCGGCAGCACCGAGGCGTGAGGGGAACAATCCCCCGAGCTGCAGTATCAACTTTGACCACGAGGGGACAGCAGCGAGCAGGGGCCAAGCCAGTCAGGGACTCACCGGGTTGGAAAGGGATCACTGAGTCCAACCATCCCCATCAATCTCTAACCCGTGTCCCTCAGCTCCTCGTCCACCCGGCCCTTAAACCCCTCCAGGGAAGGGGACTCAACCCCCTCCCTGGGCAGCCTCTGCCAGGGACCAATCACCCTTCCCGGGAAATATTTCATCCTGCTGTCCATCCTGAGCCTCCCCTGGTGGAGCTGGAGGCCATTCCCTCTCGTCCTGTCCCCTGTCCCTTGGGAGAAGAGCCCAGCTCCCTCCTCTCCACAACCTCCTCTCAGGGAGTTGCAGAGAGCAATGAGCTCTCCCCTCAGCCTCCTTTTCTCCAGGATAAACACCCCCAGGGCCCTCAGGCTTGTTCTCCAGCCCCTTCCCCAGGTTTGTTGCTCTTCTCTGCACTCGCTCCAGAGCCTCAACATCCTTCTGGTGGGGAGGAACCAGCACTGACCCCAGGATTCGAGGAGCGGCCTCCCCAGGGCCGAGGCCAGAGGGAGAAGAACCTCCCTGGCCATTTCTGATCCAAGCCAGGATGAGAGGAAACAGCCTCAAGTTACACCAGGGGAGGTTTAGATTGGATATTAGGAAAAAAATTTCTTTACTGTCAGAGCGGTGAAGCCCTGGCAGAGGCTGCCCGGGGCAGGGGTGGAGTCTCCATCCTGAAGGGGTTTAAAAAATGTGTGGCCATGGCACTTTGGGACGTGGTTTAGTCGGCACGGTGGGGTTGGGCTGACGGTTGGACTGGGCGACCTCCAGGTCTTTTTTTCAAGGGGGCTACAGGAAAGCTCGGGAGCGGCTCTTTATGAGGGAGTGCAGGAATAGGATGAAGGGGAACAGTTTTCAGCTGAGAGGGGACATTGAGATGAGATCTTAGGAAGAAACATTTTCTTGTGAAGGTGGGGAGGCCCTGGCCCATGTTGCCCAGGGAAGTTGTGGCTGCCCCATCCCTGGAGGTGTTCAAGGCCAGGTTGAATGGAGCTTTGAGCAATCTGGTCCAGTGGGAGGTGTCCCTGCCCATGGCAGGGGGGTTGGAACTGGATGATCTTTATGGTCCCTTCCGACACAATCCATTCTATGATTCTACTCTAAACATGATCACTCACTCTTCCAAGCTCCATGGACACAGGCTGAATCTCCCTTGACCTAGATGAAAGCCTGGACACTTTGTTCACTATAGATAAGAATATCATTGAAGCTCAGATATAATCAAGATTAAGTCTATCTTGAAGTGTTCTTGCTACAGGTCTGCAAGTTCTTCCTCCCGCAGATGAAAATCCTGCCCAGGTGCAGCACAGGAACTTCTCCTGCGTTCTTCTTACCTTCTTGGTTCTCTCTACAGCTTCAAATGAGCTTCTTGAGAGCGTCCAACACAGGAACAACCACAAACCACAGACAGAACACAAAGAGTAAATTTATTTTCGTTACCTTGCCAGCCGGGGGATCCCTGAAGCATCACCCAGGCAGAGGCACACGAAGCGAGGAGGCAGGCGCCGTGGAGCTCGGTTCATGCTAGAGGATCACCAAACCTCCTGGCTTTGCCTCTTATCTCAAGGATTCAGCCAGAGCTTCCCGCTGTGCTTTGCCCTTTCGCACAGCAGAGCAGGAATCTCAAGGAGGTTGGATGGGGGGCGTCCGAGTCTATCACGGCCCCGTGTTATCTAAATGTGGATGTTCTACTCATTCAACACACAAGGCTAAACAACAATCAGTGTGGTAGACGTGTTTTTCTCCACCCCAGCTTGAGTCACTTGAGTGTGTTTATAATCATCCTCACCAAACTTCACTTATTTTCCCGCAATGACCTTACCCAATGTTACTGAACAAGATGTTTTGCTCGGTTTCTATCCACGCTGCATCCCTCCTCCCATCGTGAACCGAGACATTCGTGGCAGGACTGATCTCAAATACCAACTTCACCCCAGCGTTCACACTTCTCAAGTCACCTTGCTTAGGTTTTCTCCCCAAGAATAAAAAGAAAAGCCAAGAAAGGAGGGGTGAAGCAACAATATTAGGATCATCTCCACATACTTCATTTATTCAGCTGGAAGAAAGGGGAGGAGTAGGACAAGTGTAAAAAAAAAGATTTGAGCTCTCAGGAAATCCATCTGCTCCGGGAAACCAAGGAGCATATTTTCTCTGGATAAAAAAGCTGCACCTAAAGTGTTGATTTGTTTGCTGAAGAGTTCTTTGATCGTGGAAAAATGACAATATTCCAGAAGCATTTGGCCAACGCCCTCAGTCTCACGGTGTTAAGGGTGGGATTGTCCTGTGCAGGGACAGGAGCTGGACTCGATGATCCTTGGGGGTCTCTTCCAACTCAGGACACGCCCGGATTCTATGATGAAAGCTGCAAACAGCAGAATTACTGACAGAGCAGCTGGGAACAGCTTGATCGCTTTCAGCCTTAATGACTGATTCTCCTTTCAGCTCTTGAGATCTTCCAGACAAAGCTGCTCCCATAGAGATGACCCAATCTAAACATCCCGCATGGGCAAATATGCTGGTGTTTATGATCAAATACCACAACAAGAACCATGGAAGTCACGTTCTTTTGATAGTTCTCCACGCTGATAACCATTTGAAGGTCTTTTGTATACATTAGAAATCCTCCACGCTCCGTCGTCCAGCTCTGCTGGAGCTCTTCACAAACGTAGCGTTACTTTTTTAAAGCCTGCTGCAAGGTGACAATCTGGGACACAGAATGAAGGGGATATTTGTGCCCTGAAATTTAGCCTTTAAATATGAAAGCAAGTCAAATACTGCCACCCGGATCCAGTTTTCCTGAACCTGCTCTGCACGGTTGTGGCTGAGCTTCAGTGTTTATACAGGAACATGCACTCAGACACATAAACACAGCAGCATCTTTCTAATTCCAAATCCGTGTTTACAGACGTTTTGTTTGCTTTAAAAAACCCACCGTCTCTTCTTTCTGGCCTGTGCACACCCTTCTGTCTCTTGGCAGAGCATTTTCTCCCACCTTGGTTTAAACACTGTGCCGACGGTTGTTGATCATGGCCACGATGTGTGACAGGTCCAAACTTTTCATCAGAACCTCCATGAACTCCTCATCTTTCCTTGCTCCCTCCACAAATTCTTCCAGAGAAAGTTCACCTGTGGTAAACACGGACAGAAGGCATCAGAGTCATTCCAATCCACAATTTGAACAGGAAAAGGAGTAGAGCCATCTAACTTCAGAATCATAGAATAGTTTGGGTTGGAAGGGAACTTAAAGATCATCCAGTTCCAACCCCCTTGCCATGGGCAGGGACACCTCCCACTGGATCAGGTGCCCAAGTCTCCATCCAACCTCGCCTTGAACCCCTCCAGGGATGGAGCAGCCACAACTTCCCTGGGAAACCTGTTCCAGGGCCTCCCCACTCTCATTGTGAAGAAATTCCTCCTCATGTCCAGTCTAACTCTGCCCTTCTCCAGTTTATCCCCATTGCCCCTCATTCTATCACTCCAGGCCTTTGTGAACAGTCCCTCCTCAGCTTTCTTCAGGTACTGGAAAGTCGCTCTAAGGTCTCCATGGAGCCTTCTCTTCTCCAGGATGAACAACCCCAAGTCTCTCAGCCTGTCCTCACATGGGAGATGCTTCTGACCTATTAGTGAACTTCCGGTACCTGAAGGGGTCCGACAATAAAGCTGGGGAGAGACTTTTTACACAGGCTTGTGGTGATAGAATGAGGGGGAACAGATTTAAACTGGAGAGGGGCAGATTTAGACTAGACATGAGGAAGAATTTCTTCCTGATGAGAGCGGTGAGACACTGGAAGAGGTTTCCCAGGAGAAGCTGTGGCTGCCCCATCCCTGGAGGGGTTCAAGGCCAGGTTGGATAGAGCCTCAGGCAGCCTGATCCAGTGGAAGGTGTCCCTGCCCATGGGAGAGGGTGGAACTGGGTGATCTTTAAGTTCCCTTCCAACACAAACTATTCTATGATCCTAAGAAAGGAAGACACGGGTGTCTCTCTGTAGCACAGAGACCATCGGCATTGGATGACAAAGACCATCTTACCATCTCCATTCACATCAATTTTGTTGAAGACTCGGTTGGTGAACTCTTCTGCACTAGTTTCATGGTCGCCACCATTAATAGCTCGAATAGCCTGAAGGAAAAGAGCAAGAATAGGAAGCTGCTTCATGGCTCCCAGAACGATAGACTGATTCCCCTGACAGTGTAGAGGTGGAACAAGACAGTCTTGCCTTGTACCTTCACCAAACAAATGAACCAGCATTGTAGGAAAACACAGCAGAAGTCATCTGGCCTCATGGTTGGCAGTGAAGGGTGCAAAGGGAGCATGGAATGAGCAATGAAACCCAGAGGGTCACCCTAAATCTGCTTAGGTAGAGGTTAAGCACTCCAGAAATTGCAGAACCAAGATCTACCTGATGGATTGACTTTCTATCACCCTATGGTCCACCAAGGTCCACTATCAAACACCCTCTGCATGTGACATTATCAAGCTCCTTCATTATATGCCGCGGTCACTTATTTCTGGTCCTGCTTTCCCTATTTCCATTCATATCCCACTTCCTGCATGTCCTTCTTCTCCCCAAAGCTCTGGAAATTCATTTTCAGCTTGAGAAGTCTGAGCATCCTTCACTCCTGTGTACTACAAGTCAGCTTATCCATAACCATACACAGTTCTCTTTCCTTGCCTAATTGTTCCTTATTTTTTTAATTATGTCCATGAAATATGCGATTCAAGAGCCTTCGTATTCTTTCTAGGACTATTCCTTTTCTACCTTTTACCTTCTGATATTTGACAAGACTCTTTGTTCCTTCCCAAATGCCGTTTTACTAAAACTAAGCACCAACTCAACAACCTCCTAAGGCTGCCAAAACCCACACTGAACTGCACCCATAAAATTCAAAGGGCAGTAAATCGGTTGCCACCAATTATCGCCCACAGGACCATTTTCTCAAGAGCTTTGAGTTGAGCAATGAGTATCTGCTGCTTCACTACGACGTCTCATTATTTCTGTTGCAAGTTACTGGTAGGAGGCTGTATACGAGGGGATTCTGCCCCTCTGTTCCTCTCTTGGGAGACCTCAGCTGGAGTGTTGTGTCCAGTTCTGGAGTCCTCAACATAAGAAGGAGATGGAGCTGTTGGAACGGGTCCAGAGGAGGCTACAAAGATGATCAGAGGGATGGAGAACCTCCCATAGGAGGAGCAGATTTAGGCTTGCTATGAGGAAGAATTTCTTCACCATGAGAATGATGAGACCCTGGAACAGGTTGCCCAGGGAAGTTGTGGCTGCCCCCTCCCTGGAGGTGTTCAAAGTCAGGTTGGATGGGGCTTGGATCACCCTGATCCAGTGGGACGTGTCCCTGCCCATGGGAGGGAGTTGGAACTGGATGATCTTGAAGGTCCCTTCCAACCCAAACTATTCTGTGATTCTATGATTACAGTTCTTGATTTGGTGTGATCTCTTCAATGCCCAGCACTAAAAGTCATATATAGATAAGTCTTTAAGTATGGGGGACCTTATGATCATCCAGTTCCAACCCCCTGTCATGGGCAGGGACGCCTCCCACTGGATCAGGCTGCTCCAAGACCCATCCAACCTGGCTTTGAACACCTCCAGGGATGGGGCAGCCACAGCTTCTCTGGGCAACCTGGACCAGTGCCTCACCACCTTCATAGCAAAATATTTCTTCCTAAGATCTCATCCCAATCTCCCCTCTTTCAGCTTTAAACTATTCCCCCTCACCCTGTCCCTGCCCTCCCTGATCAAGAGCCCCTCCCCAGCATTCCCATAAGCCTCCTTTAAGGACTGGAAGGTTGATAGAAGATCTTCCTGGAGCCTTCTCCAGGCTGAACAACCCAAACTCTCTCAGCCTGTCCTCATATTGGAGGTGCTCCAGGCTTCAGATCATCTTTGTGGCCTCCTCTGGACTTGCTCCAACAGCTCCATGTCCTTCCTGTGCTGAGGACTCCAGAACTGGACTCAGGACTCCAGGTGGGGTCTCAGCAGAGCAGAGTAGAGGGGCAGAATTCCCTCTCTCAAACTGCTGGTCCCACCGCTTTGGATGCTGGCCCAGGATTACATTGGTTTTCTGGGCTGCAAGTGCCCATTGCCAGCTCCTGATGAGCTTCTCAGCCACCAACCCTTCCAAATCCTTCTCTCTTCAGGGCTGCTCTCAATCCATTAATCCAGTCATGGAGTCTGAAATCTTGGAATGTGCTATTTAGGTCCTAGGCAGATAAAAGTGTTGTACGGAGTTAGCTGTGATGTAACATGCACCGTGGTGGTAGAGAAGAACCTATCAAGTCTGCTTACTGGACTATGGGATGGTGGGTCACTCTGCTAGAAGACAAACTGCTGTTAAAACAGGTCTCATCCCTGATCATCCAGGTGGAGAACAGTGAAATTCTTACTTGTGTGGTGGATTTCATCTTTCAGGTAAGAAGAAAGGACACAGAGACCTCTACAGACTCACCTTAATGATGTTGAGTAATTCATGTCGATCAATGCAGCCGTTGCCGTCGACATCATAGAGCTTGAAATACCATCGCAATTTCTGCTCCATCTTCCCACGGAGAACGAGGCTGAGGGCAGCCACATATTCCATGAAGTCAATATATCCATCCTGGGGGGAAAAGGAAAACTGAATTGTGCCAGGAACAAACGGAGGGAGTTATGGTTCTGGAGCTGCTTTTATTGCTCTTTAGATGCACAGCTACATGAGAAAGAAACACAATAGCACAGAGACTTGGACTTAGAAAAAAGCTTTAGAGTTCACACACGTACACACACACAATTTCTCTGGCTACCTTTACGATCTCCTAAATACCTGACCTTAAGGAACCTTAAGGATCATCCAGTTCCAGCCCTGCCATGGGCAGGGACACCTCCCACTGGATCAGGGTGATCCAAGCTCCTTCCAACCTGGCCTTGAACCCCTCCAGGGATGGGGCAGCCACAACTTCTCGGGGCAGAAAAATATACCTGTATTGGATAGTAGAGACTGCAGGATCCAAACAAGATAGAAATCAGTATGACATTCATAAAAGAAATCATTTCTAGGTATTTGGCAGCTGAATTCAATCTCAATGACAAAGGAATTTGGTTTTATGGCAGCCCAGGAAAATTCAGCTTTGGTCTGGCTCCAGGGTTCTGAAATGGTTGGAGCAAATGCCTGAGAGTCAAGGAGGAACCGGTCACAGAGACGTGAAGGTGGTGGGAAATCACAGGGTCAGTTTTGAAGGGAAGTCCAAGGTGTGAGCAAAGAGCATTGGTTTTGACGACACGTGAGAAGGCAGAGAAAGAGTTAAAGAATTAAGGAACTTAAAGCATGAAGGAATATTATAAAATTCTGTAAGTTAAGCGTGGAGCAACCAGGCTCCGTTAGGGTAGCTGAGGATTCGTGGTGGATGTAAGGACTGGAAATGACCGCAAATCTCAGAGAAGGTCCTTTCTCATCCTCAAGTTCTCTTTGCCCTGGGTGAGGTTTGCGATGAGAAGCAGTTTTATAAACTAAACCCACGCATTTACAGCTCGTGAGCAAGTCTTTCCCTGTTGTCTTAAGGGAAATGAGGAGATATGATAAGTATATCCATGGAGGACTTGGATATTATTGATAGTTGATCGTGATAAATAAAGTATTGTATTAATAAAATAATAAGAATAGGTTTGGGAAATTAGTCGTTATGGCAACTACAAGAATTCTGCTCCATTGTCCCATGGGCAGCCCCTTCCTCACCTGCTTTGAAATCCAGTCCAGCCGAATCAACAGATTGTGTAAGAAATATCAGACTTAGAACATGGAATCATAAAATCATAGAACCACCAGGTTGGAAAAGACCCATCGGATCATCAAGTCCAACCATTCCTATCTTGTAGGTTTTAGATGTGATGATGATTGAAAGGTCACCTGCTTTTGAGTATGGTCGTAGACTACATATAGGTATAAGAACAGCTTGACGTTTATATTTGAAGTTTGAAGGTGTAAAGATGTGTCTCAAGAGAGAAGATAATTGACTTTGATGACCGGAGGAGGAACGTGACGAAGACCAGGGAAGGTTCAACTTGGCTGACCAACCCCAACTAGATCAAAGATTATGAATAACTGCTTCAAGTTATGGAGCAAAAAATAATGAAACTTTCATTTATTGAGGGATATAAACATAGTTGGACACCTTTCTGGAACGGATGCAAATAAATATATGTAAAAGGTGGACTAGCAGAGCATTAAAATATTCATTCAGCATCATTGATGTACTCTCCTTACCTGAGTTTGTCATAACTTCATACAGCAAAGTCACAGAAAGCAAAGCTAACCGGCTTGAAAGGCGGAAAGGAGGGCACGATCGCAATTTATAAAAGAACTCTGTTGAAAATTCATCTTCTCTGTCCTCAGCTGAGTTCTCAGGTTCTGAAGGTCAAAAGGGCTGATGTTTCCATCCATGGTCCACGTCTGTGTTCCTACAGGGTGGCTGTTCCTCTGGGTGCTCTTGTTCCATGCCCTTGTTTACAAAAGGAGCTTTGCTTCTTAAGTGGCTGCCTATTAACAGGCTAAGATTAACGAATGTAGGTCCATCTCCACACTCTTACTTCATTCCCCTTGAGATCACTGTCACTTTATTTAGAAGATAATTCCTTATCTCAATACAAACTTAAATTTAAGTGTCTTCTTAAAACAGTGTTTACTGCCTAACATGGGGCTCACAGGAGAACTCTGGAAAGCCTAACAGCCTCAAACAATGTTTTAAGTCCTTAAACACCCCAAGAAATGACTCTCAAAGGATTTTGTAACTCTAAGCTTGCTTTATTTACAATGCAGAGTAGGGCCATCACCTCAGGGAGTGGCAAAGGCCCCCACAAAATCATCAGATATTTATAGAGCATCGTACAATAGGTACCTGATTTGAAAAGTTCTTGGTGTTTTCCCACATGCTTCTAGTTCTTTATTCTTCATTAACTCTAAAGTCCACCTTGATAATTCATCTCCGCTGTCTCATTTCTGTTTTTTCTCAGAATGATGCTTCAACAGGTCATAGAACCACCAGGTTGGAGAAGACCTTTGAGGTCATCGAGTCCAACCATACCTATCTGCCACTAAACCATATCCTTAAACCCCTCATCTCCCCATCTTTTAAACACCTCCAGGGATGGGGACTCCACCACCATCCTGGGCAGCCTCTGCCAGGGCCTGAGAACCCTTTAGGTGAAAAAGGTTTTCCTAATGTCCAATCTGAACCTTCCCTGGTCTTGGTCACGTTCCTCCTCCGGTCATCAAAGTCAATTATCTTCTCTCTTTACACCTTCAAACTTCAAATATAAATGTCAAGCTGTTCTTATACCTACATGTAGTCTATGACCATACTCAAAAGTAGGTAATCTTTCAGTTGACATCACATCTAAAACCTATAGGATAGGAATGGTTGGACTCGATGATCCGATGGGTCTTTTCCAACCTGGTGGTTCGATGATTTTATGATTCCATGTTCTAAGTCTGATATTTCTTACACAATCGGTTGATTCGGCTGGATTGGATTTCAAAGCAGGCGAGGAAGGGGCTGCCCATGGGACAATGGAGCAGGATTCTTGTAGTTGCCATAACGACTAATTTCCCAAACCTATTCTTATTCTATTATTAATACAATATTCTATTTATCACAATCAACCATCAATAATATCCAAGTTCTTCATGGACATATTTATCCTATCTCCTCATTTCCCTTAAGACGATAAGGAAAGACTTGTTCATGAGCTGTAAATGTGTGGGTTTACAGAATCACAGAATAACCAGGTTGGAAGAGACCCACAGGATCGTCGAGTCCAACCATTCCCACCAATCCCTAAATCATGCTCCTAAGTACCTCATCCACCCTAACCTTAAACACCTCCAGGGACGGCGACTCAACCACCTCCCTGGGCAGCCTGTTCCAATGCCTAACCACCCTCTCCGTGAAGAACTTTTTCCTAATCTGAAGCCTAAATCTCCCCTGGTGGAGCTTGAGGCCATTCCCTCTCGTCCTGTCCCCTGTCACTTGGGAGAAGAGCCCAGCTCCCTCCTCTCCACAACCTCCCTCCAGGTAGTTGTAGAGAGTAATAAGGTCTCCCCTCAGCCTCCTCTTCTCCAGGCTGAACAACCCCAGTTCTCTCAGTTGTTCCTCATAAGATTTGTTCTCCAGCCCCTTCCCCAGCTTCGTTGCTCTTCTCTGCACTCGCTCCAGAGCCTCAACATCCTTCTGGTGGGGAGGGGCCTAGAACTGACCCCAGGATTCGAGGAGCGGTCTCACCAGGGCCGAGGCCAGAAGGAGAAGAACCTCCCTGGACCTGCTGGTCACGCCATTTCTGATACAAGCCAAGATGCCATTGGCCTTCTTGGCCACCTGGGCACATTGCTGGCTCATGTTCAGTCGGTTTAGTTTATAAAACTGCTTATCATCGCAAACCTCACCCAGGGCAAAGAGAACTTGAGGATGAGAAAGGACCTTCTTTGAGATTTGCGGTCATTTCCAGTCCTTACATCCACCACGAGACCTCAGCTACCCTAATGGAGCCCGGTTGCTCCACGCTTAACTTACAGAATTTTATAATATTCCTTCATGCTTTAAGTTCCTTAATTCTTTAACTCTTTCTCTGCCTTCTCACGTGTCGTCAAAACCAATGCTCTTTGCTCACACCTTGGACTTTCCTTCAAAACTGACCCTATGATTTCCTACCACCTTCACATCTCTGTGACCGGTTCCTCCTTGACTCTCAGGCACTTGCTCCAACCATTTCAGAACCCTGGAGCCAGACCAAAGCTGAATTTTCCTGGGCTGCCATAAAACCAAATTCCTTTGTCATTGAGATTGAATTCAGCTGCCAAATACCTAGAAATGATTTCTTTTATGAATGTCATACTGATTTCTATCTTGTTTGGATCCTGCAGTCTCTACTATCCAATACAGGTATATTTTTCTGCCCCGAGAAGTTGTGGCTGCCCCATCCCTGGAGGGGTTCAAGGCCAGGTTGGAAGGGGCTTGGATCACCCTGATCCAGTGGGAGGTGTCCCTGCCCATGGTAGAAGGGTTGGAACTGGATGATCTTCAAGACCCCTTCCAACTCAAACCATTCTCTATGATATTTGAATAATAAGAATGAAATCTCCTTCCATCAGTATTTTCTAATCAAGGCCAATGTCCCTCCTCTGGTTATAAAAGTCACTTCTCTTCTCTCTTGAGACACATTTATTCACCTATCTAATCTAGTCACCTACTTCCAGTTGAGGCCAAGTCGATTAATACATGAGAAGGCAGTCTCAATATTCAAAGATGAACTTGCACAAGGTAGATAATAAGACATTATTGACGTTATCTAAGCCATTATCTATGCACATTGATTTGCTCCTTGCATTCAGCTACTTTACATGAGTGTCCCTCGGCAGCTTTCCACGCCAACACTTGTCAGAGAAGACCAAGGTCTCTAAAAGTGCAGGAGCTGGTTTGCTTTTAAGCAGTTAATTTCATAGAATCACCAGGTTGGAAAAGACTTCTTGGATCATTGATTCCAACCATTCCTCTCTGCCACTGAACCATGTCCCTGAGCACCTTGTCTACCCATCTTTTAAATATCTCCAGGGATGGGGACTCCACCACCTCCCTGGGCAGCCTCTGCCAGGGCCTGATGATCCTTTCTGTGAAAACTTTTTTCCTGACGTCCAGTCTGAACCTCCCCTGGTCCATTTCCTCTTGTCGTATCACCTGTTTCTTGGGAGAAGTAGCTGAGAAGACCAGGCACCCAGAGCCAGCTACTGGAGCAAGCAGCATTGTCCATATGTTTGTTGTCCAGGAACTTGAGGCCATTCCCCCTTGTCCTGTCCCCTGTCGCTGGCCAGTACCCTCCTCTCCACAACCTCCTCTCAGGGAGTTGGAGAGAGCAATGAGCTCTCCCCTCAGCCTCCTCTTCTCCAGGCTAAACACCCCCAGGGCCCTCAGGCTTGTTCTCCAGCCCCTTCCCCAGCTTCGTTGCTCTTCTCTGCACTCGCTCCAGAGCCTCAACATCCTTCTGGTGGGGAGGGGCCAGAACTGACCCCAGGATTCGAGGAGCGGTCTCCCCAGGGCCAAGGCCAGAGGGAGAAGAACTTCTCTGGCCCTGCTGGCCACGCCATTTCTGATCCAAGCCAAGATGCCATTGGCCTTCTTGGCCACCTGCCTTGCTGGAGGACTCACCTTGTTCATATCAAACGTGCGGAACATCTGCTCGATGTACTCATTGGCCTCTGGATCCAGCCCTCGAAGCCCAAAGAACTGTTTAAATTCATGCTCCGTCAGCTGCCCAGAAGGACACTCCGTCATGAACTTTTTGTACCAGTGGTGGATCTCAACGGCTTGCAGATCATCCACGGTGGAGCTGCTATTGCTCCCCATGCGTGTGCGTGGGCAGAAGGATGATGTTACAGGGATGATTCTCTTCCTCCCGTAGCTGTCACCGCACTGCCCGCCTGCTCCTGCCCACGGTCAACGTCAATGTCAGTTAAATGAGGGATCAGGCTTGCCACAAGCCTATTAGAAATGTTAATCTGCTCACAGGCTGATTTACAAACCTGAATGCTGAAATGATACAAAAAGGCCTCTTAGAATAGAAAAGAGGTGCCAGATAATCTAGGAAATTAGACCTATTTCAGGAGC
Source organism: Clamator glandarius (assembly GCA_033459285.1). NCBI lineage: Eukaryota > Metazoa > Chordata > Aves > Cuculiformes > Cuculidae > Clamator > Clamator glandarius. The sequence goes on from JAUNZM010000577.1 coordinate 943,778, forward strand.
CAAATCAGAAAGGGTGAGAAGGTTAATCAGACGCTGGCAGCAGGAGCTCTAGTGGCTCGGTACATTGCTCTATTTTTAACTTTGATATAATTATACTTGAGGATAAGAGCAAAAGGCTACAAGATGTGGATTTGAGGTGGAGTAAAGATTGGCTTCTCTAACTGGATTTGAGAGGTGCTTGTCTCAGACAGAAATGTTGCATAACCAGGGGTACAGGACCAGAAAGTGTTATAGAAGTGGCCTATAGAATCACCAGGTTGGAAGAGACCCACGGGATCATGGAGTCCAACCATTCGCATCAATCACTAACCCATGTCCCTCAGCACCTCGTCCACCCGGCCCTTAAACCCCTGCAGGGAAGGGGACTCAACCCCCTCCCTGGGCAGCCTCTGCCAGGGATCAACCACCCTTTTCATGAAATATTTCATCCTGCTGTCCATCCTGAGCCTCCCCTGGTGGAGCTTGAGGCCATTCCCTCTCGTCCTGTCCCTTGGGAGAAGAGCCCAGCTCCCTCCTCTCCACAACCTCCTCTCAGGGAGTTGGAGAGAGCAATGAGCTCTCCCCTCAGCCTCCTCTTCTTCAGGCTAAACACCCCCAGGGCCCTCAGGCTTGTTCTCCAGCCCCTTCCCCAGCTTCGTTGCTCTTCTCTGCACTCGCTCCAGAGCCACAACATCCTTCTGGTGGTGAGGGGCCCAGAACTGATCCCAGGATTCGAGAAGCCGTCTCCCCAGGGCTGAGTACAGAGGGAGAAGAACCTCCCTGGACCTACTGGCCATGCCATTTCTGATCCAAGCCAAGATGCCATTGGCCTTCTTCGCCACCTGGGCCACTGCTGGCTCATGTTCAGTCGCTGTCAACCAACACCCCCAGGTCTTTCTCCTCCAGGCAGCTCTCCAGCCATCATAAATCATAAATGGTTTGGGTTGGAAGGAACCTCAAAGCCCATCCAACCCCTCTTCCACGGGCAGGGACACCTCCCACTGGGTCAAGTTACTCCAAGTCTCTTCCAACCTGGTCTTGAACACCTGCAGGGATGGGGCAAATGTTAGACCGTGTAGGAATAAGCTCATCTCCACACAGAAAAAGGGACACAGAGAAACAACAGCAGGTGGGGGAGGACAAATAATCCCCTCACCTGGTTTATACCAGGACCACCACAGAACCCATGACCATCAACCCATAAAATTGGAGAGATATGGATTTGACAAATCCACTCAGTGGATGAGGAATTGGCTGGATGGTTGCACTCAAAGAGTTGTGGTCAACGGCTCAGTGTCCAAGAGGAGATTGAGAGATGTGGATTTGATGGATAGACCACATGGCCGATGAGGAATTGGCTGGCTGGTCACACTCAAAGTGTTCGGGTCAAAGGGTCAACATCCAAGAGGAGACTGGAGATACACAGATTTGACAGAAGGACAACTTGGTGGATGAGGAATAGGCTGGATGGTTGCATTCAGAGAATTGTGGTCAATGGTTCAATGTCCAAGTTGACAAATGTTCAATTGGTGAGTGAGGGCACTTGCGGAGGGACTTGAGGTGCTTTCTGGTGGGAAATAGGCCTGGAGGGCACGAAGGAGCCGCCTGGAGGGCACGAAGGAGCCGCCTGGAGAATAAGAAGGAGCCAACTGGAGAATAAGAAGGAGCCAACTGGAGAGGGAATGAAGGAGCCGCCTGGAAGGGAATGAAGGAGCCGCCTGGAAGGGAATGAAGGAGCCGCCTGGAAGGGAATGAAGGAGCCGCCTCGAGGGGGATGAAGGAGCCGCCTGGAAGGGGATGAAGGAGCCGCCTGGAAGGGGATGAAGGAGCCGCCTGGAAGGGGATGAAGGAGCTGCCTGGAGGGGGACGAAGGAGCCGCCTGGAGGGGGACGAAGGAGCTGCCTCAAGGGGAACGAAGGAGCCACATGGAGGGGGACGAAGGAGCCGCCTGGAAGGAGGTGAACGAACCGCCTGGAGGGGGACGAAAGAACCGCCTGGAGGGGGACGAAGGAGCCGCCTAGAGGGGGACGAAGGAGCCGCCTAGAGGGGGACGAAGGAGCCGCCTAGAGGGGGACGAAGGAGCCGCCTGGAGGGGGACGAAGGAGCCGCCTGGAGGGGGACGAAGGAGCCGCCTCGAGGGGGACGAAGGAGCCGCCTCGAGGGGGACGAAAGAGCCGCCTCGAGGGGGACGAAAGAGCCGCCTGGAGGGGGACGAAGGAGCCGCCTGGAAGCCCACACCGCCCCATCCCCCTCTAATCCCGCCCCTGACGTCCCTCAAACGCCGCTTCCTCCCTCTTTACGCCTCAAAACCCTTCGCCCCGCTCGCAACAGGCGCTTTTGAGCCGTGTGGCAGGACCAACGCGGCCCCGCGGCGGCTCCTTCGCCGCAATTGGCTGCGGCTCTCGCCAGTCCCGCCTCCCTCGCATTTGATTGGCTTAGGCTCGCGCCCGCCTCAGCGTTCACGTATCTGATTGGCTGCACTCCCTCTAGGGGGCGGGGCCTGGCGGGAGGCGGAAGCGGCGGCCGTTCCGGTGCTGAGGTGGCGACGGCGACGAGGAGGAGGAGGAGGAGGAGGAAGGGGGCGGATCGCGGCAGGTCAGTGTTTTCTCTCGGTGTTATCCGTTCCACAGGGCTCAGCGGGAGGGAGCGGGCTCTACCTGCGTCGTGGGGAACGGCCGAGCCGGATCGAGCGGCTCTGGGCACCGGAGCGACCTTGGGGACCCGCGCGTCCCCGTTCACCCCCCCTCCCCCCGTTCATCTCCCTCGCTCCCTTCATCCCCCTCGCACCGTTCATTCCCAGGCACCGTTCAGTGCCATGAACCCCGTGTAGCGATGCAACCTTGGCCGCCGGAGCAGCCCCATCCACCCGTTCAGCTCCCGTGCACCGTTACCGGCGCAACCCTGGGCGCTGGCGCATCGTGCACTTGGGGCACAACAACCCTGGGCAGCTCCAGACCAGGAGGAGTCTGGCTGGAAAGTGCCTGGAGGAGAAGGACCTGGGGGGGTTGGTTGAACAGGAGCCAGCAGGGGCCCAGGGGGCCAAGAAGGCCAAGGGCATGTTGGCTTGGAGCAGCCCCGGCGTGGCCAGCAGGGCCAGGGAGGTTCTTCTCCCTCTGGCCTCGGCCCTGGGGAGGCCGCTCCTCGAATCCTGGGGTCAGTGCTGGTTCCTCCCCAGCAGAAGGATGTTGAGGCTCTGGAGCGAGTGCAGAGAAGAGCAACGAAGCTGGGGAAGGGGCTGGAGAAGAAGCCTGAGGGCCCTGGGGGTGTTTAGCCTGGAGAAGAGGAGGCTGAGGGGAGAGCTCATTGCTCTCTGCAACTCCCTGAGAGGAGGTTGTGGAGAGGAGGGAGCTGGGCTCTTCTCCCCAGGGACAGGGGACAGGACGAGAGGGAATGGCCTCAAGCTCCACCAGGGGAGGCTCAGGATGGACAGCAGGATGAAATATTTCCTGGGAAGGGTGATTGTTCCCTGGCAGAGGCTGCCCAGGGAGGGGGTTGAGTCCCCTTCCCTGGAGGGGTTTAAGGGCTGGATGGACGAGGTGCTGAGGGACATGGGTTAGAGATTGATGGGAATGGTTGGACTCGATGATCCCGTGGGTCTCTTCCAACCTGGTGATTCTATGAATCTATGATCCCTGTGCACCCACTCATCCCCTTTCAGCCCCCGGCACCAGTGCATCCCCAGGCACTCACATATCCCCGTGCACCAGTGCAACCCTGTGATCTGGAGCAGTCCCCGTGCACCGGTGTGACCTCGGGCACCACAGCAGCCCTGTGCTCTGGTGTGACCCCGTGCACCAGCGCAGCCTTTGGCACCAGCATGACCCCGTGCACCATTCAGCCCCCATGCACTAGTGTGATCACAGGTACCGGTGTAGCCCCGTGCACTGGTGTGACCCCATGAACCAGAGCTGCTCTGTGCACTGGTGTAACCCCAAGCACCGTTTAGCCTCGGGCACCCAGGCATGTCCGGGCACAGTTCAGCCTCGGGAACCAGCGTGACCCTGTGCCCTGGTGTGACCCTGTGCACCAGCGCAACCTCTGGCGCTAGTGTGACCCCGGGCACCATTCAGCACCGTACACCGTTCAGCGCCGTGCGCTGGCACATCCCTGTCCACCGTACACCGTTCAGCGCCGTGCGCTGGCACATCCCTGTCCACCCATTTAACCCTGTCCACCCATTTAGCCTTATCATAGAATCATAGAATCACCAGGTTGGAAGAGACCCACTGGATCATGGAGTCCAACCATTCGCATCAATCACTAACCCATGTCCCTCAGCACCTCGTCCACCCGGCCCTTAAACCCCTCCAGGGAAGGGGACTCAACCCCCTCCCTGGGCAGCCTCTGCCAGGGAACAATCACCCTTCCCGGGAAATATTTCCTCCTGCTGCCCATCCTGAGCCTCCCCTGGTGGTGCTTGAGGCCATTCCCTCTCGTCCTGTCCCCTGTCCCTTGGGAGAAGAGCCCAGCTCCCTCCTCTCCACAACCTCCTCTCAGGGAGTTGCAGAGAGCAATGAGCTCTCCCCTCAGCCTCCTCTTCTCCAGGCTAAACACCCCCAGGGCCCTCAGGCTTCTTCTCCAGCCCCTTCCCCAGCTTCGTTGCTCTTCTCTGCACTCGCTCCAGAGCCTCAACATCCTTCTGGTGGGGAGGAACCAGCACTGACCCCAGGATTCGAGGAGCGGCCTCCCCAGGGCCGAGTCCAGAGGGAGAAGAACCCCATGCATCGACGTGACTTCATGCACCAGTGTGACCCCATCTACCTACACAACCTTGAGCACCAGTGCAGCCCTGTGCACTGTTCATCCCCGTGCATCAGTGCAACCTCGGGTCAAACCTCAGGCACCGATGAACCCTGGGCACTGGCACAGCCTTGAGCATCAGTGCAGTCCCGAGGCACCAGCATGAACCTGGGCCCTGGAGTAACTGGGAGCACCACTCCGAGCGCTGGTGCAGCCTCAGGCACCACCGCGACCTCACCCAGGATTCAACTGTGGATTCCTCAGCACAGGAGGGAGACGGAGCTGTTGGAGCGGGTCCAGAGGAGGCCATGAAGATGATCCAAGGGCTGGAGAACCTCCCCTGTGAGGGCAGGCTGAGAGAGTTGGGCTTGTTCAGCCTGGAGAAGGCTCTGAGGAGACCTTAGAGCAGCTTCCAGCACTCCAAGTAAAGTCTTACAACCAAAAGTTCATTAGTCATAGGAATGCTGAGCAAAAATTCTCCTTACTGAAACACTGGTGAAGCACAGGAAGATGCTGCCCAAGGCAGTGGTGGAGTCTCCATCCCTAGAGGGCTTCAAAAAACACGTGGACATGACACTTTGGGACGTGATTTAGCAGGCACGATGGGGTTGGGCTAGTGGCTGGACTGGATGAGCTTAGAAGTCTTTTCCAACCTTTATAATTCTATGGGAATCAATTCAATCAATCATAGAATCATTGAATGATTTGGGATTGGAAGGGACCTTAAAACCCATCCAGTCCCACCCCTGCCATGGACAGAGACACCACCAACCAGACCAGGCTGCTCAAAGCTCCATCCAACCTGGCCTTGAACACCTACAAGAAGGGGGTGCCTACAGCATCTGGGCAACCTGTGCCAGGGCCTCATCACCTTCCTTGTGAAGAATTTCTTCCTAATGTGTAATCTAAATCTTCCCCCTTCCAATTTTAAGCCACTTCCCCTCGTCCTATCACTCGAGGCCCTTGGAAAAAGTCCCTCCCCAGTTGTCTTGGAGCTCCTTCAGGTCCTGGAAGCTGCTCTAAGTTCTCTGTGGAGCCTTCTGTTCTCCAGGTTGAACAACCCCAACTCTCTCAGCCTGTCTCAGCCTCAGCACTGTTTACTTTATTTGGGTGAGGCAGTGGAGGACTCAGTAACCTGCCCTTTGGTGTTTGTCTACCTTCTGAGTAAACTGGACTGCATTGTATAACGCTTTCCTGCCATGAGCTCGAAAGTGAATATGAAGTGCAAGCCCCAGAATATCCTGCCACGAGTCAGAGAAGCGCAGAATCACCAGGTTGGAAGAGACCCACTGGATCATGGAGTCCAACCATTCCCATGTCCCTCAGCACCTCGTCCACCCGGCCCTTAAACCCCTCCAGGGAAAGGGACTCAACCCCCTCCCTGGGCAGCCTCTGCCAGGGATCAACCACCCTTTTCATGAAATATTTCATCCTGCTGTCCATCCTGAGCCTCCCCTGGTGGAGCTTGAGGCCATTCCCTCTCGTCCTGTCCCCTGTCCCTTGGGAGAAGAGCCCAGCTCCCTCCTCTCCACAAGCTCCTCTCAGGGAGTTGGAGAGAGCAATGAGCTCTCCCCTCAGCCTCCTCTTCTCCAGGCTAAACACCCCCAGGTCCCTCAGGCTTGTTCTCCAGCCCCTTCCCCAGCTTCGTTGCTCTTCTCTGCACTCGCTCCAGAGCCCCAACATCCTTCTGGTGGGGAGGGGCCCAGAACTGACCCCAGGATTCGAGGTGCACACAATATTTGAGGTGCTCGAGTCCTTGAGGCTGATGCAGAAGGTGACTCCCACCTTGTGTGGGGACTGTTGGCTTTGGGATGTATGTGAAGCTGTGTTGTGCTTGTTTCTGGATTTATCCTCTGGGCAGGTTCAGAGAAACCTGAGCCAGGCTGTTTGTCGTGGTGTCTATGAACTGGAGAGGAATGGCTATAAACTGGAGAGGGGCAGAGTTAGACTGGACATCAGGAGGAATTTCTTCACGATGAGAGTGCTGAAGCACTGGAACAGGTTTCCCAGAGAAGCTGTGGCTGCCCCATCCCTGGAGAGGTTCAAGACCAGGTTGGGTGGAGCTTTGATCACCCTGATCCAGTGGGAGGTGTCCCTGCACATGGCAGGGGGGAAGGAACTGGATGATCTTGAAGGTCCCTTCTAACCCAAACCATTCAATGATTCTATGTGTCCAATGACGGGCTGAGAGGTAATGAGCACAAACTGAAACACAGGAGGTTTCATGTGAGCTTCGGGAAATGCTTTTTTTTGCAGTGTGGATTACTGACCATGGGAATAGGCTTCCCAGGGAGGTTGTGGAGCCTCCATCCTTGGAGATATTCCAAAGTTGTCTAGACGTGGTCCTGGATAACTGGCTGTAGGTGGCTCGGTTTGAGCAAGGAGGCTGGACCAGGTGACCTCTGATGTTTCTTCTAACCTCACCCACTCTGGGATAAGATCCTCCCTAAGCCTTGTCTTCGTTGTTCTTCATTGAATTCATGCCCAGGGAGGGGGTTGAGTCACCTTCCCTGGAGGGGTTTAAGGGACAGGTGGACGAGGTGCTGAGGGACATGGGTTAGTGTTTGATAGGAATGATTGGACTCAATGATCTGGTGGGTCTCTTCCAACCTGGTGATTCTATGATTCTATGATCAATTAATTCCCCTTTTTGTTTTTCTCTCCATCAAGAGTCTTGGTTCCTGCAGGACACAAGATAAAGAATGACGTGAAGGACCTGCCTACATCTGCTCTGTATTGGAAACCTCTTTGTTACTGAATAAGGGGACCGATGAGCTGCTCGGTGCATAAAAGAGGTCGGTGTTCACGTGCCCTGTTCTGCTGTTGGTAGGCTGATTGTTGAAAGATTCCATTTGATGGAGATAATTACTGTAAAGTAAACTTCATCATATGGCTAGTATCGTAGAATCATTAAGGTTGGAAAAGACCTCAAAGATCATCAAATCCAACCAACAGCCCAACACAACTGTGCCCACTAAACCATGTCCCAAAGTGCCACAGCCACATGTTTTTTGAAGCCCTCCAGGGATGGAGACTCCACCTCTGCTCTGGGCAGCCTCTTCCAGCGCTTCACTACTCTTCCAGTAGAGAAATTTTTCCTTATAGACGATCTAAACCTCCCCTGGTGCAATTTGAGGCCATTTCCTCTCCTCCTACTGCTTGTTACTTGGGAAAAGAAACCGACTCTCAGCTCGCTACAACGTCCTTTCACTTGTAGAGGGTGGTACGGTCTCCCATCAACCTCCTTCAGGCTGAACAACCCGGTTCCCTCAGCTGCTCCCCTTACCCATGTTCTCCAGACCCTTCCCCGGCTTCATTGTCCTCCTCTGGACACGCTCCAGCCCCTCAATGTCCAAATGTGAGTTTGCCTGGTTTCAAGTTTTGATAGGAATGGTTGGACTCGATGATCCAGTGGGTCTTTTCCAACCTGGTGATTCTGTGATTCTATGATAAGTTGTGCTATTGAAGCTCCTTTTACATTTGTCCGACTTACGTTGCCGTTTAGAAGCATGAACTTAGAGCTGAGAGAGATCCAAAGCTTTTCCTTTAAGAGATCTGTCAAGTATCGCTCATGACCTTTCTTCACAGAACATTAGAATGACTTGAGTCTGAAGGACCTTGGGAGTTGATTTGATCAGACTCTCTGCTCTCGGCAAGGCCGATTTCAAAGTCAAATCAGGTTGCTATGGATCTATTCCAGTGTTTTTTATCATCTTCCCTGTGCGTTTTTTCTTCCTAATTGAAATTTCTCTTGCTACAACTCGTGTTCGCTGCCTCGTGTCTGTCTGCTGGGCATCTCTGGCTCCATCTTTAGCTTCCTAATAGGCGATCATAGGGAAGACAGGAGTTATATCCCCCTCAAAGCTGAACAAGCCCAGCATTCTTAGCCTCTCCAGATTTCTTCTAACCCACCCCCTGGTCTACCTTGGGGCTTTCAGCAGGACTTTCTTTGCTTCGTCCCTGTCATTTTTGTGTACTGGGGAGCTGAAAAGTGGGCACTGAACTTCAAATATAGAATCATAGAATAGTTTGGATTGGAAGGGACCTTGAAGATCATCTAGTTCCAACCAAATTGGCAGGGACACCTCCCACTGCATCAGAGGCTCCAAGCCCCACGCATACTGGCCTTGAACCCCTCCAGGGACGGGGCAGCCACAGCTTTCCTGGGAAAACTGTTCCAGGGCTTCCCCACTCTCATCAGGAAGAAATTCCTCCTGATTTCCAGTCTATATCTGCCCCTCTCCAGTTTATCCCCATTGCCCCTCGTCCCATCACTCCAACCCTTTATGAACAGCCCCTCCCCAGCTTTCCTGGAGCACCTTCAGCTACTGGAAGGTCTCTCTAAGGTCTCCTTGGAGCCTTCTCTTCTCCAGGCTGAACAACCCCAACTCTCCCAGCCTGTCCTCGTACAGGAGGTTCTCCAGCCCCTCTGACAATCCTTGGAGCCTCCTCTGGCCCTGTTCCAGCAGCTCCATCTCCTTCTCCTGCTGAGGATTCCAGCCCTGGCCCCAACCCTCCAGCTGAGGTCTCCCCGAGAGGAGCAGAGGGGACAATCCCCTCCCTCCCTGCTGCCCACGTTCTCTGGATGCAGCCCGGGACACGGGGGGTTTCTGGGTTGTGAGCACACATTGTGGCTCATGTGGAGCTTCTCCTCCCCCAGTCCCCCAAGTCCTTCTCCTCAGAGCTGCTCCCATCACATCATCCCCCAGCCTGACCCAGGTGTAGGAAACATTCGAGATCAGCGTGAAGCGATGTCTCTTCTTAGCACCTTTGACTCTAACTGGATTTTGACTCTGTTTTCCTTTAGGCTGAAGATGCTGAGCCGTTTGTCTGGTTTAGCAAGTACCGTTTTACAGGAGCTTTCGGGTGACGATGGGGATGCGGTTACTGAACCCACTGCTGCTGTAAGTTCAGTGTTTAATCAGAAGAGTTGGACTTGATGATCCAGTGGGTCTCTTCTGATCTGGTGATTCTATGATACTGCTATGATACTATGACTTTTAGTTTTTGTTGGGAGTTAATTTGGGGAGTGTGAATTATTTGTCTACAGTGAGAACTGTCTTCTGCTTCTTTGTTGCTGAGCACGAGACTGAGTTGTCGTTCCACTTTGCTTCTCTTGACCTCTTCAGTCAGCGCTTTTGTGGGACAGACCATAATCTCCTTAGTTTCTGCAGCTCAAGGTGATCCTGGAAAACCAACTTGAATTAGGGGGAAGAAAGACTTTTCAGAGGATTAATGATTCTGTGTGAGAGAAAGGGAAGCTCTGCTGAGGGGAGAGCTCATTGCTCTCTCCAACTCCCTGAGAGGAGGTTGTGGAGAGGAGGGAGCTGGGCTCTTCTCCTAAGGGACAGGGGACAGGACAAGAGGGAATGACCTCAAGCTCTGCCAGGGGAGGCTCAGGATGGACAGCAGGATGAAATATTTCATGGAAAGGGTGATTGTTCCTGTCAGAGGCTGCCCAGGGAGGGGGTTGAGTCCCCTTCCCGGGAGGGGTTTGAGGGATGGGTGGACGAGGTGCTGAGGGACACGGGTTAGTGATTGATGGGAATGGTTGGACTCCATGATCCAGTGGGTCTCTTCCAACCTGGTGATTCTATGATTCTATGATTGGGTGATGGTGGAGAGCATGATCCATCAATTGCCCTTTGTTACTGAGACAAGGGGCAGCGTGTGAGCAGTGGAGTCTCTCCAGTGCCGCTTGTCTCAGATTTCTGATTTTGTATTTGGCAAAAAGGTGCTGTTAAATATTGGCTGGTGGGTATTCTGGGCTTTTCTCCTCGTTTCAGTGAATTCATAGAGTCATAGCATCATGGAATGCTTTGGATTGGAAGGGACCTTAAAGCCCATCCAGTTCCAACCTTCTGCTATGAGCAGGGACACCTCCCACCAGACTGGATTGCTCCAAGCCCCCTCCAACCTGGCCTTGAACACCTCCAGGGATGGAGCAGCCACACCTTCTCTGAACAACCTCTTCCAGGGCCTCACCGCCCTCCTTGTGAAGAATTTCTTCCTAATGTCTAATCTAAATCTTCCCCTTCCATCTGAAAGCCATTCCCCCTCATCCTATCACTCCAGTCCTTCCCCAACTTTCCTGTAGCCCCTTCAGGTACTGGAAGCTTCTCTAAGGTCTCCTCGGAGCCTTCTCTTCTCCAGGCTGAACAACCCCAACTCTCTCAGCCTGTCCTCCTAGCAGAGATGCTCCAGCCCTCAGATCATCTTCGTAGCCTCCCCTGGACTCCCTCCAACAGCTCCATATCCTTATTGTGTGAGCTCTACAGGCTACGTGAAATGCTTGCAACGAATAAAGTGCAACATCCAGATGTGGAGCTGAAAATATAATTTGTTTCACTGTTTCAGGTACAGACTTTAGAACCAGAAGCGGAAAGCATGGAGGAGGCACCTGAGGACCTATTGGAGCGCCTGGCCCAAACGGAAAAACTTGTTGTTCAGCTGAAGGATTTGATCCGAGAAAAGGATGCCCTCCTCCAGCAAAAAGAAACGGTACTCAAGGTATGATTTCTTTCAGTAAGGACCTAGGAGTGAGAGTAAAATCACAGGATTGTAGAATCGTTTGGGTTGGAAGGGACAGAATCATAGAATCACTAGGTTGGAAAGGACCCACAGGATCATCGCGTCCAACCATTCCCATCAATCTCTAACCCATGTCCCTCAGCACCTCACCCTCCCAGCCCTTAAACCCCTCCCGGGAAGGGGACTCAACCCCCTCCCTGGGCAGCCTCTGCCAGGGACCAATCACCCTTTCTATGAAATATTTCATCCTGCTGTCCATCCTGAGCCTCCCCTGGTGGAGCTTGAGGCCATTCCCTCTCGTCTTGTCCCCTGTCCCCTGGGAGAAGAGCCCAGCTCCCTCCTCTCCACAACCTCCTTTCAGGTCACTTGATCTCTTCAGCCTGGAGAAGAGGAGACTCAGAGGAGACCTCGTCATGGTCTACACCTTCCTCGTAAGGGGAAGAGAAGGAGCAGGCGCTCATCTCTTCTCTTTGGTGACCAATGATAGGACCTCAGGGAATGGCAGGAGGATGCTCCAGGGGAGGATTAGGTTGGATATTAGGAAAAGGTTCTACGCCCAGAGGGTGATGGAGCACTGGAAGAGCTCCCCAGGGAAGCAGTCACGGCACCAAGTTGGACAATATTCCAGAAGCACTTGGCCAACACCCTCGGAAACACAATGTGAACGGTGGGGTTGTTCTATGCAGGGACAGGAGCTGGACTCCGTGGTCTTTGTGGATCCCTTCTAACTTTTGAAGAGAAAGTACTCAGACAGAAGCAAACTAGTGTTTCAGACTTAATTGGTTTCCAGGATGTGTTTTAATTAACGCAGTTACTGGGGAGACAGGTTTGAACAAAGATCAGCAGATGAATTATGGAACTTCTCAAGTGGAGCTTTCCAGGCGATAGCACAGGAATTTTAAAGTGCAATCATGGAATCACTAGGTTGGAAAGGACCCACTGGACTGTCGAGTCCAATCATTTTGTCTCCTTCTTTTACAGGAAGAACGAGAAGCTGCAGATGCGAAACTCATGAAGCTTAAACTTCAAGCCAAAGCCAAACTGGCCTCTCTGAACAAACGCATTGAGGAGCTGACGGAGAAAGGATCGTCGTTGCCTGCCCCAACCTCATCAGAAGAGCAAACGTGCCCCAAGGTTGGGAAAACAGGGCTACTTAAAAGGTGTTAACCTGTGCTGATAATCTGGTGCCACCCTACGTTTTAGGTCCCAGTAAGCTAACTGGTCCTGTCTCTTTCGTTAGCAGGAATTTCATAGTTTCAGCAAGGGTGTCTGTGCTGTAGGAGACCAGTCTGTCCAGCTTCCTTGTAGTGCATGTGCCCTTGGAGAACACAATTTCGTCTCCTCAACGGTGTTGGCTTGTTATCATAGAATCATAAAATCATAGAATAGTTTGGGTTGGAAGGGACCTTCAAGATCATCCAGTTCCAACCCCCCTGCCATGGGAGGGACACCTCCCACTGGACCAGGGTGATTAAAGCTCCATGCAACCTGGCCTTGAACCCCTCCGGGGATGGGGCAGCCACAACTTCCCTGGACGACCTGTGCCAGGGCCTCACCACTTTCATCAGGAAGAAATTCTTCCTGATGTCCAGTCTGTATCTGCCCCTTTCCAGTTTGTCCCCATTGCCCCTCGTCCTTTCACTCCAACCCTTTATGAACAGTCCCTCCCCAGCTTTCCTGGAGCCCCTTCAGGTACTGGAAGGTCACTTTAGGGTCTCCTTGGAGCCTTCTCCTCTCCAGGCTGAACAACCCCAACTCTCCCAGCCTGTCCTCGTACGGGAGGTTCTCCAGCCCTCACATCATCCTTGGAGCCTCCTCTGGCCCCGTTCAAACAGCTCCATCTCCTTCTTCTGGTGAGGATTCCAGCCCTCCAGCTGAGGTCTCACCAGAGAGGAATAGAGGGGCACTAAAAACTCTTCAATTTAACACTGGGTAGGCACAAATTATGTTCTGAGATGGCTTCTGACTTTTTTTCAGCTTCAGTCTTATGGTGGATCTGGCGCTGTGGTAAATCCCAGCAGTGCCATGTGACAGAACTGCTGTTCAACCAGGAGGGGTAGGAGCCAGCAATGTGTCCAGGAGGCCAGGAAAGCCAACAGCTTCCTGGCTTGGATCAGCCATGGGGTGGCCAGTGGGAGCAGGGAAGGGATAATCCCCATGGACTCGGTGCTGGTGGGACCACACTTTGAATCCTGGGTTCAGTTCTGGGCCCCTCACTCCAAATAAAACATTGAGAGGCTGAAGTGTGTACAGAGAAGGGGAACGGAGCTGGGGAAGGGTCTGAAGAACCAGGGCTCTGGGGGTGGCTGAGGGACTTGGGGTTGTCTGGCCTGGAGAAGAGGAGGCTGAGGGGAGACCGTATCGCTCTCTGCAGCTCCCCGAAAGGAGGTTGTGTTGAGGTGGGTGCTGGGCTCTTCTCTCATGTAAGAAGTGATGTAACAAGAGAAAGCAGCCTCAAGTTGGACCAGGGTTGCTTTAGATTGGATAGTTGGAAATAGTCTTTTATGGAAGGAGTTGTCAGACGCTGGAAGAAGCTGCCCAGGGCAGTGGTGGAGTTCCCGTGCCTGGAGGGGTTTAAAAGCCATAGAATCATTAGTTTGGAAGGGGCCCACTGGATCATCGAGTCCAACCATTCCCATGAATCACTAACCCATGTCCCTCAGCACCTCGTCCACCCAGCCCTTAAACCCCTCCAGGGAAGGGGACTCAACCCCCTCCCTGGGCAGCCTCTGCCAGGGACCAATCACCCTTCCCGGGAAATATTTCATCCTGCTGTCCATCCTGAGCCTCCCCTGGTGGAGCTTGAGGCCATTCCCTCTCGTCCTGTCCCCTGTCCCTGGGGAGAAGAGCCCAGCTCCCTCCTCTCCACAACCTCCTCTCAGGGAGTTGCAGAGAGCAATGAGCTCTCCCCTCAGCCTCCTCTTCTCCAGGCTAAACACCCCCAGGGCCCTCAGGCTTCTTCTCCAGCCCCTTCCCCAGCTTCGTTGCTCTTCTCTGCACTCGCTCCAGAGCCTCAACATCCTTCTGGTGGGGAGGAACCAGCACTGACCCCAGGATTCGAGGAGCGGCCTCCCCAGGGCCGAGGCCAGAGGGAGAAGAACCTCCCTGGCCCTGCTGGCCACGCCGGGTCTGCTCCAAGTCCAGATGCCCTTGGCTTTCTTGGCCCCCTGGGCCCCTGCTGGCTCCTGTTCAACCAACCCCCCCAGGTCCTTTTCCTCCAGGCAGTTTCCAGCCAGACTTCTCCTAGGCTGGAGCTGCTCAGGGTTGTTGTGCCCCAAAATGTTCAGATATGAGCATTTGTACAGTTTGGGAAAACATGGTATTTAAAAGCTTGAGCTCTGGGCACCTCATGCCATGTGCTACTTTATGGAGTGGTCAATGTGCAAGGACTTTATTAGAAGCTTGTCCAAATCTGACTGTAAATACCAATCCTGAAAGTTAATCCCAAGTAAGCAAACTAATCCACCCGTCTTCCAGGCGCAGCAACTGCTTTGCCCCAGCCTTGGGTCCATCCTTAGCTTCCTAAAGCTTCCAGCACTTCTGTTGTTTCTTTTTTTTTCTTCCTGTTCTTCTTCTAAGCTTAAGTGCAATTAAAGCTTTCCTTGTCTGTTCTCCCTCCTTCCAAAGACCTTCACTGTTGGTGATACATCTTTTGATGGGATCGTAGAAGCATGGAATGGCTTGGGTTGGAAGGGACCTTAAAGATCATCCAGTTCCAAGCCCTCCCATGGGCAGGGACTTAGAAGATATGATATGATATGATATGATATGATATGATATGATATGATATGATATGATATGATATGATATGATATGATATGATATGATATGATATGATATGATATGATATGATATGATATGATATGATATGATATGATATGATTGCTCTCTCCAACTCCCTGCGAGGAGGTTGTGGAGAGGAGGGAGCTGGGCTCTTCTCCCAAGGGACAGGGGACAGGATGAGAGGGAATGGCCTCAAGCTCCAACAGGGGAGGCTCAGGATGGACAGCAGGATGAAATATTTCCTGGAAAGGGTCACTGGGCACTGGCAGAGGCTGCCCAGGGCGGGGGTTGAGTCCCTTTCCCTGGAGAGGTTTAAGGGCAGGGTGGACGAGGCGCTGAGGGACATGGGTTAGTGATTAATGGGAATGGTTGGACTCGATGATCTGGTGGATCTCTTCCTACCTCATGATTCTATGATTCTATGAAATTTAAGAATTGTGATAGAAATAAGCATCCTGTTAGGAGTCAAAAGTGCTGTAGCATTCTAACTAATTTTTTTAAGTGACCAGTAATAGTGATCACTTTATTTTCCGTTCCTTTTCTTCCCATTTCTCTCCACTCGTAGTGTCAGAATGACCAAAATACGAGTGAAGGGCAAAGAGAGGAAGCCGAAGCACTCAAGGAGCAGCTCAGGGAGCGAGAGGAGACTGTTCAGGACCTGAAGGAGCAGCTGGCTCAAGCCAACGTGAATCTCAAAGATGCTGAAATCAAGCACGCAACGCAGGTATGGAAAAATGTTTCTGTTCATCGGTCTGTGTTTCCCACATTAACGCTTCCCGTGGCGAGGATAGAAGAAGAAAGGAGCGACAAGGACCATCCAGTCCATCTTCTGGACCATTTCAGGACTGACCAAAAGTTAAATAGGGTGTTGTTCTTCCTAATATCTAATCTAATTCTTCCCCCTTCCAATTTAAAGTGATTCCCCATCGTCTTATCACTCCAAACCCTTGGGAAAAGTCCATCCCCAGCTTTCTTGGAAGCTGCTCTAAGGTCTCCCTGGAACCTTCTCCAGACTGAACAACCCCAACTCTCTCAGCCTGTCCTCATAGCAGAGGTGTCCCAGCCCTCAGATTATCTTTGTGGCTGAAATGTTATCCATTAAAATATACAAAGTAAGATAAATCTTAAGCTCATGGAATGGTTTGGGTTGGAAGTGACCTCAAAGCCCATCCCGTTCCATCCACAACCACGTGTAAGGACACCTCCCACTGGCTCAAGTTGCTCAAAGCCTGATAAAAAATAAAACTACCTTTTGACCAAGGTGACAATAGGATTGAGGTCAAAATGAAGACCTCATTGCACACATAACATTGGAAACAAGCCTGCGTGTCTATCAAGCTCATAACCTTTTTATTTTGTGGCTTGTATTTTCAGCTGAGCTCCCTGCAGGAAGCGATTCAGGAGAAGGAAGCTCTCCTAGAAGAGCAAGCTCACCAACACCAAGCTGAATTGCTCAAGATAGCAGCTCAGTCGGATCTGGGAGTAGAGATGCAGCAGGTATGTTGGATCTAATAATCTCATTATGGGAAAAGAGATTTGACCAGTCTGAAGACATCCTGAGTTCTCATCAAAGTGTCTCCGAAGGGGTGAGAAGAGACATGGTTTGATTGGTTGGAATGGTAGTTTGGACTTTCAGCGTCGGAGATTTAATCTGTTGATTTGCTGTTAGTTGAAAACATTTTGATTTTGGGTCTCTCACAGTAAGGAGGACATGGAGGTCCTGGAGCATGTCCGGAAAAGAGCAACAAAGCTGGTGAAGGGGTTGGAGAACAAGTCTGAGGGACCTGAGGGTGTTTAGCCTGGAGAAGAGGAGGCTGAGGGGAGAGCTCATTGCTCTCTGCAACTCCCTGAGAGGAGGTTGTGGAGAGGAGGGAGCTGGGCTCTTCTCCCCAGGGACAGGGGACAGGACGAGAGGGAATGGCCTCAAGCTCCACCAGGGCAGGGTCAGACTGGACATTAGGAAAAAATTCTTCACGGAAAGGGTAATTGGTCCCTGGCAGATGCTGCCCACGGAGGGGGTTTAAGGGATGGGTGGACGAGGTGCTGAGGGACATGGGTTAGTGATTGATGGGAATGATTGGACTCCATGATCCCATGGGTCCTTTCCAGCCTGGTGATTCTATGAGTCTATGATTGTTTTCCACTTCCCTATTTCTCAAGCAGTGTTGAGGTCTTCCTGCTCCACCAGGGTTCCAGAATAAGTGTCAACAAAAATTAAGTTATTCAGGCTATTAAAGTAACTGTGCTATGAAAATAAGGTGTATGGATGAAACCAGGATATCAAGCTTCCTTATGTGAGCCTCCCAGAGACTGTCCAGGGGAGGACACAAAGAGGATCCAAGGTCTGGAGCACCTCTCATATGAGGGCAGGCTCAGAGGGTTGGAGTTGTTCAGCCTGGAGAAGAGAAGGTCCCAAGGAGACCTTAGAGCAGCTTCCAGTACTGAAAGGGGCTCCAGGAAAGCTGTGAGGATCTCTTGGTCAGGATAGGACAAGGGGGAATGGTTTTCAGCTGAAAGAGGAGAGATTGAGATGAGATTTTAGGAAGAAATGTTTTCCTGTGAGGGTGGAGAGGCCCTAGAAAAGCTTGCTCAGAGAAATCTTGGCTGACCCATCCCTGGAGGAGTTCAAGGCCAGGTTGGATGGGGCTTGGAGCCCCTGATGCAGTGGGAGGTGTCCCTGCCCATGGCAGGGATGGAACTGGATGGGCTTTGAGGTCTCTTACAACCCAAACCATTCTATGACTCTACTGGTTCAGCACCGTCTCTCTCACAGAACCTGCGTACGCTTCAAAGGAAGCTGGAGGAGCAGGAAGAAGCTTTGCTAGGACGAACTCAAGTGGTGGAATTGCTGCAGCAGGAATTACGTGCTGCTGAACAGCTAAACGAGGTACTTCTTCATGCTTTGCATATTGTCCTACTCTCATGTGCAAGTGGTGGACGGGGCCTTCTTCCGTAGCTCCAAAGTTACCAGATTAGCTTATTTCTGGTACCGGCTTTCCAGCATGAAATCAACTGAGGAGCTGGCCAGCAGGGCCAGGGGGGTTCTGCTCCCTCTGGACTCGGCCCTGGGGAGACCGCTCCTCAAATCCGGGGGTCAGTTCTGGGCCCCTCCCCACCAGAAGGATGTTGAGGCTCTAAATTGTGTGCAGAGAAAAGCAACGAAGCTGCTTAAGGGGTTGGAGAACAAGTGTTAAGAAGAGTGGCTGAGGGCCCTGGGGGTGTTTAGCCTGGAGAAGAGGAGGCTGAGGGGAGAGCTCATTGCTCTCTGCAACTCCCTGAGAGGAGCTTGTGGAGAGGAGGGAGCTGGGCTCTTCTCCCAAGGGACAGGGGACAGGACGAGAGGGAATGGCCTCAAGCTCCACCAGGGGAGGCTCAGGATGGACAGCAGGATGAAATATTTCATGAAAGGGTGATTGGTCCCTGTCAGAGGCTGCCCAGGGAGGGGGTTGAGTCCCCTTCCCTGGAGAGGTTTAAGGGGCGGTTGGACGAGCCGCTGAGGGACACGGGTTAGTGATTGATGGGAATGGTTGGACTCCATGATCCCGTGGGTCTCTTCCAACCTGGTGATTCTATGATTCTATATCAACTGGAGGCCATGAGGCTGAAGCTTCTTCTACTACTCGTAGAAAGCTCCTCACCAGCCTCCTGAAACTATCTATGCTGACCATCTGCAGCTCCAGGAGGAGGAATTCTGACAAGTCCAGGGTCTGTTTCTGTTCCTTGTCTTATACCTCTGGTTAGTGTTGACCAACTTGGGGATCTTTCTTGAAGCAGTGGACACTGTGTGGAGCACTCTGGTTGCCTTCAGTTTCCTATTTCAGCATTTTTTACCCCTTTTCACGTACACACTTTAGTTCTGATTTTTTAATTGTACTCTGTAATTATTGAGTTCTTCCTCTTTGTTGTGGTCCTTCAGTCCATTTAGGAAGCTCAAGAATTAAATTCATTTCCATTTCCATATCCATTTCCAGACGCTCCGAGATCAGTGCCAGAAGATGGAAGTGGATCTAAGCTCCCTCAGGGATGTTCTAGATGCTGAGAGACGAGAATCTCAGGATCTCAGAGAGAAGATGGAGCTGGAACTAGCTGAGACGAAGATGTTCACCCATCGCTTGCAGGATGAGGTGCAGTGTCTCTCGGAGCAGCTGGAAGAGGCAAGAAGAGCACAAACTGAATTAGAGATGAAGTGTAAAGACCTGGAGCAGGAGAAAAAGCTGGAGATGGAAGAAAAAAACCAGCAGATCAGTTGTCTTAAGGTGGTTGAGCAAGAGCTGCAATCAAGCCGTGCTGCCCTCCTAGATGAAAATGATCGGCTGAAGCAGGATGTTGACCGACTGTTGGTGTTATCTGCTGAAAACAGCGCTACGATACGGAAACTACAAGGTGAGCAAGCACAGCAGTTTGGTGAAGGAGGTTCTCAAGAGCCTGAGGCTCGTTGGGTTGCCTTCTACTTAGCCTTGTATTTCAATAGCTCATAAGAAAGTCATAGCGTGATGGAATGGTTTGGGTTGGAAGGGAACTTCAAGATCATCCAATTCCAGCCCTTCTGCCACAGGCAGGGACACCTCCTGCTGGATCAGGTTGCTCCAAGCTCCATCCAACTTGGCCTTGAACACCTCCAGGGATGGGGCAGCCGCGACATCCCTGGGCAGCCTGGACCAGGGCCTCACCACCCTCACAGTGAAGAACTTCTTCCTAATGTCTGATTTAAATCTTCTCCCTTCCAATTTAAAGCCATTCCCCCTTGTCCTGTCGCTCCAGGCCCTTGGAAGTAGTCTCTCTCCAGCATATCTGTCGCCCCTTCAGGTACTGAAAGGCAACTATAAGGTCTCCTCAGAGTCTTCGTTTCTTCAGACTGAACAAGCTCGACTCTTTCAGCCTGGGAGAGGTTCGCAGGAGAGGTGCTCCATGCCTCTGATCACATTTGTAGCCCTTGTCTGGACTCACTCCAACAGGTCTGTGCCCTTCTTTTGTTAGGGGACCCCAGAGCTGGACATGGGATTCCAGGTGAGGTCTCACCAGAGTAGAGTAGAGGAGCAGAAGGGCAGTTTCAGTGTCCAGTGACCCTTTCTGGGGAATATTTCTTCCTGCTGTCCATCCTGAGCCTCCCCTGGTGGAGCTGGAGGCCATTCCCTCTCGTCCTGTCCCCTGTCCCTTGGGAGAAGTGCCCAGCTCCCTCCTCTCCACAACCTCCTCTCAGGGAGTTGCAGAGAGCAATGAGCTCTCCCCTCAGCCTCCTCTTCTCCAGGCTAAACACCCCCAGGGCCCTCAGGCTTCTTCTCCAGCCCCTTCCCCAGCTTCGTTGCTCTTCTCTGCACTCGCTCCAGAGCCTCAACATCCTTCTGGTGGGGAGGAACCAGCACTGACCCCAGGATTCGAGGAGCGGCCTCCCCAGGGCCGAGGCCAGAGGGAGAAGAACCTCCCTGGCCCTGCTGGCCACGCCGGGGCTGCTCCAAGCGAAGATGCCCTTGGCCTTCTTGGCCCCCTGGGCCCCTGCTGGCTCCTGTTCAACCAACCCCCCCAGGTCCTTCTCCTCCAGGCACTTTCCAGCCAGATTCTCCTAGGCTGGAGCTGCTTAGGGTTGTTGTGTCCCAAGGGCAGGACCCGCCGTTTGGCCTCGTTAAACCCCATGCCATTATCTACCAATGCTCTATCCAGATGTCGTTTGGAAGCCTTGGTATAACAATCCCAATCAACACAGGAGCGTGGGGGTGGTTTGGTATCAAACTGAAGGTCTCTCTAGTGCCGTCCCACCTTTCTGTCTTTGGCAGTGACCAGAACCAGCTGCAAGAGGAGCAGCACAGTGGGGCACCATGTCTGGTGCTTTCCTGATGGCCTGTCCCAGCTTATAGTCTTTTGAGGCTTATGGATTTCTTGAGCCAGATGTCTATTTTTTCATTCATTTCAATAACTCGTTGGAAATTTTCCCTCAACTTATGTTCCATCAGCTTCCTTCAGACTAAACATAAGGAGGAGTTTCTTCACAGTGAGATTCATGAGGCCCTGGCCCAGGTTACCCAGGGAAGCTGTGGCTGCCCCATCCCTGGAGGGGTTCAAGGCCAGGTTGGATGGGGCTTGGATCACCCTGATCCATTGGGAGGTGTCCCTGCCCATGGCAGGGGATTGGAACTGGATGATCTTGAAGGTCCCTTCCAACCCAAACCATTCTATGATCCTTTTAGATGTGCCACGTTCTTCGGAGTCTTAATTCCTACTGAACTTAGAAGTGAAACAACCAAGGAAAACCAACCAATCCATTTTCTCTGTAGGCTTGTGTGTATTAAAACCATTTAGAACCATCTTGCCTCAAGCTGTTATTTCAAATTGATTTAACTCCAGGTCCTTTGTGGCCCAAAACCGAAGCAGAGATTGAGAGAGAGATCTCAGTTACTGTTGTGCATACACGTAGACACCAAAAATGGTGAGACCGCACCTTAACTTCCTTTTCTCTCCTCCCTTAGATGAACTTGCACAGAAACCTGAAGAATATGTCTTCTGTCACAATGAGCTGAGCTCCCAGGCTGTGCAGGACGCTGAATTGAAGAAGCAGGTACGATCTTTTCATATGAATCTCCTCATGTTTTTCCCGCACGTTGAGGAAGCAAATCTAAATGAAGCAGTTGGAATTCCTTTTTCTTTTAATGTGTTACTTCATAGGACCATAGAATGACCTGAGTTGGAAAGGACCCACAAGGATCATTGAATCCAACTCCTGTCCCTGCGCAGGAGAACCCCAACGTTCACACCATGTGGCTAGAGGTGTTGGCCAAATGCTTCTGGAATATTGTCAGGCTTGACGCCGTGACTGCTTCCCCAGGGAGCTCTTCCAGTGCTCCACCACCTTCTAGGGGAAGAACCTTCTCCTAATATCCAACCTAACCCTCCCCTGGAGCATCTTCCTGCCGTTCCCCCCAGGTCCTGTCATTGGTCACCAGAGAGAAGAGCTCAGTGCCTGCTCCTCTTTCCCTTCTGAGGAAGCTGTAGACCACAATGAGGTCTCCTCCGAGTCTCCTCCAGGCTGAGCAGACCAAGTGACTTCAGCCGCTCCTCATACGACTTCTCTAAATTCTTGATTAACTTTGTGTCTGGACCCTCTCCAGTTGCTTTAGATCCTTTTTATATGGTGGTGCCCAAAGCTGCCCCCAGAACTCAAGGTGGAGCTGCACCAGCGTGGGGTAGAGTGGGAGAATCACCTCCCTTGATGCACCCCAGGACTCGGTTGTCCTCCTGGCTACCAGTTCTCACTCTTGGTTCACGTTCAACTCGCCATCGACCAGAATGGACCCCTCTTTGCAGGGCTGCTCTCCAACCTCTCGCTCCCTGATGTGCATGACTAAGGCTTTGGTGGTTTCTCTCAGCTGATGGGCAGATATGACATGACTGTAGAAGCCTGGAAAGAAATAGGAGTCCGTTTGAGTCATTTAGAAGTTGCTAATTGATTTATTAAAAGGTTAACTGAAAGATCAAAGACTAATGTGTGTATAAACTGTATTGAAATTTATCTTTGTCCTCCCCATCCCTTTTTTACACAGGATGAAACAACTTCACTGGAAAAAGTAATAGATCATGAAGAACAGGATGGGACGTCACTCCTACCTGCAGAAAACTTGGAAAAGCAGCAGACTGAAGGTGGTGTGATTATCTCAACCTATTTTAGTATTTGTGGTTTTAATCCAGGCTGGGGATGATGTGATAGGAGCAGCCCTGGGGAGAAGGACTTGGGGGGCTGGGGGAGGAGAAGCTCCCCAGGAGCCCCAAGGTGCACTCGCAGCCCAGAAACCCCCCGTGTCCTGGGCTGCATCCAGAGAACGTGGGCAGCAGGGAGGGAGGGGATTGTCCCCTCTGCTCCTCTCTGGGGAGACCTCAGCTGGAGGGTTGGGGCCAGGGCTGGAATCCTCAGCAGGAGAAGGAGATGGAGCTGTTGGAACGGGGCCAGAGGAGGCTCCAAGGATGATGGGAGGGCTGGAGAACCTCCCGTGTGAGGACAGGCTGGGAGTGTTGGGGTTGTTCAGCCTGGAGAAGGCTCCAAGGAGACCTTAGAGCATCATGAAGGTGCTCCAGAAAAGCTGGGGAGGGACTATTCACAAAGGCTTGTGGTGATAGGACATGGGGCGATGGGGATAAACTGGAGAGGGGCAGGGTGATTGCTGCATTCACTCTGCATGCTCTGAATTGGAAAGTACAAAAATTTCTATTCCTAACAGAACTATTTTACTTTGCCCTGTATTTTATTTTGCTTATGAATTAACATGTTTCGTATCATCTTTGATAGTCGCTAGGAGATCTTTAAGGTCCCTTCCAACCCAAACCGTTCTGTTATTCCATGACATAATGGGAATTAATCATAAAATCATTGAATAATAGAATGGTTTGGATTGGAAGGGATCTCAAAGCCCAGCCAGCTCCATGCACAGGGACGCCTCCCACTGGACCAGATTGCTCCAAGCCCCATCCAACCTGGCCTTGAAGGTCTCCAGGGATGGAGCAGCCACGACTTCTCTGGGTAGCCTGTTCCAGGGCCTCTCCACACTCACAGGAGAACATTTCTTCCTAAAATCTCGTCTCAATCTCCTTCTTCCAGCTTAAAACCGTTCCCCCCTCGACCTATCCCTCCTCTGCCACATCAAGAGCTCCTCCCCAGCTTCCCTGGAGCCTCTTTAGGACCAGAAGGTCACTGTAAGGTCTCCTTGGAGCCTTCTCCAGGCAGACCAACCCCAACTCTCTCACCTTGTCCTCATAGCAGAGGTTCTCCAGCCCTCAAAAAACCTCCGACCACATGTTTTCCAATGACAATGTTCTAGATCATAGAATCACTGAATCACCAGGTTGGAAGAGACCCACCGGATCATCGAGTCCAACTGATGTTACTAACAGCAACATGCCCTGTTGTCTAAAGCTCCTGGAAGAGCATCCCATTGCTCTTTAAGCCCGTGTTTTAATTTTCAAACCAATTGTTTGTGTTTGAATGTTTCAGAAACACCCCGCTTGCAACTTCTTCTCCAGGAACCCCAGCAGGAAGCCACGTTAGTCGCTGAAAACGCAAAGCAGGTAATGATTAAGCAGCTGAATTAAGCTAGAACTAAATCAGGTCAAGGGCTGGTCTTAAACCAGCTAAGCTGTTACAGCCTTTTTTAACGATCCTCTTTGGAAGGTTATTATTAACTGGATTAATAGGGAAAGACAGAAATAGCTTCCAAATACTCCTTGGACTGTGTTCTTATCAGACTGGGTGGAATTCTTGTGTCCTTCATCCACCCAGTCCATATTCATGTTGTTTTCTCCCTCTTGGGAGTTAGTTCTTCAGCAAAACCACAGGCTGAGCTGAGGGAATTCTTAAAAAAACCCACAATTCCAAAGGCTCAACTGTCATAGGAGGCCTGTCAAACCAACCCAACCCATTTCCACCCGTGGGGATCCCTCAGACAGAGTGGAGGAAGCTGAGTTCTCTTTAAGTGGGAGACAAGAAGGCTTTGACCTTGTGCTTTTCCACTGTGAAAAGCCTCAAGGTGCAGTTGCAGTCAGGAGAAGGGTACAGGATGAGATCCCTGCCGCTTTGCTTTATACTCAGTCTTCAAGGTGATGGAGATGACTGTGTATCTGCAGAGAAGGCCACCCGTGTCCTGGGCTGCATCCAAAGAATGTGGGCAGCAGGGAGGGAGGGGATTGTCCCCTCTGCTCCTCTCTGGGGAGACCTCAGCTGGAGGGTTGGGGCCAGGGCTGGAATCCTCACCAGAAGAAGGAGATGGAGCTGCTGGAACGGGGCCAGAGGAGGCTCCAAGGATGATGGGAGGGCTGGAGAACCTCCCGTGCGAGGACAGGCTGAGAGAGTTGGGGTTGTTCAGCCTGGAGAGGAGAAGGCTCCGAGGAGATCTTAGAGAGACCTTCCAGCACCTGAAGGGGCTCCAGGAAAGCTGGGGAGGGGCTGTTCCCAAAGGCTTGTGGGGATGGGACGAGGGGCAGTGGGGATAAACTGGAGAGGGGCAGAGTTAGACTGGACATCAGAAGGAATTTCCTCATGATGAGGGTGAGGAGGCCCTGGCCCAGGTTACCCAGGGAAGCTGTGGCTGCCCCATCCCTGGAGGTGTTCAAGGCCAGGTTGGATGGGGCTTGGAGCCCCTGATCCAGTGGGAGGTGTCCCTGCCCATGGCAGGGGGGTTGGAACTGGATGATCTTTAAGGTCTCTTCCAACGCAAACTATACTTTGATTCTGTGAAACATTCAGGGTCAGGTTGGATGGACCTCTGAGTAACCTGATCCAGTGGAAAGCGTCCCTGTGAAGGTCCCTTCCAACCTCTAAAACATTCTCTGTTTCTAAGTTACATTTATGGTCTAATCCTAAATCCAAAATCTTTCATGCTTCCTGGAGGGGTTTAAGGGACGGGTGGACGAGGTGCTGAGGGACACGGGTTGGTGATTGATGGGAATGGTTGGACTCCATGATCCAGTTGAGTCTCTTCCAACCTGGTGATTCTATGATTCTATGAACTTCAGAATCTGAAATGAGCAGGAATGACCCTGAGGAGTTGTCTTCTTCTTGGGGAGGCTACTAATTGTAGCCAGCTCAAGAAGGAGCATCTTTAAACTACAGAATATGGAAAGCAGATGCTTCCAAAAGTGACCCTTTCATGGAATTCAATGGAAAGCTGTAACCTGTTATTTTCTTTTTAGACAAGAACAGAAAGCTATCAGCCTGGAATTCTAGACTATCTTGCTGCAGAGAAACAGAAGGAACTGTCAGTCTTGCTGCTGGAACTGAAAGAAGCCCAAGAAGAAATAGATTTTCTGAAAAGCCAACTCAAGGACCAAAGCAGCCAAACCTCTACAGGTAGCCAAACAGGAGAAGCAACGACCCCACTGGAAGAGAATTCCCAGATACGGTTTCTTGGGAGGGAAGAGCAAAAGGTTTCAGAGACACAAAATGAGTTGGATAACGGCTCATTGAGGGGAGAGTCAGAAATTCAGCGTATCGGGGTGCTTCAGGAGAGCAGCCTTCAAGAAGTGCGAGAAGTTCCTACAGCAGATCCAGAACCTGACGTCTCTCGATCTCCAGAACTGCTGAAGTTACGCAACCAAATTGCTGAACTGCAAATAATTCTTCAGCAATCAGAAGAATCCTATAAGAAAGATCTAGGAGAGAAGGGTGCAGAAATAAATCGGTTAAAGCAGCTGGCTGAGGAATACAGAAAAAAAATAGAGGATGCGGACGATGCTTTTTGTGTTTTGAGTGAAGAACGAGACCGGCTCCTGTGTCAGATGAAGGAACTTTCTGCTCTAATAGAACTGAAAGAGCAAGTGAAGCAGCTTGAGGAAAATCTGGCTCTTTCAGAAAAGCAGAGACTGTCAGACAGTCAAAGCGATCTCCTGAAAGAACAAATCCAGAGCCTTAAAAATGAGTTTAAATCCAAGGAGAATAAAATTGAAGCTTTGCAAAAAGACTTGGATGAAGCACAACTTCAACTCTCAGACCAGGACGTGCAGCTGAAAGATCTAAGAAGCCAGATTGAGAAGAAGGAATGTGAAGTACTCGATCTAGAAGAACTTCTGAGGAGGAACACAGCTGAGAGGGAAGAGCTTTCCCAAAAATTAACCTCGAAGGGACATGAAGCAGCAAACTTAGAACAACTTGTTGCTGAGCAGACCAGGTCCATAGAGAACCTGCAACAAACCTTGCTGGAGAAGGACCAGCAGATGACAGAGATCAGTCTCAGCATGTCTGAGAAAATGGTTCTGCTGAATGAAGAGAAGTTTTCTCTAGAAAACGAGCTGAAGAGTCTTAAAGAGCAAACAAGACTGTTAGTAAAAGCCCAGGAGGAAAAGGATAAAGACATCGAAGAAAAAGTTGCATCTCAGAAACGTGGGGAGTCTGAGCAGCAGCTTGAGCCAGAGGCAGCGAGTAAAGAAAATGAGGTTTTAGTAAATCAACTTGAGCTTCTGAAAAAAGAAAACGAGCAAGTAAAGCGGAAGCTACAAGCGGCACTCGTTAACAGGAAGGAGCTTCTGAAGAAGGTCGGCAAATTGGAGGATGAATTAGTACGATTGAAAAGAGAACCTGGATCGGAGACCTTGGTGGCTCGAGAAGGTGAAGGGGAAGAAAATGTGACGAGCGTGATAAGCAAAGAAGTGAATCTTGAAAGCCAACCCGGCAAGGAGCATCTAATCCAACTGCTTTCTGAAAAGGAATCTGAGCTGCAAAGCATCAGGAAGGACTTGGTGGAGAAAGAAGCCACCGAAGCACAATTGCAGGTGGTGACTGAGGAAATGAGGCGAAGCTTGCAAGGTGAGACGAATATTTCAGGTGAAGATGAACTCGTGGAGAGACAGAGAAATGATGACAAGGTCACCGAAACCAATAAAAGCCCCAGAGATGATGAAGGAAACGAAAAAAATAGTTTAGCAGCTGTAAATCTTGATGAAACCCAAAAGTTTGTCCTGAAAGGGAGAATTTCAACTCTCGAGCAAGAAAAAGAACAACTTCAAAAGAAACTTCAAGAAGCTCTGGTGTCTCGCAAAGACACCATAAAAAAGGCTCAAGAAAAAGACCGACACCACAGGGAGCAGCTGAAACAGCAGAAAGACGATTATAACGTCCTCCAAGAACAGTTTGATAAGCAAAGCAAAGAGAAGGAGAGCATCCAAGCTCAGCTCAGACAGCTCCAAGAAGAAAAAGGATCAATAAGGAGTGTTCTTGGGAATCAAGCTGGGTTGGATTCTTCATGTGGGGGAGCAGAAAGTATAATGAATAAGGCGCTCGTACAAGTTGCAGATGTTTCTGAGGAAGGGGTTGAGGTGAAGGTTGAGAAGCTGCAGATGGAGAAGGAGAAATTGGAAGATATCGTTAGCCACATGCAAAGCGAACTCGCTTGCAAATCAGAATTAGTCTTCCAGTTGCAAGAGCACTTAGCACGGTTGGTTGAGGAGGTAGAAGGGCTGAAGAGAAGCTCTGAGCGAGCCGAAGCTAGGGCAGCGAGTCTTCAAACACAACTGGAGGAAAATCTAGGGAGGATTTCTAGAGAGGATGCTCTGGAAGACCTAAAACCACTTATGGACCAAAAGGATGAAGAAATCAAGTTTCTTAACTTGCAGTTAAGGGAGAAAAGTGAAGCCCTTGCTGATGTGCAGGCGCAGGTTCTGGAAAAAGAGGATTCGATCAAGAGCCTGTGTCGTCAGTTGGAAACTCAAGCTCAGGCACATGAGGAGCAAAGCAAGAGGCTGCAAACAGAGTTGCTGGAAATTCAGGAGAAGCAGGATGACGGTGCCGAAGCAGCTAAAGAGAAGCATCAGATGCAGAGAAAGTTGCAAGCTGCTCTTATCTCTAGAAAAGAAGCACTAAAGGAGAGCAAAACTCTCAAAGAGGAGCTGGCTGATGCTAAAACCGCTATTGAAAACCTTTCTGTGAAGGTGGCAGATCTGGAAAACCAAATACAGGGTCATGTTAAAGATAGAGATGCTTTAACTGAGAAGTCAGTGAGACTCACCGAAGAGCGAGAAAAACTTATTGCAGAGGTGGATAAAGTACTTACAGAAAATCAGAACCTTGAGGGGTGCTGTAAAAACCTGAAAAATACTCTAGATGGAGTTCTTCTAGAGAAGGAGAAGCTGGAGAAGGAGGTGGAATCCTTGAAGAGCTTTCAAGCCGCTGAGAGTTCCGAGTGGCACGAGAAATACGGGGACCTTCAGAAAGAATATGAAACGCTCCTGCAGTCGTACGAGAACGTGAGTGACGAGGCCGAGCGGATTCAGCGGGTTTTGGAAACAGTGAGGCAGGAGAAGCAGGAGGTTTTCATGAAGCTGAAAAGCGTGGAAGCGAAAAAAGAGGAAACGGAGAAGCAGCTCCACGAAGCCGGGCAAGAAATCGATGGGATGAAGGAGAAAATGAGGAAATTTGCCAAATCCAAGCAACAAAAGATCCTGGAACTGGAAGAGGAGAATGAGAAGCTTAGAGCAGATGGAGAGCTTCGCAGAACCAGAGACGTTAGTACAGATGGTAGCCTGAAAGAAGATCTGGAGAGCTCTAGGAGGGATCTGGAGAGCTCTAGGAGGGATCTGGAGAGCTCTAGGAGGGATTGTCAGTCTCTTTCTACTCAACTTGAGGTGGTAATAGCTGAAAAGGAGCGTCTTAATCAAGAGATCACAGACTTAAAGTGTCGTTTGCAGGTAACAGAATCGAAGCTGAAGGAAAGCAGAGAAGTGGTAGACAAGTATGTTGCTCAGAAGACAACAGAGGAGGCAGCTAATCAAGCAGTTGGGGCACCACCCCCAGTGGAGAGGACTGAAAACCAAGTGGACGTAAGTTTTGGACCAGAGTCTCCTCCTGCAGAGCTGGAACAAAAAGTATTGGATGGCAGTAGCTCTTGTGAAGATCTCGGTACCTACGTAGAGCAGATAGCTGAGCTCACAGAGCGAATCAGAGAGTTAGAAGATAACAGGAGGGCTTCAGAGCAAGAGCTGGGTGACATCCGCGTGCGTGTTGAGACTTTAGCAAGCGAGAAAAAGGCTTTAGAGACCCAAATGGAAGAGAAACTCCGTGAATTGGATGTTCTTCAGGACACGGTAGCAAAGATGGAACAAACGAACCAAAAAACCAAAGATGAGCTCGTCAGGATGACGGAACTGAAGGACGCGCTAGAGGCTGAGAAGGATGATTTGGAAGAAAGGCTCATGAATCAGCTGGCAGAACTTAATGGGAGTATCGGAAACTATCAGCAAGACGCAACAGACTTTCAGGTGGAAAATGAGCAGCTGAGACACGAGCTTCAGAGTTTGCAGAAAGTGGTGCATGAGCTGGAGGAGGAGAAACATCGGGTGGCAATGGAGAAAAGCAAAGCCAGTTCAGAAAAGCAGAAGGAATTTGTAGAAAGGCTGAAGTGCAGTTGGAGGGGAGACACCAGCACACATGTAAAGGAGCTTCAAGAGCTGCTGAAACAGAAGCAGCAGGAGATTAAGCAGCTGCAGAAGGAATGTATTAAAAGCCAGGAAAAGAACAGTAGTTTAGAAAGAACTATTAAAGCTCTGGAATTTGTGCAGAGTGAGGCTCAGAAAGAGGTAGAAGCAGCCAAAGAGGCTTTAGCTGAAGCAGCTGAAGACACCAAGAAAGCCCAAGCGGAGCTCGCTCTCTGCAAAGTGGCGTTGGACGACACCCAGAGTGAGACAGCAAGGGTTGTAGCAGAAGGGATCAAAGTGAAGGAAGAGTTGCAGGCAAACAAAGAGAATATTGTCATTCAACTGAAGAAAAAAGATGAGGACTTGGAGAGAAGACTGGAAGAGGAAAGAGAGAAGCACTCAAAGGAAATTAAAAACATTGAGGAGAGACTGGTGGCTTTGCAGAGGGAGAAAGACCACGTGGAAAGTGCTCTTGGTGACCTTCAAGACGCGTTGAAAAGAAAGGATCAAGAAGCCAAGCAGTTGGAAGGCAACCTGAATAAAACACTGGCCCAGCTTGCGGCCTTCACCAGGAGCATGTCGTCTCTTCAGGACGACCGGGATCGAGTGATCGATGAAGCGAAGACCTGGGAGAAGAAATTCACTGAAACGATTCAAAAGAAGGAGGAAGAAATACGTTCCAAAGAGGAAACCTATGTCGCGCTGGAGGACCAGATGAAGCAGATGGTTGTACACGTGAAAGAACTTCAGGCTCAAATATCCAGGTAAAGAAGGTGATGGTGACCCAGTTGGTGGTGTTGTATTGTCTGTTGACAAGGCAGCAGCTAGAGGTGGGGTGGGATTCATCTTTCCTTTTGCTGCGTTCCAGAAGGAAAGAATTCGGAGAATGTAAATATGCTAAAGATGAGATGGGATTGGCAAAGTCAATATAATCAATGATAACTATGGTTTTGGATACTGAAATCAATTTGTGACTCTTTTCTCCCCTCCTCCTCTCCTCCTCTCCTCCTCCTCCTCTCCTCCTCTTTTCCTCTTCTCCTCCTCTTCTCCTCTCCTCCTCTTTTCCTCTTCTCCTCCTCTTTTCCTCTTCTCCTCCTCTTTTCCTCTTCTCCTCCTCTTCTCCTCCTCTTCTCCTCCTCTTCTCCTCTCCTTCTCCTCTCCTTCTCCTCTCCTTCTCCTCTCCTTCTCCTCTCCTTCTCCTCTCCTTCTCCTCTCCTCCTCTTCTCCTCCTCTTCTTCTCCTCTTCTTCTCCCTCTCCTCCTCTTCTTTTTTAGTCTGGAACACAACAAGAAAGACTCGGAGTCTGAATTCAAGAGGGAGATTCAGCACCATCAAACAACATGTCAAATGTTGCAGGAGGAAAAAAGGGAACTTTTGACGCAGCTTGAAGAATCTCAGAAGCTGTCCAGCCAGTCTCAGGGTGAGCAGCAGAAACTGGAGTCAGAAATCAGCAGCCTGAGACACCAACTTGCTGACTTCCAGAGCTCCTTCACCAACTGTGAATTGGCCAGAGAAGAGCTGAGCAGTTTGGTGAAGCAACAAGAGACCAGTATCCAGAACTTTAAATTCAGCTGCCAGCAGCTTGAGGCTGATCTGCAAGCTTCCAAGGACCTAACGGATAAGCTGCATGAAGAAATTAGCTCCAAGGAGCAGAAGATCATGAGTTTGTTGTCGACCAAGGAGGAAGCGGTTGTGGCTGCTCTATCTGAATTACAGCAGCAACACGCTGAAGAGGTGAAAGAGTTGGAGCAGAGGCTAAGGAAGGAGGAAGAAGATAAACAAGCCTTGGAAAAGGAGAAGAACAAATATGTTGGCCAACTTGATCGGCTCACCGAAAAGATGAAGACAAGCAGAGAAGAAAGTAAGAAACACAAGGCGCAACTGGACTCCTTCACCAAGTCCATGTCCTCGTTGCAAGACGACAGAGACCGCGTCCTCGGAGACTACAAGCAGCTTGAGGAACGTCATCTTGTGGTCATCTTGGAAAAAGACCAGCTGATTCAAGAGGCTGCTGCTGAAAACAATAAGCTCAAGGAAGAAATGAGAAGTTTGCATAGCCGGATGGATGACCTCAACTCCGAGAACGCCAAGCTGAGTGCGGAGTTGGTGCGATATAGAGAAGACCTGAACCAAGTGATTTCAATAAAGGACTTCCAGCAGAAAGAGCTTCTCAAAACGCAGCTTCAGCGCATCCAGACTCTGGAAAAGGAGAAGACAACGGTAGAAACGCGGCTGAAAGAGTCTGAACGTGCTCAGGATGATCTCAGAAAGGGCATGGAAGCCTTGAGAGACGATAAAGTCGCTATGTCCCAAGAGATTGAAACGCTTACGTCCTCTTTGTCTCGGGTGAAGAATGAGATGACAGCGTTACTTGAGGGGGGTCCTATCGTAGAGTGTCAAGCGCAGTTGAAGGTCCGAGAGGAAGAGGCCCAAGAACTGAGTCATAAGCTTTCCCTTTCACAGCAAAGAATAACGGAACTTGAGGAGGAACTTCTGTGTGTTCAAGAGGATGCGTCCAAGAAGGTGGGAGAGGCTGAGGACAAGCTTCGAAAGGAATTGAAGCACCTACATCATGATGCGGGGATCATGAGGAATGAGACAGAAACAGCAGAAGAGAGAGTAGCAGAGTTGGCGCGGGACTTGATGGAAATGGAACAGAAATTTCTCGAAGTCACAGACGAAAACAAAGATCTCAGAGCTCAAATTCAGTCTTTTGGGAAGTCCATGAGCTCTCTTCAGGACAGCCGGGACCAGGCCAATGAAGAGCTTCATGTTTTGAAACAGAAATACTCTGCAGACTTAGAGGAACAGAAGAATCTAGTGCAAAATCTTCAGAAACAAATGGTTCAGCTACAAGAGGAGCAACAATCCACTGCTAGAGAGCGCGATACGGTGAGGTCTGAGCTGACAGAACTGCAGAAAACCACTGATGAAAGAGGCCTCTTGGCTCAAATTGAGAAACTTAATCAGAAGCTCAGAGCCAAAGAAGATGACCTTCTCCGTTTGTCTTCTGAACTGGAAGGCTCTTCCAACCAACTCAAATCATTCTCCAAGGCTATGGGGAGCCTGCAGAATGAGCGTGACCGGCTGCTGGATGAATTGGACAAAACACGTAAGACGGAAGAAGCGAAGCAACGAGCAGAAGGGAGCATGTCCACCACTCCTCCAGAAGTGCAGAGTCTTAAGAAGGCGCTGTCCTCCTTGCAAGATGACAGAGACAGAGTAGTAAGTCCTTGCTCTCTCTTCCTACTCTTATTTAAAGCCCCGTAGGAGATTTGGACCGTCATAGCTTAAAATTAGAATCATAGAATCACCAGGTTGGAAGAGACCCACCGGATCATCGAGTCCAAGCATTCCCATCAATCGCTAACCCATGTCCCTCAGCACCTCGTCCACCCGGCCCTTAAACCCCTCCAGGGATGGCGACTCAACCCCCTCCCTGGGCAGTTTCCACCATTAGTTGCTTCATCACCCTCCTGGGGATGGAGATGAGGCTGATCAACCTGCAGTTCCCCAGTTCCTCCTCCTTCTCTATGTAGGGATGACGTTTGCTCTCATCCAGTCTTCAGGAACCTCTCAAAGTCACGAGGACCTTTCAAAGGTTGCTGCCCAGTGACCCAGTCGTGTGAAGCTGAGGGAGTTGGGGTTGTTCAGCCTGGAGAGGAGAAGGCTCCAGGAAGACCTTAGAGCAGCTTCCAGAACTGAAAGGGGCTCCAGGAAAGCTGGGGAGGGGCTTGCTCAGTTGTCTCGCACTCTAATATCTCCCTTTATTTGAAGGTAAGAGAGCTGAAGAACCTGCAGCAACAATACATCCTGGTTGGGGTGGAATCAGCTGAAAACACTCGTTTAAAAGCTCAACTGCAGGAGTATCAGCAAGACATGGATAAAGAGCATCTTCTCCTAGAAGAGCTGAAGCAAGAAAGAGTTTCCTACCAGCAGGAGCTCCAGCAGCTTAGGTGAGAATTGGAGGCTCCAAAGGGATCTGACCAGGCTGGATCCATGGGCTGAGACCAACGGGGTGAGGGTTAACGAGGCCAAATGGCGGATCCTGCACTTGGGGCACAACAACCCTGGGCAGGTCCAGACTAGAAGTCTGGCTGGAAACTGCCTGGAGGAGAAGGACCTGGGGGGGTTGGTTGAACAGGAGCCAGCAGGGGCCCAAGGGGCCAAGAAGGCCAAGGGCATCTTGGCTTGGATCAGACCCGGCATGGCCAGCAGGGCCAGGGAGGTTCTTCTCCCTCTGGACTCGGCCCTGGGGAGGCCGCTCCTCGAATCCTGGGGTCAGTGCTGGTTCCTCCCCACCAGAAAGATGTTGAGGCTCTGGAGCGAGTGCAGAGAAGAGCAACGAAGCTGGGGAAGGGGCTGGAGAACAAGCCTGAGGGCCCTGGGGGTGTTTAGCCTGGAGAAGAGGAGGCTGAAGGGAGACCTTCCCCAGCTTTGTTGCTCTTTTCTGGACTCATTCCAGAGCCTCAACATTCTTCTGGTGGGGTGGGGCCCAGAAGTGACCCCAGGATTCGAGAAGCAGTCTCCCCAGGGCCGAGTCTCCATCCTCTTGGAAGGCACCCTTTATGTACTGGTACATGGTGGTAAGGGCTCCTCTAAGCTCCTCCTGGGAGACCTCATCTGGAGGGTTGGGTCCAGGTCTGGAATCCTCACCAGAAGAAGGAGATGGAGCTGTTGGAACGGGGCCAGAGGAGGCTACAAAGATGATGCGAGGGCTGGAGAACCTCCCGTGCGAGGCCAGGCTGGGAGAGTTGGGGTTGTTCAGCCTGGAGAGGAGAAGGCTCCGAGGAGACCTTAGAGCAGCTTCCAGTACCTGATGGGGCTCCAAGAAAGCTGGGGAGGGGCTGTTCCCAAAGGCTTGTGGGGATGGGATGATGGGCAATGGGGATAAACTGGAGAGGGGCAGAGTTAGACTGGATATGAGGAGGAATTTCTTCACGATGAGAGTGGGGAGGCCCTGGAACAGGTTGCCCAGCACAGTTGTGGCTGCCCCATCCCTGGAGATGTTCAAGGCCAGGTTGGATGGGACCCTGGGCACCCTGATCCAGTGGAAGGTGTCCCTGCCCGTGGCTGGGGGGTTGGAACTGGATGATCTGTAAGGTCCCTTCCAACCCAAACCATTCAGTGATTCTATATCATGAGTAATACTGGTCATTTCCTTTGTGTTGTACTGGACAGGCAAGAGAAAACTACCTGGGAAAAGCAGAACAGTGGCCTAAAGGAGCAATACCTGATGGTCATCGCAGACAAAGACAAGGAACTGAGCCATTTGCAAAGGATCTTGCAAGAAATGAAGCTGCTCCAGAACAAGCCTCCAATTGCAGAGGAGCGGGACCAACCCAAGGTGCGTGGAAATACACAAATTCTTTAATTCATGGAAATACAAGGCTTGAAATTCAGCTGAAGGACAATTGGGTGCAGCATGTGATGCCCAGAGAGGTCCTGCTGCACTCTTGCCGGTCAGAACGATACCTTGGATGATAGCTCGGACTCACCTTGGACCCCAGAGCTCTCCTCTAAGCTCCCTCCCAAACTCAGCTCCAAAACTTTCCTAGAAGAAGCTCTGCGCAGGACCACCAAAAAATTATAAATAATCCACTGCAAGGGGGGGCGTTTGCAGCAGCGCAGGCACCGTTCTGGAAGAGAGAAGAGAAGGACCGGAGCCCAGGTGGTGTCCTTGGGCTTTTATTATAGAGTCACAGAGTGGTTTGGGTTGGAAGGGACCTTAAAGATCATCCAGTTCCAACCCCACTGCTGTGGGCAGGGACACCTCCCACTAAGATCAAGCTTCTGAAAGCCCCATCTAACCTGACCTTGAAAACCTCTAGGGATGGGGCATCTACAGCGTCTCTGGACAACCTGTTCCAGTGCCTCATCACCCTTATTGTAAAGAATTTCCTCCTTGTGTCTAGTCTAAATCTTCCCCCTCTCCATTTAAAGCCATTTCCCTGTGTCCTATCACCACAAGCCTTTGGGAACAGTCCCTCCCCAGCTTTCTTGGAGCCCCTTCAGGTGCTGGAAGGTCTCTCTAAGGTCTCCTCGGAGCCTTCTTTTCTCCAGGCTGAACAACCCCAACTCTCTCAGCCTGTCCTTGGATGGGAGGTTCTCCAGCCTTCAGATCATCTTTGTGGCCTCCTCTGGACCTGTTCCAACAATTCCATCTCCTTGTGTTGGAAGTTCCAGCCCTGGCCCCAACCCTCCAGCTGAGGTCTCCCCGAGAGGAGCAGAGGGGACAATCCCCTCCCTCCCTGCTGCCCACGTTCTCTGGATGCAGCCCAGGACATGGGGGGTTTCTGGGTTGCGAGCGCACGTTGTGGCTCGTGTGGAGCTTCTCCTCCCCGAGCCCCCCAAGTCCTTCTCCTCAAGCTGCTCCCATCACATCATCCTCATCCTGGATTGAAACTGTAGATTGTCCTGACCCAGGTGTAGGACTTTGCCCTTGGCCTTGTTGACCCTCCTGAGGTTCTCCCAGCCCCACTTCTCCAGCTTGTCCAAGTCCCTCTGGATGACATCTCATCCTTCCAATGTGACAACTGCTCCACATTTCTCTCTCTCTTTTTCTATTTCTCTCTTTCTTTCTCCCTTTCCTCCCTTTCTGTCTTTCATTCTTTTCCCTTAATACAGAATTTGCAGCCAGTGCCAATCTTATTCCTGCTAGCGCCTGGACATATAAATTCCTTTTTTGGACCAATTCTTTGATATCATTTTGCCTTCAGTGGGTGTTGAACCCATAAATTTTACAGGAAGACCCAGGATTTAACCCTGGTGACCCCTGGATTGTCCAGGTTGGGTGGGGACTAATATGAGAGCGGGTTGTCGTGTCTGCAATATATTTTTCACTGATTTTTTTTATCCTGGCAGATTCCTTCAGAAGTTCAGAGAGGGGACTTTTCAAGCCTAGAAACGGAGACCAAACATCTCCAGACCCAGCTAAGTGACAGCCTGAAAGAACTGCACCAAAAAGAGCTCAGAATTCAGCAGTTAAACAGCAAGGTACCGATTGTTATCTTGTAATTTCTTGTAGAGTCTGGGATGAGGAGGCTGGGGAAGAGTCGAGCAAGGCTCGGGGAGCAGGAATGAGTCATTCTGTTCACATGGACTTCTGGAGATCACAGAATAACCAGGTCGGAAGAGACCCACCGGATCATCGAGTCCAACCATAAAGGGATAGATGATAGAGTCAGAATAGTTTGGGTTGGAAGGGACCTTTAGGATCATCTAGTTCCATCCCCCCTGCCATGGGCAGGGACACCTCCCACTAGGTCAGGCTGCCCAAGGCTCCATCCGACCTGGCTCCATCCATCCCTCGAGGGATTTGGCGGCCACAACTTCTCTGGCCAACCTGTTCCAGGCCCTCAGCACTCTCCTCATGAAGAAATTCCTCCTGATGTCCAGTTTAAATCTGCCCCTCTCCAGTTTATCCCCATTGCCCCTTGTCCTATCACTCCAAGCCATTTTAAACAGTCCCTCCCCATCCTTCTTGGAGCCCCTTCAGGTACTGGAAGGTCTCTCTAAGGTCTCCTCAGAGCCTTCTCTTCTCCAGGCTGAACAACCCCAAATTTCTCAGCCTGTCCTCGCATGGGAGATGCTATTTTATGGGTTTAAGCTATTGTAAAATAACCTTTTAGCCTTCTGTTTAGCAGGCTAGAGCAGCCCAGCTCTCATGAGCATCATGTTCCTACCCCTCAACGTTCTCCGCTGCCTTTTCATGGTCTCCTTCCCATTTCTTTGTCCATTTGAGAAGCATTTAGGTTCATGCTGGAAGGTTTAGGTCAATCTCAGCGCCGTAGAAATCTTGTTTTGGAATCGTGTCGTTCTGTACGTTGTGTTGAGGTTTGGAAGCTCCTGTTTTGGAAACCTTAGAGGTTCTTGACTTAGCAGTTGTGTTCTCTTCTCAGCTCTCTCAAGTCTTTGAGGAGAAGAACGCCCTCTCCCTCCAGCTACGTAGCAGCAGTCGGAGCGTCTGCGAGAGCCATCAGCGCTACAACGAGGTTCTGAACCGCTGCCTGGAACTTGAGAAGCAACTCCAGGAGCTGCAGTCGGCAGACAAGAGCATGGTAGGGGTGGTCTTCTCGGCGTAAGGGAGGGAAGAGCTTATTGTAGATGGTTCCACTAATTGTCTGGCCCCATAGCTACTTTCTGTCCTCTTTGTTCAGTGCTGTCTCCTGTCCCTTTCTTGCAGGAGTTGTTTGCAACAGATGCTGCTCCAGGAGCACCTCAAGAAAAGAACGAGCCTCCGAGAGGGAGTTACACACCAGAACTGCAGGAGTTGCAGCTGAGGTAAAGAAAACCTGAGGAAACGGGTGGGGACGGTACTGCTGGTGGAGATCTTCGGGGTGGTGATGAGCCTGGTTCTGTTATTCTCTATCAAAGTGTTGGAAGAACCCCGTTCCACGCTTGTGGAGGTGGAGGAGCTGTGATACGCACTTGAGAAGCTGTTTTGATTTCTCTCTTTGGATGAATCTTCAACAAATAACAAGACAACACACGGCAGCAATTCCAGTTGACCATCACCAGCCAAACTAACAACTTTGATTTGATGGGCTGGGTCCTTCTTAGCTGCTTTAATTATATCAGTGGTCCTGGTCTCAAAGCCATTAGCCCAAGAATCTCTGGAACTGAGACCCAGCGCGAGATTCCTTGTAACCTTCTGGAACAAGGATCTACCACATGGTTCCTCATTCCCACACAAAATAATTATTAGAAGGTGAGGCCATGGAAGACAGAGCCAAGGGACTTCTTCCGTGTGACAAGGAAGCTTCAAGAGATTTATCTTCTCTCTTGCTTTCCAAACCATTTATATATTTTAATAGAAGATGACTATGAAGTGGAAGGGAACTGAAGTCTCTACACCGATGGAGAAACAAAATAGTCCACGAGTTAACTCTTTTTTGGCATGTGTCTTGGTTTCTGACAGGTTGTCTGAGACAGAACATTTACACAGCAGCACGAAGCAGGATCTGAGGGATTTAGAGGAGCAGCTGGAGGAAGAACGGGAGCGTCGTCTTGCAGTAGAGGAGGCGCTTTCTGCAGCGCAGGATCAGATCAGGAGGTGAGGGAGCTTGACCATAAAAGTGTGGGGATCCTAGCTCTGTGTTCGTCTGAACTTCATCCCAGTCTTCTCCCAGTGTCACTGGGGGCATAGAAATGACTGTAAGTGGTGTCCCCAGGGCTCAGCGCTGGGTCCAGCCCTGGTCAGTGTCTTTATCAATGACCTGGATGAAGGCATCGAGGGCACCCTGAGCGAGTTTGAGGATGACACTGAGCTGGGTGGGAGCTGGATCTGCTGGAGGGTTGGGAAGCTCCAAAGGAATCTGAACAGGCTGGATCCGTGGGCTGAGACCAACGGGATGAGGGTTAACGAGGCCAAACGGTGGGTCCTGCCCTTGGGGCACAACAACCCTGGGCAGCTCCAGCCTAGGAGAAGCCTGGAAAGTGCCTGAAGGAGAAGGACCTGGGGGGGTTGGTTGAACAGGAGCCAGCAGGGGCCCAGGAGGCCAAGAAGGCCAAGGGCATCTTGGCTTGGAGCAGACCCGGCATGGCCAGCAGGGCCAGGGAGGTTCTTCTCCCTCTGGCCTCGGCCCTGGGGAGGCCGCTCCTCGAATCCTGGGGTCAGTGCTGGGACCCTCCCCACCAGAAGGATGTTGAGGCTCTGGAGCGAGTGCCGAGAAGAGCAACGAAGCTGGGGAAGGGGCTGGAGAAGAAGCCTGAGGGCCCTGGGGGTGTTTAGCCTGGAGAAGAGGAGGCTGAGGGGAGAGCTCATTGCTCTCTGCAACTCCCTGAAAGGAGGTTGTGGAGAGGAGGGAGCTGGGCTCTTCTCCCAAGGGACAGGGGACAGGACGAGAGGGAATGGCCTCAAGCTCCACCAGGGCAGGTTCAGATTAGACATCAGGAAGCATTTCTTCACCAAAAGGGTTCTCAGGCCCTGGCAGAGGCTGCCCAGGGAAGGTGTTGGAGTCCCCATCCCTGGAGGGGTTTAAAAGATGGGGAGATGAAGTGCTTATTTAGTAGTGGACAGGCATGATTGGACTCAATGATCTCAAAGGTCTTTTCCAAGACTGGATCAGGCTGTTCAAGGCCCATCCAACCTGGCCTTCAACACCTCCAGGGATGGGGCAGCCACAACTTCCCTGGGCGACCTTCTCCAGGGCCTCACCACCCTCATCATGAAACTGAATTTAGACCGGAAGAAACAGAATTTAATTTTATGTTCTTTGTGGCAGGTTACAGTCGAGTGAGTGGACGTCTTCCTTGAGCGCCAGCATCGATATGACTCCAGATCATGAGCATCCCTTGCTGATGGATCCTGTGGATAATCATTTCAGCAAAGTAAGAAGTCACATTCACAGCTGCTGGTGGTCTCAGCCAAGGCTGATCATAGAATCATAGAATCACCAGGTTGGAAAAGACCCACCAGATCATGGAGTCCAACCATTCTCATCAATCACTAACCCATGTCCCTCAGCACCTCGTCCACCCAGCCCTTACTGTGAACCTGTAGTAGCCAAATCCTTCTGTAGGCACATTCAAATCTTCTTGGGTTTGTCTAGGTTTCCCTCTTGTCTTGCTCTGTTTTCCATGCCAAGAGCCGCGTGTTGTTCTCATTGGATGGGCCTTGAGGAGCTGATCTAGTTGGAGGTGTCCCTGCCCATGGCAGGGAGGTTGGAACTAGATGATCTTTGAGGTCCCTTCCAACCCAAACTCTTCTGTGATTCTATGATTGTGGCTCTGCATAAACAGACTGAATTTCAGAGGTCACTAAACCATAGATCGGTGTTACCTGTGCCAAAAATGTTCTCTCCCATGTTCCTTCTGAAATATTTGAGGCCTCAGTGGTGAGCAAATAGCGTGGCCAGCAACTCAGGGGAGGTGATTCTGCCCCTCGGTTCCTCTCTTGTGAGACCTTATCTGGAGGGTTGGGTCCAGTTCTGGAATCCTCAACGGAAGAAGGAGATGGAGCTGTTGGAACGGGGCCAGATGAGGCTCCAAGGATGGTGCGAGGGCTGGAGAACCTCCCGTATGAGGACAGGCTGAAAGAGTTGGTGTTGTTCAGCCTGGAGAGGAGAAGGCTCTGAGGAGACCTTAGAGAGACCTTCCAGTACCTGAAGGGGCTCCAGGAAAGCTGGGGAGGGGCTGTTCCCAAAGGCTTGTGGGGACACAGTGAGGAGCAATGAGGATAAACTGGAGAGGGCACAGTTAGACTGGACAGGAGGAGGAATTCCTTCACCATGAAGGTGGTGAGACCCTGGAACAGGTTTTCCAGAGAATTTTTGTGGCTGCCCCATCCCTGGAGGGGTTCAAGGCCAGGTTGGATGGGCCCTGGGCAGCCTGATCAGTTGGAACTGGATGATCTTTAAGATCTCTTCCAACCCAAACCATTCTATGTTTCTATGACTCTATTAGCTTAAACAATCTCTTCATGGTCAGGGTAAAGGCAGCTGGGGTCACATCCTTCCCTGGTACTGACTGATCTCTCTTTTACTCTTCCAGACTCGGAATATCCTTGGATTACGACGCCTGTTCCGCTCTCTCTTCCATTCCCGGACCCGTTTGCCTCTGCTAGCAGCCCTTTACCTGCTTGCTCTCCACGTCCTGCTCTTCCTGTGCTTTACAGGCCACCTCTGAACCAGGAATACCAGCCTTTCCTTGAGCCACAGCTCCACATTCCGTATCGAGAGGGTCGCACTTCATCCGGCTGCCTTCTTCTTCCAGATCAACCCTTAGGGAGAAACTACACCCATCAACTTCCACCTTGGTTTCTTGCTAAGGATGCAGCAACCAGTGCTGGTGCTTGGGATCTGCTCTTCCTTTGGTATTTTTTTAATGAATAGTTTGTTTTCCAAGCCAGGATCCTGATGCTTCAAGGAGCAGCGTCTGTTCCTGTAGCTGGAGGTAGCACCACTCATTTTCTATAGGTTTGTGCTGTGGTAGGAATCCAAAAAACATTCTTGAGTTGCTGCAATGCTTCAACACTTCTAGGAACTGCAGGATCTTCTCCCTTTTGGACTGGAATCAGTCTTGGGGAAACTCTCTAGGTAGAAAGAGGAAAGAGAAG
Source organism: Clamator glandarius (assembly GCA_033459285.1). Taxonomy (NCBI): domain Eukaryota; kingdom Metazoa; phylum Chordata; class Aves; order Cuculiformes; family Cuculidae; genus Clamator; species Clamator glandarius. The sequence goes on from JAUNZM010000577.1 coordinate 985,749, forward strand.
CATTTTTCCTCTCTTCCATCCCTTCGATTTTCTCCGTGGCTCAGTGCTGTTAGAAATGCGCATCCTAAGGAAGACGCGGACACTTTAAGGAACATGACTTGTGCTTCAAAATCATGTTTCCTGCTCAGTTGCATCTCCTGTTGAAAACCAATATTGATATATCTGTCCCATTTACAAACAATCCTATGTCTGCCCTGACGAGCCTGTAAATTAATGTAATTTAGTTATTGAGAAGGAATAAGAAACAAACTTTTTAGCTCTTAAGTTAATAACCTTGCTGTTTATAACGTTTGTGCGCCTCTCGTGATGGAAGGTGCTTGCATCCCTCTTGAAACGAGAGCAACTACATTCCTGCATCCTCCCTCTCTGAACCCATCCTGAGATTAAACCCGTATGAGGTGTGGTGGAGGGTTCCGTGAGGTGGATGTGGGTCCAAATCAAAGAAATAAACGGTTTCCCTTGTGCTGAGGAAGGGAATGATGCTCTGAAACCTTCTGGCATCTCTGCTTGAGGAAAAAGCTGGTGCAGAAAGCTGGTGCCGGTCATTGGATTTGTTTGAATCTGATGCAAGCGGATCGGAGCTTATGGGATATATGGAAAACTGTGTTTTCTAAAGGACTCCTGGAATGAAGACTGCCTCTTCTAAAGAAGATGCTTCCAGTTGAGTTCCTTCTTAGGGTCATTCTCTTCGGAGCATTCGCCAGAAGGATTGTATCTGCCTCTCGCTAGAGTACGAACAGGCACGTTTTTCCCATGGGAAAGAGGTAATTCTTTTGCTATTGCTGATAAACTAAGACTTTTTTTTAGCCTGTTTGAGGATGGGTTGATTTCATCGCAGTCGCTTTTTAGCTGGATCTCTGGTAGATCCAGAACATCGACACTAACGTCTCCGTTTCTGCGCCACCTTGGGTTATCTGGGTGGATTTCCTCAACTATAGCAAAATCGGTGACCAAATAATTTGCCTGTAGCTTCCCGGGGCTTGTGCTCCTGAATATATAATAAAGATTATTTTTCAGATGAAATTTGTGTACTGCTGTCGTGTTGGAGGTCTTAAGGGGCAGAGTAGTGCTCTATCTTTTACAGGACCACCAGGAGATGTCCTTGTACGATGCCTTCTGTGCTCTTGCAACCCAGAAGGCCAAGCGGATCTGTTAGAGTGAGTCCAGAAGAGGCCACGGAGATGATCCAAGGGCTGGAGAACCTCCTGTATGAAGACGAGAGTTGAGGTTGTTCAGCCTGGAAAAGAGAAGGCTCCAAGGAGACTGTAGAGCAGCTTCTAGCACCTGAAGGGGCTCCAGGAAAGCTGGGGAGGAGCTTTTTCCAAGAGCCTGGAGTGATAGGACCAGGGGAATGGCTTTAAATTAGGAGGGGAATGATTTAGATTAGACATTGGGAAGGAATTCTTCATGCTGAGGGTGGTGAGGCCCAGGTTGCCCAGGAAAGTTCTGGCTGCCCAGTCCCTGGAGGTGTTCGAGGCCAGGTTGGATGAGGCTTTGAGGAGCCTGGTGTGGTCGGAAGTGTCTCTGCCTATGTTGGAACTGGATGGGCTTTGAGGTCCCTTCCAACCCAACCCATTCCCTGATTCTATGATATTTTCATCCATGATCTGGATGCAGGAGTTTGCTGGTGGTAACAGACCTGGATGTTCTGTTGACTTGAGGGACAAGAGACTTTGTAGAGGGATCAGGATAGCTTGGAGCATTGGGGAATCATCAACGGCACAAAATCTAAGAAGACCAAATGCCGGATTCTACATCTGGGACCAAGTAGTGCTGGGCACAAGTGTCAACTGGAAGAGGTTGGTCAAGAGCAGCCCTGCAGAAAGGGATCTGGGGGTGTCAGAAGAGTGGTTTGTCCTGCTGGATTCAGTGTTGACGCAGGCTCACTTGGAGCCCTGTGTGCAGTGCTGGGCTTCACTGTTTGAGAAGGATAGGAAGGTCCTTGGATGGTGGCAGGGCTGGAGGGAATACCTCATGAGCAACTGAGCCCGCCGGGTTTGCTCACATGGAGAGAAAGAGGCCACCTCGGTGGTCTCCACATCTTCTGAGGAGGGGACAGGTAGAGGAAGGTGCCCATCTCCTGTCCCTGGATCCCAGGGAGAAGGGTCACCCTCCTCCACCAGGGGAGGGTCAAACTGGACATGAGGGAGCATTTCTTTACCAAGAGGGCGCTGAAACCCTGGAAGAGGCTTCCAGGAGAGGTAGTTGATGCCCCAAGCCTGTCAGGGTTCAGCAATGCCCTTAACGCCCTGTGGATGGATCTTCCTGGACTTGAGTGAAGCCTTTGACACAGTTTCTCCCAGCATTCTGCTTCAGAAACTGTCACCTCTGGCCTGGACAGGCTCACACTCTCCTGGGTGGAAAAACGGTTGGCTGGAGGGCCCAGAGAGTGGTGGGAGATGGAGTGACCTACAGCTGGAGGCCAGTTCCAAGTGGTGTCCCCAGGGCTCAGTGCTGGGTCCAGCCCTGTTCAATGTCTTCATCAATGACCTGGATGAAGGCATCGAGGGCAACCTGAGCAAGTTTGCAGACGACACTGAGCTGGGTGGGAGCTGGATCTGCTGGAGGGTCGGGAGGCTCCAAAGGGATCTGAACAGGCTGGATCCATGGGCTGAGACCAACGGGATGAGGGTTAACGAGGCCAAATGCCGGGTCCTGCCCTTGGGGCACAACAAACCTGGGCAGCTCCAGCCTAGGAGAAGCCTGGCTGGAAAGTGCCTGGAGGAGAAGGACCTGGGGGGGGTTGGTTGAACAGGAGCCAGCAGGGGCCCAGGTGGCCAAGAAGGCCAAGGGCATCTTGGCTTGGAGCAGACCTGGCGTGGCCAGCAGGGCCAGGGAGGTTCTTCTCCCTTTGGACTCGGCCCTGGGGAGGCCGCTCCTCGAATCCTGGGGTCAGTGCTGGTTCCTCCCCACCAGAAGGATGTTGAGGCTCTGGAGCGAGTGCAGAGAAGAGCAACGAAGCTGGGGAAGGGGCTGGAGAAGAAGCCTGAGGGCCCTGGGGGTGTTTATCCTGGAGAAGAGGAGGCTGAGGGGAGAGCTCATTGCTCTCTGCAACTCCCTGAGAGGAGGTTGTGGAGAGGAGGGAGCTGGGCTCTTCTCCCAAGTGACAGGGGACAGGACGAGAGGGAATGGCCTCAAGCTCCACCAGGGGAGGCTCAGGATGGACAGCAGGATGAAATATTTCCCGGGAAGGGTGATTGGTCCCTGTCAGAGGCTGCCCAGGGAGGGGGTTGAGTCCCCTTCCCTGGAGGGGTTTGAGGGCCGGGTGGATGAGGTGCTGAGGGACACGGGTTAGAGATTGATGGGAATGGTTGGACTCCATGATCCGGTGGGTCATTTCCAACCTGGTGATTCTGTGATTCTATGATTCTAATAAGATGCTCTGACTTCTGGTCAGCCCTGAAGTGGTCCAGCACCTGGACTGGATGATGGTTGCAGGTCCCTCCCAGCTGAACCGTTCTACTCTAAGCCCTTGCTTTTGTGTCAAACGGAATTGGCTCCACTGGGAACCTTTTTTGCTTCACTAGCTTTATTCAGGAAGGAAGTTATTTTGGTTTGAGATGCTTAGCAATTGTCAAGCTAGTGTGATTCATGCTACTCACTCCAAATGTTTGTTCTTCCCACCAGCAAGCAATGTACCCAAGTGCTTGATTCGTTATCTACACGTTCTCCATCTTCATAGTTCAAGCTATTTATGGGGATTTTTATGGTCCTGGATGCCCTTTCATATTTGTATTTACAGATATGTGTGTGTGTGTCCCCGCGTGTTTATATGTATTTTTAATTCTCCTGTCAAGTACTGAGTCAAGTTTTATCGTAAGTTCTGTAAGCAGTAGGTTGCTTTTTTTGGATCTCATTGTAATTATCATCAAATCATAGAATTGTGATGGTTGGAAGAGACCTCCAGGCTCACCCAGTCCAACCATCACCTCAACCCCACTGGGGCTGCCAAACCAAGTCCTGAAGTGCCATGGACACACGTTTTTGGAACCCCTCCAGGAATGGGGACTCCACCACTGCCCTGGGTGACCTCTTCCAGGGCTTCACCACTCTTTCAGTAAAGAATTTTTTCCTAATATCCCATCTAAAGCTCCCGTGGTGCAGCTTGAGGCTGTTTCCTCTCATCCTATTGCTTGTTCCTTGGGAGCAGAGCCCGAAACCTGCAAGGCTCCAACTTCATTCCAGGGGTTGAGGAGTGCGATGAGGTCTCCCCTCGGCCTCCTTCTCCAGACTAAACAACCCCAGCTCCCTCAGCCAATCCCAGAACTCCTGGGCTTCAGACCCTTTCCCAGCTCTGTTCCCTTCTCTGGATGCACTCCAGACACTCAATGTCCTTCTTGGACTGAGGGGCTCAAACGTGACCCCAGGATTTGAGGTGCGACCTCTCCAGTTCTGAGTCGACTGGATAACCCCCTTCGCTGCTCCTGGTGGCCACGCCATGGCTGATCCAAGCCAAGATGCCGTTGACCTTCTTGGCCACCTGGACCACTGCTGGTTCATGTTCAGCCGCTGTTGACCACCACCCCCAGGTCCTTTTCAAGCCCAGGGGCTTCAGCTTTTAAAATTTTTTGTGCTTTTACAGCAGAATGATTTCTTGGAAGAGATGCAAATGGAGATGACAACCTGGTTTTGCACATTTAATAGACTGAGTTGTCCCATCAAGCTCTTCTCATGCCGTCAGCAAACTCCAGCGTGTACTGGGGCTGCTTTTGGTATCAGGGCACGAGCAGAGCTGGGAGCTGGGAGGAAGGAAGTGAAGAACTGAAGTTAAAAGAGGAACTCGGAGCTCGCAACAGTCCGAAAGCTGTCGCTGGCAACAAGTGCCTGAGTGAAAACCAGCAAGTTTGCCAGCAGGAGCTGGTGAAGATTTTAAGGTAAGAAAAGCAAGTGTGTTTTGAGAGTGGAAAGCGAGAAGCGGCAACAAACTCAGCCCTGGGGAGACCACTCCTTGAATCCTGGGGTCAGTGCTGGTTCCTCCCCACCAGAAGGATGTTGAGGCTCTGGAGCGAGTGCAGAGAAGAGCAACGAAGCTGGGGAAGGGGCTGGAGAAGAAGCCTGAGGGCCCTGGGGGTGTTTAGCCTGGAGAAGAGGAGGCTGAGGGGAGAGCTCATTGCTCTCTGCAACTCCCTGAGAGGAGGTTGTGGAGAGGAGGGAGCTGGGCTCTTCTCCCAAGGGACAGGGGACAGGACGAGAGGGAATGGCCTCAAGCTCCACCAGGGGAGGCTCAGGATGGACAGCAGGATGAAATATTTCCCGGGAAGGGTGATTGGTCCCTGGCAGAGGCTGCCCAGGGAGGGGGTTGAGTCCCCTTCCCTGGAGGGGTTTAAGTGCCGGGTGGACGAGGTGCTGAGGGACATGGGTTAGTGATTGATGGGAATGGTTGGACTCCGTGATCCCATGAGTCTCTTCCAACCTGGTGGTTCTACGATTCTGTGTCTGGAGCCTTGTGGTGGGATCGCAGCCTGTGGTTTGTCATGGCTCCCAGGATACGTGGTGGGTGGCTTTGGAGAGTAGGTGGTCAAGAACCATTTCCAGCAGGATGTACAACCCTGAACCTCAAATCAGCTCAAATCGTGTGCCCTGTCAAACAGCCCCGTGCTGGCTGGTTAATGCTGCTGTTTTATCGTTAAGAGAAATGAGGCACAAACTTTAACGATCTCTGGATGCTCATACATTAGGGAGGGGAAAAGGAGACAAAAGGTATTGTTAGATGGTGCAATCTTGTCCATCTGAGCCTTCCTGCTGCTCCTGCTTCTCTTTGCCATCAGACACCTCCCACTGGATTAAGTTGCCCCAAGCCCCATCCAACCTGGCCTTGAACCCCTCCAGGGCTGGAGCAGCCACCACTTTTCTAGGCAACCAGCTCCAGGGTCTCCCCACCCTCACAGTACAAATTTCTTCCTCAGATCTCATCTCAATCTCCCCTCTTTCAGCTTAAACCCGTGCTCCTCATCCTCCCCCTGCACTCCCTGATCAAGAGCCTCTTCCCAGCCTTCTCGTAGCCCCCTTTCTGCACTGGATGGAAGTTGTGGGACAGGAACGGGTTAGTGCTTCTAAGAGGCGTGTTCTTCAATGAGGATCCAGCCCAAAGCAGTTCTCTTCCCTCCTTGATTTGCTCCTTGACACCAATTTGAGGCTCCTCTCCACCAACCTGGGGCTCCTTGACATCCCAGGTGGGATGGAAAAGCTTTGCTGATAACCATTCCTCTGTTGCATAAGGTCAGGCAAGACATAGAATCTTCCTTTTCCCTCTTATTTTGTTGAAACCATGTTCGGGAGGGGTTTCTTTTATCATCTTTTTTTTTTTTTTTCACTGTCACCTTGAAAACAAAACGAAAGAGTTTTAGATTTCACATTACTTTTCTTTAACTTCCTCTTCCTGGGTCTATCACTTCCTCCAGAACTTTTTGGAGAGGCTGAACAAGTGGCGTCACCACAGCTTCAGCCTTTTCAGCCCAGCACGCTCTACGATTTCAGCCCCAGTTCATGTGTTCACCCTGTGACAGCCAGAAACACCACAGAGCGTGGTTAACCAGCACCGTCAGATGAGGACGTCGCTCTTTGAACATTCTCTAGGCAGCGATTGAATCATAGAATGGGTTGGGTTGGAAGGGGCCTCAAAGCCCATCCAGTTCCAACCCCCCTGCCTTGGGCAGTGACACCTCCCAATGGATCAGGGGCTCCAAGCCCCATCCAACCTGGCCTTGAACACCTCCAGGGATGGGGCAGCCACAATTTCTCTAGGCAACCCATTCCAGGGTCTCACCAACCTCACAGTAAAGAATTTCTTCCTAAGATCTCATCTCAATCTCCCCTCTTTCATCTTAAAACCAGTCCCCTCATCCTACCCTGCACTCTGACATAGAGCCCCCCCCCCCACCAGGGGTCTTGACAGTATTCAAGAAGCATTTGGCCAACGCCCTCAGACAGATGGTGTGAATGTCGGAGCTGCCTTATGCCAGGACAGGAGTTGGAGGTGATTCTGCCCCTCTGCTCCTCTCTGGGAGACCTCAGCTGGAGGGTTGGGGCCAGTTCTGGAATCCTCAACAGAAGAAGGAGATGGAGCTGTTGGAATGGGGCCAGAGGTGGCTACAAGGATGATGCGAGGGCTGGAGAACCTCCCGTGCGAGGACAGGCTGGGAGAGTTGGGGTTGTTCAGCCTAGAGAAGAGAAGGCTCCAAGGAGACCTTAGAGAGACCTTCCAGTACCTGAAGGGGCTCCAGGAAAGCTGGGGAGGGACTTTTCCCAAATGCCTGTAGTGGTAGGATGAGGGGCAATGGGGATGAACTGAAGAGGACCAGATTCAGGCTAGGCATAAGGAGGAATTTCTTCACCATGGGAGTGGTGAGACCCTGGAACAGGTTGTCCAAGGAAGTTAGAGCTGCCCCATCCCTGGAGATGCTGAAGACCAGGTTGGATGGAGCTTTGAGCAGCTTGATCCAGTGGGAGGTGTCCCTGCCCATGGCAGGGAGGGTGGAACTGGATGATCTTTAAGGTCCCTTCCAACCCAAACCATTCTATGATTCTTGTGGATCCCTTCCAGCTCAGGTCATTCTACGATTCCATGAGCTCAGAAACCCACCATATCTTGGAAAAGTGGACTCTGGCTGTTTGATGCTTGCATGAACTCACATTAAAATGTTATGTGTGCATGAAGTCTATGGTCTGCACATAAAATCCTTATGTGCTTTGCAGCAAAAGGGCTCTAGAGCACCTATTATGGGATGCCCCATGCTATATGAGGGATGGAGTGATCAGCAAGGGGAGACAGCCTGCCAAGTTCCCTTCCAGTCCGAGTTGGGTCATGACTGGAGAGGTTGGAGGTGCCCATGGCCAAGCGCCAGCAGCACCCAGATGACACCCTGTCCTTGTCCAGATGTGGAAAGCAGTCGTGGGACACGATGTGTCAGTGAAGGTGGAGGCTCAGGGAGATGACTGGGACACCGACCCTGATTTCGTGGTGAGTACCTGGGGTGTCAATCCCTACTGGTTGGTGGTATGAAGGGTTCACTGGCCCATGGTATCTGCTGGTCAGCTGGGCTGGGACGAGGAGCTTGGCATGGCACCACGTATCGTGCAGCAACGCTGGCTGTGCAAGACCAGCTAAGTGCCACCAGCCCTCGTGGGTTCCAGCCAGGTCATGTGTCTAAGCTATTTCTGACCCTTAGCAAGTTTGTGGATGAAGCTGGTTGGGAGCTGGATCTGCTGGAGGGTCGGGAGGCTCCAAAGGGATCTGAATAGGCTGGATCCGTGGGCTGAGACCAACGGGATGAAGGTTAATGAGGTCAAACGGCGGGTCCTGCCCTTGGGGCACAACAACCCTAAGCAGCTCCAGCCTAGGAGAAGCCTGGCTGGAAACTGCCTGGAGGAGAAGGACCTGGGGGAGTTGGTTGAACAGGAGCCAGCAGGGGCCCAGGGGGCCAAGAAGGCCAAGGGCATCTTGGCTTGGAGCAGCCCCGGCGTGGCCAGCAGGGCCAGGGAGGTTCTTCTCCCTCTGGCCTCGGCCCTGGGGAGGCCGCTCCTCGAATCCTGGGGTCAGTGCTGGTTCCTCCCCACCAGAAGGATGTTGAGGCTCTGGAGCGAGTGCAGAGAAGAGCAACGAAGCTGGGGAAGGGGCTGGAGAAGAAGCCTGAGGGCCCTGGGGGTGTTTATCCTGGAGAAGAGGAGGCTGAGGGGAGAGCTCATTGCTCTCTGCAACTCCCTGAGAGGAGGTTGTGGAGAGGAGGGAGCTGGGCTCTTCTCCCAAGGGACAGGGGACAGGATGAGAGGGAATGGCCTCAAGCTCCACCAGGGGAGGCTCAGGATGGACAGCAGGATGAAATATTTCCCGGGAAGGGTGATTGGTCGCTGGCAGAGGCTGCCCAGGGAGGGGGTTGAGTCCCCTTCCCTGGAGCGGTTTGAGGGCCGGGTGGACGAGGTGCTGAGGGACATGGGTTAGTGATTGATGGGGATGGTTCGACTCCATGATCTGGTGGGTCTTTTCCAACCTGTTGATTCTATTCTATGATTCTATTATATCCATGTGTTTTCTCCACAACGTCCTACACCCGCGTACCCCACATTTGCCTACAAGTAACACCACTTAAGGAGTGACTCATAGAATCATTAAGGTTGGCAAAGCCCTCTGGGATCATCAAGTTCAACACAACACCAACATGCCTACTAAACCATGTCCTGAAGCACCACATCTACAAGTTTTTTGAATCCCTCCAACAATGGTGACACCATCATTCATCGAGACAGATTCTTCCAGCGCTTCATCACTCTTCAGTAAAGAAATTTTTTCCTGATATCTAATCTAAACCTCCCCTAGGGAAACGAGGCCATTTCCTCTTGTCTTATCCCTTGTTTCTTGGGAGAAGAGACCAACACTCACAACAACTCCGCTGTTCCACCTCAGATTTGTTACAGCGACACTTATTTTGTTTTATCTTTGGAAAGTCTGAACATCTATTATCTGATGAATCGGAGCACCAGCAAACTCCTTCCTAATTTAAAGCTAAAAATATTTATCTTTTCCAACTCTAATGATTCTATGAGCTCAAACAAGACACTGACTTCACTGTTACTCCAGCATTTTCCTGAACCATTAATTCCCACGGAAGTTCTCGCCACTGTCTCCAAGGCAGTGGTTGGGCTTCCCCACAGCCACCTCCTTCCTCACCATGCCTGGAGGTTGTCCCATGGCTCTTCTCTCGGGACAGAGCCCCTTTCCTTGGGGTGGGAGCTGAAGGCTGCTTTGCTTTTGCAGAACGACATCTCTGAGAAGGAGCAGCGCTGGGGAGCCAAAACCATCGAGGGCTCTGGCCGTGCTGAGCACATCAAGTGAGTGTGGGAACCAGGGCATGCAGAGAGGCTTCCGTGCTTGGGGCTTCACACTTGGTGCTCTGCACCTGGAGCTCCTGCACCTGGGGCTTCCATGCCTGGAGCTCCCTCATCTGGGGCTCTCAGACTTGAGGCTCCTTCACCTGGGTCTCTGTCACCTGGAGCTTCCACACCTGGGGATTCTGAGCCTGGGTCTCCACACCTGGGGCTCCTCTTCTAGAATGCCTCACCTGGGGCTTCCTCCTCTGAGGTTCCCACACCAGGAGCTTCCTCACCTGGATCTCCATCCCAGGGCAGCATCATCATGCCTGGAGGAAAAGCACCTGGGGGTTTGGTTGAACAGGAGCCAGCAGGGGCCCAGGGGGCCAAGAAGGCCAAGGGCATCTTGGCTTGGAGCAGCCCCGGCGTGGCCAGCAGGGCCAGGGAGGTTCTTCTCCCTCTGGCCTCGGCCCTGGGGAGGCCGCTCCTCGAATCCTGGGGTCAGTGCTGGTTCCTCCCCAGCAGAAGGATGTTGAGGCTCTGGAGCGAGTGCAGAGAAGAGCAACGAAGCTGGGGAAGGGGCTGGAGAAGAAGCCTGAGGGCCCTGGGGGTGTTTAGCCTGGAGAAGAGGAGGCTGAGGGGAGAGCTCATTGCTCTCTGCAACTCCCTGAGAGGAGGTTGTGGAGAGGAGGGAGCTGGGCTCTTCTCCCAAGGGACAGGGGACAGGACGAGAGGGAATGGCCTCCAGCTCCACCAGGGGAGGCTCAGGATGGACAGCAGGCGGAAATTTTCCATGGAAAGGGTCATTGGTCCCTGGCAGAGGCTGCCCAGGGAGGGGGTGGAGTCACCAGTTCAGTGGCAGATAGGAATGGTTGGACTCAATGATCCAAGAGGTCTTCTCCAACCTGGTGATTCTATGATTCTATCTCATGCCACAGTGCTGCCTGGGGGAGCCCAGTGTGGGCACGCTGACAGGTGGAGGGTTGGTGTCCTGCTCCGTGCTGGGCTCTGGTGGCACAGACATGTTCCAGCTGGCTCTACACGATCCCATTGTGACCTTCCCTGTCTTTCTGTCTCACCAGCATCCATCAGCTGAGGAGCAAGGTATCAGAGGAGCACGAGGTCATCAAGAAGAAGGAGCTGGAGACTGGTCCCAAGGCCTCCTACGGCTATGGGGGCAAATTTGGAACGGAGCGAGACCGGATGGATAAGGTAACAATCATAGAAGGCTTCCTCGGGCCCTACTGGGAAGATCTTTTCCTCCCAAAGGAAGGAGCATCCCCGAATTGCATCCTGGAGACCTTCCATGTCTTCACAGATTGGCACATTCTAACCACCCCATAATCTGTATCTGTGACCTGTTTGAACCCGTGGGTGTAATTTATCCCTTCATCTTCCTCTCAAAGTTCCCTTTAGTGAAGAAGGACTTTCTTGTGGCTCGTTTTGAAGCTGCTGCCTAACAATTAAGTTTGGTGCCTTCCTACTTGTGCTTGGAGAACTAGTGAATAATTCCCCCTCGAATTCTCCATTCCAGATCTCTATCATCTCCCCAGGTTGGAGCCTTACTTCATATTCCCTGTTCTCACATCAAATCTTTTCTAATAAGCCTCATTATGCTTTTTCCCGTGCCTTTCAGCATTCAAAACTTCATTTTTTCAACAGCGAGTAACAAGGAATAAGGGATATGACATGAGAAAATGGCCTCAGGTTGCTCCAGGAGAGGTTTAGATTGGATATTAGGAAAAATTTCTTTGCTGAAAGAGTGGGGAAGCATTGGAAGAGGCTGCCTTGAGAAGCAGTGATGGAGTCTCCATCCCTGAAGGTGTTCAAAAATGTGTAGACCTGGAATTTCAGGACATGGTTGAGTAGACGCAATGATATTGTGTTGATGAGAGGCTTGATCTTCGAGGTCTTTTCCAACCTTAACAATTCCAGGAGATAAGATTGCAGAAGTATTCAATGTATGTGGTCACTGGGTGTATAGGGTGAGAAAAAAGGTGTTTCCAGGAGATCAGAACAGAGCAGACAAGCTCAGAAACTTCTGCTGAAGGAGAATGAGGATGATTTTGTTGAGAAGCTTCATCCAGTCTTTCCAGGATGCTGCGAACGTTCAGCCTCTGGTCCTTCTCTTGAGGAGTGGATGCAATTTCTGGCCAACGCCACCTCCTGAGGGCTGGAGGACAGGCTGAGAGAGTTGGGGTTGTTCAGCCTGGATAAGAGAAGGCTCCGGGGAGACCTTAGAGCAGCCTTCCAGGAGATGAAGGGGCTCCAGGAAAGCTGGGGAGGGACTTCTTACAAGCACATGGAGCCTTAGGACTACGGAGAATGGCTTTAAATTGGAAGTGGGGAGATTTAGATTAGTCATTAGGAAGAAATTCTTCATGATGAGGATGGTGAGACCTTGGAAGAGGTTGCCCAGGGAAGCTGTGGCTGCTCCGTCCCTGGAGGTGTTCAAGGCCAGGTTGGATCGGGTCTTAAGCAGCCTGGGGCAGTGGGAGGTGTCCCTGCCCATGGCTGGGGGGTTGGAACTGGATGATCTTTAAGGTCCCTTCCAACTCAGACCATTTCATGATTCTATGATTGTATGTGCGGGACCTACTTTATCAGGATGTGCTTTATCAGCTTCCCTAGGTGCTTTGTTCTTTTGATTAGCACAAAGTTTGTCCTGCCGTTTGATTTAATATTATGAAATTTGGTCCCTGTCAGAGGCTGCCCAGGGAGGGGGTTGAGTCCCCTTCCCTGGAGGGGTTTAAGGGCCGGGTGGATGAGATGCTGAGGGACATGGGTTAGTGATTGATGGGAATGGTTGGACTCCATGATCCGGTGGGTCCTTTCCAACCTGGTGATTCTGTGATTCTGTGACATACTAGTCTGTTCTGCTGTTTGATCTGCGTGATGTTCAGAACGTCACCTTCTCTTGCAACACTCATGTCTCTCGTCTCAGTGCGCGGTGGGCCATGAGTACGTTGCTGAGGTCAGGAAGCACTCCTCGCAGACGGATGCAGCCAAGGGCTTTGGAGGGAAGTACGGAGTCCAGCGGGACCGAGCTGACAAGGTGTGTTGGACAGGGTGGCCTCAATGTGTCCCTTTGCTTAGTCCTGCCTCTAAACCTCTCCTCGAATCCTGGGGTCAGTGCTGGTTCCTCCCCACCAGAAGGATGTTGAGGCTCTGGAGCGAGTGCAGAGAAGAGCAACGAAGCTGGGGAAGGGGCTGGAGAAGAAGCCTGAGGGCCCTGGGGGTGTTTAGCCTGGAGAAGAGGAGGCTGAGGGGAGAGCTCATTGCTCTCTGCAACTCCCTGAGAGGAGGTTGTGGAGAGGAGGGAGCTGGGCTCTTCTCCCAAGGGACAGGGGACAGGACGAGAGGGAATGGCCTCAAGCTCCACCAGGGGAGGCTCAGGATGGACATCGGGAGGAAATATTTCCCGGGAAGGGTGATTGGTCCCTGTCAGATGCTGCCCAGGGAGGGGGTTGAGTCCCCTTCCCTGGAGGGGTTTAAGGGCCGAGTGGACGAGGTGCTGATGGACATGGGTTAGTGATTGATGGGAATGGTTGGACTCGATGCTCTGGTGGGTCTCTTCCAACATAGTTATTCTATGATTCTATGATCAAAAAAACCATGCAGACATGACACTTTGGGACAGGGTTTAGTGGTGCTGGGCTGATGGTTGGACTTCATCTTGGAGGTCTTTTCCAACCTTAATGATTCTGTGGGCAGCAGGGGTGGCGCGAAGGGCTGAGAAGCCCCTGTCAGTTCAGGAGTGGGCAGGCACCTGCGTGTTGCACCACCAGACAAGGAGCAGGAGCCCAGATGAGCCCCGGCAGGAGGGTTGGTGGGACCAGGCTTGTCCCTCAGGACAACTGACATTCCTCCTCTTCTTCTTCTAGTCAGCGCTGGGCTTTGAATACAAGGGTGAGGTGGAGAAGCACTCATCCCAGAAAGGCAAGTCCATACCCTGTACCGTCTGCTGTGGGGCAGCTTCTCTTGCTGTTGCCCTCTTCTCACTTGTTTCAGAGTCCAGTTTCAAGTTGGTCACTCGTGTGGCCCCATTCCCTGCTGTCCTGTCCCACCCTTCTTGTTGTACCCTCCACTTCTCTACATTTGGCTTTGACGGGCACTGTCACTGTCCAGCTCCACATTCTGGTCTCTAAATTGGAGATGTGGAGTTGGCAGATGAACCACTTGGTGGAGAAGAAAGAGACTGGACGGTCGCACTCAAAATGTTGCGGTCAATGGCTCAATGTCCAAATGTGGCTGATGATGAGGTCTCTGATGGACTTCTGTACGAGGACAGGCTGAGAGAGTTGGGGTTGTTCAGCCTGAAGAACAGAAGGCTCCAAGGAGACCTTAGAGCAGCTTCCAGGAATGAAAGCTGGGGAGGGGCTCTTGATCAGGGAGTGCAGGGATAGGACAAGGGTGAACGGTTTTAAACTAAAATAGGAGAGACTAAGATAAGATCTTAGGAAGAAATGTTTTCCCATGAGGGTGAGGAGGCCCTGGCACAGGTTGATCAGAGAAATCATGAATGCTCCATCCCTGGAGGTGTTCAAGGCCAGGTTGGATGGGGCTTGGAGCAACCAGATCCAGTGGGAGGTGTCCCTGCCCATGGCAGAGGGGTTGGAACTCGATGATCTTTAAGGTCCCTTCCAACCCAAACCATTCCAAAATCCTATGAAATGTGGGTTCAACCCTTGCTGCAGAGTCTGTGGTTTTCTTGTAGAAGTTGCAATTCCATTACTACAAAGGTAAACCCCGCACCGGGTTTCCCATTTCTTCTGTACTTTCAGGGGCTCAATATTTTCATTCACAGACCTTTTTAGAGACTGGCAGACCCCAGGCTGAAATCCTTGATCTGGAGATGCCTGAGTAGAGGTGCCCAGACTGTTATTGCCCAAGTCATCCCCCTCCCCAGCAGAAGGATGTTGAGGCTCTGGAGCGAGTGCAGAGAAGAGCAACGAAGCTGGGGAAGGGGCTGGAGAAGAAGCCTGAGGGCCCTGGGGGTGTTTAGCCTGGAGAAGAGGAGGCTGAGGGGAGAGCTCATTGCTCTCTGCAACTCCCTGAGAGGAGGTTGTGGAGAGCAGGGAGATGGGCTCTTCTCCCAAGGGACAGGGGACAGGACGAGAGGGAATGGCCTCAAGTTCCACCAGGGGAGGCTCAGGATGGACAGCAGGATGAAATATTTCCCGGGAAGGGTGATTGGTCCCTGGCAGAGGCTGCCCAGGGAGGGGGTTGAGTCCCCTTCCCTGGAGGGGTTTAAGGGTCGGGTGGACGAGGTGCTGAGGGACACGGGTTAGTGATTGATGGGAATAGTTGGACTCGATGACCCCATGGGTCTTTTCCAACCTGTTGATTCTATGATTCTGTGAGTCTTGCTTTGGTTTTACATCCTTGCCTGGCTGAGCTCCCACTGTCTCCCCAACTACCCTTGGCATGTTACTTTCCTTCCTTGCCCTCTTGGCCTCCTCTGCCTCCTGCTGCCACAGCCCCCATGACTCACGCTTGCCCTGTGCACCCATTCTAATAGCCTCTCATCCACCACACTCCTCATGGTGCTCCCTACCATCCACTCTACCTCTTCCAAACTCCTTTTTCTAGCGTTTTCCTTGCTCCCTGTTGCTCTTCCTCCTCCTTGGAGCTCCTCCCCGGTGCTGCTCCCCATCTTCACCCCCTTCCATCACCAGCCCCATGCTCAGGGCACCATTTCACTCCGTGTACCACCTCAGATTACTCCAAGGGCTTCGGTGGCCGCTACGGCGTGGAGAAGGACAAGGTGGACAAAGCAGCCGTGGGTTTTGACTACAAGAGCCAGGCGGAGAAGCACGACTCTCAGAAAGGTGAGCTGGGGGAGCCCAGGGCCGCAGGCAACATCGGGACTGGAGCTTGGGACTCCTCTTAGTGGGGCTGTGGAGCACTTGGGGTTTTCCATGACTGGTGGAAAAGCCACAGGGAGCGGTTGGTTCCTCAACGCTTGGAGCAAAGGGATGGGATATCTGGGGAAAACCACTGGATGAAGAGGAACAGCAGATTTCTATGGGCAGAGGGATCTCCTGGGCAGTATAGAGACTATATGCCCAGGGATGGGGTTGAGTCACCATCTCTGGAGGGGTTTAAGGGCCGGGTGGACGAGGTGCTGAGGGGCATGGATTAGTGATTGATGGGGATGGTTGGACATGATGCTCTGGTGGGTCTCTTCCAACCTGTTGATTCTATGATTCTATAGTCACCAAAGGGAGGGTGCAGGGAAGCCCAGGTGGCTGCTCATAGCAGGTGGCATCCCAAAAAGCTCTTGCTAAAGCCACCAGCGGGGAAACCTGACCTTGCTCAGTGTCTTTCTCTAAGTCCTGCGCAGGGAAAACTATTACACCTGAGCTTCATGGTGCCTCCACTTCTCTCTTTCCTTCCCTTGTTTATTCTGTTCCACACCACAACCTGGATGCCTGCGGCTGAAGATTATTCTGTGGGCTTTGGTGGGAAGTTCGGGGTCCAGAGGGATCATCAAGATAAGAGTGCCCTTGGCTGGGACCACCAGGAGGAACTTCAACCCCATGCATCCCAAACAGGTAGGACAACGCTGCCAGAGGACACGGCGTGATTTCCTTGGAGCAAGCACAGTGGTTCATACTTGAGAGAGTTCCTGCTGCTGAAAGCAGAACGTGGACACCATGTTGTGGAACCACCAAAACACAAGCATAAACTCTTCCAGAGAAGGTGCATGCTTGGATCAGTGGGGAATATTGAATGCAAGACCCTGAATCCAAGCTTCCTAGACCATACCGTGCTTTCTCAGATAGGTTCATTCCCGGTTATAAGCTCATTGGACAGGTGAGCACATGGGAACCAGGCAAAACAGGTTCTAGGAACAGCTTGACTGGCTTCTCAGACCAGTTCCTGGAAGCAGATTTGCCAATGTCCAGCACGGAAACCTGTGCACTTCATAAAATCATGGAATGGTTTCAATTGGGTTGGAAGAGATCTCCAAGCCCATCCAGTTCCAACCCTCCTGCCATGGGCAGGGACACCTCCCACTGGATGAGGTTGCTCACATTTTTGCATGTGTTCTCTCTTAATTCTGTTAATTCTAAGAGTAGAATCGTAGAACTGTTTGGTCGGAAAATACCTTTAAGATCATGAAGTCATAGAATCATAGAATCATAGAATCATAGAATCATAGAATCACAGAATAGTTTGGGTTGGAAGGGACCTTAAAGATCATCCATTTCCAACCCCTCTGCCATCAGCAGGGACACTTCCCACTGGATCAGGGGCTCCAAGCCCCATCCAACCTGGCCTTGAACCCCTCCAGGGATGGAGCAGCCACCACTGCTCTGGGCAACCTGGGCCAGGGCCTCATTAGTCTTATCATGAAGTCCAACCTCTTTTTTTTCCCCATACAGACTATTCCAAGGGGTTTGGAGGCCGCTATGGGGTCCAGAAGGACAGAGTGGATAAGGTAAGACCGCGTGCTGCAGCTTCCAATTGTTTCCTGCTCATCAGTGCTCTTTGTGCTGCTGCAAGAGAAAAAGCTTCCGAGCTGGAGATGTGATCCCAGTGCTGTGTGTGCGTTATTGCAAGGGAAAGGGAACTGGGTTAGGTTAGATATTAGGAAAAGGTTCTACATCCAGAGGGTGGCGGAGAACTGGAAGAGCTCCCCGGGGAAGCAGTGATGGCACCAAGCCTGACAATATTCCAGAAGCATTTGGCCAACGCCCTCAGACTCATGATGTGAATGTTGGGGTGTCCTGTGCAGGGACAGGAGTTGGACTGGATGATCCTTGTGGGTCCCTTCCAACTCAGGACATTCTATGGTTCTGGCCTCTTCTCCCAAGGAACAGGGGACAGGACGAGAGGGAATGGCCTCCACCAGGGGACGTTCAGACTGGACATCAGGAAGAAATATTTCCCAGAAAGGGTGATTGGTCCCTGGCAGAGGCTGCCCAGGGAGGGAGTTGAGTCCCCTTCCCTGGAGGGGTTTAAGGGACGGGTGGACGAGGTGCTGAGGGACATGAGTTAGTGATTGATGGGAACGGTTGGACTCAGTGATCCAGTGGGTCTTTTCCAACCTGGTGATTCTATGATTCTATGATTCTATGATCTCAACACTGTCCTCACCTACCAAGCTGGCCCATCCTTTCGCTTTCTCTTGCAGAGTGCTGCTGGCTTTAATGAGATGGCAGCTCCCACCTCCTCGTATGAGAAAACGAGACCAGTGGAGGCAGGTGAGACAACTGATAACCAACCCTGGGCTTGGTGGGAAGCTGTGAGCCCCGTGGTCTCCCTGTGGCAACGCACTGGTGGTACCTGCTGTGGTGGGATGTGGATTAACTTGCTTGGAGGGGCAGAAGAAGATGGTTGAGCTTCAAGATTCTCTGGGAGAGGCTGAGATCTGGGTTTCTCCTGGATGCTTGGTGGAAGGCAGCCACTGCACAGGGTTGATAAGCTGTCTTCTCCACAGGAGCTGCCAGCGGCACCGGTAGCCTACGATCACGCTTTGAGAACATGGCTAAGTTAGCAGAGGAGGAGAGCAGAAGGCAAGTGGAGGAGGAGCGAGTGAGGCGTCAGGCTCGGGAGAGCCAGCCAGCTCGGTGGAAGGTGAGCCACGGCCATCCTGCTGTGTCCTCCAAGGCTTGTGAAGCAGACTTTTCCTTTCAGCTCCATCTCCTTCTACCTGATCCCTTTACAGTAACCTCCTGCCTCAAGTGCTTCCCTGCAACTGCCAGGGTCTTTGCTCCTCTTTTCCTCTCTTGTGAGTCCTCATCTGGAGGACTGTGTCCAATTCTGGAATCCTCAACAGAAGAAGGAGATGGAGCTGTTGGAACGGGGCCAGAGGTGGCTACAAGGATGATCCGGGGGCTGGAGAACCTCCCGTCCGAGGACAGGCTCGGAGAGTTGGGGTTGTTCAGCCTGGAGAAGAGAAGGCTCCAAGGAGACCTTAGAGAGACCTTCCAGTACCTGAAGGGGCTCCAGGAAAGCTGGGGAGGGACTTTTTCCAAATGCCTGTAGTGGTAGGACGAGGGGCAATGGGGATGAACTGAAGAGGACCAGATTCAGGCTAGGCATAAGGAGGAATTTCTTCACCATGGGAGTGGTGAGACCCTGGAACAGGTTGTCCAAGGAAGTTAGAGCTGCCCCATCCCTGGAGATGCTGAAGACCAGGTTGGATGGAGCTTGGGCAGCCTGACCTAGTGGGAGGTGTCCCTGCCCATGAGAGAGGGTTGGGGCTGGATGATCTTTAAGGTCTCTTCCAACCCAGACTATTCTATGGTTCTCTGATTCTATTGAACTTCACAGCTGTCACCACATTTTCCCATCCAGCACACAGTGAAGGACGTGCCCTCACCGAGCCATGATCTCCTGCGCTTTAGCCTAGGCTCCTTCTTGCCTCTAGTATCATAGAATCATAGAATCACAGAATCACCAGGTTGGAAGAGACCCACGGATGGAGTCCAACCATTCCCACCAATCACTAACCCATGTCCCTCAGCACCTCGTCCACCCGTCCCTTAAACCCCTCCAGGGAAGGGGACTCAACCCCCTCCCTGGGCAGCCTCTGACAGGGAACAATCACCCTTTCTGGGAAAAATTTTTTCCTAATGTTCAGTCTACGTGGTTGTACAGTATGGTCTTAGAGGCTTTTTTTCCAACCTTAATGATTCCATGATTCTATGAATGTTAACGGCCATTGCTCTGGACCTCATTCAAAAGTCGTATTTCTCCCAAGTCAGTAGAAATAGGATGAGATGAAATAGCCTCAAGTTGTGCCAGGGGATGTTTAGATTGGATATTAGGAAAAAATTCTTTATAGGAAGAGTGGTGAAGTGTTGGAAGAGGCTGCCCAGGGAAGCGGTGGAGTCCCCATCCCTGGAGGGGTTCAAAAAAATAGATGTGGTGCTTTGGGACATGGTTTAGTAGACATGGTGGGGTTGTGTGGATGGTTGGACTTGATGATCTTTGAGGTCTTTTCCAACCATAATGATTCTATGAAGGGACTGAGGCAATCTCAACTTCTTTTCCAGCAGGAAATCCCACAAAGAGAGAAGGACCACACAGAGGCAGCGCCTCCTACCGTGCCAGCAAGGAGAGCTGAGCAAGAGAGACCTACGTCATGGGGACTGCAGGTACGGAGAGGGGCTGAGGAGAGCCAGAAAGGGAGCAGGCAGGGGGAGCTGTGATTTACAGGTTGTCCTGCTGAAGGAGGAAGCTCAGTGCAGCCACAGCATGGGAGAGGCTTTGGAAGGATGAAGGAGAAACACTGGGATGGTGATGGGTTACGCTGCTGAAGGGAGTGGTGGAGTCTCCATCCCCACAGGCCTTCAAAAACCACGTAGACATGGCATTTCAGGACATGATTTAGTAGACACAACGAAGGTTGGACTTGATGATCTTAGAGGTCTTTTCCACCCGTAATGATTCTGAACAGGCTGGATCCATGGGCTGAGACCAATGGGATAAGGGTTAACGAGGCCAAATGATGGGTCCTGCCCTTGGGGCACAACGACCCTGGGCAGCTACAGACTAGAAGTCTGGCTGGAAACTGCCTGGAGGAGAAGGACCTGGGGGGGTTGGTTGAACAGGAGCCAGCAGGGGCCCAGGTAGCCAAGAAAGCCAAGGGCATCTTGGCTTGGAGCAGACCCGGCGTGGCCAGCAGGGCCAGGGAGGTTCTTCTCCCTCTGGCCTCGGCCCTGGGGAGGCCGCTCCTCGAATCCTGTGGTCAGTGCTGGTTCCTCCCCAGCAGAAGGATGTTGAGGGGCTGGAGCGAGTGCAGAGAAGAGCAACGAAGCTGGGGAAGGGGCTGGAGAAGAAGCCTGAGGGCCCTGGGGGTGTTTAGCCTGGAGAAGAGGAGGCTGAGGGGAGAGCTCATTGCTCTCTGCAACTCCCTGAGAGGAGGTTGTGGAGAGGAGGGAGCTGGGCTCTTCTCCCAAGGGACAGGGGACAGGACGAGAGGGAATGGCCTCAAGCTCCTCCAGGGGAGGCTCAGGATGGGCAGCAGGAGGAAATATTTCCCGGGAAGGGTGATTGGTCCCTGGCAGAGGCTGCCCAGGGAGGGGGTTGAGTCCCTTCCCTGGAGGGGTTTGAGGGCCGGGTGGACGAGGTGCTGAGGGACACGGGTTAGAGATTGATGGGAATGGTTGGACTCCATGATCCGATGGGTCCTCTCCAACCTGGTGATTCTGTGATACTATAACAGGGCCCCACAGCACCTTGCGCTGCGAGATGGGCTCTTAGAGAGGGACAGCCCGGTGATGGGACAGTGAGCTGTAGCTAAGCACGTGGGAGAGTTTGAAATACACAAGCCATGAGGGTCTTCGCGGCAATCCCTGTTCAGCACTGACCTAATGGCTGAGCTGTTGCCTCGTTGTGCGGAGGAGGACGTTCCATTTGAGTCATGGTAGCATGAAAGGCACCTGCAGTAGAGTGGACTGTGTCGGAAGCTCTGTGGTCATGGGAGAGCTGCTTGCAGTGGATGCTTTGCAGGTGACTTTCCTGTCGCTTTCTCACTTCGTGGCAGGAGACAGAAAGGGAGGAGGAGGAAACACCACCTGCTTTGCCATCAAGACCAGCAGATCTTGGCGAAGAGCTGTGCACGATCCCCAGCCAAGATCAGCCCAACTACAATGAAGATCCAGATGTTGGTGGAGACTATGAGGAGCTCCTAGAGCCCTCTGACTACTGTGACAGCACCAGTGGAGGTGCTCTCTATGAGGAGCTGCCAGAACCTTTGGAAAAGCCAGATGCTATCTATGACTATGGAGGAGATGGAAGTGAGGACTACGAGAACATCCTTCCAGGGGAGCCCAGCCAGAGCCAGCTCCACCTGGGTGAGTATTGATGGAAGAACTAATGTCTTGGCGAGCCTGTATCTGTCTGGTCACCTCACTGGATGTGTGGGACAGAATCCAGAGGGAATTTGTATCCTGAAGTGTACTATGATAGGGGTAGTGGTCCATGTTGATGGAAATTTGGCCATCTCCCACTCCCTTGCCTGGCTCCAAGGTGTGAGATCAGGTGTGTGGGAGGGTCAGGAGTCTCCAAAGGGATCTGAACAGGCTGGATCCATGGGCTGAGACCAATGGGATGAGGGTTAACGAGGCCAAATGGTGGGTCCTGCACTTGGGGCACAACAACCCTGGGCAGCTCCAGACTAGGAGGAGTCTGGCTGGAAAGTGCCTGGAGGAGAAGGACCTGAGGGGGTTGGTTGAACAGGAGCCAGCAGGGACCCAAGGGGCCAAGAAGGCCAAGGGCATCTTGGCTTGGAGCAGACCCGGCGTGGCCAGCAGGGCCAGGGAGGTTCTTCTCCCTCTGGCCTCGGCCCTGGGGAGGCCGCTCCTCGAATCCTGGGGTCAGTGCTGGTTCCTCCCCACCAGAAGGATGTTGAGGCTCTGGAGCGAGTGCAGAGAAGAGCAACGAAGCTGGGCAAGGGGCTGGAGAAGAAGCCTGAGGGCCCTGGGGGTGTTTATCCTGGAGAAGAGGAGGCTGAGGGGAGAGCTCATTGCTCTCTGCAACTCCCTGAGAGGAGGTTGTGGAGAGGAGGGAGCTGGGCTCTTCTCCCAAGGGACAGGGGACAGGACGAGAGGGAATGGCCTCCAGCTCCACCAGGGGAGGCTCAGGATGGACAGCAGGATGGAATATTTCCCGGGAAGGGTGATTGTTCCCTGGCAGAGGCTGCCCAGGGAGGGAGTTGAGTCCCCTTCCCTGGAGGGGTTTGAGGGCTGGGTGGATGAGGTGCTGAGGGACATGGGTTAGTGATTGATGGGAACGGTTGGACTCCATGATCCGGTGGGTCTTTTCCAACCCAATGATTCTATGATTCCATATGGCTGTTTCACCAACTTCCTCACCTTCCCATCCTGCCTTGTGCAGGGGCAATGGATCGTGTTTCTGGCATGGAGAGCTCTGGGACCTGTGCGGTGGCTCTCTACGATTACCAAGGAGGTGAGTCTGCCACGTGGGCTGTGCAAGAGGCACTGGGAGCTCACTGGGTTGGTGTAACAGGGCAGTGGTGACTTACACCATCAGTAGCAATGAAAAGATTTCCTCTTGGGGGGTTAAATTTATTCCTCTTGGAAAGCAGAACAAGACCTGGCTTGGAAAGACAAAAGCTTCCTTTTCCATCTTTGAAGTCTTGTTCTTTCTCTACTCTACCTGTTATTCTCTGGAGGTTGGATGAGATGAACTCTGAGGGTTATCAGAAAGCTGGTTCTGTATTTTCCTCCTGGGGAGGAGGGATGGAAAACTAGGGTGACCTTTACGCTGTGATGATCTTCTATGAACAATTTTTTGCAGAAGGAGACGATGAGATTTCGTTCGATCCCGACGACACAATCACAAACATCGAGATGGTAGATGAAGGCTGGTGGCGGGGACAGTGTCGGGGCAGAGTTGGCCTCTTCCCAGCAAATTATGTGAAGCTTCTGCAGTGAAACCAGCATCGTCCCCAAGCTGCTTCTTTCCAAACTTTCGCTTTTCTCTGCTTCCGCCTTTTTATGTGTTAGGAGCTTCGTTTGACTCAGCCTGTGGCGTAAATACATGCAAGAAAGACCAAGGAGCAAACTGGAAGTGCTGGAGGGAAGGTTTCAGCCTGTGTCCAGGAGGAGTTCGGTTCTCATGCACTTCCAGATGGGAAAAGTGGGATGGTTTAAGAGTACATGAGTGCAATATAAGATGAATTTTCTACCTAGGCTTTAATCGAATCATAGAATCCTAGAATCGTTTGGGTTGGAAGGGACCATAAAGATCACGTCCCTGTCCTCTGTGCCAGTGTCTCACCACCCTCATCATGAAGAAGAGAGAGTTGGAGTTGTTCAGCCTGGACAACTCCAGACAAGCCTCTGGAGATACATTAGAGCAGCCTTGGAGGACATGAAGAGGCTCCAGGAAAGCTGGGGAGGGAGTTCTTATAGGGACACGGAGTGGTAGGATGAGGTGAATGGCTTTAAATTAGAAGGGGGAAGGTTTAGATTAGATGTTAGGAAGAAATTCTTCACGATGAGGGTGGTGACACCCTGGAAGAAGTTGCCCAGGGAAGCTGTGGCTGCCCCATCCCTGGAGCTGTTGAAGGCCAGGTTGGATGGAGCTTTGAGCCCTCTGATCCAGTGGGAGGTGTCCCTGCCCACGGCAGGAGGGTTGGAACTAGATGGGCTTTGAGGTCCCTTCCAACCCAAACCATTCCATGATTCTACGATTTACAGGTAATGGTCTCACCAGTTTAATTATTGGAGGAGTGAATTATTTGTTAAGAGGTGTGCAGGCTTTAGCTTCCAGATCTGAAAAGTGCTGTGGTTATCTACAATATCCTGCTTATCTGACACAGTTTCGTGAAGAACTTACATAACCAAAAGGCAGAAAAACTCCGCGACTGCCCCATTTGCGCAGAGCTCATACCAACAGTTCCTGTCCCTCCATCCTTCTACTCTTCCCATCTCTCCAACCCTTCGCTGGGCTCTTCTCCGTGGAGTAGGAATAAACTTCTGCTGTTGTAACCTAACTAAAAATCACATCTTGGTTCTTCTGTGGCTGCGCGACCCTTCTGTCTGTCCTTGCACAGTGAAAAAGGACTTTAATCCCAGCCGGGCTTCACCTTGTCTCCTCCCAAACGACATTCCCACCCCTGGTCCTATTTGCTCCTTGCCCTCAGGCTCCCTACATCTCCAAACAGACTGGATGTTCCTTTCTACAACACCGAGTCGAAGTGAAAGGTAAAATATTGAGTAAAAGGCGATGAATACCAAGGTAAACAGTCCTTAACTCTGTGTGGTTTTCTAGGATGCGACAAAAAGGTAGATAGTAACCTATTTTTCAGATCAGAAAGGTTATTAGGACAAAAGGACCTGGCGTCAGGCGTTATCAGTATTTTCTGTACCAATGCCCAGGATAAAATCTCCCCGCAGGTTCTGATTTCAGTTTGAGGTGACGTCTGAAGACCAAAGACAATTTAGGAATTTTGAATGTTTGGTAATTGCTAATGGATCACTGAAATAAACCGGTTCGTTGGAGGCTCAGGGGCCTCACATTCCTTCGCTTCTCCTCAGCTCCAGTGAGGGATGCATCTGCAGCAGGTTTTTAAGCATTAGCTTTGGTGGGTTCTAGCAGTTAGTAAATCTCTCAGGTTCCTCTAGCTTGGCTAATACTGGCACCTAGTCTAGTCCACAGGTGTCCTACTATAAGATTTAGTTTGAGGAGCTGGTGGCTGCATCCATGTGGACTTTCATGGTGTCACTGATGTGGTTTTCCAGCTGCTGCTGCTTCCCCTGCTGGATTCCTCTCCCCAGAACGATCCCAGCTCTTCCTTCAGTTATCCGAGGAGCGTGGCCACCTCTCCCAGCAATCCCCCTTAACCACCTGCCACATCTGGTGCTGGAATAGAGGAGGATCTGCAGGAGACGGCTTGTCTTCTCCACAGAGCTAGGCTAGATCCGGGCAGCACCTTCAGTTTCGCTCTCCAGAACTAAAGCAGCTCTAAATCCTGTTGGTGTGGGGTCCGGTTCTGGTGCTGGTGAAGCCGTGTGACCCCTCTGGGGTCCCGAGAGCATCTCAGCTGCTTCCAGACAGAGCTTGCCCTCTCCTCCCAGGGACGTGGCTGCACTCTCAGCTGTGTCCTTGCGTCTCTCCACCCAAGTCCCCTGTCCCTTGGGAGAAGAGCCCAGCTCCCTCCTCTCCACAACCTCCTCTCAGGGAGTTGCAGAGAGCAATGAGCTCTCCCCTCAGTCTCCTCTTCTCCAGGATAAACACCCCCAGGGCCCTCAGGCTTGTTCTCCAGCCCCTTCCCCAGCTTCGTTGCTCTTCTCTGCACTCGCTCCAGAGCCTCAACATCCTTCTGCTGGGGAGGAACCAGCACTGACCCCAGGATTCGAGGAGCGGCCTCCCCAGGGCCGAGGCCAGAGGGAGAAGAACCTCCCTGGCCCTGCTGGCCACGCCGGGGCTGCTCCAAGCCAAGATGCCCTTGGCCTTCTTGGCCCCCTGGGCCCCTGCTGGCTCCTGTTCAACCAACCCCCCCAGGTCCTTCTCCTCCAGGCAGTTTCCAGCCAGGCTTCTAGTCTGGAGCTGCCCAGGGTTGTTGTGCCCCAAGTGCAGGACCCGCCGTTTGGCCTCGTTAACCCTCATCCCGCTGGTCTCAGCCCATGGATCCAGCCTGTTCAGATCCCTTTGGAGCCTCCCGACCCTCCAGCAGATCCAGCTCCCGCCCAGCTCAGTGTCATCTCCAAACTTGCTCAGGGTGCCTTCGATGCCTTCATCCAGATCATTGATGAAGACACTGACCAGGACCCAGCGCTGAGCCCTGGGGACACCACATGTCACTGGCCTCCAGCTGGAGTTCACTCCATCTCCCACCACTCTCTGGGCCCTCCAGCCAACCAGTTTTCCACCCAGGAGATCGTTCCCCTGCCCAGGCCCGAGGTGACAGTTTCCGAAGCAGAATGCCGGGAGAAACTGCGTCAAAGGCTTTACTGAAGTCCAGGAAGATCCAACCAGAGGAGATGAGGCTTTCAGTTGGAGAGGGGGAAGATTTAGACTAGACA
This sequence comes from Clamator glandarius, assembly GCA_033459285.1. NCBI lineage: Eukaryota > Metazoa > Chordata > Aves > Cuculiformes > Cuculidae > Clamator > Clamator glandarius. Next base: position 1,012,064 of record JAUNZM010000577.1, read on the forward strand.
TTAGGAAGAAATTCTTCCTGATGTGGATGGTGCGGCACTGGCACAAGCTTCCCAGGAAAGTCGTGGCTGCCCCATCCCTGGAGGTGCTCACGGCAAGGTTGGATGGGGCCTTGAGCAGCCTGGTCCAGTGGGAGGTGTCCAAGACCAAACATGTCTTTGCTGCTTGGAGTTCTGTTCTCTGGTGGAAATTTTGAGGAAGGACCTCTTGTCCGATGGATGCAGAGACCAGAGATCTTCGAGTTCTTTTTCAACCTTAACGATTCTGTGCCCTTCCCAGAGAGCCTGTGCTGCCACCCTTGGGCTTTCCCTGCTGGCTCTGGGCCGGCAGAGCTCAGAACCACACACCCCCCAACCCCAGCAGAGCGTTCGGTTGGGGATTTTTGGGGTGTCCAACCCCACCTCCTGCCTCCCCTCCCACTTGGAACGCCCCATGTCCCCCCCCAGCCCCGAGTTCCCCGTTCCCAGGTCCCAGAACCAGCCGCTCTGTGACATCAGCCTGGGGGCCACGGGCTCTGCGAGCTGCGTGGGCGCTACGGGCAGAGCATCGGTTGCTGCTCTGCTGGACACCAGCCCTCGGTTCGTCGTCTCTCTCTCTCTCGTGTCGCTGGCATCATGAAGATGCTCCTCGCCTTCATCCTGCTGGCCCTGTTCCAGGTGGTGCAGGGATCGTGGGAGACCTGCGAGTAAGTGGCACAGGGTGCGGGGCGCAACAACCCCAGGGAAGGCTCTGGGCTTGGGGAAAAGCGCAGGGAAAGGACCTGGGGTGCTGGTCAGCAGCAGCCAAACATGAACCACAAGTGGCCCAGGTGGCCAAAAAGGCCAACAGCCTCCTGGCTTGGACCAGCCGTGGTGTGGCCAGTGGGAGCAGGGAAGGGATTGTCCTCTGGGCTCAGCACTGGGGAGGCTGCACCTCAACTCCTGGCTTCAGTTTTAGGCTCCTCACTCCAAGAAAGACCTTGAGGGTCTGGAGTTTGTCTGGAGACGGGAACGGAGCTGGGGAAGGGGCTGGAGAACAGGGGTTCTGGGAGCGGCTGAGGGACCTGGGTCTGTTTAGTCTGGAGAAAGGGAGGCTGAGGGGAGACCCCATCGCTCCATGCAGCTCCCGGAAAGGAGGTTGTGGTGAGGAGAGTTGTTGTGTTATCCGCAGGGACAAGGAACAGAAGAGTAGGGAATAGACTCAGGTTGTGCCAGAGGAGCTTTAGATGGATACTAGGAAAAAATGTCTTTACTGAAAGAGTGATGAAGCCCGGGCAGAGGGTGTGATGGAGTCTCCTTCCCTGGAGGGGTTCAAAAAAACATGTTGGGGTGACACATTGAGACATGGCTTGGTAGGCAGCACTGGTGTTGTGTTGATGGTTGAACTGGATGATCTTTGAGTTCTTTCCCAACCTTAACGATTCTGTGCCCTTCCCAGAGAGCCTGTGCTGCCACCCTTGGCGTTTCCCTGCTGGCTCGGAGCAGGAGAGCTTGGAACTGGCTGCCTGACCCAAGGCTGCCCACACCCCCCACCCCAGCAGAGCATTTTGTAGGGGATTTTTGGGGTGTCCAACTCAACCTCTTGCCTCCCCTCCCACTTGGAACACCCCATGTACCCCCCAGATCCGAGTTCCCCGTTCCCCGTTCCCAGAACCAGCCGCTCTGTGACATCAGCTTGGGGCCACGGGCTCTGCGAGCTGTTTGGGCAGCATTGGTTGCTGGTCTGCTGGACACCAGCTCTCGGTTCTTCACCTCGCTGGTACCGTTGCAACCATGAACGTTCTCTTAGTCCTCGTCCTGCTGGCCCTGTTCTGGCCAGCACTGGGCTCCTGGGACACCTGCGAGTGAGTGACACAGGCTCTGGGAGGGAGCTTGGGTAACGCTGCTGGGCTTCACTGGAGGATGCTCGCTTCCCAACAGCTTCTCCAACCCCATGTGGTTCTTTCTCCAAATCCATGTAGTTCCTTCTCCAATCCCATGTGGTTCTTGCTGTTCTTCTCCATTTCCCAGGCTGCTAAGAGCTCCCCAAGAGCTAAAGCAGAGACAGAGGTGGACACCTGGATGCCCCACAGGGTTCCTTGGCTCCGTGCTCCATGCAGCGATGCCGGGTGGGGTGGGAAGGTGCCTGCCCTTCAGCCCCAAGTCTCAATCAGGACAGTAACAAGTTTCTGGTTTCCGCAGGACCTGTGGACTCCGACCCTTGGCTTACCAGACCTACGGCTCAGTGCGTGTTGTTGGAGGCAAAAATGCCCAACTGGGGGCTTGGCCGTGGATTGTGAGCGTGCAGAAGGTCTATGAGACGCACGTCGCCCCTGTGTGTGGAGGGTCCATCATCCACCCCCAGTGGGTGCTGACTGCTGCCCACTGCTTCGTCAATACCCAGTAAGGAGGAGCAGGGTGATCCCCCAAACCCTGGCAGATGCCCTTTTTCTGTACCCACAAAAAGGCTGGGCTTGTGTCACTGCATCCCAGGTACCTCCATCTCCAGGTTCTTCTTCCTCAGGTGTGTTGGGGCAGTTGCACCCAACCTAGATGTTCTCCTTTTTCCCTTGGGAAGCAGGAGGCAGGGTTGCTGCAGCGCGTGGCTCCTCTCACTGTTGTCTCCATCTACCTTCCAGGAACGTCCCAGCGTGGCGTGTGGTGGCCGGAACCACCTCGTTGACTCGTCCGGGCCCAGAGGAACAAGTGCGCTATGTCAAGCGGATCATCATCCATGAAGACTATTATAACATCACTCAGAGGAATGACATCGCGTTGATGGAACTCTACGAGTCTTTCCACTGCAGCCTCTATGTGCAGCTCGCCTGCGTGCCCGACTTCTCCCTGCAGCTCTGGCAGCTGAGAAGCTGCTACGTCAGCGGCTGGGGGGTCACCACGGCCAGATGTGAGTTCTCCAGATGTGTTTGTATCCTGGGAGGGGGTCGAGTCCCCTTCCCTGGAGGGGTTTATGAGGTGGATGAGGTGATGAGGGACATGGCTTAGTGATTGATGGGAATGGTTGGACTCCATGATCCAGTGGGTCTCTTCCAACCTGGTGATTCTGTGATGATTCTATGCTGGGTGCAACCCTGCAGAGATGGGCTGGATGTTCCTGAACCCAAGGGTGAGAGCCAGCATCAAGCTGTAGAATCATCTGCGTCTGGGGAGGTGGGAATGAGCTGTCGAGCAAAGTGAGTCCAGAGATGAACAACGAAGCTGGGGAAGGGGCTGGAGAAGAAGCCTGAGGGCCCTGGGGGTGTTTAGCCTGGAGAAGAGGAGGCTGAGGGGAGAGCTCATTGCTCTCTGCAACTCCCTGAGAGAAGGTTGTGGAGAGGAGGGAGCTGGGCTCTTCTCCCAAGGGACAGGGGACAGGACGAGAGGGAATGGCCTCAAGCTCCACCAGGGGAGGCTCAGGATGGACAGCAGGATGAAATATTTCCCGGGAAAGGCTGACTGGTCCCTAGCAGATGCTGCCCAGGGAGGGGGTTGAGTCCCCTTCCCTGGAGGGGTTTAAGGGCTGGGAGGATGAGGTGCTGAGGGACATGGGTTAGTGATTGATGGGGATGGTTGGACTCCATGATCCGATGGGTCCTGTCCAACCTGGTGATTCTGTGATTCTATGATCTGCATTTGGGGAGGTGGGAATGAGCTGTCAGCCAAAGCAGGGTGGAAGGGGAACACCACAGCGATGCCGCTGCTGATGCAAAGCCAAGCCCTGGGGAAGAGAGAAGGAGAACTGGTGGCATCTGCTGGGGGTTCATTCCTGTCTTGTCCCCGCAGCTTCTGGAGCACTGCCGGCGCTGCAGGAGGCCCGCGTCAACCTCATCGATGTCCAAGTGTGTAACAGCAGCGGGTGGTACGGGGGGGCTGTTCACCCCCACAACCTGTGTGCGGGCTACGCACAGGGCGGCATCGACACCTGCCAGGTAGGAGCGTCATCCCAGTTCCAGCAAGTCCATCGCTCCTGGGGTCACCTCCCCTTCTCCAGCTGCTGCTCCATGCTCAGCGTCCAGCCTGTCCCACAGCCCCGTGACTCTGCAAAAAAAGCTCATCCCATGTTCTCAGCAGCCTGTAGGTGCAGGCACCAACCCTGGAACATCCCTCTGCCCCACAGCCAGGGTCCCTTTGCAGCCAGGAGAGCGAGACCTGCCTGAGAGTCCCACAAACACCTCCCCAACCATGTTCTGTAGGCTCCAGCTTCATAGAAGAACCTTTCTGTGCAGGGAACACAGCTCTGGCAGCTGCTGGGAGAGAGCAGGAGCAGATCCCTGGTGCTTATGGAGCCCCCGGCACCCTCTGAATCCTCTTTTCTTCTCCACAGGGGGACAGCGGGGGTCCTCTGGTCTGCCAGGATCCCTATACTGACCACTTCTGGCTGGTGGGGGTGACGAGCTTTGGGACAGGCTGTGCCAGAGCCCATCGTCCCGGGGTCTACACCGCCACGCAGCATTTCCGCGACTGGATCCTGACGGTGATGACGCGCTACTCGGCTAGAGCGGCAGCTGCCTCGGAACGCGCTTGGAGCCACTTTCTGACCACCTCGACCCCTGTGGAGATAACCCCAGCGACGGAGCCAAGCACTTTCAGCTCCTGCCCCTATCCACTCAACAAGCTGGTGGATTTCTTCACTCAGGTGCAGGAGCTCCTGCAGGTCCTGAAAGGTCCAAGGACCTGAGAAGAGGGGAAGAGGGGGCAGGGCAGGCTGAATGATGCCACCACCGCGTTGTGCTGTGGCATTGGCTGCTGCCCCACAGGCAGCTTTGAGGTCTCAGACCTGCTTGGTCCTGCCCTCCCACCTCAAGTTCCCCATCCAAGCCTACGGTGGCTGGTTATGTTTGGTTAGAATGCTCTTTCTAACCTATTCTCCATGAGGGAATAAATCGTTCTCACAGCAAACTCTGTTTCAGCCTCATTCTGTCTCCTGGGCGAGGGAAGGTCTCCATCCCGGGCGCTGCACAAGGAGAGAGGGCATGAAGGGAAAGACTCACTCCAAAGGGTGAACCCGTGCCTGGTTGGACAAGAGGGAGAGAAGAAGGGAATGGTGGTTCCAGGGGCTGGAGATCTTCAGTGAACCACAGGGTGGATTGGATTGGAAGGGACCTCAATGACGATTCGGTTCCAACACCCTGCAGATCCTCCGCGTCCACACGCCGACACCCACACTGCAACTAAACATCTCAACCAAATGGCCAATAAGGAATCACAGAATCATTTGGGTTGGAAGGGACCTTCAAGATCATCCAGTTCCACCTCTGTGCCCTGGGCAGGGACACCTCCCGCTGGGTCAGGGTGATCAAAGCCCCATCCAACCTGGCCTTGAACCGACTCCCATGGGGGGGCGGGGCCTCGTCAGGAAGGGGCGGGGCCCTCGAGGTTGAACCAGAAGGGGGCATGGTCTTTGCTGGATTGGGCGTGGCCTCGTGAGGGGGCGTGGCCCCTGGGAAAGATCAGTGATGAGGCACAGCCTCAGGCAACAGACTGGGAGGGTGTGGCCTATATGGGGCAGAAAGGAGGCGTGGCTTCTGGGTAAGAGGTGGGGGCGTGGTCTCAGGAGGGAGGAAGGGGCGTGGCCTCAGTCGAGAAGCTGAAAGAGGCTGTGGCCTCTTAGCGTGATGGGGCGTGTCCTCCTGTGGGAGGGGGTGAAGGGGGCGTGGCCTCTTGTGGGAGGCAGGGAAGTGGGTGCAATCTCTATCAGGAAGCAGGAGGGGGTGTGGCCTGTGTGGGAGGGGACATGGTCTCTGGTGAGAGGCAACAAGGGGGCGTAGGAAGGTGGCGTGGTCTGAGGAGAGAGGTGGGGGAGGGGGCGTGGCCTATGCAAGAGGGGGCGTGGTCTAGTGAAAGATGGGGCGGTAGGGGCGTGGCCGCGGTATGGAGGCTGAGAGTGTGGTCTCGTGCTGGAGGGGGCGTGGCCTATGGGAGAAGGGCGTGGCCTCGTGCCAGATGAGTGGGTGGCTTGGCCACGATATGGAAGATGAGGGCTCACGGTCTAGTGATGGAGGGGGCGTGGCCTAGTAAGAGGTGCAGGGGCGTGGTCTCATGTGAGGTGGGGTGTGAACTATGCAGGAGGGGGTGTAGCCTCGAGATGGAGGCTAGAGGCATGGTCTGATTTGGGAGGGGGTGTGGCCTATGTGGGAGGGAGGTGGCCTCGGTGAGGAGGTGGGAAGAGGCATGGACTCAGTCTCAAGGTAGAGGGGGCGTGGCCTCCTGCCAGTTGAGTGAGAGGGCGTGGTCTCAATCGAGATGGGGCGGGGGCCTGTGCAAGAGGGGGCGTGGTCTACTAAAAGACGTGGGGTGGGAGGGGCGTGGCCTCAGGCGAGAGGGGGCGTGGCTTATGAGTTGGCTGTGGAGGGGCATGGCCTCACACTGCAGGCCTGGCCGTGGGTGATGGGCGTGGCTTTCGGGTGGGCGTGGCTTTGGTCGGGAGGTGGTGTGGCCTGGGTCTGGATGCGGCAGGGCCTCAAAATGGAAATGGAGGGGTGGTCTGGTGCCTGTGTGGGCGTGGCCTTGTTTGGGAGGGGCGTGGTCTTGAGGTAGCGGGTGAGGGGCGTGGTCTGCCACTGGAGGGGGAGTGGCCTATGTGAGGGGCACATGGCCTCGAAGTGGAGGGGGTCTGCGGTCTGGTGTTGGAGGGGGCGTGGCGTCGAGATGAGGCCTAGGGGGCGTGGTCTCGGACAGGAGGGGGTGTGGCCTCGAGGCAGCAGCTGAGGGGGCGTGGTCTGGTATTGGAGGGGCGTGGTCTCGAGGTGAAGGCTGAGGGGGAGAGGCCTGTGTCGGGAGGAGGTGCCGCATCGGGATGGAGGCTGGGGGGTGGCCTCTGCCGACAGGGGGCGTGGCCTGTCTCGGGAAGGGTCGCAGCATAGGGATAGAGTCTGAGGGCGTGGCCTCGGTCGGGGAGGGGGCGTGGCCTGTGTCGGGAGGGGGCGTGGCCTGTGTCGGGAGGGGGCGCGGCATCGGGGTGGAGGCGGGGGCGTGGCCTCTGCCGGCAGGGGGCGTGGCCTCGGTCTCGTCCCGGTCGCGCAGCAGCGTTGGCGGCGCGATGGCGGGGGCGGAGGCGGCCGAGCGGGATCCAGCCCGGGGAGAAGCCGCGGAGAGCTCCGAGGAGACCGTGAAGATCATCTGCCTGGGCGACAGCGCCGTGGGCAAGTCCAAGTGCGTGCGGAGGGGCGGCCCGGCCTCGGGTTTCGTCCTCGGGCCCCATCCCACACTTGGGGTTGGTCTCCGTCTCGGTCCCAGTCATGTTCCCAGACTCGGGCTTGGGCCCAGTCTCCCTCCTCTCCACAACCTCCTCTCAGGGAGTTGCAGAGAGCAATGAGCTCTCCCCTCAGCCTCCTCTTCTCCAGGATAAACACCCCCAGGGCCCTCAGGCTTCTTCTCCAGCCCCTTCCCCAGCTTCGTTGCTCTTCTCTGCACTCGCTCCAGAGCCTCAACATCCTTCTGCTGGGGAGGAACCAGCACTGACCCCAGGATTCGAGGAGCGGCCTCCCCAGGGCCGAGGCCAGAGGGAGAAGAACCTCCCTGGCCCTGCTGGCCACGCCGGGGCTGCTCCAAGCCAAGATGCCCTTGGCCTTCTTGGCCACCTGGGCCCCTGCTGGCTCCTGTCCAACCAACCCCCACAGGTCCTTCTCCTCCAGGCAGTTTCCAGCCAGGCTTCTAGTCTGGAGCTGCCCAGGGTTGTTGTGCCCCAAGGGCAGGACCCGCCGTTTGGCCTCGTTAACCCTCATCCCGTTGGTCTCAGCCCATGGATCCAGCCTGTGCAGATCCCTTTGGAGCCTCCCGACCCTCCAGCAGATCCCACTTCCACCCAGCTCAGTGTCATCTCCAAACTCACTCAGGGTGCACTCAATGCCTTCATCCAGGTCATTGATAAAGACACTGAGCAGGGCTGGACCCAGCGCTGAGCCCTGGGGACACCACTTGCAACTGTCCTCCAGCTGGAGTTAACTCTATTTCCCAGCACCCTCTCGGACCAGCCAGCCAACCAGTTTTCAACCCAGTCACAGTCTCTGTTGTTGTCCTGGTCTCAGGCATGTTCCTGGTCTTAGTCACAGTCTTGGTCCTGGTCTCAGTCCCAGTCTTGGTATTGAACCCAGTCCCACTCTCAGTCCTGGTCTTGGTCCTAGTCCTGGTCTCACTCCTGGCCCCAGTCTTGCTCCCATTCTTGGTCTTAGTGTCAGTCCTGATCCTGGTTCCCAGTCCCAGTCACAGGACCAGTCACAGTCCCAGTCTCTGTCCTGGACCCTGTCCTGGTCTCGGTCCCCATCCTTGTCTTGGTATTGGTCTCGGTCATGATCCTGGTCCCAGTCTCGATCTCAGTCCTAATTACTATTCTGGTCTCAGTCAAGTTCTCAGTCTTGGTCTCAGTCCCTGTCCCAATCTTGGTTTAGGTCTTGGTCCTGTTCTTGATCTCAGTCCCAGCCTCATTCCCTGTCTTGGTCACGGTCCTGGTCTTGGTCACAATCTTGGTCCTGGTCCCAGTCTTGGTCTTGGTCCCTGTTTTGGTCCCTGTCTTGGTTCTGGTCCTGGTCCCACTGTCAGTCCCAGTCCCAGTCCCAGTCTCGATCTCAATGTCAGTCCCTGCCCTGGTCCCTGTCTCAGTCCCAGTCTTGATCTCAGTCCTGGTCCTGATTCCATGGCCTCATGATGCTGCTCTCCCCACAGGCTACTGGAGCGATTCCTACTCGACGCGTTGTATCCTTGTGCCTTGGTGCTCCAGACCCTCTCCCAGACGGGATCTGAGGTGCACGAGCTTCGGAGTGGGATGGGGGGCAACCTCGGCCCTGGTGGGAATGGGATGGAAGCAGGAGATGGGTCCGTGTTCCCCCGCGACTCCTTAACCCACGCAGCCGCCCGCAGCCGCTCTCAACCTTTGCCGTGACGCTCTACCAGCACCGCGCCTGGGTGGACGGGTGCCCAGTCCAAGTGGGTGAGTGAAGGTCCTGGGACACGGGATGTGGCTGCACCCCGAGAGGGAAACAGCGAGGAGGGTGCTGGTACGGGATACAGACCCAAAAACCACAAAAGGGGAGATCCTGGGGTGTGGGCCAGGAGATACCAGCAGCGCTTTGGAGGCAGGGGGTGGGAAAATGAAGGGATTGCAGACTCGCAGCGTGGTTGAGGTGAGAAAGGAGATCGGGAGATCATAGAACCATAGAATCACTAGGTTGGAAAGGACCCACTGGATCATCGAGTCCAAACATTCCTGTCAATCACTAACCCATGTTCCTCAGCACCTCGTCCATTCCGTCCCTTGGGAGAAGAGCCCAGCTCCCTCCTCTCCACAACCTCCTCTCAGGGAGTTGGAGAGAGCAATGAGCTCTCCCCTCAGCCTCCTCTTCTCCAGGATAAACACCCCCAGGGCCCTCAGGCTTGTTCTCCAGCCCCTTCCCCAGCTTCATTGCTCTTCTCTGCACTCGCTCCAGAGCCTCAACATCCTTCTGCTGGGGAGGGACCAGCACTGACCCCAGGATTCGAGGAGCGGCCTCCCCAGGGCCGAGGCCAGAGGGAGAAGAACCTCCCTGGCCCTGCTGGCCACGCCGGGGCTGCTCCAAGCCAAGATGCCCTTGGCCTTCTTGGCCCCCTGGGCCCCTGCTGGCTCCTGTTCAACCAACCCCCCCAGGTCCTTCTCCTCCAGGCACTTTCCAGCCAGGCTTCTCCTAGGCTGGAGCTGCCCAGGGTTGTTGTGCCCCAAGGGCAGGACCCACCATTTGGCCTCGTTAACCCTCATCCCGTTGGTCTCAGCCCATGGATCCAGCCTGTTCAGATCCCTTTGGAGCCTCCCCACCCTCTAGCAGATCGACACTTCCACCCAGCTTAGTCTGCAAACTTGCTCAGGGTGCCCTCGATGCCTTCATCCAGGTCATTGATAAAGACACTGAACAGGGCTGGACCCAGCTCTGAGCCCTGGGGAACCCCACTTGTCACTGGCCTCCAGCTGGATTTAACCCCGTTTCCCACCACTCTCTGGGCCCTCCAGCCAACCAGTTTTCCACCCAGGAGAGTGTGCGCCCGGCCAGGCCAGAGGTGACAGTTTCCGTAGCAGAATGCTGGGAGAAACTGTGTCAAAGGCTTTACTGAGGTCCAGGAAGATCCATCCACAGCCTTTCCCTCGTCCAGCAGCCGAGTCACTTGGTCATAGAAGGCGATCAGGTTAGTTTGGCAAGACCTGCCTTTTGTGAACCCGTGTTGACTGGGCCTGATCCCCCGGTTCTCCTGCATGGGCTTCATGATAGCACTCAAGATCTCCTGCTCCATGACTTTCCCTGGCACTAAGATCAGACTGACAGGCCTGGAGATCCCTGGATCCTCCCTGCGACCCTTCTTGTTGATGGGCACAACATCAGCCTCCAGTCCAGTGGAACTTCCCCAGTCTTCCAGGGCTGTTGGAAGATGATGGAAAGAGTTGGAAGATGATAGAAAGATTGGAAGATGAGGGAAAGAGGTCCTTCTCCTCCAAGCAGCTTTCCAGCCAGACTTCTCCTAGTCTGCCCAGGGTTCTTGTGCCCCAAGTGCTGCGCAGCCTCTTTGTCCTGGGATGTTTCAGCTCAGTGAGGTGAAACCTTATTTGTGACCCTGAGTAGGTGGGCTGGGCTTTGCATCCTGGGCTTAAGCTGTGAGGAGAGCAGAACTTGGAAGGTTGCTGTCGTTCTGAGCTTGTTTTCTGTGTCTTGCAGACTTCTGGGACACAGCTGGACAGGAGAGGTTCCAGAGTATGCACGCGTCCTACTACCACAAGGCTCACGCGTGCATCATGGTAAGGACATTGTGATACGATGGTGTTTTCACCGATCCCCATCCCAGCAGAAGCTTGACCAGTGAGAACAAGTCTGAGGGATCTGTGGGTGTTTAGCCTGGAGAAGAGGAGGCTGAGGGGAGAGCTCATTGCTCTCTCCAACTCCCTGAGAGGAGCTTGTGGAGAGGAGGGAGCTGGGCTCTTCTCCCAAGGGACAGGGGACAGGACGAGAGGGAATGGCCTCAAGCTCCACCAGGGGAGACTCAGGCTGAATATTAGGAAAAAAATTTTCACAGAAAGGGTCACTGGGCAGTGGCAGAGGCTGCCCAGGGAGGGGGTTGAGTCCCCTTCCCTGGAGGGGTTTAAGGGCTGGGTGGACGAGGTGCTGAGGGACATGGGTTAGTGATTGATGGGAATGGTTGGACTCCATGATCCTGGGGTCTTTTCCAACCTAGTGATTCTATGATTCTGTGATAAAAGAAGATGAGGGACTGTTTCCTTCATCTTGTAGAGAAACAGGCTGGCCGCCTGGTCCAGGGCTTGCTGGATGTTCTCCCTTTTCTCTTTGGTCCTTTCCACCAAAGGCCAGTTCCCTTTTCTTGCTGTCCTCTTGGCTAAACCTTGGTTTTCTACATGGTTTCGGTGCTGGGTGCTGCTGGGGAACTCTCCTGTTGTTGGCCTCTTGGTAGCTGGTTCTTTTTTTTGGAAGGTGTTTGATGTGCAGCGGAAAGTCACCTACAAGAACTTAAACAACTGGTACCAGGAGCTGAGAGAATTCCGCCCGGAGATTCCTTGCATTGTGGTGGCCAACAAAATTGATGGTGTGTATAAGATTCTCTTTCAGACTTCCAGGGCTGGAATGTGATTGTCTTCTGCCCCATCCCTGGAGGTCTTCAAGGCCCAGTTGAATGGGGGTTTGAGCAGCCTCATCTGTTGGGAGGTGTCCCCATCCATGGCAGGAGGTTGAATTGGATGAGCTTTGAGGTTTCTTCCAACCTAAACCGTTCCATGATTCTGCGTGCCTGGAAAATGTTCAGGGTTGCTGCACAGAGAATGAACTGATGAATTCTGAGCTGCAGCACTTTCTTCATTTCATAGAATCATAGAATCACCAGGTTGGAAAAGACCCACTGGATCATGGAGTCCAACCATTCCCATCACTCGCTAACCCATGTCCCTCAGCACCTCATCCACCTGTCCCTTAAACCCCTCCAGGGAAGGGGACTCAACCCCCTCCCTGGGCAGCCTCTGCCAGGGACCAATCACCCTTTCCAGGAAATATTTCATCCTGCTGTCCATCCTGAGCCTCCTCTGGTGGAGCTTGAGGCCATTCCCTCTCATCCTGTCCCCTGTCCCTTGGGAGAAGACACTGTCAACCAACACCCCAGGGTTGTTGTGGCCCAAGGGCAGGACCCACCATTTGGCCTCGTTAACCCTCATCCCGTTGGTCTCAGCCCACGGATCCAGCCTGTTCAGATCCCTTTGGAGCCTCCCTGCCCTCCAGCAGATCCAGCTTCCACCCAGCTTAGTGCCATCCCCAAACTTGCTAAGGGTGCCCTCGATGCCTTCATCCAGGTCATTGATAACAACATCGAACAGGGCTGGAAAGCATATCAGAATCCATCCATCTAATCAAGCGTCATGGATAAACCACCAAGCACTTCTTGCTTTTTGAGTCTCTTGTCAAAACTTTGCTGATGCTTTTAAAACCCTATGACTTTTGGGGAGGACTCTCCTGGCCTCGTACTGGAGGGATGAAGCCTTGACAGCTCTGTTGGGCTCTGGTCTCCATCTGCTCCGTATCTACTGCAGATATTAGTGTTCTGCCTCACTGACCCTTTTTTTTCACCCCCAGCCGATATGAAGATGACCCAGAAAAGCTTCAACTTTGCCCGCAAGTTCGATTTGCCCTTCTACTTCGTCTCTGCTGCAGACGGCACCAATGTCGTGAAGGTAAACCTCTGCTCTCTGGCTCAACGTCCATGAGATCCCATGAGATGTGGGCATGGAGAGGAGGGAACAGGCTGAATTTGGCTGCTTGTGAGGTCCTGGCAGCTCTAGTTGCAGAGGGATTTTTATTTGGGGGTGTGGGAACAGTTTCCATGTGTTACAGACACCCAGTGCCCCTTAACTTGGAGTGACGAGCGTTCTCCTTCTCATCAGCTCTTCAACGATGCCATCAAACTGGCCGTTGGGTACAAACAGAATTCAAGGGACTTCATGGACGAGGTCATGCGAGAACTGGAGGTAAGGAAAGCTTCCCTCGCTGCTCTTCTCCTGAGGGATTAGGGGATTAGCGGCTCTGCTCTCTTTTACCTCAGAGCCTATGGCAAAGGGTGAAGCTTTGCAGGCATGGAAGGATTTGCCGTATGTGGGTGACAGCGTGGGGTTCGTGTCCTGCTAAAGGGGTGCGGTGGTGACCTCTGAAGACCCCACGCTGCCCCAACCCCAACTGGAAAGAGCTGCAGCAGAGTGTAGCTCTTGCTGTCGTGCCTCTCAGTGGTTCCTCATCCTGCTCCTTTCCAGAGCTTTGACCTGCAAGAGAAGAAGGAGGATCTATCGGAGGGCTGCCCTGAAGAGAAGCCCCCGTCTGCCTAGCCCTGGGCCTGGAGTCTCTCCTTTCCCTTTGCTCAAGATGTCTGGAGCTGGTCTTCCTGGAGAAAAGGGATTGTTCTCATGCCCTGAGAGCTCTCTGGATGGTGGCTGGACCTCTCCACTTCTTGTAGAAGGCTCCTTGGCTACAACTCTCCTTGGCTCAGCCCATGCGACTCCCCATCACGGCCAAGGAGAGGGTGAGAGTCTCCACATCCTTTCTGGTTACTCCGTGCTTCTTCGAGGCTCAGCTTGAAGATCAGTCAAACTTGGACCTGCCCAGATCCTTTAATGGGACCTCCTGGAGAAACAAACACTAAAGAAGTTTTTTTTATAAACTCTGGAAAGTTTACTTCCTTCCAAACTTTCGCTTCTCTCTGCTTCAGCCTTTTTATGTGTTAGCAGCTTCGTTTGACTCAGCCTGTGGCGTAAATACATGCAAGAAAGACCAAGGAGCAAACTGGCCGTGCTGGAGGGAAGGTTTCAGCTTGTGTCCAAGAGGAGTTTCGTTTCCATCCACTTCCAGATGGGAAAAGTGGGATGGTTTAAGAGTATGTGAGTGCAATATAAGACACAATTTCTACATAGGTTGTCATAGAATCCTAGAATAGTTTGGGTTGGAAGGGACCTTAAAGGTAATCCAGTTCCAACTCACCTGTGACGGGCAGGGGCACCTTCCACAATCTTAGAATAGTTAGAGTTGGAAGGGACCATAAAGATAATCCAGTTCCAACCCACCTGCGATGGGTTCCACTAGATCAAGCTGCTCAAAGCTCCATCCCACCTGGCTTTGAACACTTGAGGGATGGGGCAACCACACATTCCCTGGGCAACCTTTCCCAGGGCTTCCCCACCCTCATGGTGAAGAAATTCTTCCTTATGTCTAGCCTAAATCTGCCCCTTCCCAGTTTATACCCGTTGCCCCTGGTCCAATCACTCCAAACCTTTGTGAATGATGCCTCTCCAGCTTTCTCGCTGGCCACTTTCAGGTACTGGAGGGTCACTCTAAGATCTCAGAGCCTTCTCCAGGCTTCTCCTGAATTCATAGAATCATAGAATCACCAGGTTGGAAAAGACCCACTGGATCATGGAGTCCAACCATCCCCATCAATCACTAACCCATGTCCCTCAGCACCTCGTCCACCCGGCCCTCAAACCCCTCCAGGGAAGGGCACTCAAGCCCCTCCCTGGGCAGCCTCTGCCAGGGACCAATCACCCTTCCCGGGAAATATTTCATCCTGCTGTCCATCCTGAGCCTCCCCTGGTGGAGCTGGAGGCCATTCCCTCTCGTCCTGTCCCCTGTCCCTTGGGAGAAGAGCCCAGCTCCCTCCTCTCCACAACCTCCTCTCAGGGAGTTGCAGAGAGCAATGAGCTCTCCCCTCAGCCTCCTCTTCTCCAGGATAAACACCCCCAGGGCCCTCAGGCTTCTTCTCCAGCCCCTTCCCCAGCTTCGTTGCTCTTCTCTGCACTCGCTCCAGAGCCTCAACATCCTTCTGGTGGGGAGGAACCAGCACTGACCCCAGGATTCGAGGAGCGGCCTCCCCAGGGCCGAGGCCAGAGGGAGAAGAACCTCCCTGGCCCTGCTGGCCGCGCCAGGTCTGCTCCAAGCCCAGATGCCTTTGGCCTTCTTGGCCCCCTGGGCCCCTGCTGGCTCCTGTTCAAACAGCTCCCACAGGTCCTTCTCCTCCAGGCAGTTTGGAGCTGCCCAGGGTTGTTGTGCCTCAAGTACAGGAGCATTTGGCCTCGTTAACCCTCATCCCGTTGGTCTCAGCCCATGGATCCAGCCTGTTCCGATCCCTTTGGAGCCTCTAGACCCTCCAGCACATCCAGCTTCCAGTTCCTGAGTCCAATTCCCTCCCAACCTCAGACCCTTCCCGTGCTCTGCAGCATCTGTGGTGACGCAGTCATCGAGGGGTTGGGGACGCGATTTGCTGTATCTTTATGTATGTATTTTATTTATTATTATTGATTGATGGAGCAGGTCTGGGACCCTCAATCTGCCTTTGGAGCAACCGGCATTGCCCCAGGAGGGCATGGTGGTGGCATCATGCACCTGCATCCTCTTCTTGTTGCTGCTTGCTCAGCCTGTGCCACCACTCAGGAACTTTAGGACCTTCTGCACATGGGACAAAAACCCCTTCAACTTGTCCAGGCGAAACGAGCAGTGGGTAAATGAGGTGGATTGTGTTGGTTCTGGCTGGGGGCTCTGGTTGGGGTTCGAGATGTTGAGAAATTGGCTCGCCGCTGGTTCTGTTGGAGTGGCCGCGTCTGCTGAGGGCACCTCCATCTGAGCCAGGATCCACTCGTGGAAATATTGCGTAGAGGTGTAGACCCCCGGGCGACGGGCTCTGGCGCAGCCTCTCCCCCAGCTCGTCACCCCCACCAGCCAGAAGTGGTCAGTATAGGGATCCTGGCAGACCAGAGGACCCCCGCTGTCCCCCTGCGGAGAAGAAAAGAGGATTCAGAGGGTGCTGGGGGCTCTGTAAGCACCAGGGATCTGCTCCTGCTCTCTCCCAGGAGCTGCCAGAGCTGTGTTCCCTGCACAGGAAGGTTCTTCTACGAAACTGGAGCCAACACAACGTGGTTGGGGAGGTGTTTGTGGGACTCTCAGGCAGGTCTCGCTCTCCTGGCAGCACAGGGACCCTGGCTGTGGGGCAGAGGGATGTTCCAGGGTTGGTGCCTGCACCTACGGGATCTCAGGAGCATGGGATGAGCTTTAAAGGAGGTTGTGGAGAGGAGGGAGCTGGGCTCTTCTCCCAAGGGACAGGGGACAGGACGAGAGGGAATGGCCTCAAGCTCCACCAGGGGAGGCTCAGGATGGACAGCAGGATGAAATATTTCCCGGGAAGGGTGCTTGGTCCCTGTCAGAGGCTGCCCAGGGAGGGGGTTGAGTCCCCTTCCCTGGAGGGGTTTAAGGGCCGGGTGGACGAGGTGCTGAGGGACATGGGTTAGTGATTGATGGGAATGGTTGGACTCCATGATCCAGTGGGTCGTTTCCAACCTGGTGATTCTGTGATTCTATGAGCAGAGTCACAGGGCTGTGAGCCAAGACAACCTCTTGGCATGGAGCAGCAGCTGGAGAAGGGGAGGTGACTCCAAGAGCGATGGGGACCCAGCAGTGAGAGGGGGACTTGCTGGGACTGGGATCACGCTCCTACCTGGCAGGTGTCGATGCCGCCCTGTGCGTAGCCCGCACACAGGTTGTGGGGATGGACGGCCCCTCGGTACCACCCGCTGCTGTTACAGGCTTGGGTGTCCATGAGGTGGACCCGGGCCTCCTGCAGCACAAGGGGTGTTCCAGAAGCTGCGGGGACAAGACAGGAATGAACCCCCAGCAGGTACCACCAGTTCTCCTCCCTTCCCCAGGCTTGGCTTTGCATTGGCTGTGATGTTCCCCTTCCACCCTGCTTTGGTTGACGGCTCATTCCCACCTCCCCAGACACAGATGACCCTGCAGCCTGATGCTGGCTCTCACCCTTGGGTTGAGGACATCCAGCCCATCTCCCCAGGGTTCTTTGCTTGCTCCCAGGAGACAAATCATTTTGTGGAACTCACAGCTGTTTGTGGTGGCCCCCCAGCCACTAGCATAGCAGGTCTTTAGGTCCCGGACTTGCAAGGAGAAATCAGGCACGCAGGCGAGCTGCACGTAGAGGCTGCACTGGAAGGGCTGGTCCAGTTCCATCAAGGCGATGTCGTTTGCCAGGGTGACGTTGCTGTAGCCTTTGTGATCCAGGATCCGCCTCACATAGCGGACTTGGACCTCAGGGCCCTCGTGAGCCAAGTGCACGATACCGGCCACCACACGCCATATCAGGACATTCCTGGAGGGTGGATGGAGAGAGGGGTGAGAAGGAGAGGAGCCAGGCAATGCAGCAACCCAGAACGTCCCTGCTGCTCTGAGACCAACTGGATGAGGGTTAACGAGGCCAAACGGCGGGTCCTGCCCTTGGGGCACAACAACCCTGGGCAGCTCCAGCCTAGGAGAAGCCTGGCTGGAAAGTGCCTGGAGGAGAAGGACCTGGGGGGGTTGGTTGAACAGGAGCCAGCAGGGGCCCAGGGGGCCAAGAAGGCCAAGGGCATCTTGGCTTGGAGCAGCCCCGGCGTGGCCAGCAGGGCCAGGGAGGTTCTTCTCCCTCTGGCCTGGGCCCTGGGGAGGCTGCTCCTCGAATCCTGGGGTCAGTGCTGGTTCCTCCCCAGCAGAAGGATGTTGAGGCTCTGGAGCGAGTGCAGAGAAGAGCAACGAAGCTGGGGAAGGGGCTGGAGAAGAAGCCTGAGGGCCCTGGGGGTGTTTAGCCTGGAGAAGAGGAGGCTGAGGGGAGAGCTCATTGCTCTCTGCAACTCCCTGAGAGGAGCTTGTGGAGAGGAGGGAGCTGGGCTCTTCTCCCAAGGGACAGGGGACAGGACGAGAGGGAATGGCCTCAAGCTCCACCAGGGGAGGCTCAGGATGGGCAGCAGGAGGAAATATTTCCCGGGAAGGGTGATTGGTCCCTGGCAGAGGCTGCCCAGGGAGGGGGTTGAGTCCCATTCCCTGGAGGGGTTTAAGGGTCGGGTGGACGAGGTGCTGAGGGACATGGGTTAGTGTTTGATAGGAATAGTTGGACTCCATGATCCGGTGGGTCCTTTTAAACCTGGTGATTCTGTGATTCTATCAAAGCAGCACTACAGAGAGTACCACTGCCCCAACATGCCTGAGGAGCAAGGAACGTGGAGATGGAGGCTTCTGGCAAGCAGTGACACCAACCTAGCCTTCTCCACTGCAAGGAACCGGGCTGGGAGTCACCTGTGGTGCTGCAGGTTGGGCATCTGCCAGTGTTGCGGGGATGTCCCCGTCCCCTGCTCCTCCTTACCTGGTGACGATGAAGCAGTGGGCAGCTGTCAGCACCCACTGGGGGTGGATGAGGGACCCTCCGCAGATGTGCACGACGCCCGACGCCCGGATCTGCTGCACGCTCACGATCCACGGCCAGGAACCTGGATGGGAATCGCTGCCCTCAAGAGCTTGCGCTGAGCCATGGCTGTAGGGAGCCACGGGACGGTGTCCGCAGATCCTGTGGAAACCAGAAACTCATTAACATCCACCTCTGTCTCTGCTTTAGCTCTTAGGGAGCTCTTAGCAGTCTGGGCACTGGAGAAGAACAGCAGGAACCACATGGGGTTGGAGAAGGAACCACATGGAGTTGGTGGAGGAACCACATGGGGTGGGAGAAGGAACCACATGGGGTGGGAGAAGGAACCACATGGAGTTGGAGGAGGAACCACATGGAGTTGGAGGAGAAACCACATGGGGTTGGAGGAGGAACCACATGGAGTTGGTGGAGGAACCACATGGAATTGGAGGAGGAACCACATGGAGTTGGAGGAGGAACCACATGGAGTTGGTGGAGGAACCACATGGAGTTGGAGGAGGAACCACATGGAGTTGGAGGAGGAACCACATGGAGTTGGAGGAGGAACCACATGGAGTTGGAGGAGGAACCACATGGGGTTGGAGGAGGAACCACATGGAGTTGGAGGAGGAACCACATGGAGCTGGAGGAGGAACCACATGGGGTGGGAGGAGGAACCACATGGAGTTGGAGGAGGAACCACATGGAGTTGGAGGAGGAACCACATGGAGTTGGAGGAGGAACCACATGGGGTGGGAGGAGGAACCACATGGGGTTGGTGGAGGAACCACATGGAGTTGGTGGAGGAACCACATGGAGTTGGAGAAGGAACCACATGGAGTTGGAGAAGGAACCACATGGGGTGGGAGGAGGAACCACATGGAGTTGGAGGAGGAACCACATGGGTTGGTGGAGGAACCACATGGGGTTGGTGGAGGAACCACATGGGGTGGGAGAAGGAACCACATGGAGTTGGAGGAGGAACCACATGGGGTTAGAGGAAGAACCACATGGAGTTGGTGGAGGAACCACATGGGGTGGGAGGAGGAACCACATGGAGTTGGTGGAGGAACCACATGGGGTTGGAGGAGGAACCACACGGAGTTGGTGGAGGAACCATATGGGGTTGGAGAAGCTGTTGGGAAGCGAGCATCCTCCGGTGAAGCCCAGTAGCGTTGTCCAAGCTCCCTCCCAGCGCCTGTGTCACTCACTCGCAGGTGTCCCAGGAGCCCAGTGCTGGCCAGAACAGGGCCAGCAGGCCAAGGACTAAGAGAACGTTCATGGTTGCAACGGTACCAGCGAGGTGAAGAACCGAGAGCTGGTGTCCAGCAGACCAGCAACCAATGCTGCCCGCAGAGCCCGTGGCCCCAAGCTGATGTCACAGAGCGGCTGGTTCTGGGGACTGGGAACGGGGAACTCGGAGCTGGGGGGTACATGGGGTGTTCCAAGTGGGAGGGGAGGCAAGAGGTTTAGTTGGGCACCCCAAAATCCCCTTCAAAATGCTCTGCTGGGGTGGGAGGTGTGGGCAGCCTTGGGTCAGGCAGCCAGTTCCAAGCTCTCCTGCTCCGAGCCAGCAGGGAAACGCCAAGGGTGGCAGCACAGGCTCTCTGGGAAGGGCACAGAATCGTTAAGGTTGGGAAAGAACTCAAAGATCATCCAGTTCAACCATCAACACAACACCAGTGCTGCCTACCAAGCCATGTCCCAATGTGTCACCCCAACATTTTTTTTTTAACCCCTCCAGGGAAGGAGACTCCATCACACTCTCTGCCCGGGCTTCATCACTCTTTCAGTAAAGACATTTTTAACTAGTATCCATCTAAAGCTCCTCTGGCACAACCTGAGTCTATTCCCTACTCTTCTGTTCCTTGTCCCTGCGGAGAACACAACAACTCTCCCCACCACAACCTCCTTTCGGGGAGCTGCATGGAGCGATGGGGTCTCCCCTCAGCCTCCCTTTCTCCAGACTAAACAGCCCCAGGTCCCTCAGCTGCTCCCAGAACCCCTGTTCTCCAGCCCCTTCCCCAGCTCTGTTCCCTTCTCCGGACAAACTCCAGCCCCTCATGGTCTTTCTTGGAGTGAGGAGCCCAAAACTGAAGCCAGGATTCAAGGTTCAGCTTCTCCAGCGCCAAGTCCAAGGGGACAATCCCCTCCCTACTGCTTCTGGCAGCACCATGGCTGATCCAAGCTAGGATGCTGTTCAGTCATGATCTGCTGCTGTAGCCCCAGCACCCCCAGGTCCTTTTCCTCTGCTTTTCCCCAAGCCTGGTGGCTTTCTCTGGGGTTGTTGTGGCCGTCAACGGGTGCCACTCACTCTCAGGTGTCCCATGCTCCCTGCGCAGGCTGGCATGGGGCTGGCTGGATGAAGATGAGGAGCATCTTCATGGTGCCAGCGGTAGGATCGAGCTGAAGTAGCAAGAGCTGATGCTCAGCATGGAATGAGCCAGTGGAGCACCCGCAGTGCCCACAGAGCCCTTGGCCCCACGCTGATCATAGATTTATAGAATTATAGAATCACTAGGTTGGAAAGGACCCACCAAATCATCGAGTCCAATCATTCCCATCAATCACTAACCCGTGTCCCTGAGCACCTTGTCTACCCGTCTTTTAAACACCTCCAGGGATGGAGACTCCACCACCTCCCTGGGCAGCCTCTGATGACCCTTTCTGTGAAATTTTTCCTGATATCCAGTCTGAACCTCCCCTGGTGGAGCTTGAGGCCATTCCCTCTCGTCCTGTCCCCTGTCCCTTGGGAGAAGAGCCCAGCTCCCTCCTCTCCACAACCTCCTCTCAGGGAGTTGCAGAGAGCAATGAGCTCTCCCCTCAGCCTCCTCTTCTCAGAGCGGCTGGTTCTAGGTGCTGAGGATGCTGAACTCAGGGCTTGGGGGGTTCGTGGCTTGTTCCAAGTAGACCCAAGATTGAACTTCATTCCCCTGCTAAGATTTAAAGGATCCATGGACGTGGTGTGATTGTGAATCCCGGGAGTGATGTGTGCAGGAGTTTTATCGCTGAACGTCAGCCTTGAGTGGGTGAAGAGGACAGCGAGGGCTGTGTTCTCAGCGTGAAGTAGTCTTGGAGCAAGTCCAGAAGAGGCCACAGAGATGATCCAAGGGCTGGAGCACCTCCCGTACAAGGATGGGCTGAGAGAGTTGGGCTTGTTCAGCCTGGAGGACAAAAGGCTCCGGGAAAAAACTTAGAGCAGCCTCCAAGTACTGGAAGGAGCTCCAGGAAAGCTGGGGAGTGGCTCTTGACCAGGGAGTGCAGGGATGGGATGAGGTGGAAGAGTTTTAAGCTGAAAGAGGGGAGATTGAGATGAGATCTTAGGAAGAATTTTTAACCTGTGAGAGTGGGTGAGGCTCTAGAACAGGTTGCCCAGAGAAGGGGTGGCTGCCCCATCCCTGGAGATGTTCAGGGCCAGGTTGGATGGGGCTTGGAGGCCCTGATCCAGTGGGAGGTGTCCCTGCCCATGGCAGGGGTGGAACTGGATGGGCTTTGAGGTCCCTTCCAACTGCTCCTCGAATCCTGGGGTCAGTGCTGGGCCCCTCCCCACCAGAAGGATGTTGAGGCTCTGGAGCGAGTGCAGAGAAGAGCAACGAAGCTGGGGAAGGGGCTGGAGAACAAGCCTGAGGGCCCTGGGGGTGTTTATCCTGGAGAAGAGGAGGCTGAGGGGAGACCTTATTACTCTCTACAACTACCTGAAGGGAGGTTGTGGAGAGGAGGGAGCTGGGCTCTTCTCCCCAGGGACAGGGGACAGGACGAGAGGGAATGGCCTCAAGCTCCACTAGAGGAGGCTCAGGATGGACAGCAGGATGAAATATTTCCTGGAAAGGGTCACTGGGCACTGGCAGAGGCTGCCCAGGGAGGGGGTTGAGTCCCCTTCCCTGGAGGGGTTTAAGGGTCGGGTGGACGAGGTGCTGAGGGACACGGGTTAGTGATTGATGGGAATGGTTGGACTCCATGATCCGGTGGGTCTTTTCCACCCTGGTGATTCTATGATTCTACGAACCTTTGGAGCGACCCCTTCCCTTTGTGTCCTCCTCTCTTTGTGCAGGATCTAGGCATGGAGTCCTTGCCTCGCCCAGGAGACAGAAAGGGACTGAAGCACAGTTTGATGTGATAGCCAGGAGCTTTAATTCCAGAAAAAAGGCAAATAGACTCATAGAACAGCAAAGAATTGAATGGAAATAGGAACAGAATGGAATAGAACAGAATCAGAGGTGAATACAGTTATAGAATAGAATGGAATAAAATACAATCCTAGCAAATCACGAACCAACAAATATTTTGATGCACACTGTGAGGAGCATGGGCAGGACCAAGCAGGTCTGGGACCCTAAAGCTGCCTTTGAAGAAGTAAATATTGTCCCAGCAGAAAAAAGTGGTTGCATCACACAGCCTGCCCTGCATCTCCTCCTTGCTCCTCAGCCAGTGCCACCGATCAAGACCTGCAGAAGATCCTGCAACAGGGAGAAAAATTCCTGCAGCTTGTTCAGGGGAAAGGGGCAGGCGGTAGGCGCTTGTGTTGGTTCTGGCTGGAGCTCCTCGACGGGGTTCAAGGTGGTGATGAAATGACTCGCCGCTGGTTCTGTTGCGGCTGTGGCTCCAGCCGAGGGCACCCCCATCTGAGCCAGGATCCACTCGCGGAAATATTGTGTAGAGGCGTAGACCCCCGGGCGACGAGCTCTAGCGCAGCCTCTCCCCCAGCTGGTCACCCCCACCAGCCAGAAGTAGTCAGCATGGGCATCTTGGCAAACCAGAGGACCCCCACTGTCCCCCTGCGGAGAAGAAAAGAGGATTCAGAGGGTGCTGTGGGGCTCTGTAAGCACCTGGGTTGCCTCCTGCTCTCTCCCAGCAGCTGCCAGAGCTGTGTTCCCTGCACAGGAAGGTTCTTCTCCAGTGCTGCAGACGACAGAACGTGGTTGGGGAGGTGTTTGTGGGACTCTCAGGCAGGAATCTCTCTCCTGGTTACACAGGGACTCTGGCTGTGGGACAGAGGGACGTTCCAGAGTTGGTGCCTGCACCTACGGGATCTCAAGAGCATGGGACGAGGTGCTGAGGGACATGGGTTAGTGATTGATGGGAACGGTTGGACTCGATGATCCAGTGGGTCTTTTCCAACCTGGTGATTCTATGACTCTATGAGCAGAGTCACAGGGTTGTGAGCCAAGACAACCTCTTGGCATGGAGCAGCAGCTGGAGAAGGGGAGGTGACCCCAGGAGCGATGGGCACCCAGTGTTGCTGAGCGAAGCAGGCACTGGTGCTGCTGGGGTGGGACTGGGATCACGCTCCTACCTGGCAGGTGTCGACGCCGCCCTTCGGGTAGCCCGCACACAGGTTGTGGGAGTGGATGGCCCCCTGGTACCACCCGCTGCTGTTGCACACGTAGACGTCGATGAGGTGGACCTGGGCCTCCTGTAGCGTAAGGGGTGTTCCAGCAGCTGTGGGAACAAAACAGGAATGAACCCCTGGCCCAATGACCCTTTCCGTGAAAATTTTTTTCCTAATATTCAGCCTGAGCCTCCCCTGGTGGAGCTTGAGGCCATTCCCTCTCGTCCTGTCCCCTGTCCCTTGGGAGAAGAGCACAGCTCCCTCCTCTCCACAACCTCCTCTCAGGGAGTTGCAGAGAGCAATGAGCTCTCCCCTCAGCCTCCTCTTCTCCAGGATAAACACCCCCAGGGCCCTCAGGCTTGTTCCAGCCCCTTCCCCAGCTTCGTTGCTCTTCTCTGCACTCGCTCCAGAGCCTCAACATCCTTCTGGTGGGGAGGAACCAGCACTGACCCCAGGATTCGAGGAGCGGCCTCCCCAGGGCCGAGGCCAGAGGGAGAAGAACCTCCCTGGCCCTGCTGGCCACGCTGGGTCTGATCCAAGCCAAGATGCCCTTGGCCTTCTTGGCCTCCTGGGCCCCTGCTGGCTCCTGTTCAACCAACCCCTCCAGGTCCTTCTCCTCCAGGCATTTTCCAGCCAGACTTCTCCTAGGCTGGAGCTGCCCAGGGTTGTTGTGCCCCAAGGGCAGGACCCG
Source organism: Clamator glandarius (assembly GCA_033459285.1). Taxonomy (NCBI): domain Eukaryota; kingdom Metazoa; phylum Chordata; class Aves; order Cuculiformes; family Cuculidae; genus Clamator; species Clamator glandarius. The sequence goes on from JAUNZM010000577.1 coordinate 1,036,246, forward strand.
CCGTTTGGCCTCGTTAACCCTCATCCCATTGGTCTCAGCCCATGGATCCAGCCTGTTCAGATCCCTTTGGAGCCTCCCGACCCTCCAGCAGATCCACACTTCCACCCAGCTTATTGTCATCCACAAACTTGCTCAGGGTGCACTCAAAGCCTTCACCCAAATCATTGATGAAGACATTGAACAGGGCTGGACCCAGCTCTGAGCCCTGGGGAACACCAGATGATGACCCTGCAGCCTGATAGTGGCTCTCACCCTTGGGTTCTGGACATCCAACCCATCTCCCCATGATGCCCAGGACACAAATACATTTTGATCACTCACTTCTGGCCGTGGTGGCCCCCCAGCCACTGACATAGCAGTTTCTCAGCTCCCAGAGCCGCAGGGAATAGTCGGGCACGCAGGCGAGCTGCACGTAGGGGCTGCAGTGGAAAGTCTCGTAGAGTTCCAACAAGGCAATGTCGTTTGCCAGGGTGACATTGCTGTACCCTTTGTGATCCAGGATCCTCTTCACATAACGCGCTTGAGATTCGGGGCCCTCGTGACCCAAGTGGTTGATACCAGCCACCACGCGCCATGCTGGGACGTTCCTGGAAGGTGGATGGAGAGAATAGTGAGAGGAGCCACGCGTTGGAGCATCCCTGCCTCCTGCTTCACAAGGGAAAGAGGAGAACATCTAGGGAGGCTGCGACTGCCCCAACACGCCTGAGGGAGAAGAACCTGGAGATGGAGGCGTCTGGGATGCAGTGACACAAGCCCAGCCTTTTTGTGGGTACAGAAAAAGGGCATCTGCCAGGGTTTGGGGGATCACTCTGTCCCCTGCTCCTCCTTACTGGATCACGTCGAAGCAGTGGGCAGCAGTCAGCACCCACAGCGGGTGGATGATGGTCCCTCCGCAGATGTGCACGACTTCAGTCTCAAAGACCATCTGCACGCTCACGATCCATGGCCAGGACCCCAGCTGGGCATCTTTGCCTCCAACAACACGCATCGGGCTGTAGCTCTGGTAAGCCAAGGGCCGGTATCCACAGGTCCTGCGGAAACCAGAAACTTGTTATTGTCCTGCTGGAGACCTGGGGCTGAAGGGCAGGCACCTTCCCACCCCACCCGGCATCGCTGCGTGGAGCACGGAGCCAAGGAACCCTGTGGGGCATCCAGGTGTCCACCTCTGTCTCTGCTTTAGCTCTTGGGGAGCTCTTAGCAGCCTGGGAAATGGAGAAGAACAGGAAGAACCATATGGGGTTGGAGAAGCTGTTGGGAAGCGAGCATCCTCCAGTGAAGCCCAGCAGCGTTACCCAAGCTCCCTCCCAGCGCCTGTGTCACTCACTCGCAGGTGTCCCAGGAGCCCAGTGCTGGCCAGAACAGGGCCAGCAGGACGAGGACTAAGAGAACGTTCATGGTTGCAACGGTACCAGCGAGGTGAAGAACCGAGAGCTGGTGTCCAGCAGAGCAGCAACCAATGCTGCCCACACAGCTCACAGAGCCCGTGGCCCCAAGCTGATGTCACAGAGCGGCTGGTTCTGGGGACTGGGAATGGGGAACTCGGAGCTGGGGGGGACATGAGGCGTTCCAAGTGGGAGGGGAGGCAGGAGGCGGGGGTTGGACACCCCAAAATCCCCTACAAAGTGTTCTGCTGGGGTGGGGAGTGTGGGCAGCCTTGGGTCAGGCAGCCAGTTCCGAGATCTCCTGCTCCAAGCCAGCAGGGAAACGCCAAGGGTGGCAGCACAGGCTCTCTGGGAAGGGCACAGAATCACAGAATCACAGAATCACAGAATAACCAGGTTGGAAGTGACCCACTGGATCGTTGACTCCAACCATTCCCACCAATCCCTAAATCATGCCCCTAAGCACCTCATCTACCCTAACCTTAAACACCTCCAGGGACGGTGACTCAACCACCTAATCGTTAAGGTTGGGAAAGAACTCGAAGATCATCCAGTTCAACCATCAACACAACACCAGTGCTGCCTACCAAGCCACGTCCCAAAGTGCCAAAGCCACATGTTTTCAGAACATCACCAAGTATGAAGACGCCAGCACCGCCCTGCACAGCTTCTCCCCATATTTCACCACTCTTTCAGTAAAGAAACATTCCCTAATATCCTATCTAGACCTCCCCTGCTGTAACTTGAGGCTGTTCCCTCTTGTTCTGTCATTTATCATCTGGAAGAACACAACAAAACCCACCTCAGCACAACCTCCTTTCTGGGAGCTGCATGGAGCGATGGGGTCTCCCCTCAGCCTCCCTTTCTCCAGACTAAACAGACCCAGGTCCCTCAGCCGCTTCCAGAACCCCTGTTCTCCAGCCCCTTCCCCAGCTCCGTTCCCGTCTCCAGACAAACTCCAGACCCTCAAGGTCTTTCTTGGAGTGAGGAGCCTAAAACTGAAGCCAGGAGTTGAGGTGCAGCCTCCCCAGTGCTGAGCCCAGAGGACAATCCCTTCCCTGCTCCCACTGGCCACACCACGGCTGGTCCAAGCCAGGAGGCTGTTGGCCTTTTTGGCCACCTGGGCCACTTGTGGTTCATGTTTGGCTGCTGCTGACCAGCACCCCAGGTCCTTTCCCTGTGCTTTTCCCCAAGCCCGGAGCCTTCCCTGGGGTTGTTGCGCCCCGCACCCTGTGCCACTTACTCGCAGGTCTCCCACGATCCCTGCACCACCTGGAACAGGGCCAGCAGGATGAAGGCGAGGAGCATCTTCATGATGCCAGCGACACGAGAGAGAGAGAGACGACGAACCGAGGGCTGGTGTCCAGCAGAGCAGCAACCGATGCTCTGCCCGTAGCGCCCACGCAGCTCGCAGAGCCCGTGGCCCCCAGGCTGATGTCACAGAGCGGCTGGTTCTGGGACCTGGGAACGGGGAACTCGGGGCTGGGGGGGGACATGGGGCGTTCCAAGTGGGAGGGGAGGCAGGAGGTGGGGTTGGACACCCCAAAAATCCCCAACCGAACGCTCTGCTGGGGTTGGGGGGTGTGTGGTTCTGAGCTCTGCCGGCCCAGAGCCAGCAGGGAAAGCCCAAGGGTGGCAGCACAGGCTCTCTGGGAAGGGCACAGAATCGTTAAGGTTGAAAAAGAACTCGAAGATCTCTGGTCTCTGCATCCATCGGACAAGAGGTCCTTCCTCAAAATTTCCACCAGAGAACAGAACTCCAAGCAGCAAAGACATGTTTGGTCTTGGACACCTCCCACTGGACCAGGCTGCTCAAGGCCCCATCCAACCTTGCCGTGAGCACCTCCAGGGATGGGGCAGCCACGACTTTCCTGGGAAGCTTGTGCCAGTGCCGCACCATCCACATCAGGAAGAATTTCTTCCTAATGTCTAGTCTAAATCTTCCCCCTCTCCAACTGAAAGCCTCATCTCCTCTGGTTGGATCTTCCTGGACTTCAGTAAAGCCTTTGATGCAGTTTCTCCCGGCATTCTGCTTCGGAAACTGTCACCTCGGGCCTGGGCAGGGGAACGATCTCCTGGGTGGAAAACTGGTTGGCTGGAGGGCCCAGAGAGTGGTGGGAGATGGAGTGAACTCCAGCTGGAGGCCAGTGACATGTGGTGTCCCCAGGGCTCAGCGCTGGGTCCTGGTCAGTGTCTTCATCAATGATCTGGATGAAGGCATCGAGGGCACCCTGAGCAAGTTTGGAGATGACACTGAGCTGGGCGGGAGCTGGATCTGCTGGAGGGTGGGGAGGCTCCAAAGGGACCTGAACAGGCTGGATCCATGGGCTGAGACCAGCGGGATGAGGATTAATGAGGCCAAATGGCGGGTCCTGCCCTTGGGGCACAACAACCCTGGGCAGCTCCAGCCTAGGAGAAGCCTGGAAAGTGCCTGGAGGAGAAGGACCTGGGGGGGTTGGTTGAACAGGAGCCAGCAGGGGCCCAGGTGGCCAAGAAAGCCAAGGGCATCTTGGCTTGGATCAGACCCGGCGTGGCCAGCAGGGCCAGGGTGGTTGGACACCCCAAAAATCCCCAACCAAACACTCAGCTGGGGTGGGGTGTGTGGGCAGCGTTGGGTCAGGCAGCAGTGCCTGGCTCTGAGCTCTCCTGCTGCATCCAAAGAACGTGGGCAGCAGGGAGGGAGGGGATTGTGTCCAGCTCTGGAATCCTCAGCAGAAGGAGATGGAGCTGTTGGAACGGGGCCAGAGGAGGCTCCAAGGATGATGGGAGGGCTGGAGAACCTCCCGTACGAGGACAGGCTGGGAGAGTTGAGCCTGGAGACGAGAAGGCTCCGAGGAGAACTTAGAGAGACCTTCCAGTACCTGAAGGGTCTCCAAGAAAGTTGGGAAGGGACTGTTCACAAAGGCTTGGAGTGATGGGACAAGGGGGAATAAACTGGAGAGGGGCAGAGTTAGACTGGACACGAGGAGGAATTTCTTCATGATGAGGGTGAGGAGACCCTGGAACAGGTTTCCCAGAGAAGCTGTAGCTGCCCCATCCCTGGGGGTGTTCAAAGCCAGGCTGGATGGGGCTTTGATCACCCTGATCTAGTGGGAGGTGTCCCTGCCCATGGCAGGGGCGTTGGAACTGGATGATGATCTTTAAGGTCCCTCCCAACGCAAACTATTCCATGATTCTGTGATTCTGTGTCCTCCGGCAGCCGTAGGGCATGGCTGGAATTGGATTTCTCCACGGGGCAGGTCTGGATTTGCAGTCCGCCACGCAACAGTGCTTGGTGGAGGCCGTGCTGGATATGGGATCACGGAATGGTGGAGGCTGGGAAAGCTTTTTGGTTCATAGCATGGAATCACAGAATGGTTTGGGATGAAGGGACCTTAAGGATCATTCAGTTCCACCCCCTCCTCCCTCTGGATCAGGCTGCCCAGTTGCTCAAATCTGGATCTGGTTGCTCAAAGTTCAAAAAGCCTTGAGGGGGAAATATCAAACTCTAAACTAGATAAAAAGAGACCTCTGTAGGTTACAAAATGCATTGGAGAGAGCTTCTATCCAATAGTGACTGGGAGGTCACCATAAGGTCTCCTTGGAGCCTTCTCCTCTCCAGGCTGAACAACCCCAACTCTCTCAGCCTGTCCTTGCACGAGAGGTTCTCCAGCCCTGCCATCATCCTTGGAGCCTCCTCTGGCCCCGTTCCAACAGCTCCATCTCCTTCTCCTGCCGAGGATTCCAGCCCTGGCCCCAACCCTCCAGCTGAGGTCTCCCAGAGAGGAGCAGAGGGGACAATCCCCTCCCTCCCTGCTGCCCACGTTCTCTGGATGCAGCCCAGGACATGGGGGGGTTTTAGGCTCCGAGCGCACCTTGTGGCTCCTGTGGAGCTTCTCCTCCCCCAGCCCCCCAGGTCCTTCTCCTCAGAGCTGCTCCCATCACGTCATCCCCAGCCTGGATTGAAAATGCAGATTGCCCCGACCCAGCTGTAGGACCTTGGCCTTGTTGAACCTCCTGAGGTTCTCCCAGCCCCACTTCTCCAGCCTGTCCAGGTCCGTCTGGATCCATCCCGTTCTGCTGGTGTGACACCTGCCCCACTCAGCTCGGTGTCACCTGCAAACTTGCTGAGGGTGCCCTTGATCTTGCTGTCTGTAACACTGATGAAGATATTAAAGAGCACTGGTCCCAGTACGGAGTTCCGAGGGACACCACTAGTCATGGATCTCCATTTGGATCCAACTCCCTGAGAGGTGGTTGTGGAGAGGAGGGAGCTGGGCTCTTCTCCCAAGGGACAAGGGACAGGACGAGAGGGAATGGCCTCAAGCTCTGCCAAGGGAGGCTCAGGATGGACATTAGGAGCCCCTCCCCACAAGAGGGATGTTGTGGCTCTGGAGAGAGTCCAGAGAAGAGCAATGAAGCTGGGGAAGGGGCTGGAGAACAAATCTTATCAGGAGCGACTGAGAGAGCTGGGGCTGTTCAGCCTGGAGAAGAGGAGGCTGAGGGGAGACCTTATTACTCTCTCCAACTACCTGAAGGGAGGTTGTGGAGAGGAGGGAGCTGGGCTCTTCACCCAAGGGACAGGACGAGAGGGAATGGCCTCAAGCTCCACCAGGGGAGATTTAGGCTTGAGAATAGGAAAAAATTCTTCACAGAGAGGGTGGTTAGGCATTGGAACAGTCTGCCCAGGGAGGTGGTTGAGTCACTGTCCCTGGAGGTGTTTAAGGTGAGGGTGGATGAGGTGCTTAGGAGCATGATTTAGGGATTGGTGGGAATGGTTGGACTTGACGATCCGGTGGGTCTCTTCCAACCTGGTTATTCTGTGATTCTGTGATTAGGAAAAAATATTTCATGGAAATGGTTCTCAAGCCCTGGCAGAGGCTGCCCAGGGAGGGGGTTGAGTCCCCTTCCCTGGAGGGGTTTAAGGGCTGGTTGGATGAGGTGCTGAGGGACACGGGTTAGTGATTGATGGGAATGGTTGAACTCCATGATCCTGTGGGTCCTTTCCAACCCGGTGATTCTATGATTCTAAGTGCAGGACCCGCCGTTTGGCCTCGTTAACCCTCACCCCGCTGGTCTCAGCCCATGGATCCAGCCTGTTCAGATCCCTTTGAAGCCTCCCGACCCTCCAGCAGATCCAGCTCCCACCCAGACATGTCGGACTACAACTCCCGGCATGCCCCGCGGCGGCCCCGTACTGCAGCACTACCCTATAGTTCCGAATCACATCGCGGACTACAATTCCCGGCGTGCCCCGCCGGCGCTTCCTGTCACAGTACCGGAAGTTTGTTCCTCCGCTTCCGTCCCGGGTCCCGCGGTGGCCGGTGTGGGCCGGTGCGCGTTCGTGGCGGCGGCGCCATGGGGCCTTGGAGCTGGTTCCTTCCCTTGGTTCTGGGGCTGCTGGCTGTACGGGGAGCGGCCTCCGCCCGGCCCAGCTTCGTGCTGCTGCTGGCGGACGACCTGGGCTTCGGGGACCTGGGGTGTTACGGGCACCCGTCCTCCGCCACGCCGCGCCTGGACCGGCTGGCGGCCCGCGGGCTGCGCTTCACCGACTTCTACAGCAGCTCCCCCGTCTGCAGCCCCTCCCGGTGCGGCCCCGGGGCAGGAGGAACCGGGCCCCCTCTCCTCCCTCTTCCCCGCCCCTGTCCTCGCCCCCGCCCCCCTCTGGCCTCGTCGTCGTGTTCCCCACCCATCCTCCCCGGCCTCGTCCCCTTCTCTCTCTCTCTCTGGCCTCGTCCCCTTCTCTCTCTCTCTCTGGCCTCGTCCCCTTCTCTCTCTCTCTGGCCTCGTCCCCTTCTCTCTCTCTCTCTGGCCTCGTCCCCTTCTCTCTCTCTCTCTGGCCTCGTCCCCTTCTCTCTCTCTGGCCTCGTCCCCTTCTCTGTCTCTCTCTGGCCTCGTCCCCTTCTCTCTCTCTCTCTGGCCTCGTCCCCTTCTCTCTCTCTCTCTCTTGCCTCGTCCCCTTGCTCTTTCTCTCTCGGGCCTTGTCCCCTTCTCTTTCTCTCTCGCCTCGTCCCCTTCTCTTTCTCTCTCTGGCCTCGTCCCCTTCTCTCTCTCTCTCTCTCTCTGGCCTCGTCCCCTTCTCTCTCTCTCTGGCCTCGTCCCCTTCTCTCTCTCTCTTGCCTTGTTCCCTTCTCTCTCTGGCCTCATCCCCCCCAGGCTTTGTCCCCTTACAACTTTGCCTTGGTCCCCCCTCGTTTCCCCCCCTCATCCTCATTCCACCCCTTCTGCCCTTGTCCCCCTTCTCCTCTTGCCTCCCACATTTTGCATCTTGCCCCTCTCTATCTCCCTCCCCCTTCTGCCCTCACCTCACTCCCTCTGCTACCCTCTTCCCCCTCTCTTACCCCACCCCAGCCTCGTGTCCCCCCTCTCACGCTTCATTCCCCAACCCCCCATCTGCCTTCATCCCACCTCACTCTCCCACAACCCCCGTTCTGCTTTCGTCCCCCCTCTGTGCCCACATTTTCCCCTCCTGGCTGCCTTTACCCCACCATCTCCCTTCATCATCCCCCTCTCTCTGCCCTTATCCCCCTGACCCCCAAAATACTGACAAATAAACTCTCCGCGACTTGTTTTGGTTTTTTTTTTTAATCAGGGCTGGCAACACGAGCGAGCGATCCCCATCAGCCACTTTCAGCGAGACAGATGCTGATTACAGAATATATTTCCCACTTACATGCCTACGTAGCAATTTTCCCAGAGATGCTGTGCATATTCTGTTACTTTCCAAGGATTCGTTTTAATGTTGTTCTGAATTTCACAACAGTCTAATCTCTTGTTAATTCGGAGCTGACTCCAGCTCTCTGTCTCCATTTGAGATAGGGGAAAACTGAAAACAGAGCTAATTAGAGGAAAAAAACACGTCTGTTCAGCACAGAACATGCTTCACTCAAGACAGAACAGTGCCTGGAAAAACACTATTTGAAAAAACATGTTATAAAACACCAAAATCCTTATCCATCCTCTCGCCTCCTTCCCCCTCCTCTTGCTTCATCTCATCCCTTTGCCTCGTCACCCCTTTCTCTCTCTGTGACCCCCCATCTTGCCTTGTCCCACCCTTTCTTTCTCCCCTCCCCAATCTCTTGCTTGGCCCCATCTCTCTCCTTGTCCCCCCATTATCTCGTTGCCTCATCCCCCCTCTCTCCTCATCCCCCCCCCTTGCCTCCTTCCCCCTCTCCCCCTCTTGCCTTGTCCCCCTCTCTGCCCTCATCCCCCATCTCACTTCGTCCCCCTGTCTCACCTTGTCCCCCGGTCTCACCTTGTCCCCCTCTGCCCCTTTCTCCTCCTCTGCCTTCGTCCCCGCTCTCACCTCATCCCCCTCTGCCCTTGTCCCCCGTCTCGCCTTGTCCCCTATCTCCCCTCATCTCCCCCTCTGCCCTTATCCCCCTGTCTCACTTCATCTCCCCTCCTGCCTCACCCCCCCGCCTCACCTCGTCCCCCCATCTCACCTCATCCCCCCTCTCGCCTCATCCCCCCTCTCACCTCATCCTCCTGTCTCATCTCATCCTACCTCTCATCTTGTCCCCCTCTCTCTGCGTCCCCCCTCTCCCCTCATCCCCCCTCTGCCCTCATCTTCCCCTCTCCCCTCATCCCCCCTCTGCCCTCATCCCTGTCTCGCCTCGTCCCCCCCGCCCTTGTCCCCCCTCTGCCCTCATCCCCGTCTCACCTTGTCCCTTTGTCTCACCTTGTCCCCCCTTTGCCCTCATGCCCTTGTCTCTCCTCATCCCCCTGTCTCACCTCATCCCCCCTTCTGCCCTTGTCCCCCCTCCTGCTCTTGTCCCCCACTCTGTCCTCGTCTCCCTGTCTCTCCTCATCCCCCTGTCTTGCCTCGTCCCCCCTCTGCCCTTGTCCCTCCTCTGCCCTTGTCCCCCTGTCTCTCCTCGTCCCCCCTTCCTTCATCCCCCTCTCTCTCCTCGTCCCCCCTTCCTTCATCCCCCTCTCTCTCCTCGTCCCCCCTTCCCTTGTCCCCCTGTCTCTCCTCGTCCCCCCTTCCCTTGTCCCCCTGTCTCTCCTCGTCCCCCCTTCCCTCGTCCACCTGTCTCTCCTCGTCCCCCCTTCCCTCGTCCACCTGTCTCTCCTCGTCCCCCCTTCCCTTGTCCCCCTGTCTCTCCTCGTCCCCCCTTCCCTCGTCCACCTGTCTCTCCTCGTCCCCCCTTCCCTCATCCCCCTCTCTCTCCTCGTCCCCCCTTCCCTCATCCTCCTGACTCTCCTCGTCCCCCCTTCCCTTGTCCCCCTGTCTCTCCTCGTCCCCCCTTCCCTTGTCCCCCTGTCTCTCCTCGTCCCCCCTTCCCTCGGCCACCTGTCTCTCCTCGTCCCCCCTTCCCTCATCCCCCTCTCTCTCCTCGTCCCCCCTTCCCTCATCCTCCTGACTCTCCTTGTCCCCCCTTCCCTTGTCCCCCTGTCTCTCCTCATCCCCCCTTCCCTTGTCCCCCTGTCTCTCCTCGTCCCCCCTTCCCTTGTCCCCCTGTCTCTCCTCGTCCCCCCTTCCCTTGTCCCCCTGTCTCTCCTCGTCCCCCCTTCCCTTGTCCCCCTGTCTCTCCTCGTCCCCCCTTCCCTTGTCCCCCTGTCTCTCCTCGTCCCCCCTTCCCTTGTCCCCCTGTCTCTCCTCGTCCCCCCTTCCCTTGTCCCCCTCTCTCTCCTCGTCCCCCCTTCCCTCGGCCACCTGTCTCTCCTTGTCCCCCCTTCCCTCGTCCCCCTCTCTCTCCTCGTCCCCCCTTCCCTCGTCCCCCTGTCTCTCCTCGTCCCCCCTTCCTTCATCCCCCTCTCTCTCCTCGTCCCCCCTTCCCTTGTCCCCCTCTCTCTCCTTGTCCCCCCTTCCCTCGTCCCCACTCTCTCCTCTCCTCCCTGCCCTTCTCTTCCCTCCTGGCCCCTCACGTCTCCCCCATCTCCTCTCTCCCCAGCGCAGCCCTGCTCACCGGCCGCTTCCAGACACGCTCCGGGATCTACCCCGGCGTCTTCAACCCGGACTCGCGGGGCGGGCTGCCGCTGGCGGAGGTCACCGTGGCCGAGCTGCTGAAGGCCGAGGGCTACGCCACTGCCATGGTGGGCAAGTGGCACCTTGGCTTGGGCCAGAACGGCTCCTTCCTTCCCACCCACCAGGGCTTCGACCACTTCCTTGGGGTTCCCTACTCCCACGACCAGGTGAGGAGCTGGTGCGTGTCCAGTGGGAATGGGGAGAGAGCTTGCAGGGATGAGGGAAAGGCTGGGGATGGGTCTTCCTGGACTTGAGTGAAGCCTTTGACACGGTTTCTCCCGGCATTCTGCTTCAGAAACTGTCACCTCTGGGCTGGACAGGAGAACGATCTCCTGGGTGGAAAACTGGTTGGCTGGAGGGCCCAGAGAGTGGTGGGAGACAGAGTGAACTCCAGCTGGAGGCCAGTTCCAAGTGGTGTCCCCAGGGCTCAGAGCTGGGTCCAGCCCTGTTCAATGTCTTCATCAATGACCTGGATGAAGGCATCGAGGGTGCCCTGAGCAAGTTTGGAGATGACACTGAGCTGGGCGGGAGCTAGATCTGCTGGAGGGTCGGGAGGATTAGATCTTGGGAAGAAATTCTTCATGATGAGGGTTGTGAGGCTCTGGAACAGGTTGCCCAGGGAACTCATGTCTGCTCCATCCTTGGAGGTGTTGAAGGCCGTGTTGGATGGGGTTTTGTGGAAGGTGTCCCTGCTGATGGCAGGAGGTTAGAACTGGATGATCTTTAAGGTCCCTTCCAACCCAAACCGTCCTATGATTCCATGAAGGGGTTTTTGTTCTCTCCAGGGCCCCTGCCAGAATCTCACCTGCTTCCCACCTGACGTCAAGTGCTTTGGGACTTGTGACCAAGGTGTAGTGCCAGTCCCCCTCCTCTGGAACCAGAGCATCATGCAGCAGCCCATCTCTTTCCCTGATCTGGTGCCGCTCTACAACAAATTCTCCCGGGACTTCATCGCTGACTGTGCCCGACGAAGCGTCCCCTTCCTGCTCTACTATGCATCCCACGTAGGAGATGGGGACGCTGCTCCGGGCTGAGGGGAAGGGGGAAACCTTTGTTCTGTGGGGAGGGAGACCAGGTTGGTCTCAAGACCAGGTTGGATGGGGCCTTAGGAATCCTGATCCGGTGGGAGTTGTCCCTGCCCATCACAGAGGGGTTGGAACTAGATAATCTTCAAGGCCCCTTCCAACCCAAACTATTTTATGATTCTATTAGATCAGGGCAGCACCTCAGCTCCCACAGTGCCCCTCTGCTCCTCTCTGGGGAGACCTCAGCTGGAGGGTTGGATCCATTTCTAGAATCTTCAACGTGAGAAGGAGATGGAGCTGTTGGAACGGGGCCAGAGGAGGCTCCAAGGATGATGCGAGGGCTGGAGAATCTCCCATACGAGGACAGGCTGAGAGAGTTGGGGTTGTTCAGCCTGGAGAAGAGAAGGCTCCGAGGAGACCTTAGAGCAGCTTCCAGCACCTGAAGGGGCTCCAGGAAAGCTGGAGAGGGACTGTTCACAAAAGCTTGTGGTGATGGGATGAAGGGGAATGAGGATAAACCGGAGAGGGGCAGAGTTAGGCTGGACATAAGGAAGAATTTCTTCATGATGAGGGTGAGGAGGCCCTGGAACTGGTTTCCCAGAGAAGTTGTGGCTGCTCCATCCCTGGAGATGTTCAAGGCCAGGCTGGATGGAGCTTGGAGCCTCTGATCCAGTGGGAGGTGTCCCTGCCCATGGCAGGGGGGTTGGAACTGGATGATCTTTAAGGTCCCTTCCAACCCAAACTCTTCTATGGTTCTATGACTGTGCTGAGCAGCCAGGACTTGCTCCCGGGGTTGCTGTTCCTACACCCAGGTCTCTGTTATGATGACGTTCTTGGGCTGCTGCTTTCTGGAGCTTTGGCAGCTTCTCTAAATCAGAAGCCTACCGGGGTGAACTTCTCACTCTGAGTCTCCACGTCTTCTCTTGGGGCTCATCTCCTTTATACCATTTCTGAGAGATGAAGCTTAGGAACAAACCTCCTCGCAGCAATGGAGAGGGTGAAGGGGCTGGAGAACAAGTCTTTTGAGAAGATGCTGAGGAAACTGGTGTTGCTTAGCCTAGAGAAAACGGGGCTGAGAGGAGACCTCATCCCTCTCTTGCTCCCTGAAAGGAGGTTGTAGCGAGGTGGGTGCTGGTCTCTTCTTCCACGTAACAAGTGATAGGATGAGAGGAAATGGCCTCAAGTGCCACCAGGGGAGGTTTAGATTGGATATTTTGGATATTAGGAAAAATTTCTTCACTGAAAGAGCCCAGCTTCCTCCTCTCCACAACCTCCTCTCAGGGAGTTGGAGAGAGCAATGAGCTCTCCCCTCAGCCTCCTCTTCTCCAGGATAAACACCTCCAGGGCCCTCAGGCTTGTTCTCCAGCCCCTTCCCCAGCTTCGTTGCTCTTCTCTGCACTCGCTCCAGAGCCTCAACATCCTTCTTGGGGTGAGGGGCCCAGAACTGACCCCAGGATTCGAGGCGTTCAAAAGACAGGAAGATGAGTTGCTCCGGGATCTGGTTTAGTGGTGGACACATACAGTTTGACTTGTTGATCTCGAAGGTTGTTTCCAACCGAACAATTCTAGGATTCATCTCGTGGGGGTTGTCGCTTCTCTCCACGTCCTTGCTGAGCTGCTCACTGTCCCCAGGTGAACTGCTGCGACCCCAGGGAAGCTCTGGGAGCTTGTGTAGCGCTCTCCTCTGCCCTTTTTCCAGCACACACACTACCCCCAGTTTGCCAGCCAGGAGTACGCGGGACAGTCGCAGCGCGGGCCGTTTGGGGACGCGCTCTCGGAGTTTGACGGCTCGGTGGGAGAAGTGCTGCAGGCGCTGGAGGAAAACGGTCTCTCCAACTCAACCTTGGTGTTTTTCACCTCCGACAACGGGTGAGTGGCCTCAGTAGTGGTTCTTGCACTTGGGGCACAACAATCCTGGGCAGCTCCAGCCTAGGAGAAGCCTGGGTGGAAAGTGCCTGGAGGAGAAGGAACTGGGGGGGTTGGTTGAACAGGAGCCAGCAGGGGCCCAGGGGGCCAAGAAGGCCAAGGGCATCTTGGCTTGGAGCAGCCCCGGCGTGGCCAGCAGGGCCAGGGAGGTTCTTCTCCCTCTGGCCTCGGCCCTGGGGAGGCCGCTCCTCGAATCCTGGGGTCAGTGCTGGTTCCTCCCCACCAGAAGGATGTTGAGGCTCTGGAGCGAGTGCAGAGAAGAGCAACGAAGCTGGGGAAGGGGCTGGAGAAGAAGCCTGAGGGCCCTGGGGGTGTTTAGCCTGGAGAAGAGGAGGCTGAGGGGAGAGCTCGTTGCTCTCTGCAACTCCCTGAGAGGAGGTTGTGGAGAGGAGGGAGCTGGGCTCTTCTCCCAAGGGACAGGGGACAGGACGAGAGGGAACGGCCTCAAGCTCCACCAGGGGAGGCTCAGGATGGACAGCAGGATGAAATATTTCCCGGGAAGGGTGATTGGTCCCTGGCAGAGGCTGCCCAGGGAGGGGGTTGAGTCCCCTTCCCTGGAGGGGTTTGAGGGCCGGGTGGACGAGGTGCTGAGGGACATGGGTTAGTGATTGATGGGAATGGTTGGACTCTGTGATCCCATGGGTCCTTTCCAACCTGGTGATTCTATGATTCTATGATACAGTCACTGGTCGGCTTTGCTGCTGGAGTGGGGCAGATTTAGGCTTGATATAAGGGAGAATTTCTTCCGGATGAAGGTGGGGAGGCCCTGGAACAGGTTGCCCAAGGAAATTGTGGCTGCCCCATCACTGGAGGTGTTGAAGGCCGGGTTGGATGAGCCTTGGGGGAACAGGAATGAAGTGTTGATCAACTGGGACCAAGGGAACATGGTTGGCATTGCTGGGTGAGACCTGAAGTGAGGCAAGAGGTGGATGCTGCTCTGGAGAAGACTCACTGCATGATCTTCTCCTTGTTCCTGTGCCCCTCATCATGGGTAGAACCCCCACAGGGTTAGAGCCAGGAGCATGCAACCCAAATGTACCCAATTTTCTTTGTGTCCAGCTTGGGTGTCTTGCACACCATGACTTCTCCACCTCCCCATGCCTCCAGCCCCACGAGGCTGAGGAGGATGGCAATGTCGCATGATGTCACCACATTTCTCTTGTCCTGACCCCGTTTTTAGCATCAGGACAGGGGCAGCGTGAGCTTGTGACACTGGTTCTTGTCTCTCGCAGCCCTTCCACCATGCGGATGGCGCGGGGAGGCAGCTCTGGTCTTCTGAAATGTGGAAAGGGCACAACGTACGAAGGCGGCATGAGGGAACCAGCAGTGGCTTATTGGCCAGGCCGCATCGCTCCAGGTGAGGTCGGCACTGCTCGTGCCTTTTCCATGCTGGCACCAACCGTAGCGAGGAGGTGATGGCAGCTCCGCTGCCCCAGGAGAAGCAGAGGGCAGGAGAGAAGCGATGATGGCAACGATGGAGCGCGATCCGGTGCTTGTTGAACGTTTCCTTGTACCTTGCTGTGTTGGGTGACAGGAGTAACCCATGAGCTGGCGAGCACCCTGGACATCCTGCCAACGCTGGCCACCCTGGCTGGAGCAGCTCTTCCCAAAGTCACCCTGGATGGCTATGATCTGAGTCCAGTGCTGTTTGGGACAGGGAAGGTGAGTCCTGTGGGCTTCTAGATAGGGCCTTAGGTGACCTGATGTAGTGGGGTGTCCCTGCCCATTGCAGGGGGGTTGGAACTGGATGATCTTTAAGGTTCATAGAATCATAGAATCACCAGGTTGGAAAGGACCCACGGGACCATGGAGTCCAACCATCCCCATCAATCACTAACCCATGTCCCTCAACACCTCGTCCACTCGGCCCTTAAACCCCTCCAGGAAAGGGGACTCAACCCCCTCCCTGGGGCTAAGGAGCCTTTTGGTGAAGAAGTTCCTCCTGCTGTCCATCCTGAGCCTCCCCTGGTGGAGCTTGAGGCCATTCCCTCTCGTCCTGTCCCCTGTCCCTTGGGAGAAGAGCCCAGCTCCCTCCTCTCCACAACCTCCTCTCAGGGATTTGGAGAGAGCAATGAGCTCTCCCCTCAGCCTCCTCTTCTCCAGGATAAACACCCCCAGGGCCCTCAGGCTTCTTCTCCAGCCCCTTCCCCAGCTTCGTTGCTCTTCTCGGCACTCGCTCCAGAGCCTCAACATCCTTCTGCTGGGGAGGAACCAGCACTGACCCCAGGATTCGAGGAGCGGCCTCCCCACTGCCGAGTTCCTTCCAACCCAAACTATTCTGTGATTCTACGATTCTTTGGCTGTCAGTGAGGCTGGAGCTATGTGCGTGCTGAGAAGAAACCACTGTAATCAGTGGAGATCCATAAGCTGGGACCTTTTGTGCAGCCAGGGTCATGCCGTGGGGTTCCTGGGGCTTCCTCAGGCTGCTCAGCTCTTAGACCTGCATCGTGTGGCCAAGCCAGCCCCTCGTGGCTGCCGTGGATGAGCAGAACCCCAATAACTTTGAGCAGGGAGCAGAAGGGAGGATGCTGCTGGTGAGCTTCAACCCTCTCTGGGGACTGCGTGACCCCTTGGAGTCTCTGCCTGGCCATGTTCCAGGCTCTTCTCACCTGGAGCCGTGTGTTCAGTTCTGGAATCCTCAGCACAAGAAGGACACGAATGAGCGAGTCCAGAGGAAGCCATGATGATGATGCCAGGGCTGGAGAACCTCCCGTACGAGGACAGGCTGGGAGAGTTGGGGTGGTTCAGCCTGGAGAAGAGAAAGCTCTGAGGAGACCTTAAAGCAGATTCCAATACGGAAAGGGGCTCCAAGAAAGCTGGGGGGGGGGGGGGGCTTCTCCTCAGGGATTGCAGGGAAAGGATGAAGGGGGGCGTTTTTTTAAGCTGAAAGAGAGGAGGTTGTGATGAGACCTTAGGAAGAAATTCTTCATGACAAGTGTGGTGAGGCCCTGGCACAGGTTTCCCAGGGAGGTCGTGGCTGCCCCGTCCCTGGAGGTGTTGAAGGCCAGGTTGGATGGGGCTTGGAGCAACCTGGTCCAGCGGGAGGTGTCCCTGCCCATGGGAGAGGGTTGGAACTGGCTTTGAGGACCCTTCCAGCCCAAACCGTTCTATGATTCAGTCTCGTGGCTGCTCAGCTGAGCTCAGCTCTGCCGCTGCCCACAGAGTCCCCGTCAGACGATGTTCTTCTACCCACCATCCCCTGACCCCCTGCACGGTGCCTTCGCTGTCAGGCTTGGGAAGTACAAAGCCCATTACTTCACACAAGGTGAGTGGTGCCTCCTTGGCCCTGCACAGGTGCTTTTGTGAAGTCCTGCATGGCTCTGCTCTCCGAAGCTCCAAGAGAGAAGAAGCTGAGTTGCCTCTGGGACTTTCTTTGGCAGGTTCCTTCCACAGCGGCACCACCCCAGACCAGTCCTGCCACGGGCTGACCCCGCTGACGCCTCACTTGCCTCCGCTGCTCTTTGACCTGGAGTCCGATCCCGCGGAGAACTACGATCTGCTGCAGGGAGGTGCAGGGCCAGAGGTTCTACAAATCCTGAAGGAGATCCAGCTGCAGAAAGTGCTTTTTGAACAGCGCATGGAGTTTGGGGAAAGCCAGATCGGGAAGGGAAGGGACCCAGCCCTGCAGCCCTGCTGCGCCCCAAACTGCACTCCGAAGCCTTCCTGCTGCCACTGCTCCTAGGCTTTTGCTGCTCCCTCCTCTAACATCGCCGGCACCTTATCTCAAACCCAATGGACCTCCCCAACCCAACTAACGAAGCTCAGCCTTGGAGCAACCCCACAGCTTTGGTTCAGGGACACCTCCAGCTGTTGGAGATTCTCCCTGTGCTGCGTGGTGGACGTTCAAGCTGAGAGGTCTGCACAGAAACCCTGAATTATTCAGGGAGGGACCATGATCCAACATCATCTCCGGAGCCAGAATAGGTCCTTTCAAACCGTGATCAAACCTACAAGTCCTGAAGGAGATCCAGCTGCAGAAAGTGCTTTTTGAACAACACAGGAGTTTGGGGAAAGCCAGATCGGGAAGGGCAGGGACCCAGCCCTGCTGTGCCCCAAACTGCACTCCTGAGCCTTCCTGCTGCTCCTCGGTTCTTGCTGCTCCCTCCTCTAACATCGCTGGCACCTTATCTCAAACCCAACGGACCCCCCCAACCCAACTAACGAAGCTCAACCTTGGAGCAACGCCACAGCTTTGGTTCAGGGACACCTCCAGCTGTTGGAGGTTCTCCCCGTGCTGCATGGTGGACGTTCAAGCTGAGAGGTCTGCACAGAAACCCTGAATTATTCAGGGAGGGACCATGATCCAACATCGTCTCCAGAACCAGAGCAGCTCCTTTCAAACCATGATCAGGGCGAAGCGAAGGGCATTGAGATCCATCATCCAGAGGTCCCAAATCAGCAGGAGGTGTGTGTTGTGCACCCCTGGGTGGGAACGGAGCTCAGAGCGGCAGCAGCAGCACTTGGCAGGGACCAAGAACACAGCGAGAAGGGAATGAGGTGGATGGTCCTGGTAGCTTCAGGGGCAGAGGGAACATACCTGGGTGGGAAGCAGCTCAGGGGATGAATGTTCAAGCACCTTCAGGTCCTTCGTGACTCCAGGAGGTGGAGATGTGGCTGGTGGTTATCAGACCTGCTCCTCTTGTAGGGTCTGTGGATGCTGGGGCTGATCGGTGAGGTGGGCTGCAACCACAGCTCATCCAAATAAAAGGTTTCCCTTCTGGAGAGCTGGTCCAGCTTCCAGTTTGAGCTGCCAGGCTCAAACAGGCGAAGCAGCTGGCAGTTGGCTCAAGTGCAAGTGGCTCCTTGGTGCCCCCTTTCTCATAGAATCATGGAATCATTAAGTTTGGAAAAGGATCTCCAAGATCCAACCATCAGCCCAACTCTGCTGTGCTGGCTAAACCAGGTCCCAAAGTGCCCTGTCTACATGTTTTTGGAGCCTTCCAAGGATGGAGACTCCACCACTGCCCTGGGCAGCCTCTGCCGGTGTTTCACTACTCGTTCAGAAATAAAAAAATGTTTCGAATATCTAATCTAACCCTCCCCTGATGCAACCTCTTTGCTTTTCCCATGCTTACCCATTCCCATGGTCTCCTTTACTCCTCCCTTTCTCCCCCCTTGTCTCCTCCCAAACAAGGTTCCCACCCCTGGTCATTTTTCCCTTCTTGGTCCCAGATTCATCTGTGAAGAGACTGAGGGTGTCAGGTTGGACCCTGGGGGGACAGCGTGACCCTATGGGGACACTGAGGGGGCAGCCTAGAGGAACAGCCAGTGTCACCCCACAGGGACAGCCTAGGGGGACGGGATCAGGCTGCCCAAGGCTCCATCCAACCTGGCCTTGAACATCTCCAGGGATGCGGCAGCCGGAACACCCCTGGGCAACCTGTTCCTGGGCCTCCCCACTCTCATAGTGAAGAATCTCCTCCTTATGTCAATCCTAAATCTGCTCCTCTCCCGTTTATACCCATTGCCCTTTATCCCATCATAAAATCACAGAATCACCAAGTCGGAAAGGACCCACCGGATCTTGGAGTCCAACCGTTCCCATCAATCACTAACCCGTGTCCCTCAGCACCTCGTCCTCCCGGCCCTTAAACCCCTCCAGGGAAGGGGACTCAACCCCCTCCCTGGGCAGCCTCTGCCAGGGAACAATCACCCTTCCCGGGAAATATTTCCTCCTGCTGTCCATCCTGAGCCTCCCCTGGTGGAGCTTGAGGCCATTCCCTCTCGTCCTGTCCCCTGTCCCTTGGGAGAAGAGCCCAGCTCCCTCCTCTCCACAAGCTCCTCTCAGGGAGTTGCAGAGAGCAATGAGCTCTCCCCTCAGCCTCCTCTTCTCCAGGCTAAACACCCCCAGGGCCCTCAGGCTTCTTCTCCAGCCCCTTCCCCAGCTTCGTTGCTCTTCTCGGCACTCGCTCCAGAGCCTCAACATCCTTCTGGTGGGGAGGAACCAGCACTGACCCCAGGATTTGAGGAGCAGCCTCCCCAGGGCCGAGGCCAGAGGGAGAAGAACCTCCCTGGCCCTGCTGGCCACGCCGGGGCTGCTCCAAGCCAAGATGCCCTTGGCCTTCTTGGCCCCCTGGGCCCCTGCTGGCTCCTGTTCAACCAACCCCCCCAGGTCCTTCTCCCCCAGGCACTTTCCAGCCAGACTTCTCCTGGTCTGGAGCTGCCCAGGGTTGTTGTGCCCCAAGGGCAGGAGACACCACAAGCTTTTATGAACAGTCCCTCCCCAGCTTTCCTGGAGCCCCTTCAGGTACTGGAAGTTGCTCTAAGGTCTCCTTGGAGCCTCTCTTCTCCAGGCTGCACAACCCCAACTCTCTCAGCCTGTAAACGTGGTTGCGTTTAATTATTACACATTATACGACAGCACATTACGCAGCCACCCCCCCTCCCCAACCCCCGTCCTTGCGAGAAAGAGAACTATAAAGTTTATCGAAGGATTAAAAAGTAAGATCCTTCCTGCCTCCCAGCCCTGTGCTGCCTCCAGGCGAGGAGCTGGGACACTTGGGGACATGCCACCTCAGCAGGTCCGGGTGACACATGCAGGTGGAGAGGGTGAAGGCAGAGCCACCGCTGAGTGGAGCTGCTCAAAGAGTCCTTGAGGTTGAAGTCCTGCCAGATAAACCTATGGAGACGAGGCCACTCGGGGGAGAAAGGATCCCCCCACTAAGAAAACAAAGAAAACCAAACGAAACAGCAGTTGGAAGAGACGTTCCTGGCTCATCTGGTGCAGCTAACGCTTGGAGAGCTCGTGCGAGAGCCAGTCCAGCCCGTCGTAGAGCCCCGTGCCCTGCGTCGCACACGTTGCCTGCACGTACCACTGCAAAACAGAGGAGGAAAAAAGGCTTGGGGCTCTGCTCAGGGTCATAGAATCACAGAATCACTAGGCTGGAAAGGACCCACTGGATCATCGAGGGATCCACCAAGAGCAGCCCCCCCCCGGAACGTCTTGCAGGGATTGGGGATGAGGATCACAGAATCACACAGAATCACAGAATAACCAGGTTGGAAGAGACCCACTGGATCGTCGAGTCCAACCATTCCCACCAATCCCTAAATCATGCTCCTAAGTACCTCATCCACCCTCACCTTAAACACCTCCAGGGGCGGTGACTCAACCACCTCCCTGGGCAGCCTGTTCCAATGCCTAACCACCCTCTCCATGAAGAATTTTTTCCTAATCTCAAGCCTAAATCTCCCCTGGCAGAGCTTGAGGATGGGACGTGGCCACTCACGGTCCTGCTGCGCAGCGTCTGCAGCCCCAGCTTGTCGGTCAGCTCGCTCACGGCCATAGCGTTGGGCATGTCCTGCTTGTTGGCGAAGACCAGCAAGACGGCGTCTCGCAGCTCGTCCTCCTGCAGCTGCGGAGAGAGGAGGGAGGGATGAGCCACGGGGCTCTTGGCGACACCTGTGGCACCAGCAAGCTTGGAGAGACCCCAAGAGCAAGGAGGAGTCTCCAGTTCCTCCACTCATCACCCGTATCGCAGCTGCCCTTCAACCTACGTCGCTACCTGGAGGTCTTGGTGGCACCAGGATGCTCTTGGAGGAGCATCTGTGCCCTTCACAGAGGGGACAATAAAGTAGGAGCGTGGAGCTGCAGGGGATGGGCATGTCCTGCTTGTTGCAAACACCAGCAAGATGATGTCCTGCAGCTCGTCCTCCTGCAGCTGCGGAGAGAGGAGGGATGGATGAGCCACGGGGCTCTTGGCGACCCCTGTGGCACCAGCAAGCTCGGAGAGACCCCAAGAGCCAGGAGGAGTCTCCAGCTCCTCTGCTCACTGCCACTATCTAGGCTTCTCCTCAACCTCCGTTACTTCCTGGAGGTCTTGGTGGCACCAGGATGCTCATGGAGGAGCATCCATGCCCTTCACAGAGGGGACAATAAAGTAGAAGCATGGAGCTGCAGGGGACAGGCATGTCCTGCTTGTTGCAAACACCAGCAAGATGGGTGCCCCACAGCTCGTCCTCCTGCAGCTGCGGAGAGAGTGGAGGCGGCTGAGCCACGTGGCTCTTGGTGAGCTCTTGGGGAGCCTTCAAGACCCAGCTTGGAGAGACCCAAAGAGCCAGGAGGAGTGTCCAGCTCCTCCACTCACCATCAGTATCTTGGCTGCCCTCCCACCTACAACGCTACCTCAAGGTCTTGGTGGCACCAGGATACTCTTGGAGGAGCATCCGTGCCCTTCACAGAGGAGATAACCGTGATGGAATGTGGAGCTGCAGGAGATGGGCATGTCCTGCTTGTTGCAAACACCAGCAAGCCGGTGTCCCACAGCTGGTCCTCCTGCAGCTGCAGAGAGAGCAGGGATGGATGAGCAAGGAGGCTCTTGGTGAGCTCTTGGGGAGCCTTCAAGACCCAGCTTGGAGAGACCCAAAGAGCCAAGAGGAGTCTCCAGCTCCTCCACTCACCACCAGTATCTCAGCTGCCCCCCAACCTCCATCACTACCTGGAGGTCTTGGTGTCACCAGGATGCTCTTGGTAGAGCTCTTGGTGAGCTCTTGGTGAGCCTTCACAGCACAGGTAAGCAAGACCCAGCTTGGAGAGACCCAAAGAGCCAGGAGGAGTCTCCAGCTCCTCTGCTCACTGCCACTATCTCAGCTGCCCCTCAACCTCCATCGCTGCCTGAAGGTCTCGGTGGCACCAGGATGCTCTTGGAGGAGCATCCAAGCCCTTCACAGAGAGGACAATCACGTTGGAGCACGGAGCTGCATGGGATGAGGAGCACAGTGACCACTTTGCAGTAAAGTGAGCACGATGCAGTCCCCAAGCCGATCTCCAGATGAATCACAGAATCATTTGGTTGGATTAAGATCATTGAGTCCAACCATATCTGTCCACTACTAAACCACATCCCTGAGCACCACATCTCGTCATCTTTTAAACCCTCCAGGGATGGGGACTCCACCACCTCCCTGGGCAGCCTCTGCCAGGGCCGGAGAGCCCTTTTGGTGAAGAAATTCTTCCTGATGTCTGATCTGAGCCTGCCCTGGCGGAACTTGAAACCATCTCCTCTTATCTTATAATTAGTAACTCGAGAGCAGAGACCAACACCCACCTCACTACAACTCCCTTCAGGTACTTGTAGGGAGCGATGAGGTCTCCCCTCAACCTCCTCTTCTCCACGCTAAACAACCCATGTCCCTCAGCCACTCCTCATAATCCGAGTCCCCCAGCCCCTTCCCCAGCTCCGTTCCCTTCTCCAGATGCTCTCCAGCCCCTCAAGGTCTTTCTCAGAGTGAGGAGCCCAGAACTGACGCCAGGATTCGAGGAGCGGTCTCCCCAAGGCTGAGTCCAGAGGGAGAAGCACCTCCCTGGCCCTGCTGGCCACGCCATGTCTGATCCAAGCCAAGATGCCATTGGCCTTCTTGGCCACCTGGGCCACTGCTGGCTCCTGTTCAACCCCTGTCAACCAGCACCCCCAGGTACTTTTCTACTGAGCTCTTCCCCAAGCCTGAAACGCTGCATTCTGACCAAAGTGCAGGACTTAGCACTTGGCCTGGTTGAATCTTATGCAATTGACCCTGGTCCATGGATCCAGCCTGGCCAGACCCCTCTGCAGATCCTCCTGGCCTCCAGCCATGGATCCAGATCCCTCTGCAGATCCTCCTGCCCTCCAGCCATGGATCCAGATCCCTCTGCAGATCCTCCTGCCCTCCAGACATGGATTCAGATCCCTCTGCAGATCCTCCTGCCCTCCATCCATGGATCCAGATCCCTCTGCAGATCCTCCTGCCCTCCATCCATGGATCCAGATCCCTCTGCAGATCCTCCTGCCCTCCAGCCATGGATTCAGATCCCTCTGCAGATCCTCCTGCTCTCCATCCATGGATCCAGCCTGGCCAGGTCCCCCTGCAGAGCAGGAGGAAGACTAGGGGACAACCCCATCACTCACCATCTTCTGCAGCTCCTCAGCAGACTCCTGCACTCGCTCACGGTCGTTGCTGTCCACCACGAAGATGAGACCCTGCGGCAGAGTCACAGAATCATGGAATAGTTTGTGTTGGAAGGGACCTTCAAGATCATCCAGTTCCAAGCCCCCTGCTATGGGCAGGGACACCTCCTGCTGGATCAGGGTGATCAAAGCCTCATCCAACTTGGCCTTGAACCCCTCCAGGGATGGGGCAGCTACAACTTCCCTGGGAAACCTGTTCCAGGGTCTCATCACCCTCAGCATGAAGAAATTCCTCCTCATGTCCAGTCTAACTCTGCCCCTCTCCAGTTTATCCCCATTGCCCCTCGTCCCGTCCCCACAAGCCTTTGGGAACAGTCCCTCCCCAGCTTTCCTGGAGCCCCTCCAGGTACTGGAAGGTCTCTCTAAGGTCTCCTCGGAGCCTTCTCCTCTCCAGGCTGAACAACCCCAACTCTCCCAGCCTGTCCTCGCACGGGAGGTTCTCCAGCCCTCCCATCATCCTTGGAGCCTCCTCTGGCCCCGTTCCAACAGCTCCATCTCCTTCTCATGTTGAAGATTCTAGAAATGGATCCAATCCTCCAGCTGAGGTCTCCCCAGAGAGGAGCAGAGGGGCAGAACCCCCTCCCTCGCCCTGCTGGCCACAGAAGACGGGCTGGAGAGGGCGAGGGATCCCAGCAGGATCAGGCCACAAGCCCTGAGGAACCCCAGGCCACTTTCATGGCCTTGGATGTAGTTTATCCCTGCCTTGACCAGGTTCATCCTTGACCACGTTCCACGTACCTGCGTGTTTTGGAAGTAATGCCTCCACAGGGGTCGGATTTTGTCCTGGCCACCCACGTCCCAGACAGTGAAGCAGATGTTCTTGTACTCCACGGTCTCCACGTTGAACCCTGCAGGGCGGCAGGAGGGTCATGGGGTGCCAGCTGCTCCTGGGTGCAGCCGAGGAGAACCCAACCCCATCTCCTTTACCTCCCATGGATGTGACCCCCCACAAGCTGTTTCTTCTCCAGGTTGAGCAGCTCCAGCCCTCCCAGCTGCCTTCACCATCACCATGACCCTGCACCAGAGTCACTCCCCGTCTTTCGTGAACCAGGAAGCCCAGCACCAGACTCAGCACCCTGAGGTGTCTCCAGAGTCAGAGAATCATAAAATCATAGAATCACCAGGTTGGAAAGGACCCACGGGACCATGGAGTCCAACCCTTCCCATCAATCACCAACCCATGTCCCTCAGCACCTCGTCCACTTGGCCCTTAAATCCCTTCAGGGAAGGGGACTCAACCCCCTCCCTGGGCAGCCTCTGCCAGGGACCAATCACCCTTGAAGAAGCAGAGGGATTTTGAAACAGCTTCCAAGTTCCTCCTTCTGCTTTGCTTTTGGTTGAGAGAGCTTCGCACTGGTGAAAGTTTGGGGTCAAAGAATCAAGGAGCCACGAAGGTCAGAAAAGATCTCCAAGATCATGCAGTCCAATCATCAGCCCAACACCACCGACCCGATTAAACCAGGTCCCAAAGCGCCATATCTACACATTTTTTCACAGAATCACAAGGTTGGAAAAGACCCACCGGATCATAGAATCCAACCATTCCCATCAACCACTAACCCATGTCCCTCAGCACCTCGTCCTCCCGGCCCTTAAACCCCTCCAGGGAAGGGGACTCAACCCCCTCCCTGGGCAGCCTCTGCCAGGGACCAATCACCCTTCCCGGGAAATATTTCCTCCTGCTGCCCATCCTGAGCCTCCCCTGGTGGAGCTTGAGGCCATTCCCTCTCGTCCTGTCCCCTGTCCCTGGGGAGAAGAGCCCAGCTCCCTCCTCTCCACAACCTCCTCTCAGGGAGTTGCAGAGAGCAATGAGCTCTCCCCTCAGCCTCCTCTTCTCCAGGCTAAACACCCCCAGGGCCCTCAGGCTTGTTCTCCAGCCCCTTCCCCAGCTTCGTTGCTCTTCTCTGCACTCACTCCAGAGCCTCAACATCCTTCTGGTGGGGAGGAACCAGCACTGACCCCAGGATTCGAGGAGCGGCCTCCCCAGGGCCGAGGCCAGAGGGAGAAGAACCTCCCTGGCCCTGCTGGCCACGCCGGGGCTGCTCCAAGCCCAGATGCCCTTGGCCTTCTTGGCCCCCTGGGCCCTGCTGGATCATGTTCAACCAACCCCCCCAGGTCCTTCTCCTCCAGGCAGTTTCCAGCCAGACATCGTGTGGACACCTCTCAATCCAGGCAGCTCCAGTGATCCGGAGGCACCAGGGCTCGGTTTGGAGCTCAGGGTAGGAGCACAGCTTGCCCAGCATGGCGCGGGGATCCCAGAAGGTGCTCGATGGGGACCCTGGTGCCCGGTTGGGGGGGATCCCTGCATGGTGCTTGGTTAGGGGGCTCCCTGCCTGCTGCCCAGTGCTTGCTAGGGGCCCTGTTTGATGCTCGATGATCGGTTTGGGGGTACCTAGTGCTCAATGTTTGAGCCCCAGAGCTCAGTGGGGGGACCCTGCCCGGTCCCCAGTGCCCAGTTAGGGGGGTCCTGCCTGGTGCCACCGTCAGAGGCAGAGTAGAGTGTCCCTGTTTGACACTTGATGCTCGGTGGAGGGGTCTCCAGTGCTCAGTGGGGACCCTGCTTGGTACCTTGAGCTCAGTGGGTGCCCTGTTTGGTCCCCAGTGCTTGTTTAGGGGGGGGGGGCCTGCTGATGCCACTGTGAGAGGCAGGGTGGGGGTCTCTATTTGATGCTTGATGCTCGGTTTGGGGGTGTCCAGTGCTCGTTTGGGGGGGGGTCCCTGCTGATGCCACTGTGAGAGGCAGGGTGCGGGTCCCTGTCTGACGCTCACTGCTTGGTTTGGGGGTACCTAGTCCTCAATGGGGACCCTGTTCGGTACCTGGAGCTCAGTGGGGACCCTATTTTGTCCCCAGAGCTCAGTGGGGGGACCCTGCCTGGTCCCCAGTGCCCAGTTAGGGTGGTCCCTGCTGATGCCACTGTGAGAGGCAGTGTGGGGGTCCCTGTTTGATGCTTGATGCTCGGTTTGGGGGTGTCCAGTGCTCAGTGGGGACCCTGCTTGGTACCTGGAGCTCAGTGGGTGCCCTGTTTGGTCCCCAGTGCTCGTTTAGGAGGGGGGTCCCTGCTGATGCCACTGTGAGAGGCAGGATGGGGGTCCCTATTTGATGCTTGATGCTCGGTTGAGGGGTCCCCAGCGCTCAGTGGGGACCCTCTTTTGTCCCCAGTGCTCATTTAGGGGGGGGTCCCTGCTGATGCCACTGTGAGAGGCAGGATGGGGGTCCCTGTTTGATGCTTGATGCTCGGTTTGGGGGTGTCCAGTGCTCAGTGGGGACCCTGCTTGGTACCTGGAGCTCAGTGGGTGCCCTGTTTGGTCCCCAGTGCTCGTTTAGGGGGGGGTCCTTGCTGATGCCACTGTGAGAGGCAGGATGGGGGTCCCTGTTTGATGCTTGATGCTCGGTTGAGGGGTCCCCAGCGCTCAGTGGGGACCCTCTTTTGTCCCCAGTGCTCATTTAGGGGGGGGTCCCTGCTGATGCCACTGTGAGAGGCAGGATGGGGGTCCCTGTTTGATGCTTGATGCTCGGTTGAGGGGTCCCCAGCGCTCAGTGGGGACCCTCTTTTGTCCCCAGTGCTCATTTAGGGGGGGGTCCCTGCTGATGCCACTGTGAGAGGCAGGATGGGGGTCCCTGTTTGATGCTTGATGCTCGGTTGAGGGGTCCCCAGCGCTCAGTGGGGACCCTCTTTTGTCCCCAGCGCTCAGTGGGGGCCCTGCTTGACAGGCAGTGTCCCACGGGGACCCCTCCCGCTGCTGTCGGGGGGTCCCTGCCCGGTGCCGGCTCCCTCACCGATGGTGGGGATGGTGGTGACGATCTCCCCCAGCTTCAGCTTGTAGAGGATGGTGGTTTTCCCGGCGGCGTCCAGCCCCACTGCAATTCAGAGGCGGTGTCAGCGATGCCGGTAACGACGCCCTGTCCCCCCCGCTCCGTCTCCATCCCTCGTACCCCCCCCCCCCCACCTCCATCCCTTCACACCCCCCCTCCCCCCATCCCCTCACCCATCAGGATCCGCATCTGCTTCTTCCCGAAGATGCGGGAGAAGATGGCGGAGACCGTGAGGCCCATGGCGGAGGGAGCGGAGGGAGCGGGATGGAGGGAACCCCCCACCACCACCAAGCTGCCCCCGCGGGCGAGGCCACGCCCCCAGGATAGACCACGCCCCCTCGACGGGCCACGCCCACCGAGGAGGGAGGTTATATCCACATACGATATGCCTCTCCCTCTCTGTAGGCCACGCCCCCACAGTAGCACCACGCCTGCCCCGACCAGGCCACGCCCCCGACCAGGCCACGCCCCCACGGCTAGACCACGCCTCCTGTAGGCCGCACACACTGGACAGGCCACGCCTACTGTATAGGCCACGCCCCACACAGTGTGAACGCTCCTGCCAGCAGGCCAGGCCCCCTCCCGACAGGCCACGCCCCCAGACAAGCCTCATAGTTTTGATAGGCCACACTCACCTTTGATAGACCACTCCCCCTCCACGGAGACCACGCCCCTACCACCAGTCATGCCCTATAGGCCACGGCCCCACAGCCAGGCCACGCCCCCCCTCGCTGACAGGCTACGCCCACTGCTGGAGACTGGAGACCCTGCCCCCCGTGGACAGGCCGGGCACGCCCACTGTATAGGCCACGCCCACACAGGCAACGACCATACAGCCTGCCCATGACTGTCACAACCAGACCAGGCCCCCGACAGACCACGCCCCCTGCGGATAGGCCATGCCTCCGGACAGACTGCCTGCCCTAGACAGGCCACGCCCCCTGTGAGACCACGCCCCATATTCAGGCCACGCCCCTGGTCAGGTCACATCGCTGCACAGGCCGCCACCCCGGGCAAGCCACGCCCACTGTAAAAGGCCACGCCCATCACCATCACACAACACACTTAGCTAGGTGACGCCCCCCTTAGCCAGGCCACGCCTCGAGTGGCAGACCACGCCCCCAGCAGCAAAGCCACACCCCCAGATATCAGACTGTGCTCCTTGTAGACAGACAACGCCCCCCGGAGCAGGCCACGCCGCTCAATGCCAGACCGCGCCCCTACCTGTGTCAGACCACGCCCCCAATTAGGCCCCACCCAATCAGGCAGCGGCCATTGCTAATAGACCACGCCCCCGGTTAGTAAACCACGCCCCTCGCCTCCAGGCCACGCCCAATCAGGTCTGTTTCCCGTATGCCGCGGCCACGCCGCTCGCCGTCAGGCCACGCCCCCTTTCTGCTGGAAAGCCCCTCTGTGCTCGCCCTCTCTACCAGTGGGTGCGCATGCGCGGTCCGGAAGTGACGCATGCGCAGTGTGTGGGGCGGAAGCGGAAGCGGAGGCGGCGCGGAGGTAGGGCCTCCGGGAGGAGGGGGCAGTGGGGGGTACAGCGGGACGTGCAATGGAAACGACTCACCCCCTCAGGCCATCCCTGCCCCACAGCTCGTCAGCCGCACGGGTCCCAGCGCTCCACGGGACCCCCCTGCCTGATCCCCCTGTCCCACGGCACCCCTATCCCCCCACAGGCCTTCCCTGCCCCACAGACCATCAGCCTTTCCTGGCCCCCTGCCCCATAGCTCCCACAGACCCCCCCTGCCCCCTGTGCCCCACAGGACCTTCTCTGCTCCAGCTGGAGGCCAGTTCCAAGTGGTGTCCCCAGGGCTCAGTGCTGGGTCCAGCCCTGGTCAGTGTCTTTATCAATGACCTGGATGAAGGCATCGAGTGCTCCCTCAGCAAGTTTGGAGATGACACTGAGCTGGGTGGGAGCTGGATCTGCTGGAGGGTCGGGAGGCTCCAAAGGGATCTGAACAGGCTGGAGTCCAGAGACGAGCAATGAAGCTGCGGAAGGGTCTGGAGAACAAGTCTGAGGGCCCTGGGGGTGTTTAGCCTGGAGAAGAGGAGGCTGAGGGCAGACCTCATTGCTCTCTCCAACTCCCTGAAAGGAGGTTGCGGAGAAGAGGGGGCTGGGCTCTTCTCCCAAGGGACAGGGGACGGGATGAGAGGGAATGGCTTGCAGAGGGATCTGGCCAGGCCGGATCCATGGTTGGAGGGCAGGAGGATCTGCAGAGGGACCTGGATCCATGGCTGGAGGGCAGGAGGATCTGCAGAGGGATCTGGATCCATGTCTGGAGGGCAGGAGGCTCTGCAGAGGGATCTGGATCCATGGCTGGAGGCCAGGAGGATCTGCAGAGGGATCTGGATCCATGGCTGGAGGGCAGGAGGATCTGCAGAGGGATCTGGATCCATGGCTGGAGGGCAGGAGGATCTGCAGAGGGATCTGGATCCATGGCTGGAGGGCAGGAGGATCTGCAGAGGGACCTGGATCCATGGCTGGAGAGCAGGAGGCTCTGCAGAGAGATCTGGATCCATGGCTGGAGGGCAGGAGGATCTGCAGAGGGACCTGGATCCATGGCTGGAGAGCAGGAGGCTCTGTAGAGAGATCTGGATCCATGGCTGGAGAGCAGGAGGCTCTGTAGAGAGATCTGGATCCATGGCTGGAGAGCAGGAGGCTCTGTAGAGGATCCTGACCGTGGTGGATCGTGGTCCTGCCAATCCTAAATGTCTCTTTGCTGCTTCTTCAGCCTTTATGTTGTTTTTCTCCTTTCAGATCACATGAGTCATGGAGAAGTTTGGCATGAATTTTGGAGGTGGTCCAAGTAAAAAAGATCTCCTGGAGACCATCGAATCGCAGAAGAAGCAGCTTCTTCAGTACCAGGTTCGGCTGAAGGACGTTGTCCGGGCCTACAAGAGCCTCCTCAAGGAGAAAGAAGCCTTGGAAGCCAGCTTGAAGGTATTATCCGTGTCTCATGAGGCGGACGTTGGCTTGAGCAGCATTCAGCCGGTGCCTGTGACCAGCTCCAGTTCTTCCTTCCCCGATGCCGCCGATGACAGGAGCTCGGTTCACAGCGAGGACAGCGTGGGGACAGCCACCAGCGCAGACACCGCCGCCAGTCTGGCCAGTACCAAGGGCGAAGCGGGACCTGAGGATGAAAAGCCCATGGTGGCTGCCTCCTCTCTGAAATCAGAAGAGACGAGCGGTTCGGAGAGCGGTGTCAGCACGAGCAGCGGGGACGCGTCGCCTGCTGCGAGCGAGGCGGATCGAAGAGTCCTCCAGCTGAAGACCCAACTGGCCACCTTGACCAGCGCTCTATCGACTGTCACGCAGGAGAAATCCCGCATGGAAGCCTCTTACCAAGCAGACAAGAAGAAGATGAAACAAGACCTGGATGACGCCGTTAAGAAAGCAGAGGACGAGACGGAGAGGTTGGAAATAGAGCTGAAGTGTGTCCAGGAGCAGCTGGCCGAGACCAAAGCCCGTCTGATCACGCAGCAGCACGACCGAGCGCAGGAGGAGAGCGACCACGCGGTTATGCTGCGGGAGCTGCAGAAGCTGCTGCAGAGCGAGAGGACTTTGCGCCAGGACGCGGAGCTGAAGCTGGAGGAGACCAGGGCGGCGTTGGCTGGCAGGGCCTGTATCGCTGACCGCGTGGAGGGCTACGAGCTGCGCATCAAGCAGCTGAGCCAGGAGGTGGAGGACCTGAAGAGACGGCTTCAAGCCGTTCAGGAGGAGAGCAACAAGCCAGACCCTCGGATCCAGGATCTGCAGGAGGAGATGACGAGCCTCAAGAACCATTTCCAAGCGCAGCTGCTGCAGGAGATGAGGAAGGTAATTCCTGCTTTGGGTCCTGGATCCATCCTGTGGGATGGATTGGAAGGGTTAGAGGCTAGAGGAGCACAAATTCCCTTCCCAGTCCTGCTGAGTCCAAGAGGATTGGGATAAAGGAGAGCATCGTGTCTTAGACGGGATTATATTCCCTGAGAAAAATACTTCCCTGAGTCCAGAGAACAGCAACAAAGCTGGTGAGGGAACAGGCTTTATGAGGAACAGCTGAGAGGGATGGAGGTGTTTAGCCTGGAGAAGAGGAGGCTGAGAGGAGAGCTCATTGCTCTCTCCAACTCCCTGAGAGGAGGTTGTGGAGAGAGGGAGCTGGGCTCTTCTCCCAAGTGACAGGGGACAGGATGAGAGGGAATGGCCTCAAGCTCCACCAGGGGAGGCTCAGGATGGACAGCAGGATGAAATATTTCATAGAAAGGGTCACTGGGCACTGGCAGAGGCTGCCCAGGGAGGGGGTTGAGTCCCCTTCCCTGGAGGGGTTTAAGGGCCGGGTGGACGAGGTGCTGAGGGACACGGGTTAGTGATTGATGGGAATGATTGGACTCGATCCCATGGGTCCTTTCCAACCTAGTGATTCTGTGCTTGTATGAAAATAAAAGCTATGTGTGATGCGGTGTGCACGTCATTGCTCAGGGGTGGTGGCTATTGGTTTTGGAGCAGTCTTAGAGGTGAATCCATGATCACCGTCCTCCACAGTGTCCCTGGGAGGAGAGACACTTCCTCTGAGTGAGTGAGATGCGTGAGTGCTATGCAAGCTGCAATCACAGAAGCTCTCAAAAAGGGAATTGGAGAGAGCAATGAGGTCTCCCCTCAGCCTCCTCTTCTCCAGGCTAAACACCCCCAGGGCCCTCAGGCTTCTTCTCCAGCCCCTTCCCCAGCTTCGTTGCTCTTCTCTGCACTCGCTCCAGAGCCCCAACATCCTTCTGCTGGGGAGGAACCAGCACTGACCCCAGGATTCGAGGAGCGGCCTCCCCAGGGCCGAGGCCAGAGGGAGAAGAACCTCCCTGGCCCTGCTGGCCACGCCGGGGCTGCTCCAAGCCAAGATGCCCTTGGCCTTCTTGGCCCCCTGGGCCCCTGCTGGCTCCTGTTCAACCAACCCCCCCAGGTCCTTCTCCTCCAGGCAGTTTCCAGCCAGGCTTCTCCTAGGCTGGAGCTGCCCAGGGTTGTTGTGCCCCAAGGGCAGGATCCGGCATTTGGCCTCATTAAACCTCATCCTGTTGGTCTCAGCCCATGGATCCAGCCTGTTCCGATCCCTTTGGAGCCTCCTGACCCTCCAGCAGATCCAGCTTCCACCCAGCTTAGTGTCATCTCCAAACTCGCTCAGGGTGCCCTCGATGCCTTCATCCAGGTCATTGATAAAGACGTTGAACAAAACATAAAGACGTTCAAACCCTCCTGTCTCTCTCTCTGTTCTCAGACCACGCAGGCCGAGGAGCAGCTCCGCCAACACTCCCAGATGGAGGAGCGGCGAGTGGCCGAGCTGGAGGGCCAAGTCTCCGAAGTGTCGGAACTGCTGGGCACATATGAAAAAGCCAAACAGAAAGACCAAGCCGTCATCCAGAAGCTCAAGGATCGCATCGCGCAATTGGACCTGGAGAACAAAACCTTGGCCATTGCTGCATCCAGCCGCTCCCCTCTTGATTTTCATGTGGAAGAAGCCAATCTTGATGTTAACGTTCTGAAAGATAAAATGGAGAAGCTGAAGAAGCTCTTGCAGGTGGCAGCCAAGAAGAGCCAACCCGCTTTGGACATTGAGAAGCTGTGTGAACTGGAGCTGCCAAAGGGCACTGAGACCGGGGATGGGGAGAAGGCCACTGCTTTGTACTACCAGCAGGAGTTGAAGCAGCTGAAGGAAGAATTTGAAAGGTACAAGATGAGGGCGCAAGTCGTCCTCAAGAACAAGTCAACCAAAGATGGGAATCTGGCTAAAGAACTGGAGGAAGCTCAAGAGCAGCTGGCTGACCTGAAGGAGAAATACATCGTGCTCCAGGTCTCCTGTGATGAAATGGAGAAGCGGCACCAGCACGACATGGAAGCCAAGAAGCAAGAGTTGTTCCAGCTGCAGCAAATCCACAGGCAGGAATTAGAACGATGCCAGCTGGAGTACAGGGAACGGGCCCTGAAGCTGGAGGAGGAGATGCACAAACAACGGGACCGAGCGCTGGCTGTGCTAGCGGAAAAGGACCAAGAGCTGGAGCAGCTGAGATCTGTCGCGTTCCCTTACGGGCTCCAAGGATCCAAAAACTACCTGGCATCAGGGACCGATAGCACTGGCGGCGACTCGCTAGGTAATGACGCCTCGGAGATTCTCCCCCAGGCTCTTCATCTCTCCACCAGCGGCGAACCCACCTTCTTCTTGTACGCAGAGCAGCTGGCTCGCAAAGAAGTGGAAATCGTGGCGCTGAGGAAGCAGAAGCACAAGCTGGAGATGCAGTTGCATCAACTCCAGGAGAAAGTCTTGGCTGAGGAGGAGAAGCACCGCGAAGAGGTAGCCGCGCTGCAAAGCGAGCTCGAGAAGAACTTCCGAGACAAGAGCAGAGAGGGAGCCAACCTGGAGTATCTCAAGAACATTGTCTATCGGTTCCTGACGCTGCCGGACTCTCTGGGCCGCCAGCAAACCCTCACTGCCATCCTCACTATCCTGCATTTCAGCCCAGAGGAAAAGCAAACCATTGCGAAACAGTCAGCTTCCAGCAGCTGGTGGCTTTCTGGGAAGAGATGAGATGGTAAATTCTATTCCTGACTGGTTTTGCACGGTAACGCACTTCTGATTATGAATTAAGACCACTTCACTGTGGTGTCACCTCTTTGCGATGGAGCAAGGAGCAAAGAACTGGGCTTAAACCTGTGCTCTTGGCACTAAATTAAAGCAAAATCGTGCCAACTGTTCCAATAGGGTCGCGGTGCGCTCTCGCTCTCTGGTGTGAGAATTTGCTCTGAGTCAGAGCTTGATTTAAAACACAAAAATGAAGACGCTGACGCTTTGCTAAACACAATTTTTAACATAATCTCTCCCTGTCAGGGTGAGGAGCTCCGTTAGGGTGGAACTTGCTTATTTAAGCACCGGGCAGGCTTGTGGTGCCAAAGATGTAAAAGTTGGGGGGGAAGCATTTATCACGGTGCTAAAATAAGACCGAGAGCTCAAAGCCTGCGAGAAGGATGAGTCTTAACCACCAGCTCGCCCGAATGCGGAAAATCTTGAGCCGTTTCTCTAAAATTCCTTCTTTTTAACCTAGAGGCAAATTTCTCCCAGTGGATCCAGCAGCGCTGGGGCTCGTCTGGTGGCGCAGCTCGTTACTGTGAGCTCTGAGCAGGGATTTTCTGCTGTTACTGGCGTTTTCCAGGAAGAAAATCCTCAGGATTTACCAGCAGCAGTGCACACGCTGCATCCCAGTTCTTATAAAGGGGATATTGGAGTGTTCTGACCTTGTTTGGGATGGGAATCAGGGTGTTGCAGGCTGAGGGAAAGCTGAAATAGGCACATGAAACCCCTCAGTGAGTCGTTTTCTGAGCATTTAGGGGCTTAGGTGAAGTTTTTGATGCTCCTCAGTGTTCTTCTGGGGATGAACGTGTTCTGCTGGAACAGCAGCAGTAAGGGATGGATGGGAGCAACTCTGGGGCATCAAAACCTTGTTACTGGGCTCGCAGTGAGCGTCATGAGAGGATGAAGGTCTGTCCTGGGGCTGCGTAGAACTTGGAGCTCCCGCATCACGTCCTTGTAAACCTGTGAGTGTGGCAGGAAGGAAGCCAAAGGAGGTCAGAGCCTCAGGAGCTGCGGCTGTGATGCTTCCCTCTCCGTGTAGGAACCTCACTTTCCTTTGGTTGGTTGAGCTCTGTGCTCAGGTGCCTTGAGAGCCGATGGGCTGGAGAAGGAGAACGCGCTGTTTCACCTTCAAAGCTCGTGTTGTCACTGGTCAAAAGGCTGGTTTTACCCTGCTGCCTTTCCATCGCCTTCCATCTCTTCCCTGCCAGGCTGAGGGTTGGGACCAGGGAAGCAGCCACCTGGCTGAAGGGACCGGCTGGATCCCTGGGGATCTCCCCAGCTGGTTCTGGTCTGTGCAGCTCCAGACTAGGAGAAATCTGGCTGGAAACTGCCTGGAGGAGAAGGACCTGGGGGGGTTGGTTGAACAGGAGCCAGCAGGGGCCCAGGTGGCCGAGAAGGCCAAGGGCATCTTGGCTTGGAGCAGCCCCGGCGTGGCCAGCAGGGCCAGGGAGGTTCTTCTCCCTCTGGCCTCGGCCCTGGGGAGGCCGCTCCTCGAATCCTGGGGTCAGTGCTGGTTCCTCCCCACCAGAAGGATGTTGAGGCTCTGGAGCGAGTGCAGAGAAGAGCAACAAAGCTGGGGAAGGGGCTGGAGAAGAAGCCTGAGGGCCCTGGGGGTGTTTAGCCTGGAGAAGAGGAGGCTGAGGGGAGAGCTCATTGCTCTCTCCAACTCCCTGAGAGGAGGTTGTGGAGAGGAGGGAGCTGGGCTCTTCTCCCAAGGGACAGGGGACAGGACGAGAGGGAATGGCCTCAAGCTGGAAAGGGTTCCTGGAAAGGTTGATTGGTCCCTGGCAGAGGCTGCCCAGGGAGAGGGTGGAGTCCCCATCCCTGGAGGGGTTTAGATGAGGTGCTGAGCGACATGGTTTAGTGGCAGATGGGATTGGTTGGACTCGATGATCCGATGGGTCTCTTCCAACCTGGTTATTCTATGATTCAGTGCTACCTGTTGGCTCGAGGTTATCTGAGATTGGAAGGAGCATCTCTGTGAGGTAGGAAGAGCTGTGCCAGCTGGATCCTCTGGAAAATTGCCCATCAGGAAGTGTTTGAGCTGATATTTAAATGATCGTTACTCTTTTCAAACCAGGGAGGGATGTTTTGCTTCCAGAGATGCTGGGTGGCTGCCTGCGGCCCTGGGAACTGGCTTCTCTTGATTGTAACTTCTGGAGGTTTCTCAGCTGCAGAGCCAAAACCTCATTTGAGTTTTGTTTTCCTGCACCTGCTTTGTTTTTAATAAAAACTTGGCTACTAAAACACAACTTCCCAGTCCTGAAATGCAGGGAATGTGTAAAAAAGGGACATGAAGTCCTCTTGGGAGAAGCCAACGTGTTACTCAGCCGGGTGGATGAGCTCCAACTGCTCCAACAGCCTCAGAGCGGGGTAAGTGCCGCTTGCTCCAGCATCTTTTCCCTTAGCGTCCTTGTCCCACCAGTGACTGAGTTCCCTGGAGTCCACTCCGCAAATCCCACCTCACTGAAGGCAAGAGCAGCGTTTCATAGAATTATAGAATCACCAGGTTGGAAAAGACCCATCGGATCATCGAGTCCAACATCGAGTTTCGGTTAACGCATCCCTTGGTGCCAATTTCTCCTCTAAAATTCCTCAGGGAAAACGTACCCCATGCAGAACTCGTGCCTGCTGGAGGTCCAGAGAGGGGATAACAAAGTCACCAGTTCCCCGTGCTGGTGTGGACATCCCCTCTGCGATGAGAGCAGCAGTGGTTGATCCATGTGCTGCTTTGATGGAAGTAACTGGCTGGAAATTGTTTCAGGGAGTTTTTCATAGAATCATAGAATAGTCTAGGTTGGAAGGAACCTTAAAGATCATCCAGTTCCACCTCCTTCCACGGGCAGGGACACCTCCCACTAGATCAGGCTGCCCAAGGCCCCATCCAACCTGGCCTTGAACACCTCCAGGGATGGAGCATCTTTGTGTGTGGTCCTGGGCTCCTTGATTTGGAGGAATTGTCAAAGATAGGAGTGTAGGCTCGGCCAAGAGATCTGCTGAGAAGATCCTGGTCTCCTCTGGTCTCAATTTGGAAAGCCTGAATCAAGTGGTGCGTCTGAAACAGCAAGGACCGATCCAAACCTGACCCTGCAGGAGTGGGAGCCGATCCCACAACGCTGAGGGTGCTGATGCTTCCTCCTGCTTTGCTGCACAGGCTGAGAGGGGATCCCTTTTCTTCCCTCTGCCTCGTGGTCTTCCAGAAGAACCTCTGCCTGGAGAACAGAGCAACCCAGAAGAAATCCCTGGTGGAGGTGGCTTCTTTGGTTGGTAGAAGCAGCAGCTCTGTGTCCCAAGAGCGCTGCAAGATGTCCATTCCCCACCCTCAAGCCTGGGTTCCTCTTGTGTTCCTGGGAAAGAAAGGCTGGAGAGAGCCAGAGCAGTGAGGCTGGAGAGATCCAGAGCAGTGAGGCTGGAGAGATCAGAGCAGTGAGGCTGGAGAGAGCCAGAGCAGTGAGGCTGGAGAGATCCAGAGCAGTGGGGCTGGAGAGAGCCAGAGCAGTGAGGCTGGAGAGATCCAGAGCAGTGAGGCTGGAGAGATCCAGAGCAGTGAGGCTGGAGAGAGCCAGAGCAGTGAGGCTGGAGAGATCCAGAGCAGTGAGGCTGGAGAGATCCAGAGCAGTGAGGCTGGAGAGATCCAGAGCAGTGAGGCTGGAGAGAGCCAGAGCAGTGAGGCTGGAGAGAGCCAGAGCAGTGAGGCTGGAGAGATCCAGAGCAGTGAGGCTGGAGAGAGCCAGAGCAGTGAGGCTGGAGGGAGCCAGAGCAGTGAGGCTGGAGAGAGCCAGAGCAGTGGGGCTGGAGAGATCCAGAGCAGTGGGGCTGGAGAGAGCCAGAGCAGTTAGGCTGGAGAGAGCCAGAGCAGTGAGGCTGGAGAGATCCAGAGCAGTGGGGCTGGAGAGAGCCAGAGCAGTGGGGCTGGAGAGAGCCAGAGCAGTGGGGCTGGAGAGATCCAGAGCAGTGGGACTGGAGAGAGCCAGAGCAGTGGGGCTGGAGAGAGCCAGAGCAGTGAGGCTGGAGAGAGCCAGAGCAGTGAGGCTGGAGAGAGCCAGAGCAGTGAGGCTGGAGGGAGCCAGAGCAGTGAGGCTGGAGAGAGCCAGAGCAGTGGGGCTGGAGAGAGCCAGAGCAGTGAGGCTGGAGAGAGCCAGAGCAGTGAGGCTGGAGGGAGCCAGAGCAGTGAGGCTGGAGGGAGCCAGAGCAGTGAGGCTGGAGAGATCAGAGCAGTGAGGCTGGAGGGAGCCAGAGCAGTGAGGATGGAGGGAGCCAGAGCAGTGAGGCTGGAGAGATCCAGAGCAGTGAGGCTGGAGAGAGCCAGAGCAGTGAGGCTGGAGGGAGCCAGAGCAGTGAGGCTGGAGAGAGCCAGAGCAGTGAGGCTGGAGGGAGCCAGAGCAGTGAGGCTGGAGAGAGCCAGAGCAGTGAGGCTGGAGAGAGCCAGAGCAGTGAGGCTGGAGAGATCCAGAGCAGTGAGGCTGGAGAGATCCAGAGCAGTGAGGCTGGAGAAATCAGAGCAGTGAGGCTGGAGGGAGCCAGAGCAGTGAGGCTGGAGAGATCAGAGCAGTGAGGCTGGAGAGAGCCAGAGCAGTGAGGCTGGAGAGATCAGAGCAGTGAGGCTGGAGGGAGCCAGAGCAGTGAGGCTGGAGAGATCCAGAGCAGTGGGGCTGGAGGGAGCCAGAGCAGTGAGGCTGGAGAGAGCCAGAGCAGTGGGGCTGGAGAGAGCCAGAGCAGTGGGGCTGGAGAGAGCCAGAGCAGTGGGGCTGGAGAGATCCAGAGCAGTGGGGCTGGAGAGATCCAGAGCAGTGAGGCTGGAGGGAGCCAGAGCAGTGAGGCTGGAGAGAGCCAGAGCAGTGGGGCTGGAGAGAGCCAGAGCAGTGGGGCTGGAGAGATCCAGAGCAGTGGGGCTGGAGAGATCCAGAGCAGTGGGGCTGGAGAGAGCCAGAGCAGTGGGGCTGGAGAGAGCCAGAGCAGTGAGGCTGGAGAGAGCCAGAGCAGTGAGGCTGGAGGGAGCCAGCGCAGTGAGGCTGGAGAGAGCCAGAGCAGTGAGGCTGGAGGGAGCCAGAGCAGTGAGGCTGGAGAGATCCAGAGCAGTGGGGCTGGAGAGAGCCAGAGCAGTGAGGCTGGAGAGAGCCAGAGCAGTGAGGCTGGAGGGAGCCAGAGCAGTGAGGCTGGAGATAGCCAGAGCAGTGAGGCTGGAGAGAGCCAGAGCAGTGAGGCTGGAGGGATCCAGAGCAGTGAGGCTGGAGGGATCCAGAGCAGTGAGGCTGGAGGGAGCCAGAGCAGTGAGGCTGGAGGGAGCCAGAGCAGTGAGGCTGGAGGGAGCCAGAGCAGTGAGGCTGGAGAGATCAGAGCAGTGAGGCTGGAGGGAGCCAGAGCAGTGAGGCTGGAGAGAGCCAGAGCAGTGAGGCTGGAGAGAGCCAGGGCAGTGAGGCTGGAGAGAGCCAGAGCAGTGAGGCTGGAGGGAGCCAGAGCAGTGAGGCTGGAGAGAGCCAGAGCAGTGAGGCTGGAGAGAGCCAGAGCAGTGAGGCTGGAGAGAGCCAGAGCAGTGAGGCTGGAGAAATCAGAGCAGTGAGGCTGGAGAAATCAGAGCAGTGAGGCTGGAGGGAGCCAGAGCAGTGAGGCTGGAGGGAGCCAGAGCAGTGAGGCTGGAGAGATCAGAGCAGTGAGGCTGGAGGGAGCCAGAGCAGTGGGGCTGGAGAGAGCCAGAGCAGTGAGGCTGGAGGGATCCAGAGCAGTGAGGCTGGAGGGATCCAGAGCAGTGAGGCTGGAGAGAGCCAGAGCAGTGAGGCTGGAGGGATCCAGAGCAGTGAGGCTGGAGGGATCCAGAGCAGTGAGGCTGGAGAGATCCAGAGCAGTGAGGCTGGAGGGAGCCAGAGCAGTGAGGCTGGAGAGAGCCAGAGCAGTGAGGCTGGAGAGATCCAGAGCAGTGAGGCTGGAGAGAGCCAGAGCAGTGAGGCTGGAGAGAGCCAGAGCAGTGAGGCTGGAGAGATCCAGAGCAGTGAGGCTGGAGAGAGCCAGAGCAGTGAGGCTGGAGAGAGCCAGAGCAGTGAGGCTGGAGGGAGCCAGAGCAGTGAAGGTGAGAGAACCAGGCCAGTTAATCTGGAGAGAACCAGCTGCCAAAGCCTGGTTCCCCTGCGCTGCTGTCAGCCTGTGTGCCTCTCCCAGTGCAATTCCTCTCTCTGTCCCCCTCCAGCCCCTCTTTCCACTCCTCCTCCATCCCCCAGACCTTCCCTGACATCCCTCCCTCTTTCCTCACTCAGACAATACTCATGAAATAAAACTACAAAACCCTGCTGGAAGCCTAAATCCCCTCGCTGTTCAGTGCCTTGGGGTTTAAGCAGTGAGTGGTCTGCGGGCTTCTCCTTGTGCTTGAATGTGTAAAGTCTTTCTTTTCGCTTGTGAATTTGTCCTGTTCTTGCTGTCGTATCCTTGGGAAGCATCGATATCGCTGGAGGTGGGCGCAGCAGGGTACGGCACTCCCCCCTCTGCTGCAGGTATGGGTTTATGGGATGGATGGAGGTGTGTTTAATTGACAGAAAATGCAGCAGAGAGAAGGCTGGGTTTGCTGGGGTTCAGTGATCCCTTCAGTAGGAAACGTTTCACACCAGGATGGTTGGTGCTGGCACCTAGTGGGTCCTGGATGGTGCTGGGCCTCACCTGGCCCTGGGGGGGTTTGCTGCTTTACCGAAACACTCTTCATTTCACAGCTATCCAAAAGTTATCCAAGAGGTCTTTGATTTCCTCAGGTCCCTGTGGATGCCGATGCTTCCTTCCAGCACCTCCGCTCCTGATTCTATGCCTGTGGTGGTGAAGAGCTGGGCTCTGCCCCACATCCCTGTCGTGAGCTCAGTCCTGCTGAAAGCTCGGTGCTGCTGCCAGTCGAGTCCTGCTGCAGTCTCGGTCTTCACAGAATCACCAGGTTGGAGGAGACCCACCGGATCATGGAGTCCAACCATTCCCATCAATCACTAACCCGTGTCCCTCAGCACCTCGTCCACCCAGCCCTCAAACCCCTCCAGGGAAGGGGACTCAAGCCCCTCCCTGGGCAGCCTCTGCCAGGGACCAATCACCCTTCCCGGGAAATATTTCCTCCTGCTGCCCATCCTGAGCCTCCCCTGGTGGAGCTTGAGGCCATTCCCTCTCGTCCTGTCCCCTGTCCCTGGGGAGAAGAGCCCAGCTCCCTCCTCTCCACAACCTCCTCTCAGGGAGTTTCAGAGAGCAATGAGCTCTCCCCTCAGCCTCCTCTTCTCCAGGCTAAACACCCCCAGGGCCCTCAGGCTTCTTCTCCAGCCCCTTCCCAGCTTCGTTGCTCTTCTCTGCACTCGCTCCAGAGCCTCAACATCCTTCTGGTGGGGAGGAACCAGCACTGACCCCAGGATTCGAGGAGCGGCCTCCCCAGGGCCGAGGCCAGAGGGAGAAGAACCTCCCTGGCCCTGCTGGCCACGCCGGGGCTGCTCCAAGCCAAGATGCCCTTGGCCTTCTTGGCCCCCTGGGCCCCTGCTGGCTCCTGTTCAGTCTCTGGATTCTTGCCACAAGCTTCAGCCCTGCTGCAAGCTCAGCCTGGCTTCTCGGTGCTGGCAGAGTAGCCCTTGCTTGCTGCGCTGGCCTAGCCTGCGGTTGCAGCCGTGGTCTGGGGCGCTGGGCTTTGAAGATCACTTTGCACGCGCTTCCCCTGTCCCGCTGACCTTTTTCTCGTGCCTCAGTTTCCCCTTTCAGCAAGGGATGCCCGTCCTTTCCTGCTCCACCAGCACGAGGGGGCCGATCTCCTCCCTGCTCGCAGGGTTTGCGCGTAGCAGGCTGCGCATCCATCTGGAAGCTCCTGCAGCCCCGGCTCGGCAGGTTCCTCCGGCTGCACCACGCGGGCAGAGCCGAGGGCCTTGCCGACGGCACGTGGAGCGGTTGCAGCAGCTGCTCCGCTGCAAGACGCCCCAGAATTTCCAGCTCATCCCAGTGCCCGGTGGCAGAGGAGACCCGGGAAGGCTTTTGATTCCCAGCTGCCCGCCCATGGCAGACGAAGAGGAACCCCCATCGGCTCTCTCGGATAACCAGGTACGAGCGTGTGCGTGCAGGAATCCCTCTGCAGAAACTTGGGAAACCTGCTGCTGGCTTTGCCGTGAGATCGTGGCTGCGCCTAAACGTGCCCCTGGCTGCCAGCAAAGGGGTCCAGCTGCCCAGCCCACAGCTTCCCAGGCTTGCGCTCGCTTTCCCGGGCGGCTGCTCCTGCTCCTCTCTCTCTGCGTGATTCAGTGGGTCTGAGAACCATCCAGCTCTGGCCGTCTCACCTGTCTGGAGCCGTTCTCGGCACAGCCGAGAGCAGAACGTGGTTTCTTGGTGCTCCCCAGCGCCGGGTGAGGGTCGTGCTCTGCGTCCTCCTGTGCCGCGGGACGCCTGAGCCCACGCTCTTCTCCATCTTTCTCCCTCAGGTCTTCGTGTTGACATGGATCTACCTGCCGGCCTCGCTGCTGAGGTGGGTTCTGCCCCGCGGCCGTGGTTGGCCACACGTGGCCTCGTCTGGCTCACACCCCGCAGTCTGATCCATCCCGTAGCAAGTCTGCGGGTGACACGGAGCTGGGTGGGAGCTGGATCTGCTGGAGGGTCAGGAGGCTCCAAAGGGATCGGAACGGGCTGGATCCATGGGCTGAGACCAACGGGATGAGGGTTAATGAGGCCAAACGGCGGGTCCTGCACTTGGGACACAACAACCCTGGGCAGCTCCAGCCTAGGAGAAGCCTGGCTGGAAACTGCCTGGAGGAGAAGGACCTGGGGGGGTTGGTTGGACAGGAGCCAGCAGGGTCCCAGGGGGCCAAGAAGGCCAAGGGCATCTTGGCTTGGATCAGACACGGCGTGGCCAGCAGGGCCAGGGAGGTTCTTCTCCCTCTGGCCTCGGCCCTGGGGAGGCCGCTCCTCGAATCCTGGGGTCAGTGCTGGTTCCTCCCCAGCAGAAGGATGTTGAGGCTCTGGAGCGAGTGCAGAGAAGAGCAACGAAGCTGGGGAAGGGGCTGGAGAAGAAGCCTGAGGGCCCTGGGGGTGTTTAGCCTGGAGAAGAGGAGGCTGAGGGGAGAGCTCATTGCTCTCTGCAACTCCCTGAGAGGAGGTTGTGGAGAGGAGGGAGCTGGGCTCTTCTCCCAAGGGACAGGGGACAGGACGAGAGGGAATGGCCTCAAGCTCCTCCAGGGGAGGCTCAGGATGGACAGCAGGATGAAATATTTCCCGGGAAGGGTGATTGGTCCCTGGCAGAGGCTGCCCAGGGAGGGGGTTGAGTCCCCTTCCCTGGAGGGGTTTGAGGGCTGGGTGGACGAGGTGCTGAGGGACATGGGTTAGTGATTGATGGGAATGGTTGGACTCCATGATCCGGTGGGTCTTTTCCAACCTGGTGACTCTATGATTCTACAATCCCTGAACTGCAAATAAGGGGATTTGCCCCATCCCAGCGCCTTTGTAGGGAAGGGGCCTCCTCCTACTTGTGCCAGCCCTTGCACATCCCAGGGGGCACCGAGGACCCCACTGGGATGGGTTCATGAGGAAGTTTGGGCACCAACACCTCTTCTGGGACTTTAACCACCAGCTCCATCTCTTCCAGCCTCCTGGGCAGCGGATCCATCCTCGCTGTCACCTCCCGGCAGAGGCGATGCTGCCACATCCAGGTGGGTTCTCTCAGGGCACAGGGATGGATTTTGGCTCCAGCGGAGCCCGAGTCAAAGCCAGACCAGCTGCTGGGACCCGAGCAGGGCAGGAGAAGCAAGATTCCTCCACCTCCCTTGAGAGGAGCAGGTCCCAGCTCCGCTCCTGGCCAGCCCTGGGTGGGATTTGGCCACGGCAGCTTTGCGGAGCCAGAGAAAAGCTGCTGCCGCTTCCGTGAGCGCTAACCCCGTGTCTCTGTCCCCCAGCTTCGCCCCCTTTTTCTCCTCGCCTTGGCAGATTTCTTGGCCGCCACCGTGCTGCTGAGCACGGCCACCATCCAGCTGCTGCCGGCCCCGCTCTTCATCCCGGCGTACGCTGCCTGCCCCTATGGAACGATGCTGGTCACGGTAAGGGGGGACCTCGCTCCGTGGGGCTGAGCATCTTCTCCTGTGCTGCCGGGAAGAGCTGAGCCACATCTGTTAGCTGGAGGGTCCTGGGGTGGGGAACTGTTGGTGGAGAAATGGCTCCGCCAAACCTGGGGGAATCCTCAGCAGGAGAAGGAGATGGAGCTGTGGGAACGGGGCTAGAGAAGGCTCCAAGGATGATGCGAGGGCTGGAGAACCTCCCGTATGAGGACAGGCTGGGAGAGTTGGGGTTGTTCAGCCTGGAGAGGAGAAGGCTCCGAGGAGACCTTAGAGAGACCTTCCAGTACCTGAAGGGGCTCCAGGAAAGCTGGGGACAGACAATCTAGATCCCTCTGCAGATCCTCCTGCCCTCCATCCATGGATCCAGATCTCTCTGCAGATCCTCCTGCCCTCCATCCATGGATCCAGATCCCTCTGCAGAGCCTCCTGCCCTCCAGCCATGGATCCAGATCCCTCTGCAGATCCTCCTGCCCTCCAGCCATGGATCCAGATCCCTCTGCAGATCCTCCTGCCCTCCAGCCATGGATCCAGGTCCCTCCGCAGAGCCTCCTGCCCTGTGACCCTGATAAAGCCACTGGTTCCTTTCCTGGGGCAGATGCAGGGACAGCCCGGGGCCCTTTACTCTTCAGGTCTCACATCATCGCTCCCATGCTGAGCTTTGATAGGAATGGTTGGACTCAATGATCCAGTGGGTCCGTTCCAACCTAGAGATTCTGTGATTCCCCTGGCATAGCGCTGCTGGGGGGACAGTG
The DNA here is from genome assembly GCA_033459285.1 of Clamator glandarius. Taxonomy (NCBI): domain Eukaryota; kingdom Metazoa; phylum Chordata; class Aves; order Cuculiformes; family Cuculidae; genus Clamator; species Clamator glandarius. The sequence goes on from JAUNZM010000577.1 coordinate 1,080,669, forward strand.
GGATGTTGGGGTGCAGAACGCAAGGAGAGAAGGAGAAGGTGCCTTTGGAGCCCTGGGCAGAGCAGGAGCCCAGTCCTCCTCCTTTTATCCCAGACCTTCTACTCGGTCTCGTTCCTGATGGTTGTTGTCTACGCGTACGAAGCCCACCGCACCGTCCACGGCTGGAGAGGGTGGCACGTGGCAGCTCTGCAGGTTGGTGGCCCCAAGCTTTGGTGGGGATGAGCATCCCCCTTCCCGCACACGGTTCCCCCAGCCCTGTGAGGACTCGGGGAGCCGCAGGAGGATGGAAGAGCAGCCCGTTCCTGGCTGTCCTGCGGGTTAGGAGCCTGGGTTGCTGGTGGTTTTCTCCCCGCAGGACAGAAGTGGGTGCCTGGAGAGCATCTGGCAGGGGTTGCCTTACATCCTGGCCTGGTAGGTGCCACCTATCGGTCCCGGCCCTTTCTCCAGCCGGACTGGGATTGTGGAGCAGCCTCGGCTCAGCCCTGGATGGAACACACTCATCTCTACTTTTCCCTGCAAGGCTGGTGCCAGGTCTCACGCTCCTGGGGCAGCTGATCGCCCGCGGCACCTCCACCACCGATATCGCACCGAGACCCATCGAGCCGTGGAACGGCAACCGCTCCGAGACCTACAGCCTTTACTGCTCCAGGTACGCTGCCATCCAACCACCCGGAGCTGGGACGGGCTCCCCTCGCCCTGCCCGAGGGCTCTGGGCATCCTGCAGCCCCTGCGAGGTGGGCAAGGGGCACGTCCAAGTGGTGGGACCTCCATCCTCTTGTACTTCCAGCTGCCTGCTCCTCATCCGCCGTGCTCAGGATGTCTGCTACGAGGTGAGAGCTGCAGGTGCTTGTCCCTCCTGCTGTCCCCTTTCCCTGCGAAGGGTGGTTGGGCTCGAAAGGACCCTGGGGAGCAGCAGATCATAGAATCATAGAGTCACCACTTTGGAAGAGACCCACGGGATCATGGAGTCCAACCATTCCCATCAATCACTAACCCATGTGCCTCAGCACCTCGTCCTCCCAGCCCTTAAACCCCTCCAGGGAAGGGGACTCAACCCCCTCCCTGGGCAGCCTCTGACAGGGATCAATCACCCTTCCCAGGAAATATTTCCTCCTGCTGTCCATCCTGAGCCTCCCCTGGTGGAGCTTGAGGCCATTCCCTCTCGTCCTGTCCCCTGTCCCTTGGGAGAAGAGCCCAGCTCCCTCCTCTCCACAACCTCCTCTCAGGGAGTTGCAGAGAGCAATGAGCTCTCCCCTCAGCCTCCTCTTCTCCAGGCTAAACACCCCCAGGGCCCTCAGGCTTCTTCTCCAGCCCCTTCCCCAGCTTCGTTGCTCTTCTCTGCACTCGCTCCAGAGCCTCAACCTCCTTCTGCTGGGGAGGAACCAGCACTGACCCCAGGATTCGAGGAGCGGCCTCCCCAGGGCTGAGGCCAGAGGGAGAAGAACCTCCCTGGCCCTGCTGGCCACGCCGGGGCTGCTCCAAGCCAAGATGCCCTTGGCCTTCTTGGCCCCCTGGGCCCCTGCTGGCTCCTGTTCAACCAACCCCCCCAGGTCCTTCTCCTCCAGGCACTTTCCAGCCAGGCTTCTCCTAGGCTGGAGCTGCCCAGGGTTGTTGTGCCCCAAGGGCAGGACCCGCCATTTGGCCTCGTTAACCCTCATCCCATTGGTCTCAGCCCATGGATCCAGCCTGTTCCGATCCCTTTGGAGCCTCCCCACCCTCCAGCAGATCCAGCTCCCACCCAGCTCCACCAGGCGAGGGGAGCTGCTGGCAGGGGGACGGGGCAGGGGTGTCCGTGCTCGAGCGGAGGCAGAGCAGCAGCTCCCAGCTGTGGTTGAAGGGGCTGCTTGGGGCAGGCTTGGCTGCTGGCCCCGCTCATTTCCCTTCACCTTTCAGTACGCAGGGAGGAAGGACGCCGGCCTGGAGGGGAAAATCGTCTTCTTCTTGTACCTGCTGCTGGTGCTCAGCTGCTGCACGGTAAGTCAGCGGGGAGAGCATGGGGTCCACATGCAGCATCGAGCGTGGGATCCGGCTCCAGCAGCCGGTGGAGGGTCCTGTGCTGACCCGGCTCGCTGCTTCCCAGCTCCTGTACCGCAGGGTGAAGCTGCGGTGCCGGAGGAACGCGGCGGCGCCTTTGCTGAGCCTGGAGAAGGACGGCTTCGCGAGCAAGAGCATCCGCAGCGTCAGCACGGTCTCCCACTACTTCCAGCTGGTTTTCCTGCTCTGCTGGGCACCAGGTGAGATGGAGCGGGGAGGAGCTGCAGCAGCTCCCACTGTGGGCTGAGACGTGGCCACGGGGAGAGGGAACCTTCAGATGAAGCGTCATCAAAGCGGGAGGCTGAGGAACATCTTTTTGTCTTCCATCCGCAGCCTTTCTCCTCACCCTCATCTCCTTCACCAGCATCAAACCTGCCTCGGTTTTTGTCCTCTATGTTGTTACAGTAAGTGAAAACCCATCTCCTGGGCGCTGGAACTGGGGCATTGGACCTGGTAGGACAAGGCCAGAGGAGGCCACGAGGATGATCCAAGGGCTGGAGAACCTCCCATGCGAGGCCAGGCTGAGAGAGTTGGAGTTGTTCAGCCTGGAGAAGAGAAGGCTCCGAGGAGACCTTAGAGAGACCTTCGAGTACCTGAAGGGGCTCCAGGGAAGCTGGGGAGGGGCTCTTGATCAGGGAGGGCAGGGGTAGGATGAGAGGGAATGCTTTTCAGCTGAAAGAAGGGAGATCGGGATGAGGTCTTAGGAAGGAACAGCTTCCTGGGAAGGTGGGGAGGCCCTGGCCCAGGTTGCCCAGAGAAGCTGTGGCTGCCCCATCCCTGGAGGCATTCAAGGCCAAGTTGGATGAGGAAGATGAGCAACCTGATCCAGTGGGAGGTGTCCCTGCCCACGGAAGAGGGTTGGAACTGGATGGGCTTTGAGGTCCCTTCCAACCTAAACAGTTCTGTGATTCTATGACGTTCACAGAATCACAGATCTAGGTTGGAAAAGACCCACCAGATCATGGAGTCCAACCATTCCCATCAATCACTAACCCATGTCCCTCAGCACCTCGTCCACCCAGCCCTTAAATCCCTCCAGGGAAGGGGACTCAACCCCCTCCCTGGGCAGCCTCTGCCAGGGACCAATCACCCTTCCCAGGAAATATTTCATCCTGTTGTCCATCCTGAGCCTCCCCTGGTGGAGCTTGAGGCCGTTCCCTCTCGTCCTGTCAGAGATGCGAGGGATGGTGGTGTGGCCGCTGTGGAAGGGCAGGAGCACAGTGGTCCCTGGTTGGGTGGTTGCCGTTTCACTCCTCAGCTCTTCTGCTGCGAAGTGAATCACAGAATGGTTTGGGTTGGAAGAGACCATCCAGTTCCAGCTCCTAGCAGAGGCAGGGACACCTCCCACTGGATCAGGGGCTCCAAGCCCCATCCAACCCGGCCTCCAAAACCTCCAGGCACGGGGCAGCCACAGCTTCCCTGGACAACCTGTTCCAGGGCCTCACCAGCCTCACCATGAAGAATTTCTTCGTGATGTCCAATTTAAAGCTGCTCCCCCTTGTCCTGGCACTCCAGACCCTTGTAAACAGCCCCTTCTGAGCTTTCCCAGAGCCCCTTCAGGTACTGGAAGCTGCTCTAAGGTCCCTGTGGCCCCATCTCTCCTCCTGGCTGAGCCACTGCAGCTCTCTCAGAGGGTGACGGGGGTTGCCTTGTTCCTCCAAGGAGCAGGCCAAGGCCATGCTCGCCCCCGTGCTCTCTCCCGCAGGCTCTGACCGTCGCCCTCCAAGGTTTCCTGCACAGTCTGGTCTACGGGTGGCTCAGGCAAAACTTCCGTGAGGAGGCGGCGGGCAAGAGGTCCTCCCTGCAGCCCCCTCGGGGCCTCAAGGCTTTCTACGATGACTCCCTGGGGGCTGTTCCCTAAGCTGCCGCCCCATCCCGCTGCCTCCAGGCTGCCCAAAGCTTGAGTTGCACCTTCCCAGCAGATCCCTGCGGCCGGGCGGGATCTCCCTGGATTTCCTTCATGCCTGGAAAGGTTGGAGCACGGTGCACGGAGCACCGACCACGTTTCTGAACAGGGTGGGGGCTGAGGTGGCTCTGCTCCCAGTGGGGAAGCCCGCTTGGAGGTAGCCCAACATCCCACCACCCACGCCGTGCAGGCAGCGACCCCACCAGCAGCCCCTGGACCATGGGAGATGCTGCAGGAGGAGGCTGGTGGCACGCACGGTTTGGCCATCGCCAACCCTTCCAGCGATGGAACACGAGCTGCGGTTCCCCGGGATGGTGGTGGTTCCTCCTCTTTGCTTTGGTCTTGTTTCAGCATCACGCGGTCGGCCGGAGAATCCAAGTGCCTCGCAGGGATGGGGAAAAGGCTCTTAGGAATAAAGGTGTTACGGTTGAGGTGCTCCTGGGCTTTGCTGCTCTTCCATAAATAACAAGAAGAGGTGGCTCAGGCCTCAGCCCTGCCCCTGGGGAAGGTTCCTGGCCAAGACCACGTTGACAGAGACGAAGGAGCCATCGCTGGGGATGATTCATAGAATCAGAGAATTGTCTGGTTGGAAAGACCTTTGAAATCATTGAGTCCAACCGTAGCTGGCCACTACTAAACTAGATCCCTGAGCACATCATCTCCCCACCTTTTAAACCACCTCCACCACCTCCCTGAGCAGCCTCTGCCAGGGCCTGAGAACCCTTTTGGTGAAGAAACTTTTCCTGATGTCTAATCTGAACCTCCCCTGGTGGAGCTTGAGGCCATTCCCTCTCGTCCTGTCCCCTGTCCCTTGGGAGAAGAGCCCAGCTCCCTCCTCTCCACAACCTCCTCTCAGGGAGTTGGAGAGAGCAATGAGCTCTCCCCTCAGCCTCCTCTTCTCCAGGCTAAACACCCCCAGGGCCCTCAGGCTTCTTCTCCAGCCCCTTCCCCAGCTTCGTTGCTCTTCTCTAAATGTGCTCCAGGACCTCAAGGTCTTCTGTGGAGTGAGGGGCCCAAAACTGAACCCAGGATTTGAGATGCAGCCTCACCAAGGCTGCGTTCACAGACACAATCCCTTCTCTGACCCTGCCGGCCACGCTGTGTCTGCTCCAAGCCAAGATGCCCTTGGCCTTCTTGGCCACCTGGGCCACTGCTGGCTCCTGTTCGGCTGCTGTCAACTAACACCCCCAGGTCCTTCCCTGCCAGGCAATGGTGGAAGAGTCTGGGCTGGAAGAGACCTCAAAGCCCATCCAGTTCCTCACTCACTCCCAGAATCCACGGGCTCAACCTTTCTCCAGATGCGCTCCAGCCCCTCAATGTCCTTCTTGTGGAACGGAACCGAGGTGGTGAGGAGGTCCATGAGGATGAGGAGGCCCTGGAACAGGTGTCTCAGGGAAGCTGTGGCTGCCCCATCCCTGGAGATGTTCAACGCCACGTTGGATTGAACTTGGAGCCCCTGATCCAGTGGGAGGTGCCCCTGCCCATGGCAGAGGGGTTGGAACTGGATGGTCTTCGAGGTCCCTTCCGACCCAAACTATTCTATGATTCTATGAAAACATCACGCTGAGGGCCACGAGCGGCCGCGTTCGACAGCTCCTCTGCAAAGAAACTCCCTTCAGAACCAAAAAAAATCAGCGTGAGACCCCAAACCAGGACACAGCTCGGCTTAAATTGATTTTAAATTAGGATTTTCTACTATACATTAGTGCCTGTGTCCACCCCAGCGAGCGCAGAGCTATCGCACCGACGCGTACACCGACTCAATATACAGAATATACACTGAATATATACAGGCAGGGATGCCCCTACGGAATATCGCAGAGGATTCGTTGCTACAGGGAGGTCTGTCCGCATCTTCTCGCTTGGCCGCTTCCAGGCTGAAGGCAGCGGGGAACCAAGCAGCCTCACGCTCCTCCTGCCCCCTCCATGCCTGGTTCCGGAGGAGAAAACGCGAGAAGGATTCAGGAGGCAGCTCTGAGAGCATCCAGCATCTCCCCAGCCCGGGGCAGGGACCGCTGGGGCTTCATGCAAGTCTCAGCTGAAAGCCCAACTCTCCTGCCACGCGCGGAGCGATGCTCCAGGGCTCCTTAAGGAACAAGAGCCCATCAGAGCCGTCGGCTCCATCCTCAAAGCCGTTCTCAAGGCAAACATCGCAGCCCTGGCCTGAATGGCAGACAGCACGATGCAATTTCAGCAGCAAGCGACCTCGAGCTTCCCAGAAATGCATTTCCAAGGCAGCCGGCGGCACAGTTGGGCCCTCAGGTCGAGGGCAGCTCCCTTCGAGCCTCAAGCCTTTCCTCCTCTCAGCACAGAAGCGCACGGCCGTCTCCCTCTTTCCCAGGAGGGAGCAGAACGATGGAGCTGGAAGCTGTGAGAGATGGAGGTTGCTCCCCACTGACCTCGGCACAGGGCGAGGTTCCCCGCTCTGCGTTCTGGCTCTAAAAATCAGCTTCTCCAGCATGTTTTACAGGCAAGTGGCCCGACCACGTTAGATGTCTCACTGCCCGAGGCCGAGCTACACGGAATCACAGAATCGCTCTCTCTCTCATACATGATTCCAGCGCCCAAATTGGATTTTGCAAGCAGAATAAACTCTGTTTGGAGGCCAGCTCCTCTCCGCGGAGCCCCAGTCGCTAGCGCCACTCACGCTCGACGTGGAGAGCTCTGCGCTTTGCGGATGCGCCGGATCCTCCTTCTCTGTCTCTGCCCCGCGCTGAAAAAACACCATCCCACCTCCAGCGATCCGTTCTCTCCCATCAGGCCTGAAGCTCTTGCTGGCACGAGTCGGGCTGCTGAAGAGGCAATTTCTTCACGTTATTTGTATGTCTCTCGCGTTCTGATCAGCTGTCCTAGAAGCAGCTCCTGCTCCAGGGCTGCTCCTGCATCTTCCCAGGCAGGGTGACGGCGTTTAGCCAGAGGCGGGCGCGGATACAGATGAGCGATAGATGTTTTGCACAGCCTGTCGCGTGCTGCTGGGAGCCTGGCTGCCCCTCCCTGACCTCCCGACGCCACGCAGGGAGCGGTTTCTCGTTTCCAGCCCTCCTCATCCAGCTCCTCAAAGCAGGGACTGGACAGGACAGAGCCCACGGTTCCCCGTTTCTGCCTCAGTTCTGATCCTCACACACTCAGAATGACACGGAGCAGGTCACATTGACTGGATCAGGGAAGAACTTTCCTTTCCAAACGCAACTAAAGCTTCCCCACAGCTCAGAGCAAGGTGGGAGGGCCTTTCCTTCTCCAAGTGAGTCCCTTGAGCGTGCTCAGTGGTGGTGCAGCACAGCCTGGAGATCCTCGGGCAAGGAACCGATGATGGTCTCGATGTAGAGGCCCACGCGCTGCAGAGTTTCCTCCTTCACGGGGAGGTGCTGGCACCTGGCTCTCACCTGCAGGGAAAGAGAGGGGAGAAGCAGAGGGATTTTGAAACAGCTTCCAAGTTTCTCCTTCTGCTTTGCTTTTGGTTGAGAGAACTTCGCGCTGGTGAAAGTTTGGGGTCAAAGAATCAAGGAGCCATGAAGGTCAGAAAAGATCTCCAAGATCATGCAGTCCAATCATCAGCCCAACACCATCGACCCGATTAAACCAGGTCCCAAAGCGCCATATCTACACATTTTTTCACAGAATCACAAGGTTGGAAAAGACCCACCGGATCATAGAATCCAACCATTCCCATCAACCACTAACCCATGTCCCTCAGCACCTCGTCCTCCCGGCCCTTAAACCCCTCCAGGGAATGGGACTCAACCCCCTCCCTGGGCAGCCTCTGCCAGGGACCAATCACCCTTCCCGGGAAATATTTCATCCTGATGTCCAGCCTGAGCCTCCCCTGGTGGAGCTGGAGGCCATTCCCTCTCGTCCTGTCCCCTGTCCCTTGGGAGAAGAGCCCAGCTCCCTCCTCTCCACAACCTCCTCTCAGGGAGTTGCAGAGAGCAACGAGCTCTCCCCTCAGCCTCCTCTTCTCCAGGCTAAGCACCCCCAGGGCCCTCAGGCTTCTTCTCCAGCCCCTTCCCCAGCTTCGTTGCTCTTCTCTGCACTCGCTCCAGAGCCTCAACATCCTTCTGGTGGGGAGGAACCAGCACTGACCCCAGGATTCGAGGAGCGGCCTCCCCAGGGCCGAGGCCAGAGGGAGAAGAACCTCCCTGGCCCTGCTGGCCACGCCGTGTCTGATCCAAGCCAAGATGCCCTTGGCCTTCTTGGCCCCCTGGGCCCCTGCTGGCTCCTGTCCAACCAACCCCCCCAGGTCCTTCTCCTCCAGGCACTTTCCAGCCAGGCTTCTCCTAGGCTGGAGCTGCCCAGGGTTGTTGTGCCCCAAGGGCAGGACCCGCCGTTTGGCCTCGTTAATCCTCATCCCGTTGGTCTCAGCCCATGGATCCAGCTTGTTCAGATCCCTTTGGAGCCTCCTGACCCTCCAGTAGATCCACACTTCTACCCAGCTTAGTGTCATCTTTTTTGAACTCCTAAAGGGAAGGAGACTCCACCACTGTCCTGGGCAGCTTCTGTTGGGGCTTGACCACTCCTTCAGTCAAGAGTTTTTTCCTAATATCCAATCTCAACCTCCTCTGGCACAACTTGTTTCCTCTCATCCCGCTACTTGTTCCTTGGGAACAAAGCCCAAACCCTGCCTGGCTCCAACCTCCTTTCCAGGAGCTGCAGAGAGCGATGAGCTCTCCCCTCAGCCTCCTCTTCTCCAGGATAAACAGCCCCAGGTCCCTCAGCCGCTCTCAGAACCCTTGTTCTCCAGCCCCCTCCCCAGCTCTGTTCCCTTCTCTGCACGTGCTGCAGCCCCTCATGGTCCTTCTTGGAGGGAGGAGTCCAAAACTGAACCCAGGATTCGAGATGCGGCCTCACCAGCACCGAGTCCAAGGGGACGATGATCCCTTCCCTGTTCCTGCTGGCCACACCGTGGCTGATCCAAGCCAGGAGCTGTTGGCCTTCTGGGTCACCTGGGTCACTACTGACTCTTGTTGAGCTGCTGTCAACCAGCACCCCCAGGTCCTTTTCCACCAGCCAGGAACGCAGGGTATGAGGCAACAGACAGGAAAATGCCACATGAGCCTCAAGAAGAGACTCAGAACTTTGAATCCTTTCCTACACAAAGTTTCACGATGGTCTCAACTGCCACTTCTCCAAGTCAGGAAGCAAGAACAAGGTTCTCCAAGCAACAAGTGTGACCCGTGCCCCTGGTCTCTCCCTGCCACAGGGATCCAGAGATGCATGAAGGAGTGGAGGAAGAAGGGTGGAAAACTCACCAGCTTTTCACGCAGTTTTAGCACCAGGTCTACAATCTCCACCTCAGACTTGTCCTTCATCCAGGCCACAATGTTCTAAAGAGAGAGAACAGCTTTCTTCAGGGACATTTCTTCTTTACAGAAGCTTTTCTCAACGAGATAACCCTAAGCAAAGCCTGAAATACAAGCGAGGAGGAGGTTTCTCATCCTCTTTCACGACTCTGCTCGCAGCACTTCAGCCTAAACGAGCAAGGCAGAACTCTTCCCACTTTTCTGACCACGACAGCATCAAGCTCTTGCCTGCAAGGGAAGGTGCAAGGAAAGATGCAGTGATGAGCAGGCAGCGCAGGGTGCTCCTGCTCCACTCAGAACCACAGAATCGTAGAATAGTTTGGGTTGGGAGGGACCTTTAAGATCATCCAGTTCCAAGCTCCCTGCCATGGGCAGGGACAGCTCCTGCTGGATCAGGGTGATCAAAGCCTCATCCAACCTGGCCTTGAACCCCTCCAGGGATGGAGCAGCCACAGCTTCTCCTGGGAAACCTGTTCCAGGGTCTCCCCTTCCTCAGTGTGAAGAAATTCCTCCTGATGTCTAGTCTAACTCTGCCCCTCTCCAGTTTATCCCCATTGCCCCTCGTCCCATCCCCACAAGCCTTTGGGAACAGCCCCTCCCCAGCTTTCCTAGAGCCCCTTCAGGTTCTGGAAGGTCTCTCTAAGTTCTCCCTGAAGCCTTCTCCTCTCCAGGCTCAACAACCCCAACTCTCTCAGCCTGTCCTTGGACGAGAGGTTCTCCAGCCCTCCCATCATCCTTGCAGCCTCCTCTGGCCCCGTTCCAGCAGCTCCATCTCCTTCTCCTGCTGAGGATTCCAGCCCTGGCCCCAATCCTCCAGCTGAGGTCTCCCCAGAGAGGAGCAGAGGGGACAATTTCCTCCCTCCCTCCTGCCCACGTTCTCTGGATGCAGCCCGGGACACGGGGGGTTTCTGGGCTGTGAGTGCACATTGCCAGCTCATGTCGAGCTTCTCAAGATTCATCACCACGAATCCTGTATTGCGCTCAGAAAACGCGCTCAACGTGCTTCACTGCTCAACAGTGACGCAGGGGATGCAGCTGGAGATGCAGCTGCCTGGGCCACCAGAGCTCTTGGAACCACCCAGCAGCTGCTCCGCTTAAGAAATTGTGCCAGCAGCCGCTGCTAAATCTCCCACCTATTATCATGGCATTAAGAAAGGCGGCAAGCGATGATGTTTCCCATCTGGCACTCACAGAATCATCGAGCGGTTTGGGTTGGAAGGGACCTCCAAGCCCATCCAGATGCAATCCCTTGCCCTGGGCAGGGACACCTCCCACTGGATCAGGTTGATCCAAGTCCCATCCAACCTGGCCTTGAACCCCTCCAGGGATGGGGCAGCCACCGCTTCTCCTGGGAAACCTGGGCCAGGGCCTCACTACCCTCACCAGGAAGAATTTCTTCCTAAGATCTCACCTCAGTCTCCCCTCTTGCAGCTTAAAACTGTTCCCCTTCTCCTGTCCCTGCCCTCCCTGATCAAGAGCCCCTCCCCAGCTTTCCTGGAGCCCCTTTCCATACTGGAAGCTGCTCTAAGGTCTCCTCGGAGCCTTCTCTTCTCCAGGCTGAACAACTCCAACTCTCTCAGCCTGTCCTCATACAGGAGGTGCTCCAGCTCTCAGATCATCTCCGTGGCCTCCTCTGGACTCGCTCCAACATCTCCATGCCCTCCTGTGCTGAGGATTCCAGAACGAAACACAGGACTCCAGAGGAGGTCTCCCCAGAGCGGAGAAGAGGGGCAGAATCCCCACCCTCCCTCTTGGTCGTGCAGCTTTGGATGCAGCCCAGGACACGGGTGGTTTCTGGGCTGCGAGCACACGTTGTGGCTCACGTGGAGCTTCTCACGTGGAGCTCCACCACCCCAAGCCCTTCTCAGGGCTGCTCCAAATCCTTTCTCTGCCCAGTCTGTATTTTCGCTTGGAATTGCCCTAACTCAGGTGTAGGACCTTGCCCTTGTTGAACCTCATGAAGCTCTCCCAGCCCTACTTCTCCAACCTGTCTAGGTCCCTCTGGACGCCACCATCTCTCCGTTGGCTTGAGAAGGGCCTGTCGAATGAAAAACCGTGGATAGAAGCAGGCAGAGCAGGTTCTGCCTTGGCTGACAAAGTGTTCTTGTGTCCTACACGCACCATCGTTCCCAAGAGGCAAAACCACGATTCCCAAGAGCACAACGCGCTGTCCCCAACCCTCCAGAGCAGAACGGAGACGTGTCCAAGGGAGCAGCACCCTCCTCTCCCAGGTTTCAGGCCTGAGAAGGGTGGTGTTGGCTTTAACACCTGCAGGTGGAACATACCGCTTCACAGATGGCCTCCAAGTGAAGGGCCTCCAGCTTCTGCGTCATCTCCTTGTGCCTCTGACGGTACCAGCCGTCGAAGTTGGCAGACCTGAAGAAACGCCTGCAGGAAGGGAGGTGACACCGAGATGGGGACAGAGCAGGATTTGGAAAAGCACAAGGACTGCACGGCACAGACTCCCCTTTCTACTTCAGCAGGGGCAGATGCGAGAGGAAAAGACGTCGGGATTCGCAGCATCACTAGGGATGCCGACCAACTATGAGCTAATACGCCCTTTTCACATCTTCATAGCATCATAGAATACGTTGGGTTGGGAGGGACCTTAAAGATCATCCAGTTCCAACCCTCTGTCATGGGCAGGGACACCTCCCACTGGATCAGGGGCTCCAAGGCCCCATCCAATCTGGCCTTGAACCCCTCCAGGGATGGGGCAGCCACAACTTCCCTGGGCAACCTGTGCCAGGGCCTCCCCACCCTCATGGTGAAAAAATTCCTCCTCATGTTGAGTCTAACTCGTTCCCTCTCCAGTTTATCCCCATTGCCCCTTGTCCTATCACTCCAAGACTTTGGGAACAGCCTCTCCCCAGCTGTCCTGGAGCCCCTTCAGGTGCTGGAAGGTCTCTCTAAGGTCTCCTTGGAGCCTTCTCTTCTCCAGGTTGAACAACCCCAACTCTCTCAGCCTGTCCTCGTACGGGAGGTTCTCCAGCCCTCAGATCATCTTTGTAGCCTCCTCTGGACCTGTTCCAACAGCTCCATCTCCTTCTTATGTTGAGGATTCCAGAACTGGTCACAAGACTCCAGGTGGGGTCTCACAAGAGAGCAGCAGAGGGGCAGAGTCACCTTGGCGATGGTCTCTTCAACCAAGAAACCAGTGCTAGGATGAAAGGCAATAGCCTCAAGTTACGCCTGGAGAGGTTTCAATTGGATATTAGGAAAAACACGTTTACCAGAAGAGTGGTGAGGCATGGGAAGGGGCTGCCCAGGGCAGTGGTGGAGCCTTGATCCCCAGAGGTGCTCAAAAAACATGTAGAAGTGGCACTTCAGGACGTGGTTAATTAGGCATGTTGGTGTTGTGTTGATGGTTGGACTGGATGGTCTTGGAGGTCTTTTCCAATCCTAATGATTCTATGACTCAGGTTAAGTTCCTAAAGGTGGAGAGGTGACAGCCCTAAACCCGTCTGTATCTCCTCATTTACGAGACAACAGAACACACAGTGTTGACCCTGCCCTGCGCTTGCTCTTCCTGATCGCTATTAATTCATCAGTTCTTCACGGGTGTGACTCTTTCAGGTGACCTCTCTGCTCCAACTCCCTTTTTGGCTCCCAATTCCAATTCAGGATTTGACATCCATGATCATTTGCAGCCGCTACGAAGGGAATACAGCAAATAAGTACCAAAATCTCACCTGTAAAGGCCTAACCAGTCACCCTTAAGTACGCAGGTGAGTTGAGGCCCAGCATGTTCAAGGGTCTTCATGAAATCTTCCTGACGGAATGGACGGATCTGTGGAGGATTCTGCACAAGAGAAAGACCGTAGGACACAGAACCCAAAAGAAACCGGGGAGAACGATGTCTCTGTTTGCAAAGAGGCCGCACAAGGCAGACTCGGTAACTACAAGAAGAAGAGGCGCCAACATCTTAACCACCTCGCTGGTAAAATTCAAATTAGATTGACAACAGCTGCATTTACTGCAACACAGTGTTTGTTTCAACCTTCTCTTTTCTTTTAGAGAAGTCATAACCCTCTTCCTTTGGCGAAGAGAGACACTATGTGATCAGCGTACGGCATGGCTGTTCCCAATCCCTACAGGCAAAGGAAAGCAGAAGCGACTGGAAAATCGAACGTACCTTCCATGGAGTGATGGCCCTTTGCAGAGGCATCAAACTCGCAATATAATGTTCCTAGGAAGATATAAAACCCCAAAATAAAGACTAAAAATAAAGTTATGACAATCAAGGACCCTCTTGCGTGGTCACCATGTTTGACGCTCTTCTCCAGCGATCACAAACCCAACCAACAGCCTCATCCTCTCTAGTTTTCTAATTAATTGGCGCTTTTCGCTTGAGCTAAAGCGTTCCAGCTCATTTCCCACCAGGGGTTGGGTCACCAAAGGATGCTGGAAGGATCCTAGGAGAAAAGGTCAGGTGGGAAGGAGCTGGCAGGAGGGGCTAGGGTGTGAGAAGATGCTGTCCTGCCTTGTACTAACTCTGAAGATAATGTAGAAAGTGGAGAAGCCAAACTTGCCCAGCTGGAGGCTCACCAAAAAGGCACTGGATGCTTTCCAGGGGGACAAGACAGGGAAGGTCTCAAAGGAAGGTGTTTGGTAAACCCTCACAGAATGACTTGAGTTGGAAGGGACCCACGAGGATCATCGAATCCAACTCCTGTCACTGCCATAAGGTGGAGGTCACCACACAGACAGGCCTCTAAGCTCTAAGGCAAAGCTTCCCAAAGCCAGCAGGGAGGGTTCCACACTGGCAATGGGTTTGATTCCAGTCCTGGAGGGGAAGAGGAACGGTCTGGGCTCCGCTCCCTTCCCTAAACATCTGCCTGGTGAAGAAAACAGAGTTGGGAATGGAATCAGACAGCAGGGAACGCCCAGAGAATCACCAGGTTGGAAGAGACCCACCAGATCATGGAGTCCAACCATTCCCATCAATCTCTAACCCGTGTCCCTCAGCACCTCGTCCACCCGGCCCTCAAACCCCTCCAGGGAAGGGGACTCAACCCCCTCCCTGGGCAGCCTCTGCCAGGGACCAATCACCCTTCCCGGGAAATATTTCATCCTGCTGTCCATCCTGAGCCTCCCCTGGTGGAGCTGGAGGCCATTCCCTCTCGTCCTGTCCCCTGTCCCTTGGGAGAAGAGCCCAGCTCCCTCCTCTCCACAACCTCCTCTCAGGGAGTTGCAGAGAGCAATGAGCTCTCCCCTCAGCCTCCTCTTCTCCAGGCTAAACACCCCCAGGGCCCTCAGGCTTCTTCTCCAGCCCCTTCCCCAGCTTCGTTGCTCTTCTCTGCACTCGCTCCAGAGCCCCAACATCCTTCTGGTGGGGAGGAACCAGCACTGACCCCAGGATTCGAGGAGCGGCCTCCCCAGGGCCGAGGCCAGAGGGAGAAGAACCTCCCTGGCCCTGCTGGCCACGCCGGGGCTGCTCCAAGCCAAGATGCCCTTGGCCTTCTTGGCCACCTGGGCCCCTGCTGGCTCCTGTTCAACCAACCCCCCCAGGTCCTTCTCCTCCAGGCAGTTTCCAGCCAGACTTCTCCTAGAAGTCTCCATAACTACAGCGAAGAGCACTCTGTCCGTAAGCAGAGCGTGCTGAACACTCAGCCTGCAGGATTTTACACTAACAGCTGAAATGAGCCTTTAAGAGACATTTAATTCCTTTCCACGGGGTAAAAAAGCTCCCAAGTGCCACGTCCTGAATCTATTACAGACGCTCAGGAATGGGGTGAATAAAAGAGGGGAAAGCGCAAACTCATCACTCGAGCATCTCCTGTTCACCCCCAAGTTCCCACCACTCCGAGAACTCTCTGCTCAACTCACCAGCGGGATAATGAAGCTCTGGGTGAGCTCCAGGAGGTGACGTCTCAACAGGGCGCTCTGGACCTCCGACGGGCGTTTCCGCTGGATCCCCTGCGAACACAAAGCGCTGCAGTCGCAAATCTCTCTTACGCTGAGAGATGAAGCCCAGGGAGACACGGCAGCTCTCAACAGCCAGTCTGGAAGGGTCTGGAAATCTCTCCCACCCAAAACACACGTTCTGCTCCTGTCAAACCTATCGCTCATATTTCATGACCCAGAGTCTGGGTTATCAGCAGCAGAAACCTTTAATCCATAAGAGCCTTTGCCTAATATCCAACCTAACCCTCCTCTGGAGCATCTTCCTGCCATTCCCTCAGGTCCTATCATTGGTCACCAGAGAGAAGAGCTCAGCACCCACTCCTCCTCCTCCTCCTCTTTTGAGGAAGGTGTAGACTGCGATGATGTCCCCCCTCAGCCTCCTCTTCTCCAGGCTGAACAGACCAGATGACTTCAGTCGCTCCTCAATCCATCTTTCCCTCTAAACCCTTCACCAACTTTGTGGCCTCCTCTGGACATTCTCCAGTAGCTTTCGATCTTTTGTATCCTGGGGCACCAAAACCCGCACCCAGCAGTTGAGCAGAACCCCCAGATCCCTCTCTGCAGGGCTGCTCTCCAGCCTCTCGCTCTCCACAGCCCACGTGGACAACCAGGGACGCCGTGTCCCAGGCGCACGGTTGTCCCATGACAACCTTCAAGATGTAGGAGCGGGAAGAGCTTACCTTTAGCAACCTTTTTATCAGGGTTTTGTCTTTGTGCAGGAAGGTTTTGTAAGAAGTGTAGATTCCTAGGTTGAATAAAAAAGACAAAACCAGGGAAATCCAGAAGTTAGGAACAAATTTCTGCCCACGGATCTAGAGGAGGCTCCGTTATAAAGTGCAGGGAAAAGAGAACTGAAATCCTTAGCACGGATCCTGGCTGCTGGGAGAGGGTCCGGGGGGGTAATTAAAACAATTCTGAAATTGCTAATGGAACCAGTACTCACAGCAGGATTAAACACACTGAACAATCTCAAGGACTCGCAAGGACCTCCTCGTGCTACGCTGATGGTGAGAACTCGCTGGAGGCAGCTTAGAGGGGGGCCAGAGGTGAACACAGAATCATAGAACGGTTTGGGTTGGAAAGGACCTTAAAGATCACCCAGTTCCAAGCCTCTCCCACGAGCAGGGCCACCTCCCACTGGATCAGGGGCTCCAAGCCCCATCCAACCCGGCCTTCAACACCTCCAGGGATGGGGAGCCACAACTGCTCCGGGAAACCCAGGCCAGGGCCTCCCCACCCTTGCAGAAAAACATTTCTTCCTAAGATCTCATCACAATCTCCCCTCTTTCAGCTTAAAAACGTTCCCCCTCTTCCTGTCCCTGCCCTCCCTGATCAAGAGCCCCTCTCCAGCTTTCCTGGAGCCCCTTTCCATACTGGAAGCTGCTCTAAGGTCTCCCTGGAGCCTTCTCTTCTCCAGACTGGACAACCCCAACTCTCTCAGCCTGTCCTCGTACGGGAGGTGCTCCAGCCCTCAGATCATCTCCGTGGCCTCCCCTGAACCTGCCCTAACAGATTCCTGCACTGAGGATTCCAGAACTGGACACAGGACCCCACGTGAAGGAGGGGGAGATTATCACTTGCGATGTTCACATGCCTACAAAGCTTACATTCCTCATCCCACGCAATTTGAAATAAAATTAAGTGACGTCTGAGAAAAGGCCTTACCTGGTTTTGTGTCTAGAGTTTTTAGTTTAGCTGGCTTTTTCACCTTGACTTGCTTGGGAAGATCTCCTGGGGAAAGACATCAGACGGCTACACGGTGTTCGAACCCCTCCAGGGATGGAGACTCCACCGCTGCCCTGGGAAGCCTCTCCCAGGGCTTCACCACTCTTCTCAAGAAGAAATTTTTCCCCATATGCAGTCTAAACCTCCCCTAACACAACTTAAGGCTGTTTCCTCCTATCCTATCCCTTGTTCCCTGGGAGAAGAGTCCGACCCCAGCCTGGCTCCAGCCTCCTTTCCAGGAGCTGCAGAGAGCGACGAGGTCTCCCCTCAGCCTCCTCTTCTCCAGGCTAAACAGCCCCAGGTCCCTCAGCCATTCCCAGAACCGTTGTTCTCCAGCCCCTTCCCCAGCTCTGTTGCCCTTCTCTGCACGCAGATGGAAGGATTTATCCTTCTCCTAATGCTTCAGAAAAACCCCATAGCAAGTTAACCTCTTCACTGCTTTTTGCGCTCTTCCTGCACATCACCCGAGTCCAAGTCTAGAATTCCCTTTGGTTTCAAGGCTCTCACTGGAATGAAGATGTAAAAGGGTGGCTAGCGCTGCACTGTCCGCTCTAAACAAGGTCAACCAGCACGACAGGAATTTGGTTCAAGCCTTACCTGACATTCTGAGCTCCCCAACCCGGAGAATGTGTGGCCAGTGCTGGAGAGTTTTGATAAAGAAAGGGTTTGTGACTCCTACAACAATGTTTGGCCTAAAAAGAAGGAGAATGAAAAGCAGAACAAGGCTAACCTGGGAGTTTTCTTAGAATCATAGAATCTCAAGGTTGGAAAGGACCCACGGGATCACCGAGTCCAACCATTCCCATCAATCACTAACCCGTGTCCCTCAGCACCTCGTCCACCCGGCCCTTAAACCCCTCCAGGGAAGGGGACTCAACCCCCTCCCTGGGCAGCCTCTGACAGGGACCAATCACCCTTCCCGGGAAATATTTCCTCCTGCTGTCCATCCTGAGCCTCCCCTGGTGGAGCTTGAGGCCATTCCCTCTCGTCCTGTCCCCTGTCCCTGGGGAGAAGAGCCCAGCTCCCTCCTCTCCACAACCTCCTTTCAGGGAGTTGCAGAGAGCAATGAGCTCTCCCCTCAGCCTCCTCTTCTCCAGGCTAAACACCCCCAGGGCCCTCAGGCTTGTTCTCCAGCCCCTTCCCCAGCTTCGTTGCTCTTCTCTGCACTCGCTCCAGAGCCTCAACATCCTTCTGCTGGGGAGGGACCAGCACTGACCCCAGGATTCGAGGAGCGGCCTCCCCAGGGCTGAGTCCAGAGGGAGAAGAACCTCCCTGGCCCTGCTGGCCACGCCGGGTCTGCTCCAAGCCAAGATGCCCTTGGCCTTCTTGGCCCCCTGGGCCCCTGCTGGCTCCTGTCCAACCAACCCCCCCAGGTCCTTCTCCTCCAGGCAGTTTCCAGCCAGGCTTCTCCTAGGCTGGAGCTGCCCAGGGTTGTTGTGCCCCAAGGGCAGGACCCGCCGTTTGGCCTCGTTAACCCTCATCCCATTGGTCTCAGCCCATGGATCCAGCCTGTTCCGATCCCTTTGGAGCCTCCCCACCCTCCAGCAGATTCAGCTCCCACCCAGCTCAGTGTCGTCTCCAAACTCGCTCAGGGTGCCCTCGATGCTTCATCCAGGTCATCGATAACGACACTGAGCAGGGCTGGACCCAGCGCTGAGCCCTGGGGACACCACTTGTCACTGGCCTCCAGCTGTAGGTCACTGTATCTCCCACCACTCTCTGGGCCCTCCAGCCAACCAGTTTTCCACCCAGGAGATCGTTCTCCTGTCCAGCCCAGAGGTGACAGTTTCCGTAGCAGAATGCCGGGAGAAACCGTGTCAAAGGCTTCACTCAAGTCCAGGAAGATCCATCCCCAGCCTTTCCCTCATCCAGTAAGCTTCTTCACTCAGAAGGTGGCAAGTAGGTGGCAAGGGTCTACAGGTACTTACGGAGCTTGTGTCCTGGTGGTGTACTCCTTAAACTCACTGTCGTGGATGGTAAAGTAGGGGCGGTAGTCGCAGCAGAACCGCAGAGGAGCAAGGCAGCTGCAACACAGACAGAAGAGCCGCTTTCAAAACCTCACAGAAAGAGAAAGGTGGTTTCCATCAGGTTTCTGTCCTATGGCAGAGGCTTCGTTCTGCCAGAGGGAACACCCCGGAAGAGATTCAGGGGTTTTTTTTGTTTTATTAAAGCAGAGGTCAAAGCTGGGGAGACGGAGCTTCTCAGGGCTATGCACCACTTGGTCTCCCCAAATGGAAGACTCCCTACTCCTCTTCCCTGCTGAGATAAACTCGTATTCCACCACTTCATGTTCCGTATCCATCCAGCTCTGCTTGGCAAACAACCTCTCCCTCCACTGTGGCACAGAATCATGGAATGGTTTGGGTTGGAAGGGACTTCAAAGCCCATCCAGTTCCAACCACCTGCGATGGGCAGGGACACCTCCTGCTAGATCAGGAGCTCCAAGCCCCATCCAACCTGGCCTTGAACACCTCCAAGGATGGAGCAGCCACAACTTCTCTAGGTAACCTGGGCCAGCGCCTCCTCCGCTTCACAGGAGAATATTACTTCCTAGGATGTCATAGAATCATAAGATTGGAAAAGAGCTTTGAGATCATCAGCTCCAACCGTACCTGTCCAGTACTAAATCATATCCCCAAGCACCTCAGCTCCCTGCCTTTTAAACACCTCCAGGGATGGGGACTCCACCACCTCCCTGGGCAGCCTCTGCCAGGGCTTGAAAACCCTTTCTGTGAAGAAATTCTTCCTAATATCCAACCTAAACCTCTCCTGACACAGCTTAAGGCCGTTCCCTCTTGTTCTATCACTTATCACTGGGAGAAGAGACCAACACCCACCTCTCTACAACCTCCTTTCAGGTAGTTGTAGAGAGCAGAAAGGTCTCCCCTCAGTCTCCTCTTCTCCTAAACAACCCCAGTTCCCTCGGCCGCTCCTCAGAAGAGCGGATCTGAGAAAGAAAAACTGCTGGAATTCATTTCTTGAGCTCCCTGCATCCATCCCAGAATTGGAGGGCATTACCTGGTAAGCGCCAGAACCATTTCCGAGGAAACCGTTGGGGATGGTGCCATTACCACAATCGGCTCTCCCAGTAACATCAGCTCCCACAGCATCTGGATGTGAATAAGCACTGGCTGGAAGCACCTGCCAGCGAAGAGAAGGAGGACAAGTCAAGTTTAGAAATATCATTCAGAAAAGACCAGACGCAACAAAGCCTACCCAGATGTGCTTAGAATCATAGAATCATTAAGGTTGGAAAAGATCTCAAAGATCATCCAGTCCAAGCATCAGCCCAACACCACCGTGCCGACTAAGAAGGGCCACGTGTTCTTTAAATCCCTCCAGGGATGGTGCCTCCACCACTGCCCCGGGTCTTCACCACTCCTTCCGTAAAGAAATCTGTCGTATAACCCAACCTAAACCTCCCCGGTGCAACTTGAGGCTGTTTCCTCTCGTCCCATCCCTTGTTGCTTAGGAGAAGAGCTACTTGTTCCTCTCTGGAAATCTGAAATCTAGGAAATCTTTCTGTGACAAGTGGTGTCCCTCAGGGGTCCGTACTGGGACCAGCACTGATGAATATCTTCATTGATTACACGGACAGAGAGATCGAGGACACCCTCGGCAAGTTTGCAGATGGCACCAAGCTGTGTGGGGCAGTTGTCAGGCCAAAGGGATGGGATGGAATCCAGGGGGACCTGGACAAGGTGAAGGAATGGGGCTGGGAGAATCTCAGGAGGGTCAACAAGGCCAAGGGCAAGGTCCTACACCTGGGTCGGAACAATCCACAGGTTCAATCCAGGCTGGGGATGGTGTGATGGGAGCAGCTCTGAGGAGAAGGACTTGGGGGGCTGGGGGAGGAGAAGCTCCACAAGAGCCCCAAGGTGCGCTCGGAGCCCAGAAACCCCCCGTGTCCCGGGCTGCACCCAGAGAACGTGGGCAGCAGGGAGGGAGGGGATTGTCCCCTCTGCTCCTCTCAGGGAGACCTCAGCTGGAGGGTTGGGGCCAGGGCTGGAATCCTCAGCAGGAGAAGGAGATGGAGCTGTTGGAACGGGGCCAGAGGAGGCCCCAAGGATGATGGGAGGGCTGGAGAACCTCCTGTACAAGGACAGGCTGGGAGAGTTGGGGTTATTCAACCTGGGGAAGAGAAGGCTCCAAGGAGACCTTAGAGAGACCTTCCAGTGCCTGAAGGGGCTCCAGGAAAGCTGGGGAGGGACTGTTCATAAAGGCTTGTGGTGACAGGACGAGGAGCAATGGGGATAAACTGGAGAGGGGCAGATTGAGGCTTGATATAAGGAGGAATTTCTTCACCATGAGGAAACCTAGAACAGATTTCCCAGGGAAGCTGTGGCTGCCCCATCCCTGGAGGTGTTCAAGGCCAAGTTGGATGATCCTTGGGCCACTTTATCCCTGCCACTTTGGCTGGAACTGGATGATCTTTAAGGTCCCTTCCAAACTACAACATTCTATGATTCTAGGACTGATTCTTCATACTCCACAACAGAATGCCACGCGTCTTTAACCGTTTTACACATTTAAAGGAAACGCTTGAAGTGCTGTAAAGCAACCTGCTGGGCATATTGCTCCCAACACGTTTTCCTTAGTGAATTGTGTGTGGATTACAGCAGATTTACAGCCATTAGAACAGCACCCACCCCATCAAAAAGCTTGGTTCAAACATGCAATGCTTATGCTTTAGAAACCAGGGCGCAGGGTTTGTGTTAAGGGCAGCGCGCGCAGGTTTAAACACCACACAAGCTCCGCAAGCCTAGTATTCTAAATAAAACTCAGCAACTTGTGATCATCCCTATGATTTATAGGACATTCGGAGCGGGGAGAGGGAAAGCAGACGGAGAGGAGAGGGTTGCAAGTGTGGTGGGTCTCACCTGAAAAGATCCAGTTCATGGATACTGGGGAGAACCAGCGGGGCTGGTAACAGATTCTAAACGAAGAAGGGAAAACAAACAAAGCAACCCAAAATTGTTAGTAAACGGAAGCATCCCGACTGCAGCACCATCCAAACTGACATCGGCCACAGAGCAGGAGAACAAGGTTAATGCTTGGAGGTAGGAGCCAGGAACAGATCTGGATTGAGCAGTCAAGGTACAAAATAATTCTGTTTGGTAGAAGACGGCCAAGAACCACTCGTTCTCGGATGTGAAATCCTTCCTGTGCCTGCTCCTTTACCTTCTAGAGTTCCCTCTGGTGCAAAGCAGAGCAGAAGATACCGAGAGAGACAGGAAGGCTTGGCAAGGTGGGTACCAAAAGCTGCGAAAGATGAGCTCTCGATTCAAGGGAAAGAAACAGGGCGAAGATCAAATGAACAAGAACCAAAATCAAAGCAGAATCAAAGGAGCAAAGATGCTCAGACTTGCAAGCGCTGCAAAACAGCATGGCAGGCTAAGGCAGGAGACCTGCCTACACAGGAGTTCTCAGGAAAGGCAAAGGAGAACAAAAACTGTGAGAACTACGGACACGCGTAGCTTGAAGCACACAAATTTTGTGCGGAGAGGCCTGTTTTGAAAGACACGGGCATGGCAGGTGCTGTTTGAACCACATGGGCAGCTGAAACCACGTTAATCCCAGGCCAAAGTGGTTTCAAACAGGATAAGGATAGAGGAGCTCCAGTTCTTCTTCCCTCCTCCTTTCTTAGTTGCCAAGATTCTGCTCATCGCTGGCTTGTGTCATGCCACACTTAGCTCACCTCTTGATTGAATTGCTTCACCGGGCTTGATCCTGGCTTATCCACCCTCGATGGGATTCTCACCTAGATCACAAATAAGAACAGACGTTATCCAGGGAGATAGAATCAATTTGCCCGCACACAGGCTTTGCTTTCTTCCCTAATAACCATCCACGTGAGGAAGCTTCTCTAATTATCCATTCAAACCATAGAGAGGTTAAAAATAAAGAGAAAAACTCCAGGCTAAACAGCAATCTCCACATTCAGAAAAAAAGGATGGACACATCCCGCTTCCCAGTTCGCCTCAGCTGATCATCAGCAACGAGTACCTGAATGACGACTCCCATCACCGGCAGGTTCAGGGTCTGTCCTGGCACAGGAGGCGGCCACTGATCGATCTCGTTGCACACTGCAGGGACAAGGGTACAGAAAAGAGGTGAATCAGAAGGTCGGCGCAGCTAATTTGGCTAATTCCTCACTCATTCCTAGATCACGTTGCCTCCCTACTCACAAACGAACGCTACAAAGGATTGTGCGAGTGCAGGGTCCAGCCCTGCTCAGTGTCGTTATCGATGACCTGGATGAAGGCATCGAGGGCACCCTGAGCAAATTTGGAGATGACACTGAGCTGGGTGGGAGCTGGATCTACTGGAGGGTTGGGAGGCTCCAAAGGGATCGGAACAGGCTGGATCCATTGGCTGAGACTAACGGGATGAGGGTTAACGAGGCCAAACGGCGGGTCCTGCCCTTGGGGCACAACAACCCTGGGCAGCTCCAGCCTAGGAGAAGCCTGGCTGGAAACTGCCTGGAGGAGAAGGACCTGGGGGGGTTGGTTGGACAGGAGCCAGCAGGGGCCCAGGGGGCCAAGAAGGCCAAGGGCATCTTGGCTTGGAGCAGACCCGGCGTGGCCAGCAGGGCCAGGGAGGTTCTTCTCCCTCTGGACTCAGCCCTGGGGAGGCCGCTCCTCGAATCCTGGGGTCAGTGCTGGTTCCTCCCCACCAGAAGGATGTTGAGGCTCTGGAGCGAGTGCCGAGAAGAGCAACGAAGCTGGGGAAGGGGCTGGAGAACAAGCCTGAGGGCCCTGGGGGTGTTTAGCCTGGAGAAGAGGAGGCTGAGGGGAGAGCTCATTGCTCTCTGCAACTCCCTGAGAGGAGGTTGTGGAGAGGAGGGAGCTGGGCTCTTCTCCCAAGGGACAGGGGACAGGACGAGAGGGAATGGCCTCAAGTTCCACCAGGGGAGGCTCAGGATGGACAGCAGGATGAAATATTTCCCGGGAAGGGTGATTGGTCCCTGGCAGAGGCTGCCCAGGGAGGGGGTTGAGTCCCCTTCCCTGGAGGGGTTTGAGGGCTGGGTGGACGAGGTGCTGAGGGACACGGGTTAGAGATTGATGGGAATGGTTGGACTCCATGATCTGGTGGGTCTCTTCCAACCTGATGATTCTGTGAAGTTCAGGTCAGACACCAGACTTGGGTCTGCACTCCCAACTCCACAGTGGGCCCAGCAGCTCTACACTGTCAATAAACAATGATGAATTTGGACAGCACCCTGAAGACCTAGACAGAGATACAGGCTTCACAGATTTTTCCCCCCTCTAGGAATAAACTTTACACAAAACTGAGAGCATCACCCTTTCAGGCTGTCCAACGTTTGCTACTAACGCAGCCTTTACAGCGGTTCAACGGTTTGACAAGCCAACCACTTGGATGAAAGTTCTTCCCGGCAGAAATTTGTTCCAGAATGAATTCATTTGGAACATTTCAGACGTCCTTCAGGAGCCTCTTGATAAAATCTCCGCAAGATCTCAACGTGCAAACTCTCTCCTCCCAAATCCGACTGCTCACCAGCCTCCAAGCACGGCTCCAGCTTGTCAAAGTATTCCGGAGCGATCAGCTGCAGCAACGACTGGAACAAATTCACGTACGGCAGGCGTGACACCAGCACCAGAGACTGAAAGAAAAGGGACATTGAAGAGTCAGAGACGCCCTGTTACGATAATTTCTGGCATAGCTTCTGTTTATACTGTGAACTAGAGGGCTGTACTGAAAAAATACATCACCAAGAACAAGAAGTGGCACTTTTAGGGGTGGAATTCTTGCTAGCTGCTTGGTCGTTGAGCCTTCAGGCTTTGGGAAAGCCTGGGCGAACACACAGGCAAGGAGGTTTTTGTTTAAGGAATAAGCCCAGCTAGTGGCTTCTTTCTGGAATCCTCAACGTAAGAAGGAGATGGAGCTGTGGGATCGGGGCCAGAGGAGACTACAAAGATGATGCGAGGGCTGGAGAACCTCCTGTATGAGGACAGGCTGAGAGAGTTGGGGTTGTTCAACCTGGAGAGAAGGCTCCAAGGAGATGTTAAAGCGACCTTCCAGTACCTGAAGGAGCTACAAGAAAGCTGGGGAAGGGTTGTTCACAAAGGCTCGTGGTGATAGGACGAGGGGCAATGGGGATAAACTGGAGAGGGGCAGATTTAGGCTGGACATAAGGAAGAATTTCTTCACCATGAGGAATCCTGGAACAGGTTTCCCAGGGAAGTTGTGGCTGCTCCTTCCCTGGAGGTGTTCAAGGCCAGGTTGGATGTGCCCTTGGGCCGCTTGATCCAGTGGGAGATGCCCCTGCCCATTCCAGGGGGTTGGAACTCGATGGGCTTTAAGGTCCCTTCCAACCCAAACCACTTTATGAACGGCCTCAAGTTGCACCAGGGGAGGTTTTACATGGGATATGGGGGAAAAATTTCTTTACTGAAAGAGTGGTGAAGACCCGGCAGAGGCTTCCCAGGACAGTGCTGGAGTCCTCATCCCTGGAGGGGTTCAAAAACCGTGCGCCGCGGCACTTTGGGCCTTGGTTTAATCGGCACAGTGGGGTTGGGCTGACAGTTGGACTGGACAAGCTTGGAGGTCTTTTCCAACCTTAATGATTCCAGGATTCTAAGATGAAAGCAGTAATGAGAGAGGGCTGAGGCGTAACCAGCGCAGACAGCAATAACACAGTGAATCCTCTCGCTGCCTGCGACACCAAAGCACAGGTTGAAGCAAACATTTGCTACTCCAGCATCCCATGATTCAGAGAGCAAGTCACTGCTCGGATGATTAACACAAGCCAACCACATCCAGTTTGTTCGGAATTATGTTTTCCACATATTCCTCTTCTCCTCAACCTTTGCCGTTTCCTGCAGAAACGCTGCAGGGCTCACTTAGGACGCGGTGCTGTTTTCACAGAATAACCAGGTTGGAAGAGACCCACCGGATCATCGAGTCCAACCATTTTCCAGCTCTGGAAAGGGGCTGTTTTATAGCCATGAACCAATTGGGGGCAGCAAACGCTCTGGTTTCAGCACTCACCTTCTGAAAATAACCTCTCTTCATGGAGCTGTCCTTGACCTGCCTGAAGTACACGTAGCCGAAGTAATGAGCCGATTCCCGCTGCGAGAGACACGGAAAACGCCGTTAGGGAGAGTCCGATCACTGTGGTCGCCAGCCTCCCCCCGGTGCCCCTTTACCAGTCACCCACGCTCAGCGAACTGGGAGGTTTTAACCAAATAGGAAGAGAGAGGAATCATGGAATAGTTTGAGTTGGAAGGGACCTTCAAGATCACCTAGTTCCAACCCCCCTGCCATGGGCAGGGACACCTCCCACTGGATCAGGTTCCTTCAAGCCCCATCCAACCTGGCTTTGAACATCTCCAGCGATGGGGAAGCCACAGCTTCTCTGGGAAACCAGTTCCAGGGCCTCCCCACCCTCATGGTGAAGAAATTCCTCCTAATGTCCAGTCTAACTCTGCCCCTCTCAAGTTTATCCCTCATCCTGTCACCACAAGCCTTTGGGAACAGCCCCTCCCCAGCTTTCCTGGAGCCCCTTCAGCTACTGGAAGGTCTCTCTAAGGTCTCATCCAGGCTGAACAACCCCAACTCTCTCAGCCTGTCCTCAGATGGGAGGTTCTCCAGCCCAGGATGAAGACCAAAGCTGAATGTTGCTTCCACCACAGCTTCCAGGAAAACAGACAGATGCCACATAAATCCCCGGCAATCATCCCAAACACGTTCCACGTTCTTAGTTCCCACAGACATCCAGGAGAAAGGACAGTTACCAGTGCCCAACACAAAAATCATCCTTAACATCATTTTCTGAAGCCCCATAGCTGCAGGCACCTTTCTCTTCTCAGATGTTATTTTTACACAACAGAATCCAGGGATTCTGGATCCTTCGCTGATGGAAAACCCAGGGCTAAGGGACACTCACAAACTTAGTGCTTGGCCACAGTTAAACCAAGCTGCACAGAGCAAGCCAACGTGTGGATTTGGGGCCCGCCAGTTATTCCAGGTGGGTTTATCTACACAGATCCTGGAACAGGTGAGACCTGTCACCTCTCGAAGAAAGAGGTGAACATCTAATTCCCCACAGACAAGGATACAGGGAGCCATGCGCTCTGTTGGATGTCTCCTGCGTGCCACCATTCAGCTTTTTGCTGTAGCCAGATGCGACCATCACTCTACTTTGGGCTCCCCCTGACTTAGTTCCATCACTCAAAGTCATGGAATCATGGAATGGTTTGGGTTGGAAGGGACTTCGAAGCCCATCCAGTTCCAACCTCCCTGCCACGGGCTGGGACACCTCCCACCGGATCAGGTTGCTCCAAGCTCCATCCAACCTGGCCTTGAACATCTCCAGGGATGGGGCAACCACTACTTGTCTGGGCAACCTGGGGAAACATTTCTTCCTAAGATCTAATCGCTGGGATTCTCAGGATGGCCCTCGAGGAATATTCATTTGCTAAGTCAGTCCCTGGGCCGAACGCTTTCTCCTCTTTTGTCTACAACTATCTGAAAGGTTGTAGAGAGGTGGGTGCTGGCCTCTTCTCCCAAGGGACAGGTGATAGGATAAGAGGGAATGGCCTCGAGTTCCACCAGCGCAGGTTCAGATTGGACATTGGGAAAAATGTATTTACCGAAAGGGTTCTCAGGCCCTGGCAGAGGCTGCCCAGGGAGGTGGTGGAGTCTCCATCCCTGGAGGGGTTTAAAAGCCGGGGAGATGAGGTGCTCAGGGATCTGGTTTAGTGGTGGGCAGGGAGGGTTAGACTCAATGATCTCAAAGGTCTTCTCCAACCAAGTGATTCTATGATTCCGACTCTTCCCGTGGCCAGGGAAAAGGAATATTTTGTGCATAGAAAATAAACTGAAAGTACATTTGGCTTTTAATCCGTAACACGACGGACCTGGAGCGTTAGAGGCGCTTCTCTGTTGTACTCGCCGTCATCCTCGTACTGAGTGCTCCGCTGTCCCCGGGACTGACGAAGGCGGAAGCTAAACTGGGTGTCCCCCAGGCCACCTGAGACAGAGAAGGTCACAAATGCTCAGGAAGAAGTTTCAGTAAAGAGAAACCTGGAAACGAGCAAATCTGAAATGCGGACATAAACACGGATGCTGATTAGCAAGGAATTGCAAACCTGAAAATGAAGAGTAGCAGCACGAAAAAAACCTCAAATCCTAGTGTGAGATAGGAAGAACACGCAGCTGAACACAAGAACCGGTGTCATTAATGGCCTCAAGTTGCACCAGGGGAGGTTTAGACCGGCTAGTAGGAAAAATTCCTTCACGGAAAGGGCCTCAAGCACTGGGAGAAACTGCTCAGGGCAGTGGTGGAGGGACAATCCCTGGAGGGGTTTAAAAGTCATGTGGATGTGGTTCTTGGGGACATGGTTTAACGGTGGGGTTGGCAGTGCTGCGTTTACAGCTGGACTTAATGGTTTGAAAGGTCTTTTCCAACCTAAACGAGTCCATGATCCTGTGATTAAGCTAATCCCTGCCAAGGAAACACAGAGACATCGGCCAGTATCATCTACCCTGAGCTCCAGGCACCTCTTCCCATCCACCCTGCTGAAAAACCTCCAAGAAGCCATAATCCCAGGCCACAGAAACTGGTTTTCAGGACAATCCACTGCACAGGAGCTCTGACGAAAGGCCCAGCCAAGGAGCACACCCCAGCTCCTCTCACTGTGCCGCTAACACCCCCAAAAATACTTCCTACAGCAGAAAAAAAGAGAAGCGCTGAGTCCTCCAGAGTCCTCCAGAATCCTCCTCGGTTGGATGGGATGGGCAGGAGTAGGGCTGGGCACCTACAAAAGGCTCAGTTGTGAGGAGAGAGTGAAACACGCTAAGATCATTGAAGAAAAACCCAGGCCAAAGAGACGGAGGCGCTGAGGAGACCCTCCCTTCCCCCCGTTTGCAGATGCGATGCCCTCAAAAGGAGCAAAGACTGGAGTTCGTCTTACGAAGACGCAACTATTAGTGAATCGTTTACATTAATACAAGGGACGTTTAGCCTGAGTGTTTGCTGTGCCCTAAGAAACCAGTGAAAGTGCATAGAATCAAGCCTAAATCTATCAAGCCTAAATCTATCAGGCCTAAATCTATCAGGCCTAAATCTATCAGGCCTAAATCTATCAGGCCTAAATCTATCAGGCCTAAATCTATCAGGCCTAAATCTATCAGGCCTAAATCTATCAGGCCTAAATCTATCAGGCCTAAATCTATCAGGCCTAAATCTATCAGGCCTAAATCTATCAGGCCTAAATCTATCAGGCCTAAATCTATCAGGCCTAAATCTATCAAGCCTAAATCTATCAAGCCTAAATCTATCAGGCCTAAATCTATCAGGCCTAAATCTATCAGGCCTAAATCTATCAGGCCTAAATCTATCAGCCTAAATCTATCAAGCCTAAATCTATCAGGCCTAAATCTATCAGGCCTAAATCTATCAGGCCTAAATCTATCAGGCCTAAATCTATCAAGCCTAGATCTATCAAGCCTAAATCTATCAAGCCTAGATCTATCAAGCCTAGATCTATCAAGCCTAGATCTATCAAGCCTAGATCTATCAAGCCTAGATCTATCAAGCCTAAATCTATCAAGCCTAGATCTATCAAGCCTAGATCTATCAAGCCTAAATCTATCAGGCCTAAATCTATCAGGCCTAAATCTATCAGGCCTAAATCTATCAAGCCTAAATCTATCAGGCCTAAATCTATCAGGCCTAAATCTATCAGGCCTAAATCTATCAAGCCTAAATCTATCAAGTCTAAATCGGCCCCACTCCAGTTTATCCCCATTGCCCCTCGTCCTATCACTCCCAACCATTGTGAACAGCCCCTCCCCAGCTTTCCTGGAGCCCCTTCAGGTGCTGGAAGGTCTCTCTAAGGTCTCCCTGGAGCCTTCTCCTCTCCAGGCTGAACAACCCCAACTCTCCCAGCCTGTCCTCGGACGGGAGGTTCTCCAGCCCTCACATCAACCTTGGAGCCTCCTCTGGCCCTGTTCCCATAGCTCCATCTCCTTCTCCTGCTGAGGATTCCAGCCCTGGCCCCAACCCTCCAGCTGAGGTCTCCCCGAGAGGAGCAGAGGGGACAATCCCCTCCCTCCCTGCTGCCCACGTTCTCTGGATGCAGCCCAGGACATGGTTGGCGAGCACACGTTGGAGGCTCATGTTGAGCTTCTCACTGACCAGCACCCCAAGTCCTTCTCCTCAGGGTTTCTCCATCACATCACCCTCCATCATGTACTGAAATCAGGGATTACACCGACCCAGGTGTAGGACCTTGCACCTGACCTCGTAGAACCTCGTGAGGTTCTCACACCCCCACTTCTCCATTTAACGGCAACAAAGAGGCAGGGCCAGCAGGTGAGACCTACCTGAGTAGGAGTCAGGGAAGGACAAGTAGCAGATACTCGTTTTCTGCAACGAAGAAAACCACACAGTAAGAAACTCTCCATCACGGCTGCCGAGTGTCTTTAAAACAGGAGGAAAAAAGAAATCCTCACCTCTTTCTCTGTTAGCCTGGAGTCATAAGGATATACCAGCTGCAGAGAGACAAGAGCCAAGGAGTCAAACACTGCTCCCATGAGTCCCACATCCATCTGTAAACACCTATTCCATGCAACACATGCATCGTTTTTCCCAAAGTAATGGATCTTACAGAAGGTGCATCCCCGCCGCTGGCAACCTGAACCACCGCAGAACTTGGATTTATCCCAGCTGAGGTGGAGATGGATCGAGCAGCTCAATATCATATTGGGATTTTAACTCAGGAGTCAATATCTCACTGAACCAACAGCTCCACAACCCTCTTCCATACCGATCGCTGACGGGCAAATGTCTCTTTTCTCTAAAGGCAGGAGAGGATTGTGCCAAAGCTGCTTAAATGATGTTGAACTATAACTTACTCATCAAGCTCCAAGCCTAGAAAGGGTTAATATGAAATTCTGCACCTAAATACAAGTTTAAACATCGCCCAAGATTACGTCCAATGTAGAAAGTTGTGGATTTTGCGTCTTTAGAATCACAAAATAGTTTGGGTTGGAAGGGACCTCAAAGTTCACCCAGCTCCGACTCCCCTGCCATGGGCAGGGACACCTCCCACTGGATCAGGGGGATCATATCCCCATCCAACCTGGCTTTGAACATCTCCAGGGATGGAGCAGCCACAGCTTCTCTGCGAAACCTGTTCCAGGGCCTCCTCACCTTCATCAGGAAGAATTCCTTCCTAATGTCTGATCTAAATCTTCCCCATCCCAATTAAAGCCATTCCCCCTTGTCCCATCACTCTAAGCTCTGGGGAAAAGTTCCTCCCCAGCTTTCCTGGAGCCCCTTCAGCTACTGGAAGCTGCTCTAAGGTCTTCCTGGAGCCTTCTCCTCTCCAGGCTGAACAACCCCAACTCTCCCAGCCTGTCCTCGCACGGGAGGTTCTCCAGCCCTCGCATGAGCCTCCTCTGGCCCCGTTCCAACAGCTCCATCTCCTTCTCCTGCTGAGGATTCCAGCCCTGGCCCCAACCCTCCAGCTGAGGTCTCCCCGAGAGGAGCAGAGGGGACAATCCCCTCCCTCCCTGCTGCCCACGTTCTCTGGATGCAGCCCGGGACACGGGGGGTTTCTGGGCTGCGAGCGCACCTTGGGGCTCTTGTGGAGCTTCTCCTCCCCCAGCCCCTCAAGTCCTTCTCCCCAGGGCGGCTCCCATCACATCATCTCCAGACAGGATCGAAACTGAGAATTGCTCCAGCCCAGGTGTAGGTCCTTGCCCTTGTAGAACCTCCTGAGGTCCTCCCAGCCTCACTTCTCCAGTCTGTAACGTGGCTAGTTTGGGTGGCTTTAGATCAACGGATGAGGAAGGAACTAGGACTGAAAGGCCTGGAAAACAGAGCCCTGCTCATCAGAGCTTGGCAGCTCCCAGGCAGTGACTCTGCCTCAGGTCAGCGCGAGTCCTCGGGTTCTGAAATCAGGAGCTCTCCTCAGCGCTTGGTTTTCCGACCAGGCTATAAATAGCAAGGGTGGCAGCGTTCCAGAGCACTGGAAGTTCACGGAGAGAGCGAGCTCGCTTCACTCCAGCAATTCCCCACCGGCTCCTTGGCGAGGTCATCTCATCGGCTTCGGGGAGCGAGCCAAGCGGACAATTAAGAAATCGCGCCGATCAGCCTTCGGTTAAAGCTCCCGTGGAAAAGAAAAGCTACAAAAAGCCAGGAGCAAAATTCTCCGAGCAGTGAAGCGGAGCACGAGGAAGGCTTTGAGATCGATGGAGAAGCGTGACGGGATGCATTTCAGCAACGATGGAGAAGCATGATGGGATGCATTTCAGCAACACCACGGGAGAGGACACCCAGCAACCACACAAAACCCTGGGGCTCTGACTAATGTAACGGTCACGCAGACATTTATTTGGTTAATTCCCATGGAATCGTGGCTAGAGCCAGAACAGAGAACTTGACGTGGGACGCTGACTGCTGGGGAAGCTCAGGAATGTCCCAGTAGCGCGTGTTCTGAGCTGTTTGCAAGGCAGCCAGGCCAGAAGTGGGTGCTGGGGGGGTTCTGCAAGGCAGCCAGGCCAGAAGTGGGTGCTGGGGGGGTTCTGCAAGGCAGCCAGGCCAGAAGTGGGTGCTGGCAGCTCTGAGCCGCTCGGGGAGCCTGAGGTTACAGTGTGCAAATGGTGCACTTGGAGCGGGGAGGAGAGGGAGAGGGAGGGGGGGGAAGGAGAGGGAGGGGGGAAGGAGAGGGAGGGGGGAAGGAGAGGGAGGGGGGAAGGAGAGGGAGGGGGGAAGGAGAGGGAGGGGGGAAAGAGAGGGAGGGGGGAAAGAGAGGGAGGGGGGAAAGAGAGGGAGGGGGGAAGGAGAGGGAGGGGGGAAGGAGAGGGAGGGGGGAAGGAGAGGGAGGGGGGAAGGAGAGGGAGGGGGGAAGGAGAGGGAGGGGGGAAGGAGAGGGAGGGGGGAAGGAGAGGGAGGGGGGAAGGAGAGGGAGGGGGGAAGGAGAGGGAGGGGGGAAGGAGAGGGAGGGGGGAAGGAGGGGGGGGGGAAGAGAGGGAGGGGGGAAAGAGAGGGAGGGGGGAAAGAGAGGGAGGGGGGAAAGAGAGGGAGGGGGGAAAGAGAGGGAGGGGGGAAAGAGAGGGAGGGGGGAAAGAGAGGGAGGGGGGAAAGAGAGGGAGGGGGGAAAGAGAGGGAGGGGGGAAAGAGAGGGAGGGGGGAAAGAGAGGGAGGGGGGAAGGAGAGGGAGGGGGGAAGGAGAGGGAGGGGGGAAGGAGAGGGGGAGGGAAGGAGAGGGAGGGGAGGGAAGGAGAGGGAGGGGAGGGAAGGAGAGGGAGGGGAGGGAGGGGGAGGAGATGGGGGAGAGGGAGGGGGGAGGAGATGGGGGAAGGTGATGGGGGGAGGACACGGAGGGGGGTGACAAGGGAATCGAGAGGAGAGAGAAGAAAAGGAAAAAAAAAGCATCCAAATCAGGCTTAAGTGCTTCTTACGGAGCACAGAGGCACTGACAGACTCCCCCAAAAAATCTGATATGTTTTCAAAGAACACGCCTTATCTCCAGATCACAGAACCACGGGATGGTTTGGGTTGGAAGAGACCTCAAAGCCCATCCCGTTCCAACCCCCTGTCATGGGCAGGGACACCTTCCACTGCATCAAGGGCTCCAAGCTCCATCCAACCCGGCCTTGAACCCCTCCACGGATGGAGCAGCCAGGACTTCCCTGGGCAACCTGTTCCAGGGCCTCCCCACCCTCATGGGAAAAGATTTTTTCCTAAGAGCTCATCTCAATCTCCCCTCTTTCAGCTTCAAACCGTTCCCCCTCGTCCTATCCCTGCACTCCCTGACCAGGAGCCCCCTCCTCAGCTTTCTTGGAGGCCCTCAACCTCTTCTCCATCGTTGCGTCCCCTCCAGTCCAACAGCCCGGCTAGCGCTGCTCTCTTTGGGGAGGGATCACTAGATATTCACCAGATTCAAATCCCAGCCACTAAAACTTTCCAAAAGCAACAGCCAACCCAAAAAGTTGCCTGGGAGGGCTTAGATGCCATCGTTAACCTGCGATGCAACGCGCTCTCCCACTGAGAACGAACTAACGAGCGTGGAGCTGACCCGTGTTCTTGGAAGCAGATCCTGGCACCAAAGCTTCGCTGTTGATAGCGGCCGGGGTGCCGAGGGCTCTGCTGCTCTCATAGCAACACGGAGAATCACAGAATCACCAGGTTGGAAGAGATCCACCAGATCGTCGAGTCCAACCATTCCCACCGATCCCTAAATCATGCTCCTAAGCACCTCATCCACCCTCACCTTAAACACCTCCAGGGACGGTGACTCAACCACCTCCCTGGGCAGACCGTTCCAATGCCTAACCACCCTCTCCGTTAAGAATTTTTTCCTATTCTCAAGGCTAAATCTCCCCTGGCGGAGCTTGAGGCCATTCCCTCTCGTCCTGTCCCCTGTCCCTTGGGAGAAGAGCCCAGCTCCCTCCTCTCCACAACCTCCCCTCAGGTAGTTGTAGAGAGTAATAAGGTCTCCCCTCAGCCTCCTCTTCTCCAGGCTGAACACCCCCAGCTCTCTCAGTCTCTCCTCATAAAATTTGTTCTCCAGCCCCTTCACCAGCTTCGTTGCTCTTCTCTGCACTCGCTCCAGAGCCTCAACATCCTTCTGGTGGTGAGGGGCCCAGAACTGAACACAGGACTCGAGGTGCGGTCTCACCAGGGCCGAGTACAGGGGGAAAAGAACCTCCCTGGACCTGCTGGTCACACCGTTCCTGATCCAAGCCAAGATGCCATTGGCCTTTTTGGCCACCTGGGCCCCTGCTGGCTCATGTTCAGTCGGTTGTCAACCAGCACCCCCAGGTCCTTCTCCTCCTGGCAGCTTTCCAGCCAGGTTTCTCCTAGTTTGTACCTCTGCTTAGAGTTGTTGTGCCCCAAGTGCAGGACCCGGCATTTGGCCTCATTAACCCTCATCCCATTGGTCTCAGCCCATGGATCCAGCCTGTTCAGATCCCTTTGGAGCCTCCCGACCCTCCAGCAGATCCAGCTTCCACCCAGCTTGGTGTCATCTGCAAACTTGCTAAGGGAGGACTTGATGCCTTCATCCAGGTCGTTGATAAAGACACTGAACAGGACTGGACCCAGGACTGAGCCTTGGGGACACCACTTGGAACTGGCCTCCAGCTGGATTTAACCCCATTTCCCATCACCCTCTGGGCCTGGTCAGCCAACCAGTTTTCCACCCAGGAGAGTGTGTGCCTGGCCAGGCCAGAGGTGACAATTTCCGAAGCAGAATGCTGTGAGAAACTGTATCAAAGGCTTTGAAAGAACATCCCAGAAAAGGACTTCTGGCGACTCCGGAGCAAGCCAGCTCCACAAAGAGCCCGTGTTTGGAAGCGTCGCAGCGAACAGGGATATTTCAGAGTGGCAGGGATGCGCTTTCGGTGTCCCGGAGCCAGCGGCACATGAGGAGTTGGAGCGGATGGCCAGGGGCTGGTGGGAAGAGCGGCTCCTGCAGCTGTGAAGGATCATTGGGGTTGTTCAGCCTGGAGAAGAGAAGGCTCCGAGGAGACCTTAGAGCGACCTTCCAGTACCTGAAGGGGCTCCAGGAAAGCTCGGGAGGGACTGTTCCCAAAGGCTTGGAGTGACAGGACAAGAGGCAACGGGGATAAACTGGAGAGGGACAGATTTAGACTACACACAAGGAAGAATTTCTTCACCATGAGAGTGGGGAGGCTCTGGAACTGGTTTCCCAGAGAAGCTGTGGCTGTCCCATCCTGGAAGGGCTCAAGGCCAGGTTGGATGGAGCCTTGGGCAGCCTGATCCAGCGAGAGGAGTCCCTGCCCATGGCACGGGGTGGGAACTGGATGGGCTTTAAGGTCCCTCCCAACCCAAACCATTCTGTGATTCTATGATTCCGTGAAAATCACGGCAGGGCCATCAACCAGGAGCCGCAAACCCTTCAAGGCTCAGATTTATCCCTTCAAACCTAGCTGGGAGGGTGCGCCCAAACCCTTGAGGTCCATGGAAGAAACAGAACCAGGTTGGATGAAGCTTTGAGCGACCAGAGGGAGGCATCACTGCCCATGGCAGCGGCTTGGAACGGGGTGGGCTTTGAGGTCCCCTCCAGCCCAAGCCATTCCATGATTCCTTTGCGAAGCCTTCGCTGCTGTACATTTAAACCTAGAGCCACACCGTGAGAGGGCTGCGCAAGAACACGCGTCACCTGATATTCAGAAACCTGAGCAGCCCCTGAGCAAGGTCCTGGCCACCCCATTCCAGGGGTAATTCCGCCTTCCTTCCCGGCGCCGCTGAAGGATGGACCGCGCACGCTACAAAGACATCAAGAACCCGGCTCCTGCAGAGATTCGGCAGCCAGGGAAGAAGAGAGATGCTTCGTTTGGAAAGAATCCTATACACAGGAAAACCTTCAGGGAAGGGTGACCAGATCTAGGCACAGAAATCCTGCCAGAGCCAGGGCTTTCCCAGAGCCACGAGGAATTCCTCGGGTTGGACCTTCACACACCAACAGTGACGCAGAAGCAACGTGCAAGCTCCACCATGGGTGGTTTCCCTGCCTTCCAAGCGGCTTCGCTGCCAGCCCATGAGGCTGGTAATTCCTCCAGGCTCCTCCAGGAATCCTTACAGCTCCGCCTAAACCTCCGTGCATAAATCACTCGTCAGATGGATACAGGTAGAGCCACAAAACCGCAGACAGCGCTGCTGAGATCTAATCTCAGGCAGCTACACCGAGCCGGCAACGTCCACGGCAAACGTCCCGGGCGCAGGCAGCCAGGAGCGAGGTCCCACACGGCTGGGGGCCATGGATGCAGTGGCTGCACCCAGAAACCTGCATTGTTTGCACCCAGAAATCTGCATTGTTCGCACAAAGAAACCTGCAGTTGAGAGTCAAAGTCGTACAACTCCTTCTCCTCGACTGTGGAAATCAGGCTGCTCGGAGAGAAGCCACAGAGATCAGAACCCAGTTAAAACCAACCGGGGCAATAGATGGAAACAGGGAACGAGCAGGAAGACAATGACTCTGGCCTGGCCAGAACAATCTCCTGGGTGGAAAACTGGTTGGATGGAGGGTGCAGAGAGTGGTGGGAGATGGAGTGAACTCCAGCTGGAGGCCAGTGACAAGTGGTGTCCCCAGGGCTCAGCGCTGGGTCCTGGTCAGTGTCTTTATCAATGACCTGGATGAAGGCATCGAGGGCACCCAGAGCAAATTTGGAGATGACACTGAGCTGGGTGGGAGCTGGATCTGCTGGAGGCTTGGGAGGCTCCAAAGGGATCGGAACAGGCTGGATCCGTGGGCTGAGACCAACGGGATGAGGGTTAACGAGGCCAAACGGCGGGTCCTGCCCTTGGGGCACAACAACCCTGGGCAGCTCCAGCCTAGGAGAAGCCTGGAAAGTACCTGGAGGAGAAGGACCTGGGGGGGTTGGTTGGACAGGAGCCAGCAGGGGCCCAGGGGGCCAAGAGCATCTTGGCTTGGAGCAGCCCCGGCGTGACCAGCAGGGCCAGGGAGGTTCTTCTCCCTCTGGCCTGGGCCCTGGGGAGGCCGCTCCTCGAATCCTGGGGTCAGTGCTGGTTCCTCCCCACCAGAAGGATGTTGAGGCTCTGGAGCGAGTGCCGAGAAGAGCAACGAAGCTGGGGAAGGGGCTGGAGAACAAGCCTGAGGGCCCTGGGGGTGTTTATCCTGGAGAAAAGGAGGCTGAGGGGAGAGCTCATTGCTCTCTGCAACTCCCTGAGAGGAAGTTGTGGAGAGGAGGGAGCTGGGTTCTTCTCCCAAGAGACAGGGGACAGGACGAGAGGGAATAACATGGGTTAGTGATTGATGGGAATGGTTGGACTCCATGATCCAGTGGGTCTTTTCCAACCCGGTGATTCTATGAATCCCTTTCACTGCTGGCTACAGTGACATCTACCCTTTTGCAGACTCCTGGAATGATTTCCCTTGGAATTCCCCCATTAGATAGAAACAGCTTTGACTTTTTTATTTTCCTGACCCTATCAAGAACGGAATACAGGATCCGTATCACACAGAGCCCTGCCCTTGCCCAAACCCTTCGCTCAGAGACAAAAATCCACAACAGAAAACAAAAGGCAAAGCGACGGACGGGCTGTGTCATCACTCAGGTCGGAGGTTGAGATGTTCCCAGTCGTTTATGCCACATGAGAAACATTTTTCCCATCAATACTTCCGTAGAAAAAGGGAGGAAAGGCAGAAAAAGCAGAGAAAACCCTTTCTGGGAATTAACAGATCACATTCCTGCACGTCCAGATCCCGAAGTCCCCTCTTTAGAAAGACAGACAGGTACTAAAATTGTTAAGAAAGCACCTTTATAGCTACAGGTTAAAGCACACCTATGAAGCATTGATAAATGCTAATTATTATCCTAACATTCCTATCTTTTCCGGGGCACATCAGGTCTGGTTTTGCAGGAAGGAGTACAGAGCGTGCGAAACTGTGGTCTCCACCAGTGGGTTTTATTTATTTTCAGGCTTCACAAGGAACACGGCCAGTATTTAAGGGAACGGAGCAATCTCTGCCGCTTCCCTTCGGAAGCTTCAGCCCAACGGAAAGCCTCAATCCTCTGCTGAACAGCTTTAATCTCCTCACACGCAGGCAAAGCGAGGGGCACTCCCCCCAGTTCCACTGCAAATGTCACAGAATTTATGGTAATGCCCTAGGGCCAGGATAATCCACATGGATCTGGTGCCTTCATATTGCGTTTTCTGGGAACACCACCAGCCCTGGGTATCTGACTCCCTTCAAATCCTCTTGCAGGGCATCTTCCAGGGAACAGGGGAAAAACTCTTCCAGTCCTCTTGCTCCCTGTTCACCCTCTCCGAACCTGGATGATCCCACCAGTCCTCCCAGCATGCCTCTGACAGACGAGTTCTCAAGCCAACAAAGCTGCTCAGCCTCCCACTCCACCGCACCCCATTTATTTCCCCAGTGCTTCCCACTTCTTACCCTGCTCTCATCTTCCATCCCCTTCACCGTCCTGCGACATCCACCTCCTGACCCCTTCCTTATCACTGTCCTGCGCATCCAGCTCCCGACTCCTTCCTTATCACCATCCGGCGCATCCACCTCCCGACTCCTTCCTTATCACCATCCTGCGACATCCACCTCCCGACTCCTTCCTTATCACCGTCCTGTGACATCCAGCTCCTGATTCCTTCCTTATCACCATCCTGCGACATCCAGCTCCTGATTCCTTCCTTATCACCATCCTGCGACATCCAGCTCCTGATTCCTTCCTTATCACCGTCCTGTGACATCCAGCTCCCGACTCCTTCCTTATCACCATCCTGCTACATCCACCTCCCGACTCCTTCCTTATCACCGTCCTGTGACATCCACCTCCCGACTCCTTCCTTATCACCGTCCTGTGACATCCAGCTCCCAACTCCTTCCTTATCACCATCCTGTGACATCCAGCTCCTGATTCCTTCCTTATCACCGTCCTGCGACATCCAGCTCCTGATTCCTTCCTTAAAACCATCCTGCTACATCCACCTCCCGACTCCTTCCTTATCACCGTCCTGTGACATCCACCTCCCGACTCCTTCCTTATCACCATCCTGCGACATCCACCTCCCGACTCCTTCCTTATCACCATCCTGCGACATCCAGCTCCCGACTCCTTCCTTATCACCATCCTGTGACATCCAGCTCCTGATTCCTTCCTTATCACCATCCTGCGACATCCAGCTCCTGATTCCTTCCTTATCACCATCCTGCGACATCCACCTCCCGACTCCTTCCTTATCACCATCCTGCGACATCCAGTTCCTAATTCCTTCCTTATCACCATCCTGTGACATCCAGCTCCCGACTCCTTCCTTATCACCATCCTGCGACATCCAGCTCCCAATTCCTTCCTTATCACCATCCTGTGACATCCAGCTCCCGACTCCTTCCTTATCACCATCCTGCGACATCCAGCTCCTGATTCCTTCCTTATCACCATCCTGCGACATCCAGCTCCCAACTCCTTCCTTATCACCGTCCTGTGACATCCAGCTCCCAACTCCTTCCTTATCACCATCCTGTGACATCCAGCTCCCGACTCCTTCCTTATCACCGTCCTGTGACATCCACCTCCCGACTCCTTCCTTATCACCATCCTGCGACATCCAGCTCCCAACTCCTTCCTTATCACCATCCTGCGACATCCAGCTCCCGACTCCTTCCTTATCACCATCCTGTGACATCCAGCTCCTGATTCCTTCCTTATCACCATC
Source organism: Clamator glandarius (assembly GCA_033459285.1). NCBI lineage: Eukaryota > Metazoa > Chordata > Aves > Cuculiformes > Cuculidae > Clamator > Clamator glandarius. The sequence continues at coordinate 1,120,735 of JAUNZM010000577.1, forward strand.
CTGTGACATCCAGCTCCCGATTCCTTCCTTATCACCATCCTGCGACATCCAGCTCCTGATTCCTTCCTTATCACCATCCTGCGACATCCAGCTCCCGACTCCTTCCTTATCACCGTCCTGCGACATCCAGTTCCTAATTCCTTCCTTATCACCATCCTGTGACATCCAGCTCCCGACTCCTTCCTTATCACCATCCTGCGACATCCAGCTCCCAATTCCTTCCTTATCACCTTCCTGCGACATCCACCTCCCAACCCCTTTCTTATCACCATCCTGTGATACCCAGCTCCTGACTCCTTCCTCAATATCTTCCTGCAACATCCACCTCCCGACTCCTTCCCCATCACTGACCGGCGACATCCAGCTCTCCCCCCGCCCCTGCACCCCCTTCTCCCCCAGATTCTCCCTAGTCCTCCCTTTGCCCCTCCTCACCTCCTTTCCTCCCTCTTGGCCCCCCTTCTCCCCACAACCTCCCACTCCCCCTTCTCCCTCAGACCCTGCCTGGTCCCTCCTGCCCCCTGCACCTCCCGTTCCCCCCGTCCCCGCCTGCCTCTCCTCCTTCTCCCCTAGACCCTGCCTGGCTGCCCCATCCCGCCGTCCCCATTCCCCCACCTTCTCCGTCCCACCAGACCCCTCACTCCCTTCCCACCACACACCTTTCCCCTCCACACGCTGCCTGCTTCCCCTGTTCCTCTCCTTCCCCCTTTGTCCCTCCTTCCCCCACATCCCACCTGCTCCCCTCATCCCTCCTGTTCCTCCTTTCCCCGCCCTTGTCCTTCTTCCTCCCTTTTCCCTCTGCGCCCCACCAGCTCCCCCCACTCCTCCCTTTCGCCCCTCTTCCCCCATATCCCCCCACCCTGCCTGCCCCCCCACCCTGCCCTTGCTCTTCTTTCCCCCCTTTCTCCCCATTTCCTTCTCTTCCCCCCTTTCCCCTTTTTCCCTCTGCATCTCCCTGCTCCCCCCTCGCTCCTCTTCCCCCTTCCCCTCCTTTCACTGTTAACCCCACTAGCTCCCCCCATTCCTCCCCTTCTCCCCCCGTTTCCCCTTTACCCTCCCTACTCCCTCTACCCCCCACTTCCTCCTCTTCCCCCCTTCTCCCTCTTTCCTCCCACACCCTCCCTGCTCCCCCATTCTCCCCCTTCCCTTCTTTTCCTCCTTTTACCCCTTTTCTCTATTCACCCCATCAGCTCCCCCACTTCTCCCCCCATTCCCCCCTCACCCTCCCAGCTCCCCCTACCCCCTCCTTGTTCCTCTTTCCCCCCTTTCCTCCTCTCCCTCCTCTTTGCCCCAACACCCTCCCTGCTCCCCCATTCTCCCCCTTCCCTCCTTTTCCTCCTCTTCCCCCTTTTCTCTATTCACCCCATCAGCTCCCCCATTTCTCCCCTCTCCCCCCATTCCTCCTCACCCTCCCAGCTCCCCGTACCCCCCTCCTTGTTCCTCTGCCCCCCCTTTCCCCCCTTCTCCTTCTTTCCCCCCACACCCTCCCTGCTCCCCCATTCTCCCCCTTCCCCCCTTTTCCCCCTTTTCTCTATTTTCCCCACCAGCTCCCCCATTTCTCCCCTCTCCCCCCATTTCCCCCTCACCCTCCCTGCTCCCCCTACCCCCTCCTCGTTCCTCTTTCCTCTCTTTCCTCCCCTTCCCCCTCTTTCCCTCCACACCCTCCCTGCTCCCCCATTCTCCCCCTTCCCCCCTTTTCCTCCTCTTCCCCCCCTTTCACTCTTTCTCCCACCAGCTCCCCCCGTTCCCCCGCTTCCCGCTCCCGGTGCGTCACCTCCATGGCCTGTCCCAGCTCCAGGTCGAAGGTCACCACGCAGACACACTCGAGCCACGCCGAGAACCGGGCCCAGGGCAGCGGCGACGAAGAAGACGACGAGGCGGGACCGGGACCGGGGGCTGCGGGCCGGCGGGGCCGGGGCTCGGCCCGGCTCAGCGCGTCCATGGCAGCGCCCGCACCGGCCCCGCAGCGCCCCCTACGGGCCGGGAGGGCCCCGGTGGTCACAGCGCCCCCTATAGGCCGGGAGGCCCACAGCGACCCCTACGGGCCGGGAGGGCCCGGTGGTCACAGCGCCCCCTATAGGCCGGGAGGCCCACAGCGACCCCTACGGGCCGGGAGGGCCCCGGTGGCCACAGCGCCCCCTATAGGCCGGGAGGCCCACAGCGACCCCTACGGGCCGGCAGGCCCACAGCGCCCCCTATAGGCCGGGAGGGCCACAGCGCCCCCTATGGGACGGGAGGTCCCACGCTGCGCCCTGCCTTGATCTCGACTCACAGCGCCCCCTATGGGCCCGGGGGTCCCACGCTGCTCGCCGCCCCTTCACTGTCTTGGCTCCACCTAGAATCGTGGAATAGTTTGGGTTGGAAGGGAACTTAAAGATCATCCGCTTCCAACCCCCCTGATGTGGCCACTAGGCCTTCAGCTCACTCCCCTCCACCTCACGACTCAGCAAAGCAGCAGCTCTCTTAACCGGCTTCAAGGGGGTGTGATAAGGAATCATAGAATCATAGAATAGTTTGGGTTGGAAGGGACCTTAAAGCCCATCCAGTTCCACCCCTGCCCTGGGCAGGGACACCTCCCACTGGATCAGGGGCTCCAAGCCCCATCCAACGTGGCCTTGAACCCCTCCAGGGATGGGGCAGCCACAGCTTCCCTGGGAAACCTGGGCCAGGGTCTCATCACCCTCATCATGAAGAAATTCCTCCTGATGTCCAGACTAAACCCACCCCTCTCCAGTTTCCCCCTCATCCCATCACTTCAAGCCGTTGTGAACAGCCCCTCCCCAGCTTTCCTGGAGCCCCTTCAGGTACTGGAAGGTCTCTCTAAGTTCTCCTCGGAGCCTTCTCGTCTCCAGGCCCAACTCTCCCAGCCTGTCCTCGTACGGGAGGTTCTCCAGCCCTCCCATCATCCTTGTAGCCACCTCTGGCCCCGTTCCAGCAGCTCCATCTCCTTCTCCTGCTGAGGATTCCAGCCCTGGCCCCAACCCTCCAGCTGAGGTCTCCCCGAGAGGAGCAGAGGGGACAATCCCCTCCCTCCCTCCTGCCCACGTTCTTTGGGTGCAGCCCAGGACAACGGGGGGTTTCTGGGCTGCGAGCGCATGTTCCCAGCTTGCGGAGCTTCTCATCAATCAGATCTCCAAGTCCTTCACCTCCAGGCAGCTCTCGGCCGTATCGTCCCCCATCGGCAGGTAGGTCCCACACAGCCCGTTGCACTGTCCTTGCCACAGATTCATGGAATGGTTTGAGTTGAAAGGTACCTCAAAGCCCATCCAGTTCCAAGCTCCCTGTGATGGGCAGGGACACCTCCCACTGGATCAGGGGCTCCAAGCCCCATCCAACCCGGCCTTGAACCCCTCCAGCGATGGGGCAGCCGAGTCCATCCCATGGGCTCACAGTGGCTGACGGTTCTATGCCAGCTGCTGGGCTCTGCCCCTGGGCTCACGGTGGCCACCAGACTCGCCCCTGGGCTTGGGGAAGTCGCTGACCTTGTCCCGTGGGCTCACGGTGGCCGCTGGACCTGACCCAGGGGCTCAGGTGGGCTGGGAGTGGTGTGGGTTGGCTGCTGGTGAGGGGCTGGAAGGTGCCCAGCAGATCCCTGCTTCGTGCTGGGAGGCAGACGGCAGCCAAAGTAAACGGCCAAGGGTGACCCGGGGCCGTAACGACCTCGGTTGTGTTGGATTTAAGGCACGTGAACCCTGTGGCACAAGCTGCTTCCCTCAGCTCCCGGGGCAGGAGGACACTGCGTCCAAAGCCGTGGGACCAGCAGGGCGAGGGAGAGGACTCTGCTCTCTGTTCCCCTCTGGTGAGACCAAACCTGGGGTCCTGTGTCCAGTTTTGGAGTCCTGAGCACACGAAGGACATGGAGCTGTTGAATCGAGTCCAGAGGAGGCCACCGAGATGATCTGAGGCCTGGAGAACCTCAGCCCTGAGGACAGGCTGGGAGAGTTGGTGTTATCCAGCCTGAAGAAGAGGAGGCTGTGGGGAGACCTCAGAGCAGCTTCCAGTACGGAAAGGGTCTCCAGGAAAGCTGGGAAGGGGCTCTTGATCAGGGAGGGCAGGGATGGGACAAGTTGGAATGGTTTTAAGTTGAAAGAGGGGACATTGAAGTGAGATCTTGGGAAGAAATATTTTCCTGTGAGGGTTGGGAGGCCCTGGTTGCCCGGAGAAATCATGGTGTGAGGGAACGTCTCCATCACAAACCTCCCCAGGGGCACAGGAGAAGCTCAGCGCCCACCTGCGTGAGTCCAGGCTGCTGCAGGTTCCCCTCCTTCCCCTTTCTCCTCGCAGGGCCCTCAGCGTTCATCGGCTCCGGGGCCAAGCCCGGCTGAGCAGCAGCCTGGAAATAAATCGGAACAAAAAGGGAGAGGGTTTTCACCAAACCCTCAGGAAAACTGCCACAGAACTGTCTTTTATTCCTAGTATTGAAGCATTTCCTAGATCATAGAACCATGGAATGTGTTGGGTTGGAAGGGACCTCAAAGCCCAGCCAGTTCCAACCCCATGTCATCAGCAGGGACACCTCCCACTGGATCAGGTTCCTCCAAGCCCCATCCAACCTGGCCTTGAACACCTGCAGGGATGGGGCAACCACCACTGCTCTGGGCAACCTGAGCCAGGGTCTCACCACTCTCATGGTGAAGAAATTCCTCCTCCTGTCCAGTCTAACTCTGCCCCTCTCCAGTTTATCCCCATTGCTCCTCGTCCCATCCCCACAAGCCTTTGGGAACAGCCCCTCCCCAGCTTTCCTGGAGCCCCTGCAGGTGCTGGAAGCTGCTCTAAGGTCTCCTCGGACCCTTCTCCTCTCCAGGCTGAACAACCCCAACTCTCCCAGCCTGGCCTCGCACGGGAGGTTCTCCAGCCCTCGCATCATCCTTGGAGCCTCCTCTGGCCCCGTTCCAGCAGCTCCATCTCCTTCTCCTGCTGAGGATTCCAGCCCTGGCCCCAACCCTCCAGCTGAGGTCTCCCCGAGAGGAGCAGAGGGGACAATCCCCTCCCTCCCTGCTGCCCACGTTCTCTGGATGCAGCCCAGGACACGGGGGGTTTCTGGGCTCCGAGCGCACCTTGGGGCTCCTGGGGAGCTTCTCCTCCCCCAGCCCCTCAAGTCCTTCTCCTCAGAGCGGCTCGCATCACACCATCCCCTGCCTGGATTGAACCTGTGGATTGTCCTCACCCAGGTGTAGGACCTTGCCCTTGTCCTTGTTGACCCTCCTGAGGTTCTCCCAGCCCCGCTTCTCCAGCCCGTCCAGGTCCCTCTGGATCCATCCCGTCCTTCTGGCGTGACAACTGCACCACTCAGCTTGGTGTCATCTGCAAACTTGCTGAGGGTGCCCTCAAACTTGCTGAGCAATGGACAGGTACGGTTGGAGCTGATGATCTCAATGGTCTTTCCCAACCTAACGATTCTGTGATTCTATTTCAACGCTGCAGTTGATTCTTTGTGTTGGACACTCCTCGCGGTTCAACCACCGTTCAGCCCTGACGAGGAGACCGCGTCGCCTGTGCATGAAGGAACAAACCCCGCGAGGGTGAGGGGTGATGGTGGTTAGCACAACATGTGATGGTCCTGCCGCATCGTTAACTTAACGACGGTGACGCTGCTGTTGGGAAAACAACAGCCCGTGTGGCTGCTGTGTCGTAACACAGGATATTTGAGGGAAAGCGAGCGTTTGATCCTGACTCTGATATCTCCTGATAATTCACGCAGGCTGAGGACATGCCCCAGAGTAGTTTTGGTTCAACGTTGTCAAAACACAAGAGCTTTTATAATTCGTTTCATAGAATCACAGAATAGTTTGGGTTGGAAGGGACCTTCAAGATCATCCAGTTCCACCTCCGGCCCTGGGCAGGGACACCTCCCACTGGATCAGGGTGATCAAAGCCCCATCCAGCCTGGTGTTCAACACCTCCAGGGATGGGGCAGCCACAGCTTCCCTGGGAAACCTGTTCTAGTGCCTCACTACTCTTATCGTGAAGAAATTCCTCCTCGTGTCCAGTCTAAATCTGCCCCTCTCCAATTTATCCCCATTCCACTTTATACCATTTCTTCAGTTTGTCTTAAAGCGGTACCGAGGAGGACGTTCAGCCCACGTTTCTGGCCAGCTCTGCAGCCCTTCTGCGAGGAGCGTGGAGGTGCTGGTCCTCTGCTCCTTCAGAGAAAGCTGCAAAGCTTTCAGAAACAGCGTGGCCAGAAGGTCCAGGGAGGTTCTTCTCCCTCTGGCCTCGGCCCTGGGGAGGCCGCTCCTCGAATCCTGGGGTCAGTGCTGGTTCCTCCCCAGCAGAAGGATGTTGAGGCTCTGGAGCGAGTGCAGAGAAGAGCAACGAAGCTGGGGAAGGGGCTGGAGAAGAAGCCTGAGGGCCCTGGGGGTGTTTAGCCTGGAGAAGAGGAGGCTGAGGGGAGAGCTCGTTGCTCTCTGCAACTCCCTGAGAGGAGGTTGTGGAGAGGAGGGAGCTGGGCTCTTCTCCCCAGGGACAGGGGACAGGACGAGAGGGAATGGCCTCAATCTCCACCAGGGGAGGCTCAGGATGGACAGCAGGATGAAATATTTCCCGGGAAGGGTGATTGGTCCCTGTCAGAGGCTGCCCAGGGAGGGGGTTGAGTCCCCTTCCCTGGAGGGGTTTAAGGGCCGGGTGGACGAGGTGCTGAGGGACACGGGTTAGAGATTGATGGGAATGGTTGGACTCCATGATCCGGTGGGTCTCTTCCAACCTGGTGATTCTACGATTCAAAGATTCTACGATTCTATGAAAGGATTGTTCTTTCCAAGAGAAGAATTTAATCCGCCCGCCGTGGAGGGCTGGGTCTTTCCGAGCTTCAGTTTCTTTCCCGCAGCCCCAGGGTCTCTGCCTTTTGTGCTCCGGGGCCGTATTTGGGCACTGAAGGTCCTGCAGAACTCCAGAACGTTGCCGAGCTGGTCTTCTCCGTCCTCGCTGGAGTTGCTGGGCCGGCGTGTTGCTGTTGCGCAGCTCCTAAGCAACCCCAGTAAATAGAACATTTCGCAACCCTTCCCACCGCCGTTGCTACACTTTCATCTATAATTATCTTCTGCATCAGAGCTCTCCGGAGCGACCAGCCCACCCGATTTCGCAGGGTATTTTGCGTTCCGCTCCAGCTTCCCTGCTTTTTCCTCGCGTTCCCCGTCGGGAGAATATTCCTTGGCCATAAGGAGAAGCAGATCTTCCCTGCAGACCAGAAGAACGTGCCGTGCGCTGCAAGCCAAGAGCAGCTCGCTCGCCAGCCTCCCTCCCTCGTTGCCGTTTATAGATTCTGGGTACTCGTCGTTTGAACGAGGCTTTTAGAACTTGCCCCGAAAGGCAGCCAAATATAATCCTCGGTGGTTGGAAAGCCCAATAAACAAATTTGAGTTGGGAAAGGAGCCTGGGACTCCGGCAGAAGGAAGGAAAGAGTTTTCCCCTCCTCCCTTCAGGAATGAATGCCAGAAGCGGCGCTTGGCGACCCTGCGCTACCGTCTGTTCTAGGCACTCGATCGCACTTGGTTTCTAAGCCAGGAATAGAGCCCAGCATTCCTGAGCCTCCACATCCTATTTCTGGCCACGCAGCCTCCTAGCAAACGACGTGCCTGATCTCACTCCGGGCTTGAATCGGAGCAAGGCTCCAGCTCATTCCTTGCACTCCTGAAGTTGAGGAGCTGTGCTCAGGGTCTGAAACCCAAAATACTCAAGACTGAAGGGGCTGAGGGCACCAGGCTCCAAGCTCTGCCTAAGCTGTCCCTGCAGGGATCCTTGGATCGTAATTCCTGGTTTTATGCTTTTCCACCAACCTTCAAATGCAGAGTCAAAGCTTCCTTAGATCAGGGTTGAATGCTCCAAAGAAAGGGATGAACCCTCGCTGGTCGTCCAGCTACTCACACAGCGAAGCATCGTTTCATATAGAATCATAGAATCACCAGGTTGGGAAAGACCCACGGGATCGTGGAGTCCAACCATTCCCATCAATCTCTAACCCATGTCCCTCAGCACCTCGTCCACCCGTCCCTTGAACCCCTCCAGGGAAGGCGACTCAACCCCCTGGTGCTTGATGTGGGAACCAAGTCATTGAGTTGACGAAGGGCAGCTTTCCCGTTCCACAGTGGATGGTAACGAAGAGTTTGGGTTGATTGTGTCCCGAATGGAAAGTCACGCTCAGCGCTGAGACAGAGGGGGAGACGCTGTTGGCCTGTGTGAGCATCATGAGGTTCAACAAGTCTTACATCTGGGTTGGGGCAATCCACGCTTTCGATACAGGCTGAGGGATGATGTGATTGAGAGCAGCCCTGAGGAGAAGGACTTGGTTGATGAGAAGCTCCACAGGAGCCACAAGGTGCGCTCACAGCCCAGAACCCCCTCGTGTCCTGGGCTGCATCCAGAGAACGTGGGCAGGAGGGAGGGAGGGGATTGTCCCCTCTGCTCCTCTCGGGGAGACCTCAGCTGGAGGGTTGGGGCAAGGGCTGGAATCCTCAGCAGGAGAAGGAGATGGAGCTGTTGGAACGGGGCCAGAGGAGGCTCCGAGGATGATCAGAGGGTCCGTCTTTGAGCAGCCTAGTTCACTGGGACGTGTCCCTGCCCATGGCAGGGGAGTAAAACTGGAAGATCTTTAAAGTGCCATTCAACTCAAACCATTCCATTCTATGATTCTAGCACAACAGAAACTTCTCCAGAAAGGGACTGCCTCGCACAGCTTTACAGTAAAGTTCCAAAGGGGTTTTACCATTTTGTACTAAGTCAGATCTTCGATCCCACCAGGTAACCAAAACATGAATTTACACCTAAATCCTAACGTCAGGGAACAGGAGTGAGCTTGGCTCTACATGTGGCGGTTGCCATCAGTCTGGTTTCCAAAGCCACGCGGAAGGAAGATGAAGAATCAGAGAATCACAGAATCACTAGGTTGGAAAGGACCCACCGGATCATGGAGTCCAACCATTCCCATCAATCTCTAACCCGTGTCCCTCAGCACCTCGTCCACCCGGCCCTTAAACCCCTCCAGGGAAGGGGACTCAACCCCCTCCCTGGGCAGCCTCTGCCAGGGACCAATCACCCTTCCCGGGAAATATTTCATCCTGCTGTCCATCCTGAGCCTCCCCTGGTGGAGCTTGAGGCCATTCCCTCTCGTCCTGTCCCCTGTCCCTTGGGAGAAGAGCCCAGCTCCCTCCTCTCCACAACCTCCTGTGCCAAAACGTCTTGGGGAGCAGGAGTTTGGCCAAGAGCTCAGGGAGAGCAAAGCTGCCATCGTGCCAATTGGTGTTGTTGCACGTATTGTTGGCTCAAACAATAATGGATGGGGACAACTTGGAGAAAATCCAAACCGTGCGAGCAGCCAGCACAACGACGCGGTCTTGCAAGTGCTCGAGAAGCACTGAGTTTGCTGGCTGGTGTGGATGAGGAGAGCCTGTGCTGCGATCGCACTCCCGCCCTGCTCCCAAAGCTGCAGTGTGGTACGAGCAGCATCTCCAACTTGGCTTTGGGTGGGTTGGCAACCGAGAGATCTGTGTGAGGCTCCTCACCAGCCAGGCTGGTGAACAGCATGGAATTGTGGAATGGGCTGGGTTGGGAGGGACCTTAAAGATCATCCAGTTCCAAGCCTCCTGCCATGGGCAGGGACACCTCCCACTGGATCAGGGGGATCAAAGCCCCATCCAACCTGGCCTTGAACCCCTCCAGGGATGGAGCAGACACAGCTTCTCTGGGAAACCTGTTCCAGGGCTTCACCAGCCTCATAGTGAAGAAATTCCTCCTGATGTCCAGTCTAACTCTGCCCCTCTCCAGTTTATCCCCATTGCCCCTCGTCCCATCCCCACAAGCCTTTGGGAACAGCCCCTCCCCAGCTTTCCTGGAGCCCCTGCAGGTGCTGGAAGGTCTCTCTAAGGTCTCCTCGGAGCCTTCTCCTCTCCAGGCTGAACAACCCCAACTCTCCCAGCCTGGCCTCGCACGGGAGGTTCTCCAGCCCTCCCATCATCCTTGGAGCCTCCTCTGGCCCCGTTCCAACAGCTCCATCTCCTTCTCCTGCTGAGGATTCCAGCCCTGGCCCCAACCCTCCAGCTGAGGTCTCCCCAGAGAGGAGCAGAGGGGACAATCTCCTCCCTCCCTGCTGCCCACGTTCTCTGGATGCAGCCCGGGACACGGGGGGTTTCTGGGCTGTGAGCGCACCTTGTGGCTCTTGAGGAGCTTCTCCTCCCCCCAGAACCCCAAGTCCTTCTCCTCAGAGCTGCTCCCATCACATCATCCCCCATCGTGGACTGAAACCAGGGATGGCCCCAACCCAGGTGTCGGATCTTGGCCCTTGGCCTGGTGGAAGCTCAGGAGTGTCTCTTAGCCCCCCCCAGTCACAGCCCCAGTGGCCACGCCCGCTCCAAATATGACCACGCCCACCACTGACAGACCACGCCCACACAGGTGCCCCCTCCCCAGGCCCGGCCCACCCCACCTCCCCTTTACCCTTGAGGCCCCCTTCCCATTCAGGCCCCGCCCCTTCTCACCAGGCTCCACCCACCTCAGTTAGCCCCATCAAGCTATCTTAGCCACGCCCATAAGCCTTAACCACGCCCCTTTATAGCCTCGCCCAATCATCTTAGCCATCCTGGCCACGCCCCTTTCCTGACCTCACCCAATGACAGCAGCCACTTCCTTGCTTGACCCCGCCCCCTCGAACGGCCAGTTCCCAAAATGGCTCCGCCCGTCTGACCACGCCCCTTCCTGCTCCGCTAATCACTTAAACCGCTTCCCCTCATGGCCACGCCCCCTTCCTCACCCCGCCCAATCATATAATTGACGTTCCCGTATGTCTCCGCCCACTCAGCTATGCCACGCCCCCTCCAGTTCCCTGTCCAATCATCTAACCCACTTCCTCGCTTGGCCACGCCCCTCCCTGGCTCCACCTAATCGTTTTAGCCCCTTCTCCCCGTTGGCCCCGACCCCTCCCTGGCCCTGCCCATTGACTTTCCCATCTGGCTCCGCCCACTCAGCTCGGCCACGCCCCCTCCGCCGACCTGTCCAATTATATAATCCACTTCTCTGCCTGGCCACGCCCCCTCCCTGGCCCCGCCCAATTATTTTAGCCCCTTCTCCCGCTTGACTCCTTCCCCCGCTTGGCCCCGCCCTATTATTTTAGCCTCTCCCTCCTTGGCCCCGCCCCCCGACCCCGCCCAATCATTTTAGCCCCTTCTCCCCTTGGACCCGCCCCGTCCCTGGCCCCGCCCAATCGTTTTAGCCCCTTCCCCTCTTGGCCCCGCCCCTTCCTCGTTTCGCCCAATCAAAGTCTCCCCTTTCCCCGCTTGGCCCCGCCCCCTCTCTGGCCTCGCCCCCTCGTTTTAGCCCCGCCCCCGCCCCCCCGCGCGGCTCTGGGCAGCAGCGGGGCCGCCGCCATTTTGGAGGCGCCGCGATCGCCCGCCGCCCGCTGTCAGCGCAGCCCCCGGCGCCGCCCGCCCCGCCCGGGACGCGGCCCATGCCCGCCGCTCCGCCGGCCCTCGCAGCCAGGCACGGCGCCGCGGGGCGGACGGCAGCCCCGCGCCCGCACCAGGTGAGACCCGCGCCCCCCCCGGGCCCCGCGAGCTGTCACCGGCCGCCCGCCCACACGCACCGGGAACGGAGACGGGGCGTGAGGCGAGCCGAGCGCCGACCGTGACGGGCTGCGACGGGGAACGGGGCCTGCCGCGCTGAGGCGGCCGAGCGCGGCCTCCGGCGGGGCCTGGGCCGCAGGCACCCCGGGCACCGGTAGCGCCCGGTAACCGGCCCCGCTGGGCCGCCCCGGCGCACCGGGACCCCCGGAACGTTCGGTGTCCGGCCTCATTGGGCCGCCCCGGGGCACCGGGACCCCCGGAACGTTCGGTGCTGGGTCCCGCTGGGCCACCCCGGGACCCCCGGTCCCCATCCGTGTATTGCTGCTCGGGGTCTGGGGATGCCTGGAGCCCGGGAGCTATTGATCACCGGCCCCGTTCCACTGCCTGGATCCCCCTGGATCCCGGGAGCAGTCGATCTTTGCCCCCGTTCCGCTGCCTGGATCCCCCTGGATCCCGGGAGCTGTCGGTCACCGGCCCCATTCCACTGCCTGGATCCCCCTGGATCCTCGGAGCTGTCAGTCACCAGCCCCATTCCACTGCCTGGATCCCCCTGGATCCCGGGAGCTGTTGGTCACCGGCCCCGTTCCGCTGCCTGGATCCCCCTGGATCCTGGGACCAGTCGATCTTTGCCCCCTTTCCGCTGCCTCGATCCCAGGAGCTGTTGATCACCAGCCCCGTTCCATTGCCTGGATCCCCCTGGATCCTGGGAGCTGTCGGTCACCGGCCTTGTTCTGCTGCCTGGATTCCCCTGGATCCCCGGAGCTGTCGGTCACCAGCCCCATCCCACTGCCTGGATCCCCCTGGATCCCAGGAGCTGTTGATCACCAGCCCTGTTCTGCTGCCTGGATGCCCCTGGATCCCAGGAGCTGTTGATCACCAGCCCTGTTCTGCTGCCTGGATGCCCCTGGATCCCAGGAGCTGTTGATCACCTGCCCGATCCCACTGCCTGTATCTCCCTGGATCCCAGGACCGGTCGATCACCGGTTCCACTGCCTGGATCCCGGTTGCCGTGGATCTTTGCCTCCGTTCCCCTCTCTGCGCCTCAGGCCTGCGTTCCGCTCCCCCTGCCTGCGTTCCCCATTTCCAGCCCAGCCCAGTTGGGTTTCAGGGCTCCGATTCCGAGTTCTTCCCTGGCCCCGGGGTTACCTCGCGCTTTCTACTCGTTTCAGGGCTGCTTTGTTGGGGTTTTGGGGGGCTCGCCCCACCGGGCCGGCCGTGGGGAGCAGGGGGAAGCCACGAAGCGTGGGCTGCAGCCGCACAGGGCATCGTTGCCACCTGCATCCTAACAGGAGACCTCTTCCCGCGCCCGACCCGGAGACCTTGGATCAAAATAAACCCAGCTAGGAAGCGAAAAAGGGAAACCGAGAGAACCTGGAGGTGTTTTTAGTATCTTGATCTCCCGCTTCGAAATCAACGTTTTCCAACCCGAAGCTTGTTTTCATCACGTGCTTTATTTTCTCTCTCAAAAACCCAAGGAGAAAGTTGGAATTCCGGGCCTGTCCAGCGCTACGATGGGTTTGAAGCCGAGCGTGTCGTCGCTTCCTGGTGGGTTTGCCTTGGGAAGCTCTGTTTAAGGATAAGAGAGCTTGTGATTTCTCTTAGGACCCCGACGCTTGGAAGCCGAAATACCTTCGCGGTTAAAAAAAAAAAAAAATCCGGTGGATGGCAGCGTAGCGACTTCCATGGCAACCGCTGTGGGGGTCAGCGGAGTAAATCTTGGGATGCGCAGTAGGAACGCGTAAGAATCTGTGCTGGTTTGAGCCGTCCCAGGAGGAGAAGCTCTCAGGAGGAGATGACTTAGGGGTTGGAGAAGGAGAAAATGAAACCGAAGGCGCGTTTTGGTTTTCCTGTCCTCGACGCGCGGGCTTTGCTGGTGAATTTTGTGGCGTTCGTTGCGTTCAGTCGCAAATCCTGGTGCCTGGGACTGTGTCCTGCCTGGAAATCGCAGAGGATTTGTTGCGTGGCAGTGGAGGTGGTGGGTGAGACACCGGAGAGAGCGCTGAGAAGGTGTTGGGGGGTGTTCCTGGGTAACGAGGGCTGCGCGAGAGTGGCTCGTGTCGAGCCTGGGGACGGTGCGGAGCTCTAGAGCCTCTTCCTTCCAAACCTGGACTTTGATGAAGTCCTGCTTGCATTGTAGGAGGGGCAGGTTGAGTTTTTAAGTGCGTCGTTCTGAAACCGGGCGCTGTCAAATGAATTATGAAAAGCCAAACCATCTTTAAAAGCTTTTGGGTTGTTTTTTTTTCCCTCCTATTAAGCGAGCATCCTGAGCCCGTGGGCTTTGCTTATTTTTGGAAGGCTGCAGGCTGCTGTTGGTGGTGGCGTTGCCCGTTTCCCAGCACTTCCCAGGGAGAGATTGAAGCCCTTGCGGAGTGGTGCCGGGCTGGATCGTGGCTCCCTTTTACTCCCAGCGCCTTGTTTGGACCGGGAATCAGCTGGGATGAACTGGAGTCACCGTATCCTGAGCTTGGAAGAGGAATCATTTGCTTACGCTTCCCTTCGGTGGGAAGATATCCCAGATGGAGCTGATAGACTTTCCACAGGGCAAGGCAAACCACCATTTCATCTTTTTTTTTCCTTGAGTTTTATTGGCCACGGGCTAAGGTGGCGAAGAGAAACCAAAGCTCTTCCCTTCCCTTCCCTGAGATCCTGCGATATGGAAGGATTCCAGCCAAGGAGGGCTGTCGCGTTTGAGGAGAGCGTGGAGCGGGATGAGCTTTCGTGCTCCGCGTCGGGGTTAATTAGGCGTGGACCAGCGCAAGTGTAAAGACTGTAGATTATATGTTGGGGCAAACAGCTCCGCATGCATAATCCGGTGGCGTGTTTTCCTAACAGAGCCTCGAGTGTTGGTGCCTGAAGGGCAAGAGCTGGAGTGGGATAAAGCTCAGCCCTAAGAACGGGCGGACTGGAATGCCCAGAAATAGAGGAGAATCTCGTTAGAGTCGCTGCTTCTGCAGCGAGAGCAGAAAGGCAGGAATGACTAGGAAACCCCAGGTGGAAACGACACGGGAGAAGCCGATGAGGGTGGCGGGTTAAGAGCGGAGCAGGAGCTTGAGAGGCTGAGCAAACTTGGGAACTTTTAAGGGAGGGATATTTCGGGAGGCCTTGTTTGGCTGGATGTAAAATGATGGGAAACGGGGGTTGACAGGTGGTGGGAGGGAGCGGTGTCTCCTCTCCCTTGGAGCAGCAGCTCTCCCGGAACCCTGTTTGCAGGGTAACGCTTCCTTTTGCCTGTTTATTCCCTCCTTTTCACGGGAATTCTATGGGTGTTTGCGAGTTTTGCAAGGAGCAGGGAAGGAACGTGGTTTCTGGGTGAGCAGCGGCAGCAACAAAGGCGCTGAAGCATCTCTTCTGTTTAATATTTTATATATATATATATAAAATTGTTTTCTTTTCTGCCTGCTGCCCTTGTTTGTTTGACTGCACTTCCCTCTTTCCCTGTCTGTATTCCTCCCTCCCTGCTCCCCACCCCCCTGGGACGGGCTTCACTGTTTTGAGCCACTAGAATCGTGTGGTGGCCAATATTGACGTTCTTATTACGCACCGTGGCTGTTTTACCTGCGCGTTAACTCCGCTCCGGGGAGAAAACTCGGGTAAATAAACATTAACGATCGCGGGCAGCTTGGAAGAGCTCAGATTCAAGAGCTTTTTTTCCACTTTATACCATTTTTTCAGTTTGTCTTAAAGCGGTACCAAGAAGGACGTTCAGCCCACGTTTCTGGCCAGCTCTGCAGCCCTTCTGCGAGGAGCGTGGAGGTGCTGGTCCTCTGCTCCTTCAGAGAAAGCTGCAAAGCTTTAAGAAACAGCGTGGCCAGAAGGTCCAGGGAGGTTCTTCTCCCTCTGGCCTCGGCCCTGGGGAGGCCGCTCCTCGAATCCTGGGCTCAGTGCTGGTTCCTCCCCAGCAGAAGGATGTTGAGGCTCTGGAGCGAGTGCAGAGAAGAGCAACGAAGCTGGGGAAGGGGCTGGAGAAGAAGCCTGAGGGCCCTGGGGGTGTTTAGCCTGGGGAAGAGGAGGCTGAGGGGAGAGCTCATTGCTCTCTGCAACTCCCTGAGAGGAGGTTGTGGAGAGGAGGGAGCTGGGCTCTTCTCCCAAGGGACAGGGGACAGGACGAGAGGGAATGGCCTCAAGCTCCACCAGGGGAGGCTCAGGATGGACAGCAGGATGAAATATTTCCCGGGAAGGGTGATTGGTCCCTGGCAGAGGCTGCCCAGGGAGGGGGTTGAGTCCCCTTCCCTGGAGGGGTTCAAGGGCCGGGTGGACGAGGTGCTGAGGAACATGGGTTAGAGATTGATGGGAATGGTTGGACTCGATGATCCGGTGGGTCTCTTCCAACCTAGTGATTCTATGAAAACCCTGGGCTCTGGCAGTGGTGGCTGCAAATCGAATGTCCCGTGGCGCTGAGCTGTTGGAAATGGTGTTGCCAAAATCAGGATGAGCCGCTGAGGAGAGGTAGTGGCAGCAGAATGACGCTGGAATCGCCTCTTGGAGCTGGGGGGCTCTGCAGCTTTGGGCTGCTGCTCCTTCCCCTTGTGGTTTCTTTTCCTCTGTGCCTGCCTGGTTCCCGGTGTGCGCCACGAATCGGGAACGTCGCAGGGCAACGAGCGACCTTTGGCGTGTGCGCGGCGCCTGGCACGGGGGCGGCCGGGCTGCGGGATGTCACCACACGGCAAAGGCTGGAGCTGTGAGCTCAACTGTGCTCAAGGACACAGCCTCAGCCACACAGAAGGGGAAACGGAAGGCAGGAGAAAACAACCTTCCGGTTAAATGGCAAAGTTCAAGAAGTTATTTAAGGCAAAGACGTTGAGCTCGGAGCTGTTCCCTTACCTTGGCGAAATAAAGAACCTCCATTGGGTTTTGCTGTGGTAGAATCATAGAATCCTCTGGCCTCGGCCCTGGGGAGGCCGCTCCTCGAATCCTGGGGTCAGTGCTGGGCCCCTCCCCAGCAGAAGGATGTTGAGGCTCTGGAGCGAGTGCAGAGAAGAGCAACGAAGCTGGGGAAGGGGCTGGAGAAGAAGCCTGAGGGCCCTGGGGGTGTTTAGCCTGGAGAAGAGGAGGCTGAGGGGAGAGCTCATTGCTCTCTGCAACTCCCTGAGAGGAGGTTGTGGAGAGGAGGGAGCTGGGCTCTTCTCCCCAGGGACAGGGGACAGGACGAGAGGGAATGGCCTCAAGCTCCACCAGGGAGGGTTTAGGCTGAACATTAGGAAAAAATTTTTCATGGAAATGGTCATTGGCCCTTGGCAGAGGCTGCCCAGGGAGGGGGTTGAGTCCCCTTCCCTGGAGGGGTTTAAGGGCCGGGTGGACGAGATGCTGAGGGACATGGGTTAGTGATTGATGGGAATGGTTGGACTCCATGATGCCACGGGTCTCTTCCAACCTGGTGATTCTATGATTCTCCAGGGATGGGGCAGCCACAACTTCTCTGAGCAGCCTCTTCCAGGGTCTCGCCACTCTGATGGTGAAGAAATTCTTCCTTCTATCAAGCCTAAATCTGCCCCTCTCCCATTTACACCCGTTTCCTCTCGTCCTGTCCCCACAAGCCTTTATGAACAGTCCCTCCCCAGCTTTCTCGTAGGCCTTTTTCAGGTGGGTGGGCTGGTGGCCGCTCTGCCTGGCTTGCACAGAAATCTTTCGAAACACACGCTGGAACGCAGCGTTTGCGTTGGCACAGCCGCCCTGCCCGGCGTGCCTGCGCTGGCTGCCGGTCGGCTCTCACGTGTGCTGGGCTCCTGCGCTTCGTTGCCGTTCAAACACCGCAGGGGCACCGAGAACTGCGAAACGACTTTGATTCTGATTCTCTTCGGCAGAATTAGGAGCAAGAGCAGCAAAGCAGAGGCTGGCGCTGCTTCCCGGGGCACAGGCAGAAGCTCGAGGCTCAAGCGATGGAGGTGCCGCAGCCTGCAGGAAGGGAGGAGGAAGCAGAGCAAAGATATTTGAGTTTCAGTCTTGTCTCAGGTTTTTCTGTGGCTTGTGTTCGCTGAGAAGGTGCGCGACAGGCGTGCCCTGGTGTTTTGGGATAAGCGACTTCTGTTCTCTCTTCTTCCATCCTTTTTGCTCGTTGCTCTCTCCAACTCCCTGAGAGGAGGTTGTGGAGAGGAGGGAGCTGGGCTCTTCTCCCAAGGGACAGGGGACAGGACGAGAGGGAATGGCCTCAAGCTCCACCAGGGGAGGCTCAGGATGGACAGCAGGAAGAAATATTTCATGGAAATGGTTCTCAGGCCCTGGCAGAGGCTGCCCAGGGAGGGGGTTGAGTCCCCTTCCCTGGAGGGGTTTAAGGGCCGGGTGGATGAGGTGCTGAGGGACACGGGTTAGTGATTGATGGGAATGGTTGGACTCCATGATCCTGTGGGTCTCTTCGAACCTGGTGAATCTGTGATTCAATGATTCATTCCTCATCGTCTCAACAAACCTAGGGATTGTTTCACCTGCTTGTTCTCACGTGCAGTGGGATGGGATGGGAAAGGTGGTGTTTCCGTAGCTGCGTGTGGTTCTTATTCTGCCTTTAGTGGGTCCTCTGCTGTGGCATTTAATATGTTTGTTCCATGTAGGAATGTGTTATTCCATGTAGGAGGGCTACAAAGATGATCCAAGTGCTGAGCACCTCCCGTCCGAGGACAGGCTGGGAGAGTTGGGGTTGTTCAGCCTGGAGAAGAGAAGGCTCCAGGGAGACCTTAGAGCAACTTCCAGAACCTGAAGGGGCTCCAGGAAAGCTGGGGAGGGGCTGTTCCCAAAGGCTTGTGGGGATGAGACGAGGGGCAATGGGGATAAACTGGAAAAGGGCAGAGTTAGACTGGACAGGAGGAGGAATTTCTTCATGATGAGGGTGGAGAGGTCCTGAAACAGGTTGTCCAGGGAAGTTGTGGCTGCCCCATCCCTGGAGGGGTTCAAGGCCAGGTTGGATGGCGCTTGGAGCCCCTGATTCAGTGGGAGGTGTCCCTGCCCATGGCAGGGGTGGAACCGGATGATCTTTAAGGTCCCTTCCAACCCAAACTATTCAATGATTCTGTTTTGAAATGGATTTCTGCATGTTTCAGAAGGACAGTTGAGGCTGTTAGCTGACAGTTTGGAACAATACCTGGAGCCCTGTGTCTAGTTCTGGAGTCCTAAGCAAAGGAAGGACATGGAACTGTTGGAGCGTGTCCAGGGGAGGCCATGGAGATGATCTGAGGCCTGGTCCCCCTCCAGTACGAGGACAGGCTGAGAGAATTGGAGTAAATATCTGCAATATCTGCAGGTGGGGGTAAAAGCTGCCGAGGAAATGTTGGTGGCTCTTTTGCTTTTCTCTGAGCTGCCTGTTCCCATCCGAGGCCAGGCTGAGAGAGTTGGGTTTGCTCAGCCTGCAGAAGAGAAGGCTCCGAGGAGACCTTAGAGCAGCTTCTAGTATGGAGAGGGTCTCCAGGGAAGCTGGGAGGAGCTCTTGATCAAGGAGGACAGGGGTAGGATGAGAGGAATGGTTTTAAGCAGAAGGAGGGAAGATTGAGATGAGATCTTAGGAAGTTGTCGTGAGGGTGGGGAGGCCCTGGCCCAGGTTGCCCAGGGAAGCGGTGGCTGCTCCATCCCTGGAGGTGTCCAAGGCCGGGTCGAATGGGTCTTTGATCAACCTGGTCCAGTGGGAGGTGTCTCTGCCCATGGCAGGGGGTGGGACTGGCTGGGATTTGAGTTCCCTTCCAACCCAAACCATTCCTTGCTTCTCTAAGCTGCGTCCCATCTCCCCGTGCTGAGGTCTGTGGGTGCAGCTCCTCAGCCTGAGCCCAGGTTGGTGTGTGTCGGCGATAATATTTGTGTGACTAGCTGGCAGCTGGATTGGCTCCATGGGCGGCTGCATGACACACAAGAGGCTGCTGGAGCCCGTGAGCCGGGAAGGAGGAGAGCAGGGGGAGCAGGGAGGCTGGTGGGAGCCAAGAAAGAGGAGAGAAAGAGGAGTAGCTGAGAGAGCTGGGGGTGTTTAGCCTGGGGAAGAGGAGGCTGAGGGGAGAGCTCATTGCTCTCTGCAACTCCCTGAGAGGAGGTTGTGGAGAGGAGGGAGCTGGGCTCTTCTCCCAAGGGACAGGGGACAGGACGAGAGGGAATGGCCTCAAGCTCCACCAGGGGAGGCTCAGGATGGACAGCAGGATGAAATATTTCCCAGGAAAGGTTGACTGGTCCCTGTCAGAGGCTGCCCAGGGAGGGGGTTGAGTCTCCTTCCCTGGAGGGGTTCAAGGGCCGGGTGGACAAAGTGCTGAGGGATGTGGGTTAGTGATTGATGGGAATGGTTGGACTCCATGATCCAGTAGGTCCTATCCAACCTAGTGATTCTGTGCTTCTATGTTTCTGTGAAAGGGAGCAGGGAGGCTGCTGGAGCGCTTGAGCTGGGAAGGAGGAGAGCAAAGGGAGCAGGGAGGCTGCTGGAGCACTTGAGCTGGGAAGGAGGAGAGCAAAGGGAGCAGGGAACCTGCTGGAGAGCTTGAGCTGGGAAGGAGGAGAGCAGAGGGAGCAGGGAGGCTGCTGGAGCACTTGAACCAAGAAGGAGGAGAGCAAAGGGAGCAGGGAACCTGCTGGAGAGCTTGAGCTGGGAAGGAGGAGAGCAAAAGGAGCAGGGAAGCTGCTGGAGCACTTGAACCAAAAAGGAGGAGAGCAGAGTTAGCAGGGAGGCTGCTGGATCACTTGAACCAGGAAGGAGGAGAGCAGAGTTAGCAGGGAGGCTGCTGCAGTGCGTGAGCTGGGAAGGAGGAGAGCAGAGGGAGCAGGGAACCTGCTGGAGCGCTTGAGCTGGGAAGGAGGAGAGCAAAGGGAGCAGGTCTGGCTTTACCAGGGTGTGGTTCGGTGCCACTGATCGGAGTTGGCGGTGGAAGGCGTTCCTGGTTTGTCCCTCTGTGTTCCAGGTTTGTCTTGTGCTGACAGAGCCGGTCTGTCAGCAGATTCCCCCCCTCCCCTGCTCATTTTCTGCAGGTTTATTTTACTCGACAGGCACGGTGGGAGCAGAGCAGCTGCCCTGCTGGAACGTTTGCCAGCCACTTCTAACGGGAAGGGGCTGGGAATGTGGGGCTGCAGCAGCCGGAACAGGAACTGTGATTCCCCGTTAGGTTCAACCAAACGAAGCTCAGTGAGTAGAAAATCCAGGTCATCCTCAGAGTCCCAGATATGTAGTCAGAAATGCTCACTCAGCACCCTGTTTGCAAATCAGAAAATACTGAATGATGCCTTTGAGCTGAGTTCTCTTGCACATTATCCTTGGGTTTTTTTTTCACAAAGGAGATTGTTTTCCTTAGTGCTCAGTTGGCTTTCACCCCTTCTGCCTCCTCCCAATCCTTTATGGCTGCTTGGTGTTACATCGTCCGCGGTGTAGCCTACATTTTCTTTCAGCTTTCGTATTTTCTTCGTGCCTTTCTAAGCCTTCTTTTCCCCTAAAATTGTGTTTCAGGCTCTCCCTTCACTTTCTAAGGGCTGGAAGCCTCTCCCTGAAGTTCACACATCTGTGATGTAAACTCGTGCTGCTGAGGTAACATTTGAGGGTTCCTTTTTTAGTCCACGGAGAGGAGCAGACGCTTATTTTCTCAATGCAGAAGTCTAAAATAGAGCGGAGTTTGGCTGTAGAAGCGCTTCTTCCTCTCCTCTGCAAAGGGAATTAGGGTGACTAATTCAGTTTAGTCATCCGGAGCTTAAATATCCACGTGTTAGGCGAGGCAGGTCCTGTTGCAAGGATTCGGATGGGACCTCATGGGAGCACGGAATGTTCTCACCTGCCACGGGTCAGGAGAGGGACGAGGCCCTGGGTTGCGTTTTGCAGGGCGCTCTGCCCGATGAAACTCCTTCCTCTTTCAGAGCCGATGGAGAAGTTTGAGGTGGAAAGCAGCGCCTATAAATAATTCGGAATCATCCGGTTATCTGTTTGAGATCAATCCAGTGAAACAAACTCGAGTGTTTGTCACGGGCGGCACGGTTGGTTTTCCAGGTTCTATTGGAGATGCTCAGCAGAGTAGCGGGTTTACGTTGTGATTGGCTGCCTGGCTGGGTCATGAATTATCTTGTGAGCTCCTTGGTGCAGAAGGCTGAGCTTCTCTGTGTTTCTTCGGTGCTTGGCGTGCAGGGGACTCTCAGCTGAAGTTTCCTGCTGGTTTGGTCAGTGTAAAAACTGAGTCTTTCCATTATCTAAAGCTGGATCAGCGCAGACAGGCCCTGGGAACTGGTGTGTGCATCCTAGTTTGGTGAGAATTCCACCATGACTCATGGAATCATAGAATTGTTCGGTTGGAAAAGACCTTGGAGACCATTGAGTCCAACTGTCCCTGTCCACTACTAAACCACATCCCTGAGCACCTTATCTGCCCATCTTTTAAACCCCCTCAGGGGTGGAGACTCCCACCTCCCTGGGCAGCTTCTGCCAGGGCCTGAGAACCCTTTTGGTAAAGAAATTTTTCCCGATGTCCAGTCTGAACCTGCCCTGGTGGAGCTTGAGGCCATTCCCTCTCGTCCTGTCCCTTGGGAGAAGAGCCCAGCTCCCTCCTCTCCACAACCTCCTCTCAGGGAGTTGGAGAGAGCAATGAGGCCTCTCCTCACCCTCCTAAATGCCCCCAGGGCCCTCAGCTGCCTCTCATAAGATTTGTTCTCCAGCCTCTTCCCCAACTCCATTCCCCTTCTCTGGATGCACTCAAGGACCTCGATGTCCTTCTTGGAGTGAGGGGCCCAAACCTGAACCCCGGACTTGAGATGTGGCCTCACCAGGGCTGAGTCCAGCAGCACAATCCCTACCCTGCTCCTGCTGGCCACGCCGTGTCTGATCCAAGCCAAGATGCCCTTGGCTTTCTTGGCCAGCTGGGCCACTGCTGGCTCACGTTCAGTCACTGTCAACTGACACCCCCAGGTCCTTCTCCTCCAGGCAGCTTTCCAGCTGCTCTTAGAATAGACATAAGGTGGAAAGTCTTCAGGATGAGAGTGATGAGGCGCTGGCCCAGGCTGCCCAGGGAAGCTGTGGCTGCCCAATCCCTGGAGGGGTTCAAGGCCAGGTTGGATGGAGCTTGGAGCCCCTGATCCAGTGGGAGGTGTCCCTGCCCGTGGCAGGGGTGGAACTGGATGATCTTTAATGTCCCTTTCAACCCAAACCATTCTTTGATTCTCTTCCCCAAGCCTAGAGCTGCATGAGGTTTTTGTGTCCCAAGTGCAGGACCCAGCACTTGTTGAACCTGAGCCCATGGATCCAGCCTGGCCGGATCCCTCTGCAGATCCTCCTGCCCTCCAGCCATGGATCCAGGTCCCTCTGCAGATCCTCCTGCCCTCCAGCCATGGATCCAGGTCCCTCTGCAGATCCTCCTGCCCTCCAGCCATGGATCCAGATCCCTCTGCAGATCCTCCTGCCCTCCAGCCATGGATCCAAGTCCCTCTGCAGATCCTCCTGCCCTCCAGCCATGGATCCAAGTCCCTCTGCAGATCCTCCTGCCCTCCAGCCATGGATCCAAGTCCCTCTGCAGATCCTCCTGCCCTCCAGCCATGGATCCAGATCCCTCTGCAGATCCTCCTGCCCTCCAGCCATGGATCCAGATCCCTCTGCAGATCCTCCTGCCCTCCAGCCATGGATCCAAGTCCCTCTGCAGATCCTCCTGCCCTCCAGCCATGGATCCAAGTCCCTCTGCAGATCCTCCTGCCCTCCAGCCATGGATCCAGGTCCCTCTGCAGATCCTCCTGCCCTCCAGCCATGGATCCAAGTCCCTCTGCAGATCCTCCTGCCCTCCAGCCATGGATCCAGGTCCCTCTGCAGATCCTCCTGCCCTCCAGCCATGGATCCAAGTCCCTCTGCAGATCCTCCTGCCCTCCAGCCATGGATCCAGGTCCCTCTGCAGATCCTCCAGCCCTCCAGCCATGGATCCAGGTCCCTCTGCAGATCCTCCTGCCCTCCAGCCATGGATCCAGATCCCTCTGCAGATCCTCCTGCCCTCTGAAGGAGCGGAACAGCTCACAAAATCAGAAGGGGCTGGTGACTGCCAGGTTTTGCAGAAGGGTGCGTAGCGTTTTAGGGTTGTGTTGCCAGGAAGAAATGCCTCTTGGATGTCTCTGCTGTTACGCTGCACCCGCTGTTTCCTCTTACAAAACAGGCAGCCAATTTCATGACTTCTGTTTTTCCTCTTCCTCCTGTCCTCTTTGTTCTTGGCAAACTGTGGTGCCTATAAATTAACCGTTAGGAGTAATTAGCGGTGCTGTCTGTAGTTCTTTCAGCGTGGCAGCTTCTATCCAGTGTGTCCGTGCCCCCTTGCTCCTTTTTTTCCCCTTTTAAATCAGAGCCGCTCGGGAACGTCGTGTCCTGCAGGAAAACCCTCACCCCTTTGCCTTTATTTACCACGAGCGAATGTTTTTTATTTTTCTTTTACTCACTTGAAATGAGTTTTGAGCGCTGGGTTTTAAAATACCTGGAGGAAAATGTTGGAATGACGCGTTCCAGTTCCCAGCAACAAAACTATTGGGTTGTTTTTAGTCTTTCAAGGCAACAGCAACGCCAAACGTTCGGTGGGTGCTTGGGGCTTGGATGTCTGCTCGGGATTTTACAAGGAGCTGTGAAGTGGAACCGAATCACCTCGTCCTCGCAGCGGGAGGAAAATATCGTTGCATAATCAGGGTTTGTTGTTGGAGCTTCGTGCCCCGGTCACGGATTATTTTGGGAAAAGCAGGAACTTGAGCAAATCCCTGACAAGCGAACAGCAGAGCCAGTGTTTGGAGGAACAGGAGGATCCCAAAGGATCTCAGTACAAAGGAAAAGCCAGACCTGGGGGAGTTCCAGTCCGTGAGGGGCAGGAGGTCACTGTAATCCAACTGTGTTGGATGGTGTGAACTCAGCTGCCTCGTTGGGAAGAGCTGGCAGCGCCGGAGGAAGGTCTAAGGAAGTTCATAGAATCATAGAATAGTTTGGGTTGGAAGGGAACTTGAAGATCATCCAGTTCCAACCCCTGTGATGGGCAGGGACACCCCCCACTGGATCAGGGTGATCCAGGCCCCATCCAACCCGGCCTTGAACCCCTCCAGGGACTGGGCAGCCACAACTTCCTTGGACAACCTATTCCAGGGCCTCATCACTCTCAGCGTGAAGAAATTCCTCCTAATGTTCCCTCTCCAGTTTCTCCTGATTGCCCCTCATCCCATCATTCCAAGCCTTTGTGAACAGCCCCTCCCCAGCTTTCCTGGAGCCCCTTCAGCTGCTGGAAGCTGCTCTAAGGTCTCCTTCGAGCCTTCTCTTCTCCAGGCTGAACAACCCCAACTCCCTCAGCCTGTCCTCGGACGGGAGGTTCTCCAGCCCTCACATCATCTTTGTAGCCTCCTCTGGACCAGTACCAACATCTCTATAACCATCTCAGTGTGTGAAGTAATTAGCCACGATAACATCGAAAATGTGATTATATGAGTGGATGCTCTGCCGGCAAATGGCAAAATATTGCATGTCATGATGTTCGAGACAGTTTTGAGATCCATGAGAAAAGAAAATAGAGAGGCCGAGCTCAGGTGGCCAAGGAGGCCACCAGCATCCTGGCTTGGATCAGCCACGGTGCAGCCAGCAGGAGCAGGGAAGGGATTGTCCCCCTGGACTCGATGCTGGTGAGGCTGCACCTTGAATCCTGGGGTCAGTTTTGGTCCCCTCACTCCAAGAAGGACCTTGAGGGGGCTGGAGAGCGTCCAGAGAAGGGAATGGAGATGGGGAAGGGGCTGGAGAACAAGGGTTCTGGGAGTGGCTAAAGGTCCTGGGGCTATTTAGGCTGGAGAAGAAGGCTGAGGGGAAACCTCATCGCTCTCTGCAGCTTCTGGAAAGGAGGTTGGAGCCAGGTGGGGGTCAGGTTCTGATCCCAAGGAATAAGGAGTAGGATGAGAGGAATCGGCCTCAAGATGCACCAGGGGAGGTTTGGATTGGATATTGGGGACGATGTCTACTTGAAGAGTGGTGAATCATTGGAAGAGGATGCCCATAGCATTTGTGGATTCTCCATGCCTGGAGGGGTTCAAAAACCGTGCAGCTGTGGCACTTCAGGCCATGGTTTAGTTGCTTTAGTGAGGTTGGGCTGATGATTGGACTGGATGAGCTTCGAGACCTTTCCCAGCCTTGATGCTTCCATGATTCCGTTCTCCTATAAAACTCTCTTGACAATCTGCGGTGTTTAAACAAGCAAGGGCTGCCTGGTGGTGCCTGTCAAGTTCATGTGTTCTTCTCATTCACAATTTTTGCGTGTGTCTAAGTTGTCCAGCCCGATGTCAGGGATGTTGATCTGATTGTGGTGGGGGTCTGACTTGTTCAATAGGAGAGGAAACCATTCATGAACAGTGCTGACCACCTTCTCGATACATGGTGATGTGTTCTGGTAGGACTGGGAGAAGACCCACCTGATGCTCTGGTGGTCGTGTTGGTTGTTCTTTGCCTCCTCGCGAGGCAGCGATGTTGTCTGCAGTCAGGGATGGAATCCCACAAGCTGATTCTATCATAGAATCACAGAATCACCAGGTTGGAAGAGACCCACCGGATCATGGAGTCCAACCATTCCCATCAATCACTAACCCGTGTCCCTCAGCACCTCGACCACCCGGCCCTCAAACTCAACCCCCTCCCTGGGCAGCCTCTGCCAGGGACCAATCACCCTTCCCGGGAAATATTTCCTCCTGCTGTCCATCCTGAGCCTCCCCTGGTGGAGCTTGAGGCCATTCCCTCTCGTCCTGTCCCTTGGGAGAAGAGCCCAGCTCCCTCCTCTCCACAACCTCCTCTCAGGGAGTTGGAGAGAGCAACGAGCTCTCCCCTCAGCCTCCTCTTCTCCAGGCTAAACACCCCCAGGGCCCTCAGGCTTCTTCTCCAGCCCCTTCCCCAGGTTCGTTGCTCTTCTCTGCACTCGCTCCAGAGCCTCAACATCCTTCTGCTGGGGAGGAACCAGCACTGACCCCAGGATTTGAGGAGCGGCCTCCCCAGGGCCGAGTCCAGAGGGAGAAGAACCTCCCTGGCCCTGCTGGCCACGCCGGGTGTGCTCCAAGCCAAGATGCCCTTGGCCTTCTTGGCCCCCTGGGCCCCTGCTGGCTCCTCTTCAACCAACCCCCCCAGGTCCTTCTCCTCTAGGCAGTTTCCAGCTGGGCTTCTCCTAGGCTGGAGCTGCCCAGGGTTGTTGTGCCCCAAGGGCAGGACCCGCCATTTGGCCTCGTTAACCCTCAACCCAGTCACACGTGGCTTCTCCTAGTCTGTAGCCCCTAGTCCCTGGTGTCCGTTCGTTTTGGCAGTGGAGCATCTCCATGCCTGACTGTTCTAGTGCAAGCTGTCATGTGCGGAGTGTGGGGAGAGGCAGGCAGAAGTTCTTA
Source organism: Clamator glandarius (assembly GCA_033459285.1). Taxonomy (NCBI): domain Eukaryota; kingdom Metazoa; phylum Chordata; class Aves; order Cuculiformes; family Cuculidae; genus Clamator; species Clamator glandarius. The sequence goes on from JAUNZM010000577.1 coordinate 1,147,560, forward strand.
AGCTTCATTTTTCCTCCATCTCTGAGGACATGGCAGTACTGATCCCATAGAAGAGCCATCAAGATTGTATGGCTCCTGATCTTCTTGTACCACCCAACAGAGAAGCTTCGTTTCCAAACATTTCTGCGTCGCTATCTGAGTGGAAAGATGTTTCCTTTGCAATATCGCCGTATTCTGTGTGTGCAGCAAAAAATAAACTAGCCAGAGCTCAGAGTTCAGTGTGGGAAATGCCTCTGCAAACTGGGTTTTCTGAGAATTCCTGTGTGCCCCCACCTGTGAATCCCAGTCCCTTGCTTCATAGAATCTAGAATCATAGAATAGTTTGGGTTGGAAGGGACCTTAACGCCCAGCCAGTTGCACCCCTGCCCTGGGCAGGGACACCTCCCACTGGATCAGGGGCTCCAAGCCCCATCCAACCTGGCCTTGAACCTCTCCAGGGATGGAGCAGCCACAGCTTCTCCTGGGAAACCTGGGCCAGGGGCTCCCCACTCTCATGGTGAAGAAATTCTTTATGCCCAGTCTAACTCTGCCCCTCTCCAGTTTATCCCCATTGCCTCTTGTCCTGTCATTTCAAGCCTTTGTGAACAGTCCCTCCTCAGCTTTCCTGGAGCCCCTTCAGATACTGGAAGCTGCTCTAAGGTCTCCCTGGAGCCTTCTCTTCTCCAGGCTGAACAACCCCAACTCTCCCAGCCTGTCCTCGGACGGGAGGTTCTCCAGCCCTCGCATCATCCTTGGAGCCTCCTCTGGCCCCGTTCCAACAGCTCCATCTCCTTCTCCTGCTGAGAATTCCAGCCCTGGCCCCAACCCTCCAGCTGAAGTCTCCAAGAGAGGAGCAGAAGGGACAATCCCCTCCCTCCCTGCTGCCCACATTCTCTGGATGCAGCCCAGGACACGGGGGGTTTCTGGGCTGCGAGCGCACCTTGGGGCTCCTGGGGAGCTTCTCCTCCTCCAGCCCCTCAAGTCCTTCTCCTCAGAGCTGCTCCCATCACATCATCTCCAGCCTGGATCGAAATTGGGAATTGCTCCAGCCCAGGTGTAGGTCCTTGCCCTTGGCCTTGTTAAACCTCCTGAGCTTCCCCCGGTCCCACTAATCCAGGTTGTCCAGGTCCCTCTGGAAGCCTGTCCACATTTCCCCAGGACCAGTTGGATTGTTAATAATTAGTTCCAAAGGGTTTAACTGGGGAGATCCAGGAAGAAAAATCAATTTATTGCTTAACCAATGTGTATGAAATGATCCAAGAGGCATCCGAGTCTTTGTTGATGGGACCGTGCAAGCGAGTAGAGAGGAGCGAGTTGGAGCAGCCCGACCAGGGAGGCACCTTACTGCTTAACCCCCCTGTGACTCAGTGTTCTGTATCTAACGAGGTTTGTCGGCTGGATTTTTAATATTCACATCGATTGGGAAGTCCCACAAGGTGCCTGGTGGGAGAGATGGACTCTGGAGCTCCGTAAGCAGAGGGAGGGGCAGCTGGAAGTGTGTGATTTGCAGTGATTGGAGTACGTAGAGGCTCCAGATCTGGAGCTAACTCTGCCCTCGGAGCCCAGGTGGAGTTATAGGCTGTGGGATTTGCTTCTCCAATGTTTGTTGGCTCCATGTGCTTCCCATAGACCTAGATGAAGTCTCACCTTCTCTTGTGAGACCTCATCTGGAGTAGTGTCTCCAGTTCTGGCATCCTCCATATAAGAAGGAGATGGAGCTGTTGGAACGGGGCCAGAGGAGGCTCCAAGGATGATGCGAGGGCTGGAGAACCTCCCGTGCGAGGCCAGGCTGAGAGAGTTGGGGTTGTTCAGCCTGGAGAGGAGAAGGCTCTGAGGAGACCTTAGAGAGACCTTCCAGTGCCTGAAGGGGCTCCAGGAAAGCTGGGGAGGGGCTGTTCCCAAAGGCTTGTGGGGATGGGACGAGGGGCAATGGGGATAAACTGGAGAGGGGCAGAGTTAGACTGGACAGGAGGAGGAATTTCTTTATGATGAGGGTGATGAGACCCTGGAACAGGTTTCCCAGAGAAGCTGTGGCTGCTCCATCCCTGGAGGGGTTCAAGGCCAGGTTGGATGGGGCTTTGATCCCCCTGATCCAGTGGGAGATGTCCCTGCCCATCACAGGGGTTTGGAGCTGGATGATCTTTATGGTCCCTTCCAACCCAAACTATTCTATGATTCTTCTCCAATGTGTGTTGGCTTCACGTGCTTCCAACAGACTTAGGAAAAAAAAAAACCCGACCTTTTCTGTGCAACTCTCTTCCGTGTGTTTTTCTGGCCACCTTGTCCCTGTGTTTGTGGAAACGCTGCACTTTCTGCAGTGCCTGGGAATGTTGGATTTAATTAAAACCGTCGCATTTAAATAAAGAAGCTGTGCAAATGTTGTCCTTAGCACAGGTTAAGGCGTCACTTAGAAGGCTGCTTAACCAGATACCAGGTGAGGAGCGAGTCGGTCATCAAAATAAAGTGCTTTTTGATAGCATCGCTTAATTCGGCGACTTCAGAAGCTCAGAATAATTAGAAGTGGCTCTTAATTTTGAGTGTGTATTTGTACAGCAGACAAACCTGCATCATTTTCTGCTTGCAGCGGTTGTTTATTAAAAGGAAGAAAACCCCAGATCCCAGCCCCCTGCTCTCCTGGCCTTGTAGGTGCTCTCCTACGGGACTAACTGTTGGTGTCCAAGGAATGCAGACAGGGAATCATAGAATCACCATGTTGGAAGAGACCCACGGGATCATGGAGTCCAACCATTCCCATCAATCAGTAACCCACGTCCCTCAGCTCCTCGTCCACCCGGCCCTTAAACCCCTCCAGGGAAGGGGACTCAACCCCCTCCCTGGGCAGCCTCTGACAGGGACCAATCACCCTTCCCGGGAAATATTTCATCCTGCTGTCCATCCTGAGCCTCCCCTGGTGGAGCTTGAGGCCATTCCCTCTCGTCCTGTCCCCTGTCCCTTGGGAGAAGAGCCCAGCTCCCTCCTCTCCACAACCTCCTCTCAGGGAGTTGGAGAGATGTCCCATCTGTGTGACAATGAGGTGATAAGGGCAAGTGAAGCAAAGTGTGTCATTAGCTCGGAAGAGGGGAACAAGAGCAGGCTCTCAGCGAGCTGGAGCGATGCTGCTCTGGTTAATAATCATAGAATCGTAGAATCATAGAATAACCACGTTGGAAGAGACCCACCGGATCATCAAGTCCAACCATACAATAAGTTATAGCTGGGAATTGTCAGCGTATCCAAGTGTTTCCATACCCATAGCTGGGTTTAAGCGATCACTCGGGAAGCTGAAACACATCTTCTTGAGAAGCTTGACATGAGCTGGCAACATGCACTCACAGCCCAGAAACCCGCCGTGTCCTGGGCTGCATCCAGAGAACGTGGGCAGCAGGGAGGGAGGGGATTGTCCCTTCTGCTCCTCTCTTGAAGACCTCAGCTGGAGGGTTGGGGCCAGGGCTGGAATCCTCAGCAGGAGAAGGAGATGGAGCTGCTGGAATGGGGCCAGAGGAGGCTCCAAGGATGATGCGAGGGCTGGAGAACCTCCCGTCCGAGGACAGGCTGAGAGAGTTGGGGTTGTTCAACCTGGAGAGGAGAAGGCTCTGAGGAGACCTTAGAGAGACCTTCCAGCACCTGAAGGGGCTCCAGGAAAGCTGGGGAGGGGCTGTTCCCAAAGGCTTGTGGGGATGGGACGAGGGGCAATGGGGAGGGGCAGAGTTAGACTGGACAGGAGGAGGAATTTCTTTATGATGAGAGTGAGGAGGCCCTGGAACAGGTTTCCCAGAGAAGCTGTGGCTGCTCCATCCCTGGAAGGGTTCAAGGCCAGGTTGGATGGGGCTTGGAGCCCCTGATCCAGTGGGAGGTGTCCCTGCCCATGGGGGGGGGGGGGGTTGGAACTGGATGATCTTTAAGGTCCCTTCCCATCCAAACTGTTCTGTGATTCTATGTTTCAGTTGTGTGGTGCACCAGGGCAGGGTTAGATTGGAAACTGGGAATAATATCTTCAGTGGAAGAGGCTGCCCAGGACAGTGGTGGAGTCTCCATCCCTGGAAGGGTTCAGAAACTGTGTAGATGTGGCACTTTGGGACATGGTTTAGTCGGCACGATGGTGTTGGGCTGATGGTTGGACTGGATGAGGTTCAGAGGTCTCTTCCAACCTCAACGATTCTGTGATTCTGTGACCGTTCACCTCTGAAGGTTCTGAGACACTGAAGGCTGGAAGGAAGAAGAAGTGATAAAATGAGGATAAACCAAGTCTATTTGTTTACTAGAAGTGAAGCTTGGTATCAGGTTCTGGTTTTCACAGCCTTCGTTTTGGGTATTTAATTAACCCAGCCGGCTAATCCAAAGGTTGCTGAGTGCACCTCGAATCCTGGGTTCAGTTTTGGGCTCCTTATTCCAGAAAGGACCTTGAGGGGCTGGAGAGCGTCCAGAGAAGGGAACGGAGCTGGGGAAGAGGCTGGAGAACAAGGGTTCTGGGAGTAGCTGAGGGTCCTGGGGCTGTTTAGGCTGGAGAAAAGGAGGCTGAGGGGAAACCTCATCACTCTCTGCAGCTCCCAGAAAGGAGGTCGGAGCCAGGCCCTGGTCGGGTTCTTCTCCCAAGGAACAAGTGATAAAGTGAGAAGAAACAGCTTCAGGTTGCACCATGGGAGGTTTAGTTTGGATGTGGGATAAAATTCCTTCTCTGAAACAGTTCTTGGGCACTGGCAGAGGCTGCCCAGGGCCAGTGGTGGAGTCCCCGTCCCTGGAGGAGTTCAAAAAGTGTGTGACTGTGGCACTTCAGGACATGGTTTAGCAGGCAGTGGAGTTGGTCTGATGGTTGGACTGGATGATCTTTGAGGTCTTTTCCAACCTCGGTCATTCTGTGTTTCTATGACAATGTCCTTGACAACACGCTCTAACTTTTGGTCAACCCTGAAGCAATCTGGCACTTGGACCGGGTGATCCTTGTAGGTCTCTTCCAACTGGAATAGTGTCTTCTGTTGGAAGTAGCAGCCCATAACCTCACCCTGGAGGCAGGAGGTTGTGGTGGGATTTGGAAGGAGGGCAGCCTGGGCTGGGGATGTGCAAAGCAGCATCCGAGCGCTGATGCTGCAGGACCAGAAGGTTGGAAGAAGCCCAATGCCAAGTTCAGACAGGTTGTGTGTTGCAGGCAGTTGCCTTTTGGCGGGTGCGAGAGGTTACATCCTCCAGAAACCACAGTGGTGTGAGCGCCAGCAGGAGAAATAGTTAAGCGTCATGAGTGTGCCCAGGTGGCCAAGAAAGCCAAAGGCATCTGGGCTTGGAGCAGACACGACGTGGCCAGCAGGGCCAGGGAGGTTCTTCTCCCTCTGGCCTCGGCCCTGGGGAGGCCGCTCCTCGAATCCTGGGGTCAGTGCTGGTTCCTCCCCAGCAGAAGGATGTTGAGGCTCTGGAGCGAGTGCAGAGAAGAGCAACGAAGCTGGGGAAGGGGCTGGAGAAGAAGCCTGAGGGCCCTGGGGGTGTTCAGCCTGGAGAAGAGGAGGCTGAGGGGAGAGCTCATTGCTCTCTGCAACTCCCTGAGAGGAGGTTGTGGAGAGGAGGGAGCTGGGCTCTTCTCCCAAGGGACAGGACGAGAGGGAATGACCTCCAGCTCCACCAGGGGAGGCTCAGGATGGACAGCAGAAGGAACTTCTTCACCAAAAAGTTTTTCAGCCCCAGGGAGGGGGTTGAGTCCCCTTCCCTGGAGGGGTTCAAGGGCTGGGTGGACGAGGTGCTGAGGGACATGGGTTAGTGATTGATGGGAATGGTTGGACTCCATGATCTGGTGGGTCTCTTCCAACCTGGTGATTCTGTGATTCTCTGTTTCTATGAGCTGGAGCGCTGAGTCCAGTGCTGGGTTCCATGGGACGAGAGAAACATGGATTTAGTGGAGAGAGTCCAGGGAAGAGCCATGAAGGTGATTATTTGCTGTGTGAGGAGAGCTGAACAAGCTGGAGCTGCTCATCCTGGAGAAGAGATTCTTGAGAGACATCATCCATGTGTAGAAATCCCTCATGGTGGGTGGTAAAGAAGGTGGAGCCAGGTTCTTCTCAGCTGCACCAGTGATGAGACAAGAGAATTTCAATGAAAGAAAAGATGTTTTAGTGTGAGAGTGGTTGAAGGCAGGCACAGGCTCTCCAGAGAGATGAGGGAGTCTCCATCCTTGGAGATGTTCAAACCCTTCCTGGATGCTCTCCTGGGTTAGCCAGCTCCATCTGACCCTGCTTTGAGAAGCAACGGTTGGGCCGGGTGACCTCCTGGGCCCCTTCTCCTCTGCTCTGCGGCTGCCGCTGCTGCAGGAACCTGCTGGCTCACATCCTCTCTGAGCTTCTGAGCTGGAACGGCTTGAGAACCTGCCTCGATTTGCATGAAGCTATGGGGCCTTTATCTGTCTCAAACCGCACCGTTCCGGGCAGGAGGTGCTTGAAGATCATCATCTGCTCCAAGATGTTGGGTTCTGCTCCTCAACAAGGACAGGCCATTGCCTTTATTTGCATTGAAATGTTTTGGCGTAGGAGCCTGTGATGATTCCGGACTCGTGGGTGTTAGATTCAGAGAAACATACAATGATTTGGGCTGGAAGAGACCTCCAGGCCCATCCAGTCCCACCCCTGCCATGGGCAGGGACACCTCCCACTGGATCAGGAGCTCCAAGCCCCATCCAACCTGGCCTCGAACCCCTCCAGGGATGGGGCAGCTTCTCTGAGCAACCTGGACCTCCCCACCCTCATAGGAAACCATTTCTTCCTAAGATCTCATCTCAGTTTCTCCTCTTTCAGCTTCAAACTGCTCCCCCTCATCCTATCCTTGTCCTCCCCGATCAAGAGCCCCTCCCAGCTTTCCTGTAGCCCCTTTAGGTTCTAGGAGGCTGCTACAAGGTCTGCCTGTGGCCTCCTTGGCACCCAACAGTTCCATCTCCTTATGTTGGGGATTCCAGAAGTGGACCCAGGACTCCAGGTGGGATCTCACAAAAGTAGAGTTTTCCAGGACTGGAGTTTTGATACATAAGTGTTATCCTCAAGACCATGATTTAGTGTTTGATAGGAATGGTTGGACTCGATGATCCGGTGGGTCTTTTCCAACCTGGTGATTCTATGATTCTATGAACATCTGGTGCCTTTGTGGATGCAAACTGGAGCCAGGATGGTGGCTTCCCATCTCCCTTCTCTGGTATCCACAGGAGGAAGACTTTCTGATGTGTCTGCAGACCTCACTGTGGGTGACTTCAGACACTTGCTCTGAATTTTGGAGGGTGTTGGCGTGACTCTTCTGGAAAGTTGGGCCCTTTTTAGGCAACTCAAGTTCTGGAGTCGAAAGTCCTCGAGAACCCAAATTATCACATCGCTTGGGAAGATGTTGGTGATGAAAGTACTAAAAATGTGAAACCTTGTGAGGTGGCAGCGTGGTGTTGGGTGCTAAACTGGCAGCACTCCTCAGCTGAGTGAGTTCCCGAGTGCCTTGACGGAGCCCTAAAATGGATCATGGCTACAAAAAGAATCATAGAAACATAGAATCACCAGGTTGGAAGAGACCCATGGGATCATGGAGTCCAACCATTCCCATCAATCACTAACCCACGTCCCTCAGCACCTCGTCCACCCAGCCCTTAAACCCCTCCAGGGAAGGGGACTCAACCCCCTCCCTGGGCAGCCTCTGACAGGGACCAAGCACCCTTCCCGGGAAATATTTCATCCTGCTGTCCATCCTGAGCCTCCCCTGGTGGAGCTTGAGGCCATTCCCTCTCGTCCTGTCCCCTGTCCCTGGGGAGAAGAGCCCAGCTCCCTCCTCTCCACAACCTCCTCTCAGGGAGTTGCAGAGAGCAATGAGCTCTCCCCTCAGCCTCCTCTTCTCCAGGCTAAACACCCCCAGGGCCCTCAGGCTTGTTCTCCAGCCCCTTCCCCAGCTTCGTTGCTCTTCTCTGCACTCGCTCCAGAGCCTCAACATCCTTCTGGTGGGGAGGAACCAGCACTGACCCCAGGATTCGAGGAGCGGCCTCCCCAGGGCCGAGGCCAGAGGGAGAAGAACCTCCCTGGCCCTGCTGGCCACGCTGGGTCTGATCCAAGCCCAGATGCCCTTGGCCTTCTTGGCCCCCTGGGCCCCTGCTGGCTCCTGTTCAACCAACCCCCCCAGGTCCTTCTCCTCCAGGCACTTTCCAGCCAGGCTTCTCCTAGGCTGGAGCTGCCCAGGGTTGTTGTGCCCCAAGGGCAGGACCCGCTATTTGGCCTCGTTAACCCTCCTCCCGTTGGTCTCAGCCCATGGATCCAGCCTGTTCAGATCCTTTTGGAGCCTCCTGACCCTCCAGCAGATCCAGCTTCCATCCAGCTCAGTGTCATCTCCAAACTCGCTCAGGGTGCCCTCGATGCCTTCATCCAGGTCCTTGATAAAGACATTGAGCAGAGCTGGACCCAGCTCTGAGCCCTGGGGACACCACTTGTCACTGGCCTCCAGCTGGAGGTCACTCCATCTCCCACCACTCTCTGGGCCCTCCAGCCAACCAGTTTTCCACCCAGGAGATCGTTCTCCTGTCCAGCCCAGAGGTGACAGTTTCCGTAGCAGAATGCTGGGAGAAACTGTGTGAAAGGCTTCACTGAAGTCCAGGAAGATCCATCCCCAGCCTTTCCCTCATCCAGTAATCGAGTCACTTTAGCCATCAGGTTAGTCCGGCAAGACTTGCCTTTTGTGAGCCCGTGTTGACTGGGCCTGATCAAAAACAGACGTTGGAAAGACGCCGTTCCCCGTCTGCGCATTGCTGGGCTACAGCCTGAGCTCCTCTGCTCCTGCAGATGCCGGGGGAGCGGCAGGAGGACAGATTTGGAGACCTTCCAAGGGAGTTCTTGTCGACTCCAGCTGCACGTTGGGCAGTAAAACCCTGTCCCCGGTTTCCTTCTTGGTCCCAGCTCAGCTGCCCCTTGGCCATCGCTGCCAGAAATAACTGCGCTGGATAATCTCCCGCTTGCTGTTGGGTACCCGGTGACGCTTGGACGTGTGGAAGGGGCCTTCTCCGACTTTGTTGTCCGACTCAGAAGACCAGGATGATTTCACGCTCAGCCTGAACAGTTCTGCAAGGGTTTGGTGCCAGCTCTGACACCAGAACCTGCTGCTTCCATGACAGCTCCTAGGAGAGCGGGGCCAGGAGTCTAAAATAGTAACCGGTCTCGGTTACGTCTATAATTACCAGCGTCATTTCATCTATCTCATGATTTGCATCTCGTTTTGCAAATGTCCAGATGGTGAGGAAAACAAATTCGCTGTCCCTCTGAACCTGAATTTCAGAGAACTCAGGATGGGTTGGGTTGGAAGGGACCTTAGAGCCCATCCACTTCCACCTCAAATCATGGAAAGGTTTGGGTTGGAAGGGACCTCAAAGCCCATCCAACCCCAACTTTGGTTGAGTCCCCTTCCCTGGAGGGGTTTAAGGGCCGGGTGGACGAGGTGCTGAAGGACATGGGTTAGTGATTGATGGGAATGGTTGGACTCGATGATCCAGTGAGTCTCTTCCAACCTGATTGTTCTATGGTTCTGTGATTCTATGACTTGCATGAAGCTGCAGGGCCTTTGTCTCTCAAACTGCACCATTCCAGGTAGCAGGAGCTTGAAGGTGATTGTGTGCTCCAAGGTGTTGGGTTGTGCTCCTCAACAAGGAGCTGTTGCCTCTATTTCCATCGCTACATTTTGGCGTAGGAACTTGTGACGCTTTTGGACTCACGGGTTTTAGAACTGGAGAAACATAGAATGATTCTGGCTGGAAGGGACCTCAAAGCCCATCCAGTCCCACCCCTGCCAGGGGCAGGGGCACCTCCCACTGGATCAGGGTGATCAAAGCCCCATCCAACCTGGCCTTGAACACCTCCAGGGATGGAGCAGCCACAACTTCTCCTGGGAAACCTGTTCCAGGGCCTCCCCGCCCTCATGGTGAAGAAGTTCCTCCTGATGCCCAGTCTAACTCTGCCCCTCTCCACTTTATCCCCATTGCCCCTCATCACTCCAAGCCTTTGGGAACAGTCCCTTCCCAGCTTTCTTGAAGCCCCTTCAGGTACTGGAAGGTCTCTCAAGGGCCAAATAGTTCTTTTCTGTGGATGGGAACTCGTGGTGGCTTTCTGGAAGACGTAGAAATATCCTGATTTTTGACCCATCTCTTGGAAATAACAATTAAGTTTTTCGTTATTCTACTTGGCAATTTTAGAGTGATTACCCCCTTTTGTCCCTGAATTCCTGAGAGCCAAGAAAATGTTGATGATGCCTGAAAAGCCCAACTTCAGGACCTTGATGCGAGCATTGATGGTGTGAAAAGGCCCGGGTGGACGAGGGGCTGAGGGATGTGGGTTAGTGGTTGATGGGAATGGTTGGACTCCATGATCCGGTGGGTCTCTTGCAACCTGGTGATTCTATGATTCTATGAAATCCGAGGAATGACCAAGCGTCCAGGCTGGCTGAGACAGTCCCAGCCTCCTCCCTGGAGAGGAGATGATGGAAAGGGTGACTGCTTTATACTGGGCATTTTTCCATGAATTATTTGAGGCTGCATCTCAAATCCTGGGTTCAATTTTGGGCCCTCTAACTCCAAGGACATTGGGGTCCTAAAGAGAGTGCAGAGAAGAGCAACGAAGCTGGGGAAGGGGCTGGAGAAGAAGCCTGAGGGCCCTGGGGGTGTTTAGCCTGGAGAAGAGGAGGCTGAGGGGAGAGCTCGTTGCTCTCTGCAACTCCCTGAGAGGAGGTTGTGGAGAGGAGGGAGCTGGGCTCTTCTCCCAAGGGACAGGGGACAGGACGAGAGGGAACGGCCTCAAGCTCCACCAGGGGAGGTTCAGGATGGACATCAGGAAAAATTGCTTCACCAAAAGGGTTCTCAGGCCCTGGCAGAAGGCGGTGGTGGAATCGTCATCCCTGGAGGGGTTTAGGAGATGGTGAATGAGGTGCTGAGGGATGTGGTTTAGTAGTGGACGGAAGTGGTTGGACTCAATGGTCTCAAAGGTCTTTTGCAACCAAATGATTCTCTGATGACTTTGTGGCACTTCAGGTGGGCAGGAAGCGGGTGGAATGAACATCCCTGGAGGGGTTCAGGGGCCGGGTGGATGAGGTGCCGAGGGACATGGGTTAGTGATTGATGGGAATGGTTGGACTTGGTGATCCTGGAGGTCTCTTCCACCCTAGTGATTCTGTGACTCTGTGGACTCTGCAGATGAGGTTAAAAGCTGCCAAGGAACTGTTGGTGGCTCTTTTGCGTTTCTCTGAGCTGCCTGTTCCCATCCGAGGACAGGCTGAGAGAGTTGGGGTTCTTCAGCCTGGAGAAGAGAAGGCTCCGAGGAGACCTTAGAGCAGCTTCCAGTAGCTGAAGGGGCTCCAGGAAAGCTGGGGAGGGACTTTTCCCAAAGGATTGGAGTGATGGGATGAGGGGCAGTGGGGATAAACTGGAGAGGGCAGAGTTAGACTGGACAGGAGGAGGAATTTCTTCACTATGAGGGTGGGGAGGCCCTGGAACAGGTTGTCCAGGGAAGTTGTGGCTGCCGCATCCCTGGAGGGGTTCAAGGCCAGGTTGGATGGGGCTTGGAGGAACCTGACCCAGTGGGAGGTGTCCCTGCCCATGGCAGGGCAGTTGGAACTGGATGATCTTGAAGGTCCCTTCCAACCCAACCCATTCTTTGATTCTGTGGTTCCGTTTCTTTCTGCTTTGTTGGTTCTAACGATGCTCGTGGCGGCTTTTGCTGGCCTGTGGCTGCTTGGAAGCTGGGAATCGTTAATGCTGAAGAGCAGAATTATCAGCGTTTTCTTTGTATAACGACTCCACCAGCTGCTCACGTCAGGGAGATCCTTCTGTGTTTCCGGGGAGGTGGGATAATGACCAGGTAGTGACACTGCAGGGTGACAGGAGCTGCTGAGCTGGTTGGGCAGGTGGGAATGTTGGGGGAGGTGTTGGTGGTGTTCAGCCCTTGGAGACTCTTCGAGGGGGTGCTGGGGGCTTCCTGCACCAGGGTGTGAAGATAGGCTCCTTGCCACCCTGGTGGAAGAGGATGCGTGGGGTTTCGTAGAATTGTGGAATCATTAAGGTTGGAAAAGACCTCAAAGCTCATCCAGTCCAACTGTCAACCCAACCCCACCGTGCCGACCAAACCATGTCCTGAAGTACCACAACCACATGGTTTTTGAACCTCTCCAGGGATGGAGACTCCACCACCGCCCTGGGCAGCCTCTGCCAGGGCTTCACCACTCTTTCAGTGAAGATACTTTTCCTGATATTCCATCTAAACCTCCCTTGGCACAACTTGAGGCCGTTCCCATCCCATCCCGTGTTCCTTGGGAGCAGAGCCCAACCTCCACGTGGCTCCAACCTCCTTTCTGGGAGCTGCAGAGAGCGATAAGGTCTCCCCTCAGGTTCCTCTTCTCCAGCCTAAACAGCCCCTGATCCCTCAGCTGCTGCCAGAACCCCTCTTCTCAAACCCTTCCCCAGCTCTGTTCCCCTTGCTGCCTCCTGGAGCCCCAGCCCCGATGTGAAGGACTGTGAAGGACGTATGGTGGAGCTGTGATGCTTCCTGGAGCAGGAAAAATGACCCTTAGTTGTTCTGAACAGCCTGTAACTTCCTCCTGAAGGGATGTGAAGGACACAAATGTGTTGTCAAAGAGTTCCAGGTCTTGGAGCTGAGTCCCTGGGCTCAGAAGAGATGTTGACCCTGGTGTAGGTCCGTGTTGGCCCAACTCTACAGAAGGATGTGGAATGGGAAGGAGAACATCAGCCCTGCTGGTGGTTGTGGCTTTGCCAAGGGTGTTGGTCACACACCAGCTGGCTTTGATTTCTGTTTGGGGTGAGAGGTGGCATGAGGGTTAACGAGGCCAAATGGTGGGTCCTGCCCTTGGGGCACAACAACCCTGATCTGGCTGGAAACTGGGGGGGTTGGTTGAACAGGAGCCAGCAGGGGCCCAGGGGGCCAAGAAGGCCAAGGGCATCTTGGCTTGGATCAGACCCGGCGTGGCCAGCAGGGCCGGGGAGGTTCCTCTCCCTCTGGCCTCGGCCCTGGGGAGGCCGCTCCTCGAATCCTGGGGTCAGTGCTGGGACCCTCCCCACCAGAAGGATGTTGAGGCTCTGGAGCGAGTGCAGAGAAGAGCAACGAAGCTGGGGAAGGGGCTGGAGAAGAAGCCTGAGGGCCCTGGGGGTGTTTATCCTGGAGAAGAGGAGGCTGAGGGGAGAGCTCGTTGCTCTCTGCAACTCCCTGAGAGGAGGTTGTGGAGAGGAGGGAGCTGGGCTCTTCTCCCAAGGGACAGGGGACAGGACGAGAGGGAATGGCCTCAAGCTCCACCAGGGGAGGCTCAGGATGGGCAGCAGGAGGAAATATTTCCCGGGAAGGGTGATTGGTCCCTGGCAGAGGCTGCCCAGGGAGGGGGTTGAGTCCCCTTCCCTGGAGGGGTTTAAGGGCCGGGTGGACGAGGTGCTGAGGAACATGGGTTAGTGATTGGTGGGAATGGTTGGACTCCATCCGTGGGTCTCTTCCAACCTGGTGATTCTATGTTTCTGTGATTCTGTGTGAAAGTTTATTTTAGGAGGAAAGAAGCAGTTTGTCCCTCAGTTACCTGTGGTTAATAACAACTTTTTAACGTCTTTTCCAGGGTCGGAAGCTTGAGAAGAAGTTCACACTGGATGAAGATAATGTTCTGAAGCTGGGTATATTCCAGGACCCATAACCCAAATGTTTCTCTGTCCGTGGAGAAGATTTTACGTTTGAAGTAACTTCTACTGAAGGTACGAAGGCAGCTTTTGTTGTCACACTCTGTGATGGCAGCGGGCGTTATCGGGCTGCGTTCCACCTTGAGGTGGTTGCTAGTGAGGAGGTTGTTGATATCGAAAGCCAGCAGCATCCTGGCTTGTTCCAGAAATGGTGACCAGCAGGACCAGGGAAGATTCTCCCCCTGGACTCTGCACTGGTGAGGCCGCACCTTGAATCCTGGGTTCAAATTTGGTCTCCTTACTCTAAGAAAGATCTTGAGGTCCCGGAGCGCGTCCGGAGAAGAGCTGGGGGAGGTTTCTGGAGAACAAGTGTTGCGAGGAGCGGCTGCGTGACATGGTCAACGTGCTCCAAGGAACGGGTGTCACCCACAGGGTCCTGGACAGGCTGGAGAGGTGGTGCTGGATGTGTCGCTTGATCAGGATCTTGATTCCATTTCTGCTGGGGTTGCAGCTGCAAACATAGACTCAAAGAATGGTTTGGCTTGGAAGGGACCTCAAAGCCCAGCCCTGATCCACCTCCCACTGGATCAGGGGCTCCAAGCCCCATCCAACCTGGCCTTGAACACCTCCAGGGATGGGGCAGCCACAGCTTCTCTGGGAAACCTGTTCCAGGGCCTCCTCACCCTCATCGTGAAGAGTTTCTTCCTAATGTGCAACCTAAATCTTCCACCTTCCAATTTAAAGCCAATTCCTCCTTGTCCTATCACAGAATCACAGAATAACCAGGTTGGAAGAGACCCACTGGATCGTCGAGTCCAACCATTCCCACCAATCCCTAAATCATGCTCCTAAGCACCTCGTCTACCCTAACCTTAAACACCTCCAGGGACGGCGACTCAACCACCTCCCTGGGCAGACCGTTCCAATGCCTAACCACCCTCTCCGTGAAGAACTTTTTCCTAATATCAAGCCTAAATCTCCCCTGGCGGAGCTTGAGGCCATTCCCTCTCGTCCTGTCCCCTGTCACTTGGGAGAAGAGGCCAGCACCCTCCTCTCCACAACCTCCCTCCAGGTAGCTGTAGAGAGTAATAAGGTCTCCCCTCAGCCTCCTCATCTCCAGGCTGAACAACCCCAGCTCTCTCCACGAGCCTTTGGGAACAGCCTCACCCCAGCTTTCCTGGAGCCCGTTCACATACTGGAAGGTCTCTCTAAGGTCTCCTCAGAGCCTTCTCCAAGTTGAACAACCCCAACTCTCCCAGCCTGTCCTCGGACGGGAGGTTCTCCAGTCCTCCCATCATCCTTGGAGCCTCCTCTGGCCCCGTTCCAGCAGCTCCATCTCCTTCTTCTGGTGAGGATTCCAGAACTAGACACAGGACTCCAGGTGGGGTCTTGCAAGAGAGGAGCAGAGAGGGAGAATCCCCTCCTTCGTCCTGCTGGCCACATGTTTCTGTGCAGGAACCTGCTCTTTGATTTCAGTTCAAGGTGGGCAGATGTTGTGTCCCTCATGAGCTCTTTAGGTTGGAAAAGAGTTCATGTTGTTTGCCGATGTCATTCAGATCTGATCGAAGTTTTCTGCTGGTTTTCTGATGCAAAAAAATCACTGATTTTGTTACCAGCATGGAACTGATTTTCAGCTGGTGGCCAATTCTGTTAAGAGGTTCTACTCCAGCCACGTTAAGGAGGAATAAATAGTACGGATGGAAGAGTAACTCATGTTCTTTTTGCATTGCAGCTAGTTGTGTCCCATCAACATGTTTTGGAAGTTTGATTTGAACACGACATCGCATGTGGACAAGCTGCTGGATAAGGAAGATGTGACACTTCACGAGCTGATGGACGAAGATGACATCCTACAGGAGTGCAAGGCTCAGAACCGCAAGCTGCTGGACTTCCTCTGCCAGCAGCACTGCATGGAGGAGCTGGTCAACCTCATCACCCATGAGCCCCCTGTGGATATGGACGAGAAGGTCCGCTTCAAGTAGGTGTTTCTTTTCTGTCTTACGTGGAAAAAAATGGTGTTGGAAACGCTCTGGTGCGAGGCGGGTGGGGTCTTGGGAGAAAGACTTCCGAGTAGCGTGAAGAATTTCACGGCTCCTTGTAGTCTGTCGTGAATTTTCTGGAGTTCCTGGAGTTCTTTGTAGTGGTTTGGTGTTGATTTTGTCCAAACAAATCGTCGTTTGCTCTTTGTGCGAGTAAACGAACGCGTATCTTCCCCGGGGCCTCCAGGGTGGTTTGATTGAAGCATCAAGGAAATAATGTCCTGCTCCGAGTTATCAATTCCAGTTCCTGACCTTGACTGGTTTTTGGTAGTTGAGCCAAGGAGCTGAGGAGCTGGAGCACATCTGGAGAAGGACAACGGAGCTGGGAAGGGTCTGGAGCCCAGGAGTTCTGGGAGCAGCGAATAGAAGGGTTCACAATACGGGTTCACCAAAGGCAGGTCTTGCCAAACAAACCTGATCACCTTCTACGTCAAAATGACTCAACTACTAGGTGAGGGAAAGGCTGGGGATGGATCTTCCTGGACTTGAGTGAAGCCTTTGACGCAGTTTCTCCCGGCATTCTGCTTCGGAAACTGTCACCTCTGGCCTGGACAGGAGAACGATCTCCTGGGTGGAAAACTGGTTGGCTGGAGGGCCCAGAGAGTGGTGGGAGATGGAGTGACCTCCAGCTGGAGGCCAGTGACACGTGGTGTCCCCAGGGCTCAGCGCTGGAAAAGGGTTTAGATCAGAAACCTTGTGAGGAGATGCTGAAGAAGCCGGAGTCGTTACGTCTGGTGAAAATGATGCTGAGGGAAAACCTCCTCACTCTCTACAACTGCCTAGGAGGAGGTTGTGGCGAGGTGGGAGTTGGTCTCTTCTCCCTGGTAGCCAGGGACAGGCCAAGAAGAAACAGCCTCAAGATGCACCAGAGCAGATTTAGGTTGGATATTAGGAGGAAATTTGTTACGGAAAAGGGTTGTCGAGCATTGGAAGAGGCTGCCCAGGGCGGTGGTTGAGTCCCCGTCCTTGGAGGTGTTTAAAAGGTGGGGAGATGCGCTACCTGGGGACATGGTCTGGTGATGGACTTAGCAGGGCTCGATCCACGTTGGACTCGATGATCTTGGAGGCCGTTTCCAACGAAAACCACTCTGTGATTCTGTGAGAGGATGAGGGATCCCAGTGCCAATGCCGACATTGTCCACGTCACCACAGGATCCAACCTCATACACTTGGGCCGCAGTTTAAATCCTCTTCCTTTTAAAGAAAACAGCTTGTGTCTCAGCTCCCGTGTGCTGAGGGCTGGAACTGAAAGCTTTTTTCTGACCAGATGAGGAATAAGGAATGGTGAGGACAAACAAAATCGGCTCGCGTGGCACGATCCTTGATAAAAAATGCTCAAGGCTTGGGGAAGAGCATCTGGAAAGCTGCCCAGCAGAAAAGGACCTGGAGGTGCTGGTCAACAGCAGCAGAACATGAGCCAGCAGGGGCCCAGGTGGCCAAGAAGGCCACCAGCATCCTGGCTTGGATCAGCCATGAGGTGACCACCAGGAGCAGGGAAGGGATTGTCCCCCTGGTCTCAGCGCTGGTGAGGCTGCACCTCGAATCCTGGGTGCGGTTTTGGGTCCGTCACTCCAAGAAAGTCCTTGAGGGGCTGGAGAGCATCTGGAGAAAGGAACGGAGCTGGGGAGGGGGCTGGAGAACAAGAGTTCTGGGAGTGGCTGAGGGACCTGGGGCTGTTTCATCGGGAGAAGAGGAGGCTGAGGGGAGACCTCATCGCTCTCTGCAGCTCCTGGAAAGGAGGTTGGAGGCAGAGGGACATCAGACTCTTCTCCTGAGGAAGAAGTGATGGGATGACAGGGAATGGCCTCAAGTTGTGCCAGGGGAGGTTTAAACTGGATATTAGGAAGAATTTCTTTACAGAGAGAGCAGTGAAGCCCTGGCAGAGGCTGCTCAGGCAGCGGTGGAGTCTCATTCCCTGGAAGGGGTTCCAAGAACTTCTGGCTGCAGCACTTCAGGACCTGGTTTAGTTGGCACGGTGGGGTTGGGCTGATGATTGGACGGGATGAGCTTCGAGGTCTTTTCCAACCTTAATGGTTCCGTCCTTCTCGGAAGAGGGAAGCTCTCTCTTGGGCGTTTGTCCCCAGCCGTCCTTGAGTTCCACGTGCAGGATTATTAACTTAACACTGCTCAGGGCCTGCTGGTGAGGAGGCACCATAAGAGGTAGACGCTGGTGGAACAGGTTCAGCCTTCAGCGTCACGGTCCCTGTGCCGGCACGGTAGAAGAACTCTGGTGTTGGGAAGCAAACAGCCTCATCCACCCATCTCTTCATCAGCAGGTGGCAATTTGTCCTCTTCCTCTCCCCAGTCGCGGTGGTGGCCGCGTGGCTACAACCCCCAGGCAGGGAAGGAGGCTTTGGTGGCCGCGAGAGCTGCGTGGTGGCCCGCTTGCCAGCTGGTCTTCAAGGGGTTTTGCTTGGAAATGCTTCCCATCCCATGGACAGACCGGGCTGAGGAACATTTCAAAGCGTGGTGGGGCACCGGGGAGGGGAAGGAGGGATTTAAGCTGCTTAGAAACTGCGGGAGCTTTTGGAATAAATAAAAGCTGAGCAGGAAGAAAGGACTCGGTCTAAATCCAACTGGCATCCAGATTTTGGCTGTAAAGAAAGGATTAGGAAAGCTTTTAGAGTGGAACAGGGATGTGACTTGATAGGTTTGGAAGGACACACGGCCCTGAACGGTGTGCGCTGTGGGAATGGAATCATCAGAGTGATTCCTGCTTGAAAACATCAAGGGTGGAAGTTCCCAGAGTTCAAGAGGGAAACGGCCAAGAGGAAAACTGAGCAGTAAATCCCCATCTCAAAGCTGAGCAACCACATGGAGCCTTCAGGCTGTGGAAGAAGAGTTTGAGCTGTTTGCCCTGGGACGTCTGGTTGTGATGGACCCCGTGGAGATGCTGGCAGGGGTCTGAGGAGCCTGGTGAGATCCTGAAGCAAGGAGAGCAGCTCGGAGAAGAGGCAGAGCAGACTCTGCTGGCATTAATAGTGGCTTCAGAGGCGAAAGGACCAAGTGGTGTCCCCAGGGCTCAACGCTGGGTCCGGCCCTGGTCAGCGTCTTCATTAATGACCTGGATGAAGGCTTTGAGTGCACCCTGAGCAAGTTTGGAGGTGACACTGAGCTGGGTGGAAGTGTGGATCTGCTGGAGGGTTTTGAGGTTCTCCAAGGGGATCTGAACAGGCTGGATCCATGGGCTGAGACCAACGGGATGAGGGCTAACGAGGCCAAATGGCGGGTCCTGCCCTTGGGGCACGACAACCCCGGGCAGCTCCAGCCTAGGAGAAATCTGGCTGGAAAGTGCCTGGAGGAGAAGGACCTGGGGGGGTTGGTTGAACAGGAGCCAGCAGGGGCCCAGGTGGCCAAGAAGGCCACCAACATCCTGGCTTGGATCAGCCATGAGGTGGCCACCAGGAGCAGGGAAGGGATTGTCCCCCTGGTCTCAGCGCTGGTGAGGCCGCTCCTCGAATCCTGGGTGCAGTTTTGGGTCCATCACTCCAAGAAAGTCCTTGAGGGGCTGGAGAGCATCTGGAGAAAGGAACAGAGCTGGGGAGGGGGCTGGAGAACAAGAGTTCTGGGAGTGGCTGAGGGACCTGGGGCTGTTTCATCGGGAGAAGAGGAGGCTGAGGGGAGATCTCATCGCTCTTTGCAGCTCCCGGAAAGGAGGTTGGAGGCAGAGGGACATCAGGCTCTTCTCCTGAGGAAGAAGTGATGGGATGACAGGGAATGGCCTCAGGTTGTACCAGGGAAAGTTTAGACTGGATGTTAGGAAGAATTTCTTCACCAAATAGCAATGAAGCCCCGGCAGAGGCTGCCCAGGGCGATGATGGAGTCTCCATCCCTGGAGGGATTCGAAGAGCGAGTGGCCATGGCACTTTGAGCCGTCATTTAATAGTCATGGTGGGGTTGGGCTGATGGTTGGACTGGATGAGCCTGCAGGTCTTCTCCAACCGTCATGATTCCATGATTCTGATTCTATATCTGTCACGGAGGCTCTTAGGGTTCCGTGAAGGCCTTTTGCATGGAGTTGTGAGCCAGCAAAAGGTGGAATAACTCTTCATCAACCCTTGAGCCAAGAAATGTAACTGCTCTAAAATCACTTTGTTGTTGTGACTGTGATGTTCCTGGATTTAAGATCCTCGGAGGAGCAAAAAAGACATTAACAGCCTTACCGAGGGCTTGGGGTTTGTTTTTCTGACTTCCAGGAACGGATCCCCATGAAGATGAGGAGACTGGTTAGGAAGGAAACGGTGTTGTGAGGGGGGGAAAAGACTCTTGGCTGGCCTGGAAACCTTTTAAGTAGGAAATACAGAGCTTGGATTCTGAAGGTTTGAAGAATCCTGATGAAGAAACGGGCTGGGTTACAAATAAATGACCTCACAAAATGGCTTTAAATTGGAAGGGGGAAGATTTAGATTCAACATTAGGAAGAAATTCTTCATGATGAAGGTGGGGAGGCCCCAGCCCAGGGTGCCCAGGGGAGTTGTCCTCATCCCTGGAGGTGTTGAAGGCCAAGTTGGATGGGGCTTGGAGCCCCTGATCCAGTGGGAGGTGTCCCTGCCCGTGACAGGGAGTGGAACTGGATGGGCTTTAAGGTCCTTTCCAAGCCAACCCATTCCACGATTATTCCCTTTCCGGTTCGCATCTGTGACCTGTTTCAAAAACCAGGACCAGGAAGAGCAAGAAACAAGAGCAGGAATGGAAAGGATTTCATTGCCTGGCCAATAAATCAGAACATGAAATTGGAAGCGAGTGAAATTCTCGATGCCAGATGCAGCAACATTGTCTGAAAGAAGTGAATTTTACAGAAGGTTGTAGACATTCCTGAACAATCGCAACTCCAAGGGTTGGCTCTGAATTGCTTCTCCTTAACGTGCGCTCGTTTGCCAGGAGGTTCGTGTTGGATCCAAGGTTCTGTCTCTCAATTCCGATCCTCTTGCTTGAACGGAATATGTTTGTGTCCCTTTCCGCTCAAGAATTTACAGCGACGTTACGGTAACCTGCAAAAACCCCTGTCCTGCACGTCACCCTCCGGCTTGAGGTTCATTCCATTCTGCAAATGTGTCCCTCTTAAGAGCTTTTAAGTGGATTTAAGTGCCTCACACTTAAAAATCGGCCCCGAGCGCAGTCTGAAGGCAGCTGAGCTGCGTAATCTGCTCGGTTGGAACCAGATGATGGTTCCTTGGAATGAGCTGTTCCTGTCGACAAGCCTTGTTTCCGTGGGTTGTTTTGCTTTTCCCCGGCTCCTTCTGCAGGGTGAGGGAGGGGATTGTCCCCTCTGCTCCTCTCGGGGAGACCTCAGCTGGAGGGTTGGGGCCAGGGCTGGAATCCTCAGCAGGAGAAGGAGATGGAGCTGTTGGAACGGGGCCAGAGGAGACTCCAAGGATGATGGGAGGGCTGGAGAACCTCCCGTGCGAGGCCAGGCTGGGAGAGTTGGGGTTGTTCAGCCTGGAGAGGAGAAGGCTGCGAGGAGACCTTAGAGAGACCTTCCAGTACCTGAAGGGGCTCCAGGAAAGCTGGGGAGGGACTCTTCACAAAGACTTGTGGGGGTGGAACGAGGGGGAATGGGGATAAACTGGAGAGGGGCAGAGTTAGACTGGACATCAGGAGGAATTTCTTCACATTGAGGCGGGTGAGGCCCTGGAACAGGTTTCCCAGAGAAGCTGTGGCTGCCCCATCCCTGGAAGGGTTCAAGGCCAGGTTGGATGGGGCTTGGATCCCCCTGATCGAGGTGTCCCTGCCCATGACAGGAGGTTGGAAGTGGATGATCTTTAAGATCCCTTCCAACCCAAACCGTCCTATGATTCTATGATTGATTCTTTTTGCTTTATGACTTGAAGAAGAGATGATTTCCTTGAGAATTTTCATTTCACCTTCGCTTCTTGTGGTTCTCTCTTCCCAGATATCCCAACACAGCCTGCGAACTGCTGACCTCGGACGTGCCACAGATCAACGACAAGCTGGGAGGGGATGAAACGCTGCTGAATATCCTCTACGACTTCCTGGATCATGAGCCTCCTTTGAACCCTTTGCTAGCCAGTTTCTTCAGTAAGACTATTGGGAATCTCATTGCAAGAAAAACGGAACAGGTAGCGATTAGATTTGTCCTGATACGTCAGCACCCGTTAACGCGCTAACGTTGTCTTGTGTGGCAGCAGCTTCGCGACCTGCATCGTCTCATCGTGTTTGTGGCAGTGAAAGGACCTCGCTGGGCTCTGAGTTTGGGGTGGAAATAGCTCAGAAAAGAAAAGAGGGGAGATCGAGATGATGATTGATGATCCTGTGGGTCCTTTCCAACCTAGTGATTCTATGAGATCTTAGGAAGAAATGTTCTCCTGGGGGTGGGGAGACTCTGGGCCAGGTTTCCTAGAGAAGCTGCCCCGTCCCTGGAGGTGTTGAAGGCCACGTTGGATGAGGCTTGGAGCCCCTGATCCAGTGGGAGGTGTCCCTGCCCATGGCTGGGGTGGAACTGGCTGGTCTTTAAGGTCCCTTCCAACCCAACCCATTCCATGGTCTATTTCTCATCGATGATCCCTTGATTCCTGCCCGGAATCACCGTGTTCCTTCAGCCACATCTCAGTCTCGAGGCTGTTAACGGGGCGCTGGGACATGAGCTGAGCAGGGCTTTAGGAATTCTAGGAATTCAAAACTGATTTTCCGAGTGAAGGCTCTCTGAGCTTTAGCCGGATGGAAAATTCTCCAGCTACACCAGCTTCTTGACACACATTTCTTTCGGCTTGGGTGTCTTTGTGGAACAGAGGAAGGGAAAGAGAGCTAGAAAAACTTGATTTGAAGCAAAAATGTTATTCCCTTCTCTCGTACGCTGAAGAATTTCTCAATCCGGTTGCTGTTCAGCGTCGAGATGGGTGGTTGGGACCGAGAGGTGAAGTGCAGGAGCTGACGTGTGCTGTGCGGGCGGCTGATCGTCACCCTTTAATTTGCCAGGTGATCGCGTTTTTGAGGAAAAAAGAGCAGTTCATTAGCTTGGTGCTAAAGCACATCGACACGTCGGCGATGATGGACCTCCTGCTGCGCCTCATCAGCTGCGTGGAGCCCGCCAACCTACGGCAGGAAGTCCTCAACGTGAGAATCCGTCGCTTTTCGCTTTATGGGATTGGGAAGAAGGGGTTTGTTTGGTTGGTTTGTGTCTTAAGGCCATGGAATTCCTTTGGTTATTTGTCGCGAGAGCGGATCTGCTCTCCTGAAGCCGTGAAGAGCTAGAGCTTGAGTGGTGGTGACTTTGGATGCTTTGACCTGGTCGTGGCTCGTGGGGCAGAGCAAGGCGGGTTCAGTCACTGGCAATAAAGGATTTTTCGTTCAGTTCTGGGGATCTCAGCAGAAGAAGGACATGGATCTGTTAGAGCGAGTCCAGAGGAGCTCTGGTGAGACCTCACCTGGAGTCTTGTGTTTGGTTCTGGAATCCTCAGCAGAAGAAGGACATGGATCTGTTAGAGCGAGTCCAGAGGAGGCCACGGAGATGATCGCAGAGCTGGAGCACCTCCCATGCGAGGACAGGCTGAGAGAGTTGGCATTGTTCAGCCTGGAGAGGAGAAGGCTCTGGAGACACCTTAGAGAGACCTTCCAGTACAGAAAGGGGCTCCAGGGAAGCTGGGGAGGGACTTTTTCCAAGGGCCTGGAGTGATGGGATGAGGGGGAACGGCTTTAAATTGGAAAGGGGAAGATTGAGATTGGACATTAGGAAGAAATTCTTCACGCTGAGGGTGAGGAGGCCCTGGAACAGGCTGCCCAGAGCGGTAGTGGCTGCCCCATCCCTGGAGGTGTTCAAGGCCAGGTTGGATGGAGCTTGGAGCCCTTGATCCAGTGGGAGGTGTCCCTGCCCATGATAGGGGGGTTGGAACTGGCTGGGCTTTGAGTTCCCTTCCAAACCAACCCATCCCATGAACCGATGATTTTCCCTCGTTTTCCTGGAGAGCCACCACCGTTTGCTCCAGCTGGTGTTACTCTAGAGCTTTGACAAAGGAAACGTGGCGTCTTTCCCACTGACTGATCATGTAGGGCAGTAATTTGTTTAATTCCTCGCCGTGTGTATTTTCAGAGATGGTATCTCGTCCCTCCTCCATCCCCTTCCTCGTTAATCAGCAGCCTCATCTCTCCCAGAGATGCTCTCTCTGCTGCACAGGTAGGACAGGTTTTTCTCCCCTCGGAGCCCGGTCTGGGTGAGGCTCCCTCATCCCTGCCTTGGTTGGGAGGAGGGAAACCACGTTTAGCTTCTTCTCAGGAGACCAGAAGAACCATGTGCTGTAGGGACGTCTGTCCCCCAGTCACTGCAGCCCTCACCGGGATTTCTAAAGTTGACAGGCTTTGTCTTCCGTGTTCCGTGTCTGGAGCGCTGAGCAGGTAGAGGTTCTTCATCAAGACTCTTGGTAGGTGATTCCCATTGTTTGATTCCACCTCCTGGTGTTCAAGCGTGTCCTACAGTCCTGCTGGTGCAGAGAAGGACACAAACTATGGAAACCATGGGAATGGTTGGACTCAATGATCCAGTGGGTCTTTTCCTACCTGGTGATTCTGTGACTCGTGCAGTGATAAGGGAGGCGAAAGGAGCAGAGGTGAAGCGGACGAGTATGAGCAGGAAGAAGGAGGTTTTCGCCTTTCTCTTCTCGATCTGTAATTGCAGACGTCCAGGCAGTGGTATCGGAGTGCACACGGCGTCAGGAGGACAGGGACGGTCGTCCAAGGGCTGGATCAGCCTTGGCAGGCTCCCCGCGTGCTGGAGGAGCCGAGTTGCTGGCGAGCAACGCGCTGGTTGGAACGGCAAATCTGGCTGGAGACCAGGTTCTTGGTTCCCTGCCGAAGGGAATCTCCCACCTCCTCTTCCATCAGCACTCTAGGAGCTCCAGCTCCCTTGAGGAAACCTCTTCCTCCATGGCTCTTCCCACCAAGCCGTTGTGCCCGTTCCACACATCTCCTGGTGGCGGAAGAGCCTTTCTCATGTTTCTTCCAGCCAATCCCGACGTAGGAGTCTCTGTCCTCCAACTCCTGCATGGTTTGGCTTTTTCTTCTTCCATGCAGGATTTGGATCCAGGAAACCTTGAACGTTTCCATGGTCTCTGCAGAAAAACCGTCTTGGAATTCCATTCATCTGAAATATAAGATTCCATTTGCTCTTCCCCCCAATCCTGAGCTCCTTCACCTGGAGCCCAGCTCCCTCCTCTCCACAACCTCCTCTCAGGGAGTTGCAGAGAGCAACGAGCTCTCCCCTCAGCCTCCTCTTCTCCAGGCTAAACACCCCCAGGGCCCTCAGGCTTCTTCTCCAGCCCCTTCCCCAGCTTCGTTGCTCTTCTCTGCACTCGCTCCAGAGCCTCAACATCCTTCTGCTGGGGAGGAACCAGCACTGACCCCAGGATTCGAGGAGCGGCCTCCCCAGGGCTGAGGCCAGAGGGAGAAGAACCTCCCTGGCCCTGCTGGCCACGCCGGGTCTGATCCAAGCCAAGATGCCCTTGGCCTTCTTGGCCCCCTGGGCCCCTGCTGGCTCCTCTTCAACCAACCCCCCCAGGTCCTTCTCCTCCAGGCAGTTTCCAGCCAGACTTCTCCTAGGCTGGAGCTGCCCAGGGTTGTTGTGCCCCAAGTGCAGGACCCGCCGTTTGGCCTCGTTAACCCTCATCCCGTTGGTCTCAGCCCATGGATCCAGCCTGTTCAGATCCCTTTGACCTTGGACACCTCCAGGGATGGGGGAGTATCCATGACTCCCCTGGGCAGCCTGGGCCAAGGCCTCACCACCCTCATCGTGAAGAATTTCTTCCTAATGTCTCATCTAAATTTCCCCCATTCTGATTTAAAGCCATTCCCCCTTGTCCTATCACTCCAAGCCTTTGTAGAAGTCCCTCCCCAGCTTTCCTGGAGCCCCTTCAGGTGCTGGAAGGTCACTCTAAGGTTTCCCTGGAGCCTTGTCTTCTCCACAACCCCAACTCTCTCAGCCTGTCCTCATAGCAGAGATGCTCCAGCCCTCGCATCATCTTTGTGGCCTCCTCCAGACCCCGTTCCAACAGTTTCGTCTCCTTCTTATGTTGAGTCCAAAACTGGACTCAGGGCTCCAGGTGGGGTCTCAGGAGAGACTAGTCTTGAGTGGTCAATGTGGTCTTGACTGAAATGCAGCTGGAATTTTGGGGTTAAGTTAAACGTACCTCGTTTGTGACGTGACATCAGGGAGAGCAGGACGAGACGTAGAGGAGGGTGGTTGGAGCGAAGCTGTCAGAGAGTCAACGTAAGGTTGGAGTTGGAAGTTCTGTGAATGGTCAACACAACATTGAGCTTTCGAGGGGAGAAAACGGACGTGGAGCTGCCTTACGAAGAATTGGGAGGCAGGAGATGCTCCGTTTCCTCCATGACTCACCTGAAGGGCAATGGAAGATGATCTTGCAGAAACCTCCAGTGCCTTTTTCCTTTTAAGTCACATTCGGTCGGTTGTTTCAAAAGCCACTGAGCACACGTTGCTTTGGTGGGTTTGCTTGTTGTTGGAAGTCAACGGAAAGGGCTTTCCCTTCTTGAGAAGCCTGGCTTACGTAGAACTTCCTGAAGTTCCTCCTGGTTTGGATTCTGGGATCTCAACCAAGGCTTTTCTTTTTCCTTTCCCTCCAGTGGCTCAATGAAGCCAGAATTATTCAGAGACTCGTGGAGCTGATCCATTCGAGCCAAGATGAGGACGTGAGTATGAGCTTTGTCTTTGTGGGTGGTGGGTCCTGTGAGGTCCAGAAGGATCTTCCCATCCCTTCCATAACACTTCTATTGGAGGAGACAATCTCTACGGATGGGTATCCTCCCCTCCGGTTGCCATACTCAACCCCAGAGTGGTTTGTGGTATTTTTAATCTGGTTTTGACTTTGTTTACTGCCAATTTCCCGGGTTGCTTTGTCTCGCTGGGGGTGGAGAAGGAACCTGCTACTCGAAATGTGCCGGTGGAAACCCTTTAAATCAACCGATTTGAGTTATACGAGTGCTCGCCTTTGATTTTTTTCTTTTTCCTGGTCAATGATTTTCATGAAACCCCTCAGCCAGGTGCTCTGGAGCAGTTTTATGCTCTTGTCATTTCACGCTGAGGTGTTGAGGTTCTCTTGGTGTCTTCACCCCAACGCTGAGGGACATGGTTTAGTGAATGGTTGGACTCGATGATCCATTGGGTCTTTTCCTACCTGGTGATTCTACGATTCTAAGAGTGAAAAACCTGTATTTGAAACCTGCACATCAGGAGGACGAACGGAGTCCTCGCTTTCCGAGACCTCAAACCACGTTCATTAGGTTCAGGAGGACCTTCCCTTTGCTTTTCAAACCTGTTCGTATTTCTGATAATTCGCACCAAAGGTTTATTTTTGGAAAGCTGGAGCACCTCCCATACGATGAAGGTGGTGAGACACTGGAACTGATTGCCCAGGGACGTTGTGGCTGCTCCGTCTCTGGAGGTGTTGAGGGCCAGGTTGGATGGATCTTGGAGCCCCTGATCAAGTGGGAGGTGTCCCTGCCCATGGCAGCGGGGTTGGAACTGCATGATCTTTAAGGTCCCTTCCAACCCAACCCATTCTATGATTTAAGAGATGAATAATCTGGCGTGTTTGATAGCCCTCGCTCGGAAAACTTGTGTCTACCTAAAAGGAGGTTGCGGAGAAGTGAGGGTTGGTCTCTTCTCCCAAGTGAGAGGTGATAAAACAAGAAGAAATGGCCTCAAGTTGCACCAGGGCAGGTTCAGATTGGACATCGGGAAGAATTTCTTCACCGAAAGGATTCTCAGGCCCTGGCAGAGGCTGCCCAGGGAGGTGGTGGAGTCCCCGTCCCTGAAGGGGTTTAAAACACGGGGAGATGAGGTGCTTGGGGTCATGATTCAGTAGCAGACAAGTACGGTTGGAGTTGATGTTGAGTAGACGAGGAGCTTGGCGTCATGATTTCATAACAGACAGGTACAGGTGGAGTTGATGATCATCTCCAAGGTCTTTCCTGGCCTAATGATTCTGTGATTCTATGATCCATTCCTCACCTTCCCGGTGGTGAAAACGGGGCAGAATGAGCTTGGTGAAGACCTTAACGTTGACACGTGCTCTGTGGTTGTTTGCAGAGGCAATCCAACGCTTCCCAGACCCTGTGTGATATCATACGATTGAGCAGAGACCAGAGCAATCAACTCCAGGACGTACCCGAGCCTGATCCGCTTCTCATGGCACTGGAATCGTAAGTACCGCTCAGAGGACTCTCACTCAACCAATTTCTGCTCCCATCGTCACTTGCTTCTCGCTCTCCAGAGACACAAGTTCTGCTTTGAGAGCTCTTAGACCTTCACTTAGCGCTTGATGTTCATGCCACCCACTTAACGTTGCTGCTGGGTTGTAGCTTCTCCACCGTCTCTGGCTTTTGTAGCTCGCGCTGAAGGCAGGAGATGAAGGTTCACGTCCCCCAAAGTTCACAACCTGATTGAAGACAAGGTGATAATCGTGAGCCTGTTAAAGCGCTCCTCGTGGGTTCGGAAATCCCCCACGGACAGGCCTGAGAATTCCTGTGGTGGTGATGGTCTTGGATGCCACGTGTGACTGGGCTGAGTCCAACGGGATGAGGGTTAACGAGGCCAAACGGCGGGTCCTGCCCTTGGGGCACAACAACCCTGGGCAGCTGCAGCCTAGGAGAAGCCTGGAAAGTGCCTGGAGGAGAAGGACCTGGGGGGGTTGGTTGGACAGGAGCCAGCAGGGGCCCAGGGGGCCAAGAAGGCCAAGGGCATCTTGGCTTGGAGCAGACACAGCGTGGCCAGCAGGGCCAGGGAGGTTCTTCTCCCTCTGGCCTCGGCCCTGGGGAGGCCGCTCCTCGAATCCTGGGGTCAGTGCTGGTTCCTCCCCACCAGAAGGATGTTGAGGCTCTGGAGCGAGTGCAGAGAAGAGCAACGAAGCTGGGGAAGGGGCTGGAGAAGAAGCCTGAGGGCCCTGGGGGTGTTTAGCCTGGAGAAGAGGAGGCTGAGGGGAGAGCTCATTGCTCTCTCCAACTCCCTGAGAGGAGGTTGTGGAGAGGAGGGAGCTGGGCTCTTCTCCCAAGGGACAGGGGACAGGACGAGAGGGAATGGCCTCCAGCTCCACCAGGGGAGGCTCAGGATGGACAGCAGGAGGAAATATTTCCCGGGAAGGGTGATTGGTCCCTGGCAGAGGCTGCCCAGGGAGGGGGTTGAGTCCCCTTCCCTGGAGGGGTTTGAGGGCTGGGTGGACGAGGTGCTGAGGGACACGGGTTAGTGATTGATGGGAATGGTTGGACTCCACGATCCCATCGGTCTCTTCCAACCTGGTGATTCTATGATTCTAAGAGCCAGACTGCAGTCATACCTGGCCAAACGGTGGCTGCTCTTCCCCTCTGGTAGATGTTTTGCTTCCATATGGGTGGATTTCAGGTCATCAAGTTGCTGTCCATCAAAATCGGGAAGAAAGGGGGTTGGAAAATGGATTTAGAGTAGCTCTGAGGAGAAGGACTTGGGGTTCTGGTGGATGAGAAGCTCCACATGAGCCAACAACGTGCGCTCACATCCCAGAAACCCCCCGTGTCCTGGGCTGCATCCAGAGAACGTGGGCAGCAGGGAAGGAGGGGATTGTCCCCTCTGCTTCTCTCTGGGGAGACCTCAGCTGGAGTCCTGGGTCCATCTCTAGAGTCCTCAGCCCAGGAAGGACTCGGAGCTGTTGGAGCGAGTCCAGAGGAGGCCACGAAGATGGTCTGAGGGCTGGACAACCTCCTGCATAAGGACAGGCTGAGAGAGTTGAAATTGTTCAACCTGGAGAAGAGAAGGCTCCGTGGAGACCTCAGAGCAGCTTCCAGTACGGAACATCCTACAAGAAATGTGGGAAGGGGCTTTCGATCAGGGAGGGCAGGGGTACGACGATGAGGAATGGTTTTGAGCTTAAGGAGTGGAGATTGAGGTGAGATCTTAGGAAGAAATGTTCTCCTAGGAGGGTAGGGAGGCCCTGGAACAGGTTGCCCAGAGCAGTGGTGGCTGCCCCATCCCTGGAGGGGTTCAAGGCCAGGTTGGATGGGGCTTGGAGCCCCTGATCCAGTGGGAGGTGTCCCTGCTCATGGCAGGGGTGGGACTGGCTGCACTTTGAGGTTCCTTCCACCCCAAACTATTCCATGATTCTACAATAACTACTCTTTTTCCTGACGCTGCCTCTTGTCTGGAGCACCTTTAGATCTTCTTTATGAAAATAATTCAATCTCGGGCGTTACTTGCGTATTTTACGTTTTCATCTGATATTTTATTTCTACAAATGTGAATCAGATTTTTTTTCCCAAATATTAGAAAATAGTAAAAATCGGACTCAAAACTGGAGTAGGATCAGGTTGAGCTGGCGATGTGGCTTAGTGAGTCAAGAAGGGCAGTTGTTGAGTACTGAGTTTTGGAGAACTGTCCTTAAAATCCATGGAAATAGCATGGGGAGAGGACCAGAGCGCAGAGGTGGAACCAGGGATGATGGGGATGAGGAGCAGCATCAGCCTGGACTTCATATTTCTTATCTTATTGATTCAACGTGGCAAATGGCAGCGCGAGGAGAGGCCTCTGGCCTTTTGTTGGGGTTATTCCTCAATTCCAAAGACGTGGTTGAGTGCCAGGATGACTTTCAGTGCAGGAAAGGGCCATGGTCATGGATTCTGACTCCAATTGTCTTCTGCTTAGTGAGCTTTCACTCTGGCCCCAGGTCTGTCGGAGCTTGGAAGCATCTCCCCTAGGTTTTAGGGCTCAAGGAGGTGATGACCTGATTAAAATGTTCTAAGGGGACAGTAGCTACGACTGCTAAAACCAGAGAAGGTGCGGTTGCCCCATCCCTGGAGGTGTTGAAGGCCAGGTTGGATGGGACTTGGAGCCCCTGATCCCGTGGGAGATGTCCCTGCCCATGGCTGGGGTGGAATTGGCTGGGCTTTGAGGTCTCTTCCAACCCAACCCATTCCATGATTCTATGATTTACAATCTGCATTTGGTGACCTCTCTTTGCAAGGATGATCTTCTTCTTTCCTGGATCATCTCCTGGCAAACGCTCAGGGTCAGCGTCCACTCTTCGTTGTCCGTCTTTGCGATTCCAGTGGGTGATTTTAGACTCTCAGCTGATAGTTCCGTGTTGTCCCTCATAAACTAAGTTCTCCGAGTCAACACTTGGGTTGCCCTCCCCTTAATAAAGGAGAAACGAGGATTTGATTTGGTCTTGTGACATTTAGAGCCAGGTCTCGCCTTCATGGTGAATCAGCAAGTTCAGAAACCTGACGTGGAACCATTCTTGTCGTGCGAAAATTGAGAGGAACGTCTTTATTCTTCCTAAAAATAAAACCCAAACCAAATCGCGGCCTTTTTTTTTTCCCCAGAAAAAACTCAAAAGTGGATTTTTTAATTGCAATTAAAAGAACTTCCTACTTCTTAGACCTAACGCGTGTGTGTGATCCACAGGCAGGAGTGCGTGGAGCAGCTCCTCAAGAACATGTTTGATGGAGAGCAGACTGAAAACTGCATCGTGAATGGGACGCAGGTTCTCCTGACGTTGCTGGAAACCAGGCGCTCTGGGTGAGTCGACGCTTTCTGCCCGAGCAAGAGCGATTTTGAGAAAATGAGGGGGGTTTTCTTTTTGGCTTAGTGCCTTGAAATGAGGAGGAGGAGTGGTTTGGTTGCTTTGATGGAGCAGCCGTGGCCCATGTACCAGCCGGCAGCCGTGCCCTCTCGACGGCTCTTCGAGTTTCAGCCTGGAGGAGACTGAGAGGAGCCATCATCGTGGTCTAGAGCTTCCTCACAGGGGGAGGAGGAGAAGCAGGTGCCGAGCTCTTCTCTCTGGTGCCCAACGATAGGACCCGAGGGCATGGTAGGAAGATGCCAGGAGAGGGTTAGGTTGGGTGTGAGGAAAAGGTTCTTCCCCCAGGGGGTGGTGGAGCACAGGAGCAGCTCCTCAGGGGAGCGATCACGGCACCAAGCTGGACAATATTCCAGAAGCGTTTGGCCAACGCGCTCAGACTCACGGTGTGGGTGTTGAGGTTCTCCTGGGCAGGGATATGATTTGGACCCAATGATCCTTGTGGGTTCTTTCCGACTCAGGATGTTCTATGAATCTCCTGTGCTCACGGAGCAAAATCCTTTCTGTGAGAGCCTCTGAGCTGGACAGGAGAACGATCTCCTGGGTGGAAAACTGGTTGGCTGGAGGACCCAGAGAGTGGTGGGAGATGGAGTGACCTCCAGCTGGAGGCCAGTGACAAGTGGTGTCCCCAGGGCTCAGTGCTGGGTCCTGGTCAGTGTCTTTATCAGTGACCTGGATGAAGGCATCGAGGGCGCCCAGAGCGAGTTTGCAGATGACACTGAGCTGGGTGGGAGCTGGATCTGCTGGAGGCTTGGGAGGCTCCAAAGGGATCGGAACAGGCTGGATCCATGGGCTGAGACCAACGGGATGAGGGTTAACGAGGCCAAACGGCGGGTCCTGCCCTTGGGGCACAACAACCCTGGGCAGCTCCAGCCTAGGAGAAGCCTGGCTGGAAAGTGCCTGGAGGAGAAGGACCTGGGGGGGTTGGTTGAAGAGGAGCCAGCAGGGGCCCAAGGGGCCAAGAAGGCCAAGGGCATCTTGGCTTGGAGCAGACCTGGTGTGGCCAGCAGGGCCAGGGAGGTTCTTCTCCCTCTGGACTTGGCCCTGGGGAGGCCGCTCCTCGAATCCTGGGGTCAGTGCTGGTTCCTCCCCAGCAGAAGGATGTTGAGGCTCTGGAGCGAGTGCAGAGAAGAGCAACGAAGCTGGGGAAGGGGCTGGAGAAGAAGCCTGAGGGCCCTGGGGGTGTTTAGCCTGGAGAAGAGGAGGCTGAGGGGAGAGCTCGTTGCTCTCTGCAACTCCCTGAGAGGAGGTTGTGGAGAGGAGGGAGCTGGGCTCTTCTCCCAAGGGACAGGGGACAGGACGAGAGGGAATGGCCTCAAGCTCCACCAGGGAGAGTTTAGGCTGAACATTAGGAAAAAAATTTTCATGGAAATGGTCATTGGTCCTTGTCAGAGGCTGCCCAGGGAGGGGGTTGAGTCCCTTCCCTGGAGGGGTTTAAGGGCCGGGTGGACGAGGTGCTGAGGGACACGGGTTAGTGGTTGATGGGAATGGTTGGACTCCATGATCCCGTGGGTCCTTTCCCACCTGGTGATTCTGTGATTCTATGATATCAGGGATCTCCCAGGGGGATGGGAACAGAGCGGGGAGGAGATGGTCCAGCACGTGCGGGGTGGGGGATGTTGCAGCTCTAAATGGCTGCGTAGTTTGAATTCTGGTTTTAGAATCACATCCTCCTTTCGTTTCTTTTTATGGAGATGGAGAAGAAAGACAAAAGAGAGCTCTGGGGAGGAGGTGACACACAGGAAATCTCCCTTTCTAAAAAAGGAGAAAGTGAGGAAGAGTGGAGGAGATAATAGAAGATTAGGAAGAGGTACTGGAGAGAGCAGGGTGGAAGGCGAGAGAAGGACTCATGAGGAGAAGCTCAGCATTGTGCGCTTGCGTTGTAGAAAACCAACCAGTTCTGGAGTCCTCGGCACAGAAAGGACATGGATCTGTTGGGTCAAGTCCAGAGGAGGCCACGGAGATGATCCAAGGGCTGGAGCATCTCTGCTATGAG
The DNA here is from genome assembly GCA_033459285.1 of Clamator glandarius. Taxonomy (NCBI): domain Eukaryota; kingdom Metazoa; phylum Chordata; class Aves; order Cuculiformes; family Cuculidae; genus Clamator; species Clamator glandarius. Next base: position 1,180,788 of record JAUNZM010000577.1, read on the forward strand.
GGCAGGCTGAGAGCATTAGGCTTGTGCAGCCTGGAGAAGAGAAGGCACTGGGGAGACCTTAGAGCAGCTTCCAGTGCCTGAAGAGGCTCCAGGAAAGCTGGGGAGGGACCTTTTCCAAGAGTCTGGGTGATAGGATGACGGGGAGTGGCTCTAAAATGGAAGGGGAAAGATTTACGCTGGACATCAGAACGAAGCTCTTCAAGATGAGGACAGGGAGGCCCTGGCCCAGGTTGCCCTGAGAAGTCACGGCTGCTCCATCCTTGGAGATGTTGAAGACCGGGTTGGATGGGGCTTGGAGCCCCTGATCCCATGGGAGGTGTCCCTGCCTGTGGCTGTGGGGTGGATCTGGCTGGGCTTTGAGGTCCCTTCCAACCCAACTCATTCTAAGATTCTGTGTTCACCGTGATTTCTCCAGGGAAAACGATCCACGTGGCCAGTGTGTCTGGAGACCATTTCAAGTGTTGTCAAATCCTAAGGGTTGTGCTTCTCCTTACAGAGTGGAAGGGCTGATGGACTCATACACTCAGGGATTTGAAAGGTCTTACACTGTCAACAGCAGCATCTTACACGGCATCGAACCGAGGCTAAAGGACTTCCACCAGCTGCTGCTCAACCCTCCCAAGGTAAAGCATCTCCACTCTTCTCCAGAGCCTCCAGACCTGCCTTCCAGGGTTCCCTTCTCCTTATACGCAGACTTCCCGGAGGGTTTGAAGAAGAATTCACATGTAAAGTCCACAATTCAGGTTCTGTGGGGCTGGGCGGGAGAGATCAGGGACAACTTTATTGCTTTCTACAACTCCTTGAAAGGAGATTGGAGCGAGGTGGGTGCTGGTCTCCTCAACCAAGTACCAAGTGATGGGACAAGAGGAAATGGCCTCAAATTGTACCGGGGAGGTTTAGATTGGGTGTTAGGAAGGATTTTGTTGCTGAAAGAGTGGTGAAGCAGTGGAAGAGGCTGCCCAGGGCAGCGGTGGGGTCACCATCCCTGGAAGGGGTTCAAAAAACATGTAGATGTGACACTTCAGGCCATGGTTTGGTCGGCACGGTGGTGTTGGGCTGACGGTTGGACCGGATGAGCTTAGAGGTCTTTCCAACCTTAATGATTCCACGATTCGGAAAGGCTTTGTATTTGAGTAAAACCAAAGAGCAGAGATCTTGGGACTGATCCCTTGTGTTAAGGAGGCTCAGGGGTGGAAGTGAAGGATCTTCTCTTGTGAGACCTCACCTGGAGTCCTGTGTCCAGTTCTGGAATCCTCAACATGAGAAGGAGATGGAGCTGTTGGAATGGGTCCAGAGGAGGCTCCAAGGATGATGCGAGGGCTGGAGAACCTCCCATCCGAGGACAGGCTGAGAGAGTTGGGGTTGTTCAGCCTGGAGAAGAGAAGGCTCTGAGGAGATCTTAGAGAGACTTTCCAGAACCTGAAGGGGCTCCAGGAAGGCTGGGGAGGGACTGTTCTCAAAGGCTTGTGGGGATGGGACGAGGGGCAATGGGGAGAAACTGGAGAGGAGTGGATTTAGTCTGGACATCAGGAGGAATTTCTTCATGATGAGGGTGAGGAGGCCCTGGAAGAGGTTTCCCAGAGAAGCTGTGGCTGCCCCATCCCTGGAGGTGTTCAAGGCCAGGTTGGATGGGGCTTGGAGCCCCTGATGGAGTCGGAGGTGTCCCTGCCCAGGGCAGAGGGGTTGGAACTGGATGACTTTGAGGTCCCTTCCAACCCAAACCATCCTACGATTCAATGATTCGAAGATTCTGCGGTTCAGTTAGGTTTTAATCTTCATGTTTGGAAGTGAAAGTCTGGTCTCACAACGTTTTGCTCCGTGCGGGAAGGTGGTTCGGGTCTCCCTGCTGATCCTTTATGAAATGAACTGGTTGCGTCTAGTCAAACCTTGACGCGGATCCACTCAAGGAAACGTTGCTCCCCATTGAGATGCTCCTTCTCCGTTCCTCTGACAGAAAACAGCAATCCTAACGACAATTGGTGTCTTGGAGGAGCCGCTGGGGAACGCACGTCTTCATGGATCTCGTCTGATAGCTGCTCTGCTTCACACCAACACTCCCAGTATTAATCAGGAACTATGCAGACTCAGCACCATGGATTTATTACTTGTGAGTAACACCGAGGGGCTCCCAGTGGGGACAGGGGGAACCTCGGAGCACGTCCAGAGAAGAGCAACGGAGCTTCGGAAGGGGCTGGAGAACAGGCCTGAGGGCCCTGGGGGTGTTTAGCCTGGAGAAGAGGAGGCTGAGGGGAGAGCTCATTGCTCTCTCCAACTCCCTGAGAGGAGGTTGTGGAGAGGAGGGAGCTGGGCTCTTCTCCCAAGGGACAGGGGACAGGACGAGAGGGAATGGCCTCCAGCTCCACCAGGGGAGGCTCAGGATGGACAGCAGGAGGAAATATTTCCCGGGAAGGGTGATTGGTCCCTGGCAGAGGCTGCCCAGGGAGGGGGTTGAGTCCCCTTCCCTGGAGGGGTTCAAGGGCCAGGTGGACGAGGTGCTGAGGGACACGGGTTAGTGATTGATGGGAACGGTTGGACTCCATGATCCGGTGGGTCTCCTCCAACCTGGTGACTCTATGATTCTATGATTCTCCGAATGGCTTTGTGATAAAAATACAGTTGCTTGAACTGAACCGACTGAACAGGAGCCTCAACTTGTGCTCGTAACCCAGAAACCCCCCGTGTCCCGGGCTGCATCCAGAGAACGTGGGCAGCAGGGAGGGAGGGGATTGTCCCCTCTGCTCCTCTCTGGGGGGACCTCAGCTGGAGGGTTGGGGCCAGGGCTGGAATCCTCAGCAGGAGAAGGAGATGGAGCTGCTGGAACGGGGCCAGAGGAGGCCACAGAGATGATCCAAGGGCTTTAAGAACTTCTTCTCTGAGGACAGCCTGAGAGAGTTGGGGTTGTCCAGCCTGGAGAAGAGAAGGCTCTGTGGAGACCTTAGAGCAGCTTCCAGTACGGGAAGTCCTACAAGAAATCTGGGGAGGAACTCTTGATCAGGGAGGGCAGGGACAGGACAAGGGGAATGGTTTGAAGCTGAAAGAGGGGAGATTGAGATGAGATTTTAGGAAGAGATGTTCTCCTGGGAGAGTGGGGAGACCCTGGAACAGGTTGCCCAGAGCAGTAGTGGCTGCCCCATCCCTGGAGGGGTTCAAGGCCAGGTTGGATGGGGCCTGGAGCCCCTGATCCAGTGGGAGGTGTCCCTGCCCATTGCAGGGGTGGAACTGGATGGGCTTTGAGGTTCCTTCCAACCCAACCCATTCTGTGATTCCTTGAAGCAGCTGTGACAGCAGAACAAGCAGAGCAACCACAGTGGCTACTGAGGCACAGAAATACAGCGGTTGCAGCCGAATGGCTAATTAAACAGCTAATTAAGCAGTGTTCTGATATCAATCGATAGCTAAGAATGTCAAGGTGCCTTCAGCGTGAATTGGTTTGTTTCTTCTTTTGTTCCAGGACTTATTTTTTAAATACACTTGGAATAACTTTTTGCATTTCCAAGTGGAATTGTCGATAGCAGCTATTCTCTCACACTCGGTGCAAGAGGGGAAACCCACCACGAATGGCCAGGAGAGCAAAGACGAGGTGCTCAACGGAAACGTGGCCACGGAGAACGTAGAAGCCCCGGAAACCACCACCGAGAACATCATGGTTACTCACGTAAGTCTTGTGGTTTCACGTAGGGAGTGCTAACGAGGAAGGGTTTGACGAGGAATGGTTTGCAGCCAACGGGATGAGGTTCACCAGGGTTCAACACAGCAACCCCGTGGAGCTTCAGGTTTGAGGAAGGGCATCTGGAAAGGTGCCTGGGGGAGAAGGACCTGGGGGGGGTTGGTTGAACAGGAGCCAGCAGGGGCCCAGGGAGCCAAGAAGGCCAAGGGCATCTTGGCTTGGAGCAGCCCCGGCGTGGCCAGCAGGGCCAGGGAGGTTCTTCTCCCTCTGGCCTCGGCCCTGGGGAGGCCGCTCCTCGAATCCTGGGGTCAGTGCTGGTTCCTCCCCACCAGAAGGATGTTGAGGCTCTGGAGCGAGTGCAGAGAAGAGCAACGAAGCTGGGGAAGGGGCTGGAGAAGAAGCCTGAGGGCCCTGGGGGTGTTTAGCCTGGAGAAGAGGAGGCTGAGGGGAGAGCTCATTGCTCTCTGCAACTCCCTGAGAGGAGGTTGTGGAGAGGAGGGAGCTGGGCTCTTCTCCCCAGGGACAGGGGACAGGCCGAGAGGGAATGGCCTCCAGCTCCACCAGGGGAGGCTCAGGATGGGCAGCAGGAGACGGGGGGGTGGGTGTTGGTCTCTCCTCCAAAGTGACAGGCGATAGGACAAGGGGAAGTGGCCTCAGGTTGCACCATGGGAGGTTTGGATTAGACATAAGGACAAACTTCTTCACCAAAAGGGTTCTCGGGCCCTGGCAGAGGCCGCCCAGGGAGGTGGTGGAGTCTCCACCTGTCAAGGGTTTCAAAAACCTCGTGGTCGTGGCGCTTGGGGACCTGCTTTGGTCAGCATGGTGGGTTGGGTCGATTGTTGGACTGGATGAGCGTGGAGGTCTTTTCCAGCCTTAATGATTCCATGATTCTTTGATTGTGGATGGAAATCCATTTGCATTTGTACATGCCAGGACCAAACAAACATACCCCCAGCTCAGTTTGTGGCCTCGTGGATCTGGTTTTAGGTGATTTTTTCAGTAAGGATGCAGATAAAACTTTGGACAAACCCCAAAAGTGCCACCTACAGCCATCTGGCTGCATCTTAGCTTCTGCGTTGTGGCCTTGATGCTGAGATGCCTCCTTGTGTTTGTGAAACCCCAACACAGTTCTCCAGTCCCCCTAGTGTGAAGCCACCCAGCAGGCTGAAGGTGTTTGTAGGTGTTGCTGTTTGCCCTGAATCCTCTAGGAATGGAGAATCCTGGTCTTCTGGGCGCTGATGAGGTCCATGCGTCAGAAGAGGGGAAGAGCATCTAGGGGGCTGAGCTGCGGAAGAGGGCTTTGAGCTAAAGTTGACAGGGGAGGAGAACCTCAATCCATCCCAGTTTGGTGCCAGGGCTGGCCCGGAGCCTGGAGAAGGATCACAGGTCAGCAGGAGAAGTCCTGGAGAGAAACATAAAGGATCTCCTGCTGGTCACTTAGCTCCACTGGGGCCCAGCTGAAGTGCCTCTACGGGAATGCAGGTCGCTTGGGGAGTGAAAAAGAGGAGGTGGAGACGTCCACGTGTGTGCAGGGCTGTGATCGCTTTGGCGTCTCACAGACATGGGGGGATGGACCCTACGATTGCGTAGAATTGATTGTTGATTGCCTAGACCCTGGGATTGTTGGAATGGAGGTGTTGAAGGCCAGGTTGGATGAGGCTTTGAGCTACCAGATCCAGTGGACAGGGGTTGGAACAGGATGGGATTTGAGGTCCCTTCCAGCCTAACCCATTCCATGATTTGAGGTGGAACTGGATGGGCTTTGAGGTCCCTTCCAACCCAACCCAACCCATGGTTTGAGGTGGAACTGGGTTGGATTTGAGGTCCCTTCCAACCCAACCCATTCCATGATTTGAGGTGGAAATGGGTTGGATTTGAGGTTCCTTCCAACCCAACCCATTCCATGGTTTGAAGTGGAACTGGATGGGCTTTGAGGTCCCTTCCAACCCAACCCATTCCATGGTTTGAGGTGGAACTGGGTTGGATTTGAGGTCCCTTCCAACCCAACCCATTCCATGATCCTCTGAAACGTGAGGTCTCGGGAAGGAGAACTTGTAAAATGCTCTTCCTCTTCCTTTTTCTCTCCCCTTCAGCTCTTCCAGAAGTGCTGCCTGGTGCAAAGGATATTGGATGCTTGGGAAGCCAACGACAAGATACAGTAAGGCTTGGAAGTCCCTTGTCCCCCTGCAGAACGTTGCCCTCAAACAGTCTTTCAGATCTTTGGGTTATTTCTTGACTGGTGGCAAAAACGATCTCGGGTTCGATTGTGATTTGGAATTTGCATCTTAAAAAGCGTGAGCCCCAACGTGCGCTCGCAGCCCAGAAACCACCTGGGCTGCATCCAGAGAACGTGGGCAGCAGGGAGGGAGGGGATTGTCCCCTCTGCTCCTCTCTTGGAGACCTCAGCTGGAGTTTTGGGGCCAGGGCTGGAATCCTCAGCAGGAGAAGGAGATGGAGCTGTTGGAACAGGGCCAGGGGAGGCTCCAAGGATGATGGGAGGGCTGGAGAACCTCCCGTGCAAGGACAGGCTGGGAGAGTTGGGGTTGTTCAGCCTGGAGAGGAGAAGGCTCCGAGGAGACCTTAGAGAGACCTTCCAGTACCTGCAGGGGCTCCAGGAAAGCTGGGGAGGGGCTGTTCCCAAAGGCTTGTGGGGACAGGACGAGGGGCAACGAGGATAAACTGGAGAGAGGTGGATTTAGTCTGGACAGGAGGAGGAATTTCTTCACGATGAGAGTGAGGAGGCCCTGGCACAGGTTTCCCAGGAGAAGCGGTGGCTGCCCCATCCCTGAAGGTCTTAAGAGCCAGTATGAATGGAGCCTTGGGCAGCCTGATTGAATTGGAGGTGTCCCTGCCCATGGCAGGAGGTTGGAAGTGGATGATCTTTAAGATCCCTTCCAACCCAAACTATTCTGTTATTCCTTTTCAATACACAAGAAGGTGGAGGCAGGTTCCTATGTTCCAGGTAAACTCATAAAACTCATCCCATGTCCTGCCTGCTTGAGCAAGGAGCCTTCTTGACCCCCTCTCCATCCTCTGTCCTCACCCTTCACGCCGCAGTGTGGATGCGTTGAACTCTCGTAGCCGCGGGGAGCTCTCAGTGTGGTTGGGTTGTGGCCGTCACCCCGGCTTTCCAGGGTCGTGCTCCTCTTGCTCACGGCTCTTTCCTCTTTCCAGGGCAGAAGGTGGAATGAGGCGAGGAAACATGGGCCACCTCACCCGCATCGCCAACGCCGTAGTCCAGAACATGGAGAAAGGCCCCATGCAAACACAAATCAGTGAGTTCATCAAAGGTACGTTCTCCTTTTTTCAATCCCGGGTTTTCCCTTGATTAAATAACCCTCAGAGGCCTTTTGGAAAGATCATAGAATCACAGAACCACCAGGTTAGAAAGGACCCACCGGATCATGGAGTCCAACCATTCCCATCAATCTCTAACCCGTGTCCCTCAGCACCTCGTCCACCCGGCCCTTAAACCCCTCCAGGGAAGGGGACTCAACCCCCTCCCTGGGCAGCCTCTGCCAGGGACCAATCACCCTTCCCGGGAAATATTTCATCCTGCTGTCCATCCTGAGCCTCCCCTGGTGGAGCTTGAGGCCATTCCCTCTCGTCCTGTCCCCTGTCCCTTGGGAGAAGAGCCCAGCTCCCTCCTCTCCACAAGCTCCTCTCAGGGAGTTGCAGAGAGCAATGAGCTCTCCCCTCAGCCTCCTCTTCTCAAAGATTTTTCTTCCATGGATTTTGTGAAGGTCGTTTTGACAACGAAAAGGTAAATGTCCCAATAATCTATTGGAGCGGGTCCAGAGGAGGTCATGGAGATGATTCAAAGGCTGGAGAACCTCCCATGCGAGGACAGGCTGGGAGAGTTGGGGTTGTTCAGCCTGGAGAGGAGAAGGCTCCGAGGAGACCTTAGAGAGACCTTCCAGCACCTGAAGGGGCTCCAGGAAAGCTGGAGAGGGGCTGTTCCCAAAGGCTTGTGGGGATGGGACGAGGGGGAATGGGGATAAACTGGAGAGGGGCAGAGTTAGACTGGACAGGAGGAGGAATTTCTTCATGATGAGGATGAGGAGGCCCTGGAACAGGTTTCCCAGAGAAGCTGTGGCTGCCCCATCCCTGGAGGGGTTCAAGGCCAGGTTGGATGGGGCTTGGAGCCCCTGATGGAGTCGGAGGTGTCCCTGCCCATGGCAGGAGGCTTGGAACTGGATGACTTTAAGGTCCCTCCCAACCCAACCCATTCCATGATTCCACTGGGCGCTGTTCCTTTCTTTGCAGAATTCACTTCCAGAGAATCGGGAGTGGAATGGAATTCACGTTGCAGAGGAGCGATGCTTGGCTCATATGTGTCTGCTCCAAACGTTCCGTTTGGGGCCAAAGGTCCAGCTTTGATCCTTCTCATGGGTTGTGTTGATCTTCATGGTGACCTTCTCCTTGCAGAGCTACCTGAGGACTGCAGAGGAAGATGGGAGAGCTTTGTAGAAGAGACGCTGACGGAGACAAACAGGAGGAATACGGTGGATTTGGTGAGGACGCCCGTTCCTGTGCGTGTTTGGGATGAGGCCGTTGTCTTCTGGGGTTATTTAATGAAAAAAACAGTGATATTGGTGGGATTTTTCTTCTTTTGGTTTTTACGGAGTAGGCTTACAAGGGCAGAGGGTTTGTGGAGAGCACATTCCATAGGAGCTCTTCGAGCAGCAGGTGCTCTGAGCCATGTTGGTGACCCTAGTCCATATTTCTGCCTTTCTCACTGAGAAGGTTTCTGCCATCGGAGGAGTTTGGTCTTTGTTAGGACGCATGGAACGGAAGCGTTGGAGCTTTCTTCACTGTCACGGCTTATGGTTTCGTGTTTTTTTTCAGGTGAGCACTCACCATCTGCACTCATCCAGCGAGGATGAAGACATTGAAAGCGCTTTTCCCAACGAACTTTCTCTCCAACAGGTGAGTTGACGAGGTGCTCCTTGCTCTTCCTGGGAAGCTTCCTTCTCCAATTAACCCTTAATCCATCCTCCTACGGAGCAGCTTCCAAAACGTTGCTCCTGCTCAGTGTCTTCAGCTCATTTGTGGTTCTCCAGTGCAGTTCCCTACGGGGTCTAGACTCCAGCTGGGAATGTTTGGCTTTGCTCGCAGCTCCCAGATCCACGTCTCGCATTTCCGTGATGAGACGCTGCCCGTTTCGTTCTCTTTTCCTGGTCTCTGCACGCCAGGGAGCTGGGTGGTCCCGAAGCTTTGGACCAGCTGTGGTGGTTCTCAACCCATGAGACAGCGTGGAGCACCTTCCAGCCTGTAGAGGCCTTTTACTGCTATTAAAACGCAAAAGAAGCCTCCTAAAATATCAGCGGTAAACGGTTGAGATAAGGGCATTAAAAAGCCTTGACTTGGAAGAGTTGGAGGTAGTTAATGGTTCACTTTGGCTTTAGCGAAGATCTCAAGATCCTCAAAACCCGAGCCACTCCCTTCAACTCCATCCAATCTGTTGAAGCCGCTTTGCAGGATGAAATATTTGGACAAGTTCTTCCAACCTTTTTCGATGCTGAGAACGTAAAGAGCGTTCCCAGAACATGAGAGTTTCAACCTCTTTGGTAGGAAGCAACTTATCATAGAATCATAGAAACACCAGGTTGGAAAGAACCCACTGGATCATCGTGTCCAACCATTCTCATCACCCACTAAACCCTCAGCGCCTCAAATGTAGCTTTGAAGGAGCTCCTGACCTTATGGAGCTCCCAGCTTTGTAGAAGTCAAAAGAGAATCTCAATCCCAGTACTGCTGTCTCTGATGTTACGAGTATCTTTCTTTTCCTCAGAGGACAGAAAGCAAATTAAAAAAAAAAAAGGAAAAATGTGTTGCCTTTATGACAAATAAACGTGGTTTTGTCTTGTATTGTCATTGAATCATCATGGAATGGGTTGGGTTGGACCTCAGAGCCCATCCAGTTCCACCCCGGGCCCTGGGCGGGGACACCTTCCACTGGATCAGGTTTCTCAAAGCCCCATCCAACGTGGTCTTGAACTGGATGTGCCCTAAGAGGTCCCTTCCAACCCAAACCATTCCGTGATTCTTCGAGCTTCGTGGAATTTCTTCGGGCACCTTAACGATGGCTGGTTTTGGGTTCTGTTCTTCAGGCCTTCTCCGAATACCAGATCCAGCAGATGACAGCTAACTTTGTGGATCAGTTTGGCTTCAACGATGAGGAGTTCGCAGACCAGGATGATAACATCAAGTAAGTTCCTAAACCTTCAAGAGTCTTAACGCTTTGCATTCCAGCCTCTTTGCTTCTGAGCTTCCAGCACCTCAAGGGGCTCCAGGAAAGCTGAGGAGGGGCTGTTCCCAAAGGCTTGTGGGGACGGGATGAGGGGCAATGGGGATAAACTGGAGAGGGGCAGAGTTAGACTGGACAGGAGGAGGAATTTCTTCACCATGAGGGTGAGGAGGCCCTGGAACAGGTTGTCCAGGGAGGTTGTGGCTGCCCCATCCCTGGAGGGGTTCAAAGCCAGGTTGGATTTCTTGGGTGAATGTAGGACAGGAACCGCAGAGCAGCTGGGTGCGGCTCCTTCTCTTTGGAACAAATTAGGAGTTTGAGATTTATAGATGTGAGCCCTCATCTGGAGAGCTGTTGAGACCTCAGCTGGAGGGTTGGGGCCGGGCCTGGAATCGTCAACACAAGAAGGAGATGGAGCTGTTGGAACGGGGCCAGAGGAGGCTCCAAGGATGATGCGAGGGCTGGAGAACCTCCCGTGCGAGGCCAGGCTGGGAGAGTTGGGGTTGTTCAGCCTGGAGAGGAGAAGGCTCCGAGGAGACCTTAGAGAGACCTTCCAGCACCTGAAGGGGCTCCAGGAAAGCTGGAGAGGGGCTGTTCCCAAAGGCTTGTGGTGATGGGACAAGGGGCAATGGGGATAAACTGGAGAGGGGCAGAGTTAGACTGGACACGAGGAGGAATTTCTTCACCATGAGGGTGAGGAGGCCCTGGAACAGGTTGCCCAGAGAAGCTGTGGCTGCTCCATCCCTGGAGGGGTTCAAGGCCAGGTTGGATGGGGCTTGGAGCCCCTGATGGAGTCGGAGGTGTCCCTGCCCATGGCAGGAGGGTTGGAACTGGGTGATCCTTAAGGTCTCTTCCAACCCGAACTATTCTATGATTCTCTGGTTCAGCTGAGGAGATCCAGGGCAGGAAATCGAGGTGCTTTTATGCTGCTCAGATACCACGAGGGCTGCAAAATACCAGCCAGCCAGCAGGAAGCCTCCAAATTGCACCTGACCGGGACACCACAAAGGTTCATCACTTGGTCGTTGAATCAGACTGAAGGGTGAAAACCCGATGGGTTCATAGAATCATCAAATCTCATTTAGAGATTTTAAAATACAAAGTAACCTTCTATCTCAGAGATAAGAAGCCATTGCCCGTGGAATCATAGAATGGGTTGGGTTGGAAGGGACCTTAAAGATCATCCAGTTCCAACCCCCCTGCCGTGGGCAGGGACACCTCAGCAGAGCAGGCTGCTCAAGGTCCCAGTGACGTTGCCCGTGGTGGGAACAAACGCAAAGGCGCCGCGTGGCCGTAGGAAGCGTCTCTCTGCTCGACTCATTCTTACGTCGGTGATAAAAAGCTCTTTGTTCCTCCAGGCCGTCCCTCAAGTTTCTTTCCCTTCTCTTGGCAGCGCTCCCTTCGACCGCATCGCCGAGATCAACTTCAACATCGACGCCGATGATGACAGCGTAAGCGGGGGCTCGGGGACGTCGGGTTCACAGGGCGGCCACTCGCTCCAGGCAGTTTCCAGCCAGGCTTCTCCTAGGCTGGAGCTGCCCAGGGTTGTTGTGCCCCAAGGGCAGGACCCGCCGTTTGGCCTCGTTAACCCTCCTCCCGTTGGTCTCAGCCCATGGATCCAGCCTGTTCCGATCCCTTTGGAGCCTCCCCACCCTCCAGCAGATCCAGCTCCCACCCAGCTCAGTGTCACCCCATAAATCATTGATAATGACACTGACCAGGACCCAGCGCTGAGCCCTGGGGACACCACGTGTCACTGGCCTCCAGCTGGAGGTCACTCCATCTCCCATCACTCTCTGAGCCCTCCAGCCAACCAGTTTTCCACCCAGGAGATCGTTCTCCTGGCCAGCCCAGAGGTGACAGTTTCCATAGCAGAATGCCGGGAGAAACCGTGTCAAAGGCTTCACTCAAGTCCAGGAAGATCCATCCCCAGCCTTTCCCTCATCCAGCAGCTGAGTCCCTTTGTTGTAGGAGGCCATCAGCTTAGTCCTAGCAGGATATTTTTACTCTCCAAGTTCCGAGCTGCTCTGATCTTTAGGGTCTTCTCAAGGGAATTCTTTCCAACCTTCTTCTACAGCGACTTCATCTCCCGGCCTCTTCGGAGGGTTCGGAGTCCCATAACGGAGCAGCTGTTTGGAAGCAGCATAGGCTGAGATGACTGTTGGGTTTCTTCCTTGACCTGTCGTGGCCTTGCTGATTGTAACATCTCATGCTCTTATTCCTCTTCCACTTCCGAACATTCCTTGTTGCGCGACTTCGAACGTAAAAACGAAATTAATGCCAACGCCTTCATGGTGTCTCCTGTGTCCAAAGGCGGCTCCACCAGCTTCCTCGTCACCAAAGTTCTTGTTGCTGTTGCTGAAGAATGAATGGAATTTTTTGATTTCTTTTTACTCTTCTTTTAGCCCAACGCTTCCCTTTTCGAAGCCTGCTGCAACGAACGCATCCAGCAGTTCGATGATAACGAGGAGGAGGAAGATATTTGGGAAGAGAAGGAGATAACCTATGCAACCCAAGTGAAATCAAGAACACGGTGAGGTGGAAACAAGCCAGTGAGTTATTTTTCACCCTGAATGCTATGGAACTCTACATTTTGGTGAAGTCCATGCTTCATCGGGTGTTGTTGATGTGCTGCGAGGCCTTTTTCTGACATAAATCAGAGTGTTTTCCCTGCCAGGTTTCTCCAGAAAGAGGCAAAGATCCAGTTTGAGGGAGTGTGATAATGGTGGAGTCACCTAATCATTGAGTCTGTGATCAAAGGCACTAAAAAAAACCCTACCCCTTGTTTGAAATCCTTAGAACTTCCTCATTTTCTTGAGTTTCGTAGAATCGTAGAATGGTTTGGGTTGGAAAGGACCTCAAAGCCCATCCAGTTCCACCTCTGCCATGGGCAGGGACACCTCCCACTGGATCAGGGGCTCCAAGCCTCATCCAACCCGGCCGTGAATGATACTTGGAGAGGAGGAGGTTGAAGCGGTTCATGAACTGGCTGAACCTGAGCCAGCAGTGGCCCAGGTGGCCTTGGAGGCCAACAGATCCTGGCTTGGATCAGCCACGGTGTGGCCAGCAGGAGCAGGGAGGGGATTGTGCCTGATATTGGATGCTGGTGAGGCCGCACCTTGAATCTTGGGTTCAGTTTTGGAGCCCTCGATACAAGAAAGACATGGAAGGGCTGGAGTGTGTCCGGAGAAGGGACCGGAGCTGAGGAAGGATCTGGAGAGCAAGTCTTCCAAGGAGCAGCTGAGGGACCTGGGGTTGTTTAGCCTGGAGAAAAAGAGGGGACCCCTCGTCACTGTCCGCAGCTCCCTGAGAGGAGGTTTTAGTGAGGTGGGTGCTGAGCTCTTCTCCCAAGTAACAGTTGATAGGATGAGAGGAGATGGCTTCAAGTTGCACCAGAGGAGGTTCAGGTTAGATATCAGGAGAAATTTCTTTACTGAAAGAGCGGTGAAGCCCCAGCAGAGGCTGCCCAGGACAGTGGTGGAGTCTCCAACCCTGGAGGGGTTCAAAAACCATGTGGCTGTGGCACTTTGAGCCTTGGTTTGGTCAGCACGGTGGGGTTGGGCTGGTGGTTGGACCGGATGAGCTTGGAGGTCCTTTCCAACCTTAATGATTCCACGGTTCTATGAATGAATTGTAAGGCTGGGAGCAGTAGACAGAACATTCCTTTTTGAATTATTAGAAGAAGATGATGCTTTGCAGGGACCTGCCGTGGTGCAGGACCCTGGTGTTTATTTGCTGATGGTCCTGTTCGTACACAGAATGGATCTCACCCTGGTGTTCCCCTTGTTCATCTCCTCCTGTTGGTCCCCAGCCTCAAATATGTCACTGCGACCTATTTCCCAGATGCTTTTTGACCATGAAATCACGTAGAGCTTTAGTGGAAGCATCTAGAGCAGCTTCTGCTGCTGCCGGTCGCAGCTTTGTCTCTTTTTTTTCGGGCCACCAGCCCCGTACCAGGCACTCGACATCATGCAGTCAGGTCCCAGTTTGTGTTTTCACCCTGGGGCAGGGAGGGGTGAGCAGCTTGCCCTAAGGGTTCTTCTAATTCCAAGTTCTGCCGTTTAGATTCGGAGCGTCTCAGACCTCAGAGTGTTCGTCGAAAAGTGATCTTGAGAACGGAGATCATGACGGTAGCGTGGACTCAGAGGAAGAGGAGGAGACGGAACAGCAGCCGCCTCCTTCGGCAACCAACAGAAGTATTTCAGAGCAGAAAGACTCGGACTCCTCTGAAGGTAAAGAGTTTGGAGCAGCATCTCCTTGAGTTTCAGAGCTCAAAGCTTTCGTTTCGTAGAATCATAGAATCATAGAATCACCAGGTTGGAAGAGACCCACTAGATCATCGAGTCCAACCATTCCCATCAATCACTAACCCATGTCCCTCAGCACCTCGTCCACCCGGCCCTTAAACCCCTCCAGGGAAGGGGACTCAACCCCCTCCCTGGGCAGCCTCTGCCAGGGACCAATCACCCTTCCCGGGAAATATTTCATCCTGAGCCTCCCCTGGTGGAGCTTCCTCCCTGTGTCCATTCTAACTCTGTCCCTCTCCAGTTTATCCCTATTGCCCCTCGTCCTATCACTGAAAGCCTTTGTAGAAGGTCCCTCCTCAGCTTTCTTGGAGCCCCTTCAGGTACAGGAAGGTCTCTCTAAGGTTTAGACGGCTACGTAGTGTCCTTTATCTTCCCTGATGCTTCTCCATGTGGATGACATGAGTGTTTACAGGAAGAGGGTCCTGAAGCTGATGGTGACCTGGGCAATTGGCATCATCCCATAGGATCTGAGGGAGCATCCTCGCGTTGACTTCCCTGTTTTCTCTCTCTGGGCTCGCTTTGGGGATGGTTCTGGGGTGGCGAAAGCACGTGAGAGCCCATCGTTGTTCCCGTCTCTTGTTCCGTGTCCCAGGGTCGGGATGGACGGCTGTCTTTGAGCCCGTCAGCGCCAAGCCCCCCACGCCTTGCGTCGCCATGGACGTCGGCTCGAGCGTGTGGGATTCAGCAGCTCCCGAGAGCACCGCGCCAGAGGAGAAGGGGTGGGCCAAGTTCACCGACTTCCAGCCTTTCTGTTGGTAAGGGAGGCCCACGCTCTGCCGGTTCCTTTGTCGCTTCCCAATGGAAGAATATTTGGGATACAGTTTGATGGAGCACGTTTACTGGGATAGATCCTTCTGCTCTTTTCATCCCCCTCGTGTTCTTTGATGTCTGAGCGGTCGGGATCAAGACTTTGTCTTCCCAGCGCCTTCCAGTGCTTCCATCCGGTGGGACCGTTCCTGCCTTACATGTAGGAACGCTTCGTGTTCTCGTTAAGAGTAGAAAATGAGTAAATGTTTAGAATTTACGAGCCCAAGTGGTTTTGTCTGTTGTGGGGGGAAACACAACCGAGATCTCAGTCCTTCATTTTCAACCCTTCCCCTCCTGCTCTAGCTCAGAGTCGGGGCCGCGTTGCAGTTCTCCTGCCGACACGGAGAGCAGCGATTCAGACGGGACCTCGAAGCAGAGTCAGGACAAGAGCTGTAAGTGAGAACCTTCCGAGATGAAACAGAGACGTTAGGGAAGCTCTTTCTCTGCGGAATGTTCCGAGTCTGCTGGGGAGAACTTCCCTCCTGTGGCATCTGCTTTATCTTCCAGTACCTGGAGGGGCTCCAAGAAAGCTGGGGAGGGGCTCTTGATCGAGGAGGGCAGGGGCAGGACAAGGGGGAAAGGTTTGAAGCTGAAAGAGGAGAGATTGAGTTGAGATCTTAAGGAGAAATGTTCTCCTGCGGGGGTGGGGAGGCCCTGGAACAGGTTGCTCAGAGCAGTGGTGGCTGCTCCATCCCTGGAGGGGTTCAAGGCCAGGTTGGATGGAGCTTGGAGCCCCTGATCCAGCGGGAGGTGTCCCTGCCAAGGGCAGGAGGTTGGAACTGGATGGGCTTTGAGGTCCCTTCCAATCCAAATCATCTCATGATTCCATGGTTCTCACTTGGTGTCAACCAGAACCTCCAGATTCCAACCCTGGAGGGGTTCAAGGCCAGGTTGGATGGGCTTGGAGCCCCTGATCCAGTGGGAAGTGTCCCTGCCAGTCGCAGGGTGTGGAACTGGACAATCTCTGAGGTCCCTTCCGACCCAAACTATTCTGTGATTCGTGGAGTTGGGTGGGTTTTCCCAAAACGCGACTCCATGGATGGTGTCAGCCCCACGCGAGGTGGGACCTGGGGCCTTGGTTCATCTTTCCATGTGAATCCTGTGCTTTTCTCAGCCAGCGCTGCCTCTCCCTGCGTTTGGAACGTCTGCGTCACGAGGAAAGCGCCGCTGGTGGCCTCGGACAGCAGCTCCTCCGGCGGCTCCGACAGCGACGAAGAGGAGGAGAAAGCCGATAGCGTCACCGAAACCATCAGCACCGGCTCGGGCCAGGAGACCATCAAGCTGACCATGGATGCTAAAAACGAGAAGGCCGTTTTCACCAGGTGGGAGAGGAAGCTCCAGGGTCCTGCTCTCTTCCCAGGTTTAACCCCTCGTGTCGCTAGGAAGTAGACAATTCCTTTTCCGTTTCAGATGGTCTGGTTCCGGTTCTCCTTTGTGAGGATGCCTGGAAGCATCACGGGTTGGGTTTTTTGAAGCAAATATTTACAAGAGGTGAATTTTAAGAGTCGTTTGGGGCTCCTTTCAGCCTCTGTCAGGAGAGCTGGACCTGGTCTGGCGGGTGAAACGTGGTTTCACCTAATCAAGCGCAAGCTCCGACGTGGAACCAGCGCGTGGTCTTGAAAGAGGAAGATGTCAGCGTCTCCAGCTCTTGTTTTTCAATGCGTTAGAGACAAGAAATGATGTAAAATATGATAAAAAACTCGCAAAATACCAGAAAAAGCTCAGGCAGATCCTGAGATTTCTCAGCTTTTGGGCAGGGGTTAGGTTGCGAGCGCATGTGCTGGAGTTTGCTTGGATCAGTGACCTGTAAGCATCTGGTGGGCTTCGCTTCGAGAAATATTGCCCCGTTTTAAAATATCAGGGGCTGTTCCTCACCCTCCTGCTGAGGACGCAGGGTTGGAGTCCCCCGTGTTTTGTGCGTCTGACTCAGGAATGTTGTGGGTTTGGGTAGGACGTCGGCCTGGCTGTCAGCGCCTCGTGGTGGGAGCTCAAAACCAGGAGCTTGGGAACAAGGCTCGGGGCTGGGTCCAGTCCCGGTCAGTGTCTTCATCGGTGACCTGGATGGAGGCATCGAGCCCACCCTGAGCAAGAGATGACACTAAGCTGGGTAGAAGTGTGGATCTGATGGAGGGTTTTGAGGTTCTCCAAAGGGATCGGAACAGGCTGGATCCATGGGCTGAGACCAACGGGATGAGGGTTAACGAGGCCAAACGTCAGGTCCTGCCCTTGGGGCACAACAACCCTGAGCAGCTCCAGCCTAGGAGAAGCCTGGCTGGAAAGTGCCTGGAGGAGAAGGACTTGGGGGGGTTGGTTGAACAGGAGCCAGCAGGGGCCCAGGTGGCCAAGAAGGCCAAGGGCATCTTGGCTTGGAGCAGCCCCGGCCTGGCCAGCAGGGCCAGGGAGGTTCTTCTCCCTCTGGCCTCGGCCCTGGGGAGGCCGCTCCTCGAATCCTGGGGTCAGTGCTGGTTCCTCCCCACCAGAAGGATGTTGAGGCTCTGGAGCGAGTGCAGAGAAGAGCAACGAAGCTGGGAAGGGGCTGGAGAAGAAGCCTGAGGGCCCTGGGGGTGTTTATCCTGGAGAAGAGGAGGCTGAGGGGAGAGCTCGTTGCTCTCTGCAACTCCCTGAGAGGAGGTTGTGGAGAGGAGGGAGCTGGGCTCTTCTCCCAAGGGACAGGGGACAGGACGAGAGGGAATGGCCTCAAGCTCCACCAGGGGAGGCTCAGGATGGGCAGCAGGAGGAAATATTTCCCGGGAAGGGTGATTGGTCCCTGTCAGAGGCTGCCCAGGGAGGGGGTTGAGTCCCCTTCCCTGGAGGGGTTTAAGGGCCGGGTGGACGAGGTGCTGAGGGACACGGGTTAGAGATTGATGGGTACGTTTGGACTCCATGATCCGGTGGGTCCTTTCCAACCTGGTGGTTCTGTGATTCTAAGTGCGATGTTAGGAGTGGGTGAAATCAATGCAGGAAGTTCACCAAAGGGGTGTTGGTTGGACAACGCTCCGTTGAGTTTCTAGTAGCACAGCTGGGTTTTATTTTGGTGCCCATCTCAGTGGACTTTGTTCTTCTCAGCTGAGATGAGCGCGGTGCCGTTGTTTGCTGTGCTGCCTTCTGGAGACCTGCTGGGCTCACCATGTGTTAATCCGTACATGCAGGAGGAATCGCTGAATGGTTTGGGTTGGAAGGGACCTCAAAGTCAATCCCCATGAGCAGGGACACCTCCCACTGGATCAGGGGCTCCAAGCCCCATCCAACCTGGCCTTGAACCCCTCCAGGGATGGAGCAGCCACCACTGCTCTGGGCAACCTGTTCCAGGGCCTCCCCACCCTCCCAGGAGAACATTTCATCCTAAGATCTCGTCTCAATCTCCACTCTTTCAGCTTCGAACCATTCCCCCTCGTCCGTCCTTGAGTTCCATCTGACTAAATCCCTTGACGTTTGTATCTGAACCAACCTGGTTTTCCTCTCTTGGATGTCAGGAGCAGGTTATCACGCACGGAACCGTCGTCGTTCCCAGCTGCAGTGTTGGTCTCATTTGGCCCCTTCTCTTCTCTCCCGTTGATTTTTGTAGCAGGTGGGGCCGGGGGCTGAGCTGCTGATCCAGGCTGTGCCCTTCAGGATGGATTTTATCTCCAAAGAAATACCTGAAGGGGCTCCAAGAAAGCTGGGGAAGGACTTCCTACAAGGGCTTGGAGTGATAGGACGAAGGGAAATGGCTTTAAATTGGAACGGGGAAGATTTAGAGTAGACTTTGAGAAGAAATTCTTCATTTCAAGGCCAGGTTTGTTGGGGCCTTGGGTGGCCTGATCTAGTGGGACGTGTCGAGGGGGTTGAGACTGGATGATCTTTAAGGTCCCTTCCAACCCAGACTGCTCTATGATTCTATGATGAGAGTGGGGAGGCCCTGGAAGAGGTTGCCTGGAGAAGCTGTGGCTGCCCCATCCCTGGAGAGGTTCAAGGCCAGGTTTGATGGAGCTTGGAGCAAACTGATCCAGTGGGAGTCGTCCTTGTCCATGATAGGGGGCTGGAACCGGATGATCTTTAAGATCCCTTCTAACCCAAACCATTCTTCACCATGAAGAATTTCTTCACTGTTAGAGTGGGGAGGCCCTGGCACAGGTTGCCTGGAGAAGCTGTGGCTGCCCCATCCCTGGAGGGGTTCAAGGCCAGGTTGGATGGGGCCTTGGGCAACCAGATCCAGTAGGAGGTGTCCCTGCCCGTGGCAGAGCTTGGAATTGGATGATCTTTAAGTTCCCTTCCAACCCAAGCCGTTCAGTGATTCTGAAGCGTATAAATCTGGAACGCTTCCAAGAAGGTCTCCAGAACCTGCTTGGCGTCCCTGCCTGCACTTCTACAAAACTAATCTGGTTTTGGCAAAGCAAATAAACACTCGAGGAACCACAGTCGCCACTTCAAAGGTGTCGGGAGCTGTAACCGGAGCCAAAAACCAAAATAGCAGCTGTGGGAAGGCAGCAGCCAGACACACGGATGTGGTCCCAGCAGCTCCAGGGCTGCTCAGCAGCCAGGTTTCTCCTGAGCTGCACGTCACATGGATGTGATCCCAACCTGGGAGACGGATGTGATCCCAGCTCTTCTGGGGCTCTTCCAGAGCTGGGTTTCTCCTGGTGTTGGAATTTCCGGATCGATCAGTGAGATGAATTGGAACTTCTTGGTGTCCCCAAGTCTCCCAAAGCTCTTTGCCTTCTCTTGGAGTGGATGGAGTTCAAGACAAATGGCCAGTCGAGAATCCATTTCTTGCCATGTTCCTTGGTGATTGGCCGCTCCAGGCTTGGAGAAGAGCAGCTGGGAAACTACTCAGCAGAGAAGGACCTTGGGGTGTTGGCTGATAGCAGCTGAACATGGGCCAGCGGTGGCCCAGGTGGCCAAGAAGGCCAACTACATCCTGGCTTGGATCGGGCATCGTGTGACCCACAGGAGCAGGGAAGGGATCGTCCCCCTGAACTCGGTCCTGGTGAGACCGCACCTCGAATCCTGAGTTCGGTTTTGGCCCCCTCACTCCTAGAAGGACCTTGAGATGCTGGAGCACGTCCGGAGAAGGGAACGGAGCTGGGGAAGGGGCTGGAGAAGAGGTCTTACAAGGATTGGCTGAGGGACGTGGAGTTGTTCAGCCTGGAGAAGAGGAGGCTGAGGGGAGACCTTGTCGCTGTCTACAACTCCCTGAAAGGAGGTTGTGGAGAGGAGGGTGCTGGTCCCTTCTCCCAAGTGACAGGGGACAGGACGAGAGGAAATAGCTTCAAGTTTCAGAATTGACATCAGGAAAAATTTTTTCACTGCAAGGGTTCTCAGGCCCTAGCAGAGGCTGCTGGGAGGTGGTGGAGTCCCCATCCCAGGAGGGGTTTAAAAGACGGGGAGATGAGGTGCTCAGGGATGTGGTTCGGTAATGGACACGTGTGGTTGGACTCGATGATCTCAAGGTCTTTTCTAACCAAGCAATTCTATGATTGCAAGGAAATGAGCTACACTGAAAGTCTGAGACGTTTTCAGATTGACCTTGTGGTTCTTGATGACTTTCTAGGAGCCCTTTCCTGGAGGGGCTGGGCTTTTCCAAACCACATTCATATTCCTGTAGAAACATCTTTCTGTCTCCTTTTTCCCACTCCCTGCTCTACTGAGCTCCTGGGTGTTCGTTGGATCATGGACTGGGTTGGGTTGGAAGGGACCTCAAAGCCCATCCAGTTCCAACCCCCCTACCTCCCACTGGATCAGGGGCTCCAAGCCCCATCCAACCTGGCCTTGAACCCCTCCAGGGATGGGGCAGCCACCACTGCTCTGGGGATCCTGTTCTAGGGCCTCCCCACCCTCACAGGAGAACATTTCTCCCTAAGATCTCATCTTGATCTCCCCTCTTTAAGCTTCAAACCATCCTCCCCTTGTCTTGTCCCTGCCCTCCCTGATCCAGAGCCCCTCCCCAGGCTTCCTGGAATCCTTTTCCATACTGGAAGGCTGCTGTGTTCTTTGGAGCTGCAGGTTCTGCCATCTCTGGAGGTTCTGCCATCTCTGGAGGTTCTGCCATCTCTGGAGGTTCTACCATCTCTGGAGGTTCTACCATCTCTGGAGGTTCTGCCATCTCTGGAGGTTCTACCATCTCTGGAGGTTCTGCCATCTCTGGAGGTTCTACCATCTCTGGAGGTTCTGCCATCTCTGGAGGTTCTACCATCTCTGGAGGTTCTACCATCTCTGGAGGTTCTGCCATCTCTGGAGGTTCTACCATCTCTGGAGGTTCTGCCATCCCTGCAGGTTCTGCCATCTCTGGAGGTTCTGCCATCTCTGGAGGTTCTACCATCTCTGGAGGTTCTGCCATCTCTGGAGGTTCTACCATCTCTGGAGGTTCTACCATCTCTGGAGGTTCTGCCATCTCTGGAGGTTCTGCCATCTCTGGAGGTTCTACCATCTCTGGAGGTTCTGCCATCCCTGCAGGTTCTGCCATCTCTGGAGGTTCTGCCATCCCTGCAGGTTCTGCCATCTCTAGGGTCATGAAACCTCCAGATGTTGCAGTTCCCACCTCTCATACCCTCCATGAGCACCTTGGCCACCGCTGGAGCTTCCCTGCGTGCCCAAACCACCCCAGAATTTCAACTCCAGGCAGTCAGTGAGTTGTCCTTGTGTGGCTCGGTGGGATGTCCCTCCTTGTGGTGCTGCTGAAAGCCCTGCTGAAGGTATTGGCTGCCTTGAGTGTTGTCCAACAGAAGGTGTTGCAGATGTAGTTGGCTCGTTTCTCTACTTCACGTGTATTTAGCAAACAGTTTGTTCCAGATCTGATCGGGTTTGGTAGTTCCTTGTGAAAACATCATCGAATCGTAGAATAAAATCGTGAAAACATCATCGAGTCGTAGAATAGAATCATGAAATCATTAGGGTTGGAAAAGACCTCTCGGCTCATCCAGTCCAACCATGAGCCCAATCCCTCTGTGCCGACTAAACCATGTCCTCAAGTGCCACATCTAGACATTTTTTGAACCTCTCCAGGCTTGATGATTCCACCACTGCCCTGAGCAGCCTCTTCCAACGCTTTTCATTGCTCTTTCCATAAAGAAATTTTTCCCGATATCCAAACTAAACCTCCAGTGGTGCAACTGGCGGCCGTTCCCTCTCGTCCGATCTCCTGTCACCTGGGAGAAGAGACCAACGTAGACCTCGCCGCGTCGTGTCAGGGGGTTGTAGAGAGCGATGAGGTTGTCCCTCATCCTCCTCTTCTCCAGGCTGAGCAGTTCTGAGAAGTTCTCTGACCCAAACATCCCAAATTATCATAGAATCATAGAATGGTTGAAAGGGACCATAAAGATCATCCAGTTCCAACCCCCCTGTGATGGTCAGGGACAAGTCCCAGTGGATCAGGGTGATCCAAGCCCCATCCAACCTGGCTTTGAACCCCTCCAGGGATGGGGCAGCCACAACTTCCCTGGACAACCTGTTCCAGGACCTCCCCACCCTCATCATGAAGAAATTCCTCCTGATGTCCAGTCTAACTCTGCTCCTCTCCAGTTTATCCCCATTGACTCTCGTCCCATCACTCCAATCCTTTGGGAAAAGTCCCTCCCCAGCTTTCTTGGAGGCCTTTTAGACACTGAAGATTGTGGAATCCCACCTTGGGGGTCACCTCAGGAGGTGTGTGAGGCTGGAGCCAGATGTCCAACGTTCCGCTTTTTCTCGCTGTCACTCTGACTATTCTGTGGAAAATGCCGTGTGTGGTGCTCGTGCTCTTCTGAACAGCTTGGAGAGTGTCCCGCGTGGCCTCCTGGCTGCTGGAGGAGGTGGTTGCAAAGTTAACTCTTCTCTCTTTTTTCCAGCAATCTTTACTGTTTTCTTTTTCTCCCTTTGCTCCCTTGCTGCTTTCTGCCTCTCTCTTGCTGGGGGTGGTGCTCAGAGTATTTAGACCTGCAGTCGTGGGGTATGTATGACACCGACCTTCTGAGGGTTCCAAACATCCACCTGACAAGTCCAGTCTCCTCGTTATTACTTGGGAACTGAGCCCTTGGACCGGGAAAGCTCCTCTTTCGCAATCCCTTCAACCAATCCTAGAAATTCCATTTCCAAGCCCTGCGTTCCAGAGCCGTCCGCGAGCCGCTTGGCGGATTCGGGCAGCCTGGAGCTTCTGCCAAACCCTCGCTGTTTGTGAACTTCTGCTGCAAGGGGTGGGGTTAGAAGGGGATCCAGGATGACCGAATGGTTTGGGTTGGAAGGGACCTTAAAGACCATCCAGTTCCACCACCTCCCATGTGCAGGGACACCTCCCGCTGGATCAGGGGCTCCAAGCCCCATCCAACCTGGCCCTGAACCCCTCCAGGGATGGGGCAGCCACAACTTCCCTGGACAACCTGTTCCAGGGCCTCCCCACCCTCAGCAGGAACAATTTCTTCCGAAAGTCTAGTCTAAATCTTCCCTCTTCCAATTTAAAGCCATTCCCCTCATCCCATTATTCCAAGCCTTTGGGAACAGCCCCTCCCCAGCTATCCTGGAGCCCCTTCAGCTACTGGAAGCTGCTCTAAGGTCTCCTCGAAGCCTTCTCCTCTCCAGGCTAAACAATCCTAACTCTCCCAGCCTGGCCTCGCACGGGAGGTTCTCCAGCCCTCCCATCATCCTCGGAGCCTCCTCTGGCCCCGTTCCAACAGCTCCATCTCCTTCTCCCGCTGAGGATTCCAGCCCTGGCCCCAACCCTCCAGCTGAGGTCTCCCCGAGAGGAGCAGAGGGGACAATCCCCTCCCTCCCTGCTGCCCACGTTCTCTGGGTGCAGCCCGGGACACGGGGGGTTTCTGGGCTCCGAGCGCACCTTGGGGCTCTCGTGGAGCTTCTCCTCCCCCAGAACCCCAAGTCCTTCTCTTCAAGCTGCTCCCATCACACCATCCCCAGCCTGGATTGAAATCGGGGATCGTCCCGACCCAGCTGTGGGTTGTTTAATAATTAACTTTGGCATTTTAACAGACTTTTGCAAGTGTTCTGCTCCTTTTCGAAGGAGCTGAGCGTTCAGGAAGGTTCTTCTTGCTAGGAAGGTTCTTGCCAGGAATTTTTCGTCAGCTTCAAGCTGTTACTGATTGATCCCAGGGGGGTTGTGCCACTGTTTGACTATCAAGAACGTTCCCAAACCCACCCAAGCATGTTCAAGCTTCCTTAGGAATATCTGCCAGGCTTTGCTGAAGTTGGTGAAGCAATGGATGAAAGCGGTGGGTGAGGTGTGAGGCTCCACAGCGGCGTCGGCCGTGTGGCTCGTGTTTATCGATCTGAGGGTTATGGAGGAAACAGCAACAAGATTTGTGTTTAGAATCATAGAATCACCAGGTTGGAAGAGACCCACGGGATCGTGGAGTCCAACCGTTCCCATCAATCACTAACCCGTGTCCCTCAGCACCTCGTCCACCTGGCCCTTAAACCCCTCCAGGGAAGGATGAGGAGCAATGAGGTCTCCCCTCAGGAGCGGCCTCCCCAGGGCCGAGGCCAGAGGGAGAAGAACCTCCCTGGCCCTGCTGGCCACGCCGGGGCTGCTCTAAGCCAAGATGCCCTTGGCCTTCTTGGCCCCCTGGGCCCCTGCTGGCTCCTGTTCAACCAACCCCCCCAGATCCTTCTCCTAGGGAAAGGAGGATCACGGATGCGAAAGTGTCTGTGACAGGAGCAGGACTTCTTCATAGAATCCTTGAGGTTGGAAAAGATCTCTAAGATCATCCAGTCCAACCAAGAGCCCAAAACCAGGTCCTGAAGCGCCACATCGACATGAATTTTGAACCACTCTGGGCATGGAGACTCCACCACTGCCCTGGGCAGCCTCTTCCAGGGCTTCACCACTTTTTCAGTAAAGAAATTCATCCTCATATCCAATCTAAACCTCCCCTCCTGCAACTTGAGGCCATTTCTTCTCACCCTATCACTTGTTCCTTGGGAGAAGAGACCAACACTCATCTCGTTTTAACCTCCTTTCGGGGAGTTTTGGAGATCCACAATGTCACCCCTGTCCCATTTTGTAGGGAATTACTTGCATTTCTGTGTCTCGGTGCTTAATTGTTAATTGTAAGACAGTAACCTGAGCTTTTTTTTTTTCTTTATGATTTTCCAAAGCTGTTGGAAGATACCGAGATGTTCAAACAAGATCTCTGAGCAGCTTCTTAAAGGATGAGCTGCACTTAAACCATGACCCCCCCCTGCTTTTGCTGTATCTGCTGGTGGATTTGGGGTGGTTGTAACTTCTCATTTCTCTTTCAGCTCATGAACTTTACCCAAAACGCTTGTTTTCCTTTAAACATAGAATCAGCGTAGAATCAGGGAATGGTTTGGGTTGGAAGGGACCTCAAAGCCCCGTTCCAACCTCTTGCCGAGAAGAGGGACACCTCCCACTGGATCAGGTTGCTCAAAGCCTCATCCAACCTGCTCCCAAACACCTCCAGGGATGGGACATTCCCTCGGCCGGCATCTCCTCACATTTCTTCCCAAGATCTCCTCTCAATGGGATTCTGGTGGAATTCCTGGTTAAATAGGTTCTTCCAGTAGCTCCTCGCTGGAGCAGCCTGGAGAAGCGATGGAACGGGGAGCGGAGAGGGCGAGACTGGGATTCCCGGAGCAGAAGTTCTTGCTCCGTTAAAACCAAACCCTTTCCTTCTGTGTTGGGTGGCAGCAGCTCCTGTTCCATGGAGGCAGAAGCCATGGGTGCCGTGATGATTGCTTAGAATGGAGGTGAAGATACAACCACGATCGCAGTGTCGGTGGTTTTGCAGAATTTTCTGCCGTATCTCCACTGGAGTTTCTATAAAATCCCTGTGAAAGCCTCTTCTTGCTCCTGGTTGTGCCACGGGTGTGGGATGAAGGCACTGGACGTTTCTTCAGACAGCAGGGACGACCCCAGATGGCTAAACCAGCTCAGAAATAGCAGAGAATCACAGAATCACAGAATCACCAGGTTGGAAAGGACCCACCGGATCTTGGAGTCCAACCGTTCCCATCAATCACTAACCCGTGTCCCTCAGCACCTCGTCCACCCGGCCCTCAAACCCCTCCAGGGAAGGGGACTCAACCCCCTCCCTGGGCAGCCTCTGCCAGGGACCAATCACCCTTCCCGGGAAATATTTCCTCCTGCTGCCCATCCTGAGCCTCCCCTGGAGGAGCTTGAGGCCATTCCCTCTCGTCCTGTCCCCTGTCCCTGGGGAGAAGAGCCCAGCTCCCTCCTCTCCACAACCTCCTCTCAGGGAGTTGCAGAGAGCAATGAGCTCTCCCCTCAGCCTCCTCTTCTCCAGGCTAAACACCCCCAGGGCCCTCAGGCTCCTTCTCCAGCCCCTTCCCCAGCTTCGTTGCTCTTCTCGGCACTCGCTCCAGAGCCTCAACATCCTTCTGGTGGGGAGGAACCAGCACTGACCCCAGGATTCGAGGAGCGGCCTCCCCAGGGCCGAGGCCAGAGGGAGAAGAACCTCCCTGGCCCTGCTGGCCACGCCGGGTCTGCTGCAAGCCAAGATGCCCTTGGCCTTCTTGGCCCCCTGGGCCCCTGCTGGCTCCTGTTCAACCAACCCCCCCAGGTCCTTCTCCTCCAGGCACTTTCCAGGCTTCTCCTCGTCTGGAGCTGCTCAGGGTTGTTGTGCCCCAAGGGCAGGACCCGCCGTTTGGCCTCGTTAACCCTCACCCCGTTGGTTCCACCGGAGAACTTTTCCAGTCCAAGCTGAACGTTACTGCCATAATTGGCTTAGACAGGATCTCCTAAGCTGACCGAGGTGTTGACCTCGTTAACGGAAGGCACGTTGTAGTGGTTCCTCCCATGGTTTTGAGCAGGATCTGGCAGCTCCGCGCCACGTACGATCTGGGCTCTTGGCAGGGTGGCCGAGCCACCTCCACCGTTGGCTTGTACCGAGCAAGGAATTTGGGCACCACATCTTCTCGGATGCGGTGGAGCAAATAATCCTCGGCTTTCCCGAGTGGAGCGACGTCGTCACAGTGGATGTTTTGAGCTCTCCTGTTTGGGGACGTGTCTTTCTTTTCTGTGCCTGCCAACCGTGTGTCTTGCATGCCCTGGGGATTCGCCATCGCGCGCTGCGAGCACGGGGCGGCAGCATGAGACGTGGTTGCTTGGATCTGTGGTTGCTTAATTGGGAAGAGCTGCGGGAACGCTGGGAGCAGAAGATTACGGGGAGCCGGCACGCGGTGGGAATGGGGCATGGAGCACGAGGCCACCAGAGCTGTAAGATTTGGCTGCTTCTCAGGGTACGTTTAGTTGGAAAGAAACGTTACGGTGACCAAGCTGAGGTCCTGTCCCACCAGAGAACTTTTCCAATCCGAGCCGAACGTTACCTCAATAATTAGCATAGATAGGATCTCCTCTGAGGTGTTGACCTCATTAATGGAAGGCTCCATGGCCATTTGGAAGCCGGAGCTCCCGTGACGTGTGGCTCTGTCCAGTTAACAGCCAACAAATGATGATGTGGTGGCGTGAGAAGCTCTGGTGTCGCGTGGCTGCCCTTGGGTCTCCTGCTTGCTCTTGGCGTTGGTCGTTGTGGAGCCCGGGCTTGCAGGACTCACTGCTGGGCTCAGCATGAACCTCGTGTTGAGGGGAGCTCGTTACAACCCTCTCGCTTCTGTGTTGATGGTGTCGTTGCTCTTCCCGGCGTGTCTTAGAATCATGGAATCATGGGATGGTTTGGGTTGGAAGGGACCTCAAAGCCCAACCAGTTCCACCCCTGCCGTGGGCAGGGACACCTCCTACTGGATCAGGGGCTCCCAGCCCCATCCAACCTGATCTTGGACACCTTCAGGGATGGGGCAGCTACCGCTTCTCTGGGCAACCTGTTCCAGGGCCTCCTCACCCTCACAGGAGAACATTTCTCCCTAAGATCTAAGCTCAGTCTCTCCTCTTCCAGCACAAAACCGTTCCCCTCATCCTCTCCCTGCCCTCCTTGATCAAGAGTCCCTCCCCAGCTTTCCTGGAGCCCCTGCAGGTGCTAGAAGGTCCTTCTAAGGTCTCCTCTGAGCCTTCTCTTCTCCAGACTGAACAACCCCAACTCTCTCAGCCTGTCCTCATACAGGAGGTTCTCCAGCCCTCCCATCATCCTTGGAGCCTCCTCTGGCCCCGTTCCCACAGCTCCATCTCCTTCTCCTGCTGAGGATTCCAGCCCTGGCCCCAACCCTCCAGCTGAGGTCTCCCCGAGAGGACCAGAGGGGACAATCCCCTCCCTCCCTGCTGCCCACGTTCTCTGGATGCAGCCCGGGACACGGGGGGTTTCTGGGCTCCGAGCGCACCTTGGGGCTCCTGGGGAGCTTCTCCTCTTCCAGCCCCAAGTCCTTCTCCTCAAGCTGCTCCCTTCACACCATCCCCAGCCTGGATTTAAATCGGGGGATCGCCCCGACCCAGCTGTAGGACCTTGGCTTTGTAGAACCTCCTGAGGTTCTCACAGTCCCACCCTTCCAGCCTGTCCAGGTCCCTCTGGCAACACATCCTGTGAACAACGTTTAAGACCTGACCTACAACAAATCAGGAAGAGTCAACAGGAATGCCCGACCTGTTTCTCTTTCAGCCCCTTGAGGTCCCCAGCCGAGCTTCAGAGCCGTCTGTGCCCTGTGGTGTTGGAGGACGTCCCTCAGTCCATCCCCCTCGAGTGACCATGGCCGTGCTTGTCCTCTCCTGGAGCTTCCCAGTGGATTAGCTCCTCCCTGCACTTCGCCAGACCTTAGGCAGTAGCCTTCTCCTGCCACCAAGTTCCTTTAGACCCCAGGATGATCTTCTTGAGAAGCTCTGTTGCCTAACGGCCGAGTAGAGACCTGTCCTGCTCAAGATGCTTTGAGCTCAGCTGTGTTGCAGGTTCAGAGAAGGACACTTCATCCACCCTTGGTACTCACCGAGCATCCAGGTGAGGACATCGCCAGGCTCTCTGCCAGTGCTGTCCTGAGGACCTCAGCCCGTGGTTAGGAGGAGACACCTTCAGCTTGTTCTATCCAAACTCTTGTTCTGACCTTCTAAAGGTGATGATGGATGGTCCTGATGACACAGATCGTATTTTCTGGTCTCGTTTTGTGCTAAGACTGAAGAGTTTGGACGTTCATCACGTGCATTGGGAGCGATCAGGTATCTCGGAGCGTTGCAGGGCTTGGAGAAAGAGAGGAGTCTTTGTTCAAGGTGACTCCTAGAGCCACGTTTACAAACAGGGCGGTTCGGTTGTTGACTTTGGCTACGACATCGAGCTGGGAGACCATAAAGGCAGATTGTCCTGGCCCTGGTGTTGGGAAGCCCAGTGGGCATGGCTGTAGGTGGCCTTCACGAGTTGTTTGTGTTGGGTGCTTGTCCCTTGTGAACAAAGCCGTGATTCTGGACAGAAGCTCATTGTTGGAGAGTTGGTGTGAGTGGTGTTGAGTCAGAGCTTAAAAATTCCACCCCTTTCTGGAGGTGGAAGCGTGGGAGATGTGTTTGCAGAGCTAAGAGAATCAGCAGTAGCTGCAGACGTGGTTGCTGATGACTCCTTGTCCTTGGCTTGCCTTGACCAGCCTTGTGAGATCTAGTTTTCACAGACAACCTGCTCTCCAGCCCTGCCCTCAGCCCACTTGGGGTTTGAGCCAGAGGGTTATGGAATCGTTGAGTTTGGAAAAGACCTCCAAGCTCATGCAGTTCAACCATCAGCCCAACCCCACTGTAGCATCTGAACCATCTTCCAAAGTCACATCTACAGGTTTTGTGAAGCCATCCAGGGAAGGGGCCTCAACCCCCTCCCTGGGCAGCCTCTGCCAGGGACCAATCACCCTTCCCGGGAAATATTTCATCCTGCTGCCCATCCTGAGCCTCCCCTGGTGGAGCTGGAGGCCATTCCCTCTCGTCCCATCCCCTGTCCCTGGGGAGAAGAGCCCAGCTCCCTCCTCTCCACAACCTCCTCTCAGGGAGTTGCAGAGAGCAATGAGCTCTCCCCTCAGCCTCCTCTTCTCCAGGCTAAACACCCCCAGGGCCCTCAGGCTTCTTCTCCAGCCCCTTCCCCAGCTTCGTTGCTCTTCTCTGCACTCGCTCCAGAGCCTCAACATCCTTCTGCTGGGGAGGAACCAGCACTGAGCCCAGGATTCGAGGAGCGGCCTCCCCAGGGCCCAGGCCAGAGGGAGAAGAACCTCCCCGGCCCTGCTGGCCACACCGGGTGTGCTCCAAGCCAAGATGCCCTTGGCCTTCTTGGCCCCCTGGGCCCCTGCTGGCTCCTGTTCAACCAACCCCCCCAGGTCCTTCTCCTCCAGGCACTTTCCAGGCTTCTCCTAGGCTGGAGCTGCCCAGGGTTGTTGTGCCCCAAGGGCAGGACCCGCCGTTTGGCCTCGTTAACCCTCATCCCGTTGGTCTCAGCTCATGGATCCAGCCTGTTCCGATCCCTTTGGAGCCTCCCGACCCTCCAGCAGATCCAGCTCCCACCCAGCTCAGTGTCATCTCCAAACTCGCTCAGGGTGGACTCTGATAAGACATGAGGGAAATGGCCTCAAGTTGCACCAGGGCAGGTGCAGGTTGGACATTGGGGAAAAGTTCTTCAGCAAGAGGGTTCTCCGGCCCTGGCAGAGGCTGCCCAGGGAGGTGGTGGAGTCCCCATCCCTGGAGGTTTTTAGAAGACGGGGACATGAGGTCTTTAGGGACCAGGACAGGTAGTGGACAGGACTAAATGATCCTAAAAGTCTTTTCTGTGACTTCCTAACATCAGAGTCACTTGTTGCTCCCAAGGAACAAGAGTTACTCTGAAGGAACAAGTGATGGGATGAGAGGAAATGACCTTGAGTTGTGCCAGAGAAGATTAAGGTTGGATTTTAGAAGAACTTTCTTTACTGAAAGAGCGGAGAAGCCCGACAGAGGCTGCCCAGGCAGGGTTGGAATCTCCATCTCTCTCTCAGTGTTCAAAAACCACGTGGCCGTGGCACGTTGGACCTTGGTTTCATCCTTATGGTTGAATTGGTTGGACTAGATGATCTTGGAGGTCTTTTCCCACCTCAGTGATCCCATGAATCCTTGTGTCTTGGAAACCTGAGTGGTTGTATTGATCTTGGAGCATCTGAAATCTCGTGAGCTCCAGTTTCTCGTGCGGAAACTCATTTTCTGATGCTTCTGGCATCACCGTTTGGTTCCCCGCTGTCCCATCCACCCCCTCGGGGGATTTTTTGTTCTTTTTAGAAGCACGGGAGCCCTGTAGGAAGATGGTGGTTGGATCTCTTTGCTCCTCAGCTTTTATTTAATCTTTTTTTCCGGAGCAGAAAGCAAAGCACCGATGGAAATAGAACCTCAACATCTCCATGACACGTCTCCCTGGGCTGTGGTTGGGTGGGCGTTGTCTTCTCCCCAAGTCAGTCGTCTACCATGCTCTCCTTCCATCTCTGTAAACTCTTGAGAAGGAGAAGAAATCATTCCTGAAACGGGGATTGGGTTAAAACTGCGAGGACGATGCTTCGCGTGCCAGCTTGTCCTCTGCTTTGGAAGTGAAGAAGCGGAGACGCTCCCAGAAATCAGTTAAAAAATGAGTCGTTTTAGAATCATAGAATAGATGAGATTGGAAGGGACCTTAAAGATCATCCAGTTTCAACCCCGCTGCCGTGGGCAGGGACACCTCCCACTGGATCAGGCTGCCCAAAGCCTCATCCAAGCTGGCCTCGAACCCCTCCAGGGATGGGGCAGCCACAGCTTCCCTGGGCAACCTGTTCCAGGGCCTCATCACCCTCAGTGTGAAGAAACTCCTCCTTGCGTCCACAGGTGGAGAAGATTTGGAGGGTTCGTGCTAGCAGTTTTTTTCCTTTCTCAGGGTTTGAGCTTCTGCTGTGTTGTAGAGAGACATCACTGAGCATGTCCCTCAGGCGTGAGAGTTTGGTGGTTGATGCCTTGATGTAACCGTGTTCAGCTTCTGGAGGTACCGCTGGTGAACAGCCCTTCTTCTTCTTCTTCTTCTTCTTCTTCTTCTTCTCAAGTTGGCTTGTGGTGTGATTACCCCAAGGCTAAACGGGTCTTTGTGGAGCATCCAAGTCTTGGCTGAACGTACTTCCCATCTGCTTCCTTCTCCTCCTTGTTTTCTGTGTCTGTCCGCAGGAGAACGCGCCAGCAGACGGGGTTGGAACATCTTGGTTTGGGTTGGATATTGCTGAGGGAAATGGGAATGCTCTTCTTGAGGAGCTGTTGTTCTTGAGGAGCTCTCTTGAGGAACTATCGTTCTTGAGGAGCTGTCCTCTTGAGGAGCTTTCGTTCTTGAGGAGCTCTCTTGAGGAACTGTCGTTCATGAGGAGCTCTCCTCTTGAGGAACTATCATTCTTGAGGAGCTCTCTTCTTGAGGAGCTCTCTTCTTGAGGAGCTTTCATACTTGAGGAGCTCTCTTCTTGAGGAGCTATCGTTCTTGAGGAGCTATCATTCTTGAGGAACTATCGTTCTTGAGGAGCTCTCTTCTTGAGGAGCTTTTGTTCTTGACGAGCTCTCTTGAGGAACTATCATTCTTGAGGAGCTTTCCTCTTGAGGAACTATTATTCTTGAGGAATTATCATTCTTGAGGAGCTCTCCTCTTGAGGAACTATCGTTCTTGAGGAACTGTCATTCTTGAGGAGCTCTCTTCTTGAGGAGCTCTCTCCTTGAGGAGCTCTCTCCTTGAGGAGCTCTCTCCTTGAGGAACTGTTGTTCCTGAGGAACTATTGTTCTTGAGGAGCTTTCGTTCTTGAGGAGCTCTCTTCTTGAGGAACTATTGTTCTTGAGGAGCTCTCTTCTTGGGGAACTATTGTTCTTGAGGAGCTCTCTTCTTGAGCTGTTGTTCTTGAGCATATTTGGTATCTTGATTTTAGGAAACGCAGCCTCCAGGAGGCCCCCAAAGCTTCAAAATTCCAGTTTATTCTCAGTTGACGTTTATTTATTGCATGTTTATGGCCCGCGCCACAAAATATTTTTATCTCTGTTGGGATTTAAGCCGCGTTAGTTGACGTTTTAACGCAAACTTGAATTCTTCCCGCACAGTGATGCCGACTGCGTGGTGATCGACAAGCTGACCATCACTGACGTGGGAACGACGAAAGCGTCCAAACCCCTCAACAACGCAGCCCAGCACTCGGAGGAGCTCCAGAAGACTGTGGGCGTTGTCACGGCTGTCACGGAAACGGCCACAAAAGACAGGTGAGATCAGAGAATCACGGAATCACAGAATGAGCAGGTTGGAAGAGAACCCCAGGATCATGGAGTCCAACCATTCCCATCAATCACTAACCCGTGTCCCTCAGCACCTCGTCCACCCGGCCCTTAAACCCCTCCAGGGAAGGGGACTCAACCCCCTCCCTGGGCAGCCTCTGACAGGGACCAGTCACCCTTCCCGGGAAAAATGGCGGGTCCTGCCCTTGGGGCACAACAACCCTGGGCAGCTCCAGCCTAGGAGAAGCCTGGCTGGAAACTGCCTGGAGGAGAAGGACCTGGGGGGGTTGGTTGGACAGGAGCCAGCAGGGGCCCAGGTGGCCAAGAAGGCCAAGGGCATCTTGGCTTGGAGCAGCCCCGGCGTGGCCAGCAGGGCCAGGGAGGTTCTTCTCCCTCTGGCCTCGGCCCTGGGGAGGCCGCTCCTCGAATCCTGGGGTCAGTGCTGGTTCCTCCCCACCAGAAGGATGTTGAGGCTCTGGAGCGAGTGCAGAGAAGAGCAACGAAGCTGGGGAAGGGGCTGGAGAAGAAGCCTGAGGGCCCTGGGGGTGTTTAGCCTGGAGAAGAGGAGGCTGAGGGGAGAGCTCGTTGCTCTCTGCAACTCCCTGAGAGGAGGTTGTGGAGAGGAGGGAGCTGGGCTCTTCTCCCAAGGGACAGGGGACAGGACGAGAGGGAATGGCCTCCAGCTCCACCAGGGGAGGCTCAGGATGGACAGCAGGATGAAATATTTCCCGGGAAGGGTGATTGGTCCCTGGCAGAGGCTGCCCAGGGAGGGGGTTGAGTCCCCTTCCCTGGAGGGGTTTGAGGGCTGGGTGGACGAGGTGCTGAGGGACACGGGTTAGTGATTGATGGGAATGGTTGGACTCCATGATCTGGTGGGTCTTTTCCAACCTGGTGATTCTGTGATTCTAACGTTCCTCTTTGGATTTCTGCAGGAAAGAAGACGTCTTGCCCTGTGCCGAAGCCACATTGAATGGCCCCGCTTGACGACCCAGCTGCCGTGGGACGTGTGTGACCCAGGCCAGGCTGCTACCTGGTGATGCAATTTGTCAATTCTTATTCTTCTTCTTCTTCTTTTTTTTTTTTTTTTTTTCATTTTAATTTTATTTTTTAATAAATGCTGCATTGATGAGAGAGCTGGCGTTCAGGACCAGACCCGCAGTTTCGACACCAACAATCTGTTCCGAAAGACATTTGCATTGTCTTAAATGTAGCATCCAGCAATTAGTCATCCCGGGAAGGACGAGGCTCTTCCCAAGCCTTCAGCCTACGTTCAGTTCCTTGACCGGCCCCCACACCCCATCCCTTTTTTCCCCCTCCTCTCTCCTCCCTCGTTTTTCGTTTTGTATCTGGGGTTCAGTCCTGTTTTCTTCGTGTTTATTGCACACAGTATTCAGCTTCTCTTCAGAAAGGTAGCAGGTCTAACGCTGGGACTCGGACGATGCACCAAAGTCCCGCAGTCGTGTGACCAAAGTTCCCGATGGAGCTGTCCCCGGGCAGCGTTTGCACCGCTTTTGTATAGCAATAAAGCCTTATCAGAAACATTTCGTAGGAGGAAAAGATGCAAACACTTTTACGTGGGATGAAGCAGGGAGGGATGTTTCTTGGACGGCGCCGTGGGGGCGGGAGGGAAATCGTTGACGTCGGCCCAAGCCACAGGCCGAGGAGGTGACTTTGCTCTTAACTCTGAAGCAT
Organism: Clamator glandarius; assembly: GCA_033459285.1. Lineage (NCBI taxonomy): Eukaryota > Metazoa > Chordata > Aves > Cuculiformes > Cuculidae > Clamator > Clamator glandarius. Next base: position 1,215,581 of record JAUNZM010000577.1, read on the forward strand.
CTTGAGAACTGGGAAGTCTCTGCGTCCCGGCGACTTGCTCTCTCTCTCTCTCTCCTCCGGAGAGGCGACAATTCCTGCAGGATCTTGGGTTGTTTAGCACTTGGGTGTCTTCTGGTCGATCCATCAAAACTCAGCTTCTCGGGTGGCTCGAAAACTCAGCTTCTCGGATGGCTTGAAATTCAACTTCTCGGACGGCTCGAAACTCAACTTCTCAGATGGCTCAAAACTCAACTTCTCGGATGGCTCCAAAACTCAACTTCTCGAATGGCTTGAAACTCAACTTCTCAGATGACTCGAAACTCAACTTCTCGAATGGCTCGAAACTCAACTTCTCGAATGGCTCAAAACTCAACTTCTCAGATGGCTCGAAACTCAACTTCTCGAATGGCTCAAAACTCAACTTCTCAGATGGCTCGAAACTCAACTTCTCGGAATTGCGCCCCGGTGGAGAGGAGAACAATCCCCTGGACTGCGGAAAGTGGGAACGAGAGCAGATACGGCACAAACAGCTTTTCAGGTGTTTGCTGGCCTTTTGGAGACTTGATGTATTTTCGAATTGGTATGGAAATCCTTTTCTGTTTGGGTTTTTTTGTTGTTTTGGGTTTTTTTTTTTTGGTTCTGTTTTTAAAGTTTCTAATGGATGCAGGAACAGCAACACTTTTGCACTTTGTACCTAGCGGCAACACGGGAGAGAACGTGGCCCCAGCTGGGACTCCTGCTCTTACTCCCTGGGTAGCTGGACACGAAGAAGACTGGAGGGTGGGACACGTGCCGCTGCCTTGGGAGAGCCAAGGTGGCCTTGGGATAGAGGAAAAACAGCCCCAAGAGATGGAACGTGCCTCAGGCTGCTGCAAGCCAGGTCACTTGGAGGCGTGGGGCTGCCTCAGGGACGTGGGAGCTTCTGCCGAGGCTGGAGGAGCCGTTCCTGTGAGGGGGACTCAGCTCTGTCCCGTGTGGTGAGGACCTTGGCGTTGGGCTCCTTCCCAAACTGGATTTGCGTCTGCAGATGGTCTGGGTGGAGGCGTTGGGTGGCTTGCAGAAGCAGGTTTGGGCTGGTGAGCACAGGGCGCCACAGCTGGAGCTGCAGCTCATGTTCTCCTGGAGCTGCAGCTCAAGTTCTCCTGGAGCTGCAGCTCTAGTTCTTCTGGAGCTGCAGCTCAAGTTCTCCTGGAGCTGCAGCTCAAGTTCTTCTGGAGCTGCAGCTCAAGTTCTCCTGGAGCTGCAGCTCAAGTTCTTCTGGAGCTGCAGCTCATGTTCACCTGGAGCTGCAACTCAGGTTCTTCTGGAGCTGCAGCTCATGTTCTCCTGGAGCTGCAGCTCATGTTCTCCTGGAGCTGCAACTCAGGTTCTTCTGGAGCTGCAGCTCAAGTTCTGGAGCTGCAACTCAGGTTCTTCTGGAGCTGCAGCTCAAGTTCTCCTGGAACTACAGCTCCAGTTCTCCTGGAGCTACAGCTCAAGTTCTTCTGGAGCTGCAGCTCAAGTTCTGGAGCTACAGCTCAAGTTCTCCTGGAGCTGCAGCTCATGTTCGCCTGGAGCTCTGCCTGCTTCTGCGCGCCGAAGCCCACCGTCCCGTGTTAAACGTCGCTTAACTTCGTTAATCCAAGCCCTAAGCTGGGATATCACTTTGGAATAAAAGCATGAAGCTTGACACGTAGGTAGCCAAACAGCTTCTTTCCAGGTATCTTCTCACCTGTGCGTAACGAGGGGCTTCCTGAGGTACCTCCCGCCGCTCCGGGCTTGGGCGCGTCCCAGCCGGGCTTCAGTCCTTACGGAATATTTGAACTGTGAGGCGTATTCCGAAGCATACGGGGAGGTGGGGGCGGGGGGGGGTGGTGAGGAACACCACGTCGCCACCGTTCTCCTGGCTCGGTGACGCACCCACAGCACGAGGTTGTCCCTTTGTGCCGCAAACCAACGTCGATTTGGCTTTGTTCTTAGGGAAAAGGGAGAATTTGCGTGGTTGGGACCCCAGGGTGGGTTGGTGCCTGCGTCGCGGCTGTTGTCCCCTAGGGTTGGTGCCACCCGGGTGCTGCTGAGGTGGCTGGGGGGGTCTCTCCACCACGACTGCTGGGGAAGCTGGTGCTTTCCTGACGCGGCGCTGTTGTCCTGGAGGTCTTCTCGCTCGCTCCGTGTAATTTAAAATAAATAATTTCAATTACCTTGCACTGGGAGGAAAACTCTCTCCCTTTTTTTTTTTTTTTTTTTTTTTTGCTTCGGTTGCCCTGCTTGGTACGTGGAGATCGATCCCCCTTGGAGCCAGGATTGGCAGAAGATGATTTGTGGCTTCGGTTTCCTAATTGGAGACACGTTCAAGTCTTAACTTCCAGAGGATTGGTGCTAGAAGCTTTGTGAAAAACTTTCTCTGGGCATTCTTTGAACCTATAATACCATGAAAGGTCATTCCTCTGCTCCAACGTCCGTGCGGCTTGTCCCAGCAGCTCGTGGAGGACCGTTGACCGGCGATTATTCTCTTCCAACCCACTCGCAGCTCTCGGCCAAGCTCCTCGCAGCTTCCACTGTGCTTCAGTCGCGACCAAATCCACGTGGGATGGAGAGACGGACGGGGAATGGCCATAGCGGGCACAGTCGGGGCGTCCTTCTGGCTCGATCCTTTTCAAACCACCTGGTTGGACAGAGAAATGAGCTTCGCACGAGGTTCCATCACAGGTTGGAGGGCGGGGGGGGGGGGGGGGTCACCTCACCTCGCGTCACCCCACCCCGCGCTGGCCGCGGCTGCACCGCACCCACCCCATCCCTTCATGAGGCCTTGGCTTGAGGAACGTTACCTTCTCCGGAGACGGAGCATGGAGCCGCCGGCAGCAATAACATCTGAGAGATGTTTTTGGGGAGCAAGGACGCGTCTGTGCCTTCCGCTGCAGATTCTGAACTCGTTGCTCGGTAGCTTTTGGCTTTGAGTCTCTAAATCGAAATGGAAGCTTTGACAGTGGATCTAAAGCAGATGGAAACGCTCGGTTTGGTCACTGAGGGGCTCGTTATCGCAGTTTATTAATTTGATTGCTTGTGTTTGGTTACTTTTGTGAGCAGATAGATCTGTAGGAGATGCCCAAGCTCTCCCTTCTGTGGTTTTTCCTCATTTGGGATTGAAGCTTGGAATTTGACATCATCTCTTCCCTCACCACCCAACCAACCCATCTAGGAAAAGCTCCTCAGCCTTGGAGAGCTGGAGTTGGAAGCTCAGAGCAGCTCCAGGGTCAGCGATGGTTCCCTTGCCTGGCTCAGATCATTTTATAGGTGACCCCCTGCGTAAATGTCCTTCTCGTTGGACGTTGGACCTTCCATCTGGCCAGAGTCACAGTGGATGTGTTGGAGAATCCCCCTGCCCCTGTCTGGGACCTCCCTTGATCCCCGTCCCGGTGGTGCCCAGTGCTCCACAGGCCACCAGGCTCCATCCCTGTGTCCTGGTGACCTCACGGCTTAGCCCGGTGTCATCAATCAAGGGCTGGACCGTGCCCCGAGGTGCCACCACCAACCGCAGCGGGTCATGGTGCCGGCACCGCAGGAGAGCTGCGTCACCTCCCTGTGCCCCGGGGAAGGTTCTCACCCAGCGCTGGAGCCGGGTGTGTTGTCTTCTGCAGGGAGATTTCCTTGGAAAGAACCTTCAGCTTGGAAAGCGGTGAAGCCTGAGCAGGAGTTGCACTCGGAGCTGTCCCTTCTCCTTTCTGTGCCCACTTGTCCCTCTTGATGGGGTATAAATAATTCTAGTTTTGGATCCGGCGGGCGTGTACGTAGCTCTAGATTTGCAATATCTGCTGTTCCACGTCTATTTCTACGGCCACAGTGGGATGTTGGGAGCCACCTGGTGGAGCAGACTCATCATGCTCCACCTCTCCAACTTCTATATCCACGTGCAGCTCCAAGACGGATAGCGAGTCACTGACAAACGCTCGTCATACAAATCCAAACCCAACAAGACGTCCCTTCCAGGGAGAGGTGGTTTGCTAGAACATTTCCAGTTCAACCTCCTCGCCCAGCTGGACCTCGGTGGGGTGGGTGACAGGAGATGCAGCTTCTCCCATTGCTGCTGTGGAACTGGGAGAGGAAGGAGCCTTCTCTGCTCACTTAGCAGTTCAAGAGATCAGTTCAGCCGACGCTACGTGATCCTGGAACCGTAGCAGGTCTATCTTTGGCTGGTTGGGCTGTGGGAAGATCTGCTCCATCAGGTGGTTCGGAATTCCTGCTGTCATCGCATCAAGTGGTTCTTCCCAGGCGCCCCAGTTGCTGCGTTTGGTCCCTGGGGATGGAGTGAGGAACGTTCAGGAAACCCCTGGGCTGCAGGAACATCAAGCGCGATTTGGAGCCGTGGAGATGCAGTGGGTTGGATTATCCCTTTGTTGGTCACTGCGGGCTGGGGGATGACGGTGCCAGGAGCAGCTTGAGGACTTTGTACCCTCTTCAAACCACGGCAGGACGCCTAGGTTGGAATTTCCACTGTGTCCCAAGGAGGTGGAGTCACGTCCACATTGCTCCACGTGCCGCGGCTTCAAAGTCAAGCTCAGGCGAGGTTGCCCTTGCGGGGAATCTTCAAGGAACGTGGTTGCAGGTTCTTCACGGGTGTCACCAGCTGCCTAACAAAGCTTCGCCCACACCAGTGTCCTTGATTGCTGCTTCTCTTGAGTCCCAACCGTCACGGCAAAGACCTCGTCGCTCTTCTGGATACCGTGTCCTCAGCAAAGCCCCGTATCGACTGGGGAGTGACCAGAGGCTTTGCCGCCCTCGTGTTTTAGAGGGAGGGTGGAAAACGGAATATGCTGGAGCTTGGAGAGAACCTCCTCGATGGTCCCTCAGGGTCAAACGCGGGACGCTGGGGCTTCCCACCACTTCCATTGTGCTTTTCGGGTACTCGGAACCCTCTGCTGTTGGACCTGGGTTGGCATTCGCTAGGTTCTAGGCTTCGCTTCCCATCGCGCGAAGCAGCGGTGATCGTGGTGGAGCTGAAGGAGCTTGGCCTCAGCAGTCGTTCCGTAGGAAAACCGCACAGCAGAGCCTCCTCGTTGTCTTTAAGACCAAAGGCTTTGCCAGTTGAGGTGGAAGAGGCACAACAAACGCTGATACTGACCCTCCAATTTGATGTCCCCTAGGGCCTCCTGAGAGAAGAAGGTCCAGCATTCCGGCTGCCAGGTTAATTATTCTGGATAAATAAGATGAGTTGAGCGTTTGGCAGCGTAATAATTGACTTTTTGGATGCTGTGTATCAGCCCATCTTGCAGTTCAATCATTAAAAGAGCAGGTCACCTTCTCCTCTTGCTCTTCTCCAACTGATCCCGCTCCGAATCCTGTTCAGAAACCCTGGACAATTGATTTTGTTGTTACAGGAGGTTTTGCTGTCGGTAGAAAGAGGAGTCCGACCAAAACCTGCCGTTTGCGAGTTCTCCTTCCTTCCTTTGGTGGCGGTTTGGGGGTTTTTGTTGTGCCTGGCAGGAGTTTCTTCTCAAATCCCGTTCTGTTGGTTGGAAAGTGCCTGCAAGTCCTCTCTGAGCTCTCCCAAGGCGAGCGTCACGCGCTTCCCGTGCCAACTCCAGCTTTGCAATGCAACGTTTTTAGGTGCTTCTCCCCAGCGTTCAGTTGCTGAACCTCTTCCCTTGATGTTGGAGGAAGGAAGACGTGGATGGAGCTGCGTGTCTGGTGGAGGATGGTGGTTCAGGAGCTGCAGTAGAGCTCTTGTCTGGCTTGGACACCATGGACCATCACAAACCAACGGGGCAAAGGGGCAAACGCTTCCCCCTCGTTCTGAGCTTTCTCTTCAGAACGTTGTTGCAGCTTCCGACTCGTTATTCTGCTCCTGCTGCTCTTCTCAAGTCTTGCTCGGACTTGCCTGATTCCCCTAATCTGGGTGTGGAAGGGTTTGGTTCAGCATCGTTACTCAACCTCCATTGTGTGGTGAACACCAAGCCTTGGGAGGCTTGCGGCTCATTTCCAAGAACAAGGTGGGCTGGGAGGAGCTGGAAGGTCGTTAAACCAAACCCTTGGCGCCGGAGGCTGCAGAGGGCGTTGAGCGTGCGTCTCTAGAAGATCCAGGGCGTAGGAACCCATTTGTGGCCGTTTTCTCCTCAATCCAAGAGCTCAGTAACCGGGTGCAACGAGGCGTTTCCCTACTGAGGTTAAGTTGGAGCTTGTGGCGCTTGGAAATGCGAGGTGTCCAACCCCTTGGAGTCTGCGCTGTCAGGAACCGTGGCTCCAGTAGAGCCCGGTGGAGCTGGACACCTTGCTGCTCGCTCTGGGCTCAAGACAGGAGAGCTTGGGGTTGGTGTAACCTCAGACGGGCTCCGATGGGCTCTACACAGTGATTTTTTTTTTTCTCCTTCATAAACGTGTGATCTTGGCAGCTCTTGCGTTGTGAGCAGAAGATCCCAACGTTGGTTGTTTCTCCATCAAAGACCCACTTTTTGAGTCCCAAACTCCACAACAGCCCAAACCCACTCACGACTCCTTAAACCTTAGAGATGTGGAGGATTAAAGAGCGTTTCTGGTGCGTTCCTAGAGTTGGGCTGGGACATCGGAGGCGTGAAGCGTGACGAGTCCATTATTGCTCGCTGTTAAAATAACTCGGGATGGAGTTGGAAGAAATCATTTTCCATTTGCCAAGAAGGAATCGATCCGGTCGGGGGAACCGTGTGGTTGAAGTTTTCCTGTGGGCGGTGCCTTAGGTCGCTTCCGGAATCTTTAGAGGTCCTAGGGAGGAGAAATGGAGATCTTGGAGGTACCCAACGTGTTTGAGCGTTGCAGAACTTCCCTTCAGTGACAGTTTAGGGGTTTTTGGAGAACGGCTTTGATACAATTCCTGTTGGTTTCATCCTGGCTGCCGTTTCCACCTGCCTCGGGAATGCTGTTTCCTTTGGGGGGGGAGAAGGGAGACGTTGGAGATGGTTTCTCTCCATGGGAGCCGCGGCCAAACTGCTGGCAGATTGGAAGTTTCTAAGCAGGTGTTTTCCGTGTACGTTCGCATCGGAACTTGCTGACAAAGCTGAATGCAGAAAATAAAGACTTTGGTTCCTGTTTGTTAGTTTGTCTCATCTGAATCTCGCTTTCCTCGTTCCCAGAAGGACGATGTGGTGACGGGTCCCACCTCCCTGCTCCGCTTTGTACAGAAATTCCCTCTGTTTCCTAGTGACCGTGACCTCTCGCGCCGTGAGGAGGAACGTCAGTCGGATACGACGATATGTAAAGCCTATTTTTATATTTGATCCTGATCGTAGAGTCATTTGGTTGGAAAAGACCTTTGAGGGTCATTGAGTCCAACCGTCCCTGTCCACTGCTAAACCAGATTCTTCAGCATTTCATCCATCCATCTTTTAAACCCCTCTAGCGATGGGGGCTCCACCACCTCCCTGGGCAGCCTCTGCCACGGCCTGAGAACCCTTGTGGTGAAGAAGTTTTTCCTGATGTCCACTCTGAACCTGCCCTGATGCAACTTGAGGGCCGTTTCCTCTCATCCCGTCCCTTGTCCCTTGGGAGAGGAGACCAACACCCACCTCGCTACAACCTCCTTTCAGGGAGTTGTAAACCATGAGGTCTCCCCTCAGCCTTCTCCAGTCCAGGCTGAACAACCCCAGGTCCCTCAGCCGCTCCTAAGACTTGTTCTCCAAGCCCTTCACCAGATCCGTTCCCTTCTCTGCACACGCTCTGGGACCTCAAGGTCTTTCGTGGAGCGAGAGGCCCGAGGCTGAACCCAAGATTCCAGGTCCTACCAGTGCCAAGTCCAAGGGCACAATCCCTTCCCTGCTCCTTGCTGTGTCTGATCCAAGCCAAGAGGCCATTGGCCTTCTGGGCCACCTTGGCCACTGTTGGTTGGCGTTCAGCTGCTGTCGACCAACAGATAATGAGAGAAGATTCCTTTTCCTCTGCCTGAAGTCGATGGCTTTTCTAAAGGATGGATCCTGCCCATCTATTTTCTATTTTCTCCTTTTTTGGGGGTGGTTGGGGGCAGATATAAACTATTAAAAGTCTTTTCTTTGATGCTCAGAACTCATTTTAAAGACCTTTCTAGGTAGAAACGTAGGGAATCTCCCACCGTGGTTGGGTTCGGAGTGAGCTCTGCTGCAGTGGCACCTGCTGCTGCTGCAAGCGTCTCCTCGGCTCCAGCGGTGATGGAATGGAAGTTGAAATGTGATGAACTACAGGCACAGCAGATGTTTAGAGGAGCTCCTCATCGTGTCCAGCACGGAACCAGCTCTCGGTCATCGCTCAGCCCATGGAAACCATGAGCAATGGCATCTGAGCCAGAGCTGAGTCACCAATGGTGCTTCGTCCTCATGGAAGCGCCTACAGAAATGTCCATCACCAGGGCCTCGGTGCTGCAGCCACGGTGGCTTCAATTCTCCTTGGATGGTCCTCACGTTGAGTGGCCCTCGTGTTGGGTGGTCCTTGTATTGGGCTGTCTTCGCACTGGGAGGTCTTCGTGTTAGGTGCTCCCCGTGTTGGGCGGTCTTCGCGTTGGATGGTCCTTGAGCCCAGGGGTCCTTGAGCTGGGCAGCCTTTGCGTTGGGTGGTCCTTGTGCCCAGCAGTCCTCACGTTAGGTGGTCCTCGCCTTGGGTGGTCCTCCTGTTGGGTCGATTTTGTGTTAGGTGGTCCTTGCGTTGGGTGGACTTCGCCTTGGATGGTCCTTGAGCCCAGGGGTCCTTGCGTTGGTTGCTCCTCACATCCAACACTCCTCATGTTGGATGTTCCTCGTGTGGGGTGGTCCTTGCTTTGGGAGCTCCTTGCACCCAGACGCCCTCACCTTGGGTGTTCCTTATGTTGGGTGGTCCTCGTGTTAGGTGGTCCTCACACTGGGTAGTCCTCACCGTGTGGTGGTGACTCTGCACTGAAAATTGAACCCTTCTCCTGCTCTTCTCATCTTCAGACTAAGGCTTAAACATGAAACCACGACCAACTTGCCAGGACAATCTGGACAATAGGGCTCTATGCGGAAAATCCCCTCTCCTCCTTCGTGGTCCAACAACGTCCATCTCTGTTCCAGTAGAAACTTCTTCATAACGAACATCTACACAATCTCTTTCTGAGCAACGTGTGCTTCTTGCACAGACTTCTCTCTCTTTCTTGGGCCAGCAGGTCATGGGGTGGGAGAGTCCCAAGTGCTGGAGGCTCTTTTGTTTTCTCTCTGAATCTTCTCTGGGTGTAACTTTGATCCTGTTGATTTGCAGTTCGTCCCCACTCACCATGTCATAGAATCATAGAATCACCATGTTGGACGAGACGCACCGGATCATGGAGTCCAACCATTCCCATCAATCTCTAACCCGTGTCCCTCAGCACCTCGTCCACCCGGCCCTCAAACCCCTCCAGGGAAGGGGACTCAACCCCCTCCCTGGGCAGCCTCTGCCAGGGACCAATCACCCTTCCCGGGAAATATTTCATCCTGCTGTCCATCCTGAGCCTCCCCTGGTGGAGCTTGAGGCCATTCCCTCTCGTCCTGTCCCCTGTCCCTGGGGAGAAGAGCCCAGCTCCCTCCTCTCCACAACCTCCTCTCAGGGAGTTGCAGAGAGCAATGAGCTCTCCCCTCAGCCTCCTCTTCTCCAGGCTAAACACCCCCAGGGCCCTCAGGCTTCTTCTCCAGCCCCTTCCCCAGCTTCGTTGCTCTTCTCTGCACTCGCTCCAGAGCCTCAACATCCTTCTGCTGGGGAGGAACCAGCACTGACCCCAGGATTCGAGGAGCGGCCTCCCCAGGGCCGAGGCCAGAGGGAGAAGAACCTCCCTGGCCCTGCTGGCCACGCCGGGTCTGCTGCAAGCCAAGATGCCCTTGGCCTTCTTGGCCCCCTGGGCCCCTGCTGGCTCCTGTCCAACCAACCCCCCCAGGTCCTTCTCCTCCAGGCAGTTTCCAGCCAGGCTTCTCCTAGGCTGGAGCTGCCCAGGGTTGTTGTGCCCCAAGGGCAGGACCCGCCGTTTGGCCTCGTTAACCCTCATCCCGTTGGTCTCAGCCCATGGATCCAGCCTGTTCAGATCCAAGAGGTCTTTTCCAGTCTGGTGATGCTACCATTCTAAGATCACAGGGGTTGGAATCTCATCACCTGGTGAGGACGAGTGTCGTGCATCCTGCCCCCAGATGCTCCGGCAGCATCTGCAGGGGCTCTCCAGCAAAAAGCTCCCATTGGAGTTGGAGTATCTCCCACTCCACCGTGCCTGGGTTGGGTTCGGCTCCTCCTTTCACATCAAGGTCCCATTCCCACCCCATGTCTCCAGCCGATCCCCGAGTGCCCTCGAGGGACTGAACTGTCGGACAATCTCTAGGGAACGGCGACGATCAGCAATAACGATTCCAGCTACAGAACCCCCCGTGCCTTTCTTTTAGCTCTGGAGAAGTCGTTCCTTCCCATTCCAGCTGTGGAACCAAGTTGTGGTTCATCTCCAGGTAGCCAAGAGGCAGGGAAGGAGAACGGGAAGCACAGGAGGATCCCAGGAGAATCATTTTTGAATTGCCCGCTCTTGTTCCGAGTGCCTTATATCCACCCAGATCCTGAGAAAAGGTCTTTCTGCTCCTTGTGCTCTTGTTCCTCACGCATCTTCCTAACTCTGAGCTGCTTCTGCCTCTTGGTGTGTCCTGCTGGGCTTCTGGCTGCAGGAAATGCTCCAAGTGAGCCCCATCAGGTCTGTGCTGCAGTGGAGACCCCTTCTCCTTCTCCTTCTCCTTCTCCTTCTCCTCCTCCTTCTCCTTCTCCTTCTCCTTCTCCTTCTCCTTCTCCTTCTCCTTCTCCTTCTCCTTCTCCTTCTCCTTCTCCTTCTCCTTCTCCTTCTCCTTCTCCTTCTCCTTCTCCTTCTCCTTCTCCTTCTCCTTCTCCTTCTCCTTCTCCTTCTCCTTCTCCCCCTTCTCCTTCCCCTTCTCCTCCTTCCCCTTCTCCTTCCCATTCTCCGTCCCCATCCCCGTCCCCATCCCAGTGGAGCTGAGGATGAGGAGGGTTTGAGGACCATTCTGAAGGACTGTTTGCCAGCTGGGATCTGTCTTCTCCATGTGGAAAATGGTTGAGTTGGTTACTTTTAGAGCTGGGGCTCTGCCAGGAGACCAGGCTCCTTTTCCAAAGGGCAGTAGTGATTCCACAGTGGAGGTCAGAGAAGCAGAAATGTTCCATGGGAATCATGGAATGGGTTGAGTTGGAAGGAACCTTGAAGATCATCCAGTTCCAATCCCCTGATCAGGCTTCCCAAGGTCCCATCCAACCTGGCCTTCAACATCTCCAGGGATGGGGCAGCCAGGACTTCCTTGGGCAACCTCTTCAAAGGGTTGGGAATGGGAATGGGAATGGGAACAGGACTGGAAATGGGTGAGTCAGTTTGGTTTCCAAGGTGCTTCAGGGCATGGTTTCTCCAACCTGGGACACAACGATGTGGAATTTTGTGTTTAAATAGAATATTTAATACGAAGATTTTATTATTTAAAGTCTAATTTAAATTAGACCCTCGGTGCGTGCATGTAAATATTTTCCCCTTGTGAAACGGGAATATTCCTCGTTGGAATTTCCTTTTGGTAAATGAGAAGCAATTTTTCTGTCAAGCCGAGAAATCCTCGGAATGCTGCTGAGCAGCTTTTCCCATCTAGAATCACTAGGTTGGAGAAGACTCTTAGATCATCGAGTCCAACCATTCCTACCTGCTACTAACCGGTGTCCCCGAGCAAACACTTTAGAAGTGTCCAAGCCTCCAGCAGCAACGTGGAATCCACGGAGCTGAAAACCGTGGAGGTGTTGGAGCATCTTGCCTCGGGTTGGTCCATGTTGGCACCAGCCCTGGCTCCGGCCACGGAATTCGGTGTAGCCGCTGGGCTGTGATGGTGGGACCTGCACAACCTTCACCCTGGGTGCCAGGTTGGCTTCGCCGTCCATCAGAATTTGGGAAGGTGGTTGATGTGGTGACTCCTGGATGTGTGAGGAGCAAGGAGAACGTCTTCTGTTGTGGCCCTGGGACCACCGGGGTGACGCAGTGGCCCGGCAGGTGGGCCACTTGTCATCGGATCCTATAGAGCATGGAAGGTCTGGATTGTTGTCTTGTGTCTGTGGAGCTGGAGTAGCAGGTTGGCATCGCGGTGGTGTTGGAAGCAGGATCCATCTCCCACCCCGGGAACTGGACCTGGGAACCAGGAGTGGGGCTGAGCTCAGCACCCGCCTTGGGTCTGAGGAAGGGGAGACAGCGTGATGGGGCCCTTGGAGCAGCCAAGGGATGGAGGTGGCTTGGAGGCAACCTGGGAATAAGAGCAGAGCCTCCTTGTTGGAGACGGGCTTGGGGACAACCTGGGAATAAGAGCAGAACCTCCTCAGTGGAGATGGACTTGGGAACAACCTGGGAATAAGAGCAGAACCTCCTTGTTGGAGATGGACTTGGGAACAACCTGGGAATAAGAGCAGAACCTCCTTGTTGGAGATGGACTTGGGGACAACCTGGGAATAAGAGTAGAACCTCCTCGGTGGAGAGGGGCTTGGGGGCAACCTGGGAATAAGAGCAGAACCTCCTTGGTGGAGATGGGCTTGCGGACAACCTGGGAATAAGAGTAGAACCTCCTCGGTGGAGAGGGGCTTGGGGGCAACCTGGGAATAAGAGCAGAACCTCCTTGGTGGAGATGGGCTTGCGGACAACCTGGGAATTAGAGCAGAACCTCCTTGGTGGAGATGTTCTCATGGGGAGCGTCACCTTTTCCCATGTTTCCCATCTGGCTGAGGACAGGAGGAACCCAGGGCTTGGTGGCTTGGACCGTGGGACAGCGAGGCCAGAAGAGACCTTGCCACTACAGGAATTCTTGGGATTAGAGGAAGGAAATGATTCCTTCTGCCAGCCCCGCCGGCTCTTGAAGGAGCGGATTTAGCGGTGGGACGTCTGCTTCCAGGTGCTGGCTGTGCCTGACCCGCTTTTCCTGTGTTCTTGCAACTTCTGGAAGCAGCAGCTCCTTCAGCGCCCGTGGGAAGGTGCTCCTGGGCGAGGAGAAGGCTGCTTGATCCCCAAGGTAGAAGCCACTGGGTTGAGGGACTGGGACGCTGGGAAGCTCCGGCCAGAGCGGAAGCCGCTGGGACGAAGGCTGAAGGATGGGGATGCTTGGAAGCCCTGGTTGAGTTGAAGCTGCTGAGATGACGACAATGGGATGGGGCTGCTGGAAAGCTCTGGTTGGAGTAGAATCTTTTGGAATGTAGGCTCTGGGATGGGGCTGCTTGGACATTCTGGCCGGAGCAGAAGCTGCTGAGGTGAAGTCAGTGGGATGGGGATGCTGGGAGGCTCAGGATGGAGCAGAAGCTGCTGAGCTGAAGGCTGTAGGATGGGGATGCTGGGAAGCTCCACCTGGAGCAGATCCCAGCCGGGTGGCCTGGCAGAAGAAGCTGCTGGCCGGACAGTGCCGGGTGGTGAGTGGTTGACTTTCTATTCCCTCCCCTCCTCTCTCATCCTTGGTTGTTAATGTATATAGGGATTATTTATATATATATATATATATATATATATATATTTCTAAATTCACCTTAAACCTATTTTTCTCGGAGCTGTTGGGTTTGCGTTGAACTTCTTGATCTGTAAGCGTCTCCATCCTTGGTCCAAGCGGAAAGGATCCTGGGCACACGAGGGTTTCTAGAAGGGCTGGACAGTCCTGTCTCCACCCCAGCTGGAGTAAAACCCCGTGTCCCGCACGTTCCTGTGATCTCCAGGCAGGGAAACCCGGGCCGGGGTGGGGTTTGTCTCCTGAAGCTCACAGGAACCGTTGTCCCTTGTTCTCCTTCCATGTTGGGAACGCGGAGCAGCTCCGATCGATGTGTCAAGTGGTCGAGAAATCTTTTTTTCCCCATCTGATGGTTTGGAAACCGGTTTCCTCACCCCCCAGCCCAGGCTCGGATCCATTTGCTGTGGCCTCGGACACGTGTCTACACACGTTGGTCCTCATCCGGAGCGGAGAATATGGATCAAAGCCCCTTCCATCCCAGCCGGTGGCGCTCACCCCGGGCTCAGATCGACAGGGATTCCCTTGCAGGCTTCAGATTTCTCGGCTCCCCAAGGTTTCTTTGCCACCTAAAGCCATGAGGAGGTAGAATTGGTGTCACCACCTCAGCTCTGCCTGTGGGGCCGGTGAATCGGGATCCTCCAGGGCTTCCCCGGAACCCCCCTCGGATTCTTTTCCGCTTGGCTTTGATTGGAACCATTTGGCCTTTGGACTGTTAGCGCTAACCACGTCCACCCCGCAGGCTCCACCGGAGGCGAAAGGACCCAAAACGCTGGTTTACACTGAAAAGAAACCAACCTCAAGTTTGGGTTGTTTTGGGTTTTTCCCTAAAAAGCAGCTTCCCTCTGGGAAAACCGGGGAGCTGTGGCCATGGGGGATCATCCCAGATCTCCTGGAGGGAGCAGGACCGTGCGTGGTTCCCGGGATTTGCTCCCGGAGGAGACGGAGGTGACAGCAGAGCCGGGGCAGAGCTGAGGTGCGGGTGGTGGGGAAGCGAGGTGGGACCATCCTGGGGATCCCGAGCTCCTCTCCATCCAGCGTTGGATGCTCGGGAAGGCATCGCGGCGTTGGCCAACCCACCGCGAGGCAGCTCTTCCAAAAAACCCCAAACCCCCCCCCCCAATCCTTTCATCTCGGTGTCCTGAGAGCTGAGTCGCCCCCTTGAAAAATCCCCCTTGGGCGCTCTCGGGGAGTCTGGGAGCGACCACGAGGGGCTGAAGCTCCGCTTGGAGACCAATAAGAGCAGTAAGAGACACACGATGTGGTGGGTGCCGGGGTGGGGAAGGTCTTCTCGGGGCTCCCATCCCACCTTCTCCTCCCATGAGGGTCCGTTTGGGGCAGTGAGACTCGGGAGCCTTGATTCTCGCCCCACCAACTGCCCCAAAACGTGGAACCCGTGCACGACGGACGAGGGATGGAGTTTGCAATGACTGCCTTCTTGCCACCCCCCTCCCTTTATTTTTTGGAGAAATTCCAGATGTACTTTAGTCTCTCTACTGTCCAAAACTTTTATATTGTAAATCTGATGCTGGTGGCTTCGGGTTATTTTGGGGGTTGGGGTTTTGTTTCTTTTTCTTTTTGTAAAAAAGGGGAGGGGGGAAGGAAAAAAAAAAAGAAGAAAAAAAAAAAACCACCCACCCAGAAATCTGCATCTCTCTGTGTTGTCGGGTTTAGGCTGTAAATTCCAACTATCAATAAAAGCTCAAAATTCACGTGCCGGTGGTGGGTTCCTCCATCCTGCAGGACACGCTGCATCCCAGACTCCGGGGCAGAATCGATCCCAGCTGCGGATCCACAGTCCCAGGAGCTGAGGCTGAGCTGGGAATGAGCTGGGAATGAGCTGGGAATGAGCTGGGACCGAGCTGGGAATGAGCTGGGAATGAGCTGGGAATGAGCTGGGAATGAGCTGGGAATGAGCTGGGACTGAGCTGGGAATGAGCTGGGACTGAGCTGGGAATGAGCTGGGACTGAGCTGGGACTGAGCTGGGACTGAGCTGGGAATGAGCTGGGAATGAGCTGGGACTGAGCTGGGAATGAGCTGGGAATGAGCTGGGAATGAGCTGGGACTGAGCTGGGAATGAGCTGGGAATGAGCTGGGACCGAGCTGGGAATGAGCTGGGACTGAGCTGGGACTGAGCTGGGAATGAGCTGGGACTGAGCTGGGAATGAGCTGGGACTGAGCTGGGACTGAGCTGGGACTGAGCTGGGAATGAGCTGGGAATGAGCTGGGACTGAGCTGGGAATGAGCTGGGAATGAGCTGGGAATGAGCTGGGACTGAGCTGGGAATGAGCTGGGAATGAGCTGGGACCGAGCTGGGAATGAGCTGGGACTGAGCTGGGACTGAGCTGGGAATGAGCTGGGAATGAGCTGGGACTGAGCTGGGAATGAGCTGGGAATGAGCTGGGACCGAGCTGGGACCGAGCTGGGAATGAGCTGGGACTGAGCTGGGAATGAGCTGGGACCGAGCTGGGAATGAGCTGGGACCGAGCTGGGAATGAGCTGGGACTGAGCTGGGAATGAGCTGGGAATGAGCTGGGAATGAGCTGGGAATGAGCTGGGAATGAGCTGGGACTGAGCTGGGACTGAGCTGGGAATGAGCTGGGACTGAGCTGGGAATGAGCCGGGACTGAGCCGGGACTGAGCTGGGACTGAGCTGGGAATGAGCTGGGACTGAGCTGGGAATGAGCTGGGACTGAGCTGGGAATGAGCTGGGACCGAGCTGGGACTGAGCTGGGAATGAGCTGGGACTGAGCTGGGACTGAGCTGGGAATGAGCTGGGAATGAGCTGGGACTGAGCTGGGAATGAGCTGGGACTGAGCTGGGACTGAGCTGGGACTGAGCTGGGAATGAGCTGGGACTGAGCTGGGAATGAGCTGGGAATGAGCTGAGACCGAGCTGGGACTGAGCTGGGAATGAGCTGGGACTGAGCTGGGACTGAGCTGGGAATGAGCTGGGACTGAGCTGGGACTGAGCTGGGACTGAGCTGGGAATGAGCTGGGAATGAGCTGGGACTGAGCTGGGAATGAGCTGGGACTGAGCTGGGACTGAGCTGGGACTGAGCTGGGAATGAGCTGGGACTGAGCTGGGAATGAGCTGGGAATGAGCTGAGACCGAGCTGGGACTGAGCTGGGACTGAGCTGGGACTGAGCTGGGACTGAGCTGGGAATGAGCTGGGACTGAGCTGGGAATGAGCTGGGACTGAGCTGGGACTGAGCTGGGACTGAGCTGGGAATGAGCTGGGACTGAGCTGGGAATGAGCTGGGAATGAGCTGGGAATGAGCTGGGAATGAGCTGGGAATGAGCAGGGACTGAGCTGGGAATGAGCTGGGACTGAGCTGGGGCTGAGCTGGGACTGAGCTGGGGCTGATCCATGAAAACCCGATCCATGAAAACCTCGTTCCTGTGGCTGCTTGGGCCAAACCCTCCGGTCTTCACCACGCCGAGGGCTGCTGGAGCTCAGTCCGAGCGGAGCTGGGCTGGATCCTCTACTGGTGCCGCCACCGTGTTGGTGGCCGCTCAGCTCGGCCCCGGTGACTCCTCAGGGAGCTGTGATGATGCTGAAGTGTGGAGCCTCGTCTCAAGGGCTCGGTGGCTGCAGCCTGGAGCCCCCAGCGTGAGCTCCATCCCTGCAGCTCAGGTTGGGGAACCAGATGTAGCCTCCTGTCCTTGTCACGGGTTGGAAAGGACCTTTGAGATCGAGTCCAGCTGTCCCCGTCCACTACTAAACCATCCCTGAGCACCTCATGTCCCCATCCTGTGAGCCCCTCCAGGGGTGGGGACCCCACCACCTCCCTGGGCAAGGTGGCACCGTTGGCTTGAGGTTTCTTCCCAGCTTTCCCTGTTCCCCGAATTCCTGCTGCAGTTTCCACCTTGGCAGCTGATCCCACCCAGCGTTGTTGCCTCCAGATGAGCCGTGGGCTCAGCAGGGACACGCGTGGGGGCAGCTCTGGAGCTGCCTTCCAGGGTGCAGCCCCAAGTTCACCCCCTTTTTCCAGGGAAGAGGTTTGAGTGCAAGCCCGGAGCCCTGGCAGGGGCTTCATTTCTGGAATCCTCAGCAGGAGAAGGAGATGGAGCTGTTGGAACGGGGCCAGAGGAGGCTCCAAGGATGATGCGAGGGCTGGAGAACCTCCCGTGCGAGGCCAGGCTGGGAGAGTTGGGGTTGTTCAGCCTGGAGAGGAGAAGGCTCTGAGGAGACCTTAGAGAGACCTTCCAGCAGCTGAAGGGGCTCCAGGAAAGCTGGGGAGGGACTTCTCACAAAGATTTGGACTGATAGGATGAGGGGCAATGGGGATAAACTGGAGAGGGGCAGTTAGACTGGACATGAAGAGGAATTTCTTCATGATGAGGGTGGGGAGGCCCTGGAACTGGTTGCCCAGAGAAGCCGTGGCTGCCCCATCCCTGAAGGGGTTCAAGGCCAGGTTGGATGGAGCTTGGATCACCCTGATCTAGCGGGAGGTGCTCCAGACACTGGAACTGGACCATCTTTAAGGTCCCTTCCTACCCAAACCGTTCCATGACTCTCTCACTCGCCCCCGAGCCTCCGTGCGGACCAGAAGCCCTCGGAGCAGAGGACACCAGGGTGGGACCAGCGCCCTTGGCCACCGCTGGGACAACTCCTGCTGCTCCACCAGCGTCTCCAGGAGGCTCCATCCCTGCGACCGGAGCAGCGAAGGCGCAAAGACAGGGCCTCATATTAATTTTTTTATTAAATTCAGTTAGTTTTCTCTTTATATAATAACTTTTCCTCTAGGCACAATACAATACAAGGACTCTGGCTGTTTGACACAATGTACAGAAACTTCAATAATCTACAACTGCTCCGGGAAGTTACCAACCCTCCGCGTGACACCAGGTACCGGGCGCGGCGACGAGGGGACAGCGAGGGGCTGAGGTTGGAGGGGAGACTGTACAGAGGGTTCCGCACCGAGATCCACGTTGAACTCCTTAAAAACGAGACGGGAGGGAGGGAGGGAGGGCGGCGGCGGCGCCGGGATCCGCGTCCTGAGCCGCCGAGGAGCTGGGGTCCGTACCGATTCCCGGGACGGGGCTGGGGGGGACACAGGGATGCTGGAGGACGGGGTTGGGGGGACGGGGACCTGTGCAAAGAGCGGGTGCCACCAGGGGATCCATCACCCGGGGTCCCCTCGGAGACGCGGAAGTCGCAGCTCCAGCCGCCGAAGGCCACGCTTGGGGCCCCACGGTGAGTCCTCCAGGCCGGACTGTGCCAGGGCTGCGGTGTCAGTGGTGACACCACGAGCTGGAGCCGTGACGCCGGTTCCAGAGCCGTAATGTGGGTTCCAGAGCCGTAACACAGGTTCCAGAGCCATGGCATTGGTTCCAGAGCCGTGATGTTGGTTCCAGAGCCGTGATGTTGGTTCCAGAGCCGTGACGTGGGTTCCAGAGACATGACGTGGGTTCCAGAGCCGTGACGTAGGTTCCAGAACCATGATGTTGGTTCCAGAGCTGTGACGCTGGTTCCAGAGCCGTAACGTGGGTTAGAGCCGTGACGTGGGTTCCAGAGCCATGACGTAGGTTCCAGAGCCGTGATGTTGGTTCCAGAGCCGTGACGTGGGTTCCAGAGCCGTGATGTGTGTTCAAGCCAGAATGTGGGTTCCAGAGCCATAACGCAGGTTCCAGAGCCGTAACGTGGGTTCCAGAGCCGTGACGTTGATTCCAGAGCCGTGATGCAGGTTCCAGAGCCAGAACGCAGGTTCCAGAGTTGTAATGCGGGTTCCAGAGCCGTAACGTGGGTTCCAGACCATAACGTGGGTCCCAGAGCCGTGACGCCGGTTCCAGAGCTGCAACGCGGGTCCCAGAGCTGTAACGTAGGTTCCAGAGCCGTGATGCTGGTTCCAGAGCTGTAACACGGGTTCCAGAGTCGTGACGTGGGTTCCAGCAGGATGGGAGTGGGACTGGCTCTGCCCGGGCATCGAGGAGGCCGAGGCCGGCCCTGCTCCCTCTGCCAAGCGAGGCTCCTGGTCTCCGTGGGGCCGAGGGAGGCGCGGAGGGGACACTAGAATCCCAGGGCTCAGCCAAGGCTCGGGGGGCACAGGAGAAGCTCCGAGCTGCCCCCCAGCCCGCTTCAACGCAGAGAAATCCTCCCACTGGCCGCTCCTTGCAGAGCCGAAGGCGCCACAGGCAGAGGGCTCCTCGGCTCCGGTGACGGTGACGCTGGGCCTGGAAGAAAGGCCCCTGGAGTCCGTCTCACGCGTCCGACAAGCAGCTCTGGATGCGGTCGATCCACTGCTGGGCCAGCTGCACGTCCTGGGCGCAGAAATTGTAAACTCGTTTCGTCGTCTTCAACTGTGGGAGAGGAGAGAGAAGGTGAGCGGAGGAGATCATAGAATCACCAGGTTGGAAAGGACCCACCGGATCATGGAGTCCAACCATTCCCATCAATCTCTAACCCGTGTCCCTCAGCACCTCGTCCACCCAGCCCTTAAACCCCTCCAGGGAAGGGGACTCAACCCCCTCCCTGGGCAGCCTCTGCCAGGGAACAATCACCCTTCCCGGGAAATATTTCCTCCTGCTGTCCATCCTGAGCCTCCCCTGGTGGAGCTTGAGGCCATTCCCTCTCGTCCTGTCCCCTGTCCCTGGGGAGAAGAGCCCAGCTCCCTCCTCTCCACAACCTCCTCTAAGGGAGTTGCAGAGAGCAACGAGCTCTCCCCTCAGCCTCCTCTTCTCCAGGCTAAACACCCCCAGGGCCCTCAGGCTTCTTCTCCAGCCCCTTCCCCAGCTTCGTTGCTCTTCTCTGCACTCGCTCCAGAGCCTCAACATCCTTCTGGTGGGGAGGAACCAGCACTGACCCCAGGATTCGAGGAGCGGCCTCCCCAGGGCCGAGGCCAGAGGGAGAAGAACCTCCCTGGCCCTGCTGGCCACGCCGGGGCTGCTCCAAGCCAAGATGCCCTTGGCCTTCTTGGCCCCCTGGGCCCCTGCTGGCTCCTGTCCAACCAACCCCCCCAGGTCCTTCTCCTCCAGGCAGTTTCCAGCCAGGCTTCTCCTAGGCTGGAGCTGCCCAGGGTTGTTGTGCCCCAAGGGCAGGACCCGCCGTTTGGCCTCGTTAACCCTCATCCCGTTGGTCTCAGCCCATGGATCCAGCCTGTTCCGATCCCTTTGGAGCCTCCCGACCCTCCAGCAGATCCAGCTCCCACCCAGCTCGGTGTCATCTCCAAACTCGCTCTGGGTGCCCTCGATGCCTCCATCCAGGTCGTTGATAAAGACACTGAGCAGGACCCAGCACTGAGCCCTGGGGACACCACTTGTCACTGGCCTCCAGCTGGAGGTCACTCCATCTCCCACCGCTCTCCGGGCCCTCCACACAACCAGTTTTCCAGCCAGGAGAGTGCCATGTGACAGATGCCACCACGAGGGAAGGACAGTGGGAGGCACCGAGCGCTCCCAGGGTGGTGTCACTCACGTCGAAGAAGGCTTTCTCGTCCACCGTCTTGGGGGCACCCATGGTCGGGGTTCCCGGGGTGATGGACTCCACCTCGGCCAGGTCGATGACCCCTTTGCACTCCGTGTCCATCCGGCTGTCGTAGTATCGCAGCTGCCCCAGAGCAGGACGCGGGTGGGGAGGTGGGAAGAGACCTTTCAGATGGTGGAGGCCAACCAAGAACCCAGCCCGGCCAAGCCCACCACCCAAGCGCAGCCCCCAGCACCACAGCCACCTGGGCTTCCAACATCTCAGCGATGGAGATTCCACCGCTGCAGATCTTTCCGTGAAGGAATCTTTCCCCAATAACCAATTGAAACCGACCCTGGAGTAACCTGAGGATGTTCCCATCCCATCTCACGCCATCCCATCCCATCTCAACCCATCCCATCTCATCCCATCCCATCCCATCCCATCCCATCCCATCCCATCCCATCCCATCCCATCCCATCCCATCCCATCCCATCCCATCCCATCCCATCCCATCCCATCCCATCCCATCCCATCCCATGTGCTTCCAATCACCTTTCCAGGAGCTGCAGAGAGCAATGAGCTCTCCCCTCAGCCTCCTCTTCTCCAGGCTCCACACCCCCAGGTTCCTCAGATGTTCCTCACACCCCTTGTTCTCTGTCCCCTTCTCCAGATGTTCCTCACAACCCCTGTTCTCCAGCCCCTTCCCCAGCTCCGTTCCCTTCTCCAGACCCTCAAGTTCTTTCTTGGAGTGAGGGACCCAAAACTGAACCCAGGATCTGAGAGCTCCAGGGAGGGAAGGAAGGAGGAAGGAAAGGAGGAAGGAAAAGAGGGAGGAAGGAGGAAGGAAGGAAGGAAGAAGAGAGGAAGGAGAGAAGGAATGAGGGAAGGAGGGAAGAATGGAGGGAGGGAGGAAAGGATGGAAAGAGGGAGGGAGGGAAGGAGGAAAGGAGGGAGGAAAGGAAGGAAAAGGAGGGAGGAGGGAGGGAAAGAGGGAGGGAAGGAGAGATGGAGGAAGGAGGGAAGAAAGAGAGAAGGAAAGAGGAAGGAGGGAGGGAGGGTGGAAGAAGGGAGGAAAGGATGGAACAAGGGAGGGAAGGAGGAAAGGAAGGAAGGAAGGAGGAAAGGATGGAAAGAGGGAGGGAAGGAGGGAGAGAAGGAGAAAAGAAAGAGAGAGGAAGGAGAGTGCAAGGAGGGAGGAAAGGGGGGAAGAAGGGAGGGAGGGAAAGGGGGAAAGAGGGAGGGAAGGAGGGAAAGAGGAAAGACGAAAAGAGGGAAAGAGGAAAGAGGGAAGGAGGGAAAGAGGAAAGACGAAAAGAGGGAAAGAGGAAAGGGGGAAGGGGGAAGGAGGGAAAGAGGAAAGAGGGAAGGAGGGAAAGAGGAAAGAGGGAAAGAGGGAAAGAGGAAAGAGGGAGGGAAGGAGGGAAAGAGGAAAGAGGAAAAGAGGGAAAGAGGAAAGAGGGAGGGAAGGAGGGAAAGAGGAAAGATGAAAAGAGGGAAAGAGGAAAGAGGGAAGGAGGGAAAGAGGAAAGGGGGAAGGAGGGAAAGAGGAAAGAGGGAAGGAGGGAAAGAGGGAAAGAGGGAAGGAGGGAAAGAGGAAAGGGGAAAAGAGGGAAGGAGGGAAAGAGGAAAGGGGAAAAGAGGGAAAGAGGAAAGAGGGAAGGAGGGAAAGAGGAAAGGGGAAAAGAGGGAAGGAGGGAAAGAGGGAAGGAGGGAAAGAGGAAAGGGGAAAAGAGGGAAAGAGGAAAGAGGGAAGGAGGGAAAGAGGAAAGAGGGAAGGAGGGAAAGAGGAAAGAGAAAAAAGGGAAAGAGGAAAGAGGGAGGGAAGGAGGGAAAGAGGAAAGAGGGAAGGAGGGAAAGAGGAAAGGGGGAAGGGGGAAGGAGGGAAAGAGGAAAGGGGGAAGGAGGGAAAGAGGAAAGGGGGAAGGGGGAAGGAGGGAAAGAGGAAAGGGGGAAGGAGGGAAAGAGGAAAGAGGGAAGGAGGGAAAGAGGAAAGAGGGAAGGAGGGAAAGAGGAAAAGAGGGAAAGAGGGAAGGAGGGAAAGAGGAAAGGGGAAAAGAGGGAAAGAGGAAAGAGGGAAGGAGGGAAAGAGGAAAGAGGGAAGGAGGGAAAGAGGGAGGGAAGGAGGGAAAGAGGGAGGGAAGGAGGGAAGGCCAGGCCCTCCGTACCTGATGCTTGGTTTTATCCAGCACGAACCAGCGAGGCTTCCAGGGTTTCATGAAAGCTCCTTTCTTGTAGAGCGACCCCTCGTAGGACCTGCGGGAGCCGGGCAGCGCGTCAGGGCAGGGAGGAGAGAGGCCCGGGAGACCTCTGGAGTCCCGGAATCTCCCACCCAGGGAGGAATCTCCCACCCCGGAGACGCCTCCGGCCCCTTCCACCTACCTGTTCTCGCTCTCGGAGGTGTGGAACTGGCTGTAGAGCGTGCTGGTGCTGCGGCGCCCGCCCTGCTTCCCGCTGGACGGGGTGGAGGTGCTGCTGGTGTCGCTGTCGAGGCTCAGGTTGAGGGTCGAGCCCACGCCGCCCTCCTGCAGGTAAGTGCCCAGCGAGCGCCGGTGGTGGGAGAACCCCGAGGACATCAGGAGGGAGCTGGGGGTCTGCGGGGAGCAGAGAGGGGGGAACAGCGTGAGAAGGGGTGGGGGGGGAACTCCAAGATTGACCCTCTGCTCCTCTCGGGGAGAACTCAGCTGGAGGGTTGGGGCCAGGGCTGGAATCCTCAGCGGGAGAAGGAGATGGAGCTGCTGGAACGGGGCCAGAGGAGGCTCCGAGGATGATGGGAGGGCTGGAGAACCTCCCGTGCGAGGCCAGGCTGGGAGAGTTGGGGTTGTTCAACCTGGAGAGGAGAAGGCTCCGAGGAGACCTTAGAGAGACCTTCCAGCACCTGAAAGGGCTCCAGGAAAGCTGGGGAGGGACCTTCTACAAAGTCTTGGAGTGATGGGACGAGGGGCTATGGGGATAAACTGGAGAGGGGCAGATCGAGGCTGGACATGAGGAGGAATTTCTTCATGATGAGGACGGTGAAGCCCTGGAATAGGTTTCCCAGGAGAAGCTGTGGCTGCCCCATCCCTGGAGGGGTTCAAGGCCAGGCTGGATGGGGCTTTGATCCTCCTGATCCTGTGGGAGGTGTCCCTGCCCATGGCAAAGGGGTTGGAACTGGATGATCTTAAAGGTCCCTTCCATCCCAAACTATTCCATGATTCTATGACTCCAATCCTGCTCCTGCTGCTCCCACTCCTGCTCCAGCTCTTGCTACTCCAGCTCTTCTTCCCACTCCTGTTTCTGCTCCTAGTCCTGCTCCTCCTACTCCTCCTCCTACTCCTCGTCCAGTTCCTGCTGCTTCTGCTCCTGTCTCTGCTCCTACTGCTCCTCATCCCGGTCCTGGTCCTACTGTTCCTGATCTTGCTCCTCCATCTCCATCATCTCACCTCCACCTCCACCTCCATCTCCTCCTCCATCTCCTCCTCCATCTCCACCTCCACCTCCATCTCCTCACGAGTTGGGGTCCCTACCCATGGCAGAGTTGGAACTCGATGGGTTTTGAGATCCCTTCCAGCCCAAATCACTCCACGATTCCACGATCTTGAAAGTCTCTTCCAGGTCAAACCACTCTCTGATTCAGTAGTGGACGGGTACGGTTGGACTCGGTGATCTCAAAGGTCTTTTCCAACCTAGGACTTCCACGTTCTACGATGGCCCCGCGGCCTTGGGCGCCTCCAGCCTGGAGACCGAGCTCCAGCCCCGTTCGTTCCTCAGCCCTGGGCTGCGAGAAGAAAGCCAACGCCCACCCCCAAGCCCCCACCTACCCGGCTGCCCTCCTGCCGCGTCTCCGTGCGCTGAGAAGCTTTCACCTTGTCCCACGTGTCCTTCCAGCGCTCGGGGACCTGTCCCAGCTCCATCTCCAGGTTGTGAAGCTCCTGTGGAGGAGGACGAGGATGGAGGCATCAGCCTAGGAAGGGTCAAGACTTCACCGTCCCCACCCCTGGGGGGCTCAGCCATGGGGACACCCAGGAGCCAGACGGAGACGACGCCTCCGCCGCTCACCTCCAGCAGTTTGGAGATGGCGTCGGGCTCCACGCGGCTGCGGTTGTCGTAGCAGGGCCAGATGATCTTGCGTTTGGTCTGGGGAGCGCTGGTGTCCTGCCGATCGGCCTCCTCCACGGGCTCCGGCGGCCCCTGCGTCAGCTCCCAGTCGTAGGAGGGACCTTCCGAAAGCGTCTCCTCCGTGTAGTAGTCCCACACCTTCAGGTTGGAGATGTTGCTGTAGGGTCTCAGCACCTGCGGGTGGAGCAAGGTCACGTTTAGCCAGAGCAGCAGCGTCCAGGCAGGAGACGACGTTTCCAGGTGGGAAACGACACCCTTCACGCCGAGATCTCCCCACGGATGAGGCTTTCGGACTGCAAGAAGAGGTTGGGAGGCTGCGGGACACCAGGAATGGTGACGCTGGGGCAGAGAAAGGCAGAGCTGCTCCGGGCTTTGGCCAGGACATGGTGAGGACCAAACGTTGTGAGGCCTGGGTGGAAGTGAGGATCTGCTGGAGGGTTGGGAGGCTCCAAAGGGATCGGAATAGGCTGGATCCATGGGCTGAGACCAACGGGATGAGGGTTAACGAGGCCAAACGGCGGGTCCTGCCCTTGGGGCACAACAACCCTGGGCAGCTCCAGCCTAGGAGAAGCCTGGAAAGTGCCTGGAGGAGAAGGACCTGGGGGGGTTGGTTGGACAGGAGCCAGCAGGGGCCCAGGGGGCCAAGAAGGCCAAGGGCATCTTGGCTTGGAGCAGCCCCGGCGTGGCCAGCAGGGCCAGGGAGGTTCTTCTCCCTCTGGCCTCGGCCCTGGGGAGGCCGCTCCTCGAATCCTGGGGTCAGTGCTGGTTCCTCCCCAGCAGAAGGAGGTTGAGGCTCTGGAGCGAGTGCAGAGAAGAGCAACGAAGCTGGGGAAGGGGCTGGAGAAGAAGCCTGAGGGCCCTGGGGGTGTTTATCCTGGAGAAGAGGAGGCTGAGGGGAGAGCTCATTGCTCTCTGCAACTCCCTGAGAGGAGGTTGTGGAGAGGAGGGAGCTGGGCTCTTCTCCCAAGGGACAGGGGACAGGACGAGAGGGAATGGCCTCCAGCTCCACCAGGGGAGGCTCAGGATGGACAGCAGGATGAAATATTTCCCGGGAAGGGTGATTGGTCCCTGGCAGAGGCTGCCCAGGGAGGGGGTGGAGTCCCCTTCCCTGGAGGGGTTTGAGGGCCGGGTGGACGAGGTGCTGAGGGACGTGGGTTAGTGATTGATGGGAATGGTTGGACTCCATGATCCGGTGGGTCTCTTCCAACCCGGTGATCCTATGATTCTGTGATTGCCTCACCTCCCCATCCTCAGGAGCGTACATGTAGTTGAAGAAGACAGGGGCTTTCTTGTTCATGCGGTCAATGTAGTCCCAGATGGATTTGTAGACCTGCTGGCTCTTGCGTTCGCCCTTCTCCTCGTAGAGGACGCCTGTGGAGAAGGCAGCAGGGAAAGGGTGTCATCTGGGGAACGACACCCAGCTCGGCGCGTCCATTGCGGCTCCCGCACGCCGCCCTCACCCAGCTCGATGCGCTCGTAATCCGAATCCAGCAGGAACGTCCGGAACCGGTTGGAAATGTAGTGGTAGCTGAGGAACTTCAGGTAGTACTGGCTGAACTCGAACTCCATGGGGAACTGCAGGTGGATCTGAAAGGAGCAGCCCCGGTGAGACCTCCCGGCACACGGCAACGACCGGTGGGAACCAGGAGCTGGTGCAGAACCAGGAGCTGGGGTCTCACCTGATGGACACAGTCGAGGAACTGCAGGAAGATGGGGGCGAAGCCGCTGCTCTGGCCGGCCAGGGTCTGGGCGCCGCGGTGGCTGAAGCGGTGGCCGAAGGACAGCCACTCCTTCTCCACCAGCAGGCGGAAGCCCTCCAGCGTGCGGTAATAGGGGTCGGAGAGCAGCTGCACCAAGGACACCACCTGGGGGAAGAATCACAGGGTCACCAGGTTGGAAGAGACCTATCGGATCATGGAGTCCAACCATTCCCATCAATCTCTAACCCGTGTCCCTCAGCACCTCGTCCACCCGGCCCTCAAACCCCTCCAGGGAAGGGGACTCAACCCCCTCCCTGGGCAGCCTCTGACAGGGACCAATCACCCTTCCCGGGAAATATTTCATCCTGCTGTCCAGCCTGAGCCTCCCCTGGTGGAGCTGGAGGCCATTCCCTCTCGTCCTGTCCCCTGTCCCTTGGGAGAAGAGCCCAGCTCCCTCCTCTCCACAACCTCCTCTCAGGGAGTTGCAGAGAGCAACGAGCTCTCCCCTCAGCCTCCTCTTCTCCAGGCTAAACACCCCCAGGGCCCTCAGGCTTCTTCTCCAGCCCCTTCCCCAGCTTCGTTGCTCTTCTCTGCACTCGCTCCAGAGCCTCAACATCCTTCTGGTGGGGAGGAACCAGCACTGACCCCAGGATTCGAGGAGCGGCCTCCCCAGGGCCGAGGCCAGAGGGAGAAGAACCTCCCTGGCCCTGCTGGCCACGCCGGGGCTGCTCCAAGCCAAGATGCCCTTGGCCTTCTTGGCCCCCTGGGCCCCTGCTGGCTCCTGTTCAACCAACCCCCCCAGGTCCTTCTCCTCCAGGCACTTTCCAGCCAGGCTTCTCCTGGTCTGGAGCTGCCCAGGGTTGTTGTGCCCCAAGGGCAGGACCCGTCGTTTGGCCTCGTTAACCCTCTTCCCGTTGGTCTCAGCCCATGGATCCAGCCTGTTCTGATCCCTTTGGAGCCTCCCGACCCTCCAGCAGATCCATATTCCCACCCAGCTCAGTGTCATCTCCAAACTCGCTCCGGGTGGACTCTGATAAGATGTGAGGGAAACGGCCTCAGGTTGCACCAGGGCAGGTGCAGGTTGGACATTAGGGAAAAGTTCTTCAGCAGGAGGGTTCTCCAGCCCTGGCAGAGGCCCCGGGTCCTTCTCCTCCAGGCACTTTCCAGCCAGGCTTCTCCTGGTCTGGAGCTGCCCAGGGTCGTTGTGCCCCAAGGGCAGGAAGAGCCGTGGTGGAGACACCAGCCAGGAGTTGCCGTGAGCAGCTGGAGCGCCGCAGGGCTCCTACCTGTGTGGTGATGTCCCAGCCGTCCTCCAGGCTGACCAGCACCGAGGAGCCCGTGTCCAGCAGCTCCACCACCAACACCGAGATCTGCAGGATCTTATGGATCTGCCAAGGAAAGGGTCAGGAGTTACGGGGGTGCAGGGAACTCATGTGATGGACATCGGGACCTCTTCTCCTGGAAAGGGGTGAGGAGAAGCAGGCCAAGGGGTTATCCAGGGCCAACGGCTCCCGTCTTCGGATGCTGCAAACCTGGTGGGGCAGAACCACCAACCCAGGAGAGGAGAGCGGAGCTGTGGGATCTGAGCGGAACTGTGGGATCTGAGCAGAACTGTGGGATCTGAGCAGAACTGTGGGATCTGAGCAGAACTTTGGCTCCTGAGCGGAGCTGTGGGATCTGAGCGGAGCTGTGGGATCTGAGCAGAACTTTGGCTCCTGAGCGGAGCTGTGGGATCTGAGCGGAACTGTGGGATCTGAGCAGAACTGTGGGATCTGAGCAGAACTTTGGCTCCTGAGCAGAGCTGTGGGATCTGAGCGGAACTGTGGGATCTGAGCAGAACTGTGGGATCTGAGCAGAACTTTGGCTCCTGAGCAGAGCTGTGGCTCCTGAGTGGAGCTGTGGCTCCGGAGCTGAGCCATGGGGCCTGAGACAAGCTGCAATTCCTTGGCAGAGCTCATGGGTCTTGAGCAGAGCCGTAGGTCCCAAGTAAAACCACAGAACCTGAGCAGAACCGTGGGTCCTGAGCAGAGCTGCGGCTCCTCCACTCCCTCCAGCAGCCAGAGGGCCCAATCCCAGTGCAGCTCCGCACAGGGACCAGTTTGATTGAACAGCAGCCCCTCTGGCTTGGCCCAAGCCCTTCTTGTTCTGCTCTCCTGCAGGTTCCTGCCCTGCTCTCCTGCAGGTCCTGTTCTGCTTCCCAGCCAGCAGCGGCCTCGGACACTCACAGCTTGTGCCCAGAGCCACCAAGAAGTCCTCTGGGCTACTTTATCCTCATCTCCCTTATTCCAACCCCCACTCTGCACCAGGGTGATGCTCTGGAGAGGACGCACGGACCCTTGCTCTCGTCTTGCAGAGCTCAAGCCCTCAAGTGACGGCAAAGAGTGCCACGTGGGGACCGAGCCGGCCTCTCCGGGTGACAACCGACCTGGGACAACCACTCGGACTCCTCCAAGGACCTCAAGTAGGCGACGCTGGGATCCGTGGAAGGGCAGCCGGGCACGCAGGCCTTCATCAGCTTCTTGAAGCTGGCCTTGACCTGCCTCACGTCAAACACCTCGATGGGAACCACCTCCCAGTGCTGCAGCGGGTCCGGCTTCACCCCCTGTGGGAGGAGAATCAGAATCACCAGGTTGGAAAGGACCCACCGGATCATGGAGTCCAACCATTCCCATCAATCTCTAACCCGTGTCCCTCAGCACTTCATCCACCCGGCCCTTAAACCCCTCCAGGGAAGGGGACTCAACCCCCTCCCTGGGCAGCCTCTGCCAGGGCTGAGAACCCTTCTGGTGAAGAAATTGGACCTGCTGTCCATCCTGAGCCTCCCCTGGTGGAGCTTGAGGCCATTCCCTCTCGTCCTGTCCCCTGTCCCTTGGGAGAAGAGCCCAGCTCCCTCCTCTCCACAACCTCCTCTCAGGGAGTTGCAGAGAGCAACGAGCTCTCCCCTCAGCCTCCTCTTCCCCAGGCTAAACACCCCCAGGGCCCTCAGGCTTCTTCTCCAGCCCCTTCCCCAGCTTCGTTGCTCTTCTCTGCACTCGCTCCAGAGCCTCAACATCCTTCTGGTGGGGAGGAACCAGCACTGACCCCAGGATTCGAGGAGCGGCCTCCCCAGGGCCGAGGCCAGAGGGAGAAGAACCTCCCTGGCCCTGCTGGCCACGCCGGGGCTGCTCCAAGCCAAGATGCCCTTGGCCTTCTTGGCCCCCTGGGCCCCTGCTGGCTCCTGTCCAACCAACCCCCCCAGGTCCTTCTCCTCCAGGCACTTTCCAGGCTTCTCCTAGGCTGGAGCTGCTCAGGGTTGTTGTGCCCCAAGGGCAGGACCCGCCGTTTGGCCTCGTTAACCCTCATCCCGTTGGTCTCAGCCCATGGATCCAGCCTGTTCCGATCCCTTTGGAGCCTCCCCACCCTCCAGCAGATCCAGCTCCCACCCAGCTCAGGGTCACCCCCAAACTCGCTCCGGGTGCCCTCGATGCCTCCATCCAGGTCATGGATAAAGACACTGACCAGGGTTGGACCCAGCATTGATCCCGTTGCTCTCAGCTCGATACGAGTTGAGCCTCTCCCCACGTCACCCACCTCGTGTCCCCTCGCTGGGGTTACCTTGAGCTGGGACTTGTCTCCGATGATGTAGAGGGAGGCGCGGTGGGGGCGCAGGAAGGTGCTTTCCGTCGAGGCTCCGTTGTGCTGGGCGCCCAGCAGGTCTTTGCCAGCCAAGCGGGAGCCGATCTCCACGTTCAGGGCGTAGCTGCTCACACGCCCGCTGGCTCGGATGCTGCCCCACTTGCCTACGAGACAGCACCGAGTCGGAACGCGACGTCGCGGTGGGGACCAGCAGCTCCCCACGGAGCTCCCTACGGAGCTGGGAAGATGCTGGGCACCAGGTTTGCTTTGGCTCCTTCTCCTTGCTGGGTGCTGTTGGATTTCAAAGCGTTTCAGAAAGGTTTTGAAGGGCCCCGGGGCTGTTTGGTCTGGAGAAGAGGAGGCCGAGGGGACACCTCATCGCTCTCCGCAGCTCCCAGAGAGAAGCCAGGCAGGAGTCGTGCTCTGCTCCCAAGGAACAAGGGCTGGGATGAGAAAAAAAGGCCTCAGGAGAGGTTTAGATCAGATATTGGGAAAGATTCCTTCGCCACAAGAGCGGTGAAGCCCTGGCAGATGCCACCCAGGGCGGTGGTGGAGCCTCCGTCCCTGGAGGGCTTCAAAAACCCATGTGGCTGTGGCACTTTGGGTCGTGGCGAGGTCCAGCTGGACGATCTTGGAGGTCTCTTCCAACCTTAAGGATTCCATCATTCTACTCCCTGCCTGGAGAGCAACCTCGGGAGCTCCACGTCCCGTCCCCTGTTGTACCACACCGTGTCCCTGGCTGCCCCCAGCAGCACCTCCACCAGCCAAGCACCAGCAGACGCGCAAGGAGCCGAAAGCAAACCTGAGAGGACAGCGTGGGATGTGCCGGAGAAGGCTCCCGGCCCTTCCAGGTGGCGCCGGGAGCCGGTGCACCCCAAGAACATGCTGGATGGAGAAGTTAGTGAGGTGTTACCGGGTCGTTAGTGGTGGGACGGGTGTGGGTGCGTGGTCAGTGGGTGAGGTTAGGGCCCGGTGGGGGTTAGCCGGCCGTCGGTATCGTACCTCGGGGCGACTCGCGGCCCTTCGCCGGCTTTGGGGTGGAGAGAGTGATCACCCTGGCTCTGTGAGCGAGCCCTGAGAGCACAGGACGGAAGCAACCTCAGCGAAGGCCACCAAGGCCAGACGGACCCACGCGACGACGACCATGAGGTGGGATGAAGGCGATGGCTTTGGCCGCTGCAGCAGGTCCCCCACCCCGATCCCCAACCCTCCCTCCCGCTGCCCCGCGGCTCGCGGGGAGCGAAGGGGGAAGCTTCTACTCTACCAGGGCCGCCCTCAGCCGGTGGGGTGGCCTTGGCCGAGCCCCCACGAGGCAACGTTCGCTCGCACGTCCTCACCTCCGCGGCTAATAGTCCCGGGCCCATCGTCCTTCCCTCCCATCACCTGCTTCATGAGCGATCCCAGCTTAGGCTGCCGCTTGTCCGAGAAATCTGTAGCACCAATAAAACATCAGCCGGAGGACAATCCTGCTTCTCCTCCCCGCCCCAGCGCCTCGGGAAGGGACCGCAAAGAGCGAAAGGCAACGAGCAGGAGAACCCAAGGCCGGCGCCAGCATGAAGGAAGCATCTTCCAGTTGGAACCGCGGCCAAAAGGCCCCTCGGAGCAGCAGCGTGAGGAGTCCTGACCCTCCTGAAGCTCAGCCTTGGCCCAGCGCACCCGGCAGCCCCAGCTCCCTCGTCCGGCACCACCTCCTGCCCTGCTCCTCCACCCTTGGGCCACGGAGAGGTCTCAGAGGGCTTTCTGGCAAGTTCTTTTCTCCCCGGGCTTCGAGAAGACCTAGTTGGGTTCCCCCCTGCCCCAGCCCGCGCCCGCTGCAGCGATGATGGGGTGGGATGGAGGATGGAGGATGGAGGAACATCAGCGATGGGAGCTCTCCTCCAGCAGCTTGGAGAGCGGGCGAGGAGAAGACTTACCCAGGACAGACCCCGCGTGGCGTGGGACGTAGACGGCGCCGAGAGCTCGGCCGGTGGAGTTTGTCCCCACCCAGGGCCTCAACGAGCACCTGGATCTGGAGCTCCTGGTGCTCACAGCTCCAAATCCACTGGCTTTCCCAACTCCAAGCCCACCACCCACCATGGAGGTCGCCCGGGAAGGTTCTCCTGCTTCCTCTGAGGTTGGGAGAGCAGCTCGCAAGGTGGCCAAGCCCCTCCCGCAGAGCCAGGCCCCCGAGCTCCTCACCTGAGCTGCTCATGTGAGCCGAGGTGAAGCCGCTGAGCGTGTTCCTCCCGCCGGCGTCGGCGAAGTGCGGCATGGAGTTAATGACGGCCTGAAGGTACTTCTCCTGCTCCAAACTGGTGGAATCCATCTGCGAGGGGCCTGCGAGGAGAACCACAAGCATGACGACTCCACCAGGGACGTCTGGCTGGAAAGTGCCTGGAGAAGAAGGACCTGGGGGGGTTGGTTGAACAGGAGCCAGCAGGGGCCCAGGGGGCCAAGAAGGCCAAGGGCATCTTGGCTTGGAGCAGCCCCGGCGTGGCCAGCAGGGCCAGGGAGGTTCTTCTCCCTCTGGCCTCGGCCCTGGGGAGGCCGCTCCTCGAATCCTGGGGTCAGTGCTGGTTCCTCCCCAGCAGAAGGATGTTGAGGCTCTGGAGCGAGTGCCGAGAAGAGCAACGAAGCTGGGGAAGGGGCTGGAGAAGAAGCCTGAGGGCCCTGGGGGTGTTTAGCCTGGAGAAGAGGAGGCTGAGGGGAGAGCTCATTGCTCTCTGCAGCTCCCTGAGAGGAGGTTGTGGAGAGCAGGGAGCTGGGCTCTTCTCCCAAGGGACAGGGGACAGGACGAGAGGGAATGGCCTCCAGCTCCACCAGGGGAGGCTCAGGATGGACAGCAGGAGGAAATATTTCCCGGGAAGGGTGATTGGTCCCTGTCAGAGGCTGCCCAGGGAGGGGGTTGAGTCCCCTTCCCTGGAGGGGTTTGAGGGCCGGGTGGACGAGGTGCTGAGGGACACGGGTTAGTGATTGATGGGGACGGTTGGACTCCACGATCCCGTGGGTCTCTTCCAACCTGCTTGTTCTGCGATTCTATGATTCTAAGGGCAGGAGAACCACGGAGGAGCTTTGCTCGTGGCTCCTGAGGCGGCGATTCCCGAGGGCGGAAGGGGTGGGCACCTGCGGTGGGAGCGTTCTGCGACTTGAAGAGGCCCACGACGCCTTTGCCGTGGAGGCCGCCCGAGCGCAGCAGCACGGCCTTGGTGCGGGAGTTGCGCCAACACACCACGGGGAAGCGGTTCTGGCGGTAGCAGCGGGAGATGCGCTGGATGGTATTGTCCTGGATGCTCTGCGGCACGATCAGAAGCCCAGGGTAGCTGCGAGAGAAAGGAAGCTCTGAAGAACCCAACGAGATGAGACACCAGCCCAACCATGGCCAAGGAATTCAAGGAAGACCCTCAGTGTCTTCTCCCGGTTACCTGAACACTGAGGGTCTTCCTTGAATCATAAAATCTACGATTCTAGGATTCTACATTTCTTTGACTTTATGATTCTACAATTCTAGGGTTCCATGATTCTATGATTCTACAATTCTATGATTCTATGATTTTATGATTCAAGGAAGACCCTCGGTGTCTTCCCCGACCCTGAGGAATCCCATGAGGCTCATCTATAGATAATTCCATGATTCTATGATTCAAGGAAGACCCTCGGTGTCTTCCCTGACCGTGAGGAACCCCTTGAGGCTCATCTATAGATGATTCCATGATTCTATGATTCAAGGAAGACCCTCGGTGTCTTCCCCAGCCCTGAGGAACCCCATGAGGCTCATCTATAGATAATTCCATGATTCTATGATTCAAGGAAGACCCTCGGTGTCTTCCCCAGCCCTGAGGAACCCCTCGAGGCTCATCTATAGATAATTCCATGATTCTATGATTCAAGGAAGACCCTCGGTGTCTTCCCCGACCATGAGGAACCCCTCGAGGCTCATCTATAGATGATTCCATGATTCTATGATTCAAGGAAGACCCTCGGTGTCTTCCCCGACCATGAGGAACCCCTCGAGGCTCATCTATAGATGATTCCATGATTCTATGATTCAAGGAAGACCCTCGGTGTCTTCCCCAGCCCTGAGGAACCCTTCGAGGCTCATCTATAGATGATTCCATGATTCTATGATTCAAGGAAGACCCTCGGTGTCTTCCCCAGCCCTGAGGAATCCCATGAGGCTCATCTATAGATGATTCCATGATTCTATGATTCAAGGAAGACCCTCGGTGTCTTCCCCGACCGTGAGGAACCCCATGAGGCTCATCTATAGATAATTCCATGATTCTATGATTCAAGGAAGACCCTCGGTGTCTTCTCCTGGCGCTGAGGAACCCCTGAGGCTCACCTGCGGCAGATGGCGTACATGCGGTTGACGGTGGAGATGCGGAAGGGTTCGTTCTTGGAGCGGGTGAGGCTGCTGCTCAGGGTGCCCAAGCCCATCCGCTGGTAGTCGCGGCAGCAGGCTCGTTCCACCAAGTGGTTGATGGTCATCTTGTCCGAAGGTCTGATGGTGGTGGTGGGGGTCAAAGTGCTTCTGTCCATCTCTTCAGACACTGGGGAGACAAAGAGGGGTCCGGGTCCAACCTCGGCTCGGCACACGGCAGCTCGTGTGGAGCTGGAGGAGATGGACAGGCTGGAGGCATCTTGCACCCTGAGCAAGTTTGGAGATGACACTGAGCTGGGTGGGAGCTGGATCTGCTGGAGGGTTGGGAGGCTCCAAAGGGATCGGAACAGGCTGGATCCATGGGCTGAGACCAACGGGAGGAGGGTTAACGAGGCCAAATGGCGGGTCCTGTCCTTGGGGCTCAACAACCCTGGGCAGCTCCAGACTAGGAGAAGCCTGGCTGGAAAGTGCCTGGAGGAGAAGGACTTGGGGGGGTTGGTTGAACAGGAGCCAGCAGGGGCCCAGGGGGCCAAGAAGGCCAAGGGCATCTTGGCTTGGAGCAGCCCCGGCGTGGCCAGCAGGGCCAGGGAGGTTCTTCTCCCTCTGGCCTCGGCCCTGGGGAGGCCGCTCCTCGAATCCTGGGGTCAGTGCTGGTTCCTCCCCAGCAGAAGGATGTTGAGGCTCTGGAGCGAGTGCAGAGAAGAGCAACGAAGCTGGGGAAGGGGCTGGAGAAGAAGCCTGAGGGCCCTGGGGGTGTTTAGCCTGGAGAAGAGGAGGCTGAGGGGAGAGCTCATGGCCTCCTCAAGGGTCACTGGTCCCTGGCAGAGGCCGG
Source organism: Clamator glandarius (assembly GCA_033459285.1). Classification (NCBI taxonomy): domain Eukaryota; kingdom Metazoa; phylum Chordata; class Aves; order Cuculiformes; family Cuculidae; genus Clamator; species Clamator glandarius. The sequence continues at coordinate 1,251,013 of JAUNZM010000577.1, forward strand.
GAGAGTCCCCTTCCCTGGAGGGGTTTAAGGGCCGGGTGGACGAGGTGCTGAGGGACACAGGTTAGTGATTGATGGGAATGGTTGGACTCCTTGATCCCGTGGGTCTTTTCCAACCTGGTGATTCTATGGAAGATGCTCCAGCAAATGTCCCACTCCCCCCGTTCTCCCTTCCCAACTCCAAGTTGTCCCCACCTGAGATCTCGTCCTCGTTGTCCTCGGGGAAGTGCTGGCTGCTCCTCTGCTCCCAGCTGGGTGGTGTGTACTTCTTCCGTGTCACGTACTGCCGGCCGATGGTTTTCTTGGCGTTTTTCACCAGGTTTTTGGAGAGCGTCCTAGAAGCAGAAGAGAAGTTGAAGGCATCTGGAACCACCTGGGGCACAACCGCAGCCCAGCGTGGCAGCCAGAGGAGGTTGGAGACACCACCGCGGTCCCACCAAGAGCAAAGCAGAGAGAGGAGCATCCTACACCACCAGCTGCACCGTGAGGAACTGTCACCATGGGAGGGGAGATGGTGGGAGCTTCCCGATTCCTCAACCATAGGAAGACTTTGAGGTACCACAAGAACCAACAGCTTTTGTCTTCCCCTAGAGATCTGGGGCAACCTCAGCGTCTCAACCCAAGGGGATTCCCACCTGGTCCTGGGCTCAATCCATGGGTTCAACACAGGATGGGGAACAACGTGGTTGGGAGCAGCCTTGGGGAGAAGGACTTGAGGGGCTTGTTGAGGAGAAGCTCCACGTGAGCCCCAAGGTGCGCTCGCAGCCCAGAAACCCCCCGTGTCCTGGGCTGCATCCAGAGAACGTGGGCAGCAGGGAGGGAGGGGATTGTCCCCTCTGCTCCTCTCGGGGAGACCTCAGCTGGAGGGTTGGGGCCAGGGCTGGAATCCTTAGCAGGAGAAGGAGATGGAGCTGCTGGAACGGGGCCAGAGGAGGCTCCGAGGATGATGGGAGGGCTGGAGAACCTCCCGTGCGAGGCCAGGCTGGGAGAGTTGGGGTTGTGGAGAAGACAAGGCTTCAAGGAGAACTTATCGCAACCTTCCAGTACCTGAACGGGCTCCAGGAAAGCTGGGGAGGAACTTTCTCCAAGGGCCTGGAGTGATGTGACAAGCAGGAACATCTTTAAATTGGAAGGGGGAAGGTTTAGATTGGACATCAGGAGGACTTTCTTCACCATGAGGGTGAGGAGACCCTGGAAGAGGTTTCCCAGGGAAGCTGTGGCTGCCCCGTCCCTGGAGGGGTTCAGGGCCAGGTTGGATGGGGCTTGGAGCCCCTGATCCAGTGGGAGGTGTCCCTGCCCATGGTGGGGTTGGAACTGGGTGGGTTTTGAGATCACAACCCAAACCATCCCATGATGCTCTGATTCCATGGAAGATGAGGGCCACCTCATGGCTGGGGCCTGGGATTCCACCACAGGGATGTCTCCAGCTCTGCCTGGCCACGGGGCTGCTGCTCCTGGGCCTTGCAGAAGGTCACTTGCCCGGTGAGGGACAGAGAAGCTGCACTCGGCCACTGCCAAGGGGAAGGCAGCGAACGGAGACCTTCCAAACCCATGGTCAGATCAGGTTCTCCAGGCTGGAGCTCCAGAAGGCAGGAATTCCAGAAGGTCTGACCACACGAGGACCTCACGCTCATCACCCTCTTTGGTGAGACCACAGGCTCCAAGGGGAACAAATTCAAGAGATGTGGGATCTACGTGACCAGGGCAACGTCCAACCTGATGCAAAGATGTCCAGAAATCCACCTTATTGGGGCAGGGGCCAAAGAGCCACCAGGAGGTGCCTCGCAAAGCGGTTGGTGAGGGAATCCAACTGCGGTTGGGGAAGGAATCCAACTGCACGGAGTCCTAGGACCTACGGAGAAGCCGTCCTGAGGACAAGTTCTGGAGTAAGGAGGCCAGGAACCTAGAGGAGAATTTCCCAAGCGGAGGGATGGGATTGGACGACAGCGTGGGCGCTGGTAGCAGACTCGGAGAGGAGGACAAAGCCCGTGTAGAAGTTCTCAGATGGTTTTCTGGAACGGTGGCCACACCCAGAGCTGGAGCGGCAGCTCTGGAGGTCTCCGAAGGTTGGTGGAACACGCACAGCTCCATGGAGCACCAACCAAGGGACCTGCCATGGTGAGGTGAACACCCCACACCTGAAGGGGCAGCCTGGACATTCCCGGAGGGACAAGCCACCAGCCCAGATCACATGCAGAGCGGCTGAGAAGAAGCAGTGGAGGCCGCAGCCTGAGCCAACGCCACCTGGCAAGCTCCCACCCAAGGTGAAGGCATCTTACGTGGTCGAATGGCCAAGGTGCCCAAGGGACAAGACCCCAGCTGCCAGGCCCTGGAAGATATCGGTCACCTGCTGGGAGCTGAGTCACAAACACACGGGAGAGAAGCTTAGAGGTGGGGCAACACCAAGCAGGGACACCAGCAGCAACCCCAGCATCTCAGCAGCGCTTCTCCTGGCCACCAAGAGCAGAAGGAGGTGATGGCACCACCACGCTCCAGAGCTTTGCCATGGCCCCACGGCGCTCCCTGTCCTCACAGTTCCCTCATCTCACGGAACCATGGAACCACGGAACCACGGAACCACAGAACCACAGAACCACGGAACCATGGAACCATGGAACCACGGAACCATGGAACCACAGAACCAGGTCCATGAGATGCCTCCTCGGGGCTCGAGATGGTTTGGTGTGGACAACGGGGCAAGGGACGCACTGGAGTGAACCTACCTGAGGGTAAAGGGGGATCTACAGAGGGACCTGGCCAGGCTGGATCCATGGGCCGAGGCCAAGGGGAGGAGGTTCAACAAGGTCAAGTGTTGGGTTCTGCACTTGGGTCACAGCAAACCTGGGCAGCTCCAGACTAGGAGAAGTCTGCCTGGGAAGAGTGGGTGGAAAAGAACCTGAGGGGTTGGTTGAACAGGAGCCAGCGGTGGCCCAGGTGGCCAAGAAGGCCAAGGGCATCTTGGCTTGGATCAGCCATTGGGTGGCCAGCAGGGCCAGGGAAGGGATTGTCCCCTTGGTGAGGCTGCACCGCAAATCCTGGGGTCAGTTTTGGCTCCCTCGCTCCAAGAAAGACCTTGAGATGTTGGAGCACGTCTGGAGAAGAGCAACGAAGCTGGGGAAGGGGCTGGAGAAGAAGCCTGAGGGCCCTGGGGGTGTTTAGCCTGGAGAAGAGGAGGCTGAGGGGAGAGCTCATTGCTCTCTGCAACTCCCTGAGAGGAGGTTGGAGTGAGGTGGGGGTTGGTGTCTTCTCCCTGGTGGCCAGTGACAGGACAAGGGGAGATGGTCTCAAGATGCACCAGGGGAGGTTTACGTTGGATGTTCCGAGGAATTTCTTCACCAAAAGGGTTTCCAGGCCCTGGGCAGTCGTTCAGTCCCCATCCCTGGAGACGTTTCCACCCTTGGAGGTGTTTAAAAGACGGTGAGATGTCGCGCTTGGGGACATGGTTGGGGACTAATCAGGGCTGGACCTATGGTTGGACTGGTCAAAGGTCTTCTCCAACCAAAACCGCTCTGTGAATCTCTAAACCCCCCCTCCCCGATTCCCAAGTCTGCACGGGGACACAGCACGTCCCCTTCCCAAAGCCACCGGAGATCCTACACGAGGTGGGACCTCGACCTGCAGCTCCGCAGCTTCCCAAGCGCTCGGCGTGGTGGCCAGGAGGAGGGCGAGGAGAAACCCAGCGGTGCCTGCGAGGTTCAATCACGCGCATCCCGCGTCTCCTTCTCCCCCCACGTACCTGAGCGAGGGGTTCTTCTCCTTGGCCTTGGGCTGCATGGCTTGCTTGGGCGACTGGCCCACGGTGAAGGCGAAGGTGCCGCGCACGTGCTGGGGGTAGCGAAGCTTGTGAAGGTGCTTCCTGAAGATCTCGGCGCTGTCGGAGGCCACCTCCTCGTCGAAGGCGATCTTCAGCAACTGCGGGAAGAGCAGAGACCGGGAGGTCATGGTGGGCTTGGAATGGTTGGACCGGGAAAAGGCTCAGATCCTGGTTGGATGCCCCATGCTCCTTCTCTACCCAGCGCTGGTGCTCCTGGCAGTGTCCCCAGAGCCTGGTCACCATGGCTCCGAGCACACAAGAAAGGAAGGAGCAGAGAGGACATCTGAGGTGCTCTCCTCCTGGTGTTCCTCAACCTCCACAAGCTTCTCCAAGATGTAAAATGGATAAAACCTACTCGTGCTGGGACTTCTCACCCTGGTTCTCTTCCAAGTTCTTCTACAAGGTTGGGCAGAACCACCTCCAAGGGTGCCCCGTGGGGACATCTCGCACCTTCTCAAGGCTCCAGCAACCACTGGAGCAGTTGGAAAGAAACCCTGAGCTACGGAGCAAGAAATTGCTCCTGCAGAAAAGAGGACTGCGACCTCTCCTGGAAGATGGGCTGAGAGTTGGGGTGGCCCAGCCTGGAGAAGAGAAGGCTCTGAGGAGATCTTAGAGCAGCTTCCAGCACCTGAAGGGGCTCCAGGAAAGCTGGGGAGGGACTCTTGATCAAGGAGGGTAGGAACAGGATGAGGGGAATGGTTTGAGCTGAAAGAGGAGAGATTGAGGTGAGATCTTAGGAGGAAATGTTCTCCTGTGAAGGTGGGGAGGCCCTGGAACAGGTTGCCTGGAGAAGCTGTGGCTGCTCCATCCCTGGAGGGGTTCAAGGCCAGGTTGGATGGGGCTTGGAGCCCCTGATCCAGTGGGAGGTGTCCCTGCTCATGGCTGGAGCGGGACTGGATGGGCTTGGAGGTCCCTTCCAACCCAACCCACTCTACGGAGCACAGACTTTGTCCTTCTTCCATCTCCATCCCCTCCTCATCAGCTCCAGACGTCGTCTTGATTCCCTCGGGAAAACCACCCCCAAAACCACATGGGTCTGGGCAGCAAGTGACTCATCGCAGGGGATCAGAAAATCACAGAATCACCAGGGTGGAAGAGACCCAGGGGATCATGGAGTCCAACCATCCCCATCAATCACCGACCCGTGTCCCTCAGCACCTCGTCCACCCGGCCCTTAAACCCCTCCAGGGATGAGGACGCCACCACCGCCCTGGGCAGCCTCTGCAAGAGCTTGAGAACCATTTCTGCGAAAAATTTCCTCCTGCTGTCCATCCTGAGCCTCCCCTGGTGGAGCTTGAGGCCATTCCCTCTCGTCCTGTCCCCTGTCCCTGGGGAGAAGAGCCCAGCTCCCTCCTCTCCACAACCTCCTCTCAGGGAGTTGCAGAGAGCAATGAGCTCTCCCCTCAGCCTCCTCTTCTCCAGGCTAAACACCCCCAGGGCCCTCAGGCTTCTTCTCCAGCCCCTTCCCCAGCTTCGTTGCTCTTCTCGGCACTCGCTCCAGAGCCTCAACATCCTTCTGGTGGGGAGGAACCAGCACTGACCCCAGGATTCGAGGAGCGGCCTCCCCAGGGCCGAGGCCAGAGGGAGAGGAACCTCCCTGGCCCTGCTGGCCACGCCGGGGCTGCTCCAAGCCAAGATGCCCTTGGCCTTCTTGGCCCCCTGGGCCCCTGCTGGCTCCTGTCCAACCAACCCCCCCAGGTCCTTCTCCTCCAGGCACTTTCCAGGCTTCTCCTAGGCTGGAGCTGCCCAGGGTTGTTGTGCCCCAAGGGCAGGACCCGCCGTTTGGCCTCGTTAACCCTCATCCTGTTGGTCTCAGCCCATGGATCCAGCCTGTTCCGATCCCTTTGGAGCCTCCCGACCCTCCAGCAGATCCAGCTCCCACCCAGAGCTCCACGGGGTCTCACCTGGAATGTGCACGAGCGCAGCTGCAAACCCTCCTGGATGAACTGATCCACCTGGGCCTGGATGTTGATCTTCTTCTCTTTGGTCAGCGAGGCGATGGGGAACGATCGGATCACCACCTGCTCCCCCACTGGACACAAGGATGGGAAGAGATCAGCCGCCGCCTCCACTTGGCCAAGGCCACCCCAGACCTCATCATCAGAGAGCCCTGGAGGCCAAGGAGGCCAGGACCTGGCCCACCGAGACTTGGAGATGGTGGCTGTGAGTGATTTATCATCTCCCAAAGCTGAAGAGCGAGAGCAACCACCTCTTTTGTAGCGCTGGGAGCGACCACCCACCCGCGGCCGTTCCAGCAGCTCCTGCTTCTGCTCCAGGAGAACCACAGGCCACCTCCTCCAAGCCTGGGAGACGAGGAGGTGGAGGCCCCGAGCTCCTTACCCAGCGGGTCGGTGGGCGTCCCCTTGAAGATGATGCGGTAAGTGGTGAGGAAGATGGCTCCTTCCGCGGGGAGGAGAGGGGGACCTCCGATGTTCCCTCCGGCAGCTTCTTCCCGTCCGTCGGGCATGAGGTACACGCGGAGACCCTCCATCACGCACTCCTCACCCACCAAGAGGTTGGGGCGCAGCAGCTTGGGCTGCGGGGACGGACAACGGGAAGTTCAGGGCCGTGCCGAGCGCGGGAGGGGACGTGGTGGCTCCACAGAGGAGCAGAAGCTTCCTCCCAGCAGGTGGGGGTCGTACCTTCTGGATGGGAGGAAGCCTCTTGCTCTCCCGGTGAACGGCGTCCAGCGTCTCGATGTGCATCTGCACGATGTCTGCGGGTGAAGAACAAGTCGGAGAGCGTGAGGCAGGTCCTCTCCTGCACGGCGCCCAGGTGGCCACCGGTGGAGCTGCGTGTGCCTCCACCCTGCTCCTCCAGCCCCGGCTTGGTTCCTTCAACCACGGCTTGACTCCTTCATCCCCACTCGACTCCTTCATCCCCACTTGAGTCCTTCACCCCATCTCAACTCCTTCATCCCCACTCAACTCCTTCATCTCTACTTGAGTCCTTCACCCCATCTCAAGTCCTTCATCCCCACTCAACTCCTTCATCTCTACTTGAGTCCTTCACCCCACCTCAACTCCTTCATCCCCACTCAACTCCTTCATCTCTACTTGAGTCCTTCACCCCATCTCAACTCCTTCATCCCCACTCAACTCCTTCATCTCTACTTGAGTCCTTCACCCCATCTCAACTCCTTCATCCCCACTCACAGAATCACAGAATCACAGAATGACCAGGTTGGAAGAGACCCACTGGATCGTCGAGTCCAACCATTCCCACCGATCCCTAAATCATGCTCCTAAGCACCTCACCCACCCTCACCTTAAACACCTCCAGGGACGGTGACTCAACCACCTCCCTGGGCAGACCGTTCCAATCCCTAACCACCCTCTCCGTGAAGAATTTTTTCCTAATCTCAAGGCTAAATCTCCCCTGGTGGAGCTTGAGGCCATTCCCTCTCGTCCTGTCCCCTGTCCCTTGGGAGAAGAGCCCAGCTCCCTCCTCTCCACAACCTCCTCTCAGGGAGTTGCAGAGAGCAATGAGCTCTCCCCTCAGCCTCCTCTTCTCCAGGCTAAACACCCCCAGGGCCCTCAGGCTTCTTCTCCAGCCCCTTCCCCAGCTTCGTTGCTCTTCTCTGGACTCGCTCCAGAGCCTCAACACCCCTCTTGTGGTGAGGGGCCCAGAACTGAACGCAGGACTCGAGGTGCGGTCTCACCAGTGCCGAGTCCAGAGGGAGAAGAACCTCCCTGGACCTGCTGGTCACGCCGTTCCTGATCCAAGCCAAGATGCCCTTGGCCTTCTTGGCCACCTGGGCCCCTGCTGGCTCATGTTCAGTCGGTTGTCAACCAGCACCCCCAGGTCCTTCTCCTCCTGGCAGCTTTCCAGCCAGGTTTCTCCTAGTTTGTACCTCTGCTTAGAGTTGTTGTGCCCCAAGTGCAGGACCCGGCATTTGGCCTCATTAACCCTCATCCCATTGGTCTCAGCCCATGGATCCAGCCTGTTCAGATCCCTTCGGAGCCTCCCGACCCTCCAGCAGATCCAGCTTCCACCCAGCTTGGTGTCATCTGCAAACTTGCTAAGGTTGCACTCGATGCCTTCATCCAGGTCGTTGATAAAGACACTGAACAGGGCTGGACCCAGGACTGAGCCTTGGGGACACCACTTGGAACTGGCCTCCAGCTGGATTTAACCCCATTTCCCATCACCCTCTGGGCCCTCCAGCCAACCAGTTTCCCACCCAGGAGAGTGTGCGCCTGGCCAGGCCAGAGGTGACAGTTTCCGTAGCAGAATGCTGGGAGAAACTGTGTCAAAGGCTTTACTGAGGTCCAGGAAGATCCATCCACAGCCTTTCCCTCGTCCAAGAGTTTAGTCACTTGGTCATAGAAGGTGATCAGATTACTCTGGCAAGACCTGCCTTTCATGAACCCGTGTTGACTGGGCCTGATCCCCCGGTTCTCTTGCATGGGCTTCATGATCGCACTCAAGATCACCCGCTCCATGACTTTCCCTGGCACTGAGGTCAGACTGACAGGCCTGGAGTTCCCCGGATCCTCCCTGCGCCCCTTCTTATAGATGGGCACTCGACTCCTTCATCTCTACTTGACTCCTTCATCCCCGCTTGAGTCCTTCACCCCATCTCAACTCCTTCATCCCCACTCAACTCCTTCATCTCTACTTGAGTCCTTCACCCCATCTCAACTCCTTCATCCCCACTCAACTCCTTCATCTCTACTTGAGTCCTTCACCCCATCTCAACTCCTTCATCCCCACTCAACTCCTTCATCCCCGCTTGAGTCCTTCACCCCATCTCAACTCCTTCATCCCCACTCAACTCCTTCATCTCTACTTAAGTCCTTCACCCCATCTCAATTCCTTCATCCCCACTCAACTCCTTCATCTCTACTTGAGTCCTTCACCCCATCTCAACTCCTTCATCCCCACTCAACTCCTTCATCTCTACTTAAGTCCTTCACCCCATCTCAATTCCTTCATCCCCACTCAACTCCTTCATGTCCACTTGAGTTCTTCACCCCATCTCAACTCCTTCATCCCCACTCGACTCCTTCATCTCCACTTGACTCCTTCATCCCCACTTAAGTCCTTCACCCCATCTCAACTCCTTCATCCCCACTCGACTCCTTCACCCCTGCTCCATCATCCCCACTCGACTCCCTCATGCTCAGCTCGACTCCTTCATCCCTGCATGATTCCATCACCCCCACTCGACTCCATCATCTCCTCGACTCTTTCATCCCTGCTTGACGCCTTCATCCCCGTTTCAACCCTTCACCCTCTCCTCAATCTCCTCATCCCCACTCGACTCCTTCATCTCCTGATCGAATCCTTCATCCCCCACTCGACTCCTTCATCCCCCACTCGACTCCTTCATCCCCCACTCGACTCCTTCATCCCCCACTCGACTCCTTCATCCCCCACTCGACTCCTTCATCCTCCCCTCGACTCCTTCATCCTCCCCTCGACTCCTTCATCCCCCACTCGACTCCTTCATCCCCCACTCGACTCCTTCATCCCCCACTCGACTCCTTCATCCCCCACTCGACTCCTTCATCCTCCCCTCGACTCCTTCATCCTCCACTCGACTCCTTCATCCTCCCCTCGACTCCTTCATCCTCCCCTCGACTCCTTCATCCCCCACTCGACTCCTTCATCCTCCCCTCGACTCCTTCATCCTCCACTCGACTCCTTCATCCCCCACTCGACTCCTTCATCCCCCACTCGACTCCTTCATCCTCCACTCGACTCCTTCATCCTCCCCTCGACTCCTTCATCCCCCACTCGACTCCTTCATCCCCCACTCGACTCCTTCATCCTCCACTCGACTCCTTCATCCTCCCCTCGACTCCTTCATCCTCCCCTCGACTCCTTCATCCTCCACTCGACTCCTTCATCCTCCACTCGACTCCTTCATCCTCCACTCGACTCCTTCATCCCCCACTCGACTCCTTCATCCTCCACTCGACTCCTTCATCCTCCCCTCGACTCCTTCATCCTCCCCTCGACTCCTTCATCCTCCACTCGACTCCTTCATCCTCCCCTCGACTCCTTCATCCTCCACTCGACTCCTTCATCCTCCACTCGACTCCTTCATCCTCCACTCGACTCCTTCATCCCTGTTCGACTCCATCCTCCCCGTTCGACTCCATCACCCCCTGCTCTGCTCCTTCCTGCCTTCTCTTGGCCTCCTCTGGGAGCTCCTCTTGAGCAGCCCCTGGGCTCCTCTCGAAGGGTCTCCAGTGAGGTCCCAGGGCCACCCTCAGCCCCGCCGCGAGGGGCGTTACCAGGGATCATGACGTGCAGCCCCTTGAGGTGCTCGTTGGTGACTCCGCTCTCCGTGCAGACTTTGTCCACGAAGCGGTTGATGAACCGCACCACGTAGTTGGCCACGTCGGAGCTCTCGGCGTCCTCAAAGCCGCTCTCCGTGTCGTAGCTCTCGGCCACGCTGCCAGCGATGCTGTCGGAGAGAAGTGGAGGAGTTACCCCAGAACATCTCCCTGCGCCGCCGGAACCCCCGCAGGCAAAGCCCAGGAGACCTTCCACTCTCCATGGGAACCCAGGAGAACTTCCACTCTCCATAGGAACCCTGGAGACCTTCCACTCTCCGTAGGAACCCAGGAGAGCTTCCACGCTCCATAGCAACCCTGGAGACCTTCCACTCTCCATGGGAACCCAGGAGAACTTCCATTCTCCGTAGGAACCCTGGAGACCTTCCACTCTCCATAGGAACCCTGGAGACCTTCCACTCTCCATAGGAACCCTGGAGACCTTCCACTCTCCATAGGAACCCTGGAGAGCTTCCACGCTCCATAGCAACCCTGAAGACCTTCCACTCTCCATGGGAACCCAGGAGAACTTCCATTCTCCGTAGGAACCCTGGAGACCTTCCACTCTCCATAGGAACCCTGGAGAACTTCCACTCTCCATAGGAACCCTGGAGACCTTCCACTCTCCATGGGAACCCTGGAGACCTTCCACTCTCCGTAGGAACCCTGGAGACCTTCCACGCTCCATAGCAACCCTGGAGACCTTCCATTCTCCATAGGAACCCTGGAGAACTTCCATTCTCCATAGGAACCCAGGAGAGCTCCCACTCTCTGTAGGAACCCAGGAGACCTTCCACTCTCCGTAGGAACCCAGGAGACCTTCCACTCTCCGTAGGAACCCAGGAGACCTTCCACTCTCCGTAGGAACCCAGGAGACCTTCCACTCTCCGTAGGAACCCTGGAGAGCTTCCACTCTCCGTAGGAACCCAGGAGAGCTTCCACTCTCCATAGGAACCCTGGAGAACTTCCATTCTCCGTAGGAACCCTGGAGAACTTCAACTCTCTATAGGAACCCTGGAGAACTTCCACTCTCCACAGGAGCCCAGGAGAGCTTCCACTCTCCATAGGAACCCTGGAGAACTTCCACTCTCCGTAGGAACCCAGGAGAACTTCAACTCTCCGTAGGAACCCAGGAGACCTTCCACTCTCCGTAGGAACCCTGGAGAACTTCAACTCTCCATAGGAACCCTGGAGAACTTCCACTCTCCGTAGGAACCCTGGAGAACTTCAACTCTCCGTAGGAACCCTGGAGAACTTCAACTCTCTATAGGAACCCTGGAGAACTTCCACTCTGCACAGGAGCCCAGGAGAACTTCCACTCTCCACAGGAGCCCAGGAGAACTTCCACTCTCCACAGGAGCCCAGGAGAGCTTCCATTCTCCGTAGGAACCCTGGAGAACTTCCATTCTCCGTAGGAACCCTGGAGAACTTCAACTCTCCGTAGGAACCCTGGAGACCTTCCACTCTCCATAGGAACCCTGGAGAACTTCCACTCTCCGTAGGAACCCTGGAGAACTTCAACTCTCTATAGGAACCCTGGAGAACTTCCACTCTGCACAGGAGCCCAGGAGAACTTCCACTCTCCACAGGAGCCCAGGAGAACTTCCACTCTCCACAGGAGCCCAGGAGAACTTCCACTCTGCACAGGAGCCCAGGAGAACTTCCACTCTCCACAGGAGCCCAGGAGAACTTCCACTCTCCACAGGAGCCCAGGAGAGCTTCCACTCTCTGTAGGAACCCTGGAGAACTTCCACTCTCTGTAGGAACCCTGGAGAACTTCAACTCTCCATAGGAACCCTGGAGAACTTCCACTCTCCACAGGAGCCCAGGAGAGCTTCCAGTCTCCATAGGAACCCTGGAGAACTTCCACTCTCCACAGGAGCCCAGGAGAGCTTCCAGTCTCCATACAAACCCAGAAATGCTTCCACTCTCCACTATAAACCCAGCAGAGCTTCCGCTCTCCACGTGAACCCAGAAGAGCTTCTGGTCTTGATAACAAATCCAGCAGAGCTTCTGCTCTCCACTACAAACCCAGAAGAGCTTCTGCTCTCCACAGGAACCCAGAAGAGCTTCTGCTCTCCACGTGAAACGCCTGGGGATACCGCAACCCACAAGAACCCCGTCAGCAGCCAAATGATCCCGACGCCCCAGGTGCCACCTCAAGGAGCTCCTGTCCCCGGTTGTAGTTGCTCCATGTCCCCCCCAGTGGCCCGGCCGCGCTCTCCAGCCTCGCTCACCTGTTGGTGACGAAGCTGTTGCTGACGCTCTCCACGTCCCCCAGCCCCGAGCTGCGCAGCAGGCGGTTCTTGCTGGTGTCCAGGGGCAGGAGAAGGTAGCTCATGCGGTTGGCGTAGTGGATGGCCTGGCTGAAGACCGTGCTCTCCTCCTTCTGGATCAGCTCCTGCTGCTTCTCGCGGCTCATGGTGGGCCAGAGTCTCAGCTGCTCCGACGCGATCTCCAGCGCAGACTTGGCTTCCTGTGGTTCCTCTGGGCTCTCCTGAAGGAGTTGGAAGGAGATCTGAACAGGCTGGATCCATGGGCTGAGACCAACGGGATGAGGGTTAACGAGGCCAAACGGCGGGTCCTGCCCTTGGGGCACAACAACCCTGGGCAGCTCCAGCCTAGGAGAAGCCTGGATGGAAACTGCCTGGAGGAGAAGGACCTGGGGGGGTTGGTTGAACAGGAGCCAGCAGGGGCCCAGGTGGCCAAGAAGGCCAAGGGCATCTGGGCTTGGAGCAGACCCGGCGTGGCCAGCAGGGCCAGGGAGGTTCTTCTCCCTCTGGCCTCGGCCCTGGGGAGGCCGCTCCTCGAATCCTGGGGTCAGTGCTGGTTCCTCCCCAGCAGAAGGATGTTGAGGCTCTGGAGCGAGTGCAGAGAAGAGCAACGAAGCTGGGAAGGGGCTGGAGAAGAAGCCTGAGGGCCCTGGGGGTGTTTAGCCTGGAGAAGAGGAGGCTGAGGGGAGAGCTCATTGCTCTCTGCAACTCCCTGAGAGGAGGTTGTGGAGAGGAGGGAGCTGGGCTCTTCTCCCCAGGGACAGGGGACAGGACGAGAGGGAATGGCCTCCAGCTCCTCCAGGGGAGGCTCAGCTTCCCTAGTGGCCCTCACCTCCTCCGTGTGGTTCTCCTCGTTGTTGTCCAGGTACAAGGCTCGGATGTGGTTCTGCACGTCGCAGTAGAACATGGCCTCCCAGAACTGGATGTTGGTCCACACCACGTGCTCCTGCACGCAGCTGTAGGCAAACTGCGTGATGCCCGGGCTCAGCTTCTGGAAGAGCAGAAGGTGGAAGAGACTTTCACACCAACGCAGCCTTTGTGCCAAGTTCTCTCCAGGCAACCCCTCCTCCAAGCGGCCCTCGGCATCACTTCTCGGTTGGGAGGACCTCAAGTTTTCCATCAGCCCAGCTTGACCAACAGATCAAGGTGGCCCCAGTTTCTGAGCCCTCTTCCTGGAGGACCCTAGAAGCCTTGGGACTAGAGATGGATGCAGCCAGGCTGGACAACCTCACCAGCATTTGGAAGCTACCAAACGAGACCCTCCACTCCCAGAATCCAGATTGTCCTCTTGAAGGATCAAAGGAACTCAACCAAGAAGATCCTTCGAGAGGCCAAAGTTTGCTCACTCCCAGAATCCAGATTGTCCTCTTGGAGGATCAATGAACTCTACCAAGAAGATCCTTCAAGAGGCCAAAGTCTGTTCACTCCTAGAATCCAGATTGTCCTCTTGGAGGATCAACGAACTCTACCAAGAAGATCCTTCAAGAGGCCAAAGTCTGCTCACCCCCAGAATCAAGATTGTCCTCTTGGAGGATCAACGAACTCTACCAAGAAGATCCCTCAAGAGGCCAAAATCTGCTCTCCTAAAGCCCATGGTGGTAAGCTCCCTGCACGCCCTCTTCGTGGTCCTAATGACCTTGAACTCCACCAAGTCACTGCAGCCAAGGCTTCCCTTGAGCTTCCCGTGTCCCACCAACCCTTCTGTTGGGGAGAACAAGGTCCACCAGAGCTCCTCTCCTCATCGGCTCTTCTACCCCTTGTTGAAGGACGTTCCTATCAACACATTCCAGGAACCTCCCGGATTGCTTCTGCCCTGCTCTGTTGTTCCTTCCATAAATATCAGGGTGGTTGAAGTCCAAGAGGACTCTTGGAGGACAAGAGGCTGCAGCGCGGGCTCCAGGGAGCTCCAAAGCTGCGAGGAGCTGGGGACACGGCAGGTACTCACCCGGCAGAAAGCGGTGACCAAGGGCAGGAGAGCGGCCGCGATCCCGTGCTCGTCCATGGCCGTGCAGTCCTGCGGGAGACACCAGAGAAGAGCTCGGTTGGAGAAGACCTTTGAGATCGAGGCCAACCACCCCTGTTCACTACTAAACGAGATCGCTGAGCACCTCATCTCCCCGGCTTTTAAACATCTCCAGGGATGGGGACTCCACCACCTCCCTGGGCAGCTTGTGCTGGGCCTGAGAACCCTTTGGGGAAGAAGTTCCTCCTGCTCTCAAATCTGAACCTGTCCTGGTGCAACCTGAGGCCATCTCCTCTCATCCTGTCACTTGGGAGAAGAGACCAACCGCCTCCTCTCCACAACCTCCTCTCGGGGAGTTGTAGAATAACGAGGTCTCCCCTCATTCTCCTCTTCTCCAGGCTAAACGACCCCAGGGCCCTCAGCTGCTCCTCCAAACCCTTGTTCTCCAGCCCCTTCCCCAGCTCCGTTCCCACCTCTGGACGAGCTCCAGGACCTCAAGGTCTTTCTTGGAGTGAGGGGCCCAAAAACTGAACCCAGGATTCAAGGTGTGGCCAAGGTTAGGTGCCGGTCCTTGCTCTGCTCCTGCTGGCCACACCGTTTCTGATCCAAGCCAAGATGCCGTTGACGTTCTTGGCCACTGCTGGCTCCTGTTCAACCGACACCTCCAGGTCCTTCTCCTCCAGGCAGCTTTCCAGCTGCTCTTCTCCAGACCTGGAGCTGCTCGGGGTTGTCGGACTCGGCACTTGGCCTTGTTGAACCTCATCCTGCTGCCCTCAGCCCGCTCAGATCCCTTTGCGGAACCTCCGTACCCACCAGCAGATCAACCCTTCCACCCAGCTTCGTGTCCCCCTCGAGGAGGTGACAGAATTCCCTGCCAGACCCCTCGGAGACAGGGATTGGAGGAGGTCCAGGGGTTCCTTCTGGAGGGACGTGGTCTTACCTGCAGGCAGCAGTTCATCATGCGGATGACGAAGTCGAACTGCTGGTGATCCAGCACGGCCCGGTTCTGCTGCACGTGGAGGTTCAGCTCCTGGGTCAGGCAGTGCCGGGCCGCTCGGCCCTTCATGGCGCGTAGGACCGCGGGGAATAACTGTGGAGAAGACGAGAAGCTCACGGAGTGGGAAGAGGAGTCTCAAGGGAGCTCCGCTCACACGGCGAGTGAACCCCAACGAGGAGGTCCAGGAGGTGATGACTCTTCTGACCAGGCTGGTGGACACCAGGGTGGCCACAGCTCAACTGGTGAGGAGGAGAACCAGAGCCAGAAAGAGACGGGCTCTAAGGTTGAGGGTTGGACTCAATGATCCATGTGGGTTCCTTCCAACTCGGGTCACTCTGTGATTCTTTGAGAACCCCGTGTCTGGCCAGCAGGAGCACAGACCCATGGAGGTCCCTGCCCAGCCGAGCCAGGGAGGACCTCAGCGCAGTTACCTCCATGAGAGGCCCTGAGGGGTGCGGGGAGACCTCTGAGAGCGTTGGGTCCAACCATCCCTGTCCACCAAACCAGATCCGAGCACCTCATCTCCATGGCTTCTGCCCTCCAGCCATGGATCCAGATCCCTCTGCAGATCCTCCTGCCCCCCAGCCATGGATCCAGGTCCCTCTGCAGAGCCTCCTGCCCTCCAGCCATGGATCCAGATCCCTCTGCAGATCCTCCTGCCCTCCAGCCATGGATCCAGATCCCTCTGCAGATCCTCCTGCCCTCCAGCCATGGATCCAGGTCCCTCTGCAGATCCTCCTGCCCTCCAGCCATGGATCCAGGTCCCTCTGCAGAGCCTCCTGCCCTCCAGCCATGGATCCAGATCCCTCTGCAGATCCTCCTGCCCTCCAGCCATGGATCCAGATCCCCCTGCAGATCCTCCTGCCCTCCAGCCATGGATCCAGGTCCCTCTGCAGATCCTCCTGCCCTCCAGTCATGGATCCAGATCCTTCTGCAGATCCTCCTGCCCTCCAGCCATGGATCCAGATCCCCCTGGAGATCCTCCTGCCCTCCAGCCATGGATCCAGGTCCCTCTGCAGAGCCTCCTGCCCTCCAGCCATGGATCCACATCCCTCTGCAGATCCTCCTGCCCTCCAGCCATGGATCCAGGTCCCTCTGCAGATCCTCCTGCCCTCCAGCCATGGATCCAGGTCCCTCTGCAGAGCCTCCTGCCCTCCAGCCATGGATCCAGATCCCTCTGCAGATCCTCCTGCCCTCCAGCCATGGATCCAGATCCCTCTGCAGATCCTCCTGCCCTCCAGCCATGGATCCAGGTCCCTCTGCAGAGCCTCCTGCCCTCCAGCCATGGATCCAGATCCCTCTGCAGATCCTCCTGCCCTCCAGCCATGGATCCAGATCCCTCTGCAGATCCTCCTACCCTCCAGCCATGGATCCACATCCCTCTGCAGATCCTCCTGCCCTCCACCCATGGATCCACATCCCTCTGCAGATCCTCCTGCCCTCCAGCCAGGGATCCACATCCCTCTGCAGATCCTCCTGCCCTCCACCCATGGATCCACATCCCTCTGCAGATCCTCCTGCCCTCCAGCCATGGATCCAGGTCCCCCTGCAGATCCTCCTGCCCTCCAGCCATGGATCCAGGTCCCTCTGCAGATCCTCCTGCCCTCCAGCCATGGATCCAGATCCCTCTGCAGATCCTCCTGCCCTCCAGCCATGGATCCAGATCCCTCTGCAGATCCTCCTGCCCTCCAGCCATGGATCCAGGTCCCTCTGCAGATCCTCCTGCCCTCCACCCTGGATCCAGGTCCCTCTGCAGATCCTCCTGCCCTCCAGCCATGGATCCACATCCCTCTGCAGATCCTCCTGCCCTCCAGCCATGGATCCAGGTCCCTTCTCGGACCCTTCCTGCCCTCCAGCAGATCACCCCTTCCTCCCTGAAGGTTCCAAGCTGAGGCCCTGGGGGTGATCAGCTCAGAGACACAACAAGGAGGAACAGGGCCAAGAGAACATGGGAAGACAGGTCAGCAGAGATCTGGACAGAGTCAGGAATGTCCTCTCCGGCCTTTCATGGAGGAGAAGCAGAGCAAACCCCGTCTCCTTCCCTCAGCCACTGCTCCCCAAGAGCCACTCTCACCTTTTTGGCTTCTAACATCTTGTTCTCGAACACGTAGGAGATGCAGTTCCTGACGACCTCCAGGCGCCGGGCGCTGTTGGCCAGAGCGTTGCCGTTGCGCTCCAGGATGGCAGCTGGCGAGAGAACCTTCGGTTACCTCCAGCACCTCCAACCCGGGCTTCGGGTTTGGGTCCCTCACTCCAAGAAGGACCCTGAGGGGCTGGAGCGTGTCTGGAGAAGGGAACGGAGATGGGGAAGGGGCTGGAGAACAAGGGTTGTGGGAGCAGCTGAGGGACCTGGGGTGGTTTGGTCTGGGTGAAAGGGCTGGAGAACCTCCCGTCCGAGGACAAGCTGAGAGAGGTGGGGTTGTGGAGAAGAGAAGGCTCCAAGGAGAACTTAGAGAGACCTTCCAGTACCTGAAGGGGCTCCTGGAAAGCTGGGGAGGGGCTGTTCACAAACATTTGGAGTGATGGGACGAGGGGCAATGGGGATAAACTGGAGAGGGGCAGAGTTAGACTGGACATGAGGAGGAATTTCTTCACCATGAGGGTGAGGAGACCCTGGAACAGGTTGTCCAGGGAAGCTGTGGCTGCCCCATCCCTGGAGGGGTTCAAGGCCAGGTTGGATGGGGCTTGGATCACCCCGATCCAGTGGGAGGTGTCCCTGCCCATTCCAGAGGGTTGGAACTGGCCGGGCGTTGAGGTCCCTTCCAACCCAAACTCTTCTCTGATTCCATGATTCTATGACCCCTGGAAGTCCCAAGCCAAGCAGCCAAGGTGAAGCTCCTCCTGGGAGGTCCTACCTATGGGAGGTCCTGATGGCACCATGCATTTCTTCTCGGCCTTGACGGCAGGAGGAGCCGTCTGCAGCTTGGCGGTGGCCTGGTCGATGATCCACTGCACCGTCCCCTCATCCAAACGGGGAAAAGGCTTCTGGTGGAGGCGGAGGTGACAACCTTCCGTGGGTTTCTGCACCTTGTGCATGGTCACCGCGGGGTACGGGTTCTCCTAGGACAACAAAGACAGTCGCTTTTCAGCTGCGCAGTCGTCACGCGTCCTCTCCCAAGGCAGGAGAGGACTTCAAGCCACCTCCAAACGCTCTCCCAAGCAGTATCTACAACCACCAGAAACGAGGAGCCCTGCTCGGCTCCCAGAAGCTGCGGAATCAGCTTGTTTTGCCCCTGGACGCAGCAAAGGCCCAAGCAGGAGCTCCATCCTGAGATGGTCAAGTGCCCTGCAGGAGCTGCTCTGCTTCCTGAAGACCTTTGCTGGCCCACCCTGGCTTGGACAAGAAGCACAGCAGCTTCTCCAGAGCTGTGCCTGATGCCCACAACACCAAAGTCCAAGGATTCCTGCTCCTGGGAGCGGCTCACGCCCCACCAGGAGCTTCTGGATCCATCGGCAGGTGCCCTGTCCCACCGGCCAGGGGTGCGATGGGCTCACACACCAGAGCAGCTTCCAGCAAGAGCTCATGGAAGGAGGAGAGATGGGCCAGGGCTCCATCCCAGGCTCTCCCATCCCTCCTCATCCCGGCTTCTCCGTCCTTCAGGACTCACGTTTTTGTAAAGCTTCTCCGCCAGCTCCTTGATGTGTCGCAGGATCTTCTGCTTGTTCCCCTCCTCAGCCCGCATGCGCTTCACTTCGTAAGCCACAAGCTGGAAGAAGGAGGAGGAGAAGGAGAAGGAGAAGGAGAAGGAGGAGGAGGAGGAGGAGGAGGAGGAGGAGGAGGAGGAGGAGGAGGAGGAGGAGGAGGAGGAGGAGGAGGAGGAGGAGGAGGAGGAGGAGGAGAAGGAGAAGGAGAAGGAGAAGGAGAAGGAGAAGGAGAAGGAGAAGGAGAAGGAGAAGGAGAAGGAGAAGGAGAAGGAGAAGGAGAAGGAGAAGGAGAAGGAGAAGGAGAAGGAGAAGGAGAAGGAGAAGGAGAAGGAGAAGGAGAAGGAGAAGGAGAAGGAGAAGGAGAAGGAGGAGGAGAAGGAGAAGGAGGAGGAGGAGGAGGAGGAGAAGGAGGAGGAGAAGGAGGAGGAGAAGGAGGAGGAGAAGGAGAAGGAGAAGGAGAAGGAGAAGGAGAAGGAGAAGGAGAAGGAGAAGGAGAAGGAGAAGGAGAAGGAGAAGGAGAAGGAGAAGGAGAAGGAGAAGGAGAAGGAGAAGGAGAAGGAGAAGGAGAAGGAGAAGGAGAAGGAGAAGGAGAAGGAGGAGGAGAAGGAGGAGGAGGAGGAGGAGGAGAAGGAGGAGGAGAAGGAGGAGAAGGAGAAATGGGTGAGAGAACCTGCCTGCTGGTCAAGATCTGGTCACCCTTACTGTCCTCCAGCTCCATCCCCA
Organism: Clamator glandarius; assembly: GCA_033459285.1. Classification (NCBI taxonomy): domain Eukaryota; kingdom Metazoa; phylum Chordata; class Aves; order Cuculiformes; family Cuculidae; genus Clamator; species Clamator glandarius. The sequence continues at coordinate 1,270,712 of JAUNZM010000577.1, forward strand.
AGGATCGAATGGCAGAAGAACCTGGAGGATCAAGGAGCTTCTCCCAAACTACCACTTACCTCGTCGAAGAGGTCGATGGAGCGATACGGGGCGCCCCGCTCGGTGACGAAGCCGGCGAAGGCCATGCCCTCCAGCACCTTGGTGAGGAAGTCGTCCTCCGTCAGCCCCCTCTGGCCAAGGAAAGCGGCCTGGAAGAGGAGAGAGGCCGCAGGGTCACGGCTCTGGCCGGGCATCGGCCACCGCGGAGGACGTGGCAGCACGGGCAACGCTGGCCCCGCAGCGAAGGACGAGAGCCCGTGAGGCTGTGGGATCACGTCACCTCCTTCATGGAATCATTGAGTGGGTTGGCTTGGAAGGGGCCTTGAAGATCATCCCGTTCCAACCCCCGTGCCATGGGCAGGGACACCTCCCACTGGAGATGGAAGAGATGGAGAAGGAGGTGGAGATGGAAGAGATGGAGATGGAGGAGATGGAAATGGAGGAGCAAGGTCAGAGGCAGTAGGAGCAGGACCAGGCGCAACAGGAGCAGGACCAGGATGAGGAGCAACAGGAGCAGGACTAGGAGCAGAGACAGGAGCAAAAGCAGCAGGAACAGGACTAGGAGCAGAAGGAGGAGGAGGAGCTGCCAGACGAGGAGTGGAAACAGGAGTGGGAACAAGAGCTGGAGAAGCAAGAGCTGGAGCAGGAGTGGGAGCAGCAGGAGCAGGATTGGAGTCATAGAATCATGGAACAGATTGGGTTGGAAAGGACCTTAAAGATCATCCAGTTCCACCCCCCCTGCCCTGGGCAGGGACACCTCCCACTGGATCAGGGGCTCCAAGCCCCATCCAACCTGGCCTGGAACCCCTCCAGGAATGGAGCAGCCACAGCTTCTCTGGACAACCTGTTCCAGGGTCTCAACACCCTCATCATGAAGAAATTCCTCCTGATCTTCAGTCTAACTCTGCCCCTCTCCAGTTTGTCCCCATTGACCCTCGTCCCATCACTCCAAGACTTTGGAACAGCCCCATCCCAGCTTTCCTGGAGCCCCTGCAGGTGCTGGAAGGTCTCTCTAAGGTCTCCTCCCAGCCTTCTCCTCTCCAGGCTGAACAACCCCAACTCTCCCAGCCTGGCCTCGCACGGGAGGTTCTCCAGCCCTCTCATCATCCTTGGAGCCTCCTTTGGCCCCGTTCCAGCAGCTCCATCTCCTTCTCCTGCTGAGGATTCCAGCCCTGGCCCCAACCCTCCAGCTGAGGTCTCCCCGAGAGGAGCAGAGGGGACAATCCCCTCCCTCCCTGCTGCCCACGTTCTCTGGATGCAGCTCCAACCCCGAGCCATGGACAGGGACATCCCACCAGCTCAGCCTGGTCATCTTGGAGCCGGACGAGCCTCACCTTGTGGAATCGGATAACGGGCTCGGGATGGATGCGGATGATGTGCAGACACCAGCGATAGCCCTGAAGCAGCTGGGCAAACAAGCGAAGGAAGACGGCGCGGATCTCCTTGTCCTGAAAAGGAGAAGGACAGCGCGGTCACAGCCTGGTCGGGCTAAGGGTGCAGAAGAACCAGCTCGTGGGGTGGGATTTCAGCCCTGGGATGGAGGCAAGAGGATCAAATCACGCGTCAGGGTCAGCGTCTGCTGAGCAGGGCAGGAAACGCAGCAAAAATCCAGGGAAAAGGACCCAGCAGGATGGATTCCTGGCAGTTTCTGCCCTGGGCAGCGTCCCCAAGGCTGGAAAAAGGAGTCCTCACAGCCCTGGAGCTTCCTGACATGGTCAAACGCTTGGTGGCACCTCCAAGCCCTGCTCCAAGCAGGAAATCACAGAATCATACAATGGGTTGGGTCGGAAGGGAACTTGAAGATCATCCAGTTCCAACCCCCCTGCCATGGGCAGGGACACCTCCCACGGGATCAGGGGGATCAAAGCCCCATCCAACCTGGCCTTGAACCCCTCCAGGGATGGGGCAGCCACAGCTTCTCTGGGAAACCTGTTCCAGGGCTTCACCAGCCTCAGCACGAAGAAATTCCTCCTCATGTCCAGTCTAACTCTCCAGTTTATCCCCATTGCCCCTCGTCCCATCACTCCAAGACTTTGTAGAAGGTCCCTCCCCAGCTTTCCTGGAGCCCCTTCAGGTGCTGGAAGGTCTCTCTAAGGTCTCCTCACAGCCTTCTCCTCTCCAGGCTGAACAACCCCAACTCTCCCAGCCTGGCCTCACACGGGAGGTTCTCCAGCCCTCCCATCATCCTTGGAGCCTCCTCTGGCCCCGTTCCAGCAGCTCCATCTCCTTCTCCTGCTGAGGATTCCAGCCCTGGCCCCAACCCTCCAGCTGAGGTCTCCCCGAGAGGAGCAGAGGGGACAATCCCCTCCCTCCCTGCTGCCCACGTTCTCTGGATGCAGCCCGGGACACGGCGGGTTTCTGGGCTCCGAGCGCACCTTGTGGCTCCTGGGGAGCTTCTCCTCCCCCAGAACCCCAAGTCCTTCTCCTCAGAGCGGCTCCCATCACATCATCCCCAGCCTGGATTGAACCTGTGGATTGCCCCGACCCAAGACTTTGCCCTCGGCCTTGTTGACCCTCCTGAGGTTCTCCCAGCCCCACTTCTCCAGCCCATCCAGGACCCTCTGGATCCCACCCAACTGCTCCACCCAGCTTGGTGGCATCAAATCCAGCCGCCCCTCTCCTCGGGTGACCAAAAAGGGGCTGCTGGCTCGGAGCTGGGGCCTCAATGTCCCAGCAGATCCGTGCTGCCCCTCAACCTTGACAACACCAAGAATGAGCCAGGCCTGGAATCGCCCCCGTGTGCAGGAGAAGAGCTGAGGGATCCCCATGATCCCACCTCCACCCACCTGCATTTTGAGGGAAGAGGCAGAAATCGTGGAAGGGGGGAATGCGAGATCTGCCACCTCCAGCTCGGGGTCCAAAACCTGCAGAGATAAAGCACAAAGCACCTTCAGTTCCCGAGGGAATGTTTGTCCTCACAGCTTCTCCTAGAGACCAAAGAACATCCATGAGAAAGGTCTGAGGGGCTACGAAACGACCCTGAGGGGCTGGAACCACCAGGGAGAAGAAATAGAATCACAGAACCATGGAATAACTGTGGTCAGTAAAGACCTCCAAGATCATCTGATCCTTCAACCCAACCCCACCAGCCCGGCCAGATCCCCCTGCAGATCCTCCTGCCCTCCAGCCATGGATCCACATCCCTCTGCAGATCCTCCTGCCCTCCAGCCATGGATCCAGATCCCTCTGCAGATCCTCCTGCCCTCCAGCCATGGATCCAGATCCCTCTGCAGATCCTCCTGCCCTCCACCCATGGATCCACATCCCTCTGCAGATCCTCCTGCCCTCCAGCCAGGGATCCAGATCCCTCTGCAGATCCTCCTGCCCTCCAGCCAGGGATCCACATCCCTCTGCAGATCCTCCTGCCCTCCACCCATGGATCCACATCCCTCTGCAGATCCTCCTGCCCTCCACCCATGGATCCACATCCCTCTGCAGATCCTCCTGCCCTCCAGCCATGGATCCAGATCCATCTCCTGGGACGTGACCTCTGCTCTCAGAGGGGTCCCGGAGCCTCCGTTCCCAGCTCCCCATGGAGCTGCATCTTGTTCCCGAAGCGCTGGCCGCCCTGCAGGGGGAGGAGAAGCTGAAGGACTCACCATGGAGAGGGCTTCCCGGGTCTGCTGGAGCAGAGGTTCAGGGAGAAGGGAGATGTGGACACACTCGGGGACATTGACTGTCCCGCCGTCCAGGTCTGCGATGACAACATCCAGCTGGAAGGGAGAGGAGAAGGGTGAGACGAAGGCTTTCCAACCCCCTCATGACGGGAACGGAGAAGGAACAAGGAGCCAAGGTCAGAAGAGGAGGGATCCTGGGCCTCACGAGTCGTTTTCCCAGATCCACTGTCACCAAACCCATGATTTGCCAACACACAAGCCATGGTGGAAACCAACCTCTCCCTCCAGCAAAGGTGGCCAGGAGAGGACAACCTGGTGGGAGAGGGAGGTGGATTTGCCACCTCAAGCTCCACGTGGAGCCCAGACGAGGTGCTGGATAAGGGAACCTGTGTCCTCACAGCAGGACAAAGCGGAGCAGCCTCTTCCCAAGACCCAAGGCTCTCAGGTCCTCCTCGAGCCTGGGGGAGGCGTCAGATGTTGAGCTCAGCCCGTCGTGATTGATTGGAGCAACACGCTGGGGTCTGCTCCGAAGGTGGAATGGGACCTCGTTCCAGTTTAGACCAGACTCAGAGAATCACAGAATGGGTTGGGTTGGAAGGGACCTCAAAGCCCATCCAGATCCACCTCAAATCGTGGAATGGGTTGGGTTGGAAGGGACTTCAAAGCCCATCCAGATCCACCTCAAATCGTGGAATGGGTTGGGTTGGAAGGGACCTCAAAGCCCATCCAGATCCACCTCAAATCGTGGAATGGGTTGGGTTGGAAGGGACTTCAAAGCCCATCCAGATCCACCTCAAATCGTGGAATGGGTTGGGTTGGAAGGTACCTCAAAGCCCATCCAGTTCCACCCTCTGCCATGGGCAGGGACACCTCAAACTGGCCTTGGACCCCTCCAGGGATGGGGCAGCCACCACTGCTCTGGGCAGCCTGGGATCATCCAGTCAGTCAGCCCATGGATCCAGCCTGGCCTGGTCCTTCTGCAGATCCTCCTGCCCTCCAGCCATGGATCCACATCCCTCTGCAGATCCTCCTGCCCTCCAGCCATGGATCCACATCCCTCTGCAGATCCTCCTGCCCTCCAGCCATGGATCCAGATCCCTCTGCAGATCCTCCTGCCCTCCAGCCATGGATCCACATCCCTCTGCAGATCCTCCTGCCCTCCAGCCATGGATCCAGGTCCCTCTGCAGATCCTCCTGCCCTCCAGCCATGGATCCAGATCCCTCTGCAGATCCTCCTGCCCTCCAGCCATGGATCCAGATCCCTCTGCAGATCCTCCTGCCCTCCAGCCATGGATCCAGGTCCCTCTGCAGATCCTCCTGCCCTCCAGCCAGGGATCCAGCCTGGCGTCTCCATCCTCATGGTGAAGAATTTCTTCCCAAGACCTCACCTCAGTGTCCCCTCTTTCAGCTTCAAACCATTCCCCTGGCCCTGTGCCTGCGCTGCCTCCTCAGAAGCTCCTCCCCAGCTTTAATTCCATTTCTGAACTGCAGCCCCAGGTACCAGCGAGGCCTCCTGGCACCTCCAGGTGAGTTTCCAACCCAAAGCCTTGGTCAACACCCGCTGCTGGGCACCAAGGATGCCTGATTGGTCCCTCTCGGCACCTCCGGCACACGGCGATGGCAGCCTGGCTGCCCAGAGCCCGAGCGGGTTGCAGGCTCAGCCCCCCCGCCCCGGGGACCCATGGGACACAATCTGAATCAGAGAATCACAGAATGATCAGGTAGGAAAGGACTCACCGGATCATGGAGTCCAACCATTCCCATCAATCACCGACCCATGTGCCTCAGCACCTCGTCCACCCTGCCCTTAAACCCCTCCAGGGAAGGAGACTCAACCCCCTCCCTGGGCAGCCTCTGCCAGGGACCAATCACCCTTCCCGGGAAATATTTCATCCTGCTGCCCATCCTGAGCCTCCCCTGGTGGAGCTTGAGGCCATTCCCTCTCGTCCTGTCCCCTGTCCCTTGGGAGAAGAGCCCAGCTCCCTCCTCTCCACAACCTCCTCTCAGGGAGTTGCAGAGAGCAACGAGCTCTCCCCTCAGCCTCCTCTTCTCCAGGCTAAACACCCCCAGGGCCCTCAGGCTTCTTCTCCAGCCCCTTCCCCAGCTTCGTTGCTCTTCTCTGCACTCGCTCCAGAGCCTCAACATCCTTCTGCTGGGGAGGAACCAGCACTGACCCCAGGATTCGAGGAGCGGCCTCCCCAGGGCCGAGGCCAGAGGGAGAAGAACCTCCCTGGCCCTGCTGGCCACGCCGGGGCTGCTCCAAGCCAAGATGCCCTTGGCCTTCTTGGCCCCCTGGGCCCCTGCTGGCTCCTGTCCAACCAACCCCCCCAGGTCCTTCTCCTCCAGGCACTTTCCAGCCAGACTTCTCCTAGGCTGGAGCTGCCCAGGGTTGTTGTGCCCCAAGGGCAGGACCCGCCGTTTGGCCTCGTTAACCCTCATCCCGTTGGTCTCAGCTCATGGATCCAGCCTGTTCCAATCCCTTTGGAGCCTCCCGACCCTCCAGCAGATCCAGCTCCCACCTATCTGCTTCCACCCCAGCCCCGTTTCTCCGCCAGGATCCCCGGTTTCTCACCAGCTCCTGCGTCTCCGACTGGAAGATGGAGTGCACTCCGATGATGAAAGGTGTTGGGGTGCTCAGGACCTCGAGGAGCTGTGCAGGCAAGATGGGGACGTAGGTGAAACTGTAAGCGAGAGAGAGCGTCGCTGCAGCGGATCCGGCCCTGCTCTTCACCCCGGCCCCGTCCTTCCCTCCCCATTCCAAACCATCCCAACCATTCCCCCTGCGGACTCCTCGCTCGGGGGGCTGCGGGCGCCTACGTGCCCCGACAGGTCCCCCTTTTTCGGAGAGGACGTGCCCTACGGCCACTCAGGCTTCCTGAGCCCCACCACGCTCCTTCCCTGGCGCTGGAGTCACCATCCAAGTTCTGAGCGAGGCGGAAAAAGTTTCCAGCGGAGCAATTTGACTCCAAAAAACAACCTTTCTTCGGGACACAAAGAACCTTTCTGGAGCCCAGGAGGGGATGTTGCCAGCTGGAAACGGAGCCGCGGGAGCTGGTGGCAACAATGGCTCGTTTATCTCCGCTCTCCTACCTGGGAAGCGGGCACCGAGCCCCAGCGCTGGCCGGGCGAGGGCATCGCCACCCCCAGGGCGTGCCAGGCGTCCGCGGTGGCCCGGCCACCACCCCTGTCCTCTAACAAAAGGTCTCTGTGTGCCCAAGGAGAGCAGGATCGGCCCCGCAGCCTCCTGGAAGCCTCCCAGGATCGCGGTCGTCGCCGAGGACAGGAGAAACCGTGCGCCGGTGGCTCCGCGAGGCTTGGAGGAGGAAAAAGGGATGGATTCTGGAAGGAGAACCATCTCCAGCATCTCCTCCAAGCCTTGCCGGGGCACGACGGGCTCGCCGGCCTCTCTTTTGAGTTGCCACGGTGAGGGACGGCGTGTGCCGGCAGCTCCTGGGGCCACAGATACTGAGGGCAAGGTTGGCTCCGTGCTCCCCGTCTAGAGAGGGAGGGCTGGAAGGTCCCACCTGACACCTCTTGAAGCTGGAGGAGAAGGGCGACTGCTTTGCTGAGTCGTGGGATGCAAAGGATGGAGATGGAGGTCTGCTGGCCACAGCAAAGCCCACATGGAACCAGAATAGTTGGAGTTGGAAGGGATCATCCAGTTCCAACCCCAGTGTCATGGGCAGAGACATCTCCCACTGGATCAGGGACTCCAAGACTCCATCCAACCTGGCCTGGAACCCCTCCAGGGATGGGGCAGCCACAGCTTCTCCTGGGAAACCTGTTCCAGGGCTTCTCCAGCTTCAGCAGGAAGAAATTCCTCCTTGTGTCCAGTCTAACTCTGCCCCTCTCCAGTTTATCCCCATTGACCCTCGTCCCATCACTCCAAGACTTTGTAGAAGGTCCCTCCACAGCTTTCCTGGAGCCCCTTCAGCTACTGGAAGGTCTCTCTAAGGTCTCCTCGCAGCCTTCTCCTCTCCAGGCTGAACAACCCCAACTCTCCCAGCCTGGCCTCGCACGGGAGGTTCTCCAGCCCTCGCATCATCCTTGGAGCCTCCTCTGGCCCCGTTCCAGCAGCTCCATCTCCTTCTCCTGCTGAGGATTCCAGCCCTGGCCCCAACCCTCCAGCTGAGGTCTCCCCAGAGAGGAGCAGAGGGGACAATCCCCTCCCTCCCTGCTGCCCACGTTCTCTGGATGCAGCCCGGGACACGGGGGGTTTCTGGGCTGCGAGTGCACCTTGGGGCTCTTGTGGAGCTTCTCCTCCCCCAGAACCCCAAGTCCTTCTCCTCAAGCTGCTCCCATCACACCGTCCCCAGCCTGGATTGAACCCAGGGATCGCCTTGACCCGGGTGCAGGACCTGAGAACTTCAGGGATCCAAGCCCTACACCACTAGAGCGTCTGCAAGGACTTCACCTGCAGCAACCTCAGGGTAACACCTAGAAGGACTTTCTCACTGATCTCCGGAAAGGTCGTAGAGTCCCTCACAAACCCTTAGAAGATGCTAATAGTGGTCTAGACTTAAGCTTATACTTAGCAAACCAGTAACACCAGCTACGAAACTGGGGGGGAAGCTCCATGGGCTTCTGTGTCCTCGCTGGTGGAGCACGAGGAGGTCGAGGAGAGCTGGGAGTTCCTCACCTGTACTTAAGGGGGAACATGAGGGCAAGGAGAGCCCGGCAGGCGTCGGTCAACCTCTGGTAACTGCTGGAGAGAAAGAGGATCTTGTGCTCCGTGAGGGCCGCGCAGAAGAGGTACAGCACGTTGGTGATGCCTGCGGGAAGAAAGGGAGCTCAGGATGGAAGGTTTCTCCTTCACGTCCCACCAGAGATCACGCAACCCCGTGCGAGCTGGCTCATGGAATCATTGAGGGTGGAGGAGCTCACCAAGCTCCCCCAGTCCAACCGCCAGCCCAACAGCACCTCGTCAACTAAACCATGGCCCAAAGCGTCACAGCCACGTGGTTTCGGAACCTCTCCAGGGATGGAGACGCCACCAGCACCCTGGGCAGCCTCTGCCAGGGACCAATCACCCTTCCCGGGAAATATTTCATCCTGCTGTCCATCCTGAGCCTCCCCTGGTGGAGCTTGAGGCCATTCCCTCTCGTCCTGTCCCCTGTCCCTGGGGAGAAGAGCCCAGCTCCCTCCTCTCCACAAGCTCCTCTCAGGGAGTTGGAGAGAGCAACGAGCTCTCCCCTCAGCCTCCTCTTCTCCAGGATAAACACCCCCAGGGCCCTCAGTGGGGATCCTGCTGCCCATCTCCACGCTCCACACATCAGCAGAACCTCCAAAAAGCTGCTGCTGAGACACCCAGGGTTGTCCTCTTCCAAGGAAGCCCCGTTTGACGGACGAGAGAAATGCTTGGTTGGAAAAGCCCTTTTGAGAACATCGAGGCCAACCATCCCTCTCCGCTACTAAACCGGATCCCTGAGCACCTCATCTCCCCGGCTTTTAAACCCCTCCAGGGATGGCGACTCCACCACCTCCCTGGGCAGCTTCTGCCAGGAACTGAGAGATCTGGTCACGTCTCTGCTCCTGAGCCCGAGAGAGCTGCCAGTCTCCTGGGAAAGGGCTGGGTCTGAGGTGGCTCCAGCTGGAAGAGAGCCCGGAGCTGCCCAACCAGGGTGAGGAGCACAGTGGGAACCAACGGGCAGGAACCTGAGGAACATCCAGTTCCACCCCTGCCCAGGGCAGGGACACCCCCACGGGATCAGGGTGATCAAAGCCCCATCCAACCTGGCCTTGAACCCCTCCAGGGATGGAGCAGCCACAGCTTCCCTGGGAAACCTGTTCCAGGGCTTCACCAGCCTCAGCACAAAGAAATTCCTCCTGGTGTCCAGTCTAACTCTGCCCCTTTCCAGTTTATCCCCATTGCCCCTCGTCCCATCACTCCAGGCCCTTGGAAAAAGTCCCTCCCCAGCTTTCCTGGAGCCCCTGCAGGTGCTGGAAGGTCTCTCTAAGGTCTCCTCGCAGCCTTCTCCTCTCCAGGCTGAACAACCCCAACTCTCCCAGCCTGGCCTCGCACGGGAGGTTCTCCAGCCCTCCCATCATCCTTGGAGCCTCCTCTGGCCCCGTTCCAGCAGCTCCATCTCCTTCTCCTGCTGAGGATTCCAGCCCTGGCCCCAACCCTCCAGCTGAGGTCTCCCCGAGAGGAGCAGAGGGGACAATCCCCTCTCTCCCTGCTGCCCCCGTTCTCTGGATGCAGCCCGGGACACGGCGGGTTTCTGGGCCGCGAGCGCAGGCCGGGAGGCTCCGAGCCCCATCCAACCCGGCCTTCGACACCTCCAGGGATGGGGCAGCCACAGCTTTGCTGGGCAACCTGTTCTAGGGCCTCAAAACCCTCAGCGTGAAGAATTTCTTCCTAAGATCTCATCTCAATCTCCCCTCTTTCAGGTCAAACCCCTTCCCCCTTGTCCCATCCCAGTTCAAGAGCCCCTCCTCGGCTTTCCTGGAGCCCCTTCAGGTCCTGGAAGGTCTCTCTAAGGTCTCCTCGGAGCCTTCTCTTCTCCAGGCTGAACAACCCCAACTCTCCCAGCCTGTCCTCATATGGGAGGTTCTCCAGCCCTCAGACCTTCTTTGCAGCCACCTCTGGACCAGCTCTAACATCTCCAGATCCTTCCCACGCCGAGGACTCCACCCAGACCCGGGATGTGATGAGAAGGAGGCGTGGAGAGAAGTCTCACCAAGCTGGCGGAAGAGCAGAGCGACGCTGCAGCTGCTGACGGGAAGCGAGTCATTGATGGGCGTCTGGATCACCTGCCTGTCCCCTGCGCCCAGAGAGATCGTCCTCTGCAAGAGAAAAGAGACCCTGTCACGGGGCGACCACCCCACCAAGGGTGAGGAGAAGCACCAAGGGGTGAGGAGAAGCACCAAGGGAGAGGAGAAGCACCAAAGGGTGAGGAGAAGCACCAAGGGAGAGGAGAAGCACCAAAGGGTGAGGAGAAGCAGCAAGGGGTGAGGAGAAGCACCAAGGGAGAGGAGAAGCACCAAATGGTGAGGAGAAGCACCAAGGGAGAGGAGAAGCACCAAAGGGTGAGGAGAAGCACCAAGGGAGAGAAGAAGCACCAAAGGGAGAGGAGAAGCACCAAGGGGTGAGGAGAAGCACCAAAGGGAGAGGAGAAGCACCAAAGGGAGAGGAGAAGCACCAAGGGGTGAGGAGAAGCACCAAAGGGTGAGGAGAAGCACCAAAGGGAGAGGAGAAGCACCAGGGGTGAGGAGAAGCACCAAGGGGTGAGGAGAAGCACCAAAGGGTGAGGAGAAGCACCAAGGGGTGAGGAGAAGCACCAAGGGTGAGGAGAAGCACCAAGGGTGAGGAGAAGCACCAAAGGGTGAGGAGAAGCACCAAGGGAGAGGAGAAGCACCAAGGGAGAGGAGAAGCACCAAAGGGTGAGGAGAAGCACCAAAGGGAGAGGAGAAGCACCAAGGGGTGAGGAGAAGCACCAAGGGGTGAGAAGAAGCACCAAAGGGTGAGGAGAAGCACCAAAGGGTGAGGAGAAGCACCACGGGGTGAGGAGAAGCACCAAAGGGAGAGGAGAAGCACCAAAGGGTGAGGAGAAGCACCAAAGGGTGAGGAGAAGCACCAAAGGGAGAGGAGAAGCACCAAGGGGTGAGGAGAAGCACCAAGGGAGAGGAGAAGCACCAAAGGGAGAGGAGAAGCATCAAGGGAGAGGAGAAGCACCAAAGGGTGAGGAGAAGCACCAAAGGGTGAGGAGAAGCACCAAAGGGAGAGGAGAAGCACCAAGGGAGAGGAGAAGCATCAAGGGAGAGGAGAAGCACCAAAGGGAGAGGAGAAGCACCAAAGGGTGAGGAGAAGCACCAAGGGAGAGGAGAAGCACCAAAGGGAGAGGAGAAGCACCAAGGGGTGAGAAGCACCAAAGGGAGAGGAGAAGCACCAAGGGGTGAGGAGAAGCAGCAAAGGGAGAGGAGAAGCAGCAAAGGGAGAGGAGAAGCACCAAGGGAGAGGAGAAGCACCAAAGGGTGAGGAGAAGCACCAAGGGGTGAGGAGAAGCACCAAGGGAGAGGAGAAGCACCAAAGGGAGAGGAGAAGCACCAAAGGGTGAGGAGAAGCACCAAGGGGTGAGGAGAAGCACCAAGGGAGAGGAGAAGCACCAAAGGGAGAGGAGAAGCACCAAAGGGTGAGGAGAAGCACTAAGGGGTGAGGAGAAGCACCAAGGGAGAGGAGAAGCACCAAAGGGTGAGGAGAAGCACCAAGGGGTGAGAAGCACCAAAGGGAGAGGAGAAGCACCAAAGGGAGAGGAGAAGCACCAAAGGGTGAGGAGAAGCACCAAGGGGTGAGGAGAAGCAGCAAAGGGAGAGGAGAAGCAGCAAAGGGAGAGGAGAAGCACCAAAGGGTGAGGAGAAGCACCAAGGGGTGAGGAGAAGCAGCAAGGGGTGAGAAGCACCAAAGGGAGAGGAGAAGCACCAAGGGGTGAGGAGAAGCAGCAAAGGGAGAGGAGAAGCACCAAAGGGAGAGGAGAAGCACCAAAGGGAGAGGAGAAGCAGCAAAGGGAGAGGAGAAGCACCAAAGGGGTGAGGAGAAGCACCAAAGGGGTGAGGAGAAGCAGCAAAGGGTGAGGAGAAGCACCAAAGGGTGAGGAGAAGCACCAAGGGGTGAGGAGAAGCACCAAAGGGAGAGGAGAAGCAGCAAGGGGTGAGGAGAAGCACCAAAGGGTGAGGAGAAGCAGCAAAGGGAGAGGAGAAGCAGCAAAGGGAGAGGAGAAGCAGCAAAGGGGTGAGGAGAAGCACCAAAGGGGTGAGGAGAAGCACCAAAGGGGTGAGGAGAAGCAGCAAAGGGTGAGGAGAAGCAGCAAAGGGTGAGGAGAAGCACCAAAGGGTGAGGAGAAGCAGCAAAGGGAGAGGAGAAGCAGCAAAGGGAGAGGAGAAGCACCAAAGGGTGAGGAGAAGCAGCAAGGGGTGAGGAGAAGCAGCAAAGGGAGAGGAGAAGCACCAAGGGGTAAGAAGCACCAAAGGTTGAGGAGAAGCAGCAAGGGGTGAGGAGAAGCACCAAGGGGTGAGGAGAAGCACCAAAGGGAGAGGAGAAGCACCAAAGTGAGAGGAGAAGCACCAAGGGAGAGGAGAAGCACCAAAGGGTGAGGAGAAGCACCAAAGGGAGAGGAGAAGCACCAAGGGGTGAGGAGAAGCACCAAAGGGAGAGGAGAAGCACCAAAGGGTGAGGAGAAGCACCAAGGGGTGAGGAGAAGCACCAAGGGTGAGGAGAAGCACCAAGGGTGAGGAGAAGCACCAAAGGGTGAGGAGAAGCACCAAGGGAGAGGAGAAGCACCAAGGGAGAGGAGAAGCACCAAAGGGTGAGGAGAAGCACCAAAGGGAGAGGAGAAGCACCAAGGGGTGAGGAGAAGCACCAAGGGGTGAGGAGAAGCACCAAAGGGTGAGGAGAAGCACCAAAGGGTGAGGAGAAGCACCACGGGGTAAGGAGAAGCACCAAAGGGAGAGGAGAAGCACCAAAGGGTGAGGAGAAGCACCAAAGGGAGAGGAGAAGCACCAAGGGGTGAGGAGAAGCACCAAGGGAGAGGAGAAGCACCAAAGGGAGAGGAGAAGCACCAAGGGGTGAGGAGAAGCACCAAAGGGAGAGGAGAAGCAGCAAGGGGTGAGGAGAAGCACCAAGGGGTGAGGAGAAGCACCAAGGGAGAGGAGAAGCACCAAAGGGAGAGGAGAAGCACCAAAGGGAGAGGAGAAGCACCAAAGGGAGAGGAGAAGCACCAAGGGGTGAGGAGAAGCACCAAAGGGAGAGGAGAAGCACCAAAGGGAGAGGAGAAGCACCAAGGGAGAGGAGAAGCACCAAGGGTGAGGAGAAGCACCAAAGGGAGAGGAGAAGCACCAAAGGGAGAGAAGAAGCACCAAAGGGTGAGGAGAAGCACCAAAGGGTGAGGAGAAGCACCAAAGGGAGAGGAGAAGCACCAAGGGAGAGGAGAAGCATCAAGGGAGAGGAGAAGCACCAAAGGGAGAGGAGAAGCACCAAAGGGTGAGGAGAAGCACCAAGGGAGAGGAGAAGCACCAAAGGGAGAGGAGAAGCACCAAGGGGTGAGGAGAAGCACCAAGGGGTGAGGAGAAGCACCAAGGGTGAGGAGAAGCAGCAAAGGGAGAGGAGAAGCACCAAGGGTGAGGAGAAGCACCAAAGGGAGAGGAGAAGCAGCAAGGGGTGAGGAGAAGCAGCAAAGGGAGAGGAGAAGCAGCAAAGGGAGAGGAGAAGCACCAAGGGAGAGGAGAAGCACCAAAGGGAGAGGAGAAGCACCAAAGGGTGAGGAGAAGCACCAAGGGAGAGGAGAAGCACCAAAGGGAGAGGAGAAGCACCAAAGGGTGAGGAGAAGCACCAAGGGGTGAGGAGAAGCACCAAGGGAGAGGAGAAGCACCAAAGGGAGAGGAGAAGCACCAAAGGGTGAGGAGAAGCACTAAGGGGTGAGGAGAAGCACCAAGGGAGAGGAGAAGCACCAAAGGGTGAGGAGAAGCACCAAGGGGTGAGAAGCACCAAAGGGAGAGGAGAAGCACCAAAGGGTGAGGAGAAGCACCAAGGGGTGAGGAGAAGCAGCAAAGGGAGAGGAGAAGCAGCAAGGGGTGAGGAGAAGCACCAAAGGGTGAGGAGAAGCACCAAGGGGTGAGGAGAAGCACCAAGGGAGAGGAGAAGCACCAAAGGGAGAGGAGAAGCACCAAAGGGTGAGGAGAAGCACTAAGGGGTGAGGAGAAGCACCAAGGGAGAGGAGAAGCACCAAAGGGTGAGGAGAAGCACCAAGGGGTGAGAAGCACCAAAGGGAGAGGAGAAGCACCAAAGGGTGAGGAGAAGCACCAAGGGGTGAGGAGAAGCAGCAAAGGGAGAGGAGAAGCAGCAAAGGGAGAGGAGAAGCACCAAAGGGTGAGGAGAAGCACCAAGGGGTGAGGAGAAGCAGCAAGGGGTGAGAAGCACCAAAGGGAGAGGAGAAGCACCAAGGGGTGAGGAGAAGCAGCAAAGGGAGAGGAGAAGCACCAAAGGGAGAGGAGAAGCACCAAAGGGAGAGGAGAAGCAGCAAAGGGAGAGAAGCAGCAAAGGGTGAGGAGAAGCACCAAAGGGGTGAGGAGAAGCACCAAAGGGAGAGGAGAAGCAGCAAGGGGTGAGGAGAAGCACCAAAGGGTGAGGAGAAGCAGCAAAGGGAGAGGAGAAGCACCAAAGGGTGAGGAGAAGCAGCAAAGGGAGAGGAGAAGCACCAAGGGAGAGGAGAAGCAGCAAAGGGAGAGGAGAAGCAGCAAAGGGAGAGGAGAAGCAGCAAAGGGAGAGGAGAAGCACCAAGGGAGAGGAGAAGCAGCAAGGGGTGAGGAGAAGCAGCAAAGGGAGAGGAGAAGCACCAAAGGGTGAGGAGAAGCACCAAGGGAGAGGAGAAGCACCAAGGGAGAGGAGAAGCACCAAGGGAGAGGAGAAGCAGCAAAGGGTGAGGAGAAGCAGCAAGGGGTGAGGAGAAGCAGCAAAGGGAGAGGAGAAGCACCAAGGGAGAGGAGAAGCACCAAGGGAGAGGAGAAGCACCAAAGGGTGAGGAGAAGCAGCAAAGGGAGAGGAGAAGCACCAAGGGAGAGGAGAAGCACCAAGGGAGAGGAGAAGCACCAAAGGGTGAGGAGAAGCAGCAAAGGGTGAGGAGAAGCAGCAAAGGGGTGAGGAGAAGCACCAAAGGGGTGAGGAGAAGCAGCAAAGGGAGAGGAGAAGCACCAAGGGAGAGGAGAAGCACCAAGGGAGAGGAGAAGCACCAAAGGGTGAGGAGAAGCAGCAAAGGGAGAGGAGAAGCACCAAGGGAGAGGAGAAGCACCAAGGGAGAGGAGAAGCACCAAAGGGTGAGGAGAAGCAGCAAAGGGTGAGGAGAAGCAGCAAAGGGTGAGGAGAAGCACCAAGGGGTGAGGAGAAGCACCAAAGGGTGAGGAGAAGCACCAAGGGAGAGGAGAAGCACCAAAGGGTGAGGAGAAGCACCAAGGGGTGAGGAGAAGCACCAAAGGGAGAGGAGAAGCACCAAAGGGTGAGGAGAAGCAGCAAAGGGAGAGGAGAAGCAGCAAAGGGTGAGGAGAAGCACCAAAGGGAGAGGAGAAGCACCAAGGGGTGAGGAGAAGCACCAAGGGGTGAGGAGAAGCACCAAGGGGTGAGGAGAAGCACCAAGGGGTGAGGAGAAGCACCAAGGGGTGAGGAGAAGCACCAAGGGGTGAGGAGAAGCACCAAGGGGTGAGGAGAAGCAGCAAAGGGAGAGGAGAAGCACCAAGGGGTGAGGAGAAGCACCAAGGGGTGAGGAGAAGCAGCAAAGGGAGAGGAGAAGCCCCAAGGGGTGAGGAGAAGCACCAAAGGGTGAGAAGCACCAAGGGGTGAGGAGAAGCACCAAAGGGTGAGGAGAACAGCACCAATGGGTGAGGAGAAGCACGAAGGGGTGAGGAGAAGCACCAAGGGTGAGGAGAAGCAGCACCAAAGGGTGAGGAGAAGCACCAAGGGGTGAGGAGCAGCACCCAAGGGCCTGCCAGCTCCCTCCCCATGCCAGCTGCAGCCTGTAACCCCACGGCCAGAGGTCCAGGGTGACCATGCCCCTGGGACAACTCATTTAGCCCTTGGGACAACTCAAGTCCCACCATGAGATGCTGGGGGAGCACAGAGAGGGAAGAGCACTCGGCAATGAGCCTGCTCGCCAAGGGCAGCAACGGGAGCTCCAGAAACGCAGGCAGCACGAGTGGTTCTGGGTGGCTGGAGTGAACCAAGAGCCACGATCCATCACGTGAGGGCTCTCCAGAAGCTCAGCAGTCCCAGCTCGGGACACGAGCGGCACCAGCTCTGCACCAGCTCCACCAGAGGACAGGGTTGTCCCGTCCAGGCAGCGACAACCAGCTCTGCGAAAGGGTTTTGGTACCTCCTCGCTCAGCCCCGTTGCAGCCAGAGCAGAGCCACCACCCTTGATCTGGTCTCCAAGACCAGATCACGATTCACAACCCCCAGGAGAAGCCAACAGGGCAGTGTAGGAACGCAACCCCCTTCCCAGAGCCCAGGGGGGCCACATGCCCCGAGGATGCTCAGGATCACGGAATCATAGAGTGGGTTGGGTTGGAAGGGACCTCAAAGATCATCCTGTTCCACACCTGCCCTGGGCAGGGACACCTCCCACTGGATCAGGGGCTCCAAGCCCCATCCAACCTGGCCTTGGACACCTCCAGGGATGGGGCAGCCACAGCCTCCCTGGGAAACCTGTTCCAGGGCCTCCCCACCCTCAGGGTGAAGAAATTCATGTCCAGCCTCAATCTGCCCCTCTCCAGTTTATCCCCATTGCCCCTCGTCCCATCACTCCAGGCCCTTGGAAAAATACTCTCCCTAGATTTCATGGAGCCCCTTCAGCTACTGGAAGGTCTCTCTAAGGTCTCCTCAGAGCCTTCTCCTCTCCAGGCTGAACAACCCCAACTCTCCCAGCCTGGCCTCGCACGGGAGGTTCTCCAGCCCTCCCATCATCCTTGGAGCCTCCTCTGGCCCCGTTCCAACAGCTCCATCTCCTTCTCCTGCTGAGGATTCCAGCCCTGGCCCCAACCCTCCAGCTGAGGTCTCCCCGAGAGGAGCAGAGGGGACAATCCCCTCCCTCCCTGCTGCCCACGTTCTCTGGGTGCAGCCCAGGACACGGGGGGTTTCTGGGCTCCGAGTGCACCTTGGGGCTCCTGGGGAGCTTCTCCCCGAGAACCCCAAGTCCTTCTCCCCAGGGTGGCTCCCATCACATCATCCCCCAGCGTGAACTGAAACCGTGGATTGTCCCAACGCAGGGGTAGGTTCTCCCTACCCTCCTGAGGTTCTCCCAGCCCCGCTTCTCCAGCCCATCCAGGTCCCTCTGGATCCATCCCGTCCTTCTGGTGTCACAACTGCCCCACTCAGCTCGGTGACACCTTCAAACTTGCTAAGACGCCCTCGATCTCGCTGCCTGTGTCACTGATGAAGACATTAACCAGCTCTGGTCCCAGCTCTGGTCCCTGTACGGAGTTCTGAGGGACACCACTGATGGGTCTCCATCTGCACTTCAAGCCATTGACCACGACTCTCTGAATTTTCGACCATCCAGCCAGTTTCTTATCCACCAAACTGTCCACCCATCAAATCCGTTTCTCTCCGATTTAGAGAGGAGGATCTTGCGGGGATCGTGTCCCAAGGCTTTATTGAAGCCCAGCCAGATCCCATCCCTTGGTTTTCCTCTGTGGTCACCCCAGAACCGAGGTTGCTAAGGAGGAGACGACCCCAACGAAAGAAAAGGCGTGCGTACCGCTGCTTCGTCGTCCGCGTCAGGCTGAGGTGGAGACAGAGACAGCAACGTGAGTTAGAGACACACGGACAGCAAGGTCAAGGTGGGGACACGCACGGGATGAGGCCAAGGAGAAGCCAAGAGGAGACGCAGACACAAAGCAAAAGCAGCGGCCACTACGCTGGCAAAGAGCACGTGGACACGGCAGGAGGACAAGGGAAGGATGTGCCACCAAGGGATGTCCTCGTTCCCCCAGCAAGGATGGAGCCTGCAACAACTGGGAGGGAGGGAGAAACGGTGGCTCGTGGAGTTGTCCTGCTCCACAAAGCTCCTCCCGTCCCAGAACACCACGAACACGGCTCCCGGGGAGGAACCAGCTGGAGTCGGCCAGGTCCTGCAGGAACGTCCCCGGAGCAAAGCCGAGGCGCTCGGCACAGCACCCTAAAGCCCTCTCCTGCCACCCCAAGGACCGCTGGTGGACCTTCTCAGGACCTGCATCGCTCCAGGTCACTGGAGGAGGCACCGAGCCTGTGCTGGGCAACGGCTGCTGGTGGAACTTCTCAGGACCTGTGTCCCTCTGGGTCACCGGAGGAGGCACCGAGCCTGTGCTGGGCCAGGATGGACCCAGCAGGAAGCATCAGCCCAAGAAGCCTGCAGAGATCCATGGGTTTGAGACACCATCCACCTCTCACAGCCTCGGTGGTGGCAGAACCCTCTGCTCCAGGCCCCGTGGACCTCTAGCAGCAAAGGTTCCTCCGCTCGGGAGCAGCCTGGATGTTTGGGAACTGGGGAAAGCAGAGCCACTGCAGGAGACACGTGTCCATCCATGGTAGAAGAGCTGCAGGGTGTTACACCACTGCCCCCAAACACCTCCAGCTGGGTGTCCCTCCTCTTCTGCCAGCTCCAAGTGAGCTTCTATGAGCCCGTCCTCACCCAGCTGCCACTCACGGGAGTGGGACCGAGCCCAGCTGGACTTCCTGCAGCCAGAAGATGGTTTGAGGAACACTTGGCTCCGTGGGAGCAAACAAGAGCGTCATTTGGATGGTGGCCACAAGCGAGGCCGTTGCTCCTCAAGCCCCGTCCAGCAGAGACGGTGGCCAAGCACAAGCCAGAGGTTTGAGGAGAGAGCCCCAAGCTGCTCAGCTGGTGAGGCCGTTGCTCTTCAAGCCACGTTCATCAGGGATGGTGGCCAAGCACAAGCCAACGGTTTGGGGAGAGAGCCCCAAGCTGCTCAGCTGGTGAGGCCGTTGCTCCTCAAGCCACGTTCATCAGGGACGGTGGCCAAGCACAAGCCAACGGTTTGAGGAGAGAGCCCCAAGCTGCTCAGCTGGTGAGGCCGTTGCTCCTCAAGCCACGTTCATCAGGGACGGTGGCCAAGCACAAGCCAACGGTTTGAGGAGAGCCCCAAGCTGCTCAGCTGGCGTCAGCCTTGCTCAGCCCCCCAAACCTGGAGGATTGTCCCAGCTTGGCCGTGGCCTCGTGGCTCCGACGCAGCTCTCCAGGAGAGCCGACAGGGCTGAGCGGAGGAGCAGGACCTCCCTGCTGGGGGAACGAGCAGGGACAGACCCATCGGTGCCTGCGGAAACCAGCTGGTGGCGGAGCCACCTCGTACGTTCTCCTTGAAGGAGCGAGAAGCCAAGAGCGGCCAGAGCAAGCTGGAGAGAGGCGAAGCGGGGAGGTCTCAGCTGCTCCAGGAGCTCAACAACTCTAGATCACAGAGGTCTGGTTGTTGTTTCGACTCTTAAGCACTTGGGAGGGCGCTACCTGCACTGGCCAAGCACTTGTCCACGGCCCATGAGCCAAAGCAGCTTCGCTCAGCTCCCACCAGGAGAAGAAAACCAGGATACGGCTGAGGGAAAGCGTCCCTGGTGCTGCCGGAGCTGCTCAGGAGGCAGAAGCGAGGAGAGGAGAGCGCAGGCAGGGCAGGTGACCCACCTGAGCTCCCCCGGTGATGGGGATGGTGCACGTCAGCAGGTTCCCGATGACGTTCTCCAAGGACACGCTCAGTCCATCCACGTAGATGGTGTAGATGAGACCCAGGCTGTTCTGGAGAGGGAAGCACAACCCAGCCGAGCGTCAGGGCAGGAAGCGGAGAACCACGGAACGGTTTGGGTCGGAAAGGACCTCCAGTTCCACCTCAAATCGTGGAATGGGTTGGCTTGGAAGGTTGAAGCCCAGCCAGTCCCACCCCTGCCACGGGCAGGGACACCTCCCACTGGATCAAGGGCTCCAAGCCCCATCCAACCCGGCCATCAACACCTCCAAGGATGGGGCAGCCACCGCTGCTCTGGGAAACCTGTTCCAGGGCCTCAGCACCCTCATCAGGAAGACACTTCTTCCCAAGATCTCATCTCAATCTCCCTTCTTTCATCCTAAAAACCTTTCCCCTCATCCTCTCTCTGCCCTCCCTGATCAAGAGCCCCTCTCCAGCTTTCCTGGAGCCCCTTTCCCTACTGGAAGCTGCTCTGAGGTCTCCCTGGAGCCTTCTCTTCTCCACAACCCCAACTCTCTCAGCCTGTCCTCATAACAGAGGTTCTCCAGCCCTCAGATCATCCTTGTAGCCTCCTCTGGCCCCGTTCCAACAGCTCCATCTCCTTCTGATGAGGATTCCAGACCCAGACACGGGACTCCACGTGAGGTCTCACCAGGGAGGAGCAGAGGGGACAATCCCCTCCCTGGATCTGCTGCTCCCACTCTTTGGATGCAGCCCAGAACACGGGTTTTTCTGACCTTCAAGCTCACATACTACGAAGATGAATGAGGAATGTGAGGAATTTGTCTTGAAAGCCCCCGTTGGGTGTTTTCTTTTTAACTCAAGGCATCTTCTCACGTCACTGAGAAGAAGAGAAAACACAAAGAGTGGGGCTGGGCCCAGAAGGGGCCAGGCAGCTCCTCCAGTTCCAGGCTTGGTGGGACAACCCAGAACAGCGCAAGGTGACATTCCTGCACGCGGGACCTGAGCTCAACCTGAGCAAGAGGCGATCGCAGCCCAGCATCATCTGACCCGGAGGACCAGCAGGTCCTGGTCGTGGGCTCTAGGGACCTCTGGGTAGAGAAAAGAACCATAGAAGAGTTTGGGTTGGAAGGGACCCCAAAGATCATCCAGTTTCAACCCTCCTGCCCTGGGCAGGGACACCTCCCACGGGATCAGGGGGATCAAAGCCTCATCCAACCTGGCCTTGAACACCTCCAGGGATGGGGCAGCCACAGCTTCTCTGGGAAACCTGTTCCAGGGTCTCATCACCCTCAGGGTGAAGAAATTCCTCCTCCTGTCCAGTCTAAATCCTCCCCCTTCCAATTTAAAGCCATTCCCCCTCGTTCCATCACTCCAAGACTTTTTGAACAGTCCCTCCCCAGCTTTCCTGGAGCCCCTTCAGGTACTGGAAGGTCTCTCTAAGGTCTCCTCGGAGCCTTCTCCTCTCCAGGCTGAACAACCCCAACTCTCCCAGCCTGGCCTCGCACGGGAGGTTCTCCAGCCCTCCCATCATCCTTGGAGCCTCCTCTGGCCCCGTTCCAGCAGCTGCATCTCCTTCTCCTGCTGAGGATTCCAGCCCTGGCCCCAACCCTCCAGCTGAGGTCTCCCCGAGAGGAGCCGAGGGGACAATCCCCTCCCTCCCTGCTGCCCACGTTCTCTGGATGCAGCCCGGGACACGGGGGGTTTCTGGGCTCCGAGCCCACCTTGGGGCTCCTGCGGAGCTTCTCCTCCCCCAGAACCCCAAGTCCTTCTCCTCAGGGCGGCTCCCATCACACCATCCCCAGCCTGGATTGAACCTGTGAATTGCCCTCACCCAGGACTCTGCCCTCGGCCTTGTTGACTCTCCTGAGGTTCTCCCAGCCCCACATCTCCAGCCCATCCAGGTCTCTCTGGATCCATCCCATCCTTCCATTGTGGAGCCACAACGACCCGAGGCCACTGCAAACCCCCAAGGATTTTGCACCCAAAGGATAAAAGCAGGATTTTTAGCTTCACGCAGGGACAGCAATGAGAGGTCAACCTCGCTGAGCAGCCACATGCGCTGAGTCCCACCACAACCTGAGCTGGAACGCAGGTCAGAGGGACCCGTCACCCCCGCTACGGAGTGGAGATCCTGCTCCCACAGCTGAGGAACCTCTCAGGAACGCCCTGGGGATAAGAGGGAAACAACCCGAGGAGAGCAGGACTGGAGGGCTCTTGTTACTTCATGTGCTCCTCAAAACTCACTGAGGTGACTAATTCAACAGCTCAACCGTGGGATCGGGCAGCCAGAGCGTTTCTGGGCTCCTAAAGAAACCAGCCAGGGAAGACAAGCGGTCAGGGACACAAGAACCATGGAAACCATCGCGGTGTGGTCCCCAGGGAGACGTTCTTGCAGGAGAAGTCCGTCTTTTGGACCATTATCTGACCTCCAGAGCCAAACCCATCGCTGCTGCCTGGCCGGAGAGCGTCAGCTGCTCCACCCGGCTGGGCTCTCCAGCTTCCAGGCTTGAGATAACGAAGAGCTCCTGGATTTGAGAGACCTCCAGCTCCAGGGTGGGCCAGGCACGGAGTCACAAAACCATGGGATGTGTTGAGTTGGAAGGGACCTCGAAGCCCAGCCAGTTCCAACCTCTTGTCATCAGCAGGGACACCTCCCACTGGATCAGGGGCTCCAAGCCCCATCCAACCTGGCCTTGAATCCTTCCAGGGATGGAGCAGTCACAGCTTCCCTGGACAACCTGTTCCAGGGCCTCCCCACTCTCATCGTGAAGAGTTTCTTCCCAATGTCTACTCTAAATCTTTCCTGCTCCAGTTTAAAGTCATTTCTGCTCGTCCCATCACTCCAGGCCCTTGGAAAAAGAACTTCCCCAGCTTTTCTGGAGCTCCAGTCCACACTGGAAGCTGCTCCAAGGTCTTCTCGAAGCCTTCTCTTCTCCAGGTTGAACAACCCCAACTCTCCCAGCCCGCCCTCATACGGGAGGTTCTCCAGCCCTCCCATCATCCTTGGAGCCTCCTCTGGCCCCGTTCCAGCAGCTCCATCTCCTTCTCCTGCTGAGGATTCCAGCCCTGGCCCCAACCCTCCAGCTGAGGTCTCCCCGAGAGGAGCAGAGAGGCAGAATCCCCTCCCTCGCCCTGCTGGCCACGTTCTTTGGATGCAGCCCAAGTTACAAAACTCAAAGGTCCCACAAGGACAGGCTGTTCTTCACGGTTTTCTACTACCAAAGCTGGGCCAAGGCCACCAGCTCAAGCCCGGCTCCGCTCCTGGATCAGGATGCAGTTTCCCACGGTGCTGTGCCAAGGTTCTCCTACAGCTCCTGTTCCTGGCAGCACTGAGGTGGCTCCTGGTTGCTCCTGAAGCCAGAAGATCTTTCCTAACGTCGCTCTCCTCTCCCGCTCAGAATCACAGAATCATAGAATGGTTTGGGTTGGAAGGGACCCCAAAGATCATCCAGTTCCACCCCTGCCCTGGGCAGGGACACCCCCACGGGATCAGGGGTTCCAAGGCTCCATCCAACCTGGCTTTGAACCCCTCCAGGGATGGAGCAGCCACAGCTTCTCCTGGGAAACCTCTTCCAGGGCCTCACCACCCTCAGCATGAAGAAATTCCTCCTCATGTCCAGTCTAACTCTGCCCCTCTCCAGTTTGTCCCCATTGCCCCTCATTCCGTCACTCCAGGCCCTTGGAAAAAGTCCCTCCCCAGCTTTCCTGGAGCCCCTTCAGGTGCTGGAAGGTCTCTCTAAGGTCTCCTCGGAGCCTTCTCCTCTCCAGGCCGAACAACCCCAACTCTCCCAGCCTGTCCTCAGACGAGAGGTTCTCCAGCCCTCCCATCATCCTCGGAGCCTCCTCTGGCCCCGTTCCAACAGCTCCATCTCCTTCTCCTGCCGAGGATTCCAGCCCTGGCCCCAACCCTCCAGCTGAGGTCTCCCCGAGAGGAGCAGAGGGGACAATCCCCGCCCTCCCTGCTGGTGTCCCACCAAGAGCTGGAGCTGCTGCTTGGTTCTGGGTGGTGGGAACGGCTCTGGAATGGAATGGGAAGAAGGTCCCAGGCCACGGAGCGTTCCAGACTTACCCTAAACACCTCGGCGTGGTCCAGCCGGGAGACCAGCACCAAGCTTTTGGGAGCAAAGAGCTGCGCGGGTTGAACAGGAGACAAGGGCTCCTCCTCCTCCTCCTCCCCGTCCCCGTTCCTGGGGTGGCTTTGAGGCTGAGGAGACAAACATCAACGTTAGACAAAGGACACTCTTCCCTATCCCAAGTTCCTCGGGTTTGGATTCCTCCAACACGAGGTACCTGAGCGCTCTCCACGGCCTCCCAGAAGGTGAAGCAGGCGCAGTAGTGCCGCTCCGAGTTGATGTCGGTCAACACGGCCACGAAGAAGGTTGGGGGGTTCCTCTCTGGGAAGAGCTGCCACCCGCTGGGCTGGCAGAACTGCAAGAGACGACACAGTCCGGTGCTCAGAGAATCAGAGAATCACAGAATCACCAGGTTGGAAAGGATCCACCGGATCATGGAGTCCAACCGTTCCCATCAATCTCTAACCCGTGTCCCTCAGCACCTCGTCCACCCGGCCCTCAAACCCCTCCAGGGAAGGGGACTCAACCCCCTCCCTGGGCAGCCTCTGCCAGGGACCAATCACCCTTCCCGGGAAATATTTCCTCCTGCTGTCCATCCTGAGCCTCCCCTGGAGGAGCCTGAGGCCATTCCCTCTCGTCCTGTCCCCTGTCCCTGGGGAGAAGAGCCCAGCTCCCTCCTCTCCACAACCTCCCCTCAGGGAGTTGCAGAGAGCAACGAGCTCTCCCCTCAGCCTCCTCTTCTCCAGGCTAAACACCCCCAGGGCCCTCAGGCTTCTTCTCCAGCCCCTTCCCCAGCTTCGTTGCTCTTCTCGGCACTCGCTCCAGAGCCTCAACATCCTTCTGCTGGGGAGGAACCAGCACTGACCCCAGGATTCGAGGAGCGGCCTCCCCAGGGCCGAGGCCAGAGGGAGAAGAACCTCCCTGGCCCTGCTGGCCACGCCGGGGCTGCTGCAAGCCAAGATGCCCTTGGCCTTCTTGGCCCCCTGGGCCCCTGCTGGCTCCTGTTCAACCAACCCCCCCAGGTCCTTCTCCTCCAGGCACTTTCCAGGCTTCTCCTGGTCTGGAGCTGCCCAGGGTTGTTGTGCCCCAAGGGCAGGACTCAGCCCCTGACCTTGTTGAACCTCATCCCGTTGGCCTCCATCCATGGATCCAGCCCGGTCAGGTCCCTCTGCAGAGCCTCCTACCCTCAAGCACATCAGCCCTTCCTCCCAGCTTGGTGTCACCCAAGAACTTCCTCAGGGTGCCCTCAATCCCCTCATCCAGGTCATGGATCAAGACGTTGACCACACCTGGACCCAGCTCTGCGTCCTGGGGACCCCACGGTGACTACTGGGCAGGCACCTTCTCCTCCTCTCCGTGGGTGCCACGTGGAGGAACCCACAGCGGGAGGACGTGTGATGGGACACCCTCTACTACCACCTAGGGCCTCCAGGAGCTCCGGTGGCATAAAGGTTGGGATGCAACGTTTGAGATGTCGCCTCCAGCATCGAGCCGGGCGGCTGAACCTACAGCAGGGAGGAAAAGCCACCGGCCAGCACCGGGGTGAGCTCCAGGAGCTGGTGTCTGCTCCAACAGGTTCTCCTCCTCCCTTGGGATGGAAAACAGCCCCTGAGCAGCGCCCAGAATGGTTTGATGGGTTCCTGGGGACTTTCCAAATGTCCTCCTGGGGACTTTTCAATCTTCCTCCTGGGGACTTTTCAATCTTCCTCCTGGGGACTTTTCAACCTTCCTCCTGGGGACTTTCCAACCATCCTCCTGCCCTGGTGCAACTTGGGGCCGTTCCCGCTCGTCCTGTCCCCTGTCACGTGGGAGAAGAGACCAGGACCCACCTCACCACAACCTCCTTTCAGGCAGTTGTAGAGAGCAATGAGGTCTCCCCCCATCCCTCTCTTCTCCAGGCTGAACAACCTCAGCCGTTCCTCATCCTCCGTGTCCTCCAGCCCCTTCCCCAGCTCCGTTCCCTTCTCCAGACACGCTCCAGCTCCTCAAGGTCCTTCTTGGAGTGAGGGACCCAAAATCAAACCCAGGATTCGAGGTGTGGCCTCACCAGAAGGATGATCCCTTCTCTGCTCCTACTGGCCACCCCATGGCTGATCCAAGCCAAGATGTCACTGGCCTTCTTGGCCACCTGGGCCCGTGCTGGCTCATGTTCTGCTGCCGCTGATCATCACCCCAGGGCTGGAGATGCCGTTCTCAGGCACCCGCGCTCCCCACCTTGGGCTGGGGGCTGCAGAGGACCCGGCTCAGGCCCGGGAGAGGAGCAGATCCACCCTGTGTCCTCTCCAGAAGATCTTCCATACATTCCAAGGAGATATTTGTGCCTGGAGCGCGCGAGGCCAGAAGCTTCAAATCCCTGAGCGAACCCTGACGCCTCCCACCCCAAAAAACTTCTCAAAGGGAACCCAGCAGCAACCGAGGCACAAGCTGACCTCGGGGTGGCCTTCATCTCCGTTTCAGAAGCCACCTCAGCTTCAACCCCGCGTGCCCTTCACCCAGGAGAGCTTGAAGGAAGCCTCGGAGCCACCCTTGGCCCCAGCAAGACCACGCTCTGATTGTTTAAATTCCAAGGATTTTTTGGCTGGACAGTTTGACCCTTGGGAAAGAAAAACAAAAAAAAAAGCAGTTTCTTCTTTCTTGGGATGGTTCCCAAGTCCCCTCCGGACAGGAAACACCAACCAGAAAAATCAAATCGACTTCTGCCTCCGAAAAACAGCTCTAAAAGCCTGAAGTGCTGCTGGAATTACGGAGAGCGCAGGACAGGGAGACGGGACGCTGAGCTTGGCCACCACCAAGACCACCTGGACAGGGATTAGGGACGTGTCCAGCTCCTTCGGCCTCTGCTCCAGCTGGGAACGAGGAGCAAGCGGTCAGATTCCCTTCACCAGCGCTTCAGTGATGAGAGAGCCTTGGAGGACACACAACGCTGGGTCATCTCCGAGCTTCCGTTAATCACAGGTCACATCGAAGTCGTTCTCAACCACCAGCAGCCATCAAGATCGTAGCATCACGGAACGATGGGATGGGTTGGGTTGGAAGGGACCTCAAAGTCCATCCAGTTCCATGGGCAGGGACACCTCCCACTGGATCAGGAGGCTCCAAGCCTCTTCCAACCTGGTCTTCAACATCTCCAGGGATGGGGCAGCCACAACTTGCCTGGGCAACCTCCCCACTCTCCTAGGAGAAAATTTCTTCCTAAGATCTCAGCTCTCTTTCAGCTTCAAACTGTTCCTCCTCGTCCTACCTCTGCCCTCCCAGAAGAAAAGCCCCATCCCAGCTGCCCTGGAGCCCCTTTCCGCACTGGAAGCTGCTGAGGTCTCCACGGAGTCTTCTCTTCTCCAGGCTGAACAACCCCAACACTCGCAGCCTGTCCTCGGACGGGAGGTTCTCCAGCCCTCAGGTCAGCTCCGTGGTGTCCTCCAGCCTCGCTCTGGATGGAGATGATCGCTGGCTCTGTACGAGGCCGTGGAAAACAGGAGGAAGGCCGAGAGCAGAGCTGAGTCCAGGTGGATGAGGAGCAGTGGACACAGATCCACCACTTGGAAAACAACTGCAGCTACACGTGTCCATGACCACGACCTCAAAGCTCTCCCAACAGCAGGCACATGGGTCCACGTCCATCGTAACCAATGACCCATTCCAAGAAAAATCCATCCTGATGTCCATCCTGAGCCTCCCCTGGTGGAGCTGGAGGCCATTCCCTCTCGTCCTGTCCCCTGTCCCTTGGGAGAAGAGCCCAGCTCCCTCCTCTCCACAACCTCCTCTCAGGGAGTTGCAGAGAGCAACGAGCTCTCCCCTCAGCCTCCTCTTCTCCAGGATAAACACCCCCAGGGCCCTCAGGCTTCTTCTCCAGCCCCTTCCCCAGCTTCGTTGCTCTTCTCGGCACTCGCTCCAGAGCCTCAACATCCTTCTGGTGGGGAGGAACCAGCACTGACCCCAGGATTCGAGGAGCGGCCTCCCCAGGGCCGAGGCCAGAGGGAGAAGAACCTCCCTGGCCCTGCTGGCCACGCCGGGGCTGCTCCAAGCCAAGATGCCCTTGGCCTTCTTGGCCCCCTGGGCCCCTGCTGGCTCCTGTCCAACCAACCCCCCCAGGTCCTTCTCCTCCAGGCACTTTCCAGGCTTCTCCTAGGCTGGAGCTGCCCAGGGTTGTTGTGCCCCAAGGGCAGGACCCGCCGTTTGGCCTCGTTAACCCTCATCCCGTTGGTCTCAGCCCATGGATCCAGCCTGTTCCGATCCCTTTGGAGCCTCCCGACCCTCCAGCAGATCCAGCTCCCACCCAGCTCAGTGTCATCTCCAAACTCGCTCCGGGTGCCCTCGGTGCCTTCACCCAGGTCACTGATGAAGACACTGACCAGGGCTGGACCCAGGACACCGTCCAGAGCTGGGAAGCCGTGGGAGCAAACAAGAAGCTTCTCCCGGTCAGACCCACGCGCTCCTCCCTCTTTCCCGAGTCCCGAGGGAAGGAGACTCACCAGCTCGATGCCTTGGGGGAAGGGGTTGTCCTCCCAGTCCTTCTCCGGGAAGCGCTGGAGGATCTGGCCCTGGCCATCCCGGCTCCCTGCAGAGACGAGAGGGAATTAGAGAGGAGAAGAGACCCAGCAAGTGGTTTGGCCTCCGAGAAGGCCAGGCTGGAGGCCACATCGGGACCTTCTGCCCCTGGGTGGGGCCTTCAAGGACACAGGTGGCACAGGAGCAACCTCAGCTCCTTCCACAAACTCAGTTAGAGGGAACAACCGGGATTGTAACAGCGTTAGGAGCAAACAGCTTCCAAACTCCTTGTCTCCAGGTGCGGACAGGAGCGCGGCAACCCCTGGTTGAGGTCCTAGAATCCTTGTATCACCAGGTTGGAAAAGACCTCTTGGATCATCGAGTCCAACCACTCCTCTCTGCCAGCAAACCACATCCCTGAGCACCTCGTCTTTTAAATATCTCCAGGGATGGGGTTGGTATCTCCAGGGATGGGGTTGATACCTCCAGGGATGATGTTGATACCTCCAAGGATGGTGATAGAATCATAGAATCACTAGGTTGGAAAAGACCTTTTAGATCATGGAGTCCAACCATTCCTCTCTGTCACCAAACCACGTCCCTGAGCACCTTGTCTACCCATCTTTTAAATACCTCCAGGGATGGGGATGACACCTCCAGGGATGGGGATGGTACCTCCAGGGATGGGGATGACACCTCCAGGGATGAAGATGATACCTCCAGGGATGTGGATGATACCTCCAGGGATGGGGATGGTACCTCCAAGGATGGGGATGACACCTCCAGGGATGGGGATGACACCTCCAAGGATGGGGATGATATCTCCAGGGATGGGGATGACACCTCCAAGGATGGGGATGACACCTCCAGGGATGGGGATGACACCTCCAAGGATGGGGATGACACCTCCAGGGATGGGGATGACATCTCCAGGGGTGGGGATGACACCTCCAAGGATGGGGATGGTACCTCCAAGGATGGGGATGACACCTCCAAGGATGGGGATGGTACCTCCAGGGATGAGGATGACACCTCCAAGGATGGGGATGACACCTCCAGGGATGGGGATGACACCTCCAGGGATGGGGATGACACCTCCAGGGGTGGGGATGGTACCTCCAGGGGTGGGGATGACACCTCCAAGGATGGGGATGGTACCTCCAGGGATGGGGATGGTACCTCCAGGGATGGGGATGGTACCTCCAGGGATGGGGATGGTACCTCCAGGGATGAGGATGACACCTCCAAGGATGGGGATGACACCTCCAGGGATGGGGATGACACCTCCAGGGGTGGGGATGGTACCTCCAGGGGTGGGGATGACACCTCCAAGGATGGGGATGGTACCTCCAGGGGTGGGGATGACACCTCCAGGGGTGGGGATGACACCTCCAGGGGTGGGGATGACACCTCCAAGGATGGGGATGGTACCTCCAGGGGTGGGGATGGTACTGCCAAGGATGAGGATGGTACCTCCAAGGATGGGGATGACACCTCCAAGGATGGGGATGACACCTCCAAGGATGGGGATGGTACTGCCAAGGATGGGGATGGTACCTCCAGGGATGGGGATGGTACCTCCAAGGATGGGGATGACACCTCCAAGGATGGGGATGACACCTCCAAGGATGGGGATGACACCTCCAAGGATGGGGATGGTACCTCCAAGGATGGGGATGGTACCTCCAGGGATGGGGATGGTACCTCCAAGGATGGGGATGACACCTCCAAGGATGGGGATAGAATCATAGGATAACTAGGTTGGAAAAGACCTTTTAGATCAAGTCCAACCGTTCCTCTCTGCCACCAAACCCTGTCCTTGAGTACAAACCCAGGGCCTCAAACAAGTTGCCTTCTCACAAGACCAACCACGGCGATTAGGCACGGCGATTAGGCACGGCGATTAGGCACGGCAATTCCCCGCTCGTTATCTACAACCTCGCGTTTTCACGACTTCCCCAAAACGCTGCTCGGTTTCACTTTCGGGTTCCCCATCCGGAACCGTCCCTGTTGCTGGGAAGAGGTCGCCCCAGCACTGACCCACCCCAAAACCAGCTCCACCCCGAGATCCACCACGATCCAAAGCTCCGATCCCACCCTGCCCCGCGAGCACCGATCCCGGGAACCGCTCGGCTCTTCCTCAACCGGTGGCCAAGCCCTCCCTGAAGCCCAAGTGGCTCCCGCTCCGTTCACGGAGCCTGAAGAGCTCGGGAGATGCTTCTGCACCAGCTTCTGGAGCTGCTCGTGGTGGAACCTTGGTGGATCACGGTGATGTTCAAAAGGTGGAAACCTAGAGGAGGGTTTTGCTCCTGGCTCAGGAGAGACAGGCAGGTCATCCCCGTCCCTCACGGAGGTGCCACCTCCCAGGGGACAACCACCTCTTCTGTCCTCTGGTGGCTTTTGGGAGGCCCTCGATTCCAGCCCCTGGGGACAGCAGGAGCTTGGCTAGAAGGCGTCCACCTCCACCACCACCGAGCTATTTTTGGCCACCAAGCCTGTTCCCACCGCTCCACCCCCCGCGCCAGCCAAACCGCAGCTGAATTTAACCCAAAAAAGAAGCCACTTCTGGTCTGGGGACCAAAATGGAAAGGTCAAGGCCAAGCGGTGAAGAAAATAGCATCAGGTTTGAGCAGATCCCTGCGGTCAGACACCAACCAGCTCCTCCAGGACACGTCGGCCGGCGCGGCGAGGAGCTCAGGGGACAACAAATCGAGGAAGCTCAACCGCCAACGCGCCAGATTGAGCTTCTCCGAGAGGAAAATCCCTCCTGGATCCACGCGTCACGAGCGCAGCTCCAGGGTGGGAAACGCTCTTGGACACGGGTCCTACGTGGTGTCCCACGCCAGCAGCCTGGCCAGGAGCAGAAGCTCCTCGCTCGCTCGCTCTTGGAACCAAGGGACACAGATCCAAGGGACATAGATCCAAGCGCATCCTGAGGCTGGATCCAAGGTCATCCCGAGATCGGATGATCAGAAGGTGATGGGAGGGCTGGAGAACCTCCCGTCTGAGGACAGGCTGAGAGAGTTCAGCCTGGAGAAGAGAAGGCTCCAAGGAGACTTTAGATGGACCTTCCAGTACCTGAAGGTGCTCCAGGAAAGCTGGGAGGAGCTCTGGATCAAGGAGCACTGGGAGAGGATGAGAGGAACAGTTTTAAGCTGAAAGAAGGGAGACTGAGATGAGATCTTGAGGAGAAACATTCTCCTGTGAGGGTGTTGAGGCCTTGGACCAGGTTGTCCAGAGCAGCGGTGGCTGCCCCATCCCTGGAGGGGTTCAAGGCCACGTTGGATGAAGCTTGGAGCCCCTGATGCAGCGGGAGGTGTCCCTGCCCATAGCAGGGGGTTGGATCTGCCTGGGCTTTGAGGTCCCTTCCAACCCAACCCACTCCACGATTCTACCTCCTAGTTTTAACGACTACCAGGAACACGCAGCCTCAGCTTCTCCTTCACCAGCTCGATCCTCGCCTCCCCGCGTCCCATCACCCAACACGCAACCTCAAAGACTCTCGCTGTCCCCTCAGCGCGTCCCTTCCGCCGTTGAGGAGCTGGACCATGGTTATGGATCCTCCTCCCATCCTGGTGGAGATGCCAGGGCTCGCCCACGTGCCTGCCAAGGTCGACCTTCACGCTTGGCGTCTTCCTTCCTGCCACCAGGCGTTGTCACGGCAGAAGGTGACACCTGGTTGATGTTCCCGGTGCTGTTTATGGAAGGTTATGGGATGTTATCACGGGATAGGAAGTTATGAAGAAGGAAAAAGTTCAAGGTTTAGCTGACACGCAGATGTGGAGCCGCCAAGGATGCTCTCCGGGAAGAGCCACTTCCCAGCACCAGGGGGTCATGGCCAAGCGAGAAGATCCCAAACGCTTCCGGCAATCTTGGTGTCTCCAAACTCATGTGACCTGAGGAGCTCGGTGTGAACATCATGCAAGGAAAAAAAAAAAATCAGGACCTCCAACTCCAGGGCCATGTTTGCAGAGGGGTTTGAGACCTTCACAGCGGGATGTCCACGGGCAAGGGTCTGCAGAGGGATCTGGATCCATGGCTGGAGGGCAGGAGGATCTGCAGAGGGATCTGGATCCATGGCTGGAGGGCAGGAGGATCTGCAGAGGGACCTGGATCCATGGCTGGAGGGCAGGAGGATCTGCAGAGGGACCTGGATCCATGGCTGGAGGGCAGGAGGATCTGCAGAGGGATCTGGATCCATGGCTGGAGGGCAGGAGGATCTGCAGAGGGATCTGGATCCATGGGTGGAGGGCAGGAGGATCTGCAGAGGGATCTGGATCCCTGGCTGGAGGGCAGGAGGATCTGCAGAGGGACCTGGATCCATGGCTGGAGGGCAGGAGGATCTGCAGAGGGATGTGGATCCATGGCTGGAGGGTAGGAGGATCTGCAGAGGGATCTGGATCCATGGCTGGAGGGCAGGAGGATCTGCAGAGGGATCTGGATCCATGGCTGGAGGGCAGGAGGATCTGCAGAGGGATGTGGATCCATGGCTGGAGGGCAGGAGGCTCTGCAGAGGGACCTGGATCCATGGCTGGAGGGCAGGAGGATCTGCAGAGGGATCTGGATCCATGGCTGGAGGGCAGGAGGATCTGCAGAGGGACCTGGATCCATGGCTGGAGGGCAGGAGGATCTGCAGAGGGATCTGGATCCATGGCTGGAGGGCAGGAGGCTCTGCAGAGGGATCTGGATCCATGGCTGGAGGGCAGGAGGATCTGCAGAGGGATCTGGATCCATGGCTGGAGGGCAGGAGGATCTGCAGAGGGATCTGGATCCATGGATGGAGGGCAGGAGGATCTGCAGAGGGATGTGGATCCATGGATGGGGGGCAGGAGGATCTGCAGAGGGATCTGGATCCATGGATGGAGGGCAGGAAGGCCGCTGGAGGCCAACCCATCTGCATCCTACACTGACCTGGAGGCTCATTCCCACGAGGTTGGGCTCAGTGCTCACCAACCAGGAAGGTTCCCATCCCACCTCACCCCAAGGAGCGATTCCAGAGACAAACATCCATCCATCAGCACATTCCATCCATCCATCCACCCACCTCCGCGTGCTGCCCATCACGCTGTGCCACCCCTCATCAGGGACCTCCCAAGGCCGCTGCTCACCTCCAGCAGCCGAGGAGCCCTCTGGCCGCCGTGGATTCTCCAAGTAAATAACCACAGGATCGTGGAATCATTGAGGTTGGAGAAGATCTCCAAGCTCGTCCAGTCCAACCATCGGCCCAACCCACCGTGCTGACCAAGCCGTGGCCCAAAGAGCCAAATCTACACGGTTTTTGAATCCTTCCAGGGATGGAGACGCCACCACCGCCCTGGGCAGCCCCAGGTCCCTCAAATGTTCCTCACAACCCTTTTTCTCCAGCTCCTTCTCCATCTCTGTTCCCTTCTCTGGACGCTCTAAAGCCCCTCAAAGTTCTTCTTGGAGTGAGGGGCCCAAAACCGAGCCCAGGATTTGACGCGGAGTCCAGGAGAACAACAATAACGATTAGAAGGACAAATGGAGGACCTCGAAGGTGGTTGTGGACCAGAACCTGTGAGGTGTTGGGGTCAGGCTCGCTGGGGCAAGGAATTGCGGTTGGAAAAACCCAGGAGTCTCAGAGAGCCACATGGATTTAGAGGGACGCAGAGTTGGTTGCTCTTCCATCACCTTGTTTCCTTGAGAAGCTCCACTTGGACCTCCCCAGGTGGAAAGAGCTGCTCAAAGAATCATAGAACGGTTTGGGTTGGAAGGGACCTCAAAGCCCATCCTGTTCCAAGCCCCGGATGTGGGCAGGGACACCTCCCACAGGATCCAAGCCCCATCCCACACGGCCTTCAACACCTCCAGGGATGATGGGGCAGCCACAACCTCTCTGGGGAACCTGAGCCAGAGCTTCTCGCCCTCGCTGTGCTCCTGGATGTTCTTGTGATGACACCTGGACACAAATCCCAGAGCCGAAAGGGTCACGGAATCACAGAACGGTTTGAGTTGGAAGCGACCTTGAAGATCACCCAGCTCCAAGCCCTGGGATCGGCGGCCAAGCTGCTGGAGGTAGGATCAGCTCAATGGGAATCTGGGATCAGCGTGAGAGATCTCATCCCAGGAGCTGGAGAGGACAATTTCCAGCTTCCCCACCACCTGGGAAAGCCACGAGGAGCCGACTCGGAGCGTGGGTCCTGCTGACACGGAAGGTCTCTCCTCGGCCAAGCCAAGGTGTTCCTGCACCGGGCGCCAAGGGAAGAGCCGCTTTTATCTTTAGAAACGTTCAACCAGAAGAGGAAGTCGTTAAGTCCAAAAAGTCCATCTGTTTCCGAGATTTCGGCACGGGAAAGCGAGGCCGGAGCGCCGGAGCGGGACGAGCAGGGGAGATGGAGATAAGCGTCCCACAGCTGCCTCACCACAGCCCCTTCTGGGAAGCTCCCGCCCTGGTGGAACTGGGACGCCCTTGGCAAACATTTCAGGTTCGACCGGCTCAGCAGGTCCCCAACCCAGCAGGAGGTCACACGAGCAGAGAGGTGGAAAAGACCTCGGAGAACATGGGGCCCAACCCTAGCTGGCCACCACGGAACCATCCCCAAGCACCTCATCTCCCCAGCTTTTGAATCCCTCCAGGGATGGAGACTCCACCATCGCCTTGGGCGGCCTCTGCCAGGGCTTGAGGACCCTTTTGGTGAAGAAGTTCCACCTGATGTCCAACCTGAACCTGCCCTGGTGCAACTCGGGGCCATTTCCTCCCATCCTATTGCTGGTCACCTGGGAGAAGAGACCAACCTCCACCTCTCCACAACCTTCTTTCAGGCAGTTGAAGAGCGATGAGGTCTCTCCTCAGCCTCTTCTTCTCCAGGCTAAACAACCCCAGGGCCCTCAGATGCTTCTCAGAACCTTGTTCTCCAGCGCTGTTCCCTTCTCCAGACACACTCCAGGATCTCAAGGTCCTTCTTGGAGTGAGGGACCCAGAACTGAACTCAGGATTCGAGGTGTGGCCTCATCAGAAGGACAATCCCTGCCCTGGCCCTGCTGGCCACGCCGGGGCTGCTCCAAGCCAAGATGCCCTTGGCCTTCTTGGCCCCCTGGGCCCCTGCTGGATCATGTTCAACCAACCCCCCCAGGTCCTTCTCCTCCAGGCACTTTCCAGCCAGGCTTCTCCTAGGCTGGAGCTGCCCAGGGTTGTTGTGCCCCAAGGGCAGGACCTGGAACTCGGCCTGGTTGAACCTCATCCTAGGTCACCACTGCCTACTCTACCCCACTAGACCTTGAAGCATCTTCAGAGGAGACCTCCACGGACGCAACCCCGAGCCCCACCACCCTGCGATCTGCTCTGAGGCCCAGGCAGAACCAAAAGCCTAATTGGGGTGAGAACAAAGCTCAGTTTTTGGATGGAGAAGGCAGCTCCCCACCCTGCACAGCAAGACCTCGCAGAAAGGAAGCGACATGAACAGCCAGGAGAACCTGCAGCACCTTCCTGACCCCCCTGGGGCCACCCCGCCCGACCCTCGGTGTCACTGAGCTGCTCGGTGCTGTTATTGTAGAATCATAGAATGGGTTGGGTTGGAAGGGACCTTCAAGATCATCCAGTTCCAACCCCCCTGCCAGGGGCAGGGACACCTCCCACGGGATCAGGGGGATCAAAGCCCCATCCAACCTGGCCTTGAACCCCTCCAGGGATGGGGCAGCCACAGCTTCTCTGGGAAACCTGTTCCAGGGCCTCCTCATCCTCATCATGAAGAAATTCCTCCTCCTGTCCAGTCTAACTCTGCCCCTCTCCAGTTTATCCCCATTGCCCCTCGTCCCATCCCCACAAGCCTTTGGGAACAGCCCCTCCCCAGCTTTCCTGGAGCCCCTTCAGGTGCTGGAAGGTCTCTCTAAGGTCTCCTCGCAGCCTTCTCCTCTCCAGGTTGAACAACCCCAACTCTCCCAGCCTGGCCTCGCACGGGAGGTTCTCCAGCCCTCCCATCATCCTCGGAGCCTCCTCTGGCCCCGTTCCAGCAGCTCCATCTCCTTCTCCTGCTGAGGATTCCAGCCCTGGCCCCAACCCTCCAGCTGAGGTCTCCCCGAGAGGAGCAGAGGGGACAATCCCCTCCCTCCCTGCTGCCCACGTTCTCTGGGTGCAGCCCGGGACACGGGGGGTTTCTGGGCTCCGAGCGCACCTTGGGGCTCATGTGGAGCTTCTCCTCAATCATCCCCTCAAGTCCTTCTCCTCAAGCTGCTCCTCTCACACCGTCCCCAGCCTGCACTGAAATCGGGGTTCGCCCCGACGCAGGGGTAGGTGCAGCACAAGCTCAGCTGGTGTCACCGTGCTGAGCGCTACAAACCCACCGGCTCCGGATGCCGGGACGCAGCAATTTTTCCACGTTTTCCCATCCCTTCCTCCCACAAAACGGGGACCCAGAGGCACCACGGTGACTCCCGGGCGGCCCGGAGCCACCGGCACAGCCCACGTGGGCGCGTGGTGGGCACAGGGGTGGTTGCTAAAAGCGTTTTTGGGGAGGAATCGGCTCTATTTTTTATCGGATGCCAATTCCAGCTGCTTCCCAGGGGAGTTTGCAGCCACCACCACCCCCTGCCAATAATTACAGAGCCGACAGCCACTTACCCACGGCCTAAAAACAGCACGTGCTGCGCCAACGACTCCTCCAGCCATGGCTCCAGGACCTGAGGACGCGGAGGAGCCGTGGGGATGTCCTGCACCTCGCAACCGCTGCTATTTTCATTCCGAAGCTTTGGGATCTTCAAACCCTGCTGTGTTTCATCGCTCAAAACGGCTCGTTCGCCTCCAAACCGCAGAGCCTGGAAGGCGGCACAGCAAAGGGAGGTCCCGCGGGCGGATGAGCCGACTTAGGCATGGAATGGGGTGAGTTGGAAGGGACCTCAAAGTCCATCAAGGTTCCAACCTCCTGCCCTGGGCAAGGACACCTCCCACTGGATCAGGGGCTCCA
This sequence comes from Clamator glandarius, assembly GCA_033459285.1. Classification (NCBI taxonomy): domain Eukaryota; kingdom Metazoa; phylum Chordata; class Aves; order Cuculiformes; family Cuculidae; genus Clamator; species Clamator glandarius. The sequence continues at coordinate 1,308,017 of JAUNZM010000577.1, forward strand.
AGCCTCATCCAACCTGGCCTTGAACCCCTCCAGGGATGGGGCAGCCTCAGCTTCCATGGGCAACCTGGGCCAGGGCCTCCTCATCCTCACAGGAGAACATCTCTTCCTAAGATCTCATCTTGATCTCCCCTCTTCCAGCTCAAAACCCTTCGCCCTCGTCCTGTCCCTGCACTCTGGAGCCCCTTCAGGCACTGGAAGCTGCTCTAAGGTCTCCTCGCAGCCTTCTCTTCTCCAGGCTGAACAACCCCAACTCTTCCAGCCTGTCCCTCTCGTCCTGTCCCTTGGGAGAAGAGCCCAGCTCCCTCCTCTCCACAACCTCCTCTCAGGGAGTTGCAGAGAGCAATGAGCTCTCCCCTCAGCCTCCTCTTCTCCAGGCTAAACACCCCCAGGGCCCTCAGGCTTCTTCTCCAGCCCCTTCCCCAGCTTCGTTGCTCTTCTCTGCACTCGCTCCAGAGCCTCAACATCCTTCTGGTGGGGAGGAACCAGCACTGACCCCAGGATTCGAGGAGCGGCCTCCCCAGGGCCGAGGCCAGAGGGAGAAGAACCTCCCTGGCCCTGCTGGCCACGCCGGGGCTGCTCCAAGCCAAGATGCCCTTGGCCTTCTTGGCCCCCTGGGCCCCTGCTGGCTCCTGTTCAACCAACCCCCCCAGGTCCTTCTCCTCCAGGCACTTTCCAGGCTTCTCCTAGGCTGGAGCTGCCCAGGGTTGCTGTGCCCCAAGGGCAGGACCCGCCGTTTGGCCTCGTTAACCCTCATCCCGTTGGTCTCAGCCCATGGATCCAGCCTGTTCCGATCCCTTTGGAGCCTCCCGACCCTCCAGCAGATCCAGCTCCCACCCAGCTCAGTGTCATCTCCAAATTTGCTCTGGGTGCCCTCGATGCCTTCATCCAGGTCACTGATGAAGACACTGAGCAGGACCCAGCGCTGAGCCCTGGGGACACCACGTGGAACGGGAGCTGCGAGCAGGAGCTCACCCACCACAAGGCAGCCTCGAGGAGAGACCAAGGATCACCACGATTCCCTAAACCGGAATGTATTTCACATTGATCCACCACTCCCAGCCTGGCAATGATGATTCTGTTCCATTTCTCCCACCCTTTCCTCTTCTTCCCAGCCCAAGAATGTCTTGGAGACACCAGGATGCTGCGCAACTGGAGAGCCACAACGGAGAAGGACACCACCCTTGGTGTCCACAGGGCTGGGAAGCTTCAGATTCCCTCAGCTCTGCTGCTCCAGCACGGATCCAGTGGCACAACCGCTTCCCCAGCTCTGAATCGCAGCCCTTCCTGGCAATGGAAACTCTTCCCAAGAGGTTTTCTGCTGGCGTGGGCTGAGAACGGAACAGGCTGGATTCCCCGAGGTGCTCAAGTTGTCATCCCCATCTCCAGGCTTCCCACCTCAAGAAGTCACCACGAAGGAGGGAGCCAGATGCTGAAGGAGAAGTGAAGCAGCACGGTTCCTGCAGGAACCTCTTGGTATGAGCCAGGTTGACCCAACTCAGAGGAGGAGGAGGAACGGGGCTGAGGTGAAGGAGAAGTGAAAACACCGCTGATGTCAACCCGCTCGGGGATGGAGAACCAACATTCCCCCTTCCAGCCTTCCGCTTCCGCAGTTCCGCAGCCGGCTCGGCACGTTCTCCCTAGCTCAGCAGCAACTAGTTTAGAGCAACAAGAAGGTCGCACACACGGATCTGGACAAACCAGGGCTCGGTGCCACTGGAAAAGGAATCCTGCTCCCACCCAGGCCCACGATCACTGTTCCTGACCGCGCTCAGACCGTGGATGCTCCCCACCTCTAATCACAGAATCACCAGGTTGGAAAGGATCCACCGGATCATGGAGTCCAACCCTTCCCATCAATCTCTAACCCATGTCCCTCAGCACCTCGTCCTCCCGGCCCTTAAACCCCTCCAGGGAAGGGGACTCAACCCCCTCCCTGGGCAGCCTCTGCCAGGGACCAATCACCCTTCCCGGGAAATATTTCCTCCTGCTGTCCATCCTGAGCCTCCCCTGGTGGAGCTTGAGGCCATTCCCTCTCGTCCTGTCCCCTGTCCCTTGGGAGAAGAGCCCAGCTCCCTCCTCTCCACAACCTCCTCTCAGGGAGTTGCAGAGAGCAATGAGCTCTCCCCTCAGCCTCCTCTTCTCCAGGATAAACACCCCCAGGGCCCTCAGGCTTCTTCTCCAGCCCCTTCCCCAGCTTCGTTGCTCTTCTCGGCACTCGCTCCAGAGCCTCAACATCCTTCTGGTGGGGAGGAACCAGCACTGACCCCAGGATTCGAGGAGCGGCCTCCCCAGGGCCGAGGCCAGAGGGAGAAGAACCTCCCTGGCCCTGCTGGCCACGCCGGGGCTGCTCCAAGCCAAGATGCCCTTGGCCTTCTTGGCCCCCTGGGCCCCTGCTGGCTCCTGTCCAACCAACCCCCCCAGGTCCTTCTCCTCCAGGCACTTTCCAGGCTTCTCCTAGGCTGGAGCTGCCCAGGGTTGTTGTGCCCCAAGGGCAGGACCCGCCGTTTGGCCTCGTTAACCCTCAATCCCTTTGGAATTAGCAGAGAAGCCCAGAGATGGCGACCGTCGGCCAGCACGGACCCTGCCAAGGAGATTACCGGCATTAACGGAGCTCCCGTAATCCTTCTCCCACACCACCACCATGTTGGGTCCCCCCCAGTCCCACCTGGTGCTGCACAAACCATCCTGTCCCCCCAGCAGCCAAGAGATTAGCCAGAAAGCTTATAAGAGGACGCGGAGCCACCTGAGGTCACCGGAGCCGAGCGGGAAGGACGGCGGCACCGCTTCCCTTTCCCTGGAGAAGATCCAGCCCGGTCCCGTTGCTGGGACGGAGGCACCAGGGCCACTCAGCTGCACGAGAACCAAAGATCAACATTTCTGGGCTGCTTCCCGGCATGAGAAGGGAGCAAAGATCTCCACTTCAGCCCGGCACATCCCAGCAGTGCCGGGATGGGGATGGCTCCCGGCTAGGGAAAAATGGGATGATGCTTTGATGAAGTGATTGAGAGCAGCCCAGAGGAGAAGGGCTGGAGAAATGGGGATGGGAGAACCTCAGAAGGTTCAACAAGGCCAAGGGCAAGGACCCACCCCTGGGTCGGGGCGAATCCCGGGATCAGTCCAGGCTGGGGATGGTGTGATGGGAGCCGCCCTGGGGAGAAGGACTTGGGGTTCTCGGGGAGAAGCTCCCCAGGAGCCACAAGGTGCGCTCGGAGCCCAGAAACCCCCCGTGTCCCGGGCTGCATCCAGAGAACGTGGGCAGCAGGGAGGGAGGGGATTGTCCCCTCTGCTCCTCTCTGGGAGACCTCAGCTAGAGGGTTGGGGCCAGGGCTGGAATCCTCAGCAGGAGAAGGCGATGGAGCTGCTGGAACGGGGCCAGAGGAGGCTCCGAGGATGATGGGAGGGCTGGAGAACCTCCCGTGCGAGGCCAGGCTGGGAGAGTTAGGATTGTTCAGCCTGGAGAGGAAAAGGCTCCGAGGAGACCTTAGAGAGACCTTCCAGCACCTGAAGGGGCTCCAGGAAAGCTGGGGAGGGGCTGTTCCCAAAGGCTTGTGGGGATGGGACGAGGGGCAATGGGGATAAACTGGAGAGGGGCAGAGTTAGACTGGACAGGAGGAGGAATTTCTTCACCCTGAGGGTGGGGAGGCCCTGGAACAGGTTTCCTAGGGAAGTTGTGGCTGCTCCATCCTTGGAGGTGCTGAAGACCAGACTGGATGGGGCTTGCAGCCCCTGATCCAGTGGGAGGTGTCCCTGCCCCTGGCAGGGGGGTTGGAACTGGATGATCTTTAAGGTCCCTTCCAACCCAACCCATTCTATGATTCCATGAAACCCAGAGTCCCAGTCACCCCAGTCAGAAGAGCCAACGGAGAAGCTTCTTGGTGATCCAAGGCGCATCCATCACCTCCATATGTCGGGAGATGATGAGGGCAAGGAATTCCACCTAATTCTTTTCAGAGCGAAAGAGAACTGTCCTCCTCCACCCAAAATCAAGAGACCAGAGGCCCAGAGCTGGTTGCAGAGCGTGTACGTCATTCCTGGTCCATCTGCCTACAAAACTCCCTGAACATGGATCCTGGAGACCAAAGGCCGAGGCCAGAAGAGTTTTTGTGTGGTTTGAGGAGCTCCTTCGTCTCCAGAAACCTAAAATTCCCCCATCTCCACAAGTCTATAACTCCCCATCTCCTGCAAGACCACAAATGAAACCGTAAGATAAGTCAGAACAGACTTTGAGGGCAAGGGAAGAGCAGAAAAGCCAACGGGAATAAGAAAGGTCTTAAGAGATTAAGAGCCACCCGCTGAGCGGCTGAAATCCCAGAGGAAGCTTGGAGGAGGGACAACACATTGTCAAGAAGGGACGACAAGGCAGCTCAATGCCGACACGGATCACGCGGAAGCTCGAGAGCTTCACAAACGCATCCCAACTGCCCTTGGCGTGGAGGCATCTCCCAGTGAGGCCAGGAGGTGGGTTCTCCTAAAGAAATCCCCACAATTCGAAACGACCCAGGAGCTCCGACCACCTGCTCTGGCCGGCAGGGATCTCTGCGGTGGTGGGAGATGAGGACATGGACCTCTCGGCCAGACACACCATCCAAGAGCTCAGGGAACCACAAACGTCCTGGCTTCAGGAGCATGTAAGGATGGTCACAGACCCCAAGGGCTGCGGGTTCCACCTAGGATGGAGCTCAACCCTTCAGAACAAAGAAATAAACCCCCCTGGGGTGCGGATGAACTCCCCATCCCATAAGAGGTACGAGAGAAATCAGAGAATTGTGGAATCATTGAGGCTGGAAAAGATCTCGAAGCTCATCCAGTCCAACCACCAGCCCAACGGCCCCAGTGTCCTCCAGGCCCTTCTCCAGCTCCGTTCCCTTCTCCAGACCAGGAATCTCCTCTGCTGGACCAGGAATCTTCTCTGGTGGAATGGGAGTCTCCTGCTGGACCAGGAATCTCCTCTGCTGGACCAGGAATCTCCTCTGCTGGACCAGGAATCTTCTCTGGTGGAACGGGAATCTCCTCTGGTGGAACGGGAATCTCCTCTGGTGGAACGGGAATCTCCTGCTGGAACAGGAATCTCCTCTGCTGGACCAGGAATCTTCTCTGGTGGAACGGGAATCTCCTCTGGTGGAACGGGAGTCTCCTGCTGGACCAGGAATCTCCTCTGCTGGACCAGGAATCTCCTCTGCTGGACCAGGAATCTCCTGCTGGAACAGGAATCTCCTCTGCTGGACCGGGAATCTTCTCTGGTGGAACGGGAATCTCCTCTGGTGGAACGGGAATCTCCTCTGCTAGACTGGGAATCTCCTGCTGGACTAGGAATCTCCTCTGGTAGAATGGGAATCTCCTGCTGGACTGGGAATCTCCTACTGGACTGGGAATCTCCTCTGGTGGAACAGGAATCTCTGCTGGACTGGGAATCTCCTGCTAGTCCGGGAATCTCCTCTGGCGGACCAGGAATCTCCTCTGCTGGACTAGGAATCTCTTCTGATGGAACAGGAATCTCCTGCTAGACTGGGAATCTCCTGCTAGACTGGGAATCTCCTCTGGTGGACCGGGAATCTCCTCTGATGGAACGGGAATCTCCTCTGCCGGACTGGGAACCCTCTTCTTTGGAGACATCCAACCCCACCTGGATGTGCTCCCGTGCCCCCTGCTGAAGGTGACCCGGCTTTCTCAGGTGGGTTGGACTGGATGAGCTCCAGAGGCCCCTTCCAAGCCCTTTTTCCTGGGATTCTGCGTGTCCACGACGAATGGGGTGGGAGGAAGGAAGAGCAGGTAGAGCTGGTGGCTCCTCACGGTGGCCCCGGTGCCCCCCGCGCTGCTCTTTCACATCCCACCGGCCGCGGGTGCAGCCGACGAGGTGGGTGCAGAGGTTGTGTCTAAATAAGGAGCTTCAGACTGTTCCGCGTCGCTCAGAAAACCTCCAGCTTCCCCTTCGGGTTCCTCGAACCCACAAAAAAATTGGTTTTACAAAGAGACGATAGCAAACAAGACCAGGAACGCGACTTGAGGAGGGTGTGAGGAGCTCCGGCCACTTCCCCGAAGGCTTCTCCACTCCCTGATGCTTCTCCAGGAGCCTCAGGATAGACGAGGTCCATAAATCCCCAACCCCACAGCCCCAGCATTTGATTTATAGGGAAGGAGCCACTCTGGTGAGGTGCTGGAGCTGCCGTGGTGGGTTTCCATCACCCAGTAGAGGGGGAAACAAAGGAGGAATGAAGTCCGGTCCCCTCCTTTAGATGTATTTTTGAAGTACCACCATGCAGCTCATGGATCACCTCTTCTCAGGACAGAACCTGACTTCCTCCTGATTGGAAAGCATCTCACTGGCTCAAGAAAGCTCCATCCTGGAGCAGAAGCCGCTGGAGGACATGAAGCCACCACGATATGAAACCCTCAGACAGAACGAGACCTGCCGGGATCCCACGGAGAGGGAGAAACTACGGATGGGGAGGAGCTCCAGGAATGAGAAGCCCCTCCTGAAGTAAGGAGCAAGCCAACTCCCGGCAGCTCCATCACACAACCTTTCTCCTCCACCCTGGTTGGAGAAAGCCAGCTGCAGGCTTCCATAAAGACAACACCTCACGGGGAGTTGGGGAACGGTTCTGGTTGGAAAAGGCCTTTCAGATCATCCAGTCCAACCAGGAATCCAGCGCTGCCAACCCCACCGCTGAACCACATCCCCAAACCCCACATCTACATGGGTTGGGGTCTCCACTACTGCCCTGGGAGCCTCTGCCACACCCCAACAACCTTTTCCAGGAAGGAATTCTTCCCGATGGTCAATCTAAAGCGAACCTGGACAAGGGGAGCCATGAAGCACGACCTGTCCCAGCTCTGGATCCATCAAACCCAAAAAGAAGAGCTCGGTTGCTCTGCGGGGCCCGGCAAAACACAACAAATCACAGAATCACTAGGTGGGAAAGGAGCCACTGGATCATCGAGTGCAACCATCAGTCAAGCACCAAACAATGAAAAGAAAGAGGAGGAGGTTAAAAGCATTAGGATGGTAACCATGGGGTGAACCAAGGAAAGGAACCTCCAAAAAAGCCCTGGGGCCAGGGCTGGAATCCTCAGCAGGAGAAGGAGATGGAGCTGTTGGAACGGAGCCAGAGGAGGCTCCGAGGATGATGGGAGGGCTGGAGAACCTCCCGTCCGAGGACAGGCTGGGAGAGTTGGGGTTGTTCAGCCTGGAGAGGAGAAGGCTCCGAGGAGACCTTAGAGCAGCTTCCAGCACCTGCAGGGGCTCCAGGAAAGCTGGGGAGGGACTCTGGATCAGGGAGGGCAGGGACAGGATGAGGGCAAAGGTTTTCAGCTGAAAGAGGAGGGATCTTGGGAAGAAATTCTTCCTGATGAGAGTGGGGAGGCCCTGGAACAGGTTTCCCAGAGAAGCTGTGGCTGCTCCATCCCTGGAGGGGTTCAAGGCCAGGTTGGATGGGGCTTGGAGCCCCTGATCCAGTGGGAGGTGTCCCTGCCCATGGCTGGGATGGGACTGGATGGGCTTGGAGGTCCCTTCCAACCCAAACCATCCCATGATCCTATAAATTGTATGTCCATCTGTGCCCTGCGCAACTCATGACGCAGCCAGCTCTGCTCGCCCTGCCTCCCAAAGGACATGAAGGAAACAATTGTCCGCTGTCCGGGCCGCGCTCGCCGCTGAACAGAGGCGCTGTGTTCCCAGGAGAGCGCAGGACACGTCCCCGATCGCCACTCGGACCCGGCAGCAGCTGTGCCGGCCAATTCCCTGCTCCTACAACCCAACAGAGGGACACCCAGCACGGTGAGGGCCACACAGGGTTAAACCTCCTCCTGCTCACCAGAGACTCATAGAAGCACAGAATCACCAGGTTGGAAGAGACCCACGGGATCATGGAGTCCAACCATTCCCATCAATCACTAACCCGTGTCCCTCAGCACCTCGTCCACCCGGCCCTCAAACCCCTCCAGGGAAGGGCACTCAACCCCCTCCCTGGGCATGAGGAGCCTTTGGGTGAAGAAGTTCCTCCTGCTGTCCATCCTGAGCCTCCCCTGGAGGAGCTTGAGGCCATTCCCTCTCGTCCTGTCCCCTGTCCCTGGGGAGAAGAGCCCAGCTCCCTCCTCTCCACAACCTCCTCTCAGGGAGTTGCAGAGAGCAACAAGCTCTCCCCTCAGCCTCCTCTTCTCCAGGCTAAACACCCCCAGGGCCCTCAGGCTTCTTCTCCAGCCCCTTCCCCAGCTTCGTTGCTCTTCTCTGCACTCGCTCCAGAGCCTCAACATCCTTCTGCTGGGGAGGAACCAGCACTGACCCCAGGATTCGAGGAGCGGCCTCCCCAGGGCCGAGGCCAGAGGGAGAAGAACCTCCCTGGCCCTGCTGGCCACGCCGGGGCTGCTCCAAGCCAAGATGCCCTTGGCCTTCTTGGCCACCTGATTGGGATTGGAATGGCTTGGGTTGGAAGGGACCTCAAAGCCCAGCCAGTTCCAGTCCCTTGTCATCAGCAGGGACACCTCCCACTGGATCAGGGGGATCAAAGCCTCATCCAACTTGGCCTTGAACCCCTCCAGGGATGGGGCAGCCACAGCTTCCCTGGGAAACCTGTTCCAGGGTCTCAACACCCTAATCATGAAGAAATTCCTCCTGATGTCTAGTCTAACTCTGCCCCTCTCCAGTTTATCCCCATTGCCCCTCGTCCCATCCCCACAAGCCTTTGGGAACAGCCCCTCCTCAGCTTTCCTGGAGCCCCTGCAGGTGCTGGAAGGTCTCTCTAAGGTCTCCTCGCAGCCTTCTCCTCTCCAGGCTGAACAACCCCAACTCTCCCAGCCTGTCCTCGCACAGGAGGTTCTCCAGCCCTCCCATCATCCTCGGAGCCTCCTCTGGCCCCGTTCCAGCAGCTCCATCTCCTTCTCCTGCTGAGGATTCCAGCCCTGGCCCCAACCCTCCAGCTGAGGTCTCCCCGAGAGGAGCAGAAGGGACAATCCCCTCCCTCCCTGCTGCCCACGTTCTCTGGATGCAGCCCGGGACACGGGGGGTTTCTGGGCTCCGAGTGCACCTTGGGGCTCCTGGGGAGCTTCTCCTCCCCGAGCCCCAAGTCCTTCTCCCCAGAGCTGCTCCCAATCCCTTCTCCACCCAGCCTGGAGCTGTGCTGGTGCACCAGAAGCTCTTCAGGTCCAAGGTAGGACATTTCTCCTCCTCTCAGCTTTGACACCCGAGGGTTTCATCTTCACAGAGGATGCGGCTGCGGGTTCTTTGGGCATCGGGGCGTTTCCGAGCTGCAGCTTTCGGGGAGGAAGATGCCGCGCAGAGAGGAGGCGAGACGCCTGCCGAGCTTTCTGCTCCACTTCCTCCAACCGCCCCCAACGCAAAAATAGGTCAAGCGAGGAGAGACACAGAAAGACTCGGTTTCTCTTCCCCGCCGCGCCGCCTCCATCGAAAAGCCTTCAAAAACACAAAAAATAAGGTGCAAGAGCATCCAAATCTCGGTTACAAGGCGGCGGCTGCTGCCAAAGGCGCCGGCTGCTCCCTGCAAAGCGACACGTGGCACGGCTCGAGCACGGCACAAACCAAAGCCCATCCGGATCCGTGCCTGAAAGGCCTTTGCTCCAGGACACGGAGAGTCCTCAAGCTGCTCCTCCGCACGCCCCACAAGACCTAAGCCTCCCCCAAATGACCAAGCCCTCCCCATCTCACCAAACCCTCATCACCAAACCCTCCCCAAGTACCAAACCCTCATCATCAAAACTTCCCCACCTCACCAAACCCTCCCCAAGTCACCAAACACTCCCCACGTCACCAAACCCTCATCATCAAACCTTCACCACCTCACCAAACCCTCCCCAAGTCACCAAACACTCCCCACGTCACCAAACCCTCATCATCAAACCTTCACCACCTCACCAAACCCTCCCCAAGTCACCAAACCCTCCCCACGTCACCAAACCCTCATCATCAAACCTTCCCCACCTCACCAAAACCCTCCCCACGTCACCAAACCCTCATCATCAAACCTTCACCACCTCACCAAAACCCTCCCCACGTCACCAAACCCTCATCATCAAACCTTCACCACCTCACCAAACCTTCACCACCTCACGAAACCCTCCCCAAGTCACCAAACCCTCCCCAACTTACCAAACCCTCATCACCAAACACTCCCACCTCGCTTTTTGCCGCTGCAAAGCAGGAAGGGACAGAAAATGCTTTGGATTTGGGGTGACACATTCCGAACAGCAAGATGATCCCTGCTCCAAGGGATTTAATGGTTGGACTCAACCTAAGAGGTCTTCTCCAACCTAGCAATTCTATGATCTGGTTTGCCATAGAATCATAGAATGGGTTGGGTCAGAAGGGACCTTCAAGATTATCCAGTTCCAACCCTCCTGCCATGGGCAGGGACACCTCCCGCAGGATCAGGGGCTCCAAGCCCCATCCAACCTGGCCTGGAATCCCTCCAGGGATGGGGCAGCCACCACTGCTCTGGGAAACCTGTTCCAGGATCTCACCAGCCTCATGGTGAAGAAATTCCTCCTCCTGTCCAGTCTAACTCTGCCCCTCTCCAGTTTCTCCCCATTGCTCCTCGTCCCGTCCCCACAAGCCTTTGGGAACAGCCCCTCCCCAGCTTTCCTGGAGCCCCTTCAGGTACTGGAAGGTCTCTCTAAGATCTCCTCGGAGCCTTCTCCTCTCCAGGCTGAACAACCCCAACTCTCTCAGCCTGGCCTCGCACGGGAGGTTCTCCAGCCCTCTCATCATCCTTGGAGCCTCCTCTGGCCCCGTTCCAGCAGCTCCATCTCCTTCTCCTGCTGAGGATTCCAGCCCTGGCCCCAACCCTCCAGCTGAGGTCTCCCCGAGAGGAGCAGAGGGGACAATCCCCTCCCTCCCTGCTGCCCACGTTCTCTGGATGCAGCCCAGGGGGTTTCTGGGCTGCAAACACATGTTGGGGCTCACTTGGAGCTTCTCCTCCCCCAGCCCCAAGTCCTTCTCCCCAGGGCGGCTCCCATCGCATCATCCCCCAACCTGTACTGAAACCAGCGATTGCCCCGACCCAGGGGTAGGACCCTGGCCTTGTTGAATCTCCTGAGGTTCTCCCGTCCCACTTCTCCAGCCTGTCCAGGTCCCTCTGGATCCATCCCATCCTACCGCTGTAACAACTGCACCACGAGCATTTTGGGCACAAAGGCATCACAGCCGCACAAGAGGACCAGGACGGCAGCCTGGAAGCCACAAGAAGTGGAGGAAAAGCTCCTCCAGCTCATCAGCACCGGATCCACCCGGGATAACGAGATTCATGGTGAACATCTCCTCCAGCCCTGGCAGTGCTCCAGGAGCTCCCATGGGGTACAGAGTGGAGGAAGCCCAGGGCACGTTTCTCAGCCAAGCTGTTTCTAGCATCCAAAAAAAATCCTTGCGCATCCTTAACATCCAACAAAATCCTTGTGTTTTTAGCACCCAAAAAGCTGTAGCTGCTCTTCAAGCCCAGCACAAGGAAAGGAAGGTGGCGAGATGCTGGCCCAGGTTACACAGAGAAGTCACGGATGGCCCATCCCTGGAGGTGTTCAAAGCCAGGTTGGACACGGAGGGGCTGGAGCGCGTCTGGAGAAGGGAACAGAGCTGGGGAAGGGGCTGGAGAACAAAGATTATGAGAAGCAGCTGAGGAATGCGGGGTTGTTCAGCCTGGAGAAGAGGAGGGTGAGGAGAGACCTTATTGCTCTGTGCAGGGATAGATGGAAAAGAGGTTGAGACGAGGTGAGTGCTGGGATCTTCATAGAATCACAGAATCACCAGGTTGGAAGGGACCCACCGGATCATGGAGCCCAACCATTCCCATCAATCTCTAACCCGTGTCCCTCAGCACCTCGTCCACCCAGCCCTTAAACCCCTCCAGGGAAGGGGACTCAACCCCCTCCCTGGGCAGCCTCTGACAGGGACCAATCACCCTTCCCGGGAAATATTTCATCCTGCTGTCCATCCTGAGCCTCCTCTGGAGGAGCTGGAGGCCATTCCCTCTCGTCCTGTCCCCTGTCCCTTGGGAGAAGAGCCCAGCTCCCTCCTCTCCACAACCTCCTCTCAGGGAGTTGCAGAGAGCAATGAGCTCTCCCCTCAGCCTCCTCTTCTCCAGGATAAACACCCCCAGGGCCCTCAGGCTTCTTCTCCAGCCCCTTCCCCAGCTTCGTTGCTCTTCTCTGCACTCGCTCCAGAGCCTCAACATCCTTCTGGTGGGGAGGAACCAGCACTGACCCCAGGATTCGAGGAGCGGCCTCCCCAGGGCCGAGGCCAGAGGGAGAAGAACCTCCCTGGCCCTGCTGGCCACGCCGGGGCTGCTCCAAGCCAAGATGCCCTTGGCCTTCTTGGCCCCCTGGGCCCCTGCTGGCTCCTGTTCAACCAACCCCCCCAGGTCCTTCTCCTCCAGGCACTTTCCAGGCTTCTCCTAGGCTGGAGCTGCCCAGGGTTGTTGTGCCCCAAAGGCAGGACCCGCCGTTTGGCCTCGTTAACCCTCATCCCGTTAGTCTCAGCCCACGGATCCAGCCTGTTCCGATCCCTTTGGAGCCTCCCGACCCTCCAGCAGATCCACATCTCCTCACAGGGGTCTCGGGGCAGAGCTGAGCTCTCTCCCTGCCCACCTGGAGGGTTCCATCCTGCTCTGGTGCAGCCCAATCCCAGCAGCGCTGGGTCCCGGTTTGTTTCCAGCTGCCAGGGAGGAGCCCGTGTGGCACGGAGCAGCCTGTGCCCGGGTTACGGCTCTGCCAGGACCAACCCAACCTGTACGACAATTAGTCACCGTGTGCCCTTCCTCCAAACGATCTCGGAGCTCCTGTAAGGAGGGGGAGCAGGGAAACAGGGCAGTGGGCAGGGAAGCAGCGTTGCCGCGTTGATCCCCGAAACTCAAATCACTGCGTGTAATCTCAGTACCCGGAGGGCTCGGCACACGCTGAAACGTGGCTGTGTCAGAGTCATGGAGGGGTTTGGGTTGGAAGGGATCTCAAAGCCCAGCTAGTTCCAACCCCACCATGGGCAGGGACACCTCCCACTGGATCAGGGGCTCCAAGCTCCATCCAACCTGGCCTTGAGCCCCTCCAGGGATGGAGCAGCCCCCACTGCTCTGGGCAACCTGTTCCAGGGCCTACTCATTCTCAGCGTGAAGAATTTCTTCCTAATGTCCAATCTCAATCTTCCCCTTTCCAATTTAAAGCCGTTCCCCCTCATCCCATCACTCCAGGCCCTTGAAAAAGTCCCTCCCCAGCTTTCCTGGAGCCCCTGCAGGTGCTGGAAGGTCTCTCTAAGGTCTCCTCGGAGCCTTCTCCTCTCCAGGCTGAACAACCCCAACTCTCCCAGCCTGGCCTCGCACGGGAGGTTCTCCAGCCCTCCCATCATCCTCGGAGCCTCCTCTGGCCCCGTTCCAGCAGCTCCATCTCCTTCTCCTGCTGAGGATTCCAGCCCTGGCCCCAACCCTCCAGCTGAGGTCTCCCCGAGAGGAGCAGAAGGGACAATCCCCTCCCTCCCTGCTGCCCACGTTCTCTGGGTGCAGCCCAGGACACGGGGGGTTTCTGGGCTGCGAGCGCATCTTGGGGCTCATGTGGAGCTTCTCCTTCCCCAACACCCCAAGTCCTTCTCCTCAGGGCGGCTCCAATCACGTCGACCCCACCCTGGACTGAAACCACAGATCACGTCACGCAGCTCAGGAGAGAAACCCCTGCAAACCGTGACGGGAAAAGCCTTTGTCTCAGGTGTCACTGGCCAGGATGGACATCGAGTCGGTGCCGGCTGACACCGTTCCCTGTTGGAGAACATCCCAAATCCTTGAGTTGAGTCACCTTCCCTGGAGGGATTTAAAAGACAGGTGGATGTGGTGCTGAGGGACATGGTTTGGTGACTGATGGGAATGGTTGGACTCCATGATCCGGTGGGTCTTTTCCAACCTAGTGATTCTATGATTCCTTGGTCCTGGTGAGCCTACCGGTTACCTCCAGAGCAAGGAAGCTCTGGCTCTACAGCAGAGGCTCCCTGTGGCATCCTGGGCGCATCTCCTCTCTGAAGGTTGCTCAAGGAAAGTGGCTGGATGTCTTCTATCCCTGACAGAATCAGGATAGTTTCCGCTTCCACCCCAGGGCCCAAAAGCCGCCCTCAGCTGCACAAAGTGGAGTCGATCCAACTCACCTCTTGTCACGCACCAATTAACTGACCCACTGCAATTAACCACATCACCTCAAGCACAGCCTGTGTTAGAATCACAGAATCAGAGAATCACCAGGTTGGAAAGGACCCACGGGATCATGGAGTCCAACCATTCCCATCAATCACTAACCCGTGTCCCTCAGCACCTCGTCCACCCGGCCCTTAAACCCCTCCAGGGAAGGGGACTCAACCCCCTCCCTGGGCATGAGGAGCCTTTGGGTGAAGAAGTTCCTCCTGCTGTCCACCCTGAGCCTCCCCTGGAGGAGCTTGAGGCCATTCCCTCTCGTCCTGTCCCCTGTCCCTGGGGAGAAGAGCCCAGCTCCCTCCTCTCCACAAGCTCCTCTCAGGGAGTTGCAGAGAGCAAGGAGCTCTCCCCTCAGCCTCCTCTTCTCCAGGATAAACACCCCCAGGGCCCTCAGGCTTCTTCTCCAGCCCCTTCCCCAGCTTCGTTGCTCTTCTCGGCACTCGCTCCAGAGCCTCAACATCCTTCTGGTGGGGAGGAACCAGCACTGACCCCAGGATTCGAGGAGCGGCCTCCCCAGGGCCCAGGCCAGAGGGAGAAGAACCTCCCTGGCCCTGCTGGCCACGCCGGGGCTGCTCCAAGCCAAGATGCCCTTGGCCTTCTTGGCCCCCTGGGCCCCTGCTGGCTCCTGTTCAACCAACTCCCCCAGGTCCTTCTCCTCCAGGCACTTTCCAGGCTTCTCCTAGGCTGGAGCTGCCCAGGGTTGTTGTGCCCCAAGGGCAGGACCCGTCCTTTGGCCACAAGAATGAGAATAATCACAACCCACTAGCTCCACGGGGTCAGATGCTCCTCAGCAAACACCATCACGCTCATCTCCAGCCCAGATGCCGAGCCAAATCTGGAGCGGAGCTGCCCACCGCGCTGCCCGGAGCTCCTGAATCCGTAGGGAGCCACCAGTCACCTCTGGAAAAGGAGCCTCGCGGGTCCTGAGATGCAGGATGAGTGTTGTAGATGCTCGTAGCAATAGGGGATGAGGCCAGGGAGCGATCGCAGCGACGCAAGATGAGCGTTGAGCATGGGGAATGCTCGCAGTGATGCAGGACGGGCACGGCAAACGCTCGCAGAGACGCAGGATGAGCACTGGGAGCGATCGTAGTGATGCTAGATGAGCACTGAGCACCACGAATGCTCGCAGTGATGCAGGATGAGCACCGTGAACACTCACAAGGATGGAGGGTGAGCACCGTGAACAGTCACGAGGATGGAGGGCGAGCACCACGAACGCTCACAGCAATGCAGGACAAGCACCACGGGCACTTGCAGTGATGCAGGACGAGCACCATGATCACTCACAGGGATGCAGGACGAGCACTGTGAACGCTCACGAGGACAGAGGACGAGCGCCATGAACACTCACGGTGATACAGGACGAGCACCTTGAACGCTCACGAGGACAGAGGACGAGCGCCATGAATACGCACGGTGATACAGGACGAGCACCTTGAACGCTCACAGCAATCCAGGACAAGCACCATGAGCACTCGCAGAGATGCAGGACGAGCACCATGAGCACTCACGAGGATGGAGGGCGAGCACCATGAACACTCATGGTGATACAGGACGAGCACCACGAACGCTCACGGCAAAGCAGGACGAGCACCGTGAACGTTCATGAGGATGGAGGACGAGCACCGTGAACGCTCACGGTGATACAGGACGAGCACCATGAGCACACGCAGCAATGCAGGACGAGCACCATGAACACTCACGGTGATACAGGACGAGCACCGCGAACGCTCACGACAATGCAGGACGAGCACCCTGAGCACTTGCAGCGATGCAGGACGAGCACCGTGAACGCTCACGAGGATGGAGGGTGAGCACCGTGAACACTCACGAGGATGGAGGGCGAGCACTGTGAACGCTCACAGCAATGCAGGACGAGCACCCTGAGCACTCGCAGCGATGCAGGACGAGCACCGTGAACACTCATAAGGATGGAGGACGAGCACCGTGAACAGTCACAGTGATGCAGGACGAGCACTGTGAACACTCACAGTGATACAGGACGAGCACCGTGAACACTCATGGCAATGCAGGATGAGCACCGTGAACGCTCACAGTGATCCAGGACAAGCACCACAAACACTCGCAGCGATGCAGGATGAGCACCGTGAACGCTCACAAGGACAGAGGACGAGCACCATGAACACTCACGGTGATACAGGACGAGTACCCTGAACGCTCACAGCAATCCAGGACAAGCACCATGAGCACTCGCAGAGATGCAGGACGAGCACCATGAGCACTCACGAGGATGGAGGACGAGCACCATGAACACTCACGGTGATACAGGATGAGTACCCTGAACGCTCACAGCAATCCAGGACAAGCACCATGAGCACTCGCAGAGATGCAGGACGAGCACCATGAGCACTCACGGTGATACAGGACGAGCACCGCGAACGCTCACGGCAATGCAAGACGAGCACCGTGAACGCTCACGACAATCCAGGACAAGCACCACGAACACTCGCAGCGATGCAGGACGAGCACCGTGAACGCTCATAAGGATGGAGGACGAGCACCGTGAACAATCACGGTGATACAGGACGAGCACCATGAACACTCATGGTGATACAGGACGAGCACCACGAACACTCACAGGGATGCAGGACAAGCACCATGAGCACTCGCAGAGAAGCAGGACGAGCACCGAGAACGCTCACGAGGATGGAGGACGAGCACCATGAACACTCATGGTGATACAGGACGAGCACCATGAGCACCCTCACCGATGCAGGACGAGCACCGTGAACGCTCACGAGGATGGAGGACGAGCACCGTGAACAGTCACAGTGATGCAGGAAGAGCAGTGTGAACGCTCACGAGGACGGAGGACGAGCACCACGAACACTCACGGTGATACAGGACGAGCACAGCGAATGCTCACAGCGATCCAGGACAAGAACCACGAGCACTCGCGGTGATGCAAGGCAAGCACCGTGAACACTCGCAGCGACGCAGGACGAGCACCAGGAATGCTCCCACAGCCTTCATGACATCCCGTAAGGATCGACTCTGGAGTTTAATGGGCGTGGGTGGAGAAGGATTCCCTTTCGTCGGCTGCGAGTGTCGTGAGGGCTCGGATCGGTGCGGGCTGAGCATCGCATGGGATGAGCACAGTGAGTATTTGCAGTGATGCGGGGTGAGCGTCGCACGGGGTGAGCGTCGCACGGGGTGAGCGTCGCACGGGGTGAGCGCCATCAGTGCCACCATCGCTGCGGGATGAGAACCACATGGGAGGAGCAGCCCGAGCGCTTGCAGCGATGCAGGATGAGAACCTCGAGCACTCGCAGCAAACACAGAATCACCAGGTTGGAAGAGACCCACAGGATCGTGGAGTCCAACCATTCCCATCAATCACTAACCCGTGTCCCTCAGCACCTCGTCCACTCGCACCTTAAACCCCTCCAGGGAAGGGGACTCAACCCCCTCCCTGGGCAGCCTCTGCCAGGGACCAATCACCCTTCCCGGGAAATATTTCATCCTGCTGTCCATCCTGAGCCTCCCCTGGTGGAGCTGGAGGCCATTCCCTCTCGTCCTGTCCCCTGTCCCTTGGGAGAAGAGCCCAGCTCCCTCCTCTCCACAACCTCCTCTCAGGGAGTTGCAGAGAGCAATGAGCTCTCCCCTCAGCCTCCTCTTCTCCAGGATAAACACCCCCAGGGCCCTCAGGCTTCTTCTCCAGCCCCTTCCCCAGCTTCGTTGCTCTTCTCTGCACTCGCTCCAGCCCCTCAACATCCTTCTGGTGGGGAGGAACCAGCACTGACCCCAGGATTCGAGGAGCGGCCTCCCCAGGGCCGAGGCCAGAGGGAGAAGAACCTCCCTGGCCCTGCTGGCCACGCCGGGGCTGCTCCAAGCCAAGATGCCCTTGGCCTTCTTGGCCCCCCCCAGGGACTGGCTCCTGTTCAGTCGCTGTCAACCAGCACCCCCAGGACAAGCACCACGAGCACTCGCAGCGATGCAGGACGAGCACCAAGAAACACCTTTTTTAGCTAATTGAATCTCATTTTTAACGGCACTGATGCTCGTTTTGACCACAAGCAGTTGAAAACACAGCCTGAAAAGCAGGGGCTGCTCCCCTGTTGGGTTTGGCTTTGGGGTGATGGGATGGGATCCCCCAGACTGGGAACACCCCCAAACCGGGATCCCCTCACAAACTGGGGCAGGGACCGCATCCAAGGAGAGGACTGGGATCCCCCACAAACTGGAGAAGCCACCTCATCCGAGGGGAGGACTGGGATCTCATCCAACCCCTCAAACTGGGATCCAGCCCAAACTGGGATCTCCCCCAAACTGGGATCCAGCCCGAACTGGGGCAGTGACCCTGTCTGAGGGGAGGCCTGGGATCCCCTCGAATTGGGATTCCCCCCAGACTGGGAACACCTCCAAACTGGAAACACCTCCAAACTGGGATCCAGCCCAAACTGGGAAAACCCTCAGACTGGGATCCCCTCAGACTGGGAACATCCCCAAACTGGGCTCCTGCCTAAACTGGGATACCCCCAAACTGGGATCCCCTCATACTGGGATCCAGCCTAAACTGGGATGCCCCCAGACTGGGAACATCCCCAAACTGGGCTCCAGCCCAAACTGGGATACCCTCAAACTGGGCTCCAGCCCAAACTGGGATACCCCCAAACTGGGATCCAGCCCAAACTGGGATCCAGCCCAAACTGAGATCCCTCCAGACTGGGAACACACCCAAACCAGGAACCAGCCCAAACTGGGATCCAGCTCAAACTGGGATCTCCCCACAAACCGGGACAGTGTCCCCGTCCGAGGGGAGGCCTGGGATCCCCCCTAAACTGGGAACACCCCCCCAAACTGGGATCCCCTCAGCGTGGGAACATCCTCAATCCGGGAACATCCCCAAACTGGGTTCCTCTCCAGACTGGGAAGACCCCCAAACTGGGGTCCCTCAAACTGCGATCCCCCCCAAACCGGGATACCCCCAAACCGGGATCCCCCGCAACCCGTGCCAGCAGGCCCCCCACCCCGGAGCCGCCCCCCCCCCGCCCCCGCGCCGCTCACCGCGCTTCCCGGGGTCGTATCCGACGAGGACGAAGTAGTCGGCGAGGCGGGCCATGGGGGGGCCGGGGGGCCGGGGGGGCCGGGGGCTCCGCTGCTGCCGCCGCTCTCACCCCGCCCGCCCGCGCTCCCCGCCGCCCGCCGCCATCTTGGCCCCGCGCGCCGCCGGCACGGCCCGCACGCACGGCGCATGCGCCACGGCCGACGCGGCGGCACAGCCGGGGCGGGGCCACAGGCCGAGAAACGCTTCTCATTGGATGGATCAGGTAGAGGGGCGGGGCCTGATCCCGGGATAGGCTTTTCATTGGTCGCGGCCGAGCTGAAGGCGGGGCCTGAGCCTGGTCAAGGCTTCTCATTGGGCGGGAAGGGAGCAAGAGGCGCGGCCTCAGGCAGGCAGACTCATCCCATTAAGAACACAGGCAGAGAGGGGCGTGGCCATGGTCCGAGAAAGGCTTTTCATTGGCTGGATCTGATCTTGGGGGCGGGGCCAGAGCCCGGTCAAGGCTTCTCATTGGGCTGCGCCTGGCGAGTGGGCGTGGCCTAGGCTAAGGGCACGATGAGCGAGGGGGCGGGGCCAGAGCCCTGCCAGGGCTTCTCATTGGGCGCTGAGGGAGTGAAGGGGCGGGGCCAGAGCCGGCTGAGCCCGCGGGGCTGGGGTATCCGTGCTGGGATAGTGGGAATACTGGGATGCTGGGGACTCTGAGAGGCTGGGGTCATTGGGGATACTGGGATACTAGGATTCTGGGGACTCTGGGATGATTGGGTCATTTGAGATACTGGGGGTACTGGGGATACTGGGGACTCTGGGATGCTTGGGTCATTGGGATGCTTGGGTCATTGGGGATGCTGGAGGTTTCTGGCGATACTGGGATACTGAGGACTCTGGGATGCTGGGGTCATTGGGGATACTGGGGATGCTGGGATTCTGCAGGTACTGGGATACTTGGGACTCTGGGATGCTTGGGTCATTGGGATACTGGGTGTACTGGGGACTCTGGGATGCTTGGGTCATTGGGATACTGGGATACTTAGGACATTGAGGATGCTTGGGACCCCAGGGACACTGAGGATCATAGAATCATAGGATCATAGAATAACCAGGTTGGAAGAGACCCACCGGATCGTCGAGTCCAACCATTCCCACCAATCTCTAACCCGTGTCCCTCAGCACCTCGTCCACTCGCAACTTAAACCCCTCCAGGGAAGGGGACTCAACCCCCTCCCTGGGCAGCCTGTTCCAATGCCTAATGACCCTTTCCGTGAAGAATATTTTCCTTATCTCAAGCCTGAGCCTCCCCTGGTGGAGCTGGAGGCCATTCCCTCTCGTCCTGTCCCCTGTCCCTTGGGAGAAGAGCCCAGCTCCCTCCTCTCCACAACCTCCTCTCAGGGAGTTGCAGAGAGCAACGAGCTCTCCCCTCAGCCTCCTCTTCTCCAGGCTAAACACCCCCAGGGCCCTCAGGCTTGTTCTCCAGCCCCTTCCCCAGCTTCGTTGCTCTTCTCTGCACTCGCTCCAGAGCCTCAACATCCTTCTGCTGGGGAGGAACCAGCACTGACCCCAGGATTCGAGGAGCGGCCTCCCCAGGGCCGAGGCCAGAGGGAGAAGAACCTCCCTGGCCCTGCTGGCCGCGCCAGGTCTGCTCCAAGCCAAGATGCCCTTGGCCTTCTTGGCCCCCTGGGCCCCTGCTGGCTCCTCTTCAACCAACCCCCCCAGGTCCTTCTCCTCCAGGCACTTTCCAGGCTTCTCCTAGGCTGGAGCTGCCCAGGGTTGTTGTGCCCCAAGGGCAGGACCCGCCATTTGGCCTCGTTAACCCTCATCCCGTTGGTCTCAGCCCATGGATCCAGCCTGTTCCGATCCCTTTGGAGCCTCCCAAGCCTCCAGCAGATCCAGCTCCCACCCAGCTCCGTGTCATCTCCAAATTTGCTCTGGGTGCCCTCGATGCCTCCATCCAGGTCATTGATAAAGACACTGACCAGGACCCAGCGCTGAGCCCTGGGGACACCACGTGTCACTGGCCTCCAGCTGGAGGTCACTCCGTCTCCCACCACTCTCTGCACCCTCCATCCAACCGATTTTCCACCCAGGAGATCGTTCTCCTGGCCAGCCCAGAGGTGACAGTTTCCAAAGCAGAATGCCGGGAGAAACTGCATCAAAGGATGCTGGGGATGCTCCGGATACTGGGATAATTGGGACACTGGGGACTCCAGGGGCCCTGGGGATGCTAGGGATACTGGGACATTGGGGATTCTGGGGATACTGGGATACTCAGGACATTAGGGGCACTGGGGATGAGGGGATCCTGGGATACTGGGGATAGTGGGGATGATGGGGATGTTCTGACACTGTGGATCAATGGGAACACTGGGATACTGGGGAATCTGGGGACGCTGGGGATCTGTGGGGACACTGGGATACTGGGGATATTGGGGACACTGGGGGTGTGGGGATTCTGGGGATCAATGGGGACCCTGGGACACTGGGATACTGGGGGTGTGGGGACACTGGGGATACTGGGGATACTAGGGATGTGGGGACCCTGGAACACTGGGGATACTTGGGATACTGGGGATGCTGAGGATGTGGGAACCCTGGGGATCAGTGGGGACACTGGGATACTGGGATATTAGGGATGCTGGGAATGTGGGGACACTGGGGATCAATGGGGACACTGGGATAATGGGGGTACTGGGGATGTGGGAACAATGGGGACCCTAGGATATTTGGGATACTGGGGATGCTGGGAATGTGGGGACCCTGGGAGTACTGGCAATGTGGGAACACTGTGGATCAATGGGGTCACAGGGATACTGGGGACACTGGGGATCAGTGGGGACACTGGGATACTTGGGATACTGGGGACACTTGGGATGTAGGGACCCTGGGATACTGGGGACGCTGGGATACTGGGGACGCTGGGATACTGGGGACTGTGGGAATGCTGGGGTTGTGGGGACACTGGGGATCAGTGGGAACACTGGGATACTGGGGACATTGGGGATGCTGGATGTGGGGCTGCTGGGGACACGGAGGATACTGGGGATACTGGTGATACTGGTGATACTGGGCACGCTGGGGGCAGCCCCAACCCAGTCCCTCCCAGTCCCACCAGTCCCAGGACCCGGTGCCCAGGGCGAGGCGTTGGCACAGGCCACGGCACGGCCGCCGCCGCGTGATTCACCGCGGAAAATCCCCACTCCCACGCCGGAGCGGGACGTGGGGAGCGTGCAGGGTGGGGGGGCCCCTCGGCATCGCCCCGACGTGACCCCCGAGCCAGGGAAACGCTGGCCACGTGGCCACCGAGTCGGACCCCAACGGGCCACGGTCGCGCCAAACCGCGGCGATGGCGGCTCCGGGGGGACCCCGAACCCTGGAATCGTGGGGATCCCCTTGGCCGGACCCCCTCGCATCCCGTGTCCAGGGAATGGGGGATGGAAAAATATGAGATGGAGGGGAAAGATCCTGCAGATCCCTTTGGGGGGGTGCGGGGATGGACCCCACGGGATACCTTGGGAAGGGGGTGCAGGGCTGGATCCCATGGGAAGGGGGTGGATCCCATGGGAAGGGGGTGCAAGGGGTGGATGGATCCCATGGGAAGGGGGTGCAAGAGCTGGATCCCGTGGGAAGGAGGTGCAGGGAATGGGATGGATCCCATGGGAAGGGGGTGCAAGAGGTGGCTGGATCCCATGGGAAGGGGGTGCAAGAGCTGGATCCCATGGGAAGGGGGTGCAAGGGCTGGATCCCATGGGAAGGGGGTGCAGGGAGTGGATGGATCCCATGGGGAAGGGGTGCAGGGATGGATCCCATGGGAAGGGGGTGCAGGGAATGGGATGGATCCCATGGGGAGGGGGTGCAGGGCTGGATCCCATGGGAAGGGGGTGCAGGGAATGGGATGGATCCCATGGGGAGGGGGTGCAGGGATGGATCCCATGGGAAGGGGTTCAAGGCCAGGCTGGATGGGGCTTGGAGCCCCTGATCCAGTGGGAGGTGTCCCTGCCCAGGGCTGGGGTGGGACTGGATGGACTTGGAGGTCCCTTCCAATCCAAACTATTCCATGATTCGACGACTCTAATCCTGCTCCTGCTGCTCCTGCTTCATCTGCTCCTACATCTCCATCTCCTGCTCCTGTTTCTGCTCCTACTGCTCCTGCTGCTCCTCCATCCACATCTCCCTCTCCTGCTCTTCCACCTCAATCTCTTCCATCTCCACCTCTTCCATCTCCTCCATCTCCTGCTCCTCCTGCTCCAACTCTTCCATCTCCATCTCCTCCATCTCCATATCTTCCATCTCCATCTCCTCTGTCCCTTCCGTCAAAGTCCTTCTCCAACCCAGCCAAGGACTCAACAGTTGCGCTCGATGTCCTCAAAGTTCTTCTCCAGCCCCACCACGGACTCAACAGTTGGACTTGATTGTCTCAAAGTCCTTCTGCAACCCACCCAAGGACTCAACATTTAGATTCAACGGTCTCAATGTCCTTCTCCAACCCCACCATGGACTCAACGGTTGGACTTGATGGTCTCAAAGTCCTTCTCCAACCCACCCAAGGACTCAACAGTTGCGCTCGATGTCCTCAAAGTTCTTCTCCAACCCCACCATGGACTCAGCGTTTGGATTCAATGCTCTCAATGTCTTTCTCCAACCCCAACATGGACTCAACGTTTGGATTCAATGGTCTCAATGTCCTTCTCCAACCCACACAAGGACTCAACGTTTGGATTTGATGTTCTCAAAGTTCTTCTCCAATCTTGGGAAGCAGCACCCCAAGAACACCCCATCCCTGGGGCTGGAAGCGCCTCCCCATCCCCCCCAGTTTGCGGGAGCCACGTTCCCAGTGCCAGGACTGGTTTGACCTCTGGGGGTCACATTCCTCACTGATTTTCCGAGGCTGAGGGTTGGAAACACGAAGCAGAACCAGCCCCGGGGAGAAGGACGTGTGGACGCACGTCCCATCACGGCACCAGGTGCTGCACCCCGAGCGTAGGGGGGGACTGGCCTGGACCAGGATGCACTGGGCTCTACTGGGCTCTACTGGGCTGCACTGGGCGGGATGGGATGCACTGGGCTCTACTGGGCTCTACTGGACTGCACTGGCCTGTACTGGGCTCTGCTGAGCTATACTGGGCTGTACTGGGCTACACTAAGCTGTACTGGGCTCTACTGAGCTGTACTGGGCTGGGCTGGGATGCACTGGGCTGTACTGGGCTCTACTGAGCTATACTGGGCTGTACTGGGCTCTACTGAGCTATACTGGGCTGTACTGGGCTCTACTGAGCTATACTGGGCTGGGATGCACTGAGCTGTACTGGGCTGTACTGGACAGTACTGGGCTGCACTGTGCTGTACTGGGCTGCACTGGGCTGTACTGGGTTGTACTGGGCTGTACTGGGCTGCACTGGGCTGTACTGGACTGTACTGGGCTCTACTGAGCCATACTGGGCTGGGCTGGGATGCACTGATCTGTACTGGTCTGTACTGGACTGTACTGGGCTGTACTGGACTGTACTGGGCTGTACTGGACATTACTGGGCTGTACTGGGCTCTGCTGGGATGCACTGGGCTGTGCTGGGGTGCATGGGGCTGTATTGGGGTGCACAGGGCTGCACTGGGATGTACTGGGCTGTACTGGGGGGCACTGGGATACACTGGGCTGTACTGGCCTGCACTGGGCTGTACTAGGGGGCACTGGGATACACTGGCCTGTACTGGGCTGTACTGGGATACACTGGGCTCTACTGGCCTGTACTGGGGTGTACTGGCATGTACTGGGGTGCACTGGGCTGGGCTGTACTGGGGTGAACTGGGCTGCACTGGGTTGTACTGGGCTGCACTGGGATGTACTGGGCTGTATTGGAATGTACTGGCCTGTACTGGGATGCACTGGGCTGGGCTGGGCTCTACTGGGCTGCACTGGGCTGCACTGGGCTGTACTGGGGTGAACTGGGGTGCACTGGACTATACTGGGCTGTACTGGGCTGCAGTTGAGTGTGCTGGACTGTACTGGGGTGCACTGGGCTGCACTGGGCTGGGCTGAACTGGGCTGTACTGGGCTGCACTGGGCTGTACTGGGCTGGGCTGGGATGCACTGGGCTGTACTGGCCTATACTGGGCTGTACTGGGGTGCATGGGGTTGTACTGGGGTGCACTGGGCTGTACTGGGGTGCACTGGGCTGTACTGGGCTGGGCTGAACTGGGCTGTACTGGGCTGCACTGGGCTGTACTGGGCTGGGCTGGGATGCACTGGGCTGTACTGGCCTATACTGGGCTGTACTGGGGTGCATGGGGTTGTACTGGGGTGCACTGGGCTGTACTGGCCTATACTGGGCTGTACTGGGGTGCATGGGGTTGTACTGGGGTGCACTGGGCTGTACTGGCCTATACTGGGCTGTACTGGGGTGCATGGGGTTGTACTGGGGTGCACTGGGCTGTACTGGGCTGCACTAGGGGGATTCAGTGGGGTCAGTGAGGGTCTGGGGTGCAGGGGGGGGACTGGGAGGGACTGGGGGGAGCGGGACGGACTAGGGGGGGAATGGGGGGGGTCGGTGAGGGACTGGGGAGACTGGGATGGACTGGGAGGGGTGGGAGGTGCGAGGAGGGGGTTGCAGGGGGGACCCATGAGGGTCTTGGGGTGCAGGGGGGGGGCCGCTGGGGTGGTGGTGGGGGTGTCGTTGCAGGTCTGGGGGTGCGGGGGGGGCACTGGGGGTTGCTGGGGGAGGCACGGGGAGGGATTGGGGGGGACTGGGAGGGACTGGAGTGGGGTGGGAGGTGCGGGGGGGCACTGGGGGGGTTTGGGGGGGGGTGTCGTTGCGGGTCTGGGGGTGCAGGGGGGGCACTGGGGGAGGGTCTGGGAGGGACTGGGAGGGACTGAGGGGGCACTGGGGGGTGCGGGGAGGGGGCACTGGGGGGGACTGGGAGGGGGTTGGGGGTGCCAGGGGGGGGCACTGGGGGGACTGGGGGGGACTGGGGGGGTGGGAGGTGCAGGGGGGGCACTGGGGGGGTCGGTGCGGGACTGGGGGGACTGGGAGGGACAGGGGGGTGCGGGGTGGGGGCACTGGGGGGGGATTGGGGGGGGTCATTGCTGATCTGGGGGTGCGGGGAAGGGCACTGGGGGGGGCACTGGGAGGGGGCTGGGGGTGCCGGGGGGGGACACTGGGGGGGACTGGGGGAGACTGGAGGGAGGTGGGATGTGCGGGGGGGGGGCATTGGGGGGGACTGGGGAGACTGGGAGGGATTGGGGGGGGCACTGGGGGGACTGGGAGGGGGTTGGGGTGCGGGGGAGGCACTGGGGGGGTTGGGGGGGGGTTGGGGGTGCCGGGGGGGGACACTGGGGGGACTGGGGGAGACTGGGAGGGACTGGAGGGAGGTGGGAGTTGCAGGGGGGAGCACTGGGGGGTTCTGAAGGGGGGGACTGGGATGGACTGGGAAGGGTGGGAGTGCAGGGGGGGGCACTGGGGGGGACTGGGGGAGACTGGAGGGAGGTGGGAGGTGCGGGGGGGGCACTGGGGGGACTGGGGGAGGGGGGGTGGGAGGTGCGGGGGGGGCACTGGGGGGACTGGGGGAGACTGGAGGGAGGTGGGAGGTGCGGGGGGGGCACTGGGGGGGACTGGGAGGGGGGTGGGAGGTGCGGGGGGGGGCACTGGGGGGACTGGGAGGGACTGGGAGGTGCGGGGGGGGCACTGGGGGGGACTGGGAGGGACTGGG